>CM066171.1:3645000-6045000 GCA_033629205.1 Lithocarpus polystachyus | reverse complement strand
TGATTTTACATGCAATTTCCTGATTATTTGAGTGTTAAGTTAGTATTATTATCTAATTTATGTTGAACTTGAGCTTCGGGATTGTTTGGTAGAGCAATCAAGGCTTATCAAATTTACAATGCATTTAGTATAGTTGATTGAAAAGGCAGTAAATTTCTATTTTACATGCAATTGCTTGGTATTGTTTGGTAGCAGAATTAATGCTTCTCAAAATTAAAATGTGTTTAGTATAGATGATTGGAAAGGTGGTAAATTCCAGTTTTACATGCAATTGCGTGCTTATTTGAGTGTTAAGTTAGTATTATTATCTAATTTGTGTTGAACATTGAGCTTTGGGATTGTTTGGTAGAGCAATCAAGGCTTATCAAATTTACAATGCATTTAGTTTAGTTGATTGATAAGTCAGTAAATTTCGATTTTACATGCAATTGCTTGGTATTGTTTGGTAGCAGAATCAATGCTTCTCAAAATTAAAATGTGTTTGGTATAGATGATTGGAAAGGTGGTAAATTTCAGTTTTACATGCAATTGCGTGCTTATTTGAGTGTTAAGTTTGTATTATTATCTAATTTGTGTTGAACATTGAGCTTTGGGATTGTTTCGTAGAGCAATCAACGGTTATCAAATTTACAATGCATTTAGTATAGATGATTGAAGAGGCGATCGCAAATTATGTGATTGATTTTGAATAATCAGACATTATTTTATGGGTGATGGTTTAGTGTAAAGTAGAAAATTGGACTAAATGAGTAAGTTTGGTAGTTCAAAGAGTGCACATTCTTGCTCAATAACATTGTTATAGGATTTGTAGAAGATAGTGATATCTTTAAAAATGAGAGATGGTGTCTATTAATGGTTTGAGAATGTAGTTCAAAGTAGGTCATAAGCCATGATGCTTAGAAAGAAGTGGCATGTGCATTGTTCTAATTGTGAATGCGGCTTGAATAAGCTTGTTAACATGGACGGATCCTGACAAGTAAAGACTAGAATAAGAACTGGTCTCAAAGCAGTTAAGGAGTTTAAGCTTCATTGGGTTGATACTTCTTTGTCGGTTTAACTTGTTTGCAAAGCTTGTGAGTTTTGAGTTTCGAAATTTTCACGTTGGTAATGCCTAAGCATTTGTCAATTTTCCCAGACGCATATATATTCATGTAGTTTGATGGATACTTGTGTTAGTAGATAACTAATTGTGTTCTAATTTTTTTTTGTATCAGATGCAGAGAAGATATATTGGCGTGCAACTGAAGCAGTTGCTGCCAAGTTGAAAGACCCACAGGTTGTTTACATGGTAGAAACAATAAGAAAAACTTCTGCTGAAGGACCTAAACCTCTCATTCTTCGTGGTGCAGAATTGGACTTTCAAACTGATGTTTCAAATATTAAACTTTTGGGTAAAGATGCTCAAGGTTCTGACCCAAAGTGTATACCATGTGCACATTTTTGTTTGAAAAGTAAACCTGACTCGCAAAAGTTTTCTGCAGAGGTAAGAAAATAGCATATGAGATTCACAGGTGTTATTTTGGTTGTATGACTGGTCCTTAAGAGTTTGAATGACCTTCTTTTATTGGGTAGTTTGTTTTATATTGTATCCTTTGTTTAAAGTCACAACTCACAACGTCTATCATCATTCTATTTTTGTGACAAGTTCTACTACTTAGAATGCAGATACTATTCAAGTAAGTGTTCTGCTGAATAACTCAGAAAAGTCTCTAAAATCCATTGCACCAGTTGCAGAATATGTTCCAGGTATCAATTTAAATGTTAAATAATTGATGTTATTAACGCATTAGAATAATTTTATAATTCCAGCTTTGTAGTCAAGTATTTAACTCACTTTTGAACTGTGTGATTTCAGCTTTGGAAGAAGCCAGACTTTTAGCTGTAAGCTTTAAGCTAGAAGTTCTCTGTTATGCGGCTAAGAATATTCCAGTGATGTATGCAGTTTCTAAGTTAATCATCCCTGGTTTGGTTGATCAGCTAAATTCAATGAAGAACTTAATATTGCCTAACCTCTTAACAGAACATCCTCAGGTAAGACAATTCATTATGTGTATAAAAGTATACTAGGCTTGTCATGTTCTCAACTATGCCACCAGTTCAATCAATATTCCATACCTTCACAAACATGCACGTTACTAGCACAAAATGTTTCTTTTTGCTCTGACTCCTTCTTCCATCTTCTGCTGCCTGTTCTTTTGACACAATGATCTTTGTGGTCAAGGCATTTAGTTGAATATGAACTCTTTGCACTCCATAATTTACATTTCAGGTCATCACACCTCTTGTCCTGCCATGGACAGAACTTTTTTCCCATCTCATTCCCCCTTGCCTGCAGATTCCAGAGAATTTGCCCATGCAAATACACATTTATATGCACATATTGTGATAACCTAAAATGCACAGATGCACATACACATCCATTGATACATATTACTATAAGTTAATATTTAATGTATATAAAGTAAAATATGCCAGATACAAGTGTTGAGTGGCAGAGGAGTCCAAAAAAAGAAACTAAAGAACATGCCCTACAATAAATAGAATGCTTTAGCATTGAAGTGACCCAAGGGTAGGCTTAAAATAGGAGATCTGAAAGTATCCAGTGCATATTCACGGCATTTCTTAAGAGAAGAGGACAAAAGAGGACAATAAATTTCATTGTTTTATAGAACTTCACCTAGACTAGTCTCTTTAGATAAGAAATAAAGGTTACGAGTATCCAAGTATAAAATAAACTAGTAAATGCTTCTAAATCTAATGAACTTAATAAATAGTTCCAAAACTGTGTACACGAAGTTATTCACAGTGAGAACAAGAAAATGAGCATTAGCCTTGTACTTTTGGATAGGTAATTACAAAACTTCCACACTTGCACTGGATTGAATCCATGGCTTAACCCTCCACTTGAAGGAAAAGAGATGCCATTTAGTCCAAGGACCATTGGCACATTAGCCTTGTGCTGTCATTGTCAATAATAACTGTGTACAGGAATTTTTTTTTTTTTTTCCTATCAAAAAACAGTGAATTCTAATTGGCTTAACTAGTAAAGTCTCTTGTCATTGAATAAAGTACCTAGGTTCGATTCTCATCTACCCCAAAAAAGAAACCCATTGGTCTTGGCCTGATGGTAATGAGCAATCATCGTGGAGCGAACACCATAAGTTTCAAATCCTATCATAGTTGTAATAATAACAACCTACAAGGTTTCCTTATCACAAGATGTTCTTTTTAGTGTCAATTCTTTATCTGTTAATTCAGAAGATTTCTCCTGTTATTGGATAAAATGAATACTTTTTCCTATTTTTCCTTGGGGAGCTTTTTATGTTTAATATATCTGATTCTTGGTTTGTACCATGGTTTGGTTTTTCTTTTTTTCCTCTGCTACAGTTACGTTCCCAGAGTACATCCTAATGATGTTCATTTTATGTGTTTGCAGCTTCGTCCCTATCACTTCAATCCTCCTGGAGTTTTGCATCCGATCACTGTTGTCTATGAACTTAATTATGGGGAGACAGAAATGAAACAAGGTATGCAGCTGTTTAATTAACTTTTTCTGCTTTAGATGACTATGTACCTATAATGGCTGGAGAAAAGGTTGAATGGTCACTAAATAATGTTCCTTAATGGTTGTGAAGTTCGCTATACCTTGCAGTGTAGATTTCTGTCTTTTCCCCTTTTACGGTCATGCCTACGATTCAAAGTAGTGACAAGTTCGACCACATTGTTCAGCCATAGAGTTTTTTTGTTTTTGTTTTTGTTTTTGTTTTTGTTTTTGTTTTTGTTTTTTTTTTTTTTTTTTTTTTTTTTTTTTTTTTTTTTTTTGTGGGACCTTCAAGATTAAAATGTTAAAGGCAAAAAAAAAAAAGAAAGAAAAGAAGGAAAAAGGAAGATACTTCTTGTCAAGCTATATTTCAATTGATGAAAAATCATCAATTTCTATAGTCCAGAGTAGCTCCTCGGAAGACATTCACATATTTGTCAGTCCTGAAGATAGAACCAATGCAATTGTCTAGGATTCCTTGCCCCGGATGAAAAGTACCAATACACCTTTTACCATAAATGGTGTTTATTGATGAGGAAAAATGATGTCTTTTAATTTTTAAATAAATGGAGAATTCCGGAGAGCAAGAAGCAGTGTGCTAATCTATTTTGTAATTTTATGTACTCTTATCAATCAATTAGTATTATATTTGAGACTCTTAATGTTATCTTATTTTTATGGTATTTACTTTCTGCAGTTGAAATTAGAAAGTCCCTACACCTAAGGCTGGGATTACCTTTTGATCGTCCTCTCTTAAGGATTGCTAATGTGCTTGATTTGTCTACAACAAATGTCAGTGGAAGGAGTGATTCAATACGAAAGGGTAACCATTCTCAACTAAAGAGGCAACCATTTTTTTTTTTTTTTTGAAGTCAGAGGCAAACCTTTTCTTCTCACCCACTCCCCCATTCTCTTTCATCTTTCTGTGCGTGTTGTTCTCAAACTATGTTGGCGGATCTCTTTGGTAATATCAGGTTCTACTTTTCTTAAAGATGTGCATATTGGGATTCCAAGCAGTGGAGGTGAGTGGCTACCATTGTTTTCTGTTGATTCCTTTTCCCTGCTTCCTTTTAGTTATATTCACTGGAAGTCTGGTATTTTATGCAGTACCAGGGGGCAGTATGTCTCTAGTTCAAGGTTCTTATGAATACTATCACTATCTTCAAGATGGTTTTAATGATTCGGTAATGTAGATTCTCTTTTCCCTAGTAGTTTAATGTTTTATTAAACAAACATATTACTTGTGACATCCACTAACATTATTATTCAATATATTAAAAACATGCTTAGAAATTAATTTGATGACTTTTGCTAATATTTACATAGTTAATGTCAGCTATATTTAGATTCTCTTCAATGTTTTGATACTATATTTTTCATAGAACATATTGTAACGTGTACTTAGTAATCATGATTTAATAATCTGACTTTGAGCTATGAAATAATTAATTTGTTTATGTTTTATAATTCAACATGTTGTCCTATTAAAGCTTTATATATTGTTATTCAAGTCTTTGCCAGCATCCTTTCTTCAAGCTTGCATGTATAATCTTATAATTATATTTAATGTTTAAACGAATTATTACTAGAAACTATACTAAAAGCACTATGGGGTAGTGTCTTCTACTTGCACTCGTTTCTCTTAGCTTCAGTTATCCAGTAGATCCAAGGAGTGGCTATATTTATTTTATCAAGAGACTAGATTAAGAGATCAGATCTTCTTTAAATTCTTGCCTTTCCCCCACAACCTCCTCCAAAAAAGAAGCAAACGTCTCAATTTCTTGAGGAAGGTTTTTCCTTTGACTGAAGTCAATTTTAATTGACATGGGTGCTCTCTGCTTGGGATTTGTAGCATGACAGTTTTGGTTGTCAGAAGGCGGTGCTATGAGAGATAGCTGGAGCTTTAGTTGGCCGTTTGGAGACTTCATGTATTGGGTGAACCATTAATTATTGTTGAATATGACTCCTCTGGCAATTTTAGTTGTGAAAAGAAGCTTCTTAAGGCTCAGTGAGAACGGTGCACATTCCTTTGCCACGTTATAGATATTTCTTCCTTTGAGATTTTTAGGTTTTCTGTCTTATTCATCTTAAGTAAAATATAAGTTAATTTTCTTGCTGAAAGGGAGGTGCTTATTTTACAAGATCATAGGGGTCACTTTGCTCTGCTCATGCCTGGTTTGAGCAGTGGCCAAGCTACTCTTCTAATTTCTTATCATATAATTAAACAATTTGTTTAATATTGGATGGCATATCTTATCATTGTCATGTTTAGTTTTAGTATTTGAAATTCTGCAATTATATTTCACTTGCCAGGGATGGGGTTGTGCTTACCGTTCTCTTCAGACTATCATCTCATGGTTTAGACTCCAACACTACACATCCATAGATGTTCCTTCACATAGGTACGCAAAAGTCAATGCTTAGAATGTGGAGCTTCAGATTTTTCTTTCTAAACCTGTTTAGGTAGTGTGCTCATCAGACTTTTGAGCTCTTAAGAACTCACTGCTTTTGAAGTTTGATTTCGATCAGTTTCGTAACTTGAAGTTGTGTTATTTTTTATCTGTAATTCTGTACTTTATTAATTAAGAGGAAGTCATAACTGAGTAAAGAGGGTCCTTGTGATCATATCAATTTCGTAAAATTAAATCTAACAAATCAGTTGAATTTATCAGGGAAATACAGCAGTCACTTGTAGAGATTGGCGATAAGGATCCTTCTTTTATCGGTTCACGTGAATGGATTGGTGCCATTGAATTGAGCTTTGTCTTGGACAAACTTCTGGGTGTAAGTTAACTTTTGCAATTTCTTCAGTGTCACTTGATTATATTTTGCTTTTCCAGTCTGCACATGGACATGAGAATGAGATGAATTGTCAGATTGAATAATACTAGTATTATGAATAGTCCTCTGCCTGTATAACACACAAAGTAAATTTGACCTTTCCATAGATGATCAAAGCGGTGTACTAGAAAGTATATCTAATAAATTGTATCTTATCCACAAATCGGTACGGGTATGACACAACAACAACACAACAATTTTCAAAAAATTAGCCCTTACTAATCCTTACCTAGGAAGCATGGGAACGGGCACGACATGGGCACCCTCAAATGAAGCGTGCTTCCTAGTTTTCAAGTTTGACAGGATTTGTTGCTGTCTTGAACAGGTCAGTTGCAAAGTCATGAACTTCAGATCTGGAGCCGAGGTTCCTGAGAAGTGTCGAGAGCTGGCCTTGCACTTTGAGAATCAGGGAACACCTATTATGATTGGTTAGTTGGTTGAAAAAAACTGTTTTCTTTTACTTATCTGCCACGTATTTGTGGCTTCTCTCAAGTGAAGATAAAGTGACGTACTATAGCACCTTATAGCGTCAACAGAGTTGCTGAAAATTAATTTCCTATTTAGGATTATGTTTGGCCCTCCTATGGCTACAAGGTGCCTAGATATCACGAGTTGGTCTGGTAAATAGTTAGAAACATTTGGCTCTTTCTAAGTATATAAATGAATGCAGGTGGTGGTGTTCTTGCGTATACCCTATTGGGAGTTGACTATAACGAAGCAAGCGGAGATTGTGCATTTCTCATACTTGATCCTCACTACACTGGCAATGATGATCTCAAGAAAATTGTAAATAGTGGATGGTGTGGGTGGAAAAAGGCTGTTGATAGCAAGGGAAAAAGCTTCTTCTTACATGATAAGTTTTATAATCTTCTGTTGCCACAACGACCAAACATGGTGTGATTTGGACAATCAAGGTGGTGTTACCACTAACTCTTTACCCTCTAATTTCTTTGTAGAAGAGGCAGCCTTTCAATAAGTTATGTACATGCAACCAATGTTGACTACCCAAAAATGAATTAAAAAAATTGTTGGAACTTAGGGTGAACTGGGAGTGGTAAATAGTTGCCAATTGTGAGTTTTGTCTTCTTTTGAAAGTCATAGTTAATTTTGTGATTTGCATACGATGGAGTACGGTCAATTTCTTTCTCATTGCCATTATTTTCTGGCTGAATGAGCTTCTTGTTCAATTGTGGAACTGGGCCACCCTTGTTTTGTATATAACTTACTTAAGGAGTGTTGGTTTCTATAGCTGTTTGCTACTGCTGAAACCCATGTTACTACCTAATACTGCTCTGTGCTAGTTGCATATGAATCTAAATTGCTAAAAAGTTTGCAAGTCCCAAGAAATCCTAGCAGTTCTTTTCAACCTTTACAAAATGGTGGATAGTGTAACAACAGTATGAAAATTCTCTCTCAATGAAGTGTAAAAAGTTCAAATATTATGGATCTGAAGAAACCAAATCTTGTTACTTCGGCTGAGGATGATTCCTGAATTCATATTTGACTGGATTTTTTTTTTATTTAAAAAAAAAATTTATAATAGCACGATTAATCCTTCTGTAAGGTTCTTTTGCAACCTACAAAGGAAAAGCCAAAAAAAAGTCCAAGGACATTACCAAAACGACCTTACTTTTCTTGAAGATGATCTAAATTGTTATCTCTATTTGTTATTAACAGTATAGTTTAGAGGTTGTAATAGGGATAGCAATGGGGCAAAGTCGGATAAGGGGTCTTTCGATCCCTTTTCAGGGGTGAGAGTGAAAAGGATGGGTTTGGAGGTATCTTTTAGTATCCCTAATGAGATTGTTTCCACATTAAAAAAATGGAAGGGAGGTAGCAAGTGCACAAAAAAAGAGAGAAAGCAAGTGCTTTAAGGATGGTAATAGAATATGTATAAAATTATTAATATATATAACATTCAAGGCGAGCAAAATCTGTCTCTCTCTTGTGACCTCCTCAAAGTGGGGGAAATTCACATGGGGAAGGGAAAATCAAGTGTGCGGTGGAATTTTTGCCATCTTTAGAGTACAAGCAATTAAATCCTATAGTTTTTAGTTATAAATTAAACCCTATAGTGTTAAAAGTAACAAATTAAATATAAACTTATACTAAACCTTGTATGCGATCCACTTAAATGAGTGGAGGTTTAATTTGTTACCTTTTGAAATCTCTATGTTTAATTTGTTACTCTTTGAACGTCTAATTTGTTATTTTTTGAACTTCATAATTTAATTAATTACTTTTGAAACTACAAAATTTAATTTGTTTCACCATATAGATTATTAACTTTAAATTTTAGAATCTAAATTCCCCCCCCCCCCCCCCCCCACCAAAAATAAACAAATAGAGTAGACACAATAGGAATGGCAACAACCTGCTTGGTATGGAGCGGGTTTCATATTCCTCGTCCCTGCCCTACTTCCGCTTCCAGTTTTTTTTTTTTTCCACCCCGTTCTAGCAGATATTTGCAGGTATCCATCCTGCCACACCCAATTTTATTATATATATAATTCATTAAAAATTTATTAAGAATATATTAAATTAAAACTAATAAAACATTTATAAATAAATAAAAAATCTAACATTACAAAACCTTCCCAAAAACATAACAAAACTTCTCAAAGCATAACAATGGGTAAAGCGGATACCCGCAGGGCAAATTTAAATTGACAATCCCCAGAGACTAAAGAGTAAAGACACATTGAACAATTTGTAATTTTGTCCACTGCCACTAACGACTTGTCGTTTGTAGAACTTCTTGGTGTCTCTTTCCTCAAAACTCACCGTTAACGCTGTCCCACAGTGACATAGCATAAACCTCCCGAAAGATTAGTAGTTGTTACTGAGTAGCAAGCTATCCAAAAACCACCATGGCTCTCACACACCACCACCACCACCTCTCTTCTTCTCCATTTTCCTTCATTCACACTCACTATCCAATTCCAATTCCAAATCCAACTCCTTACCTTTCACTTTCACTCTTCCCCAAGTCCAAATCCAAAACCCCAAACCTCTTCTCTCTTTTCTCAACTCCACCCACCTCCACAAACTCCTCTGACTCCTCAACCCACATTTTCCTCCCTTTTCTCCAACAAGAACAACTCCCAGAACCCCATCAACAACAACATGATAAAGAAGAAGAAGAAGAAGAAGTAGAAGAAGATGAAGAAGAAGAAGAAGAAGAAGAAGACTCAATGATAAGATTCTTCAAGTCTCGCACTTCGTCTTCAACCCAAGACCCACAACGCGAATCCAAACTCTCCCTCCAAAAGAATCGCCGCCCCACGTGGCACCTAGCTTCCGATATGCAATCCGAAACAGAACCCGAAACCGATGTCGAGTACGTAATCTTTGAGGAGAAAAAACAAGTGGGTCATGTCGAGAAGTCAAACTCGAGGCCGTTGCCGGAGGGAATTGTGGGTGAGATTGTGAGAACTGCGAGGGAGTTGCCTGGAAATATGACGCTAGGAGAGGCGTTGGGTGGTTATGAGAAAAGGGTTAGTGAGAAACAGTGTGTGGAGGTGTTGGGTTTGATGAGTGAGGAGGGTCTTGTAATGGGTTGCTTGTATTTCTTTGAATGGATGGGGTTGCAAGAACCTTTGCTTCTGACTCCTCGAGCATGTTCAGTTTTGTTTCCAGTGTTGGGAAGAGCTAGGATGGGTGAGAAATTGATGGTCTTGTTTAGAAACTTGCCGCCCAATAAAGAATTCAGGGATGTTCATGTTTATAATGCTGCCATTTCAGGGCTTCTGTGTTGTGGAAGGTATGGGATTCTTTGGTTATTGATTTTGGTTTATGTATTTGTTATAGGAATATGCTAAAAGTACTATAAATTTTACTGCAATATGGTGATAAAAGGATGTGCTAATGAATGTGATTGGTCCTGCATCAACACATGGCAAATTTACTTCTTAATTACTTTGTTGTTTTTGGTTTTCAAAAGTTACACATTGGTTTGTAAAGCCTATGTAATAAAATTTGTAGTAACTATAGCATTACTCTTTGTTATGTTGTCTAGTAATTTAGACTTATAAGTTGGTAGTTATTGATTTTGGCTGATGTTTTTGTTATGTTGTCTAGAACCCGTTTGTTTCAAATCACAGCTTTCTAAAACATCACTTTCTCTGGTACAACTTATTCGAAAAACTTTTTTTTTTTTTTTTTTAATTAGTAACTTACAGAGGCACCCACAACCTCACCCTCCATCCCATTATTACTGGAAGAGGAACTTCCAGTTGCACTATAGCTCATTAGTAACCTGGTGAGTTGAGCTAACTAGAACCCACCAAACAACCTATTTTCAAAAGCTGAAAAATAAGCTTTAACTTAGGCCAAGTCTATAGATAATAGTATCCTCAATTAATGTGCGTTAAGTTATATGTCAAACAAGAGTAATGCACATCTTTTCAGACATTATAGTTTGCCTCATTAGTATCACTTGTGCATATGTCAATCAGGAAGAAATGGTTTTGTAGCAGAGTCGTGGTAATTGGGGACAAATAAAGTTGCTGTGAAACAATATCAAGGCTGTTATGCTGTGGAAGAATTCAATGTGAATTTATACCCTTTGCAAATTGTTGCTTCAGTGCCAAGAGCGTTATAGCTCACTTGGTATCTCCTGGTATTTTCAACAGAGACATATGGGATTCAAATCCCCCACCCCCAATTATTGATGTATAAAATAAATTGTTGCTTTTGAAAAAAAAACAGCTGTCTATAGTGCGTGAATGTAGGTGCCTTTTTTTTGTTGTTGATAAAATTAACGTTACTAATTTAAAATGATGAAATTATAAAGGATAGGATGAATGTAGCAGCCCATTTTTGTCTTAGACCAATTTTTTTAAATGTAGCTTATTGATGATTTTTTCAAAATAGACAGTCTATTTTATCAGGTTGACCAACTTCTGCACTTGATTACATTTTTCATCAATGTGTTGAGGGGATTTCATGCTTGAGAAAAGAAGTTTGGAAATAGGAAAATTGTAAATCTGATACAGTTCTTACAATGATGGGCAAAAAACACATTGATTTCTTTTCCTGTTTTATTTTTCCAAGTGATCTGGATCATTTTCCTCATTAAGCTTATGTTGTTGAATTTCTAAATAATGCAACTCTATGTTCTTTATGTCTTAAACCTTTAATGCATTTCATCTCCTGGTTTAGGTGTCCTTGATGGCAAATAGCATTTCAGTGATTTTCCCTTTTAGTTATTTCGTAACTCTCTCTCTTTTTGTGGGGGTGGGGGGGTTCTCTTATTATTTAAGAAGACTATGAAGGACTACAATTGATGAGTAAATACCCAGAAGTCATCTGCTTATGATGAGCTACAAAGATGTCCACAATGTTTTTGTGGCATACATTAAGGCATTCATTTTCATATCAGATAGGGTACCACTTCAGTGGTCCTATTGGGATTCTCAGTGCCCAAATTATAATTTAGATATCAAACTTAAAAAAAAAAAAAAAATTTATTATGTAGTTTACTCTTACTCTCTCTCTCTCAATATATATTTAAAAGCTTCTACTGCTACTATAGAGGAAAGTGTTTCATATTATGTTGATATACAAGAGCTCATTATTGATGCGTGCTGACTTATTTCAGGTACAACGATGCTTGGCAGGTGTATGAGGCAATGGAAACAAATAATGTGCTTCCAGATCATGTGACATGTTCTATTATGATTACAATCATGAGAAAAACTGGTTGCAGTGCAAAAGATGCATGGGAATTCTTTGAGAGAATGAATAGGAAAGGAGTCAAATGGAGTGTGGAGGTTTTGGGTGCTCTAATCAAATCATTCTGTGATGAGGGGCTGAAGAATGAAGCCCTTATCATCCAGACTGAAATGCTGAAAAAGGGAATCCCCTCAAATACCATAGTGTATAACACTTTAATGGATGCTTTTGGTAAATCCAACCAAATTGAAGAAGCCGAAGGTCTTTTTTCTGAGATGAAAATGAATGGGCTAAAACCCACATCTGCAAGCTATAACACTCTAATGGATGCATATAGCAGAAGAATGCAGGCTGACATTGTTGAGAAGCTGCTGCTAGAAATGCAAGATATGGGCTTGAAGCCAAATGTCAAATCATATACATGCCTCATTAGTGCATATGGGAGGCAGAAGAAGATGAGTGACATGGCAGCAGATGCATTTTTGAGGATGAAGAAAGTTGGCATAAAACCTACTCCGCATTCTTATACAGCTCTTATCCATGCTTATTCGGTTAGTGGCTGGCATGAGAAAGCTTATTCTGCATTTGAGAACATGCAAAGGGAAGGAATAAAACCTTCAATAGAAACATTTACCACTTTACTAGATGCATTTAGGCGTGCTGGTGACACACAGACATTGATGAAGATATGGAAATTGATGATCAGTGAGAAAGTTGAAGGGACTCGGGTGACATTCAACATTCTTCTTGATGGATTTGCTAAGCAAGGTCACTACATTGAAGCAAGGGATGTGGTCTCTGAATTTGGGAAGATAGGCTTACATCCAACTGTCATGACATTTAATATGTTGATGAATGCATATGCACGGGGAGGGCAACACTCAAAGTTGCCACAACTGTTAAATGAGATGGCAGCTCTGAATCTAAAACCTGATTCTGTCACTTATTCAACGATGATCTATGCCTTTGTTCGTGTCCGTGATTTCAAGAGGGCATTCTTCTACCACAAAAAGATGGTAAAAAGTGGACAAGTGCCAGATGCCAAGTCTTATCAGAAGCTTAGGGCAATTTTGGATGTAAAAGCTGCAGTTAAGAACAGGAAGGACAAGAGTGCCATACTTGGTATAATTAATAGCCAAAAGGGTTTGTTGAAAGCTAAGAAGAAGGGAAAGAAAGATGAGTTCTGGAAGAACAAGAAAAAGAGTGTTAGAACTCATAGTTTTGCTCATGGTGGACAGTGATGATGCTATCGGTGGAGTCTTGTGATCCCCGTAAAATCATTTTCACACACAGGCTCTCTGTGTGGTTGAGCTATCTTCACTGTGTCAGTTAATGGCTTCTCCTGAGTGTTTGCTTTGAATAGAACAGAATAGCTGGAAGAAAATACAGGTGGCTGACTCCAATAAGTCTGTTGAGGAACCATTGCTGAACCCAAAAATTTTGAGACTAAAACTTGGTTGTTGTTAAATGAGATATTCTTTCATACAAGAGATTGCTACTGTTGGGAAAAGCATAGTCCAGCTATCATTCTTATAATGGAAGCCTTCACAGAATAGTATTCATACAAAGACATTGTTTGCAGTGGATGCATGCCATGCCAAGTGATGAACTGGGTAATTTTCTTGGTCCATGCCTTATTTATATTGAAAGCTATTCTTTTTCTTGGGTCAGTGAATCCCTTGTGTAAAATCATGTTGTCATATTATACGAACAAGTAAAGTATATAAAATATTGAAGTGCAACTTTTCCCATTTGTTTTATTTTTCATTAGTGTAATCCAACCACATAGAAGAAGTAAAAAAGGACATGTCAATTAAGAAAATAACAAAGGGTATAACTTCAGATAAAATATTATGACAGTAAAGAATTCATGTGGGATGTTGCAAATCCTTAGCCAATCTCAAAATTTTGGGACCAAGGCTTGGTTGTTGTAGTAGTTGTAAGCCTTAAGAGGAAGTATATGGGACCAAGGGTGGTATACCTTAACAGAAAGTATTTGAGCTGTCTGGGTAAGAAGATTTAGGGACAAACAAGATGATGTGGACTTTGTTAAGCTGACTTGGTTGATTTATTGTTCTGTTTTAGCACATTAATCATATACCAAGAAGCATATACCTGAGAAACTGCATTTTTTTTAATAAATGCAAAGCCCAGAATAACTTTCAGGGATACACTGAAGAACTAGGAATATACTGAAGGTTTGTGATGCTTGTACAAGGCATTTTTCTGGAATTTAAAAATATTTGGAAGGGGGGGGGGGTGTTTAGACTTAAGATTTTGACTGGACAAACTGGGTGCAGGGATGACCCATTGCTTAACATGACAAGTGACAACAAGCCTCACTCCATTCTCTTGTTTTGGTAAATCAGTGGCAGGCTATAATTTGCTTGCTTTTAACACTATATATCTATAGCCTAGCTACTTTAAACTCTACTATCAGAAGGTTGTTGCAACTTTTCTGCAGTATGTCTGTGTTTTAACTTTCAATAATTGCATATGGAATTGGAATTATGGATCAGACATCGAGTACGAATCATAGGAAAAGCATTAGGTTCTCTTGGAATACAGTACAACTAACATGGTATTCCATGCCCATTAATGCAAATCACCTAAAATAAAAACTATTAAATCTTATATGAAGAAAATTTTGAAATTTGGAAAGCTCATCACTCAGAAACAAACAATAGAATAACTCATTTTTTTGGAGGGGAGCGTTTTGGTATATATCCAAACCCTGTGGCATTCATGTTATGGGCCTTATGGCTGGTCTCTTCCAACAGTACAAAGAAATTGATTAATACTTACACATGCACACTTTTGTCTTGTGGTGTCGACTGTCATATAATGTGAGGGCAAAATCATATTTTAAGCTGTGTCAGAATTTGTGGGTTGAGGTTTGTTTAGGCATCATGTATTATCCTTCTTTTCATACCTGATATTGGTTATAACATGCACCAGTGATTCCACTCACAGGTGATTTGTCTTCTTCTTTCTTTTGTTTTATTTTTTATTTGTCTTAGTTTCTTATATGTACTTAATTGAAATTTGATTTAAGCATCACTTGTATTGATTTTGTTTTTTCCTCTCAAGATTCTGCAAAGATTAAGATTTCTTGATCTTCAAACTTAATTGGTCATGGCACCAAACTGACTCATAAATAGTTTTGAAGCTGCCTTTTCCTTTATTTCTTTTTTATATATATGTGCTTACTAATAATAATCATCATTATGGTTTGTCCCTCTCAATCTCAAGAATCTGCTGGGTTACTCAGTTGCTCCATAATTTTTATTTTTATCATTGTTCAGTATTATTTTCTTTCAATCATTCATCATTCTAGTTTCAAACGTGCTTGAGCACTTATAAGTATTATTTTGGACAGAATTTTCCTAACAAGTTTAGAGAAAAGTTCTCTCCACCATTATGTCAAGGCTCAAATAAGCATTCACATTGTCTTTTACTTACTAATTCAATAATCATGTAATTTTTTTAAAAGGATTAAATATTTTATTTGAGTAAAATACATATGGATGACGACATGAATTGTCACGTAATTGGTCTAAAGATTTTCTCAAATCTAGTTTGAAAGAAAATTGTTTTATTATTTTTGTCAAAGAAAGGGGATAGTTTCATAAACTATTCATCAAGTTAATGACACCATCAATTTTTAAATATGCATATGAGCTATGAGATTTTGTGTAAATGTGTAGTATAGATGTAATGGTAATACTTTTTGAAGCTGTCTTTTTCTTTATTTCTTTTTTATATATTGTGCTTACTAATAGTAGTCATAGTTATGGTTTGTCCCTCTCAATCTCAAGATTCTGCTGGGCTACTCAGTTGCTCCCTATTTTTTATTTTAATCATCGTTTAAGATTATTTGCACCTAATCTCATCATTATTTTCTGTCAATCATACATCATTCTAGTTCCAAATGTGCTTGGACGCTTATAAGTTATAAGTATTATTTTGGACAGAATTTTCCTAAAAACAAGTTTAGAGAAAAGCTCTTTCCACCATTATGTGAAGACATGGTCTATATTCTATTACTCATCCATTTAATAATCATGTGATTTTTTAAAATGATTTTATAACTTATGAAGTAAAATATATATGAATGATGAAATGAATTGTCATGTAATTGGTCTGAGGATTTTCTTAAATCTAGTTTGAAAGAAAATTTTATTTTTGTCAACAAAAGTGGATAGTTTATTTCTTTGGTTTTTTTTTTTTTTTTTTTTTTTGGTAGAAAAATTAATGTTTATGAGGGGATAGCCATCCCTTAACCGCCTTGGGGTGATACCTCATTTTTATGAAGTATAAGAAGCATTACCACTTCACCAGTGGGGAAAGGTTTCGAACTCAAGACATAAGGCTTATTGGCCTAAGTCCCAGCTACTAGTCCTCTCTCAACGGTGGTGAAAGCGAATAGTTTCATAAACTATCTATCAAGTTTATAACACCATCAATTTTTAAAGATGCATATGAGGTCTAAGATTTAATTGCTTAGTTATAATGTAGTTATGATGTAATAGCAAATACTTTTGTAGTTTTAAATACTAACTATAGGAGACCGTCATTTTGTTTGATTGTTGGTTTGAAACGTCTTTTTTAAAATAGTAAAAATTATTATTATTTAAATTTCACAACTTCTTTGAGAACTATGAGTTTCTAATAGAAAATAATAATCCATTGCAAAATAGTTGGAGAAAAAAATAGATGAATATGATAAAACTTACAAGCTACAGTAGGAAAGGAGAATTTGAAATTTGAACCATAAATATTACGGATATTTAGAGAGGTACCAATCAATTTTTCTCCAAAAAAAAAAGTTACAATATTATTGGCAAAACATTATAGTGTAAGTGTACAATCTATAGCACCAGCTTTATGATAATTGTTATTTATCATTGGGCTTAGATCTCAATTCATTTTTTGTGTAGGTGGGTATCTTAGATCTATTATTCAATAATAATAAACTTTATTAATTTTACTAACTAGAATTCACCCGTTACTTTTCTTTTGGACTTTTTTATATTTTGTGATTCTATGGGCTTTCTATAGCCCATTCTTGTAGCAAGTTTGTTTTATACGGTTTATATTGTGTGCTGACAATTTTTTATTATTGTCAATCTAATCTAATCCCTGTTTATGGAAAAAAGACACATAATTTGTATTATTTTTTTTAAAATGAAATAAATCAAATATGTGTCTCTATTGTAGACTGACTATCTACTTGTAATATATATATAAATATATATATATATATATATATATATTAGAAGGCTGTCTACTTGTACTTGCCTCTTGATGTGTCATGCAAGGTTTTCAGACCCGGACCGTTCATTGAACCGTAAAAGGGAGAGGTTCAAGGTTTTTGAGATCCGACCGAGGTCGAACCGAGGTTGAACCGTGATGACGTCATAATTAATTTAATAATTATTTAAATATAAATAAATATATTAAATTTGTAAATATTAGCAAAATTTACTAAAAATATCTTTAAAATTGAAACAAAATACATAAAATAGTACATTATAAGGTTAATAAAAAATAGTACAACATAAATAAGCATAAAAAGAAATTTTTATAATAATCCTTTAAGAGAAATCATTTCAATTAACTAAAAATGACTTTTAAAATAAATTCATAAATTGCATAGGTATTATTCTTAAATAAAAAGTTAATTTAGTAATATTTAATATGTTGAGAAAGATGACATAGAAGTTTAGAAACTATAAATCATGTAAATTTAATAATATTGCATATTAGTTCCCAAGAGGAGCACTTGGTCTGTTGGTCAAGGCTTCAGTCTTACTTTCAAGGTGTGAGAGCTCAAGTTCAATCCCTGGCAGCCGCATTTTTCTTGATTTTTCTCTATTCCATGAACGGTTGAACCGGTCTACGGTTCGGCCGGTCTTCTCGGTTCAATTCCGGTTCGTCCGGTTCTCTTACAAGTCACTGAAGCCCGGTTTTGGAGTCTTAAAAAACCAGAATTCACTCCGGTTTTTGGTTTTCCCGGTCGGACCGCCCGGTCCGGTCCGGGTTTACAAACTATGGTGTCATGTGTGCACTGAATCTGAGCATCCTCACACACCCACTGCAAGCCTCTAAGACAAACAGACAAAGCCCTCCACCTGCTTAGAGAAAAAAAAAACCCAATTGGAAATAACTTTTGGCTGTTTTTATAAATCGGTAAATACTAAAAGAGTAATATTACAACTACAAACTATTTTATAATATTTTTACAAAATGTTGATGAGGTCAATTTCTTATTAATTTTCATCTAGGCCCACTATTAATATTATTTTTTTTTACCAATAATTATTTATTACATTAACCGTTTGTAAAAATTTTTGTAAAATAATTTATATCTCTAACATTATTCAAAACTAAAAACCACTATAATTTGGACTAGTCTCACTTCAATTATATTTAATAAACACCACATTCACTAGAAGCTTTTAATCCACATTTCCATGTTGGGTTTTTTTTTTTTTTTTTGGTTTAACTTGTTGTTTGTGAACTATGAATTTTTGTTGTGACTCTAATCTCATTATTAAAAAAAAAAATTGGGTTAAAGAGTTAAAAAAAAAAAAAAAAAAAAAACACTTATTGGCAAAGATGTGGCAAACAATATCTCAATGCAATAACATCTTATGGTGGTGTGTGACTGTTATGACAAATTGGGCAATGCGTTCCTCAATAATGCATTTAATGATGGTAAACGCGTTCAGGATTGATGGGATTTTGTAGTAATAAATGTCATCAAAGGGCAGGTAATAATGAAAATTATGAAATTTTGGCATTTTCCTTGATTGCTAAAATTAATATAACAATAACCTCTAATTTATGATACTCCAAAATAAACAAAAATAAGTAATTCCAGTTTTTTCAAAGCTGTCTTATCAAATTTTTACTTGCTCTGCAAGCTACTTCACATTTTTGTTTACTCGTTACTTTGAACATAAATATAGTATTTTTTGGTAAATGAACATAAATATAGTAAATGTCACTTGGGTGTTCACATTAAATATGTTTATCTAAAGAAAGAAAAAGGTCATCACATGTTCACATTCAACCTTTCTCTTTTCAAGAAAACTAGTGGATTAAAAACAAATCAATATATATTGCCATTATGTAAAAGGTTAAGAAACAGTAGCAAACATTTTCACGTTATGTTGTTAGGAGACCATGGTAATCGGTAATCTAATCCAATGAAAAAAAAAAACATAAATATTTTTCAATATAAAAGTGTTGAAAACAATTGGATTTTGCAAGAAGATTGCCTCAACTCCCATATTAAAAAGAAAATTTATAATTTGCTATGAATAAAATCACAATTATTTGATTATGGGTGAAGCTCCGTTTCCATACTCAAGAGCGTTAAACGGGATACAAAAATGACACATAACTTTTCACATTTTTTGTCCAATAACCGTTCACATGTTATGTTTGTGTCACTGAAACGATACATGACCTTTCACATGTTACATTTGATAACCTATCACATGTTATGTATGTGTGTATGTGTCATAGACACTGAGTTTTGCCCATACTAAAAAGAAAATTCTATATTTTGCTATAAATAAAATCATAAATATTTACTTATGAATAAAGTTTCAATCTAGTGTTTCAATGTATTGGACCAGACACGAAAACAACGCATAACCTTTTATGTCTCTTGTCTATGTCAAAAATACTAAACACAAGGCAAAATCCTAAAATGATAATAATTGCAATAAATTTCATATAAGAATTAACATTTCTATATATTAATTGAAGGATAAGAATAGATAAGATCCATTAAATGCAATTCTCTAGACCTCAAACAAATGAATGACTTAAAACAAAGAGAAAAGTTAATTTAAGAAATATTTTTAAAAAAAGTTCATGAGAAAAATAAAACAGTAACTAAATTTCTAACAACTTTTAATATTTCCATAAAAGTAGTATTAAAAGTTAAAACTTTCTTAAAATAGTTCATTAACAAATATATTGAGAACACCCGTTAATTAGACACTAAAAACAAATGCCTTGATGTGCAAGCATCAACAATCATCTACTAAATTTATAATCTTCTTCTAGTAACTATGTTTCTAATTTGATTTCAAATCCCACCCTTAGAAAAAAAAAATTTTTTCAAATCTTGGAGACTTGGACAACAAAACAATACAAGGCTAGTTTGGTAAATCCACCTCCACAACCCCCAATTGGGCCAGGGGTGGCGACACCACCACCACTGGTCCACTGTGACTGGCTTAGCAGCTCCTTTTATGTATGCCACGTGCCACGTGGACACCCTAATCCAACGATGACGTGTAACTCTGAAACCATAGCCTCCCTATAAATACGTCTCTCTCCTCAATCCCTCTTTTTTCATTCTCATCCATTTCTCACTCTCTCTTTCTCTCTCATTTTCTGTTTTTTCTCTTAACCGATTCAGACTCAATACACACAAACAAACAAAATATTCGGATCCTCTCCGGGTTGGACCGCCCGGACCTAGTTCCTGATCTAGGGTTTCTTTCTGGAGCGTGGTTTCGAAGATCCGGTTCGCTTGGCTCGAGATCCGGGCCAAGCACTCAACCACCGGGTTCGCCTCCAGATTCACTACGGGTTCACTCTCTTCCTGTTTGGTTTCTAGGAAAATACGGAATCAACTATTGAAATCTTAGATTTCCTTTTTCGGTTCTAACTTCTTAGAAAACACTGATACTATTTTTTTAGAAATTTTTTTTTTATTGATTAGAATTTAGAGTAAGTGCAAAATATCGGATTTTTTTTTTTATTGAATTTTTGTTTTTTTGTTTTTGTTTTGTTGATCAGATTGTGTTTAGGATTTGGATAGTGTGAATGGCGTCGAGTGAGGGGTTCCTGACGGAAGAACAGAGGGAAATGTTGAAGATAGCGAGTCAAAATGTGGAGAGTTTGGGTTTGTCTTCTTCGCCGAAATCGCCAACGTATTTGCTTTCGGAATACAGCATAAAAGCTCCTCCTCCCGGTGGCGGTGGCGGTGGCGGCAAGGCGGCCAGTGCTGGGATTGCCGTGAAGCACGTGCGCCGGTCACATTCGGGGAAGTGTGTGCGGGTGAAGAAGGGTGAGTGTTCGCCGTGAATTTGATTAAATAGGTTATATTTTGTATTGTATTAATGCGATATTGACATATTGTGTGGTAGGATGATTAAGAGTTTTAGTGTTTCAATCACTTCAGGAATAGCTTTTTCTATGTGCTTTAGGTTCATTGGTTGGTTTCGCCTAATTTGATGGAGTGATTTGAGGGAATAGAAACGATGTTTTTTTTTGGTTCTTTATGTGCTTTATTGGGTTATAATGTTTTGGTCTTTTGTGTATGATTACTGCACTTTAATTTGTGGCTTATTGAACAAGTTAATTATGGAATAGTCAGGAGCTTAAATACAATTTTTCACTTGAGCTGATAATACCCAAGTCAATTTTATGAACAGATGTGTAGTTTTTTTTTTTTTTTTTTGGTGGTTTCTGTATTAATGAGGCTCCTGAATTTTCTACAATTGAATTGTTTAGTTAGGTTGATCCCTGGAAGAATTATACATGGGTGTTGTTCATCATGGATATGGGATGTCTAACATGTTTCTTAAAAAGAAGAAGAGAAAAAAGGGGGGAAAGTAAAAAAGAAAAACAAATGGTATATGGGGTGTTTAACATATAAGTTGGTCTTATATTCTTGGATTATTGGTAGTGGCTGTCTGCTATGTATATGTTAAGCTGCTTTCACTATTGGAAGTAAAAGAGGCTAAAATGAATATTTTCTGTTGTGTGTGTGTGTGTGTGTGTTCTATGGGCTGTTGCTTTTTTTTGGGTGGGGGGAGGGGGGGGGGGGGGGATTGGGGGTTGATCAAAAAGTAGGAACAGTTTAGGTTGGAACTATTTAATGTTGAATTTTTAGATGTTAAATAATGTGCTTTTCATTTGATTGGAAATTAATGCTTTTATCTGCTCATTTGTTTTCTTCAGCGAAGATGATCTTTTTATTAGGATTTGTAGTTCCTGCATAGTGAAAGCATGTGAAAATATGCAATAATATGCTTCATACATCAGTTCTTTATCTTTTTAATATTTTTAGATTCAGATTGACCTTTGAAATTAGTTTTCTTATCTTCTTTTAAGAATCTATCATACACAACCACAAGAGTTAGATTTGTTCTTATTTTTGTTTTCCTTTTGATTGGTCTTTATTTACCCACCTCCCCACTCTCTCTTTTCTCTCCTTTTGCACTAATGTAGTCTTTGTAACCACTGAAGAATATTGATTTTCATGGATATTGGTGTAGTCTTGGTAAATTATTACCTGATAGATTTAATAACACTGTCTATAATGCAGTTGATAGGCATTGTTTGGAAAATTTCTATATATTCTGTGGCCTCCATCAATGGTGACTACAGATTTATAATGTTCTTCATTTGCCACAGCAATCTAACGGCTAGTTAAGGGTGGCTTCAACAATATTTTCTAAAACTAATTAATCCCATGTAGAGGTCAAAGCTTAGATTGTTTCAATTGTTAGAGTTCTATGTTCTCCTGATCTAGTCTGAATAAATAGAATGCTGCAACCTGGAAGAAACAAATGAATATTAAAATCTATAATGTGCCACTGTGTTTCTGATTTCTGACTAGAAATATTCTTTTATGAAGCGGCAAGAATGAGGCATGCAGATGTTAGTTTTATTAAAATTTTAAAAATCTGCTATTGGATTTTCCATAACCCTATGATGAGTTTTGACTTTATTATCAAAAAGAAAAAACCAATGGTAGTCATATTTTACATTATTCTTGGGGGTGATTGTCAATTGTCTTCTTTCTTCTCTTTCGGCCAGTTTTAGATGGATGTTAGTCAAGGTAGCTGAGTCATTTGCCTTATGTTTCCTTGTCATACCTTAGTTATTTCAGTGCAAGTATCTGATGATATTACTGGTTTTTCAAAGCACCTTTTCTTGTATAATAATCGGCTGCTCTTCTCTTTAACTGATATGTGCAGATGGTGCTGGTGGTAAGGGTACATGGGGAAAACTCCTTGACACTGATGGTGAATCTCATCTTGATCGGAATGATCCAAATTATGACAGTGGCGAGGTAATAGCAGTTCTTAATTTTTGTGTATTAATTAGGTATATTTTATCAGGATTTAGGAGTATTAAATAGCACTTGTGCTAGCTGCAGTTTGACTTTGCACTGTAATGAGATATATCAATACTTGTAGTTAATGTTAATCTGGAGATCAGCGCCTCTATATTTTTTGTGGTGGCGGGGCTGGTGGACTGTCTGTCAACCACCTCTCCTTGACTACACAAAAGTGTCTTGTTCACTGGGTATAACTTTTTGTAATGTTAATGTTGTTGTCATCCTCCTATCCTTGTTTAATGTGATTCTTTTATCCTTGCTTTCAACAGGAACCATATCAACTTGTTGGAACATCTGTTTCAGACCCCTTAGATGATTACAAGAAAGCTGTTGCCTCTATCATAGAGGAATATTTTAGCAATGGAGATGTAGAATTGGCAGCTTCTGACCTCAGAGAACAAGGGTCAAGTGGATATCTTCCTTACTTTATTAAGCGGCTTGTTTCAATGGCCATGGACAGGCATGATAAAGAGAAGGAAATGGCTTCGGTTCTGCTTTCAGCTTTGTATGCTGATGTCATCAGTCCTGACCAGATACAGGATGGATTTTTTATGCTTCTTGAATCTGCTGATGACCTTGCTGTGGACATCCTTGATGCAGTTGATATCCTTGCCTTGTTCCTAGCGCGTGCTGTGGTTGATGACATTATTCCTCCAGCTTTCCTGAATCGGGCAAAGAAAGGACTCCCAGAATTTTCCAAGGGAGTTCAGGCTATCCAAATTGCTGACAAGAGCTATCTCTCAGCTCCACACCATGCAGAACTTGTGGAGAGGAAGTGGGGCGGTAGCACTCATATCACTGTTGAGGAAGTGAAGAAAAAGATTGCCGATCTGCTGAGGGAATATGTGGAGAATGGAGATACTATCGAGGCATGTAGGTGCATAAGGGAGTTAGGGGTTTCGTTCTTCCATCATGAGGTTGTGAAGAGGGCTTTGGTACTTGCTATGGAGATTCGTACAGCAGAACCCCTTATATTTAAGCTATTAAAAGAAGCAGCTGAGGAAGGCCTGATTAGTTCTAGTCAAATGGTAAAGGGTTTCTCTCGCTTGGCAGATAGCCTTGATGACCTTGCCCTTGACATTCCATCAGCAAAAACTTTGTTCCAATCACTTGTCCCCAAGGCAGTATCTGAAGGATGGCTTGATGCTTCATTTGCAAAGCCCTCAGGTGAAGACGGGGTGGTACCAGATGATGCGAAGGTGAGGCGGTTTAAGGAAGAGTGTGTGACAATAATTCATGAATATTTCCTGTCAGATGACATTCCCGAACTCATCCAGAGCCTTGTGGATCTTGGAGTGCCAGAGTATAACCCAATTTTTTTGAAGAAGCTCATCACCCTTGCTATGGATAGGAAGAACAGAGAAAAAGAAATGGCATCTGTTTTGCTGTCCTCTCTTCATATCGAGATATTCTCAAGTGACGATATAGCGAATGGTTTTCTCTTGCTTTTGGAATCTGCAGAAGATACAGCACTGGATATTCTGGATGCTTCTAATGAGCTTGCGCTTTTTCTGGCTAGGGCAGTGATTGATGACGTCTTGGTTCCACATAATTTAGAAGAGATGAGCTGCAAGTTGCCCCCAGATTCCAGTGGGAGTGAGACTTTGCGTATGGCCCGAGCACTCCTTTCTGCACGACATGCTGGTGAGAGGATCTTGAGGTGTTGGGGAGGTGGGACTGGCTGGGCTGTGGAGGATGCAAAGGACAAGATTTTAAAGCTTCTGGAGGAATATGAAAGTGGGGGTGTTGTGGGTGAAGCCTGCCAGTGTATTCGTGATCTTGGCATGCCTTTCTTTAACCACGAGGTGGTGAAGAAGGCATTGGTTATGGCTATGGAGAAGAAGAATGATAGGATTCTAAATCTGCTACAGGAATGTTTTACTGAAGGGCTGATCACTATCAACCAGATGACAAAAGGCTTCACTCGGATCAAGGATGGGCTTGATGATCTAGCTCTTGACATCCCAAACGCTGAGGAGAAATTCAATTTTTATCTAGAGCATGCTCAGAAGAAGGGGTGGCTCCTGCCATCCTTTGGTTCATCAGCACCGGACGCCTCGCTAACTCAAGCTGCAGCTTCTTGAGAATAACATGTATTTTCATTGTTTTTCTCTTGTATGTGCTTACCCGTTACATGATTTTATTGTTAAATGGTGAATTCGCTTCAACGGGGATGGGTATGGGATGTTTGAATTCCTTTCTGATGCTTCTCCTTTTGTGCTCATCTGACGGAGATTCTCATCAATCTCAGCTGATGTATAAAGTTGCTCTTTTATTCCATTGACAGCTTATTAGGCTTGTGTTGCAATGAGAGGGACATGGTTACATGCAATATGATGATGGTTAGAGTTAGATTTTCATATTCATGGAAAGCTTTTTGGTTTCTATTTTTTTTTTTTTTTTTTTAATTCTGTATTTTCATGTTTAACAATGGATTTAGTTGGATGAATTACGTATTGTTTATCGTGGCCAACTCAAACTGGATTTGTTGAGCTGCCGCTATAGATTAGACTCATGGGAATAATAATATACTATAAATTTACAAAATTTGAAACATAAACAGGTGGGGATTGAAGAACAAGCAATGTCATTACTCATTGGGGGCCATGGCAAGGTCGAGACTCTTGACTGTTCCAGCTTTTCTCCTCGGCGCACGATTAGCTTTGTCTATTATTGTGCGCGAGTATTCCTGGGCTGCTTCGTGAGCTCTAGCTCCGTCGCCAGCCATTCCCTACCCTTCGTGGGTCTTCTTGGCTCCTTAGTGAGCTATCATCAGCCCTGTTAGTGGGCTGTCCCTGCCCCTTGTGGGTATCAATATAATCATAATCCGTATCAAAAATATTGTCGATTCTCTGCTGTCTTCTTTATCCGTGAATTAACTTCGGCAAGCTATGATTCTCCTGCATGGAATTGTCGTGGCCTAGCTCAAGCTGAGTCGAAAAGATCTCTCAAAGCCATTGTAAATAAGGTATGTCCTGACTTGCTATTTTTGTCTGAAGTTAAAATTAGTTCAAATAGAGTCAAATCGCTCCTTTATTCATTGGGTTTCTATAAGTTAGAATGTGTTGAACCAAGAGGTCTAAAAGGAGGCATCATTTTGGGATGGAAATATGGTGTAGAATCTGTAGATGTGGAAATTGTGATGTCAAACGATAACATGATAAATGGCCTTGTATTCTCGGACCCAATAAATGAACCATGGCTATTGTCAATTATCTATGGGCCAAGCGCAAGGTTAGGGAAACAAGCCTTTTTGGAAGATCTTCAAGAGGTTGGTGAGTCATTTGCTGGGGCATGGATGTGTATGGGAGATTTTAACAACTTGTTGGGGCAAAGTAAAAAGAAAGGTGGGAAACCAATATCTTCATCTTCTACTGGGGGATTAGAAGGATTGGTAGATTCTGCGGGATTAATTGATGTAAAATTTGTAGGGGGCACCTTACACCTGGTCCAACAAACGCCCAGGCTTAGCCAACATAAAAGAAAGACTTGACAGAGCTCTAGTTAACACTAGGTGGACTGAAATTTTCCCAAGAGCGTTGCTGAAGTACTTTCCTTCGAATTCCTCTGACCATATCCCAATTGTTCTTTTCATTGAAGGAGAAGAGGGTAGTAGACCAAGACCATTCAAATTTGAAGAAATATGGACAAGGGAGGAGGCAAGTAATCTTGTGGTGGAGAATGCTTGGAGGCTCAACTTCCCTGGTTCCCCAATGTTTAGATTATGCAAGAAGATCAAACAAGCTAAACTAGAGCTAAAACAATTTAATAGATCCTGCTTTGGCAATGTACAATCCAAAATCAAGGAAGCATGGAAGAATTTAGACCAAATTCAAAGCTTAGACCCAAATCCACAAAACTTGGGAAAGGAAGCAAATTTGTGTATGGAAATCCAAGAACTGTTGAAAAGGGAGGAAATATTATGGCGTCAAAAATTCAGAATCAAATCACTTACAAGCTTCGACCTCAATACAAGATTCTTCTATCTAAGTACAGTGATAAGGCGAAGAAGAAATTCCATTGATTTTATGAAGAAAGAAAATGGAGAATGGAGAAAATGGAGAATGGATTTCAGGTTGGGAGGAGATTGGTCAATGCTTTCAAACCTTCTTTAATAACTTGTTCTCTTCTTCAACCCCAGATATTCCTTATGATCTAAAAAATTTAATTCCAAGGTGCATCACTCCAGAAGATAATGAAATGTTGCTAGCCATGCCTTCGATGGAAGAGATCAAAACAACAGTATTTTCGATGGATTCTCATAAAGCACCTGGGCCTAATGGAATGTCCCCCCTTTTCTTCAAACACTACTGGCACTTGATAGGTGGTGATGTTGTGGATGCCAGTTTTAAGCTTCTTCCAAGGTGATCATATGTTGAGAGAAATAAATCATACCTTTATTACTCTAATCCCCAAGCATGAGAGGGCTGCCATGGTTAACCAATTCAGGCCGATTTCGCTCTGTAATGTGTTTTATAAGATAATTTCAAAATTATTAGCAAACAGATTGAGACCACTCCTCCACAAGATGATATCTCCCTGGCAAGCAGCCTTCATTGAAGGTAGAAAAATACAAGATAATAGCATAATAGCCCATGAAATCATTCATGCTATGAGAAAGAAAAAAGGTAAGGAAAAGTGGATGGCAATTAAACTTGATATGGAAAAGGCATATGATAGACTAGAATGGCCTTTTATTCTAACTGTCTTAAGAAATTTTGGATTCGATGAGAGATGGATAAATTGGATTTCAAAATGCATTTCAACTACCTCTTTTCTATACTCATAAATGGCTCCCCATTTGAATTCTTCCAACCACAAAGGTCTAAGACAAGGGGACCCTCTTTCCCCATTCCTATTTATCGTAGCAGCAAAAGTGCTATCCAAACTCTAGCAAAAAGCTGAAGAGATTAATAAGATAAAAGGTATCAAGCTTGCTAAGGGATGCCAACCAATATCTCATCTCCAATTTGCAGACGATTTGTTCATTTTTGGGAGGGCAGATGAAGAGAATATAAGGTCCATCAAAGAATGTCTATCCACTTATTCTTCCTAGGCAAGGCAAAAAATAAATATCCATAAATCTACCATGTTTTTCAGCAAAAACCTAACTAGTTGGCATTCTAAACATTTGCTAGCTGGGAGCATGGGTTTGAAAATTGAAGGGTCAAGAGGAAAATATTTGGGGCTGCCAATGTTGATAGCAAAGTCAAAGAAATGTACATTTCAAGAGGTGGTGTAAAGAGTTGAGAAGAAGTACCAAGGCTGGAAAGTTAATATACTCTCGCAGGCTGCTAGAATCTCCCTAATTCGCACAATTACCTCAGCCATGCCATCATATGTTATGTCCTCTCTCAGACTCCCAAAAGAAACAGCAAAGAAGCTTGATGCTTTAAGTAGGAAATTTTGGTGGGGTTCAAAGGAAAATGGTTCCAGCTACTGCATCCTGAAGAACAGGGATTCTATTTGCAAACCCAAGTCCATGGGAGGTCTAGGACTTAGAAAAAGTGAAGATTTCAACCAAGCTCTATTAGCCAAGCTTGGGAGGTCCAAAAAAATGAGGATAAGCACTGGGTAAAAATATTTAGAAGAAAATATCCAAGAGGTGGAAGTTTTACCAATGCAAGGCCACCTAAACAAGCGTCTTGGATTTGCAAGAGCTTATTTAGTTGTAACAAGCTCATTACGAAAGGCATGTGCTATTAAGTGGGAGATGGAAGAAGTATTAACATATAAGATGACCCTTGAGTCCCTAAAGAACCAGATTTTAGACCAAAACATAAGGCTGGGGTGGCTCCAAACAACTTGCTAGTAGCCGAGCTCGTCCATCATGACTCAAGACAATGGGATAGGGAAATATTTTTTGATTTATTTGAGACAGTCAGCTATAAGGATCCTCAATATCCACATTCTTGCCTCCTCAAAGTGTGACACCTTATGCTGGGGACAAAGTCCATCAGGTGAGTTTACTGTAAAATCAGCATATATATTAAAAATGCAACAAAGCAGCACCTCACTGGGGCCAATGCATGAAGCGTATTGGATGATGTTGTGGAAGAGTAAAATGCATGAGAGGCTTAAGCTTCTTCTCTAGAGAATAGTTTGCAAATCTCTTCCGATCCGAGAGATTCTTAGTAAAAGATTTCCAATTCCTGACAGAAGTTATCCAGTTTGTGTGGAAGAGGTTGAAACTGTTGAACACGTCTTTTTACGCTGCCCCGTCATAGTTCAGGCTTGGGCCAACTTAGTTTGGCCCTTAAACATGGATGTATTCAAAGATTTGAATATTGATCAGTGGATAAAGATTATAATAAATCCAAGAGAAATGTTAAAGATCCAAGGCAAGGAAGCAAAGGAGTTTACTCTTTTTGTAGCAGTTCACTGTGACCAAATTTGGAAGAACAGAAACCAAATAATGTGGGGAAACCAACCGGTAGACTTAATCAAGCTTTCCATCCAAATAAATAAGGTATTTATTCAACACAAGCAAGCTTGGCAATCGATTCTTGGAGAAAAAGAGAACTCTCCCTCATGGAAGCCTCCTCCTCTTGGATGGATCAAATGTAACTTTGATGCAGCAGTGAAGCCTGATAAGGTGGTGTTGGCAGTGGTTTGCAGAGATAGCAACAAATCCATAGTAGCAGCACAATCTCAAGAAGAATGCCTAGGTGAGTCCTTATGGACGGAATCTAAAGTAGCTCTCTTAGCAGCTAGTTTGGCTCGTAAAGAAGGTTCTGTTAGAGTTGTGCTAGAAGGAGATGCCCAATCTGTGATAAAAGCTATCCTAAACCCATCTACAACTCCTCACTGGTCCATTAATGCTATTATAGAAGATATCCGTGTGATTCTAAACTCTTTTGTATGTTGGAATGCCTCTTTTGTATTTAGAGACTCTAACTTTGTAGCTCATTCCCTCCCTTTCTTTGTAGTTTTTGGGTTTGTGGAAGGAGGTGTATATTAAGAGTTGATTAGATTGTACAGATTGTAGTTGTGCTTGTACTATTGTTGTAGTTAGATATTGTACATAAGCTACATGTAGTAGCAGTGAGCAAAACGGCTTGTAGTCTATTGTATATAGTTAGACCATTAAACCCATGATTGACACATGTACAGTTTTGATAGGTTGCTAGATTGGTTAGTTTTGTCATTGCTATTCCAAGCTCTGTGGCAGGTATATAAGGACCAGAGCATGTTATTTAATAGAGAGGAAATTCATTTACAGAAATCTTGCTTCTTGATTCTTGCTATGTGTCTTTCTTTCTGTGCATTGAGCAAGTCTTCATCATAGAAGCTTCGTGAATGAACTTCAACATGGTATCAGAGCTCAGAGAATCAATTCACTCTGGTATTCTCTGAATTTTCTTCGTTCACTTTCTCTAGTGCTTTCTCACGAATCAAACAAGATCTCATCTGTGATTTTCTTGATTCTTGCACTATTTTTTTTTTCTCTTCTAGATCTTGATCTTGATCTTGATTTAGGGTTCTTCAATTACTCAATTGTAATCTTTGTTTTCTTGATTTTCTTTGACCAATATTGTTCTGAAATTGGTACTCTGTAATCAAGCAAGTTCTTCGATTACTCAGTGATTAGAGACTGTTATTTTAGAATTTCATTTGTGATTGAAAATGGCTGATGCTACTTCTAGCACCTCTGTACCTGTTGCTCACCATGTTGTTCAACCATGGGAAAATCCCTCTAGCCCTTATTTCTTGACTAGCGGTGATAACCCTGGTGTATCCCTTGTTGTGGAGCGTCTCACTGAAGAGAATTACAATACGTGGAGTAGGGCTGTGTTGATTTCATTGGATGCCAAAACTAAGGTTGGGTTCATTGATGGTTCAATTCCAAAGCCCCAATCACCTGACCATCCATATTATACAGCCTGGTGTAAGTGCAATAGTACAGTTTTAGCCTGGCTATTCAATTCAATCTCAAAGGAGTTACAACCTAGTGTAGTTTACTTCAAGACAGCAAGGGAGGTTTGGGCTGACTTACAATACAGGTTCTCTCAAGGTAATGGACCTAGGATCTTTGAGCTGAGAAAGGAGGTCAGTTCCCTGGCTCAAGAAGATATGTCTATTAATGCTTACTACACCAAATTCAAGGGAGTTTGGGATGAATTCACTACTTACAGAAATTGCACTTGTGGTCATCAAGTGGAAGATTGTACAATGTCATTTTTAATGGGGTTGAATGATACCTGTTCTGCAGTAAGGGGTCAGATTCTATTAATGGATCCTATTCCTCCCTTGAGCAAGGTTTTCTCCCTTTTGCTTCAAGATGAAAGACAGAGAAAGGTTGGGGCTAGTAAGAAGTTTCAAGTTGACACGGCTGCAGTCTTGGCAGCCATGGGAAACAAGAACAATGCCAAGAATTTTAACAAGAACAAGGTTGGGAGACCTCAGTGTACTCACTGTGGTGGTATGGGACATGTTGTGGATAAGTGCTACAAGTTACATGGTTACCCACCTGGCTATAAGTTCAAGACTAAAACTGGATTAGCTACCTTTGCTAATAATGTTGTAACTGTTGAAGAAGGTTCCAATGAAGCCGTGTCTCTGACCAAGGCAGAGTATCAACAGCTGATGGGATTGTTGAATTCTCAGTGTCATTTTGGTACTCAAGCTCCAACTGAAGCTATTGTAGAGACTCCTCAAGTAGCTAATATCATTACACAGCCTTCCATTGGACTTCAAGGTCATGAACTCTCAGGTATTTGGTCTACTCCTTCCTTAGAGTATTCTGTGTTTTCTTCTACTGCTGATGTTTCCCATATTAATCCCACTGATTGGATTCTTGATAGTGGAGCCACGGATCATATGGTCCATTCTATCACTTTCTTTAAAACCATCACTTCTTCTGTCCAAATTTCAGTTAGATTGCCTAATGGTGACATGGCTAAGGTTACTCACATAGGGACTGTCCAAGTTACAACTTCTTTGATTCTTGAAAATGTCCTTTGCATTCCATCTTTCTCTTTTAACCTTGTTTCTATCAGTAAATTGACTCAAAATCCTTCCTGCTGTTGCATTTTTCTTTCCAATTATTGTTTCATACAAGACTTACAGCTTTGGAGGATGATTGGGTTGGGTAAGAAACAAGGTGGTCTCTACACTTTGCAGACCTCACAGATTGCTTTACCAAAGTCTGTTTCTGATGTCCTGTTCAAGTTGTCCTCTCATTTTTCTGCTAATAATGTCCATTCTTTTACTTCCATTGATCCAAATGATACTTTTAGACTATGGCATTGCAGGTTAGGCCATCCATCTTCACAAAGATTAGCTTTGATGAAATCCATTGTACCTAACTACAAATCTTGCAATGATAATAAAGTTTTTGAATGCAATGTGTGTCCTTTGGCTAAACAAAAGAGACTACCTTTTCCACATTCTATTACTACATCTCTTTCTTGTTTTGATTTAGTTCATGCTGATATTTGGGGACCCTATTCCACTCCTACTTTGACTGGTTCCAAATATTTCCTTACCTTGGTAGATGATTACAGCAGATGCACTTGGGTTTATTTGATGAAACATAAATCTGATGCATCTTTGCTTGTTCAATCCTTCTTTAATATGATTTGACTCAATTTAAAACTTCTATCAAGGTTTTGAGAACTGACAATGGTCCTGAGTTTGCCCTTACTTCCTTTTATGCTTCTAAAGGTGTTATTCATCAACTATCTTGTGTTGAAACACCACAGCAAAATGCAGTAGTTGAAAGAAAACACCAACACTTGTTAAATGTTGCTAGAGCCTTAAGGTTTCAAGCAAACTTACCTTTAAAATTCTAGGGGGATTGTGTCTTACATGCCACTTACCTTATCAATAGAATTCCTAGCCCTTTTCTTCATGGTTTAACTCCTTATGAAAAATTGTTAGGCCATTGTCCTTCTTATGATCATCTTAGGGTGTTTGGATGTTTATGCTTTGCTTCTACCTTGCATAGGAATAGAACCAAATTTGACCCTAGAGCCAAAGCTTGCATTTTCCTTGGGTATCCTTTTGGTTCTAAAGGTTACAAGTTATATGATCTATCCACTAAAACTTGTCTCATTTCTAGGGATGTTATTTTTAGAGAATCTACTTTTCCTTTTAAACATTGGCCTTCAAAATCTGTGACCTCTTCTCTTCCTATCACTCAATCTATATTTCCTTCTCAACCATTGGTTCATGACAACTTCCAAGTTCAAGTTCCTTTAGTTTCTGCAGAATTTTCCCCTCCTTTGTCTTCTGTTGATATTGCTGTTCCACCTGATGAGTTTCCTGATTTGGTTCATCCAAATCAGGTTACTCCTCACATAACACATTCTGATCCTATTCTTTCTGAGCTTCCTGCCACTTCTTCCACTGAACTTGCACCTGTTAGAAGGTCTACTAGACCTCATAATCCTCCTTCCTACCTCCATGATTACCATTGCAATCTTATTTCTGCCCATGTATTGGCCTCTGCTTCACTAACTCAATCACATGAATCCATTGCTACTAGCACCTCAGGTATTCTTTATCCTCTTTCTTCCACCCTTTCATATAGTAAATTGTCTACTCCACATAGACTTTTTTCTGTTGCATTGTCTGTTGTTAAAGAACCAGATTCCTATGTTCAAGCCTTGAAAGATCCTTTGTGGGTAGCTGCAATGAAGGCTGAGATTGATGCTCTCCAAGCTAATCATACATGGGATATCACTACCTTACCTCCTGGTAAAATTCCCATTGGATGCAAGTGGGTGTACAAGATTAAGCTCAAGGCAGATGGCTCTATTGAAAGGTACAAGGCTCGTTTAGTAGCTAAAGGGTTTACACAAACTGAAGGGGTAGATTTCTATGATACATTCTCTCCTGTTGTGAAGTTTGTTACTGTCAGAACCTTATTAGCTTTGGCTGCTGTCTATGGTTGGCATCTCACTCAATTAGATGTCAACAATGCCTTTTCCATGGGGATTTGGATGAGGAGGTTTATATGCTTCCTCCACCTGGTTTTGGTAGCAAGAGGGAGGTGTGTAAGTTAACCAAATCCTTATATGGACTAAAGCAAGCAAGTAGACAATGGTTTGCTAAATTGTCATCTACCATCATTGAGCTTGGCTTCATTCAATCAAAGTCTGATTATTCTGTTTTCACCAGAGTTGTTAAAGGCTCAATCATCATTCTTTTGATCTATGTGGATGATATTTTAATTGCTAGTAATGATGTAGATGCAGTAAATGCCTTCAAGTAGCTCCTAGACAACAAATTTAAGCTCAAAGATCTAGGCACTTTGAAGTACTTCCTAGGACTTGAAGTTGCTAGAACTACCAAAGGGCTATCTTTATGTCAAAGAAAGTATACTTTAGATTTGCTGTTTGACACTGGTTTATTGGCAAGCAAACCTGCCATCATTCCAATGGAACAATCAGCTAAGTTCAGCAATTTTGTTGGTGAAGATGCCCCTGATCTTGCTCTTTATAGAAGACTAATAGGAAAATTGCTCTACTTAACACTCACAAGACCGGATATATGTTATGCAGTTCACAAGTTGAGCCAATTCATGGCTGCTCCTAAGACACCTCACTTGCAAGCTGCTTATAGAATCCTAAAGTATTTGAAAAGAAATCCAGGACAAGGTTTATTTCTTTCTGCAGATTCAGAATTGAAACTTAAGGCATATTGTGATGCTGACTGGGCAGCTTGTCCAGACACAAGGAGATCCATTTCTGGTTTTTGTATTTTCCTTGGTGATTCATTGATCTCTTGGAAATGTAAAAAACAGCAAGTTGTGTCTAGGTCTTCTGCAGAATCTGAGTATAGAGCTATGGCAACAGTCACAAGTGAAATAGTGTGGCTCATAGCATTGCTCAAGACTTTTAAATTGGAGCATAAACAGGCTGCTTCTCTTTACTGTGATAGCAAGGCAGCTTTGTACATAGCAGCAAATCCGGTGTACCATGAAAGAACCAAGCACATTGAAGTTGATTGCCATTTCATTCGTGAGAAAATTCAAAATGGAACAATCAAAACGTTTCATGTTCCCTCAAGACATCAAGTTGCGGACTTCTTCACCAAAGCTCTTGGACACAAGCAATTCTATTATCTTATGTCCAAGATGAACCTAATCAATATATATGGTTCATCTTGAGGGGGAGTATTAAGAGTTGATTAGATTGTACAGATTGTAGTTGTGCTTGTACTATTGTTGTAGTTAGATATTGTACATAAGCTACATGTAGTAGCAGTGAGCAAAACGGCTTGTAGTCTATTGTATATAGTTAGACCATTAAACCCATGATTGACACATGTACAGTTTTGATAGGTTGCTAGATTGGTTAGTTTTGTCATTGCTATTCCAAGCTCTGTGGCAGGTATATAAGGACCAGAGCATGTTATTTAATAGAGAGGAAATTCATTTACAGAAATCTTGCTTCTTGATTCTTGCTGTGTGTCTTTCTTTCTGTGCATTGAGCAAGTCTTCATCATAGAAGCTTCGTGAATGAACTTCAACAGTGTAGGCTAAATCTCTCCCCTTCCTCTGCTTCTGTTTGTTTCTGCTCTTTTTTTCTTTTTTTTTTTTCTTTTTTTTTTAATATATTGCCTTATTCAGCAGAAAAAAAAAAGAAAAAAAAAAAGAAAAAAAAAAAAAAAGAAAGAAAGAAAAAAGAAAAAGGTCAAGACTCTGACTAAAGAGTCCATTATACCAAGAAACACGATACTCTTGTAGGCTTTAGATTCTAAAACTGTGGGATCTTAAGTTAAATCTTTATAGTAATATTTTTTTTTTCATAATAAATCTTTAAAGCAGTTAAAATATAACGTAATTGATTTTTTTCTTAGACTTCCATCCATTTTATTGGATGTAAAATTATCACGTACCAGCGGAAATTAATTAAAACTTTACATGTGATACTCACATGAAAATTAAATGTCAATGTACAAAGTCAAATTTTGTAATCCCATCAAAAAAAAAAAGTCAAACTTTGTAATTGAGGAGTGATGTCATATATCACATGTTTTTGTTCACATGAATACCTGATGTTTACGTGCCAATTTCCTATCCAATAAAAATGACGAAAATGTAACAAAATATCAAATTCCTTGTTTTAAATACACAAAAAAAAAAAAAAAAAAAAAACTGCTACATTCACAACATTTTTCACAACATTTTTACAACAAATCCTAATTGGCAGGTTGTTACAGGTTTTAAATTTAAATCCAACACTGAAATTACTTTCTTACCCACTAGTAACAGCAAATAAAAATCTGCCAACTAGGATTTGTTGTAAAAATGTTGTGAGAAATGTTGTGGACATAGTATTTCTAAAAAAAAAAAGATTAACAAATGACATAAGACTATAAGAGGATTGGATTAAGAAATATTTTTAGAAACTTCTTATAAAAAAAGAAAAAAAAAACTGATTTTTTTGACAATTTTTTATATTTCTCATGAAAGTGGTAGCAAAAATTTTCTAAAATAGTCCATTATCAAATACCTGAAGGACACCCGTTAACCGAACTTAAAAAATAATATTAAAAGTCAATTTACAAAGCTAATTATGCAATCTATACTGTCTTTAAGAGGATTTTTCTCTTTAAACTGGACTTTTATGTAATTCAGAAATATTCCTAGATCTTATGTTTAATAGGATAAAACTTGAGGATAACTTGATAAAAATATATCTCCAACTTCACATAAAATAATTACAAAATAGGATACTTTCCTACTAATTCGTGTCTCCAAACAAACTTAACCAAAAATTAAAAAAAAAAAAAAAAAAAAAAAAAACTTCTCAATCCACTTTGATATTTCCCATCAAGACCACATTTCAATTTTTTTTTTATACTTTATCAAGACTCACCAGTTTCTTTTATTTAATTTTTTTTTCTAAATTTCTAGTTTATTTAATTTCTAATCTCACGTACACTAAACCAAAAAAAAAAAAAAAAAAAAGCTTCACACGCTTCATATCTTTAAAACAAACTTATCTAAAAATTAAAAAAAAAAAATATTCTTAGTCCACTTTGATATTTCTCTCAAGACCATGTTCTAACTTTTTTTGTTAGTACTTTATCAACCGTTTTCTTTTATTTAAAATTTTTTTTTTGAATTTATGGTTTCCTTAATTCCTAATCTCACATACACTAAATCATGAAAAAAGCCTCATCACACGCACAAAACATGTGTGATGAGACTAGTAAAAAATAAGTATGTTTAATAATGACTTATACAATTAAGGGTATTATAACTAACTTAACGGGTATTTTATTCTCAAAAAGAAACTTAACAATATTTTTAGATATTTTCAATTAAAACATTCAAGATTCAAATTCACATCCTATTAAAAACAAAAAAAAATTCAAATTCACAAAAACTATTGGATTTAAAATTTTATATACACACACGCACACACAATAGTATATGCTCTATAGTCTATACAGTATATTTTTAATGGAGCGGGGTCGTTCGTGTGCAGGATGAAACCAAACCCCGACCCAACTCGCACAGAACTGTGAACCAAACAAAGCTATTGTAGCTCCATCTCAACTGTCAAGCAAAGCAACTCTCTCTCTTTGTTGCTTCGTCTTCTTCTTCATCATCTTCGACACTATAAAACTTGGAAAAGCATAAAATGTGCGAACCGCACGAACCTCAACTCCGAACCGCAGAGACCTTAGTCGAAGAAAGCTCCTCAAAACGACCTCCTAAGCTCGTCGTTTTAGCCGACCTCAACGACGAACCTCCTGAAGCCGACGACAACGACTCCCTCCACGTCTCACCTCCAGACCTCTCCAGGTCCCTCTCTCTCTTTCTCTTTGTTTGGTTGCTCGGAAAATCCGAGACAAAAAAGATAAGGAAAAATGAATTTTTTTTCTTTCTCAAACCCTAACTGGAAGAACACTAGGTTTTGCATTGCTTTAATGCTTAAGGAAACTAGGTTTAACTTTTAAATACTATGCACAATGAAATTCTCTATTCTGTGTAGTTGAACTTTGGTACAGTATCTGTAGAGATTTTGATGAGCTTATTATAGTTTAGATAATTGATTCGTCACTGTTTGTATTCAATACTAGTTTGATATAATGGAAAGTAGGGGAAAAATATCTGCTTAATGCTACAGTATTTGTAGAGATTTTGATGAATTTAGTGTAATTTGGATAATTGATTCGTCGTGGTGTGTATTGGAGATTATTTTGATATAATGTGCAGTAGGAAAAAAAGCTGCTTAATGCTACAGTATTTGTAGAGATTTTGATGAATTTAGTATAATTTAGATAATTTTGTTGCAGTTTGTATTGGAGATGAGGTTGATATAATGTGAAGTGGAAATTTGATAAGCAATTCAAAAAATTTTAATAGGCAATTCGAAAATTTTGATAAGCAATTCAAAAAAGTCGCTTAACGCTACAGTTTTTGTGGAGATTTTGATGAATTTAGTATAATTAAGATAATTGATTAGTCGCGGTCTGTGTTGGAGAGTAGTTTGATATAATGTGTAGTGGAACTTTGATAAGTAATTCAAAAAAATTGCTCACTGCTACAGTTTTTGTAGAGATTTTGATGAATTGATTGTAGTTTAGATAATTGTTTCGTCACTTTGTATTGAAAACTAGTTTGAACTTTGATGTAATATTTTATAGGTTGACTAATGACGAGAGCAGTCAGGATAAGAGTACAGTGATGTGTAAGGACAGCGAGACCATGGAAGGTGAAGTTAAACGGTCAAACAAACCGGCGAAATTCCGTTCTAGAAATAGTAAGGCGGACTGCTCTCCTGATTATGGAGCTGATGCTGATGGCGACCAGCAGGGTCAAGGAGTTCCTTCGTTGCGTGAGGAGAAAGTTAGCAGTCTTAAAACTGTGAGTTCAATTCTTTTGTCTCTGTATCTATTTTCCAGCATTTAAATTATGCTGTTTACTGTATTTTGTTCATGTATCTGTAACATTTGACACAGCCTTTCCAAAAGTTGTGTTTGTGCTGCATCTGCGCTATGTGTATAGATGTATATAGTTTTCTAGGTTTGTGTTTTCATATATTTGTTTCCTTCTGTCTGATTATGTTAGCAGCTGGCTTAGTTAAATGTTAGGAGATAATGTATCAAATTTTGTTCCCATTACTGTTTTTTTGTGCCTTGAACTGATATTTCATCCTCTCCAAAAAAGGGGGTAAGGGTGCTCACCAATCACCGCTCCTAGACCTTGCAAAAGTGGGAGTTTTGTACACTGGATATGACTTTTTTTAACTGATATTTCATGTGATTATGATTAGGAGAAGTCTCTAGTGATTCATCCATATATTTTTTTGTTTATGTTTTTCTACCTATCAAATATGATGGATTTTATAGGCACTGAGCATGCTTGTGCAACTCATTTCATGTTACCATAGCTCACGCTACAGTTCACAGTAGTTGCAGCTGATCTATGGTGACTCTTTTGGATTTCCACTGCCGAAGATTTGTACTGGCTATTGTACAAAAATAAATCAATAAGATTCCAGCTATTTAAACTCAATCTATATACCCTTCTGTAAATTATGTGATTGTTCTCTTTGTCAGATGTGATTGTGCATGCGGAAGCTGGAACAGCCTTGTTGGTTGTCTTGTACATACTAGTCATACTCATTCTGATGTACTCTTTTCATGCTTGCAGGGGTTAGTTCATGTTGCAAGGAAGATGCCCAAAAATGCTCATGCTCATTTTATACTTGGCCTAATGTACCAAAGGTTGGGTCAACCTCAGAAGGTAGACTTTGAAACTCTCTGAACCTTTCATTTTAATTAATATGAGTTCTGTAAATATTTCATCAAGTTCTAGAATATTCTTAGGCAGTTTTGGCGTATGAGAAGTCTGAAGAGATCTTACTCCGCCCCGAGGCAGAGATTGACAGGCCAGAGTTGCTTTCATTGGTTCAAATTCACCATGCACAGGTGCAGTAATCCTTATAACTTTATTTTAGTTTCCAGTGTATGTAATATTTTCTTATTTTTCTTATTATTATTTTAACAGGATAAGTAAGTGACTTATTACTATTAATTTTTTTTTTTTTTTAAAGATAATTAAGTGAATGGTCCTAATGGATGGTAACATGTTTTGTCAACTGTGTAGTGTCTTATACTAGAAAGTTCGGGGGATAATAATTCAGATAAAGAACTTGAACCTAAAGAGCTTGAGGAGATTCTTTCTAAATTGAAGGAGTCAATGCAGTCGGATATCAGGCAGGCAGCTGTGTGGAACTCCCTAGGCTTGATACTTCTTAAAACTGGTCGTCTGCAGGTATATGTATGAAGCTTCTTTTGTTCACAGTTGCGTATTCTCCTTTTGTAATCTGATTTGGACTTTGCTATTTTCTGTAGAGTGCTATTACGGTTCTATCATCATTGTTGGCTGTTTCCCCTGACAACTATGATTGCCTTGGAAACCTTGGGATTGCTTACCTTCAAAAGTAAGAGTGTAGTAATATTCCATCTATATTGTATCTAAATGAGGTCAAAAGCATGTATGTTATGATCTTGTCACCAGAGTTACCTAAGTTAGCATAAAAATGAAGGATGCAATTGTGGAATGCAAACGCAAGACCTGAATCAGACAAGTTTGAGCATGAGAATGTTATTCTGGGAACTGAAATTATCAAACATTTTGAATTTGTAGGATAAAGAGACAGAAATATCAACAATAATGTGTTTGAAATTTTTAAATGATTAGTCATTGTCCTCTTGCTAGTGCTAGTAATGATTTCTCTACTAATCATAGTGACTTTTCTTATTTCTTAATGATCAAGGACCTTTATTGACAATTATTGGATGGATGTATAAACTTTGGGGGGTAAAAAAAGTGTGGAAGGTTTGGTTTTGACTATCACCTTTATTAAGAACTTTGAAGCATGTTGTTTCTTGCTTCTAAGATGTACTTCTAAGGAAGCAGGATTTTTACCCTTCTAGAATCTTCCAGTTATTCTTGGTATTTCTTTGACTGAACATTATATATGATAGAATTAGAAGATTTATGGCATGGGTCTGACAATTATGAAGTATAATTATTCAATGATCATGAATCTTGACTTATGATTAACCTATTTTAATGTCTGTTTCCTTCATTTCCCTCATTTTTGCTCATATGACTCTGATATACTCTCCTGTATACATTGGTTTTTTTTCCTCAATAAAGTATGTTATTATATATATATATATATATATATATATATATAACTATATGTTTCCTTCATCTGCTTTATGGTGTTATATGCATCATATAGGAGCAATATGAATGCATTTAACACCATAGTATTGTCTTAAAAATCATTCTATGATTGTGATTACTAAGAGTGTTTTTTTTTTTAAATTGTCATGTTCTGGGTGATTCTCCGGCAGCTTATTATATTTATGTATATGTTTTCTTTGAATAATATGGCTGGGATATAACTTAACACCCCCTAGAAAAAAGATGGATGGTATAGATTTTTGTATTACACTGTTGATGAATATCGGAGCAGCACTTGTGTTTTCTCCCCCACCCCCAATTTTTTTGAAAATTTTTGCTTTGATTGATAATTTTCTTACATGGGAAATGCTACTGATTACTGTGCCATGCAGTGGAAATTTGGATCTATCTGAAAAATGTTTCCAGGATTTGATCCTAAAGGATCAAAATCATCCTGCTGCCTTGATCAACTATGGCACCCTTCTTTTGTGTAAACATGGATCGGTTGTAGCAGGTACGCTTTTGAAGAGTTTGACCTCATTTTGGGATAAACTCTACTAATTTGTTGTTCTCTGTGCTCGTTGTGCACATTGTATGATTCTGGTGGATTCAATTCAATCTTTGTGGAATAATTATTTTATGTTGTTATTAGATTGTTTGAGAATCCTTGATAAAGATATATGGATGGTTGTTTCTCATTGCTTGATGTGGTGTATTTGGAAGAAAAGAAATAGTAGGTATTTTGAAGACAATAAGTGTTCTATGCCTGACCTCAAGCTTCAATTTTTCAGAACCTTATTGGACTGGTTCTCAGTGTGGAGAAACCAACCTTTTTCTTTAATTTTGGATTTACTTGATTTAAGTAATTTTTGTATTTGATATGTTACACCCCTGTATACTCCCTGTGTACTTGGGTGTCTCGCTTTTTTTTTTAATTTTATTTTTTATATATCAATAAATCTATATTACTTATCAAAAAAAAAAAAAAAAAAAGAATCTTTGATAAATGCAGTTCCCTCTTTCTAAATTCTCAGGTGCTGGGGCAAATGCTGGTGAAGGTGCTTCCACGGAGCAGGTTACAGCTGTCAATGTGGCAAAGGAATGTTTGCTAGCAGCTTTAAAAGCAGATCCAAAAGCAGCACATATATGGGCGAATCTTGCTAATGCATATTATATGACTGGGGATCATAGGAGTTCTGGCAAGTGCTTGGAGAAGGTGCTCATGGCTCATTGCTAAAGTCATTATTGTATTATTTTTGGGGTCGTCTATGGTCTCCTTGTACTCAATGGAAAGGTTTTCATCTTTGTTGTCTGACACTAATTATTGTAGCTGTTTATTGCATGTGTTTATTTATAATGTTAAAATTACCCTTTTTGTTTTTAAGCTTGTGTTTCAATTCAATTATTTTTGAACAAAAGTGTCTACTTTTTTAACTTGTGGGTTTCAATTGGCTTAAGCTTGCTATTTTTCTTTAGGCAGCAAAATTGGAGCCCAATTGTATGTCTACCCGATATGCTGTTGCAGTTAACCGAATCAAGGATGCAGAAAGGTCTCAAGATCCTAGTGAACAACTTTCCTGGGCTGGAAATGAAATGGCTTCAATTTTAAGAGACGGGGATTCTGTTCTGATTGATCTTCCTGTGGCATGGGCGGGGCTAGCCATGGTTCACAAAGCGCAACATGAGATTTCTGCTGCATTTGAATCTAAGCAAAATGAGTTAATGGATTTGGAAGATCGTGCAGTTAACAGCTTAAAGCAGGTATTTTTGGAACATTGTTTGCAGAAATACCTGCATTGTATGTACTTGATACCCTTTGATTTAGAATAATTAGCCAATGGTTGCATGACAGGAGGAATTTATGCATCAAACTTTACATGTTCAGTATACATCATAGTGATATGATGATTATAATATGAAAAGATATTGAATTGTATCCCCTAGCTATTCTAGTGGTATATTTTCTGCATTGAACTTGTACTCTTTTTTCTTATGGTTGTCAGATTTGGAGAACAACCAGTTCATGTCTTTCATATTTATCCGAAGTAATAGACAGTTCATTGATCTCACCTAATAGAATTAAACTAGTTGATGTAAAGATTCGCTAGAACCAAGCTTGGGATTAAATTTCATTTCTATAAATTCTTCCGTTGTTTTTTAGATAAATAAATGAATTTATCTTGCATTAATCTATACGTTTCTATTGGAGTTAGGCAATTGCAGAGGATCCAGATGATGCTGTGCAGTGGCATCAGCTTGGCCTTCATAACCTCTGCACTCGACAATTCAAAACATCACAGAAGTACCTGAAAGCTGCAGTAGCACGTTTTAAAGAGTGCAGTTGTGCATGGTCAAATCTTGGTATGTGCAAGTCATGACTTTTTTATGTCAATTTGTTGCATCTCTAGTGTCTCCTCTGAAAAAAAAAAAAGGAAAGAAAAGCAAGTGCTTTCTGTTAATATATTAATCTTGCTGTTACATATATGCATCACTAGGTATCTCACTGCAACTATCAGAGGAGCGATCACAAGCTGAAGAAGTGTACAAGCGGGCCTTGTCATTGGCATTAACTGGACAAGCACATGCTATATTTTCCAACCTTGGAAATCTTTACCGCCAGCAAAAACAATATGAGCGTGCAAAAGCAATGTTTACAAAGTCACTTGAACTTCAACCTGGCTATGCTCCTGCATTCAACAATCTGGGTCTTGTATTTGTTGCTGAGGGTCGCTGGGAGGAAGCAAAGTATTGTTTTGAAAAAGCCCTCCAAGCAGACCCATTGCTAGATGCAGCCAAGTCCAACATGATTAAAGCTGTGTCCATGTCTAGATTGTGCGAAGGTTTGAACTCATGTCTTCTGCGGGACTAATATGTACTCTTTTGAAGGAAGTTAGCTCTTATATCCCCAAAAAGTAGGTAGATAGCTTTTCTCAATCATGAAATTGTGATTGTAAAAATGTTCAGAGTGGAAAAACTGAATCTGGTGAAGCATGCCTTACCCTGTATCCCAATATTCCCAACGCTCAAATTTGAACTGAAATTTTTTTCTTCAATTTTCCATTCTATATAGTCTTTCTTGTTGAGAATGTGAAATCTTCTATTATAATTGTAAAAGAGCTATAATCATGTGCAATTAAAGAAATCAAGCATATTAACAGTATGACTCAAATGACTTTTTTTACACTGATTCTATTATAGTATCTATAAAAAATTACACAACGAAAAACTTGTGCTAATTTATTTTGAAAATAAATGAAATCAATTAATAAATTAATTTCAATCATAGGAAAACAAAATAGTCAACGATAATGAATAAGGGAACCGATTGAGGAGGCAGTTAAAATAACATAACCAAATTGATTAAAAACCAAAAAGAGAGAAGCAAGAGGGTTGTCATGGTTATTTTAAAGGTCTTTCAATAAATTCATAGATAAAGTTACGTATATTTCCTCAAAAAAAAAAAAAAAAAAAAAAAAAAAAAAAAAAAAAAAAAACAAAGAGTCACGAATAGGCCATTGTTTGTTTGTTTCTATTTTCATATTTTGCCAAGGGGTTAGAACGTAAAGAGTAGTACTTATCTTATGAGCCAAGCAGGACACTTGCATGCAAATTTTTTTTTTTCCCTCAATAAAGTTTAGAGACAATTTTTGCCATAATTTTGAGGTGGTGACTATGTAAAGGAAAAAAAGGTAAAGTAAAAGTGAATGTCAACCACGCAGTCGATCTTATCATCAATTGTGGCTAATTAGCTGAGTTCCTGCATGATGTGCGGTGCAACTCATTATTAATTTTTTTCCAATATTTCAATAAGATTTAATTTAATTGGTTGGCATCTCAATTTCTAATAAAGACATTCAGTTATAGATCCCTCACTCTCAACTATCGATATATAAAAAAAAAAAAAAAAAATTCAATAACTTTCCTTGTAAAAAAAGAAGGTAATCTTTAGTTTTCCTATAAACAAAATAGAAAGACACTAAGAATAATGTAGTGATTTGATCATAGTATATATATATATATATATATATATATATATATATGTGTGTTTTTAAATTTAAAATTGCATGATATATTGGGTCATATAAATAGGCATGTTTCATGCCGACAAAAAATGCAAATATCCTTCAATTATGTTTTTTACATTCTGGATTTTGTCTTAGGAAAAAAAAAAATTTTTTCCTTTTTATTGGACATCGTTTCAATAGTTGCAAAGACGACTAAAATTTTAGTAAGAATACCATATTTCAAATCAATTGTTCCTCACATATTAAAAAAAAAAAATCAATGTTATCTTTCTAATTACATAAAATAAATACTATATTGTTAGTTACACACATATATATCACATGTCACTGAAAGAAATCAAAATATTTAAAGGGTTAAGATTAATTTTTAGTGAATTCACAAATATTAAATTTTTTTTTAAATTTTTGTGTCAATTTTTGTCAAAGCACTTTCTCAAAAAAGAAAAATCCTCAAATCAGCGTGAGGAATAATGTCATATTGTAAATCTAATATTCTTATTCCAACTAAAAATTATTTCTTAAATAATTATAAAAATTATCTTATAAATTTATTAAAAATAAATAATTAATGCACAACTATAGATAATTAGTATATACATTTACTCTATCAGCTAATTCAATGAACTAATAATTTGATATAAATGCAATTTCTTTGAAGTAGAAGCCTAAATAAAAAGAATTTCAAAGAATGCGCCACTTGGCACAACCCAATGCTCTCCAACATAAGATCTCTGCTTTTATATATATTTATTGATTGATGGAATGGTCATAGCAGAAGTAGAAGAACTGTTTCAGACTTAGCCATAAGCCGCCATGTTTATGTCACCTCAATCCATATTTACTATACCAAGCCAGGGTCAGTCTAGACTTAGCCCGATAAAAGTGCTCATTTCAATAGATTATCATTGTTATCATGTGCAATCTACAACGGAAACTTACTATAAATATTTAAAAAGCATCAGGAAAAACTCCCATAACAGTACTCTGTTTTAAGTTTTAACAATCTTTAATACAACCACAAAGAAGGTTTCTATTAGAAATTGACAATAACGTCTTCAAAAAGAGCACATATTAACTTTTACATGGAAACTTCGTCTTGCTTGGAATTGGGGCACGCTTGTGAGAGCTCAAGCCTAACTGGGCAATGATCACTTCCATAAAAGCCTGCAGAGAGTTTAAGATCAATGTTAGACATTTTGGTATGCCAGAAAAGAGTAAACTTTCTGCAGGGGCTGAACTATCAAGAAATAAACAATTTCTATGTCATTTACTTTTTATTTTATGAGTAAAATCAAAATGAAATAAGATGCACCTTCTAATTCAATCCCTTGCCCATGCATCTCACATGCAGTAATTCTATCTTTCAGTAGCTCAGAAACTATGAAATAGTCTATTCTCATTCTTTTTCCTCGATACCTGCAAGAAAACCACCCATTTTACATTCATGAGTCAGTAAATCCCAGCCTAGGATAGTTAATCACTCAGCTAGAAAATATATTGATTATCCAATGTCAACAAGTGCGACAAATTAACAAACCAACATTGTTAATATAGCATCAATTTGCTAGGATAGTTGTGATACACACACACACACACACACACACATAAATAAGTGATTGTTGTGATTTCAATTTCTTACTTTCCAATGGGATTTCCAGACCATGAGAAACCACGCTCCATGTCCTTCTCCTTGTGTAGGAATCTGTATGCATCTATTAGCTTTCCCCTGAGGCATGAGCCATATTAATCAACATATAAATTGAGAAATTTATCAACAGAATTTTAATAAACCCTATAACCATAAGGAAGTCAATGGAGTTCAAACTTTGAATTTTTGGTCATCACTCACTAAGAATATAGCAAAATGAATAAATAAGCTTCCTACACAACATCCATAAAGCCAGCCCAGGATCATGAAAAGGGTTAGAAACTCACATCACCGAGTTGGTTCAACATAAGGATATTTTAGTTTGTTGATTATAAATGCAAACTCCTAATTCCTTCAGGAACAAAGAAGCAATCTCATACAACTGAATTGAACTTGACATTAATCTACCTGATAAATTGAACTTAATATAAAACCAATTTATTATATGTAAGTTCAGATTAAAGGCAAAGTAAATATTCATTTTTAACTAAAAAGAGATCAGATTATAGGACAAGTTTATTTGCAACAATCTGCTAATATTAGGTGAAGTTTCTGCTCAAGAAACCCAACTTCATTCTTCCTACTCACAACTAGTAAAGATTGGAAGATCTGTTGCAACAAAATCACAAAACTATCATGCTGATACCTGAAACAAGTTTGGGAGATTGTCTTCCTTTTTTTTGGCTAAAAAAATTATATAATGTGGAGCCTTTGTATTTAACAATGTGGGAAAATAAACAAAAGGTTTTTCTAAAACTAAAAATGGAGCTTTTCCATGAGAAGCTGTATAAAATGGAGCCATGATGTTCCTCCAAGCACATGCATGCCATGAGAGAAGAGTAAAGAAAAAAAAAAAGAATTATACATGAATTTATGACCAATAAAGCCTCTGCTCCATGAGAAAAGGGGTAGAGCAGCAATAGATATAATGGGGAAACTGGAACCAGCTTTCCTCTTTCCACTAAATGTAGGGGGGAATTGAAGACGGGGCAACTAAAGAAATTGTTGGAACAAGTTGCTACTTCACTTTTTTTTTTTCTTTTTTTTTTTTTTCCCTCCTGCTGACCTCAGTCTCATGGAAGAGCCATTTGCTTGCAGGTGCTAATTTCACAATACTAATTTCTATGCAAAATGAAGGAAGCAAAGATTTTCTAATCACGCACTCTTTCAGTATAGTACCAAATCGCCTCCTTTCAGCTAATGTAAATCCAGGCTGCCCACAGTCCTGCATCATCAAAAATTAAATAAAAGACAAATCATAATTATATTAAATATGGAGTACACTACATAGTAAAGTGCACATAACTACATGTCATTTAAAAAAATTAGTTTAGATAATAATTCATAATTCATAAACAGGACATCTCAGAAAACAGTCATCATTAACTGAAATGGTAATGATGTTTACAGAAACATTTTATTCCTAAACAAAATCTTGTACTACCCTGACATAATTTGAATACCCTGCTCTAGATTAATAGTTTTGTTATTATGCAAATTAGAATGAAGCAAGTGAAAACACATGGGGGTGGGGAAGGTGGTCACTTCTCATTCCTGCAACTTCAATTTTTCATGTGTAGCAGATTTTCTTTAATAGGCAAGATAATAAAGCTCAAGTAGCCAAGAGCCTTGTGGTTCAAGTGGCAATTCTTGGAATTTTCAATGGAGACAAACGTTTAGGGTTCAAATCCCCCTCCCCCATTGTAACTATTGAATTTTTTTTTAACAAAAAGCTCAAGTATTTTGCCAAATGGATAGAGAACTAAAGAATTACAAAACTATGCCCAAACAAGCACCAATAGACTAACACCTCTTTATTTGGAGGAACATAACCATTCTGCTTTGCTGCACTGAAAAATTCTGGATGACTCACATCGATCTCTTCATGGCTGCAAGTAACAAATGCAAGCAGTTGGAAGAGTATATAGCTCAACTCCCCCAACCTCCCCCCCCCCCCCCCCCCCTTTCTTTTTTTCCCCAAGAATAAGGTGATAAATGGAAGAAGAAAACAATTACCTAACATTCAGATCACCACACCATATGAGAGGCTTATCTGAAGATTGAAGGACAAACTCCAATATCCTTTTATCCCATTTCCTTCTCCTTGGAAATGAATTTTCCTCCTCTTTCCAACCATTGTTTGGTGCATATGTATTCAATAATCTAAATGTATCAAATTCAGCTAAAATGACTCGGCCATCTGGTTCATGCTTTGAAGCTAGCAACAAAGACAAGTGTATGATTCAACTGCCATTCCAATGCAAATGCAGAAACGAAGAACAGATTTTAAGGGATGAATTCCAAGCATAAACATGCATCCAAGACTTCACCAAATATGGAAATAAAAATGTAAAAAATAGGAAAACGTAAACATTCATTTTTATTTTTTATTTAGCAAGTACTTAAACATGCATTCAATCTGAGAAAGTAAAAGTTTACTGACACAGGACAAACCAAAACAATGCAATAATAATATTGAAGAAGGTTTGATTTGCATATTAGATATTTAAAAAGCCTATGATCATGTTAGCTGGGGAACTCTACTGTATCTGCTAGAGAGAATAGGGTTTGGTGAGAGATGGAAGGGCTGGATCCATACGTGTATTACTACAGTCTGGTTTTCAATTCTTGTAAACAAATCTCCAATAGGCTTTTTCCAATAGGGGCTTAAGGCAAGGAATCCTCTCTTGCCTTTGCTGCTTATCTTGATGATGGAGGTTTTGAGAAAAATGTTGAGTTGGATGGAAGGCATGGAATACATATCTGGCTTCAATGCTGGTAATGGTTTTGATAATGGGTGTAATCCTGTTGTTTGTTGACAATACGATTCTGTTTTGTGATGCAGTAAGGTACCAACTCCTTCAAGATGTTGCAGGTTTGAAATTTAATCTGAATAAGAGTGAAGTAGTCAAGGTCGGAGATATTGACAGATTGGAGGAGTTAACTTCTTTACTAATGTAAAGTCGGGAGTTTACCCAAGAATTATTTGGGAATGCCTTTGGGGTTGTCTTTTAAGGCTATGAAAGTGTAGAATCCAATTATCGAGAAAATGGAGGAAAGATTGAAAAGATAAACTAACACTGCTTAAGAGTATATTGTCAAGCCTTCCAACGTACTACCTTTCTGTGTTTAATATCTTGTCTTATGTGACAAATAGATTAGAGAAGTTTGCAGAGGAATTTCTTATGGAGAGGAAAGGGGGGAGTGGTTCAAGTTTCACTTGGTGGATTGGAATAGAATTTGTTCTTCAATTGCCTGTGGTGGTTTGGTGGTGCATAAATTAGATACTTTTAAGTAGACTCTCTTACTAAGAGATTCACTTATCGAGACCAATCATTGCTTAAAGTATGGGCAGGATAGGGGAGGTTGAACAACGAAGCCAGTGTGTTAAACAGTTGGGTGTAGCTTATGGAGGAGTATTAAAACAGGGTGGGACTTATTTGTTAGTCATGTGTGTTTTTTTGAGGTCAGAAGTGGAGACACGTGTGCGATTTTGGTATGATAGGTGGTGTGGGGATCTCTATTTTGAGGAGCTATACCCGACCTTGTACTCTTTGGTAGTCGATCAGGAAGCTTTCATAGTTTCATACTTGAAAGGCAATATCAATGAGAGGGAGAAACTTTGGGATTTCAGGTTCATAAGCCAGCTTAATGACTAGGAGATGGACATGGTTGCCTCCTTGCTTGGATTACTTGTATTAAAAAAATACCAAGGAGGACAGGTCCTGATAGAATGGGGTGTAGTTTGCGAGGTAAAGGGGTTTTTAATGTGAGATCTTACCGTGGAATGCTTGAGCCCCAAGAAGCATTCCATAGAGAGAGAAATTTGGTATATCAAAGCACGAAAGTGGGTAGCCTTATTTGTGTGGACAGCAATGTGGGGGAAGACTTTGACTAATGATAAACTTAAAAGGAGAGGAATCACACTAGTAGACTGGTGTTGTTTATATAAGTGTAGTGGGGAGTCAATGGATTATTTTACTATTTTACTGTGTTTCTGTCTATGTTGTGGGGCTACATATTTTGTCTTTTTGGATTTAATTGGGCAATGTCATGTAGAAGATTTGATTTACTGGTTGGGTGCAGGAATTGGTTTGTTAAACACTTGTCCGATGTGGCTTTTGTGGCATGAGCAGAATTCTCTCACATTCAAAGATATGGAATGTTCAGAAGGGTAGTTGAAGCTTTCATTTCATAGATTACTCAGTGAATGGACTACTGTCTTGGGCTTTAGTGACTAAGTTTGCTAATTCAATATCCTCTTAGGATAAAATTTTTAGACAATGTTGAATTTTGTAGTGTTCATGAGGTAGTTATTTCAGAATAAAATCTTTTATTTATAAAAAAATGAAAACATGCGTTACTGCAAAATGAAATACCTATTCTGTCAAGATTGAAAAAGATCTTTTTTGGTTGGAAACACTTCTTTACAATTAATGCAGTTCCAGCATACTTTGAATCAGCAAGAGACCACCAAACACGATAATTTGCAAAGGGTGGACTTGAAAGGGCACGCATCAATATCTGTATGGTTTTGATAAAAATACAAAAATGATTTAACGTTAGAGATATCATAAGTGTTACATCTATATCAAATTGTTTTCTAAAAACCTGTTAATGAAATCCACAACAAATAGGATATATGCTTCCATATTATTCAAAGCCAAGCAACGTTATCATTTCCAATTGTGACAAGAAAAGATATAACAACCCTATTCAATTACTAGGTTGGCTATCTTCAAGTTCTCTATGTTGATGGGCAAGTAATGACACTTGATAAGGTTGCCAATAAAAAGCTTCAATATTTGATTTAGAACTGAATCTTAAGATTCAGATGAAGGATTTAAAGCACACTTCTACTGATTTGAAAAAAAAAGTATAAGTGATGCAGTGCACTCATTCAACATTATAAGTTTCAAACTTTTGATGGTCAATACTTAATACAACACACCAAACATATTGATCATACATCAAACATCAATATGATTAGTATACATTTGAAAATCTTCTAAAGAATTTCAAATTCACATAATAGTAAAGGGTCACTGTCACTGTTTGTTCTGCTATTGCAGCTGCAACTTTCTCGGTTGACAACAGCAACAACAACAACAGCAAATCCTTAATCCCAAAATTATTGGGGACAGCTAATCTTTCTCAGTTGAATAAAACTTATTTATTAAGTAAAAAAGGTAAAGGTAAAGGGCTTCAATGGAAACATGTATCCACATGTGCACATGTGTGTGTGAGCATTTGAGAGATAAGTTTTATTGACACCTGATAAAAAAAAAGTAATAAATTTTATTGAAAGATGGTCCCTGAAGAATTACATTACGTAATAATTACACTCTACGACAGAGAATCTATAAAGCTTTAATTCATCGAGATGTCATAGTAACCTGAAAATGGTTTACCTGTTTTTCTTCGCGTGATGAGCTTGTATCATCTTTTAATTCTCCTGGATTTTTAGGTGCACCCTTCGAACTAGCTGCAGGCATCCTTACTTCCTAAAAGTGATGTCTGGTTAGTTGACAACAAAAAGGGATGAAGCCCAAAAAAAAAAAAAAAATTCACAGAACAATTTTGAAGCACACATAAGTTGTGCCAAACCACCCCATGGGCTCAGCTTAAATATAACCACTTCCCTTTGTGAAAGAACCCCCTCAAATCCAACAAGTAAACAGTGTAATATGTACAACTCCATCAAAATTAAGCAATGAGTTTACACAAGTGTTTTAGAGAGGTGTAATCTCACTTTTAACTTTCCAACTAACCTGATTAATGTCATCATGATTCATGAGCTACGTCTCTCTAACGTCAGTATCTATCCTTTTTAAAGGAGGTTAGCTTGAGTCTTTTCTCCCTTCAAGAGGAATCAGACAAGGGGAATCCTATATCCCCTTTTCTATTCATTTTATGTACGGAGTATCTTGGATCTCTCATTTATGAGAAGCATGCCAATGGTCCTGAAAAGATGTGAGAGTGTCTTGCTCAAGGCCTGAGTGAGTTTACACACTTGTTTTTGCTAATAATTTAATACTTTTTGTTGAATCTAGCCTCCAAATGCCCTTGTGATTGATGAAGTTTTTGTCAGATTTTGTGATCTGTCAAGCCAGAAAGTTAGCATAGAAAAGTCACAGGTGCTTTTCTCTAAAAACACCCCTCCCTCAACTAGAGATGGAATTTGTGTAGTTCTAAAAATTTCAAAAGCTCAAACATTTGACATATATTTGGGCTTCCCACAGAAAAATGGTGACTATGGACAGCCTGATTTTGATTTTGTGATTCAGAGGCGGCAAGATAAATTGGCTGGTTGGAAACCAAGTCTCCTCTCAGTCGCAGGAAGGAGGGTTCTTATGCAATCACTCAAAAAATCAATCCCAAATTTTGTTATTCAAGGTTCTCTATTGCCAATCAGAACCTATAAGAGAATTGGCCAAGCCAACAGGAATTTTATATGGGGATCAACACTGAACAAAAAGAAATTGCACATGGAAAACTATCAGTAGTGGTTGGTCTACTTTTTCTCGCTACATTCAATTTCAGATTGGAGATGGGACTAGAGTGAAATTTTGGCATGATGTTTGGTGTGGGGATAATCCTTTGAGTATGTGTTTTCCGGATTTATTCAGAATCAGTAATGACAAGGAGGCTTATGTGGCTAATCTCATGCAGTTTCCTAACGGGTTCTTTTTTGGGACTTAGAATTCCTGCGAGAAATTCATGATAAGGGGAATCAGATTCTTCATCTATTTTTTGGAATGTTATATATGGAGTCTCATTGAGAGGTATTGGTGAGGATAAGATGTGTTGGATACCTGCTAAGAGCAAGGGTTTTGAGGTAAGCAGTTACTGTTAGTTTTTGTTGGGTGTATGTACTCAATCCTTCACTTGGAGAAGTATTTGGAAGCAAAAGGTTCCCTCTAGAGTTGCATTTTTTGTTTGGACTGCAGCTTTAGGAACGATCTTGACTATTGATAATTTATGTAAGAAGAAGGTGTTGATTCTAGATTGGTGTTATATGTGCAAAAGTAATGGAGAATCGGTAGACCATCTTTTACTACATTGTCCTATTGTTTATGAGTTGTGGTCTATGATGTTCACTTTGTTTGGTATACACTGGGCAATGCCAAAGACTGTAGTTGAGATCCTTGCTTGTTGGCAAGAAAATTTTGGTCATCATCGTAATGGTGTTATTTGGATGGCTGTCCCTCATTGTTTGATGTGGTGCATTTGGCGGGAGAGAAACAACCGGTGTTTTGCAGATTCTGAAAGGACTATAACTGATTTAAAACTTTTCTTCTTTAAAACCCTATCAGACTGGATGTCTATCATAGGAAGTCATTCTATTTCTTCGGTCCATGATTTGATGGATGCTTGTAATTTATGTATTTGATTATGTTGGTCCCCGGCTGTATACTTCCTGTATACTCAGGTGACTCATTTTTAAGTTATTGGATGAAATTTCGTTTACTTATCAAAAATAAATAAATAAATAAATAAATAAAACAAAGTCACAATGCCTAAAGAGTGGTGGTCTGGGTTTGGTGGAAGTAAAGCCTAGAAATTTAAGCCTGCTAGGCGGCTAGCCAAGACCAACTAGACGTTGTTGAATGAAGATAAGTCCCTTGGGCCCGAGCCTTAAAGACCAGATATGTTTTGTCGGGTTCGTGGAATCCAAGGAGGTCATGTTCTGGAGTTTGGGTTGCTTCCAAGGCTTCAAAACCCATTTTAGAGAAAAATCTCAGGAAGGTCATCAATGATGGTCAATCAACCCTCTTTTGGAAAGACTAAGGGTCCAGTCTAGGGACTCTGCATATTATATTAGTGGTCCTCTAGATAGGGGCAAAGAAGAATTGAGGATGAACTAAGTGCTAGAGGAAAGCAGAAGCTAAAACTGGAAGCAGTTATCCTTTGCACACCTGACCAAATTCATGCAAACCATTCCAGTCGCCCCTCTACCCGTGCTGTTGATGATTATTTTGCATGGGGTTTTAACCTTGACCAGAAGTGTCATTTGTGACAGAAAAATAGAGACTATCTCTTATGTGCAAGACATTCAAGTCGTCCCTATACTCAGGTGCTGTTGATGATTATTTTGCATGGGGTTTTAACCTTGACAAGAAGTGCCATTTGTAACAGAAAAAACAGAGACTATTTCCTATGTGCAAGAATGGATCTTCTCGAAGACCCTCTGAAACAACCTTGGAATTCCTAATATGTTGTTACCTTCCTTCTCTAAGACCATTCATGAATGGTTCTATAAAAATGGTACATCATCTGTGTGCTCCCAAAGGCATAACATCCACTGGTGTGTCTTATTCTTGTTTGGAATTTGGTGTCTAGGGCTTCATAGGAACAAAATGGTCTTTCAAGCAGAGGGTTCCAATATAAGGCTTCATAATGAATGCTTTAAGAAGTATGAACGTAGTGGAATCTTTTTATCTTTCCTGAGCTCATTCCCCTCCCTCCCAACCTCACAAGTAAAGATTTTAGTTAAATGGAGCAAGCCACCTAAGGTTTGGTTTCAACTCAATTCAGATAGGGCTTCTTTAGGGAATCCCAGCCTAGCAGGTGGAGGAGGTCTTATTGGCAACTCAGCTCGTGGATGGATCCTGGGCTTCTCTAGAGCCATTGGCATCACGTCTAGTGTTATTGCCTAGCTATGGGTGTTGCATGATGGGTTGATTATGGCTAAAGAGATAAAAGTTGAGAAGCTTTGGGTAGTAATGGATGCTTAGGAAGTTGTTAACCTTGTTGATAACAGAGGTTCTCCTTAAAGACTAATACAAAGTTTTTTGATGGAATACAGACTAATCTCCAAGCTTCCCAAAAATCCAAACTGGAGCATAATTTAAGGGAAGCCAAAGGAGCTGCTGATGACCTTGCCAAGAGGTATTGTAAACAAGTTGAAGACTTTTTAATCCATTACTATCTGCCAATGGATATTCTTTTGTTCTAGTTATAAATAACTCTGATTGTTAACTCGCATTTAACGCAATTGCATTTGTTTACCCAAAAAAACAAAAACAAAAAGAATGAGACACCTCAATCAAATACGAAAACACCTAACAGCAAATGTGCCATTCCACACATGCATCAATGCTCAAAGACTCAAACTTTAAATACCCATGTTCCAATACACAAATTCATCAATTTTTCCATATACAAAACACCCACTTGCCATTACATTCATCTTATCTATATTCATCTAATGCCTACATAGAATCAACTAAAAAAACACAGACTCAAACTTTAAATACAATGTTCTAATACACACATTCATCAATTTTTCCATATATAAAAAAACACCCACTTGCCATTTCATTCATCTTATCAATGTTCATCAAATTCCCACATAGAATCAACTGACAAAACACTATTTTCAAAACGGGTACATCAAAATAGAGAGTATAGGAACTGTAAGAGAGTCACCTGTATTGCAATGACATCAGGGTCAAAACTGGTGACCAACTTGGAGAACTCAGGCCAGTTTTTCTTGACTCGGAGAAGAAAGCTATTGGCATTCCAAGTCATGAACTTTGATGGCTCTCCTTTGTTTTCATTTGATAATGAAACGTCTTCTTCCTTTTCAGGCTGTGAAAGAGAGGGCTTTTTCGAAGACCCTTCCTTCTCTACTGGTTTGAAGAAGCGTTTCATGGCACAGTGTCTCTCACTCACTCTCCACTCTCAGCTCAGCGTTGTCAGCTTTCCAATATAAATATTGAGGTTTCTGCAATGTCTCTCGCTGCAGCCTCTATTTTTTTTTTTTTCCTTCTAACGTGTACATTTTTTGTTTTTTGTTTTTTTTTTTTGGAAATTTTAATGTATAAAGGTTTTTTTTTTCTTTTTTCTTTTGTGTGTGGGGAAATTTTAATATGTAAAGTAAAGTTGGTTTTAAAGCCCTCGGGGTTGGTACAGTTAATTGGGAAAGGTTTTGGATTTGGATAATTGGGAAAGGTTTTGGATTTTTTTTTGAAAAAAATTATAAAAGTCAAACTATTTTATTAGTTAGCCATAGATTGGAACTATTTTAGTATCTAACAAATTGAGTTTTTTACTGTAGCAAATCGAATCTCTAATACTCGATTTTGGAATAAAATCTTCGTGGAACTCGACTTTTATAGACTCAAGTTCCAGTCGGTCCCTTTCTTCCTTCTTTTTTCCTTCTCCAGACCAAATCATACCCAAACCTTTGCCATGGAAGTTCAGAGAGAAGAGGTTGAGATCGGACCACCGCCATTGTTGGAGCCTGCACCACCACTGCCTGGGTTTGTTGTTGCTTCGTTGTTTCCCATGGAAGTTCAGAGAGTGGTTGAGATCGGACCACTGTCGCGCTGCCTAGGTTTGTTACGTTCGTGGTTTTTCTTGCAAGTTCATTCTTTTTCTCGCATTGCTGTTTTCTCCAAAGGTTTGTTGCTACTTGCTGCTGTCTTTCTGTGTGGTGTTTTGTTTCGTTCTAGTCTATCTTTCTATGTGGTGTTTTGTTTCGTTCTGGTCTGGTTTGTGGGTTATGGAACTCGAGTGTCTCTCGAGTATGAAACTTGAGTGTAGAACACTCAATTTCCAACTGAAAATTGTTGAAAATCGACTGTTGGTCGCTCGATTTCAAAAGCAAAATCGAGTTCTTTGGACTCGATTTCTTAGATTCCTAAATAGTTTCAAAACCTTGCTAACTAATCAAATTGTTTGAGGAATTTGGGTATTTAGAAAAAAAATCCAAGGTTTTGATGCAGCAAAACTTTTCCCTTGATATACAATGCAACGATTTCAAGGTGTTCTTCTCTATTACTATTATATATTTATATTTTATTATTGGTGTCCTATGGAGAAATCATATATAATATAAAAAATGTTTAGAGTTTGGATGATGTTTAGTGAGTTTTTTTATTTTATTTTTATTATCGTCTTAAACTTATGAAACTGTTTCAAGTTAAAGTTCACGTTCATCCCTGTAATTCATTTTACATTATTTTGAATAGTAGTGGAGTAGTTGTCAATGTAATCAAGCTTGAACATACAATCAAGCTCGAGCTTATTTGACAATAAAATAAATTAAGCTTAATTATATAATCTAGTTTAGTATTGATCTCAACTTTAACTCACATTTGAAATTGAATTAAACAAACAATTTGAACTTTTAATACTCGATTCTTTTCACTTGCTTACGGCCCTAATTTTACTTTTTACTTGGTGTTTTGAACTTAGAGACAAATTATTTTTTAAGAGAAGCGCTATGTTCACAATATTTTCACAAATTATAAGTAGTAAGTTGTTACTGGTTCTAATCCACTATTGAAATTATTTTTCTACTCACCAATAGTAGCCAATAACCATGTAATATTTGTTGTAAAAGTGTTATGAAAATATTATTGTAGGGGAGGATTTTTTTCCAGCCCCTGCAGGCTATTTGTCCTCTTTGGGGAGCCAAGCCCGCAAAGTTTAGTTTTCAAGTGACGTGGGCAAGCAAGGGTTGCACTTGGACTTAGTTCCACATCGGAAAGAAATGCGCCCCACTCATGGTTTATAAGCCCTTGAAGCAACCATGAGTGTACCACTACTGCATAGTAGTAGTAGAGGCGTGCCCTTCAAGGGTAACAAAACCGTGTGGTCTGGGTGGCATCGGCCTCAATGGCCCATTCCCAACCCAAAGTGGACAATACCGATGATGGGTACTGCCCTCAAAAGTGTCTTTCTGTAAGGAAGGATTTTGTTCTAGCCCCCGCAGGCTGTTTGTCCTCTTTGAAGAGCCAAGCCCGCAAGGTTTTATTTTTAAGCGACGTGGGCAAGCAAGCGTTGCACTTGGATTTAGTCCCACATCGGCAAGAAATGTGCCCCATTCGTGGTTTATAAGCTTTTGGAGCAACCATGAGTGTACCACTACTACACATGAGGACAAAACCTTAAAAACAAAACCTTGCGGGCTTGGCTCTCCAAAGAGGACAAAACCTTGAAACAAAATCCTCCTCTACAATTAAGAATATATTATTTCTCAAAGTTGTAAAATGCATTGTCGTTTTTATTTTTTTAAGAAATTTGTAAAATGCTCATAACAACAATACATTAAGACAACAAAAATACTATTGTCACAAAGCATCTAACTCTCCAAAAAAGCATGTAATGCATAAAGAAGTGCATGTAATGCAGTGGGTTCCAGTTAGTTTAACTGATAAAATATTTAATTCGTATCTTGGTCTGATGATAAAAAGTTATCATTGAGAGCAGACGTTATAAGTTGAAAATTTTATTTTATTGTATATTAGTCGCAAACTAGTGTAATATGCGGACAAATTTGACAAATTTTTTTTAAAGTAAAAATTGAAAATAGTGGATGAGATTTAAGTGTTTGTTACACAGTGTAGTTTTTTTTTTTTTTTTTTAAAGAAGCGTCATAGAGTATAGTTGATATAATATATTAGATTTTTTTAATTAAGCTATCTGTATTTGTTATTTGATAATTTTTTAAGTTTGTAAGGGTATGTTTGGTAAATTTTTTCCCCTTATTTTCTATTTCCAAAACAATTTATTTTTTTAAAACTAAAAAACTTGTTTAGTAACCCAAAATGAACAGAAACAAAAAATATTCTCAAAACTCAATTTGTGAAGAAAACTTAAAATATGCAAAAAACTGTTTTTAGTTTCTAATTTTCAAAATTCAATGAAAACATACATTTAATTTAATGAATCTGTCTCATTTAATGAGTTAGTATTAGAGTTCAAATCCTAATAACAACGTATTTTAGTATTTTCTATTTTTTCTTCAAAAAACTATCTTTTTAATTTCAACTAACTAAATATGTTTTTTATTTCAAAAATACAAGAAAATTATTTTTTCTTTGTATTCCGAAAAACAAGTTGTTGAAAATAGAAAACAAAAAATGTTATCAAACATAGCCTAAGTTTTTTTTTAAGGAAATATAATACATTTTACATTCAATAATTATATTATATGAGGCGAGATATTTTTATAAATAATGAAATGTATGGTTAGAGTTTATTTCCGGTGCACTTTTCAAAGGATTCATCATTTAAAACTGTTCAAAGTGGACCAAATGGACATAATTAACCGAAGAGAACCAAATAGACCAAAACAAATCAATGGACTAAATAAACATATTAGATTGAAATGCTACACTAATATGGCTCAACAAAAACATAGTAATAAATAAATATTAGACTTTAGTTTTCAAATATTACTACTTGCAAACTCATACAATGCATAGGAAAACATAATACAATTATTTTATATGAATGTAATGTAAAATTTGTAAGTTAAATAGTGTATGTGTTATTTAAAATTATTATTTTTTATTTCTATATGTTTTTTTAATGGAACATATAATGACATAATATATTTTGCATTCAACAACAATACATAGTGAAGATGTTATTGTAAGGACACAGATTTGATGCTCAAGCCCAAACAGCGAGTGGACTAGCCCAAAAGGCCCAAAAACAATAAATTTGTAGAAAGTAGGTAAAGAAAACTGGGCTAGTCTGAATGAGACAATCAATAGTACAAGTTTAGATTATAAGAAGAATATAATAGACAAGTTTAACTTCAAGAAATGGTCCTCGGTTAAGGTCCGAGGAGATTAATCTTGGTATATAATGTTTTGATTTGGTTCTACACTTGGTTCTTAGAGGTTACAGTGTTTCTTTCTTGATTTTTTCCCCCTCATTCTATGAAGGGTTTCTTCATATTATATAGTTCTTTCTGGACCATCTTGATTTTACATTTGTTGATCATCCGAGCTCTCATTTGAGTGTCTGTCCCATCAGACACCCTTTTTTAACTTTCTGTGAGTTGCGGTAGCCAAGGCCATACTATTTAGAGTTATTCTTCACATAAATGCGATCAGAAGAGTAGTTGTTGCAGTGCATTTAATGCAATGGTAGAAACTTTTCCTTAGATATTTTTGGTGCTTTCTTCCTCAGATCGTCCCCATTCATCTTATATTTATCAAACTCTAGCCTGTGATTTTTCGTAATTGTTTATCTCTCCTCGGACCTTACATCATCCTCGGACAAAACTCAAGGCCCAATATATGACTTTAAGCCCTTATCCCTACAATTTGGGCCCTTATCCCTACAGTTATAATAATTATATGAAAAACGTAGTTGAATAAAAAGATTTAGATTATATAATTACAATATTGTTTTTTTATATAAATAGAGAAGATGTTATTACAGAGAATTTAAAAAAAAAATACCATAATCGGTTGACTAGTTTGAAAATAACCAAGAATATATATATATATATATATATATATATTTATATATATGTACACCCTCGTTCCATAAAATACATATAACGTTACATTAAGTTTAAGTTATTATATAAGTTTAGAATTGTAGCATTTGTTTTCCTTTCCAAATATATGTATAATGCTCATATTATTAAAACTTGAATTTTTAGGTAATCTTTAGAATATTTATCATTTTTTTTTGTTTTTAGGGCTCATATCTCTAATTTCTAGTGCCTATTTTTTTAATTATTTATTTAAAAACTAAAGAGTTTGGCTTAAATAGAATAAATTTTTATTCTTTTCAACCCCAAAATTAAGAAAATAAATAATTTTTTGAGCCAAAAACTGAAAAGACAACCTACAAAAAAAATTAATTTATGGCCCAATTAATCCCAAAGGGACCGAATGGATTGAAGTGGATCAAAAAGGACCAAATTGGACAAAAGTGCACTAAGTGGACTGAATAGACCAAAGTGGATCGAATGGTTATAATGGACCGAAGTGAACTGAATAGACCTAAGTGGACCTAAATAGACTAAATTGGACCGAAATGGTTTGAATGGACCTAATTGGACCAAAATAGAGCCAATTAGACCAAAGTAGACCTAAATGGTTTATTGAACTGAATGGACTGATAGACCAAAGTGGATCGACCGAAATGATTAGAATGGACAAAATTGGGTTAAAATAGATCAAAGTGGATCGAATTGAACCAAAGTAGATCGAAATGGACATAAGTGGAATGGAATGGACTAAAGTAGTCTGAAATGCTATGCCAAAGTGACTTAAAAGTAGCATAGTAAACTCGTAATAATACTAATAAATATTACACTTTAGCTTTTAAGTTGTTTATTATGTTGATGATGTGAAACTAACTAATTATGTCACTTTGTAATTTTTTTTAGTTAGTAAACGATATCGTTTAAAGGCTCTTTCTATATAAAAATTTTAAATGAAAATATTCATAAAACATATTATTTAAAAGATCTTATCTTTTACTAATAATAATTTTTTTTAAATGCTTAAATGACTTTATGTCATAATTGATTTGGACAAAATAATTAAATTAACTCATTTAGTTATTTAGTAATAGATCATTCCTCAAAAAATAAAAAGGTAATAGATCTTACAATTGAATGGACTGAAATGCTTCTTTTATGTGACTCAACAGGAGTATAATAACAATAAATACAACGTTTCAGTTTTTAGATATTATATATAGATATAGATTACACGCTATAGATAGATACTATATAAGAAAAAGTGAAGTTTAAAGAGTTGCACATAAAAAGCTAAAAAACAAAAAGTTAGCCGCTAGTACCAAACAGACACTATTTATAGATATATATGTTTTGTCTTAAAACATAATTTAGAAGAAGCATACATCTGAAAATTTTTATAAAAAAAATTGCTAACAAGAAATTACACATCTAGGATCTAGCTAACATATTGCTTCTCAAGGAGGCTTCCACAAAACACCAAGTCAAACCGTTCCTCTGGAGGATCTCCAATACAGTCAAAGACTGCATCTGCATTTAAGAAGTCTTCCTCGGCTGTATAGCTGCAACCAGAGATTAAGGCATAAAATGATGTTGTCAATGATTACACCAAGAACAAGAATTTACAAAGGATAATAATCACTCTGATTATACATGTTAGCAGAAGGTATGAAGCTAATGCTGACAGTAAATTTTAAGAGCCTTTTGGAAGTATAGTGAAAAAGAGAAGGTTACTGAGTTTTAATGGTGGGAAGCAAAAACCACCTTTACAACAAAGAAGATGATATTTTTTCAAGTTTGGGCAGGGAGCTGCTTTTCAAGGAAGGGTAGACATACACACTTCATTCTTCACAGACCATATCACTATTTGTATAATGAAGCATGTGAACGTCATGATGAAAGAGGCTTCATTAAATAGCTTGTTCAATTATGATTATTATACTATCTTGCATCTAAATTTTATCCAAACAAACAAAATTAAAATTATTGAATTTTAATAGAATGCTGAAATTAGAAAGGGTTGTGGGAGACCTGGAATGTAGAAATTCCTTTGGTTTTGGTTAGGCAAACATAACTCCCAAATTAAGCAAAAAGCATTCAAATTTCTCTCTATAAGATGCATTCAAGTTAAGCAAAAAGCAAACATCTTAATGCCTATTGCTATTGGTAGCTTAGTATCTTAATGCCTATTGGTAAGCTTAGTATCTTAGCAAAAAGCAAACATCTTAGTGCCTATTGGTAACATCTGAACAAGGTGAACTGCTATTCAAATTAAGCATTCAAACATAACTCACAAATTAAGCAAAAAGCATTAAGGTAGCTTAGTCATTTTTCATGGAATACACTTTTTCGTTGGTACACTATAAGTTACCCGCTCTTTGTTACGATACACTTCATTCCAGCAGCTTTGGCTGCTGCAAGGCCAATGGCGCTGTCCTCCACCACAACACAACTGTAGAAAATAATCAATATATGAGTTCTACAAAAATTTAATCATCTTAATCAGAAGAAAATGCATGCCAACAAAAGATTTTTTAGCCTATGAAAACCATTTTTTAATAACAATTGACAGCTGATCTAGGAGTTAAGTATAAAATTACTAGTAGCATGCTTGCAGTAATTAAATACTATTTAATCAATCCTAGCAAATCAATTCAGGTATTGGTGAATGCAGTTATTTATCAAACTCCATCCAGCAAGTATGAAACTCACTAAATTGATTATCTTAACTTCAGATATAACTTAGGCCCCTGGGATGCAATACCTTGAAGGATCAACTCCTAGAGTGCTGGCTGCCAATATGTAGATGGCCTGCAGGAAGAATAGATACAGTTTAGTGCCTAACAAAGGCGCCTATCAACCACACACACTGAATGAACTCAAAATGATGAGACAATCACAAGTTGATGCAATAGCACATGAGCATTTTGTATACATGGAAAGTAGAGGAAGTGTCTTATGTTTCTGGAACTGTAAATATTGATCAGGTTGTTGCACTTAAGGACATGAAGGATATACAAATTTAGGCCATACAGAATTTCCATTCTCACTTTGGCTTACTTCACAATAATAGATGGAGTTTCAACTTAAAATGCAGAGAAAGTAAAACCAAATGATAATTAATTTAGATGGTGGCCAGACACAACCTTACTATATTAATACTAAGAGGGATGAAAAGTATACCGGGTCAGGCTTTTTTCGGGGAACCACATCTCCTGCAAATATCTTAATTTTTCCGGCTCGTTCAGGTCCCAACAAACATGCTACTATTGCAGATACCTAAAACCGCATATAATTCAGATGTCAACATAAGCAATGGTTCAAAAATCAGTATGATACAGTTCACCAATAAATTAACTTGACAAAAATAGCAAGATCATGAACTATCAATCCTAACATCAAGTTATAAACCTAACATAATTTTAAAACATATAAAACCTTGATAGAGATGAATGTCATGCGGAGACCCCTTAATTTCACTTATAACAATTATTTTAAAGTGTCAATAGAAACCATGTGACATGCAATAATTGGATTTTACCATCTTGAGTCATGGAAAACTAATCACACAATTAATTACAATTATGAACCTGATTATGCATACCGCCTTCTCATTTGAAGTGCTGCACACAGCAACTTTGACTCCTTTGTCTAAAGCCTGATCAATCAGCCTATACAATTAGATAAGAAAAATTACATCAAATTCAAACACCTGGAAATCTAAACTTTTTATCTCAGGAAAACTTATTGACATACACCTACCTTCCCCCTTCCCCACCCCTCATCCCCACAAAAAGAAGAAGAAGAAGAGAACTTTACAGATCACAGAACCATTTTGTTTTGACTGTAATCATAGTCATATTCATAAGATAGAACTTCAACATATGAAATGCTGGAAGGTTCAGTGATAAGTTATAATTGATTTTATTAAAAAAATCAGAATTTCCAGGTTATATTGCAGCTCCAGAGAACTTTGAAGGAAATACAAGTTTCAGAATGGAAGATGGAATCAACCAGTTATTAGAATATATCACATGCCTAAGATAAATCAGAAAGAAGAATCAAAGAAGCAACACAGCACTAACTGTCATTGAAGTTATTGATGATGTATGGAAGCTAACTAGATCAAGTTTAAGGTTCAAAATCATGACTTTTAAGGGATACAGATGCAAATTAGTCAGCCATTACAAATTGAACTTTGGACCATCAGCTAGTACCTATTCTTATAACAAACTTTACAATCAGATAACTAGTCCAATAAGACATATGGTACTATTCTTAGAAGACTGATGACTGTTAGCTAGGGCTTAACTCATTTCATGACACCTACATTCATGTTTTAGGTTTCCAGTACAAGCACAAGATGTATGTGTAAATTGTAATCAAAGACAACTACAACAAACTATATGTACAGAGACAAGCTTAAGATCAGATAGTAACAAACTTTCCAACACCCGGCCGAAGAGGGAGCAATTTTTTCTCAACGAGGACCATGAATAACTCTGTCTTTCTCTTGTGAAGTGAAGCTATGAACTCTTTTCTTTCTTCTTCACTCTTTGGAGCTTTTTCTGGCCAACCTGTCTTGTTAAAGTAGGCTGTCATCCTACAAAGACCAGAATCAAATCATTACTAGTTCTCTTCAAAGTTCCTCAACATAGTGTCTGTGTGTTGTGTGACATATATACTACTAACATAAAAATGCATATAAAAAAGAAACAATATCAAACAGAGGAGCTTCTTGTGTGTGTGTCTGACATAATGTTGTATAGATTTTGTGAGGCCAATGTAAGTTGAAGAAGCTATAAATTTTTTTAAGGAGACTGACATTACCTTTCTTTTCCACCTCCAATCTTAAGCAACTCACCGTACAAATCTACATCCCATGTGACACCCAGTTCTCTCTGAACCATGAATATAATTCATGTGTTAGGATATTAATCCATAGATTACATGGCATCAAAGTCAGAGCAAAATAAAACTAGTTTCTAGCCGTAAACGTTTCATTGACTAATATTTTCATAACGGCTAACAGCCATTATTGGCAATTCAATTATCTCTCATTCTCTTTGTTTCAACCATTATTTTCAGCAACCAAAGAAACCATTCACCAAAATTGATCAAAGCAAGAAAACCCATATGAAAAATTCAACAAATTCTCACATTCCCAGCTAATACCACACCAATGACCAATGAACCATCAAACACAAAGCACAAAAAAAGAAAAAGCAAGAAAGAATGCATACTTCTTTGAAAGTGTCATTGAAAGAGATACGATGCCCGTCTTTCTCAGTATCCACAAGCACACCATCACAGTCAAAAAGAAGAGCTGATGGAAGAGCTGAAGAAGAAGAAGAAGCTGAGCAAGTGAAACCCCTAGAACCCTTTCTCAAGCTTGTTGGTCTGGTTGTTGATGTATTTTTATAGATACTTGTTCTTGTAGCGATTAGTGAAGATGATAAGATGGTTTTTTCATGAGGCTGTTGGCAAGTAAAAGAGGTCTTTGTGTTAGATAACAAAATTGCTGAAGAAGAAACTGCAGCTATGGAAAAAGAGAAGGTGTTTGACGCCATTAGAGATTGGCTCTCTCTCTCTGGACTTTCTTTCTTTTTGCGGTCTCTGAGTCTGTCTTTGCAGTCTGGTGTCTTTTTAACGGTATTGTGTCTCCAACTTATCCAACGTTAAAACTTAAAAGCCACAAATGCATTCTGGATATTGCGGCACCAAGAGATCAGCTGGAATTGGAAAATTAATGGGTCCTTTCCAATACAAAAATTTTAGGAATACAATTATTGTGAGTGGCCGAGAAAAAATGATTGGTTCATATGAAAATATCTATATCATAGTTTGTTATATAAGATAGTTGAGATAAAATCTGTAACGTTTTATGTGTTATTATAATAGGAAATGCTAACAAATGCTCTTAGGGCATTGGTTAATAATTCATTTAAATAAAGTTTTTATGGAAAAAGGAAATAAAACAATTAATGTTTTGATAACTTTTTTCATTTCCTATAAAAGTGGTATTAAAACTTTTCTAAAAATTTGATAAAAAAAAAAAAAAATTTTCTAAAATGAATTATTTACCAATACACTAAGGACATTCATTAGCATGACCTTATTATAATTACCCGTTCCAACAAGCCTAGTAACAATAAAAATGTAGAACACATCGAGACACCAATTTCACATGTGGAAGTGGTTGACCAGCCGCAGACAACTTGTGTCACTGGTAAAGATTAAAGATGAAAGATGTAAAGAAAAAAAGAAAATCATTTGATTGAAGCACCTAAAAATGTATAATAATGTTAATAATAATAATAATAATAATGTACATACCACTTTTTCACAACTCTCGTAATAGTATATTGAAATTGGAATAACATTACTTTCACGTAAATTTATTATTAACATAATTTTTATTAGAATCAATCACAACATGTCACCTTAACAATTGTGAAATCTATTATTCATAAACTTAATGAAAATTTATGAATTAGAAGTAGATCCATAAGAGTAAGGAGTTATTGTCGAAAGATCTATAAATTAGAGTTATCAGTTTTACTATTTATGAATGTAACACATTGATAATAATAGGACACGTAGGAACCAACATTATAACACATTTCAAATAAATATATACATGTTCTTTGAAAATATAAGGTCACGAAGTTAAGTAGATATGGTGTTTAAAAAAAAGTTGGTCCTAATAATAGGCACATAACGGATTAGCAAGAGAGAGCACATTTTTTAACTTCATTTGTTGATATAGGATTACCAAGTGTTACACAATGTAGCTATATGCCTAATGATTTAATATAATCTTTGAAAATAGATGTCTTCCATTGTACTAAATTTGAAATTACATTTTCATTGCTTTTCCTTCAGTGGATTATGGACAAAGACTGTAATAACCCAACCCAAATTAGTTGTGTTTTAGAAATGGATTGAAATAGATCAAATGACTGAATTGAACTGAATGAACCGAAGTAGACTGAATAGACCAAATAGGCCAAAGAGGATGGAAATGGACCGAATTAGATATAATAGACCGAAATAGACCGAATGAACTAAATTGAACTGAAATAGACTGAATTGGACAGAAAGGATCGAATTAGATTGAAGGGACTGAAATGGACTAGAGACTACTGTCAATAATATACTTAGGATCTTTGCCACAAAGGTAAAAAAGATGTTCACGATTTAAAAGTCATTCCCACCAAACGTACGAGCCTATGAATAAGTCTCCTTACTGTTTCTTTAAAATTTTCTTTTTTAGATACATAAGGAGTGAGGTTGGAATTTATACCCTAAGATAAATGTTTTTTTTTTTAATTGCATTCACATAAATGCAAGTTACTAAATATTGGGCGTTGTAACTTACTAAATTTAGTCGTTACACACAGCGGGTTAAAGTTTTCATAATATTAATAATAATAAATTAATAATACCATTTCTAACCGTTTTCTTTCTCTGTCAACCAAAAAAAAAAAAAGGCTTCAATAAAGAGTGGGTTTAAACTTTAAAGTTTGCCGTTTTTTTTTTTTTCCCCAGAGCTTTATAACCGCATTCAACCGTACCAAACGGGTCTCTCAAAAAAAAAAAAAATACCAAACGGGTAATTCTTCCCTTAAGAACTCTACCCTAGGGCCTAGGAAGCCCCACAACTATCTGGGTAGTGGGCTAATTAATCTGAGGTCTAATGTAATCTTTGAGATTTTAAGTTCATTTCATTACAGTATTGGGTCAGGAAGTGAAATAATCTAGCCGAATATAGGACACCATTGGGGCCGACTCTTTTCTTAGGCCAATTAAGCAATTATTTAAGACCCTCAAATGTAAGAAAGCCTCAATTTTTAACCAATAGGATTAAAACTTTACCAGTAAAAGTATTAATTAAGCCTTAAAGATTAGCCAATAGAAAGAAAAACAAAATTATTGAAGAAAATTCAGGAGGAAAAAAAAATCTTTGTGGCTCGTGGGAGGCGTTCTTGAGTCTTCTTCTTCTTCTTCTTCTTCTTCTTCTTCTTTTTTTTTTGTATGCGAGAGTTAAAGAGTGTAGAAATTGTAATCTCTCCCAAACATGCAAATTGAAAAATCAATTCCTCTCTCAGCAAAGCAAAACTAAAATCAAAAGACTATAAGAAAGTCAAGGTCAAACCCCGTTGTTTTTGTACACATCCTTGAAAATTTTTCCACTCTCTCCATTAAAAGCATTAAAAGTGATTTTTTTTTTTTAAAGCTGAATGTAGTTGTAGCTTGTCGTGCTTCAGACTCCACATTTCTTCTCTGTCTGAACGAAGTTTGGTTCTAATTCTGGAAAAAAAAAATCTTTTGGGGGTTTTACTAATTATATATACCCTTAGGGCATACATTAGAAAACTTTTTATAGGAAAATAAAAGGGATAATTACAGTAAACCCACCTGTGCTATGGCTCGTTTTCACTTTGCTTACCCGTGGTTTAAAACTTTACACTTTGCCCACTCAAGGTTACTTCCGTTAGCCTTCCGTAACCCACCTCTCTGTTTGTCGTTAGAAAAACACATTTTTAGACAAAAACAAATATAACAAGAATCAAAAAGTTAGAATTTTTCATTGATCATGAACTTCAATGAGAAAAAATTGGAGGAACAACACACCAATCAAATAGCTCAATGAAATTATTTTTTAATCTATAACAATATCAACAATTTCACAACAACTCAAAATTTTGAACCAAATTTTACAAGAACCCCTTTATCATACCAAAACTTAATTCACAATCCAACACAAGAAAACCCTCTGCAAAATTCACCCAAACCCACCATTAACAAACGCCCAAAACCAAACCCAACATAAAACCCAATCTCATTCTCAGATTGAAAGTAGCAGGAAAGAATCAAAGGGTTTCATATGAGTTCCAGCAAAGGCGAGAGAAAGAACCATGGTCGTTAATGGTGGTGATGGGTTCCTTCGAGTTTGGCTCCGACTGTGACTTCGATCCACCTCTCTCTCTCTGCTATCTTATTTTCTTTGCTGTGGGTGTGTCCCAAACCTTGAAGAGATCCTTGTAGTGTAAAGGTATTTGAAGAGCCGAGAGTCCAGCCTCGATCTGGGGATAGTCCAAGTATCCCGGGTTGGCAGCATCGAAGAAATCGAACAAAGCTCGGATTCTGAGATCCCTTTCATCCTTGGTCTCCTACAATGCCAGAAGCACGTGATCCATGGAAATGGGTCCACCTTTCTTCTTCTTGCTCTTGCTGTTTGGGTTGGGGTTGGGGTTGGAGTTGGGATTCAAATTAGGACGCCGTTGGTTTTGGTTTTGGTTTCGAATGTCAGTTCCTGCGGGTCTATGTTTGTGCTGCTAGGTGTAGTGGGTCTGGGTTTTGAAGAGGGGTTTGCTTTGGTTTTGGTTTGAGGTTTGAGAGAGAACTAAGGTGAAAGCCGTGTATGATTTTTGTGAATGACTGAAAGTGTCTGGAAGGAATTTTGTGAAATTAGAGTAGAGCACTTTCAAGTGTGTTCTTGAACCCAAGCTACAAAACCCCCTTCTTTGATCTTGTTTGTTTGAGTTTTCTCTGTTATTTTTTGTTTTTAGAGGAGAGAGACATAAAAGGAGATTACTTTTTAGGCAAAGAAACAGCTCAGAGTAAAAATTTAAACCAATACATGTTTGAATAACCCATTGAATAAGAAAATAGCAATACTGTTGATTTGTGTTTTATTCTCAAATAAGTTCTTAAGCAATAAAAAATTTTTACTTTTTGATCTTTGTTATGTTTGTTTTTTTGTAAAAATGTGTTTTTCTAACGGCAAAGGGAGAGGTGGGTAACAGATCTCTAACGGAAGGCACCTCAGGTGGGCAAAGTGTAAAGTTTTAAATCACGGGTAGGCAAAGTGAAAACGGGCCATAGCACAGGTGGGTTTACTGTAATTATCCCAAAATAAAAAAAGCAACTAACATTTTTTTATAGCTTTTTCAATCTATGGTTATATTGGGCTTTATCCTTTGTGTTGTTGTTAAGTCATTGCCTTCTTTTAACTAGTGTTGTGATTACTTTATCCATGTATAATTGGGTGTGGACCACTTTTATTCAGTTCACAGCATACTTTACATGGTTTACCAGATCCTACCATTCTTCCCCCCCCCCCCCCCTTTTTTTGAAATACTTAGGGCTATCCATGGGTTGAGTGGGTTGGGTTTTTGCCCAACTTGCGCGCAACGGACCCGTACAAGATCAGGTGAGTGCTTTCCCAACTTGTAGCTAACCCGTAACAGTAACATGTTCGTCGGTTCGGGTTGCCGATGGGTGGCTGTCGGTTTTGGGAACCAATAATCATTGGAATCTGCCAAAATGTGGCAAGATCTTGCTAGATCCATCTAAGATCTGGTGAGATCTCATCAAATTCGACAAGATTTTTGCCAAATCGTGTGGAGAAATCACTAGTTCTGCCAGATCCGATGGTTATTGTGCCAAAAATCGATGGATTTAAGTGAAAATGTGGCCAAAAATCTGGAAAAAATGGTCGGAATTAATGGTCTTCAGGCGAGTTGGGTTTCACGGGTTTTAGAGGAAGAGATCCGAAACCAACCCACCGATGTCGGGTTTTTGACTTTGGGACCCAAGTTTGACCGCCGAAGCCATTAGATCAGGTGGTTTTGAGACAAGTCCAGGCAAGTGGGCGGTTGATTTGGACAGCCCTAAAAATACTATGTAGTGTGTAAATTTGGGGTAAAAGTACAACATGTCAACATAGACATACCCCTTGCCCAGTTCAACGGCCACTAATGTCCTCATAGGGTTAGAATAACAGATATGCCTTATCGATTATTTTGCTTGCAGATTTGGACCTAATGAGTAGAATGCTACTATAGTAACCCTTAGGTAAAAAAGCTAATTTGATCGGTCCCTGCCCCTCCTTTTTTATATTATTATTAAAAAAAATGACAAGAAAGTAAAGGCATCAAAAGAACATTGTATATATAAAATATGTAATATTATTAAAATGATATAAAAATAAAAATTAATAAAACTTTCATTTTTCTTTTAGAAATTTTTATAAAATTTTTATATAATATATAGAGAGATAAATAGTATACCAAGAGCTAGCTAGGGCTGTTAACACAAACCAAACCCAACAAAACCATCCAAATCGGAGACGCACAACAAAACAATCAGTCAAAGGCAGGTTCACATCGTTGGAACCTGATTAGATCATGTCAAGTGACCTATCTTAAATTGTCGTCATTAAGCTGACCATCTAAATATCTAGTTGCCATGTGTTGCTGTTCTTCGTCTAGTGTCACGGTCACCATTCTTTGCAAATTTGGTAGAGATCTAGCGATGCCACCAACTGGTCCAACTCTAAGGATACCCACAAACACAATATCAACCAAGCCAATTGCCATGGGCCATGGGTATTCCTGCCAAGTGCCTCATAACTGGATGATGTTATGTAGTTAGATTCATAGTTTGAGTCCCTTATCCCTACTTTTTGTTGTTTTTGTTTTTCTTGATTTTTTTTTTCCCCTAGAGGTCAATAAGAAAATTAATGTTTGATAACATGTGAATCTTGCGGTTTACAAGGTTTTCATATTACAAATTTGTCCATTATTCTAGCAAGAGATTTAAAGATAAATTATAAGTGTATTTCGCATATTGTTTCATAACGAATATACAAATTATTGTAACTAGGATGAAATATTAGAAATCACATAATTCTTTTATCAACCTATTAGTTTGTCTTTACTTTTTACAATTCTTTTATTTAACAATTCAACTTAATTTTGCCAACTATTAGTCTTTGTAATTGTATTAAATGTATCTTTGGGTTTTGATTAAAAACTAGCTTATTGTTTTTTTTTTTCTCCTATTATTTGCAGGTCTCACGTAAATCCTCTACTTATTTTATTTAACTTTTACCTTTTCATCTAAAATGCTTTTAGCAAAACGCTAGATAAATTGTTCTCAAATAGATACTTCTATTTTCACTCAATCAATCCCTTTGTCTATTTATTTATTTCTAAGAATCACCATTTGTTTAATTGTCTTTTAATGTCAACATTTCCTACCCATTGAACGACTGGCCCACACATTCGGTCTTCATTCAATAAATAACAAATTAAAAGCTCATACATATTCGGCTACTATTTTTTTTCAATATTTTAGATTAAATTGGTTCGTTGTAGGGGTTATTTGTGCTAAGAAGATCAAGATATTGTTAAAATTATCATGTTTAATATTATTTTAGCTGTACTTAAAATACTATGCTTAAAGTGTTCAAAATTTTAATTTAGGGGATTCAAACCAAATGAAATAATAGCGGGGTCAAACCAAGACCAATTAGTGTACGTTTTGGTCTTAAAATAAGGAACAATCATCAAAAGTAGAACTTCCGTTAAAACCTCTCTCTAGGATATTAAAAAAAAAAAAAAAACTTTTAGGCTTGTATTGATTCTGAGGAACACTAGTACTATTGAAAAGTACCATTAGTCTAGCTAGGAATTAGCTCCATTATTTGTCCACAATGATTCATGATGTACTTACCTTTTTCGTTTTATATGTCAAGATTTTCTTTCTCATGTATCGAGTTTTTATGTTTTTTAATCATCTTCTCGTCTGATATGGTGTTCTAAGAATCTAATTAAACAGTTTGATTCATTATTTTTATTTATTTATTTATTTCATGTTTGATTAGTTTCTCCTCTTCAGCTTTATTCATATATATATATATATATATGTATCATATAATTTATCAAGGTGATACACTGATACATCCAGCCCTCGGTAAAAGTTTATTAACCTGGGTGCAATTATTTCACATTTTCTCGTACATGCATGTTTGCGTGTGTTTATATAAAATAGCACATGATTGTTGTTAATAATTTTAATGTGAGAAGTTTTTATTAGCAATTTAGCACTCAAAAAAATAAGGAAGATAAACGGCCAATTGAACATCTTAATTGAAGTTATTTTTTTCTTGAGTTTTTCTTGAACATGTGTGAAGCCCCCTCGTAAAGATTTGAACCTCAGTTCTTATGTCTCACACTCTTCAAATAATTATATTTATAGGATGATTAACACATCAGAGGTCTGCGGTGGTGACTACGTACTTCTTTAAAAGCAAGAGAGAGTGCATACTTCTCTAAAAGTGTCATTGAAAGAGATACGATGCTCTCTCGTCTTTCTCAGTATCCACAAGCCCACCACCACAGTAAAAAATAAGAGCTGATGGAAGAGCTGAAGAAGAAGAAGAAGAAGAAGCTGAGCAAGTTAATCCCCTAGAATTGTTTCTCAAGCTTGTTGGTCTGGTTCTTGATGTAATTTTATAGATTTTGTTCTTGTAACCATTAGTGAATATGATGAGAAGGTTCTTTCAGGGGGTTGTTGTCAAGTAAAAGAGGTCTTTGTGTTAAATAACAAAACTGCTTGAGTCTGGAGAAGAAACTGCAGCTATGGAAAGGGAGAAGGTGTTTGACGCCATTAGAGATTGGTTCTCTCTCTCTCTCTCTCTCTCGACTTTCTTCATCTTTGGGGTCTGAGTCTCTCTTTTCAGTTTGGTGTCTTTTTAAAGGTATTGGGTCTCCAACTTATCCAACGTTAAAAGCCACAAATGCATTCTGGATATTGCGGCACCAAGAGATCAGCTGGAATTCAAAAATTATAAGGGCCACAATTGTATGCATGACAAATTGTAACCGGTGAAGTAAAAATAATTGTAAAAATGACCGAAAATCTGTCACGAAATATAATTATAATATACTAATAACAAGTTACTCATTCCAATAGTAACAAGTCTAATAACAATAATAAGTGTAAAAAACATAGAAATACCAATTTCACATGTGGATGTGGTTGACCAGTCATGGTCAACTCGGGTACCTTAGGATGGCGACGAAAGATGTAAAGCAAATATGAAAATCACTAGTTATAGCTCGTGCGTTGCATGATTTTATGAAAAAACTTATAAAATATGTGTAAAAATAATTATATATTTTAATAGATTCAATAAAGATAAAAGAAAAAATGATAAAGTGTAAATAATTATCTCACTAAAATAAGGAGTAAGATTTCTTCCTAAAACTAAATTAAATTGATAATTTCAAATTTAATTTTAAATTGATAATTATTTAAAAAAAACGTACTAAACAATTGATAAATCTAAAATTAATATAATCTTGATAATATTATAAATATAAATTAAATTTGATAATTCAAGAATACACATGTAGAACATCTTGATAATTTGATGTAACATAAAAATCAAATAAGAAAATTGTTAAAATTAATCTATTAAATCTAACCATATTTAATCATTAATTCTAAGACCCTAACCCTAAGCATATAAATTAAATCAAATCTAAGAAAATTAGTTTAAACAAAAGGCAACCAATACACAAAACCTAATCAATTTAATAAAAACAAAATACAAAAACAAAGAAGGAGCCTTAAGAAACTTGACAATGTTTTCGAATGTTTTGAATTCATTAATTAAAATAACATGAAGACAAAAAACCAATAATAACACTAAAGAAAATAAACAAAATGAAAATAATAACAATAGAAGAAGAAAGAATATATGCCTGCATTGTCATGAGATTTAAGCATTCACATATTGAAATAAGCTTCATTCTAAAAATGATATATAGAGTTATATATTGGTAGAGTTCCATTTGAAATATAATTTATTTAAATCTTATTGAAATTAAAGATATATAATCAATATGTTTGTTTTTATCCCATAAAAATTGGAATTAAAAACCTTGAACTTAATAATTAAAAATGACTAAAGAAGTTATAATTGAAAGCATATTTAAGTGGTAACCATCTCAATGATGCATTTGGAATATAGACAAATTGGGAATTTTTTTTTTTTTTTTGGTTAACCATCTCTATTTGAATTAATGAATTAATGAGAGTATATAAAACATATTATAAGAATTAAACAAAAACTGTAAGTAAAAAGTTGTGTAAGGACACAAATTGCAGATTGGGCCTACAGGAGAGATTGACTCTAGCCCAACGAGTAAAAGGTATCCTCGCAATGAATTTATAAGAGAGTGGGTCGAAGAGCTAGGCTTTAGTGGGTCCAACGGAGATGAACCGAATGAAAAAGCGTCCTCGGCACAATCCGAGGAGCTTTGTTCTAGTAAATGTGTTGAATCAGAATTGTTATAGGAGTTCTTGAGATTCTTCACCCCCTTCCCATGGTGGATTTTTCCTATTATATAGTCCCTTTCAGACAATTTGGACCTTCCATTTGTTGATCATCCAGGCCTACACTTGAGTGCCTGTCCCATCAGCCTCCCTCTTTAGTATTCTGTGAGTTGCAGAAACCGAGGTAGCACTGTTCAGGGGTCCTGTCCACATAAATGCGGTGTCAGCAGCCTTTTGTAAAATATCTCCTGGTTGCCACCTGTCCCCTTTGGCCCATATAAGTCAGGGGATTCCTCGGAAATATCAGGACCGGTACTGGAACATTCATCTCGGCCGTTCCTTTGATGATCCGAGCAGTAAGTTCTCCTCGGACAAGTCCTTTTCTCCTTCGCGTAGCTAATACGACAGAGAGGAGTCAGGCCAGGTACTTTTCTCAGGGACGGTGTGTCCTCGGGATAATGGCCTCCTCGGACGGGCCCATGGCCTTCTCGGACGGGCCCACGGCCATTATCTGACATTGGGCCTTTTACCCCCACAAGTTGATAAGAAGAATTCAATAAAGAAATTTATATGAATAAATGATCTCATGGGCAAATAAAAGTAAAACATGTTTATAAGAACAATTCAATAAAAAAATTTGATCTGAAACTCTTACCCTTATGCTTCAAATTGATTCGATGAAGATTGAACAAATTTAGGATATAATCAAATATTGGACAATTGTTATAAAAAAAAATATTGGACAATAAAATAATTAAATTGGATCAAACTATAAACATATAAATTAGATCAAACTTAAGGAAATTAACTTAAACAAAAGGCAAGAAATACATATTCAATTTGATTATAATAAAAAATTAGAGTAAATAAATACATACCTACATAATTGGCGGTGGGAAAATTGAAGACTATACCAAAAAATGTAATCTATGAAATATTACTTTCTTTCATTACTTGATTTGTCATATTTACCCAAAAAATATGTATATATCTATTCTTAAAATCTAAAAATATATTAAAATTTTTGCAATTTGATGAAGTCACGTAGCGCAACCATGGCATCTAAGCCCAATTTTTATTATATATAATATGATTTGATTGAAGCGCCCAAAAATGTATAATAATGCTAGGGTACATATCAACTGTTCACCACTATAGAATGATATATTGAGATTAGAATAACATCGCTTTTATATAAGCTTACTATTGATATCACTTTTATTAATATTAATCACAATATATTACTTCAATAATTGTGAAATTTTTTATTCGTAAATTTTTTACCATGAATTAGAGACACATCAGTTTTACTATTTACAAAGGTAACACAAAGATAATAATAGGACACTTAAGAACCAACATTATAACATATTTCAAATATATATATATATATATATATATATGAGTTGAGTTCAAGTTATACCTGGTGTAACTTTAAATAATGTTACACCACTCAATATTTTTTAATTGGATGTGAATATTGACAAATCCACCGTTAGTTTACATTATCTTCGTATATTCTTCATGCTTGCAAAATTTTGAGGTGATCAAAGACTAATAGCCATGTCATCAATCAATTGTTAAAATTCAAATTTTTGTAGTTTAAAATAATGCATAAAAGATGAGTTTATAAATCAAATGGTAAATAACATCCGATTGATATGAAAATTGACATGCATGTTAAGAACATATAGAATATGTAATTCAGCGGTTGGATTTTCAAAATATTAATTCAATAACAAGTTATTGGGTGGTGTAACATTGCTTAAAGTTTTAAACCCAACCATATATATATATATATATATATATATATATGTTCTTTGAAAATATATGTTCATCACAAAGTTAAGTAGATATGGTGTCTAAAAAGGGCTAAAAATAGTTGGTCCTAATAATAGGCACATAATGGATTAGCAAGAGAGGGAACATTTTTTTAACTTCATTCTCAATATAGAATTACCAAGTGTTACACAATGTACGTAGTTATATGTCTAATGATTTGGTATAATCTTTAAAAATAGATGTCTTCCTTTGTACTAAATTTGAAATTACATTTTAATTGCTTTTCCTTTGTATAATCGGTAGATTATGGACAATAATGACCCAACCCAAATTAGTAGTTTTTAGAAATGGACCGAATTGGACCGAAATAGACCAAATGAATCGAATAGACCAAATTAGACTGACTAGACTAATGTGGATCAAATCAGATCAAGTAGACCAAATTGGACCAAAGTAAACTGCAATGGACCGAATTGCACAAGATGGACCATATTGGACCGAATAGACCGAATAGGATAAAAATGGACTAAATTGACAAAAGTTGACTGTATTAGAACGAAATAGATCAAATTGGATAGAAGGGACTGAAATGGACTAGTGACTAGTGTCAATAATATACTTAGGATCTTTGCCACAAGGGTAAAAATATGTCCATGATTTAAAAGCCATTCCCACCAAACGTACGAGTCTATGAATTAATCTCCAAATGTATGATTTTTACTTGGTTAAGAGAGAACTAAATGTCACATGGTATGTAGACTTTATGGCGAATTTATCAAAATTGGAGGTAGATTAATTATATTTATAATTTCTTCAACTTACATTTCGCCTCATAAAATCGCACACACAAAAGATGATTCTCGGCTATCCAAATCTATTAATTGAAATTTCACAAACCACAAATCTATTAATTGAAATTTTTATTACATTAAAAAAATTCATAAACATGAAGTCTATATATGATTGACTAATCATAGTTAGGGGTACGTACAAAATTAAAGCAGAAGTCTACTTTGAAAAGCGAATTATAATACATGAACTGTAGATTACAAAAAGAAAAAAAATTAAAAAATGTGAACCCATTCATTCTCGAATCTTATTCTCTCTTTTATTAACCCTGATATATATTTTCAGCTCAAACTCTTTGAATGGAACTTGGGTACCTGCACAAGGGACATGTAGCTTTACTCCTAAGCCAATTCACAATACAATCGGAGTGAAACTTATGCATGCACTTAAGCATTCTTCCTTCATCTCCTACGTTAATGTCTTCTTGGCAAACCTCACAAACCGCCCCATCTTCCTCAATCAACTCATCCTTCGACCCCTTAAACACCCGGTCCATATTCTTGACCAAGATCCTCCCTAGCCATCTCAATACTTCTAGCTCAACCTCCTTCATCACCGTGTGGAAATTGCGCTTAGTTTCACGTGCACGAAACGAAGCTAACTTGGCTGTCAAGGTTTCCAACCTTATGCTTTGTAATGTCAACGGATCCAATTACGTCCTAGGATCATATGAACCATCAAACGTTGAGTGTTCAGCCCAGTTTCTCGTCATGTCCAGCAATTCAGCCCTCAACTTAGCTATTTGAAATTCATCAACCATGGTGATTTGAAATTCATCAACGTCCATGTTGAAAGTTGTAAGTGTCACAACACACTATTCTTGGCAATACTTAGTAAAAGAATGATACACGTCTAGGAAATATTAGCAAAAGAAAGAAGAAGAGGATAGGGATAGAGTGATTTTGGTTTTGCAGCTTGTGGGATTTATATGAAGCACAATATTGTTACAGAGTTAGACTATAGGATGAGGAATAATGATTTAGAATTTTGTGATTTCCGAATATAGGAGAGGAGAAGAAACAAAATTATTATCACCGACCTTTGAAACAACTAGCCCAACGGCAACAACGTTTGTAAAATAAAGAAAGACCTTCTATAATCTATATATGATTTGTGAACTCTATAAAGTCGGCGATGTATATATAGGATATGATACTATATTTGTTTTGTTTTGGAAGATTTGTAATGGTTTATGAATATTGGTGGTTTTGTATTATAATTTCCAATCACAAGTTCTCTCTTTTCGTCACTTTGGTTTAATTAGAATTTGGTTTACTATTTGGTTGTTTTTAGAGTTGACAATTTGAGTTTCAAACAACATTTGGATAGTATTTCAATGTACCCGACTATTTGATTAATTAATTTTTTCAAAAAAAAAATAAATATTTAATTAATTTTCCTAATACAAACAATAGGATTAGGTTTTATAGATTGCACTAAAAATTATTAAAATGATTTTGTAACCAGATTTGAAAATTACAGTCATACCATTGAGTGCTCGTACGACCGCAACAATTATTAAGACAAAAAGAAAATCACGTGAGTTCTAGTTAGTTCAACTGGTAAAATTTTTGATGGTTGTATAAGAAACTTGGGGACTAGGATTCAATCCCCGTCTACACCAAAAACTGATTGGTGTTTTGGTCTGATGATAAATAGCTATTATCAGGAGCGAATGTTATAGGTTGAAACTTTTTAAAAAAAAAGAAAAAAAAAACCACATTTAAGCCAAAGAAGAATAGAAAATGGCTTTTTTGGTAATAGTGTTTAAATAACGAAAACTGTTGTTTAAACACCACAACACGTATTTTCACACATTTTTTCACCCACATGTATTTTCATAAAACTTAAATAATGTTACTAAAAATCTCTTACCAAACAAGAATTAGAAAATTGGATAGAAAGAAAGAAAGAGTTAGTGTTTGAATGAGATAAAAGATATATATAGTAGACCAGATTTGAAGGGGCTGAGCAGAGATTAAAGCAAAAATAGCTTGTGCAGTGATGTCTCTTTTTTATTTTTTTTCATTTAAAAAAAAAAAAACTCTAAAAAGGTTGCAGAGAGTAATCAATTTTTTTGGTTGAATTACAATTACATCCCTAAAGTTTGTTTAATTTTGATCATCTTTTTCTCTAAAAATTTAAAATCTAATATTCCACTAATGATTGATATTGTCTGAATTTATCCCCTTGTCGTTGCTGCATCATGTCTAGATGTTTGTTAAGTGATAAATTTAATACCCCAATGACATCTTCTATATTTTTGTTTCTTTTGATTTTACATCCTTTATGATTAAGATTATTTTAAATTTGCGTCCTCTATTTGGAAACTTAATAGACATTTAGGGCTCATCGCATTGACAGAAAGAAGAAAATCTAAACTATACCTAAGTTAGAAAAATATATCAAAATTACCCAAATTTTTAGGGGTGCAATTTTTAATTTAATATTCTTTTTTTTTTTTGTTAACTCAAATGCTACTAGTCTACTATTATTTACATTCAAGGAATATGTTGCTCATTCATGGTCAATTTTCAATATCTTTATCAAACATTTATGTAAATTTAAACAACAATTAAAAACCAATTTGAATTCTAACTATGATTCAACTTTAATATGATATATAATGATTGTTATATATACTAACAAGATAAGTTAATAAATTCAGCTAGGGACCACTTGAACCTAGGTTCTCAACCCCTCAAGCCTTTAAGGTATGTGGAAATACCAACATGCCCAACATGGGTGGTAGTTAAAAGTTTAAGCTTTGGAGTTTAGTAAAATAGCTTTCAAATTGTGTTTGATAAGCCTTGTCGAAAAGCTTGATATACCTAAGCTATGGAAGCTCAAAGTAGGTAGGTAGGTATTCATTGTTTAGATGGAGTTTTGCCTTCCTTGTATATGATAATTTTAGAGAGGAATAAAGCAAGATATCACCTTTAATTAAAAATAAGAAAAATAAAATATTAATCAAGTGTTGACAACCAAAAAAAACATTTTTTGTTTTTTTAAAACACGTTATGCAAAGAAAGCAGAACAATCTTAGATTATGCATTATGATTTGAAAAATGTTTTCCTTTTGATGGTGGGAAGTATTTTAAGGGAAAAAGAACAACTGGAGAAAATGCAATGACTGGTCATGGAAAAGTTGGATAGACCATAGTGACTGAATGATATAACTTTGGATCTTTGCCACAAGGCCCAAAAAGATGTGGTGAATCATATAATAGTCATTCCCACCCAGCCAGTAACAGAAAATGCATGCTGTACAGCCAATCAGAATCAGATTGGTGACAATCCCAGGATTTTTATTTTTATTTTTTAATTTTTGGTTTTGTTTTTACATGCAGAAAATTTACTACTAATTTTGGATATGGCCTACTCTAATCACAGATCTAGCCAATGACACTAAGCCATGTCGGTACATATAAAGTGCATAGCCACTGACATGTCATTTTTTGATTGGCAACTGTTGACACCCTTTGACCATTGTTAGGTCAAATATAAAAGTACAACCAAGCCATTGGGTAATAAAAATACCAATTGGCAATTAATTTGGCAAATCCAAAAGGGCAGAACTGCAATACACTCTTATTTCACCACCGACTCGCCAAATTCAATACTCCTCCATCAGCCAAATTATAAGAAAGCCCCTATCCTTTCCCAAAATCCATATAAACCCATGGCTTCGATTTAGCTAAAATCTCTCTCTCACACACCCACAGACATATATATCTACCAAAAAAAAAAAAAAAAAAAATCATATTTATAAATAATAATAATCACCACAGAACAATGACATACATTTAGATTTTATGATATATTTATGTATGTTTGGAAATTTCTTCTTTTTGATAATTTAAAATAATAATATTTATAAAAATAAATAATTTTTTACTAATTTTTATGTTAATTGTGTCATAAAATTTAAATCTTAGTATATTTTAATAAAAGTGAAAAGTTAAATTATTTACAAAAACAGCTGAGACAAAATACAAAACTTTTTTCAACAATGGCAAAATGCGCACTAAGCATATATGGATATTTTCTTATGAGTTATTTTTATTTATTAGTGTTATTCAAAATTACCTACTCAAATTTGAGATTTTCACACTAATATACATGGTAATCTAAATTACATGGATTACAAAAATTAAGACCGACTAATTCGGGCCAATGTTAATTGGTTCTGATATAGACACGTCAGTAATATCATTATATTTTTATTACTTACAACTTACTTCTTCGACAATTGTGAAAATTTTATCATTCATTTAATGATAATTGAGTCCTGTCAACGAGTATTTTTAGGACAATCATTAATAAACTATCTTAAGAAAATCTTAGCACCGCTTTTAAGAAAGATAAAATGAAAAGCCGTCCAAAATTTTTTTTTTCTTTATATTTTTCTAAAAATGGCAGTAAAAGTAAATTGATGAGAAAAGACAGTCAAATTGAGAGAGAGTTTCCAAACCCAGAATAAAACCCCACTCACATGTTACATGTCTACTCACACTCTTACTCTGCCCCTAAAAAAAAACAATTTCACCATTTCTCTCTTTCTTTCTCTCCTCTGTCACATTAAAATAAAAACAGAGCAAATTCCTTTTTCCCTTTTTTTATATTCAGAGCTCCAAAAAATGAAGCACAAAGAATCTCAATAGCTTCTTCTTCTTCTTCTTCTTCTCTAAAAAACCTAAAAATGAAAAATCTTTTGTAATACCCAGAAAAAAATTTGAGCTCTTTTTTTTTTTTTTTTTTTTTTTTGTTAATGGCAGCTTCAGAAGCAGCTCAAGAGGTTGTACTTTCATGGCTAAAAACCCTACCTTTAGCCCCAGAGTACCACCCCACACTGTCCGAGTTCCAAGATCCGATTTCCTACATTTTCAAGATCGAGAAAGAGGCTTCCAAGTATGGAATCTGCAAAATCGTCCCTCCCGTGCCTCCATCGCCGAAGAAGACCGCGATTTCGAACTTGAACCGGTCTCTGTTGGCCCGAAACCCCGATTCCGACCCGAAATCCGCCCCCACATTCACGACCCGGCAGCAGCAGATCGGGTTCTGCCCGAGGAAGCCCCGACCCGTGCAGAGGCCCGTTTGGCAGAGCGGCGAGTGCTACACGTTTCAGGAATTCGAGGCCAAAGCGAAGTTGTTTGAGAAAGCGTATTTGAAGAAATGTGGTGGCGGTGGTGGGAATGGGAATGGGAAGAAAACGACGCCGCTTTCGGCTTTGGAAATCGAGACCCTTTACTGGAAAGCCACTGTGGATAAGCCTTTCAGGGTTGAGTATGCTAACGACATGCCCGGCTCGGCTTTCGTGCCATTGAACTCGAAGAAGAGCAAGATTAGTAGTAGCAGTGAGGGTGTGAACTTGGGAGAGACTGCTTGGAATATGAGAGGGGTGTCGAGGGCTAATGGGTCGTTGTTGAAGTTCATGAAGGAGGAGATTCCCGGGGTTACTTCGCCGATGGTGTACGTGGCTATGATGTTTAGTTGGTTTGCTTGGCATGTGGAGGATCATGATTTGCATAGCTTGAATTACTTGCACATGGGTGCCGGGAAGACATGGTATGGCGTGCCCAGAGAGGCTGCTGTCGCGTTCGAGGAGGTGGTTAGAGTTCACGGTTATGGTGGAGAGATCAATCCTCTTGGTGAGTTTTTTTTTTGAGTCCTGCTTATTTGGGGTTCCCCTGTTTTTTAAGTTTATAATGTGTGTTTGTGTTTGTAATTTTGTTGGAGATTGATGCATTTGGTTGTTTATAACTGATGAAGAACTGTTTTAGAAATGATATGGATTGACAAAGATATTACTCTGTTCTTGTGGGGTCAAGTTATTTAGATTGGTTAAAGGAGTTAAGCAATTAAACTAACTTGTTTCGACAAATTCAAAGGATAATAGTTAATTTGATGATTCTTGAACCTTCGAAGCTAACTTGTTTTGATAACAGTTGGTTAACTACTTTAAGCAATTAAAGGAGTTAAGCAGAGAAACTAACTTTTTTTGTCCTTTAAGCTATTAACCTAACTTGTTTCTAATATGTGTGTTTGTGTGTGTGAAATTCCGTTGCAAATTGATAAACTTGATTGTTTATAGCGGATGAAGAATGTTTTAGAAAGGATATGGATTTACATAGACATTACCCTGATTGTGTGCACGTGTATGTGTGTGAAATTTCATTGGAAATTGTTGCATTTCGATGTTTATGACTGATGGAGAATGTTTTGGAAAGTCTGGGTTGACAAAGAGATCACTCTGTCCTTAGGGTCATGTTAGTTAGATTGCTTAAAAGAGTTTAGCAATTAAACTAACCTGTTTCAACAAATTGGAAGAATAATATTTCATTTCATGCTTCTCTAACCTTCAAAGCTAATATGTTTTGATAAGGGTTGGTTAATTTCTTTGTTGCGTAAAGGAGTTAAGTTGCTTTGTATATTTCTCTATACATTGTAATCTACTAAGCATATTTTTCATTTATCTTTGGTCAGTTACTTTTGCAACTCTGGGGGAGAAGACCACAGTGATGTCACCTGAAGTATTTATCAGTGCAGGGGTTCCGTGTTGCAGGTGAGCTTGTGATTTGTGTCCCTGTTCTGCTTCTCAATGTTCTGTTTTGGTTTTCTATGGACATACCAAGATGAAATTCAAAGCATGAATCACATTTTATGGCTTGAATAACTAATGATGTTATTAGCTTAGGATTAACTTTTGCTCTGATTCCTCTAACATGCAATTTCAACCTAATTAATGGTAGAAGTTGAAATATTGGTTGAAAGAGAATAAAATCACGTTGATTGCACACAGAAAATATTCTTTGCAATCCATTACAGCATCCTTGATTATAGCTGCTTGTGATATGCATTCATTATCTTAGGTATGGCATGAATTCATATCTGTGTCTCTTACTCTATCAATTGCTTCAAATCAGGTTAGTGCAAAATGCTGGGGAATTTGTTGTCACTTTCCCAAGAGCCTATCATACAGGGTTCAGTCTTGGTGAGAAACCTTTCAATTTTAATATGGTAGTTTGAGGTTGGAATTGTAATGGTGACTTGTTGCTTTTATTAAATGAGAATACCTATTTCATCCCTTTGATTTTGGAAATTTAGGTTTTAATTGTGGGGAGGCAGCTAATATTGCAACTCCTGAATGGTTGAGGGTTGCTAAAGATGCTGCTATTCGAAGAGCTTCTATCAATTATCCTCCCATGGTGTCTCATTTCCAGTTACTTTATGATCTAGCACTGGCATTACATTCAAGGTTTGTTTCATTACCATTTTACGTTTGTTTCTCACTATTGTACTAGCTGTTTCATTCTTCCTGTACCTTGCTGAAGGCTTTCCCAATGCATTCTTCATTCTCAATCTGATCAATACATTTACTTTATATGTATCTTGTTGCTGATATTAACTGAATTTGAAGTCTTCATTGACTACACTATGTGGAAATGTTCTAGTAAAATGCTTGCTTGTTTCATGTTTAAATTTTTTCATTTGGTAATATTTATAACTAATTGCTTTGCTTTCTGATTTTCATTGCTTCATGTTTTTGGTATTTTTGGGTTGTTCTTGTCTTTGTTTTATTATTCTCTGTGAAATTCAAGAGATATAAATCCTAGTGAGAAATTGCCAATGTGCCACAAAGTCTTCCAAAATTGTGTCATAAGATGTCAGAAGCACAATAGATTAAAAAGTAAATTTCCCAATGAATTAGCTGGTACTAGAAATGTTAGAAGAACTGAATGAATAGAGATAATTGTTGGGTTTATAGGCCCCCTTAATTTTCTATTTTCTCCATGCAGAATGCCTATGGGCAACAGTGCTGGACCAAGAAGTTCACGCCTAAAAGATAAGAAAAAGGGAGAAGGAGAAACAGTGGTTAAAGAGCTATTTGCGCAGAATGTAGTACAGAACAATGAACTGCTTCACATTCTTGGAAAAGGATCTTCCATTGTACTTCTTCCACGAAGTTCTTCGGACATATCTGTTTGTTCTAAATTACGTGTTGGATCCCAGTTAAGAGTAAACCCCACGCTGACCCCTGGTTTATGCAGTTCTAAGGAAGCGAACCAGGGAATTGGGCAAGTTAAAAATTTTCTTCCAGTGAAAGGAAAGTTTGGATCTTTTTATGAGAGGTTTGATAATATATGCTCCTCGAATTCTAAGACACTGAATACAGACAGTGAAAGAGGAAGTACAGCTCAAGGTGATGGGTTGTCAGATCAGAGACTCTTTTCATGTGTCACATGTGGAATTCTAAGCTTTGCTTGTGTTGCTATCGTTCAACCAAGAGATGCAGCTTCTAGATACCTTATGACTGCTGATTGTAGCTTCCTTAATGATTGGACTGTTGGTTCTGGAATAACTGGTAATGGGTACACTATTGCTAATGGAGATGCAATTACTTCTGATCAGAATACTCATCCAGGTAGTTTTACTAGTAAAACATCCTTTGCAAACCAGCCATCATTATACGATCTTTCATTGTGGTCAAGTACAAATTTGCTTTATTTTCTGTCGTTTGCTACACTTAACTGTGTACTAGACATGACATCTATGTCCATCATATGCCTTTCTGGTGAGATATCCAGGGTTTTAGTTCCTTCATTATTTTATTTTATTTTATTTTATTTATCAGTGTGGTTATAGCCAGCCTATGATACTCACTTCTAGGTGCATGGACCTTAATTTTCTTTTCTTTTAGTTTATTTTGATAATTGCTGCTTCTCTCCTAAAAACATCAATGCCACTCCTAAATCTTTCTTCTTCCATTTTTCCACTTTTCTTTTGGGGTTTGGTGGGTTACATTTTTGTTTGGTAATGCTTAATCTTTATTCCTCTGTTGATTGTAGCAGTTATCCACCTTTCTTCCTTGCATTTTCTGTAGTAGATCTGTGATTTGTAACTGCTCTAATCCAAATTTCTCCTTTGAACTAATAGAAATTGGGAAGACATGTTAAAGGAATTCAAATCTCTCATATAAAAGGATTAGTGTAGACAAAGCACCTGATATTGCTTATTGTAATTATAGTTTTTGTCCTGGGGCTGTGTAACAGTTACTGAAACAACTAACTTTTCATTTATCTAGTTTTAATGAAAATATATTCTTACTTTGAGCACAACTTCTTATTATGTTGCAGGGATTCTTTGTTATAGTCTTATTATTCATTTCTAATGTTCAGCACAATTATCCTAGTGGCTAACCCCAAGGGGTAACGCAATCTGATGGGGACCATACCTTATGAAGTAGAGGTTACTGGTTTGAATCTGCTTTTCCCCTCCTCTTGGGGCCAAAGCTCACGTAATGAAAAACAATTATCCTAGTGGCTAAGTTTTACCTTTAGCCTGCATATAATTCTGACATTGTATTTTGCGCAGGCTTTCTATTTTCATAAATTGGTCTGTTTTAATAGTCTATTAAAAGTGGAATTATGTTGTCTTAGATTGCCTCAAAGAAGGTTGTATTTAGTAGATTTATGTATTTTCGCTTGTGTGTGCAGGATGGAAGGAGAAAAGTACCCCGGATGGTTTGTATGATGTCCCTGTTCAATCTCATGGTGGCCAACGTCAGATGGAAGATCAAGGTTATGAAGGGGTTTCAAATACTGAGACACAGAGAGAGCCGTCTGCTCTTGGCCTATTAGCTATGACTTATGGAAATTCGTCTGACTCTGATGATGATCAGGGTGAACCAGATTTTCCTGCATGTGCAGATCAAAAAAAGTTGACAAATAGTTCGTCAGAAAGTATATACCAGTGTGATAATTCTGGTTTGCCCTCTATGCAGGACTGCCCCCAAGGTGCAACTGGGGTTCGCAGTCCCTCTCTATCAAGACATGGTGTTGAGGATGGAAGTAATCAAACTTCTGACTGCTCTGCTGAGTTTAGAACAGATGATCTTGCTTCCAGAAGATCAGATGGATTGATGGATACATTTAGTGATCCAATTACAGTATCACATGTTTCTTCTGATTGTTCTCTGGATGTCCATGACGTTGATCAAACAAAGTTTGGCAAGGAAAATGTACCGAGAGAGAATAAAAATATGTCATTTGCTCCAAGATCTGATGAAGACTCTTCTAGAATGCATGTCTTCTGTCTCGAGCATGCCAAAGAAGTAGAAAAGCAACTTCGTCCAATAGGAGGAGTGCATATATTGCTCCTTTGTCATCCAGGTGCATGCTCTAACAATCCTTCATTTACAACATGGACATTTTCCCCATTAGTTTTCATTGAAAAGCCAAAGCTAAGAAACTTATATAAAAAAAGAAGAAGGCCAAAGATACAGGAGGGAGAGAGAGATGAAAGATTAGGTTTATTATGGGGTTGAGGGCTTGAGATCAAATTAGAATATAGGAAGTCTGAGAAGTTTTAGTATGGTGAATTATATAATTTCACGCAGTGATATGCTGACTTTTGTTTTATCCAAGTGGCAAGATGTTCTCAGATTGAAAAGATATCTGTAATGATATAGTAACCTAATTTGCATAGTCAAGAGTCTTTTACCATGTGGTAAAATTTACATATTTCATGATTTTATGTCATTTGCTGTGAACTGGCATTTTAAGCTTCATTGGTGGAATTTATTTGCTACTTTTAACGAAATGGTTTATTATCTAGATGTCTTGCATCTTTGAAAAGATTATTGTTTGTAGATTTTCCCATGTAGAGATCTTAATTATCATCTGTCCTCTAATCATCCACATTTATTTGTAATATCACCTGCAGACTATCCCAAGATAGTGGATGATGCAAAGTCGCTGGCAGAAGAAATGGGAATTGATTATCCCTGGAACAATATCACATTCAGGGATGCCACCAAAGAGGACGAGGATAGGATCCGGTCAGCTCTGGATAGCCAGGAAGCAATTCCTGGGAATGGAGATTGGGCTGTAAAGCTGGGTATCAATCTCTTTTATAGTGCCAACCTCAGCCGCTCTCCTCTTTATAGTAAGCAGATGCCTTACAATTCTGTTATATATAATGCATTTGGCCGTTGTTCTCCGGCTAGCTCTCCCAAAAAAGCTAAAGTCTATAGGAGGAGATCTGGCAGACAGAGAAAAGTGGTGGCAGGGAAATGGTGTGGGAAAGTCTGGATGTCACATCAGGTTCATCCCTTCTTGGCCAAAGGGGATTCTGATGATGAAGAAGAAGAAGACATGAGCTTCCAAACTTGGACAATGCCAGATGAGAAGTTTGAGATAAAATCAGAAAGTACCCATAAAAGTGAAACCACCATGGTTGCCAGAAAATATGGTAGGAAGAGAAAGATGACAGTAGAAAGTGGGTCTGCCAAAAAGGCTAAATTTATTGAAAGAGGAGATGCGTTTTTTGATTATTCAGTGGAAGATAATTCTCATCAGCAGGGTAGGACCCTTAGAGGCAAGCTGGCCAAATCTATAGTGAGAGATGAAGCTGTTTCAGATGATTCATTGGATAATTATTCTCATGAGCTGCAAAGAAGGACCTCTAAAAGCAAGGAAGCCTTTTTTGATGAGAGAGAAGATGCAGTTTCTGATGATTCACTGATGGATGATTCTCATCAGCAGCATAGGAGGATTCATAGGGGCAAGCAATCAAAATGTTTTGACAAAGAAGATGCAGTCTCAGATAGTTCACTAGGGCATAATTTTCATCCGCATAATAGTAGGATTGTTAAAAGCAAGATTGGGAGAGAAGCATTTTCTGATGATTCTCTTGAGGGTAATTCTCATCAGCAGATCAAGAGGTATAATAGAAGGAATCAAGCCAAATGTATCGAGAGAGAAGATGCAGTTTTGGATGATTCACTTGGGGTTAATTCACATAAGCGGCACAGGAGGCTTCCTAATATCAATCAAGCCACAAGCATTGAGAGAGAAGATGCAGTTTCGGATGTTCCACTGGACGATGATTCTCATCAGCAGCATAGGAGGATTCTTCGAAGCAAGCCAATGAGAGCAGAAATCAGTCAGCCTATGAAGAAAGGGCCCCCCCGTCGTGTGAAAAAAGGGACCTCTTGGGCTACAAAACAGGTGACCCGTCGGCCAATCAAAAAAGAGAGCCCTCAGCTAATGAAACAACAGACTCCTCGACTTCGAAATAATCAGAGTGAACGGAATTCTAGTCATATTGGCTTATTAGTTGAAGAGGACCAAGAAGGTGGACCAAGCACACGCCTCAGGAAAAGAACCAAAAAGACCGTGAAAGAGTCTGAAGCTAAACCAAAAGCAAAGAAGCAAGCTAGTAGGATAAAAGTTAGAAAGAATGCTTCAGCTGTGAAGGCTCCAGCTGGACACAATGATCCAAAAATAGGGGACGGGGAAGTAGAATTCCTGTGTGACATTGAGGGGTGTACCATGAGTTTTGGCTCAAAACATGAGCTTGTCTTGCATAAGAGAAATGTCTGTCCAGTCAAGGGCTGTGGAAAGAAGTTCTTCTCCCATAAATATCTGGTGCAGCATCGCCGAGTACACTTGGATGAACGGCCTCTTAGGTGTCCTTGGAAGGGCTGCAAGATGACATTCAAGTGGGCATGGGCTCGAACTGAACATATTAGGGTTCACACAGGTGCTCGTCCTTATGTGTGTGGTGAGCCAGGCTGTGGGCAGACATTCCGATTTGTGTCAGATTTCAGTCGTCACAAGCGGAAGACAGGTCATTCAGCAAAGAAGGGAAGGTAGTAATTCAATGGAACAGGGATGTAATTTACCATTGCTAGCAAATATGTTGTTCAATTGACAGGGTTAGGGATAGGTTTAAAGATAGGGTTAGGATTTCCCTGTAATTGCCATTCAGAGCAACTGTAACAATTCTGTTTGCCTGGGGTCTTCATTGGACCCAGTTATTTGCTGCAACCAGAGCAATTGCTTGGATGCTCAACATTCTTCTCCAGTCAATGTCTGTCACATTCTAACCCTGGTAACCATAACTACATAATCAATGTGTTGAAAAATAGAACTAATTCTAATGGTCTGATTTTATGTTTTCATTTATTCACCTTACCATCAACAGACTTGGTACCAGGCTCAAGTATAGAAACATGGAGGGGTAAACTTACAGGATATCTCAGATGTTCGAGTATGTTGCTGGCTGGTTGAGCATTGTCATGCACAACCATTGGTGAGTATGACAGTTGTTTGTGAACCAAATGGCACAACAGTTCTCGTCTATATGTTGCGTAGTTTGTGCTTCCATGAATGTTCTAGTACTGCAACTAGTTTCTTAGGCCCTCCAAATATTACATGACTCATATGCATATTCCTTTTTGTTATTCTTTGTTAGGTTCTCGATAATGTTTATTTAGTGATGACATTTTTATTTATTTATTTTTACATATATGCTTGAATCAATCAACAACTAACTTCGTTACAACCCATATCAGGACTATTAATCAAAACTTTGTCATAAGCTACAAGTAAACAACTAAAAAACTTCTAAAAAACAAAAAACTAATTTATTAGTTTAACTTTTGTTGCACACAGCTAGTTGCATACATTCATACGTGATTATATGTTGAAATGGCAAAATTATATTTTAAGAACACGATTTCAATTCATGTGACACGCTCCGGACACACCAAGATATAATAATCAGTTCTCTTTATTTTATTTTATTTTTTTGGTCTCACGTTTAAGCGTACATAGGTTAACAGCAAATAGACTTAGCAAAAAGCAAATCAATCCACAAAGTACATGAAGTCTAGAGCTAACGGTTTAGAAGAATTTGAACATTAAAGACGGCCAAATTTATACATCAAAGGCTAAAGACGGCAATTTTTTCAATAAAGCTAGAGAAAGTGGAGCGTCATTTGATTAGAGCCTGAGGTGGGCCTCAATTAACACTCAGAGACTATGACATCTCAGACATGGAATAACGTTGCAATTCGCAGGTTGTTGTTACATTATCTTCAGTTTTTAATGCCTAACCCTCCAAAGTTATTATTATCAAAATTTCAAATTTATTGCTACAAGTTTTAATGATTTCATATTTACATCTAATGTTTCAAATCAAAACCATCAACCCTCTTTCTAAAAAAAAAAAAAAAAAACCATCACCTCTTTTCTTTTTGAGGAAAAAAAACCATCAACTCTAATTGGCCAACAGAAAACTCTTATTTCACCATTTTAGAAAACGCCCCAAAAATTAAACTCACTTTCTTCTTTGAGTAATGACAGAGATATATACCTTTTTACAAAAATTTTTTACAAACTACTAATATGGTGAATGATTATTGGTAAATAAAAAATAATAATGTTAATGGTATGCCTAGATGATAACCAATAAGAAGCTGATCACATCAACTGATTGTAAAAGTGTTATAAAGTAGTCTGTACCAATAACATTACTTTTCTTCTTTTCCATTAAATTAAATTCATATTCAATGATTATTAAATGACGGAAAAAGTTAACTAATGTATAATAACTTATAAAGACATTAGTCTAAGAATTTTTTTATTAAAAAAGAAAAAAAATTAATTTTTTGATAATTTTTTTATATATTCTATTAAAGTAATATTAAAATATTTCTAAAATAGTCAACTAACAAATATCTTAAAAACACTCGTTAAGAAAAAAAAGAAAAGAAAAAAAAAGACCATAATTAATTAATGGGTCATGTTAATTAGTGTTTTTAAGTAATTAGTCCAGTTAAAAAAAGTTTTTATGAGAAAAGAAAAAAAAATTAATATTTTGACAATTTTTTTCATTTTTTATAAAAATAATGATAAAATTTTTTTAAAATAAATTGTTAACCAACAACCAACCCTTGTTAGCATTTCTCTAAATTAATTACTAACTCCCAACAAACACACACTTATCAAAAAAACACACACAAACCCAAAAAAAAAAAAAACAAGAAACAAAAATTTATTGTAATAACAATAGAGAGCAGCCATATACGTTTTCACAAAGACCTTTGTAGTACCTTAACGTATACATTTATATACCCACCAAAAGTAACACCTTTTCATACCCAAAAAAAAAAAAAAAAAAAAGCCCTTTTTTTTTTCTCGGTCACTCACTTTTTTCCCCAAATATTTTTTGTTAAATTAGGGTTTTGAAATGTGGAGGTATGATGGGATCTTCTGAATCAATCTCAGTACCCAATTCCAATCCCAATACCAAAGGTCTGGAAGTAGGGCTTGATTCTTCACAATCGCCAAACCCTAATCCCGATCTGGACAACCAAACAGTGCCGGATCCAAAAGTGGAGGAGCTCAATGAGAAGCTTGAGAGGTTGGATTTGAAGGAGGAACCGGAGTCGAAGAAGAGCGAGGAGGAGGAGGAGGAGGAGGAGAAAGACGGGAGCATTGGGCTGAAAGAGGTGGAGAGAGAGAAGAGTGATTTGAATGAGGAAGAGGAAGAGGAAGAGGAAGAGGAAGAAGAGAAGAGGGGTGGGAGTGAATGGAGCTATGGAAATGAGAATGAGAATGAGGTTGTGATTGGGATTGATAAGGTGTTACTGGAAAGTGGTGGTGGTGGTGGTGGTAGCGGTAGTGGCGGTAGTGGTAGTGGCGATGAGGTGGAGAAGAAGGGTGAGAGAAATGGTGGTGGAAAGAAGTTTCAGAACCAGTTTCCGGTGAGACCCGAGGCCGAAGATTGCTCATTTTATTTGAAGACTGGGACTTGTAAGTTTGGATCCAATTGCAGGTTCAATCATCCTGTCAAAAGGAAAAACCAGGTATATGTTGTAAAACTCTATGCAGATACTAGGTGTTTTTATGTATGTATGTATATATGTGTGTGTGCGAATTGAGAGTAAGGCTGCCTATCAGGAACTCTCCCAAACCCTGCAAAAAGCAAGAGCTTTGTGCACTGGGTACGACCCATTTAGGCATGTATGTATATATGTGTGTTTATTGGTCTATAGTGTTGTTTTAGCAATGTGTGGAACTTTGTGTTTGTGGGGGATGTGTTCAATGGTGTGTTGAGTTATGATGATGATGATGATGATTTTTTTTTTTTTGGTGAGAGGATGTGTACTTATAATCTTGTAGAATAATAACATAACTTTACTACACTATGCAATACTACACACACACACACACACACACAGGAATGTTTATATTTCTATGATTGTGTTTATTTGTCTAAATTGTTGTTTTTGCAAAAGGGTAAGGTGGGTTTGTGTTGTGGACGTGTAAAACTTTGTGTTTGTTTGTGGGCGTTAGATGGTGTGTTGAGTTATGATGATGACAATCATTTTGTGAGGAGGAATGTGTACTGGTTTGGAGATGGGGAGTTCTATTAATGTTTGAGAGGATAATGGTATTGCAGTGGACAGGAAGTGGGGGGGTGGTTGTGATATATATTTTTTGGTTGCTAATTTGTTGTTGTTGTGATATTGGGGATTCTGGTGGGTTGGATTTTTGTATGATAGTGCTTTTTAGGGTTGAGTTAGTTTTAAGGGAAATTAGTTTTGTTTCTGAATTTTTTTTTATAGGATTGCATTTTCTTCTTTATTGAAATTTAATGGAGGGAATTAGTAGAATGACCTTTTTTTTTTTTCAATGGATGGAATATTTGTCAAAATTAATGATAGTGGGTATATTAGGGTTTTAACTTTCAAGTGGCACTTTTCTTTTTCTATTTTTCTATAGTGCTGATTTTTTGTTTTTGGGTGTTTTTTATTTTATGAATTTGAAGGCTATTAAGGACAAGGTGAAGGAAAAAGAAGAACTCCCAGAGAGGCCGGGCCAGTTGGAATGCAAGGTTCTTATTATTGTTATTATGGTTCTCACAAACATCTTTACGAGTTGATTTTAACAGGAATTTTTTTAATATGCATCATATCTTCCATGACTTCTTTTTAGAATTGTTTCAAATATTTGTGTATTAATTTTATGGCCCAAGATAGACTTCATTGATGGATTTTTACTATTGTATTTATGATTCTTTGCATTTGACCCTAGATAGTTAGAATATTCCTGATTCAATTAATTTGGCATTGCCAATAGGTCAATAGGGTCCTACCATAGTGAGTGCATATATATGGGAGGGGTGGGTACTTCAGTTTGAATTTTTACTTTGGAAAAACTAATTGGGCTGCTTGGAATTTTATTTTTTTATCCTTGATTTTGATGATATTGGATTGTTATAATGTTGTTGATGTATGTCAAGAATTAAGATAATAGTTTATCTGTATGATGCTGATGTATGTCAAGAATTAAGATTTTAGTTTATCTGTAACTTTGTGATATGTATCAAATTATAGTAAGTCATTCCCTTGTAGAAATCTGAACTTCAAAATCTATACCTACGTCACCCACCCGTTTGACCTAAAGCTTAGGGGTAGTAACAGGTAGAGAATTTCCAAGTTCTTGATAATTAAAGGCTATTGATAATTTAGTTTGGGTCTGGGTCATTGATAATTAAAGGCCAAGTTCTTGAGAATTTCCAAGTTCTTTTAGGTTGCATTTGGGATATGAGAAAAAATTTAGCTTATTTTTGCTCCTAAAGTGGGTCCCATTGCTCCAAAAGTCAGCTTTTCGCTTTTTTTTTTTTTTTTTTTTTTTTTTTTTTTTTTTTTTTTTTTTTTTTTTTTTTCTCTACATGCTTTTAGCAAAAAGTTTTTAGTTTCAACAAAATAAGTGGTTTCCAAATAGACCCTTAGTCTCCTGTGGAATTGCAGTTTTTTTTCCCTAGCGATAATTATATGGGGATTGTAATACTGAGAAATAAATATTCTTTACTTATTAAAAGTGAAAAAGAAGAAGGAAAATTGTGATCGTAGTTTCTGTATGGAAGATCTGTCATCCGTTTGAATATGGGTCTGGTTCATTTAATGGCCCACGCACAATCTCTTTTAATGTGCAATGTTGTTCAAGTTAGCTGTTTATATATTACATGGAAGATGACTTAACAAAAAAATATATATGTATTACATGGAAGATAATTTTGTTAGATACTAAGTCTTAAGTGACTATTTAGCCACTTTTTAATTTGATGTGTTGTTTTCAGGAAAGTACTTATTCCTTTGTGAAAGAGTATGAGACACATTTTCTCTCTTTGTTTATGATATGATTAACCATGTGCGATCTGCATAGTGTACTAATAACAGGTTTTATCGTCTTATAATTCTTCTCTTGAGCTTGTTTCAGTATTACTTGAGGTCAGGGGGATGTAAGTTTGGAAAGGCTTGTAGATACAATCACACAAGAGGCAAAACGACGGGAAGCACATTTCTAGAGCTTAACTTTCTTGGCTTGCCAATCCGACCGGTATTACTTCTGTCTATATTATGAATACTTGATTAATCTTTGTACATCCCTTTTATATGTTATTTTTAATCATCGCTCAAGCTATTATAAGCCCTAAGAGGTAGCACAATCGGCTGAGGACTCAGAGTGGAGGTCACTAGTTTGAATTTCCGCTTCCCTTGGGGCCAAAACTTATTAAAAGAAAAAAAAAAGCTTAAAATTATCTTTAGTCAATATCCCTATCAATGTCATTATAATTCATCACAGGGAGAGAAAGAGTGCCCCTACTACATGCGTACTGGCTCCTGCAAGTATGGAGCAAACTGCAAGTTTAATCATCCCGACCCTACAGCTGTGGCAGGAGGCGACCCCTCTTCAGGATTTGGTAATGGCGGATCTGGTTCATTAGGTGCTTCCCAATCATCTGTGACATCCTGGTCTCCGCCAAGAGCAATGAATGAAAACTCTCCCTTTGTGCCAGTGGTGCTTTCACCTACGCCAGGAGTTCCGCCCCAAAACTCTGATTGGAATGGGTATCAGGTACTTCATAATTTGAGTAACTTTTTCATGACTTTAATCTGGCAATTATTTTTTGGTTTCCTGCTAAATATCATGTAACAATTTCTTGTATGTCAAAACTTCTTAATACAATATTTTTATCCTATAGTCCTAATACCTAAATTATGGTCCTTGCAATGTCCCTATCTTTCTGGTCAAATTTGTGCTGCAATCAGTGCCCAAGCTAGTTTTAATAGATGTTTTTTCATGACTGCTGAGACATTGGATTTATTACTTATTTTGGGCCTATCACAAATCCTGCAGGATGTCTTTCTTTACCTAAATTGAAGTTGAGCTTTAAATTCTGGTTCTTTTGACAGGAGCATGAATAGTCTGTTCTAACAATGCATACAAACTAGTAGGTAACCAGCCCTGTATGTTGTCCAGCTTGGTTGAGTATAGCTGATTATAGGCTGTTGGGTTCAGATATTAATTGTGAAGCGGCCCAATTTTTTTTCTTTAGAAGATTGCTCAAGTAAAAGAAGTGTTTAAAGGCATTTGAGTAGCATATATGAGACAAAACAGTTGAACATATTCATTCGTCATTTTTGATATCCTTCAAGTGACTTAAATCAACCCCAGTTTACTATTGAGCATCTAAAAATTATATGAAAGGTAAGTGACCTCATATGGAGGGTATCTACCCATGTATATATTGTCTAAAAGCAAATATTCTTCCTCAACATAATCCTTGAAATTAAATTCTGACAGAAAGAATAAGGTATTTAGCAGGGGTTCTGGATGCCTTATTTCTCTTAAAAAAATTATCAAGCAGGGTGAGGAGAAAGAATTAGTCTTCGCTGTTTTGTTTTTAAAAAATCTGGTAGATCCACAGGTGTTCCCAGCCTCAGGAACTTTTGGCAAACATGTAGTCGTGTGCAACATGTTCTATTTTTTTTTTATCTAATTATAGTTGTGCTTTATGCTTTGTGCCTCATTTCTTGGATTCCTTCCTAAATGTGTTTTCCCCATTAATTCTAATTGTTTTTGGATTGTTTAGGCTCCTGTATATACACCAGAAAGGACTATCAATCTGCCTCCCCCATATTTAATGAACCCACCAACAACTCAAACAACCAATCTCTTTTCACATCAGCAGCAGCAGATTCAATTCGAAGACTATCCAGAACGACCTGGCCAACCTGAGTGCAGTTATTACTTAAAAACTGGGGATTGTAAGTTTAAATCTAATTGCAAATATCACCACCCTAAGAATCGGAATGTGAAGTCACCCCCATGTGCTCTCAGCGACAAGGGCCTTCCTCTGAGACCTGTAAGTTTATTCCTCTGGGCTGTACTTTTGTGAAAGAATTTGAAAACTGGGAAGTAGTTTCAAATTTCTTTCTCCCCACTAAATGGAGCCAAAATCTAGTATGATTTTGAAAAAATGACAGGAAGTTTCACACTGTTTTTAATATTGGTCTCTTCTGGAAAGTTTTCCATGTAATTTCTATTCCCTAATTAGTTCCTATAATGATTTTTTTTTTCTTTGAAATCCAGGAGCAGAATATATGTTCACATTATAGACTATATGGCATTTGCAAGTTCGGGCCGGCTTGTAAATATGACCATCCGATAGATCCACCTTCTTCACCTATGACTGGAGTTGATCAGCATTCTTCCTATGATATCTCTGTAACTACGGAAAATGCTGGGGTGGCCGGGAGTGGAACTGGAAGTGGAAGTGATGCCACTCTGCAGCAGCCTGTGTAAAAATTTTTGTATTAAAGGCCCTAGCTTTTAGGAATCACAGAACCAAGGATTTGTAATTTTATATTTATTAATACAACAGACACGAGTGTGGGGGTTGTTTTGCAAGGGGCTGACCAGGTTTGATGCCTGATGCCAGAAATGCCCTCTTAGCTCTTTTAATCTATCAAAATGCCATTTTCTATTTATTTTTGTTAATCATGGTTGGAATTCAAGGTCCCACTATAATATCATGTAGGCCCTCACTTGCATCACAAAAGATCTTCCAATCATACTTGTATAATACAGCTAGGCACAACAATTGTATCTCTAGACTGATTACCAAGCTTTTTAGAAAGTCCAACTGTCCAAGGACAATTTTTTTACCATAACTTTTATCACACTTATGACGAGATGAGCAGCGGAGAAAAAGTGATTTTTTTACCGTAACTTTTATCACAATTATGACGTGATCGATTTAGTTGTGGAGAAAATGTTGTGAGTCTCTGTAATGTTATTATTCAAAAGTTGATCACCACTGGATAACCGATAACCTATCAAATTATGCAAAAGTCATGGGCCCTACTTCTAAAAGAACTGCAGCCCTTTAAAAGGTAAAATCTTGTTCATAAAAAAAAAAAAAAAAAAAAAAATCTTGCTCATAAAAAAAAAATAAATAAAAAAGGGTAAAATCTTTATCTTATAATGTCTGACTTTCCTGTCTTTTTTCCCTTTGTCTCCCTTGGTTCTAAACGTACTATTACCCAATGGAGTATTGATAATTTAATGTACAATTTGATTTACAATAGCAAGGAAGTTTGTTGGTTTTCTCCTCTCACCCTTTATTCTCTCCCCTGAAGTACTATCAGAACCTTTTGGAAGGTGAAAAGAACAGCTCAGGCGTGTGATATATCCATGTCCCAAATGTGAACAAATGGCTATAGGAAGATGCATCAGATTTAGGGCCATATTTCTGGCCTTTCCTTGGGATCAACTATATGTGGCTCTAAAAAGGGTCTTACGTAAAACCCATTTGGACCCCCATAATATAAGGTTCAATTCTTTCACATCGTAGGTATGCATAGCAAGGGATATATAAACTGCTCAATTTGAACCATTTTTTTTTTCAGATGAAAATTGTTCCGCTGTTTGAGCACCTAAAGCCTAAGGTCTTCAGTAGAAGATGTTAGCTTGTATTCACCTCAAATAGTGTGAAGTGTTTTGTGTAGTCTCACCTGCTCTCAGAACTTCAGATCCTCTCAGCTCCAGAATTCAAGGTTGGGAGTTTTCAGTTAGGTACTTGGGGATGCCTTAGCCTAACCCCTAATTATGAAGATGACGGCTGTAATAAAGTCCTGGACTGCCAGGAAACTCTCATTCTCAGGCAGGGTGCTCCTCGTACAGCCAGTTTTATGTTGCATACAATTGTATTGGTCAAGTATTGTCATGCTTCCAAAGAAGGTTGTCAAGGCTATTGAGGAAAAATTCAATAGGTTTCTTTGGAAAGGTCCGTATGAGGGTAAATTAGGAAGGGGGAAATTTTGAAAACTACTCAATCCAAGCTGTCTCTCTTTGGGTAGCATGGGTTCATGAGGTACTATCAAAAGGAAAAAGCTTATAAATAGTGAAAATTCCCAAAGAATGCACATTCATGTTCTATGAAGTTGGTGATGGCAGAAAGATCTTCCTGTGGCATGATAGATGGCTTTCTTATGGTATCTTGTATCAGGAGTGTGGGCATAGACTAATCTATGATGCAGCAAGCTCTTTTAATGTCAAGGAGCAATTCACAAGCATGGGCTTTATTGACTGACTCACAATAAGAGATAGGCTTTCCACAAAGATAACCTTTCTGCAGTCAGCATTGAAGACAGAGATAACCTTATTCTATAACTGCTCATTCACTAAAAAATTTGGAAGCATATTTGGGATTTGCTGATTTGTTGGGGAATAAGAAATTTCAAATGAAGAAGTTTAGAGCAACTCTTTGTTTAAGTGTATGGTTCGGTGTATTCTATATGCATTCAAAGAAACAACAGGATCCATGCAGGGGAAATACAAACAGACAAGCAAATGGTGAAAGAAATCTGTATAGCTGTCAAAGCTAGAATGCCTACTGCAAGTAGAATAAGCAATTCCATTCTACAAAGGACTCTCTGTACTAGTTGTAATTGGGGGATCCCACTGACAGCGCTTCATAATGCATAGAAGTAGGGCTAAGTTGATGTACCTATTGCATTCTGGAGGTCCATCTTGTTGTAAAAGAGTTTGTTGATCCTCTCTTTAAGGACAATGAGTGTAATCATCTGAATTTATACACACACACACACACACACACACACACACACACACACATATATATATATAAATATTTTTCATCAAAGTGAAATGAGTAATTCTTTGTTAGCCTGTTTAAGCCTGAATAGTACCATATATTTGATCTTATTGATATTAAGAGATATAAAAATGTTGCTGTGCAGAACCAAGTCTAACGTGGAGGTTCCAATCTGAATATGTATAAAATTTAAGCTTTCGTGTCCCACACTTTCCTTCTTTTCAGTCTTTGGTTGAGATATATAAAACATAATAAAAATCAAAAGAACTAAGTCAATACAAAAGAGAAACGATAATATATAAATAAGTTAATAACTATGATCATAAACTAATCCCTGCATCACTAGACTTCCAAGCACATAGCCAGTGGGATAGTGAAGGTCTCCTTGCGCCTATACTAATGTTGACAAATTACACAGATTCAAGGGTCTCAAAGCAGCCAGGATTCAACCACAGCAAAACCACTTCTTCTGCATTCAAAATTTAGAGCTCTGTAAGATCTTAAAATAACAATTACAGATACCAAACATGAACTGCCACCAGAAGCTAATGATACATACAAGTCTATTATAAGCCATACCTTTTGAGGGTACTGAGGATAGCTGTCATTCTTATACACAGGATTACTTCTTCGTGGGGTCACAAGGTTCTCAGTACCAGCACTGGTCTTCTTCTCATCTCTAGCATTGTTAAATATGACAGTGAATCCTTCTGCTGAGGCAGGATTGTTTACATCCCACTCTCCAAATTTGGGCAGCTGCTGAATTTTATCCTGCTTGAGAATAGAAAAGTTCTACCATAAATAGATGATTACAATTTGAATAGCATAAATTCATTAATGTGAAGCTATGGATAAAGCTCCAAATTTGGGCAGCGGCTAAAGTTTATCTTGCTTAAGAATAGAAAAGTTCTGCCATAAATAGATGATTACAACTTGTATAGCATAAATTCAATAATGTGAAGCTATGTCTACTTTATCCATAAGGTAGAATTCATCTCCGCAGGCATAAAGTAGAATTCATCGATTCAGGCATTAATTCAAGGTACAAAAATGAAAGCCAAAATTGTCACCACTAAGAAAAGATCAGAGAACAAGCAATAAACTTGTGCCCACAGAATAATTAAGCAGTAATTGCATTGGTACCAATAACTGCATATTGAAATGTGAAATACAAAGGGGTCTTTTATTTTCCTTCTTTACATGCCAAACTTGCGTACAAATGATAGATACTACTCTATCTCCAAAGAATTTCACAAAAAATGCACACATCCCAACATAGACTTGGAGATTCAAAGGAGCACGAGAACCATCCTGTGTCAAGAGACTCGAGTAAGTATCATGATAGCAGCTTATGCAGCGGCCCTTTACATTTGTTGGGCCCCACAAACCTGTAAAATCCACATTTGAGGGGAACTTTGTATAAGCTGGTCTCATAAGATAGTTTGTCCTATCTTGTTCACGAACAGTCACATATAGTGGGCTATAGAGCAAACAATCTCAGAGGAAACCTTACCCTTAAGGTTAAATTCTAACTTTCAACCTATTTTATTGAACTTAAAAGCAAACGCGTTTCAGTAATTAAGTCACATTATGAATGAAGACTAGAACAAAGCTAGAGAACATACTGAAATATTTAAGGATTTGATTACGACTTTTAAACTCTGAAGGGCCAAATTAGAAAATGGATCAGACTTTAAGGATTTCACACACACATATATGATACTTTAATAGTTATGGGGAAGGGAGATTTAAACATTTGACGTTTTCATTGGAAACGCCAAGAGATTCCAGCTAAGCTAGAAGACTCTCGGTGATTATCTTTATAGATAGAAAATAATAAAAAAATTGATCTTCATTCAAACACATTTAGATACAAAAAGGCGACCGTTTATGATATTCAAGTCACAAAATAGAATGGTAATAATCACACCTACCCTTTATTATTTATAACCAGATTCGTTGAACCCTAGAGAAAGCAAAATAGAAGAAACCATATAGCAAGAATCTATACAGTCACCACAAGCAAAATCTTGTTTTTCAAAAAAAAAAAAAAAAAAATTTATGCAAATATCCCTAGTACAAAAAGAAAAGGGTAAAAACATTAAGGAAAAAAAGAAACTTGAACATGTTTGTTTTGGCACATATTGATGTATGAATCACGTCCTTAAATACAAGACATTCATGAAATAAAAAACGTAAAAAAGAAAAGAGAGAGAAATGAGATATATAATGTTACCGCCATGAATGCAAGATCAAAGGAGCTTTTTATCCCAAAGATGCAGTGCTTGGAGGAGAGAGAGAGAGAGAGAATGAATGAGAAAAAATTCTATTATGGGAAAGGAAGATTTATATATATATAGAGAGAGAGAGAGCGCGAATTGTTAGGGACGAGGATGAGAAAATGTGGAACATTGTGTTATTTGTTTTGTACGTAGTAGTATTTGTTTGTTGGATTGAATATCTCTGTTGTATGAATAAGGTACATACGTAGCCCAACGGTACTAACCGCTTTTTGTTTTGTTTTGTTTTTTTTTTGTTTTAATCCAGGGAAATGGGAATATGACTCTTTTGCTAGTCCTGAGCCCCTCTCTTTTTTCTTATCTTAACCAGATTAGAACAATATTAGATAAGAATGTGTAGCTAAATGGAAGGGATATCTATATTGCATATATTACTGTCAAACCAAAATATCGATAAGTTTCATTTTTATATAAATATGATTTTCAATTACATCATTGAGTTAACTTATAAATCATAAGAAGTTAGAAACCAATCTTGAATAGAATCTACTTGTGCGTCTTCATACTAAATAAACAATATATTATATATGCATTGTTAAGAATCAAAATTCTGTGTCCACTATTTCTACTCCATCTCATAGTCCACAAATCAAAATATGCCACGTCTACTAATTCCTAATTTTATGTTATTCTAATACTTGTTGAGGTTGCTTTCAGACACAGTGCCACCAAGGTTCTAATATATTATGGGTGATGTTTATTTCACACCGCTTATTGCACACAAACATACACACTTTATACACTGAGACCGGACTTCAAATTATAATTTCAATGCAAAAATATGTGCACGTTTGTGTGCAATAAATAGTGTCTACCAGTACTTACCCATAACATTTTATGCACCAATACTTGCCTGGAGATACGTGGCTTCAAATCAAGATATGTAATTGAAGGCTATTTGCCGCATTCAAGTGCAAGATTGCAAGACATATGGTTAAGACTGAATTTAATTGTATTATAAGTTTTTAACGTCTTGAATTTATAACATTTAAAAGTTAACTACTCAAATGGAGAGAATAGTTAAACGACTGAACATTCATTCTGAACTCTTTTTTCATTAAAATTTTAGAAATAGATCCTAATTGTTTTAAACACATGCTTAACATACCCAAACTTAGGCACCAGAGTATGGTTATAAGTATCCAGGGATGCACACATATATCATATATGTGCATCAATGAGCTTGATAATCATGCCACAAACATAATACATAGAAATGAAGATGATTGGCATAATGAATGTGATGTGCTTAAATTAAATGTTATTTACGCAAGGGGATTTTTGTTAGATAAATACATTCCCTCAGCCCAAGGGGATTTTTGTTAGAAATAAGTCATATCAGAAGGGCAAATTATAACATTTCAAAACAAAAAGTCAACTTTGGAATCCATTTCAGTCTATTTAATCCAGTTTGATCCAGTCAGTCAACTTCCAGTCCATTTTGGAGCACTTGAGAATTAGAAATGATAATTTTGGGTTAAGAGTATCTATTTTAAATCCAAATTTATTAAAAAAAAAAAAAAGGTCTCAAACTCGTTTGAAAATCTATTAAATTTTAGCAATTTATATCAAATTTGTCCCACAAATATTTAATGAATCTAAACTCATTTCAAATTTGTCATGTGATAATTGATTTCGAATTATCATACAATCTTAGATTTTATTAAATTAAGGGCAGAATATTTATTTGAATTTGGAATGAAATTAATGCTATAATCAAGAAATATATAGTAAAGTGATTAAGAGTGATGGTTTTTTTTTTTGGCTAAAAGACTTTTTAGGCAGTGTCTTTTGGGAATAAAGGTTACGTTGGTTTGGAATTCTACAAAACAAAACCGTTAGATTTACATTCTCTCAACTTCTGCTATTGTATATAGTAATGCATTCTCTCAGCTTCTGCTATTGTATATAGTAAAAGATATATTGATTTGAAGGGCAATATTATACAGAGAATGGCCATATCAAATATACAATCTCAGATCCTACGATTTCTCAACATTGGCCTTGTTTCCAGCAAGGATGAGAGAGATCTCCAGCCCACGGCTAAAAGCTTGATTGAAGAGCAGACGAGATTGGAACGTGGAAATGAATGGGAACCAGGATAAGATGGCAATTGGGGCAAATATGAGCATGCCCATCCCAGCATCATACATCCGTGCAAATTCGCGCACAGAATCCCACATGCCTAAGAGCCGGAGAAGCCTCTTCCAAGCGATTGCCAGCTGTTGCATTACCAGAGAATGATAGCATGTCAAAAGTTTTATCAGAACACAGTTAAAGACAAAGATAAAAAATAGCAGTTCACACTGTTAGCAGCAATTATCATCACAAGTGCAGATAAAGTCAGCTCTGCCAATTAAGCAACTAAAGTCCATGCATCCCAAGGAGGCAAAGACATTGTGACAGTGTGAAATGGTTTGCTGGACATAACATTTGATCTAAGCATGGTAAGCTAGACCGCTTGCACTACTTTCTATATTTGAAATTATGTGACAAGTCAAGAACCGCTAGCCAGCTGTTTGTGTAGTAAATCAAATGTCATAGCTGTGGCCATGAATGCTATATTCAGCTACACCAGCCATAATATCTTTTGAAGCATTGTATCACTTCATCCTTACTTTCAATCAACTTACTTATAAAAAGGTAGAATACTATTAACTAATCGGCAGCCTGAACATAAGACATCCTTTATGTTAATTTTACCCATAGAAAAATATTGTGAAGTCATGCATTATCTTGTGAACATTAAATTTGATCAGAACTAGTATTCAGTTAACTTACACATATTATGCCCCATCCGGTAGGAATAAATGCAAGGATGCATGCAAACAGGTCTGCTATTGACAGATTAGTAAGGATAACAACAAGGGAGACAGCTGCAACAAGCACTATGGATGTGACTCCTTGTGTAAATCGCATCAGTAGCTGGAAGTTGCTTGATTTTTTAGGGCTGTATGTGAAGACCTACAAGGCAAAATAAAATTAATGCACAATATAAGATTCACACTTAACAGCAAAGATCAAGCAAGCTGAGGTTGAGGGTGAAAGAAGTTAAATAGAAAATCATACAAACCTTGAATATCATGACAATGGCAACCAATACAATCCAGGAGAATCCATAAACCTAGAGAACAGAAGCAATTATTAAGATCATGAAAAACTCATCCTTTTGAAAAATTAGAACCAGTAGAGTAGAAAAAGATAATATGTAGCCAAAGCCAGAAGCATAGGCAACCATATTTCTTTATTTATCCCTTTCTTTTTGTTAGAATTGTGTGGTTCAATGAGTAAATTTACCATATCCCAATAGCTTAAGCTTTTGGGAAAATCAGTAATTTAACAATTTTATTAATTTATTTATTGTTTTATGCAGTGCTAGTGGTTGCAGAAAATAATCAAAGCCAATAGTATATGCAAATATCTAGATCACTGTAAATTGTTTCGTCAGTTGAGTATGAATTGTTGATCTTTAAGGGAAGCACTTGGCAGTAGTTTGCCCCAATACTGACACCAAGCTTGCAACTACAGGATGAACATAGACACAAGCTCCTCAGACATTTTGATTGTAAACCTCTTTTATCTCAATCAACTTCAAGAAGCTTCCTTGTTTTGGTAATAAACACTCATCTCCAAAATCACTAAAACAATGGGAACACATTAATATATTCCCAAAAATGATTTAATACAGTCCCGAAAATAACATGTCACAAGACTTCTACTCTTTTTAGAAAGAAATTTCAATGTACTTTTTGCAGAGAAATTTTTTTGGCATTAAAATTATCTTCAGTGTCTTCATTTTTCACAGGAAAATTTCTCAAGAAATCCGGAGTGTCAAATCAGCAATTTGTGACATGGCACATACAATAACATGTCCATTTTACACTTGTACTTGCAATTTCAATTAAAATTTTGTTAGCAGAATCTGCAGAGAACTGACAAAACAAAATGTGTTCAAGATAGTTTTTCCTGCTTATATGGATGGGAGAACTTAGGTAGCTGCTTATTAATCACAACCTATCTATAGAATTATATTAGTAGCACTTTCTAAGCAACGGTATTCATGAATATGCTTAATTTAGTTTGGAATAAAATACAGAACATATGTAAGCTATAGTGCAGAATAAAGGACAAGAAGGCTACCGCAAGCGATGTATCGTTTCCTGTGAGATGCAATTTATATACTACGCCATATTGGAACATGAAGAACCTCACACTCAAAATTGTTTCCAATATACGACCTCTGAGTGTTTGTATATGCATCTGCAAAAGAAGAACGTAACTAACAAATATGAAAAGCAGCTAGTTACTGGGAAGAACCTCCAATCCACAAAGTATAACAAGCCCATAGGTACATTTGTTAAGCATAAGAAAATTCATATATAAAAGAGCATAGACAGTATGTAATGGAATAATTCTCACATATCCTAGCTCAAATAAATATGCAGCCTTTCTTTCTAATATAGAACAAACAGGAAAAGGAAGTGCCTTAGAGAAAATATTTATCTCCTTTATCAACATAAAAAGTCATAGAGAAAAGAGTTTGGCGCTTTAATATGCCCCCACCTTCAATCCCAATCCAAGCCACAAAAGGGAAGAAAGGAAAGAAAATTAAAAAATGATCAAGCTCTAGCACGTGGGAAAAAAAGGAGAAACATTATGTTTTAACAATTTTTTATTAAACTGTAGTTAGCTAATCATTATCATGTTGTAATGAAAAAGAAAATCAAACATCTTATGCGTCAAAGGAAAACAAATTACGAAAGCAAATATCAAAATGTGTGCTTATCAAGAGATAAAGTGAAGTTGAAACATATTGTCTCTAATAATTAATATTCTACCGCTCCCCCTCACATGTGGGCCCAAACTCTCCCTTAATTAGTCAAGCCCAACAAGTGGGATTTTAATAACTTAAATGGGAGATAGAGTAAAGACAAGGACTGAACTCAGGTCATTTAACTAATATTCTAACACTACCCCTCATGTGTGGACCTAAACTCCCTCTCAATTAGTGGGGAGCAACACATGAGATTTTTAATATCTTAGAAGAGAGGTAAAGTAGAGACAATGATTGAACTCAAGATCTCCTGCTCTGATATCATGATAAGTTATCGATTGTCCCAAAAGTTTGAGTTGTTAGAAAATTCAAAAATGTGAATTTAATCATTTAATTAATATTCTAACAATCTCTATTACAATAGCTACATAAAGACAAGAAAACAATTGTGCGGGTAGTTATAAACCTGTTCTTCATCCCACCAAGATTCCCAGCTATCTTCTCCCTTCACACCTACTCCACCTTTGTACATAAGCCAACTAGTCCAATCATCAAAATCCTCCACAGTCCTGTTGATTGGAAAGTAGGATTACAAGACCCAGAAAGACAGAATGATACTTATAAAATTATGACAGTTCAGAAACATATAAAATACACAGAAGTAAAAGTAGGGACATAAATGTCACAAAAGAAAAGACAGAATTTCCAGGAAATATTTAAAAGCTAAGAACTTACTTTTGCCACTCAAAACCAGAGGGATTGAAGATATAAGGAGCAAAGAGCCACGAGAGGACAAGGAACCAACTGCTCATGGTGAGCAAAACAAATGAAACAGCACCTCCATCCGTATACCCATATGCAATGTAAACTATAAGAAGCAGTGCCACCTCAAGCCTGCAAAAAACTAACTTCATTGTAGCAGGAAAATAAACAATTCTTGATACATCCAAATAAATAACTTTAACACCCTCCCTGCTCCTACCCCAAAAAGAAAAATCATCTATCCTTTATTTGAAAATTTCACTCACGCTTTGGTGAAATGACTTCTTGAATAAAGCCTGTAATTATCAGCAAACTTGATGTGACGGACGACAAAGCCTCTACCAGTTGCTCGGTACTGTCAGTGAAATATAGAAATGCAAATAAATCTTTCAATTGCAAAAAAAAAAATATATATATATATATAATAAATAAACAATAACTTTTGAAAGAAAAATCAGAAAATGTATTTACATACTTTTGCACCTCCATGGAGGATGGTTCGTCCAAAATAATGAGTTCTTGTTCCTAATGAGAATGTGAAGAAGACAGAACACAGCTGAAGTTGCATTGTAATAAAACTGAAAACAGCCTGCAAATTTTTAGGTAACACTAAATGATTAACAATACAACAACTTAAGCACAAGGCAATACAATTATTGAGGAAAAAGAACATGATAAAGAAAAGAAGAAGACAAGAACATTATTAGAACAGACAGAAAGTATAAATGACAAGATGGACTTATCTAAATATATAGCCTGCTAGAGCCTAAAAATGTCCACACCGTAGGAAAATGCAGGAGACAATATATACTGACCTTCAACAAACCAGATTCAAGTATGAAACCCATTATCATTGGCACTGCAGTAAAGATTCCAATCTGGACCAAGAACTGAGCATTCAGAGCTGCATCTAGGGCTGAATTACCCGTAATTTTTGCTTCCTTAGAGATTGCTTCATCAAGTCCAGAGAAAGCCTGAAGGAGTTGGCAGCAGATTGACAAAAAGTTAAATTAAGTGGAAGGATGCCTTGGTGCAATTCTGAACAAAAGAACAATATATCCAAGAACACCAACTCCATCAGCTAGTACTGGTCTTTTGAACACAATGAAGAAAAGTACACAAACCAGGAGAAGATTAAAACCCAAAGAGCATTCTTTAACTAATGATTACAACATTATACTCATCAGTGCAATTCTCTAAAATAAAGAAGTTAGTCACTTTTCTTGGTTGAACGGATTTGGGTAGAGCACTGAATATGGTGGCACTACAACCCTCTTGGATGCAACCGGCGTCTACAAACAAATATAGCTTAGACTAACCAGATCCAAGAAGAGATATAGAACTTATTAATCTAACTCAGACAGATATAGCTCTTACTGGGGGTTCAAGGGATACCCCAGTGGTTCCAGCACCTCTTGTGGTGCCTGGGTATTGGGGCTTGAACCCCCACCAGCCCCCTCTCCCTGTTTACCAAAAAACAAAGTGCTAGAATTTTTTTTTTAAAGGCTATCAGTCACTGCACGTGGACTCATTCTAAAACATTTAACCACAGGTACCTTTTGGCAAGTGTTCCATAAAGCTTAACTTTCCCTTTTTTTTTTCTTTTTTTTTTTTGGTGATAAAAGCTCAATTTAGAACATGACCCTCCCCATCTACGAGGCTGCAAGAAATGCAGCACAAATTCCTAAACTTCCTTACCTAGCCAGTTATAAAAATGGTGTTATAGACAATAAGCTAGTGTTACCCCTGGGCTCAACCAGAAATTTGACAGTAACAATTTTATACATTTATAATCATTGTAGCTATTATAAAATTTGGAAGAAGAGTAAGCTTCAGGCAAAATAATTATTATTCATTTACGTAACATGGTGAATAACACAGGAAAGGAAATTAACTTTGTTAGATTACCAGGTAAGCTCTTCCATACAAAAATATGTATATTGTTAGGACTGTCATCTGCAATAACAAGGAAATTCTTATCAGCACATTCCAGGGACTAGTTATTCAAATGATCTAAAATAACAAAAGAACAGGATATGATTGTACCATACCATTGTACACACATAGTAACCAACAGTCGTGAAAAAGAATGACAGCATTCTAAAGAAATCAAACAATTGTCCGAGCCTGTATATATCCCTGCTAAGAACTTGTTCTCCATTTCCACCTGCCACTTTCCCTTCAAATAGGGCAATCTGGTTTAATCCAACATCCCTTCCCTTTCCAACCTGTATGAGAAGCAGCAGCTATCAAGCAAACCATATAAGAAACAAAAAAATTCAACATAAAAAGTCAAATTTACGAGTATAATTAACCTGAATATACTCGTGATGTGTTATGTTACCCTGCCGCAATGTGGAGTTAAACCCTGAAACAAAAATTAAAAATATTCTATAATCTCATATTACGAGAACCAACAGAATGCTTAAATAAACCATATCAATTGTTAAAAATAAACAAATAACATTTGCAAAGAGAAGTAATTTCAGACCAAGTTCAGGCAGAATAAGCTTAGCGCAAAACTAGCAGCCATTAGTCATGGTCAAAGTACCATGGAGGCTGGGCAGTGAATACATAAATTATAATGCATCACACATAATCCATCTCTTAGTGAGTCTTTGAGAATGCCCCTCCCTACCCTTCTTCCCCCCCCCCCCCCCCCCTCTCCCTCCATCCCTACCACTCAGCCAACATCTATCACTCTGCTCCCCTCTTCACCACAGCCTCACAACCTGTCACCTCCTCAATTCCCAGGATTCTTTCCATTTCCATTCCCACCACCTTTTGGTTTTTCGCCTTACCACCCTAGTTGTCCACCTTTTACTTCTTCATTGACCATCCCACCTTCCTCTGTCCTGTCGTTACAACCACCTTTATTGCCTAGAACAACCACTACCACTTCACCCACACCTCTTCCTAACAATGTGCCTCTCCCTAACTCTGATCCTAAACCTTCTCCTCAGGTCAGAGGGGGTAGTATAGGTTCCTTTCGTATTGATTCTAAAACCTTTTCATTCTCTTTTGACGGAGGGTGGGCTGATTCTTATGCTATACACGAAAGTCATCGGAATTTTAAAAGTTCCGTTTGGCTGAGTCGTAATGGAATGAAATGGATTCTCTCATGTTTTGCTGATATTCGAGACTGGGTGCCAGGAAAGGATTTGTTATACAAACGATATCGAGAAAACATTAGTTTTTCGAATTCCAGGGAAGGTCGAATAAGGCTGGTATTTTTGCGGATATAGCTGTGTTTTTTGGTGGAGCTCGACGTGGTTGTGTTATGGTACCTGCGAGTTCATACCGGGCTGGGTGGTGCTTGTTTTCAAAAGAATTAGATAGTTTCCTATCAGGTTCTAACACTGTTGGGGTGGAAGGGAGGACTTCCGGTGGAGCTGCTGGTGGTGGTCAGATGGATGGTGGTGGACATGATGGGAAGAAATTTTTCAAAACTGGCAACCAGCGGAAGTTAAGGAAATTTGAAAATTCTAGTGCTAATTTGGGATATAATGTGTTCAAGGGCGAAACTGCTGCTGTGACAGTTTCTAAAAAAAAAAATGGCGGACCCACGCGTGATTTCATGTTCAAGGTGACTACTGACACCTTGGCGCTAAGGTGTCTTTATATGAAGGGGGTAAAAGGGTGGTATCTTGGATGAACCCACTGGATTCTCACAAGTCCATTAAAAGTGGAAACCTAGATGGAGGCAAACAAGTTGTCTCTTGGGTGGATCAAGTGAAGTCTCAATGGCCTGTCGCTGTGGGGCCTGTGGTTACTCAACCCAAAGCCCGAGCCCGAGCCCAAGCCCCCTTAGCTTTCCCGATTAAAAAAAAAAAAAAACCATTTAGAGGTAGGACATTCCTTCAATCGAAATGGGTTGAATGATTTTATGTTCTATGGTCAGGGCACGAGTGGGTCAAGCGAGACTTCGAGGGAGCCTGAGGTAGCGGTGGTGGCACCGATGGTGGGATCTAAAGCTCCGATGAGTGCAAAACTCTTGTCTAGCCCAATTCCGGAGGTTCGCGTCCCTATCCCAGTGGTTTCTCAGTCAGATCAGGAGCCAGGGGCAGCAGCAGTGGCGCCGACGGTGGGTTTTGAGGCTCCGATGAGGGCGGAACTCCCTTCTTGCCTAGTGCCGGAGGTTCGTGCCCCTATCTCGGTGGCTTCCTAGTCAGATCGGGAGGTTGAGAGGCAAATTAGGGATCCTTGGTCTGAGGAGGTGGAGGACGTATTCACGGAGTTATTAAGCATAAGTGACAAAGTGGGGTGTGACTCCCAAACAGGTATGACAGCGTTGGTAGTTGCGTATGCCGATGGTATTGAGGAGAACAACTCTAGTCCACTAGAGTGTGTTCCATTGTCTTGTTGGGTCCCTAGGGTAGCTGAAGATTTGGTGTTGAGTACGGTGGCTGAGGAAGGTGAGATTGATGCATCAAAGGTGGAATACTCGAAGTGGGTGTCTACAATGATGAAGAGCTTCTGCAAGATGGTGGGCTTTCCTATTGTTAAACACGAAGCTCATTGTGTGGCTGTATTTCATTTATTAGAACAGGAGTGTCTTGAGGTAGTCAAAGATGGTTGTATTCGGCCACCTGTTAAAGCTGAACAGAAAGGTTTAAGGGAATTGCGGGGTCTGTTTTCTTCAGTAAATTATGATGGGACCTTCTCTCGGTACAGAGGTTCGTCGTCAGGTCTAGGGGCTATTGGTAGTTATTAATGTCATTAAGACTTCTTTCTTGGAATATTAGGGGGTTAAATAACCCTCAGAAGTGGGAGGTTTGTAAGAATCTTTTGAAGGAATGGAGATGTGATGTTGTATGTTTGCAGGAAATTAAGCTTGCTTCTTCAAATTCTGCTCTTGTGCGGAGCTTATGGGGTAGTCCCTTCATGGATTGGGCTGTACTGGATGCGGTTCTAACATCTGGGGGGTTTTGCTAATTTGGGATCAACGGGCGGTTGAGAAAATTGATGTATTTGTGGGTCAGTTCTCTGTTAGTGTTCTTCTTAGGGGAGTTTTGGACGGTTTTGAATGGGTCTGCACTGGTCTTTATGGTCCCAATGCTGATCATCATAGGGCTGCTTTGTGGGAGGAGCTGTCCAGGGTACGTGTCAAGTGGAACACAACTTGGTTTTTATTTGGTGATTTTAATATTATTAGATACCCTTGCGAGAGGCTTGGTTGTGAGTTTTTAGCCCAGCCATGTTTGCATTCTCGGGCTTTATTGAGAATAATTATCTAGTGGATTTACCATTGGACGGGGCAGCTTTCACCTGGTTTAGGGATGCTAAGCTGCAAGCTATGTCCGGTATTGACAGGACTCTAGTTCTGTGGATTGGGTGGATCATTTTGGGAATGTGTCTCAAAGGGTGCTCCCTCGTGTTATTTCCAATCATTGTCTGCTCTTGGTGGAAGCGGAGTTGGTAGGGGTCACAATGCTTTTAAGTTTGAGAATATGTGGCTCAGTGTTGAGGGCTCTCTCTCGAGAGTTAAACAATGGTGGGAAGGGTATAGCTTTTTGGGCTCCCATAGTTTTGTTCTAGCTCAAAAATTAAAGGCTCCGAAAGAAGACCTTAAGAAGTGGAATAAGGAGGAATTTGGAGATTTGGCATTTAGGAAGAAGTGTTTGTTGTCTGAATTAATGGGTCTAGATTCTAAGGAAGAACTGTTGGGCCTCTCTAATGAGGAAGATTCCCACCGAACTCAGGTTAAAGGTGATATTGCAACTTTAGCCGCTTTAGAAGAGACTTTTTGGAGACAAAAGTCTCGTGCTCTGTATGTGAATGAGGGAGATAATAACACTCGGTTCTTTCATAGACTAGCAAACTCTCATAGAAGAGCTAATCATATTAGAAGCATCAAGGTTGATGGTGTCTTATATGAGGATGGACCTATTGTACAATCTCAGGTGGTTCAGTTCTATCAAAATCTCTGCACAGAGACAGATATGTGGTGTCCAATTGTGGATGGACTGGATTTTGCTTGCATTGGAGAGGAGGAAAGGTTGGCCTTGGAGAGGGAGTTCTCTAAAGAAGAGGTGACCTAGGTTTTGATGGAGATGGAGGGGGATAAAGCACCTGGACCAGATGGCTTCACCATGGCTTTTTTTCAAAAATGTTGGGAGTGTGGGGGAGGTGGATGTCATGGTTGTTTTTATGCACTTTCACAGGTATTCAGTGTTTGAAAGGTCTTTAAAAGCATCGTTTCTCACTCTAATTCCCAAGAAAAATAATGCTATTGATGTTAAGGATTTTCGGCCTATTAGTTTGGTAGGGAGTGTGTACAAGCTGCTGTCTAAGGTATTGACAAATAGATTAAGGGTTGTGCTAGTTAGTCTTATCTCTGAGTCTCAATGCTTATTTTTTTTTTTTTGATAAGTAAGAAAAGTTATATTAAAGAAAGGCTACTCTATGCAAAAAAACATAGAGCAGACCCAAAAGATACAAAAGGAAGAAAACACAATAAACAAAACGGAAAACCACACGACAAAGAAAATTACAAAAGAGAAAGGGAGCAAAGAAAAGAGGGTAGAGAATCACTAGACGTGAGTCCCCAAGCCCGAGACCAATCAAAAAGAGACCCACTAAAAGAGGCAAGCAACTGATCAGCAGAGCTATCCCTATCCTCAAAAGTCCTCCGGTTCCGTTCCTTCCAAATACACCAAAGGATGCACAGTGGAACTAAGTTCCAAATCTGAGACGAATGCTTCCCCAACCAATTCCACCAGCCAAAAAGCAAATAAGGGATCGATCTAGGCAAAACCCATGACACACCAAAAGTATTTAAGACAAAGCTCCACAGCCGATAAGCCATCTCACAATGGATAAGTAAGTGGTCTACCGTCTCTCCACAATGACGGCACATGATGCACCAGTCTACAAAATCCAAACCCCTCACTCGTCTCAAGTTATCACCCGTAAGAATCTTATTCCAAGCTGCACACCAAACAAAAAAAGAAACTCGCCTAGGAGCCTTAACTCTCCATATTCCTTTCCACGGAAAGACAATTGAGGGAAAATCCCGCAGTTTATTATAATACGACCGGACATCAAACTCTCCATTAGACTTCAGCTTCCATCTCATTTGATCTCTAACATCCCTTGGAGGAATAATAGCACCCAAACAACGAAGAAAAAGCAGCCCTTCATCCATCTCCCAATCGTTAAAATCTCGAATGAAATGAACATCCCAAATTCTTCTATCCCCTTGCCTTGACAAAGAAGCCTCTACAGATGCCCCTTTATCAAAAGCAATACCAAACAACCTTGGGAAAGATACTTGGAAAGGTTGATCCCCATACCACCCATCCTGCCAAAATCTCACCCTATTACCCAGCCCAACGACAAACTGACAATTCTTGCTAAAATCCTCCCACCCCATGCGGATACCTCTCCACAAACCGCACCCATGAACTCCCCTACCTAGCTTTGAGGTCCATCCCCCCCAGTCTTCCCCATATTTAGACGCAACCACCCTCCTCCATAACCGACCCTCTTCCCTCCCAAACCGCCACAACCACTTCCCCAATAAGGCCTTATTGAAAGTAGTGATTTTCCTGATGCCCAAACCACCGTAAGCTATAGGCGTACAAACTTTATCCCAGCCTACCAAATGAGTCTTACTGTCACCCCATAGAAAGTCCCTTTGCAACCTTTCAATCTTGTTAGCCACATAAGTAGGAATGGTGAAAAGAGAAAGAAAATAGGTTGGGAGACTAGAAAGTGTACTCTTGAGTAACTTTATCCCAGCCTACCAAATGAGTCTCAATGCTTATTGAGACTCAAGAGATAAATTTTGGATTCAGTGCTTATTGCTAACGAGTGCCTAGACAGCAAATTGAAGATTCATGTGCCTGGGGTGGTTTGCAAATTGGACATTGAGAAAGCCTATGACCATGTGAATTGGGATGCATTGTTTTATCGGTTGGATAGGATGAGTTTTGGGGTGAGATGGAGGGGGTAGATTAAGGCTTGTATAACTACTGTTCGCTTCTCTATTATTGTGAAAGGATATCTGGTAGGCTTTTTTGGAAGCTCTCGTGGGTTGAGACAAGGTGATCCGCTGTCCTCTCTTCTTTTCCTTCTTATTATGGAAGTACTAAGTAGGATGCTGAAGAAAACTAAGGATTGTGGCTTGCTTCGTGGTTTTCGTGTGGGGCCTACTAACTCTATAGGGTACGCATTTCACACTTGCTGTTTGCAAATGACACCATATTGTTTTGTGATGCGTCCAGAGATCAGTTGTTGTCCATTAGGCTGGCATTGACTTGCTTCCAAGCATTTACTGGTTTGAAAGTTAATGCGGAGAAGTGTGAGATTGTTCCAGTTGGGGAGGTTGGAAATATAAATGCGTTGGCTACCATTCTTCAATGTAGGGTGGGTAGTCTGCCTATGAAATACTTGGGTATGCCGTTGGGCACCCCTTACAAAACAGCATCTGTGTGGAATCCTATTTTGGAGAGGATGGAGAAGAAACTCTCAGGTTGGAAGCGTCTTTATTTATCAAAGGGGGGTAAACTTACCCTGGTGAAGAGTACTCTTTCTAGCCTTCCTACGTACTATCTATCATTATTTGTCATTCCTGTAGGTGTGACCGATAGATTGGAGCGTGTTCAGAGGAAGTTTTTATGGGGATCACAGAGGAGTGTTTCAAATATACATTGGTGGCTTGGGAGAAGGTGTTTTTACCAATAGATTTGGGTGGTTTGGGGATCAGGAAGTTAGTGTAGTTTAATAAAGCCTTGTTAGGGAAATGGTTATGAAGGTTTGGGCGAGAAGGCACTCATCTTTGGAGGAGGGTTGTTGCAGCTAAATATGGTGCGGGTCAAGGGGGGTGGACTACTAAAATATGTAGAAGGGCCCACGGATGTGGTCCATGGCGTGGTATTCATGATGGTTGGGAGAGTTTCTCCAACCATGTGGCTTTGGTGGCAGAGGATGGCACTCGTATTCTTTTTTGGCATGATAAGTAGGTTGGTGATAACTCACTTAAAAGGCTATATCCTCAACTGTATGTGTGTTCTAATGACAAGGAAGCTTGCATTTCTGATGTGTTATGCTACCAAGAGGGTGGAAACGATAGAATCTAGAATTTGAGATTTCATAGGGCGTTTCATGAAAGGGAATTAGGGGCTGCCTTCTCTTTCCTTGAGTTCATTCAATCTCAGATCCCTAGGGGTGGTGGGAGTGACACTTCTCATTGGTGTCTCAAAGGGAATGGCAAGTTTGATAACCGGTCCTATTACAATATCATTAGGGGTGCAGCGGCCTCCAACTTTCCATGGAAGGGTGTTTGGAAAGCTAAAATTCCTAGGAGGGTGGCATTTTTTGTGTGGACAGCGGTTCATGGGTAGATCCTTACATTGGATAATCTTATGCTTAGGGGACGCATTTTGGTGAATAGGTGTTGCATGTGCCATTGGAATGAGGAAACTGTGGATCATCTTCTCCTCTATTGTCCGGTAGCTCACTCTGTGGGTTTATATGTTTCAGATCTTTGGGACACAATGGGTCATGCCAGGCTTTGTGAAAAGCTTGGTGTATAGTTGGAGTTTTTGGCTGGGAAAATTTAATTCAGACATATGGAATATGGTTCCTGGCTGTTTGATGTGGATTGTTTGGACAGAAAGAAATCGACGCTTTTTTGAGGATACCAAGAAATCCTTGGTTCAATTACAAGCTCTATGCCAGAAGACTTTATTTGATTGGTCTAGGTGTTGGGGCTTATCGGATTGCTCCACTATCTTCGAGTTTATTTCTTCTCTTAGCATTGCACTTTAAGTTTTTTCTTGTTCTTTGTTGTTGTTTGTTTGTTTGTTGCTTTCCCTTGTGTTCACCATCATGAACACCTTGTATTGGCTTTCATCTGTTTTTCAGTTTGATTTAATAATATTCTTATTACCTATCAAAAAAAAAAAAAATTACTTACAAGGAAATTTGCAACTGAAATTAACATAATAAAAAGGAAGAAAGTAATGCAAAACAAGGTAATTGGAAAACTCTCTGGCTGAATATAACAAAAAAATAATAATAATTTTTTCATTTAAGTAAAAAAGTTAACCACAAATAAGTGAGATAGGTATTTATTAAAAAAAAAAAAAACCTACTTTGAGCAAAAAAAGCACAAAGAAGTTGAAAAGTACAAGCAGGAAAAAGAAAAGAACAGAAAATTAGTTACAAGAGAGAACTAAAAGATGTCTTAGAAAATTTCTTCTCTTTAATGCAAATTTATAATGAAAAATTTTATTCTTTAAGCATAAAATATGTCTAAGAAAGGAAGGCAGAACCCTCTATCAAATTGTATCATAGAATGGGATAAAATACAATTATACTGATAGCCAACCAAGAAATGTCTGCACTTCTATGCTAGACTTTATATGAGTAATCAGATTTTCCTTTACCTAAATTGCAAAGGAAAATACATCTTGACAAACTAAACAATAAGAATGCTGAATAAAAAAATGTTGGAAAGGGGTTTTGGTTGGCATTGCAGTGAGGATATTTGGGTGCACTACCTTATGTATGATGTCAATATTTGGAGAGAACATTACAATCGCATGTTCAAAAGGAACGAGCACTCACTTTTTGATGCAGGGCATTTCAAGTAACTATATGCCTATATCCTAATTCACTTGTAAATAATTGGTTAGTTAGTTAGAAGATTTCTTAAGCATTAGCCTATAGGATTTAGACACTTGTCAACCATCTAGAGGCTGCCAATGCCAAACTAGTATAAGTAGAAGAATGTAAGCTCTTTGTAAATCAGTTTTTGTAATTGAATGAATTATTAGCCTTGGTGTGCTATTTGGAACTAAGTGTTCTTGCAGACGTACTTATCCACCTATCAATTTGTTCTAAGTAACTCAGCCCTTTCATTGTTTCTAAACCATACACAAACAGCCCATCACATCCCCTGCATCAGTTTGGTATCAGAGCTTGAGATCCTAAGGATTCAAGTTCATTTGCAATTTGTTTCTTCATTTTTTGTCCAAGGACCTATCAAGATTTAGTCTTGATTGCTTTTCCTAGCCTAAAATACCTCTCTTACCAAAACCAAAGCCTTCATATGTGCCAGCAATTAGTTTGTAGTAGCAAGAAGCCATGGTGTTTGAGAAGACAGGGAAGGATAAGGGCAAGAAGCAAGCTGTTCTTGTAGTAGAGGAAGATGATATTGCAGCCAATGGACCAAGGTGTAGAAGGGTTCAAAATGGCTTAGAAGCTGAAGTGGAATTGTTGAGGAGGCAATTACAAGCCTTGACTGAACAATTGAGAAGAGCTAGGAAACAATAACACAATCAGCATGATGTTGTTGAAAGTGCAACTTCAAATGGGGGGGATTATGAGCAGTTCTTTGTTCATATTCCTAAGCAAAAACAAGAGTGGCATTAGTGCAATCTTGTGATGATTCAGCCAAAAATGCCAAACCAGAATTGGGAATCAAGATTTGAGATTGGATTCCTTGAATTTGATGGCAGCTTGGATCATGAGGAGTTTGTAAATTGGCTTAGCCAAATTGAAGAGATCTTTGCTTGTTATGATATTCCAGAATCCAAGTAAAATTGGCAGCAACTAATTTGAGAGGCAAGGCAAGATCTTGGTGGGAGCGGTTGTAGATTCAAAGATTGAGGAAAGGAAAAAACCAAGATTCATACTTGGGAGAAGATGAAACAGAAGCTTAGAGAGCAATTCTTGGCTTACAACTACAACCACACCCTTTATAGCAAAGTGCAAACCCGAGATGTCCATTTCCTCCAAAATAGCTTGACTGTTTCAGAAGCTTTCAATAGGGCAGTGCGATTGAGAATCATCAAGTCAAGGGAGCACAATCAATTCCTTTCAGTTCTAAAATTAGTGCTCGAAGTGGTGATGCAACATCCAACTCCACCAAGAAGGTTGAAAATGGATCAAATGTTGCTAAATCAAGTAAGGCTTCCAAGGTACCAGCCAAGAACCAACCTGTTTTGTCAAAGGGTGAAACCTTGGTTGTTGAAGAAATAGAAGATCAAGACTTTCTAGTTAAAGAGTTAGAAGACCAAGACATTGGACATCTTATTTATAATAGCTACATTGAAGAACAGATTAGTGAGGGAAGACAAGAATTGACTGAATGCATAATAAGTATGGTAGAATCTGTGCATGATCAGTATGTGGAAGAACAAGCAAATGCTGTTGTTAAGGAAGCAAATGGCTCTCCATTAGCAACAAGGGTTATGCAAGTTCTAAAACAAGAAGTGGAGGATGATAGACAGCATAAAGGTTATCTTCTTTGTGAGGAGGTAGCCATGAATAGGTTCCATCTTTTACATAGATATGAAAAATCATATGAGGCTATCGTGGGCAGAAGGTGCAACACACACAGCATGTACAAGCTAGTGCATCCACACTCCTTGCAACCAAAGAAAGGGAAGGCAAGCCCCAAGCAAATGGTCAAGATGAAGAAGGTTGATTCACCAGTGAAGAATAAAGCCTAGTAGTGTCAAAATATGCATGATTGATCATTAGCGAGGCAAAACACTTAATGTTCAATTTGGTGTACATGTTTTTACGATTGAAAAGTCAACCAAACTTGAGGACAAGTTTGCTTTCAAGAAAGGGAGTCCTCTTAATGCAGCTACATCTACATTGGTGTTTCATTTGTGTGGGACTTGGCTGTGCAGAAGCAGCAGCCTTTGGTGTGCTGCAACAGCAGCAAACTCATCATACAAGGCAACTGTATCATCCTCCTATAACTTCATACAAATCTTGTAGCAACCAGGAGCATTTGAGGTCAAGTGCTTCTTTTTTTTGATAAGTAATAAAGATTCATTGATAATAAAAAGAGAAACACCCAAGTATACAGGGGTGAAAAAATCAAAAACGGACATTACAAGAGTCAAGAAAATCTAAAATAGAAGAAAAATGTTGGTTTCTCCACACAAAGAACCAGTCAAGTAAGGATTGGAAGAATAAAAGCTTGAGATCAGGCATGGAATGCTCATTGTCTTCAAACACCTACTATTTCTCTCCTTCCAAATACACCACATCAGACAATGAGGAACAACCTTCCAAATATCTCCATTACTATGACGACCAAAACGACGTTGCTAGCAAGCAAAAAGCCCAAAAACTGACTTAGGCATAACCCAACAAACTCCAAATAAACCAAAAACCATATCCCACAACTCCAAAGCAACCGGGCAATGCAGGAAAAGATGGTCAACACTTTCACTATTACATTTGCAGCTTAAGAGGGAGAATCCTGATGCAGGGCATTTCAAGCACCTATATGCCTAGATCCTAATCCACTTGTAACTAATTAGTTAGTTAGTTAGTTAGTTAGTTAGAAGATTTCTTAAGCATTAGCCTATAGGATTTAGACACTTGTCAACCATCTAGAGGCAGACAATGCCAAACAACTAGTATTAGTAGGAGAATGTACGCTCTTTCTAAATCAGTTTTGGTAATTGAATGAATTGTTAGCCTTTGTGTGCTATTTGGAACAAAGTGTTTTTGCAGAGGTACTTATCCACCGATCAATTTGTTCTAAGTAACTCAGTCCTTTCATTGTTTCTAAACCATACACAAACAGCCCATCATATCCCCAGCATCACTTTTGGAACTGAAATTGTTATTTTTCTGTCCTTTGTATGATTGGATGGCTGCCTTAAGTAGTTATCCTTTCTCTAATATAATTGGCTGCCTTGTGTACTTTTAGCTCGCTTCTCGATGAAAGAGAATTATTCTATTCTCCTCCGTGGAGGTTTTTTGATAAGCAACGTAAGAATATTATTAATAATAGAAAAAGTGCCTAGCCGAGTACATTGGGGATGTACTATGGGTACACAAGTCAAAAGCCAAAAGTACACCGATCAAGAAAAATAGTAAAAGAAGAACAAGAAAAATAAGAAAAGACCACACTCCATTCAAAGAGAGTGTGCAACTTAATTTCTAGCAAAGAACGCTCATAGCCCTCAAAGCTTCTAGCATTTCTTTCACGCCAAATGCACTATATCAAGCAATGAGGCACTAATCTCCAAACATCTATGTGATGGTGTCTAGCAAAATTCCCTTGCCAAGTCTCAAACAAGAACAGAATGAGTTATAACCGATTGAATACCAAACAAGCAAAAAACCAAAGATCACAACTCCCAAGCTATGGGGCAATGAAGCAAAAGATGATCCACCGACTCCCCACAACTTTTACACATATAGCACCAATCAAGCACTAGCACACGTCTTTCGCGAAGGTTGTTAGTTGTTAAGATCTTACCTAAGAAAGCAACCCAAGAAAGCTACCCTTGGAGGGACCATTGAATGCCATATCATCCTCCAAAGGAAGGATACAAAAGTAGAAGGGTAGAAAGAGCTATAATAACTTCTAACCTCAAAATCTTTATTCTTTGCAGGCTTCCAACAAACCTTATCTGGTCCAAACCCCCGCACTATCGAAGAGTAGACCAACCCCATAAATCGATAAAAGGCATCTTCTTCCCAATCTTGTGGTGGACGACGAAATTGCACATTCCAGTGAAACCTCCCAGCAGACCAACCCATAACTTCAGCCACTGAGAAATCCTTTGACCTACTAAGACAATAAAGCTCCAGAAAAGCCTCTTGGAAAGTATGATCCCCGCACCACACATGCTTCCAAAAGGACTTGTCACCTTTTTTGTACACCAACCACCACAAATATTCCCATATTTTACCTCTATTACCCTCCTCCATAAAGCATCAGTCTCCATGCCATACTTCCACAACCATTTTCCTAACAGGGCAGAATTAAAGCTTCCTAAACGTCTTATACCCAAACCCCCAACTTGCAAAGGCTTACATACCTTGGCCCAATTGACTAAATGTATTTTAGGTTCACCTCCAATTCCATTCCACAGAAAATCTCTCTATAACTGCTCCATACGTTTTGCCACCATACCCGGTAAAGTAAAAAGGGAAAGGAAGTATGTAGGTAAAGACGATAGCAAGCTTTTGATGAGTGTCACCTTACCCCCTTTAGACAAATACAGCCTCTTCCAACCTGCTAATCTCCTCTCCATTCTCTCTAGGGTAGGATTCCACACAGATAAATCCTTAAATTTAGCACCTAATGGAAGGCCCAAATATTTCAAGGGCAAAAAAGACTGCCCACACCCCAACAAACTCACCAAAGCCTCCATATTATGCACCACACCAACTCAGATTTCCCCAGGTTAATACGAAGCCCTGAGATCTCCTCAAATCTAGCAAAAATCGCCCTCAAATTAGCAATCTGAGAAGGTTCAGCATCACAAAAAATCAGGGTATCGTCTGCAAATAAAAGGTGAGACACCATCACTAATGGACCAGCCATACTGCCCACATAAAAGCCTGAGAATTGCCCAGCGGAGACAGCCACATCCAACATACAACTTAGAGCCTCCATCACAATATCAAACAACAATGGAGATAATGGGTCCCCTTGCCGAATCCCCCTAGAACTTCCAAAAAAATCAAATAGACTACCATTAATCAGGATGGAAAATTTTACAGTTGAAATGCAATACCTTAACCATTTTCTCCATTTCTCTGAGAACCCACGGCGCTGAAGCATATACATTAAAAAATCCCAACTCACATGATTATATGCCTTCTCCACATCCAATTTACACAACACACCTGGAATTTCCGACTTTATTCTACTATCAATACATTCAAAAGCAATCGATACAGCGTCCAAATTTGTCTGCCCTTCACAAAGCATTTTGAGAATCCAAAATAAGCTCATGTGCCATCCTACAAAGCCAATTAGCCAACACCTTTGAAATAATCTTATAAATCCCACCAACTAAACTTATAGGCCGAAAGTCCTTTACCTCCATAGCATCCACTTTCTTGGGAATAAGAGCAAGGAACGAAACATTAAGGCTCTTCTCAAACACCGCATGAGTATGAAAATTGTGAAATACAGCCATGATTTCTGTTTTCAAAACACACCAACAAGACTGGAAGAATGCCATGGAAAAGCCATCCGAATCAAGTGCCTTATCGTCATTAAAATCATTGACCACCCCAAACACCTCTTCCTCCTCAAAGGCCTATCTAGCCAACTTGCATCTTCCACTGAGACACTAGAAAATTCCACATCATCTAGGACAGGTCTATGAGCCACATCCTCAAAATAAAGCAGCCTATAGAACTGAGAGATGCAATCTGCTATAGCTGTCGGGTCTGAAGACAAAACCCCATCCACCATAAGCCTATCAATAGAATTAACCCTCTTGTAAGAGTTAGCTATACAATGGAAAATTTTAGTATTCCTATCTCCCTCCCTAACACCAAGAACTCTAGACTTCTGCCTCTAACATATTTCTTCCAACAGAGTAGCTTTTTCTAACTCATCAGGAATTCTTCCCAGTTCTAGCGTTTCCTCCGCTGATAGACCCCGACTATCCTCAATATTCTATAAAACACTCAAGTCCTTCCACAATTTTTTAATCCAATCTTTAACATGACCAAACACCTCCACATTCCATTTTTTCAAATCATTTTTCAAAAGTTTTAATTTGTTGGCCACATCAAACTCGGTGCACCTTGAAACTCATAGGATTCCCACCAAGATCGAACCCTATCCAAAAACCCCTCATCCTTAAGCCACATATTCTCAAATCTAAATGGCCTACTCCCTCTCGGAAGAGATCCACCCTCAAGGACAATTGGAAAAAGATCCGAGCACAACCTGGACATCCGTCTTTGAGAAACTGTTGGAAACTTCTCCTCCGAATCTGCCGAAAACAAGAATCTGTCCAACCTACCCTTCGAAGCAACTTCTCGAGAATTTGACAAAGTAAAACTTTCCCCTTGCAATGGCAGATCAATGAGACCCTGATCTGAAATGAAATTGGAAAACTCCCGCATAGCAGCAATGAAAGAATTAGACCCCAACCTTTCGGAAGGGAACCTCACCACATTAAAGTCACCCCCCACACACTATGGTACACTCCACCAGCTATGCAAACCAGTGAGTTCCTCCCACAGAAACACCCTATCTCAGTGTAAATTAGGACCATAAACACCAGCGAACGCCCATACAAATTAATCTGACACACTTGAGAACTTACAAGAAACCGAAAATCTCCCCACTGCTTCCTCCATTTTTTTTCACAACCCGAGTGTCCCAGATCACTAACACCACTCCAGAAGCTCCACAAGAACCTAAGTAAGACCAATCAACATGTTGTCCCCCCCACAAACTACAAATCACCGCTCTATTTATCAGCCCCATTTTGGTTTCTTGAAGACAAACCATATCTGGCCCCCATTTCCTAATCAAATTTCTAACCCTGAGCCTTTTATCCTGCTCATTCAACCCTCTAACGTTCCAATAAATAATCTTCAAACTCATTGATAAGCCATGACAGACCGTTCAATACTTGCACTCCTTCCTTTATTTGGACCATACTCAACATTCAATGATGACAATAAATTTTTCAACTCCCGCTGACCTTTCTGACCTGACTTGACCAACTTCGTCTAGTCCCCCACCACATGTTTCTGTTTATATTTTTTTCTGGCCTCTATAGCTAATAGCAAACCTGTAATTTGCTCCTCAAAACCTTCCAACAAAATGCTCACAGATTTCTTAGAAGCCTTTATCCAATTGGTTACCCATTGTGATAGCTGACAGTTATCAACACTCTCCTTACACCCAATCTCCTTCACTTGACTAGATACTAACTCCAAAGGACCTTCAGTGGCCAAAGGTGCCATAACTAAAGGAGGATCGGCTATGGAGAAGGGTAGTAGCTTCAAAATATGGGGAAGATTGGGGAGGTTGGACCTCAAAGCTAGGTAGGGGAGCTCATGGTTGTGGTTTGTGGAGAGGAATTCGTTTGGGATGAGAGGATTTTAGTAAAAACGTTCAGTTTGTGGTAGGGTTGGGGAACAAAGTGAGATTTTGGCAAGATGGTTGGCTAGGGGATTAGCCTCTCCGTCTGGCTTTCCTAAGGATGTATGGTATTGCTCTGGGTGGAGATCAGTAGAATCTGGGATGTCCGTCTCGTTCGTGACCTTAATGAGTGGGAGCTGGAGGAAGGGCTGCATTTCCTTTGTACTTTGGGAAATATTACCCCTTCTATGGATGTTGGAGACCGGATGAGATGGAAGTTGAAATCTAATGGGGAGTTTGACACCCGGTCGTTTTACAACAAGCTACGGGATCCTCCCTCTATAGTCTTTCCTTGGAAAGGTATATGGAGAGTCAAGGCTCCTAGACGGGTTTCTTTTTTTATTTGGTGTGTAGCTTGGAATAAGATCCTAACGGGTGATAACTTGAGGTTGAGGAATTTGGTCTTGGTAGACTGGTGCATTTTGTGCCGCCAACGTGGTGAGATGATAGACCATTTACTCCTCCATTGTGAGATGGCACAACGGCTGTGGAACTTTGCTTTGATCTCCTTCGGTGTGACTTGGGTTGTTCCTAGATCGATCCCAGATTTGCTTTTTGGTTGGTGGAATTGGTTGGGGAAGCACTCGTCCCAGATTTGGAACTTAGTTCCGTTGTGTATAGTTTGGTGTATTTGGAAGGAACGGAACCGGCGGACCTTTGAGGATTTGAACAGCTCTGGGGATCAAATTCTTGCTTCTTTTAGCGGGACTCTCTTTGATTGGTCTCGGGCCTGGGGACTCACAACTAGTGATTCTCTCCCTTCATTTCTCTGTTCTCTTTCTCTTGTGTAGTTTTTTTTTTGTCCTTTGGTTCCTTTTCTTTCGCCAGTTTTTCTCTTCCTGTATTCTATGGGTTTGCTCTATGCTTTTCATGCTTAGAGTAACCTTTCATATTTATATATATATATATATATATATATATATATCATTCTTACTTATCAAAAAAAAAAAAAAAGGCTCATCACCTCTCTCCCAAGGCCTCAACTTTTCATCAAGTTCCCACATCTCCTTCTTTGACCCAAGAACCACAGACGAAGACTCGACAAGCCCCTCACCCTCATCTGCCCAACTAACCCTCTACCCTTCATCAGTAATAGAAGCATTACCTGGTACACACTTTCTCTCCATGCTAGAGCAGACCGACATGCAATCTGGAGATTGATACAGTGACAATGGAAGCACTGATTGCCATCCATCACGCAATTGCAGCATCCATTCTTTTGAATTACCCCAAGACTTATCCAAATCTCCAACCAATTCCCTAATAATAGGGCCAGGTATTTGAGCTCCCTCAAAATCAGAATCATTATTTGTAGTTGCCGATCCTTCCGAACCCACAAAATCCTCTTCCCATCTACCATTGCCACCTGGGAAGTCAAAGACACCATCGCCGACACCATCGGGTCACTAGAGGTTGTTACCGATCCACTGAATGTCTGAACCACCCCCACTAACTTGACTGGCATGTTAGAGGTCTGATTCTGGCTTTTCTGATCACCAGAACCATCAGTACCCCTCACTTCCGGTACTGTAGTGGTGGACAACGTGGCTGAGGACACTGCCGGCACCAACATCAACCTCACTGATCGCCGGTAGCAGGTCGTGAGAAGCATGGTTCACCTCCTCTAGTCCTATCGGCACAGTGGGTGGCTGATCAATTCTGATCGGGCTGTGCAACACCTTCGACGACATCTCAACCATCACCGCTGACGTAGGCGAGCCCATGTAGCTCTCAAATTTCTTCGTAGTAGTGATATTACTTCTACCTGAGCTCGGATTAGAATTCCGATTATAAGTCTCTAGTGGGCCACTAAAAGAACTCTCTCCAGCCTCAAAGAGTGGGCTTGATAGACCCAAGCCCAAATTAGAATTTTTACTTCCCAATAGACCCATTGTTTTACTCAAAGGTGCGTGGGCTTTTTGATTGCATGGACCCAAACCCACTGTTTTATTCTAAGCATTAATACTCTCCCTTCCTACCCATTTGCTTGCTTGTTTACCACCCTTAACACCATCCCAAAGATACCCGCCTCTTTCCAAATTCATTCACATCCACAATCAGCCCCCACCCTAACCAACGTGACTTCCTCTTATCCCGCAACTTTCCAAACTCAACAATTTTTGAATTCGAATTGAACTTCAAGGAATATTGACATTATTACCTTCCAGGATTTTCTCCTCAATAATATTCTTACCATTAATACCACCTTCTCCACCCTCACCACCACCCACGGCTGACCGGGGAAGACTTCCGGCCTGAGTTTCAAAAACTGCTACCTATGTGCGAGAATTATCGCTCTGAAGCTCCAATATATTCTTCACAACACCATCCTTAACCTTTTCTTTGATAAAGGGTTGCTGAACAGGCTTCGACGTTGTTTGCACCGGAGCTTTGACAGCTTCCACATAGGAGCTGGTAGCACGATAATTTGGGACCTGCTTAGACTTATACGGTACAAAATTCAATCCACCCAACGCATATTGGGAAGGTTCCAATATTCTTCTTAATTCAATCCCAAAAGTTCTCCATCCTTCTTGTGACTTTCCGGCAGGAATAATGATAGTTCTCCGCAGCCCCCCTACCTTAAGCTCTGTCACTGATAAGTACTGTCCAAACGAATTGGACCCCCGTTGCAAAGTGTAAGCAGAAACACCATCCCTAAACATGAAGAATTGCTTAGGATTAACCCCAATCACCGAGTGTTCCAGGCTCTGCATTACCCAAAGTGCTGCACTCTTACCCATAAAAACCGATTGCAAGTGGTATTTACCCCGTTCAAAAATCTTAAGGGAGTAAAAATTCCCTCCTTCCTCAACCACCAACTGAAACAACTTCAATTCAATAAAAAAAAAAACTTCTAAATCCACCCATACTGAACCAAGGAAATAAACTAAAATAGGATTTCTGACTAATTCGAGGTAGCCGGGCCTCCAAAGAACCTACTGCCTCCTAAACATCTTTAGCGTTGACAGATTGAGCCCTTTTTTGATGCTTGAATTAATTAAGTTTCCTCAGTGGAGGTTTAATTGGGCAACAATGGAAGGACATATAAAGTCAACATCAACAACCACAATTTTATAAGGCTTTTAATATAGAGTAAATGGGACCTGGGAAAAGAAAAAGGTACACAACCTCTCCAATTTATAAATACCATGATTCAATAATGAACCTTTTCTTTTACCCTCCACCCCCCCAAAAAATAAACCCAAATAAGAAGAAGAAGAAAGGTTCCATAGGTAGGTAGATTCACTGCCAATGTGTCCTATTTTGAAAAAGATAATTATTTAAAAAGAAAGACAGGAAATCAATACAAGTAACACAAGCACACAAAAGGTTCTCCAAAAGCTACAAACTAAACATTACAATACAAAATTTGAAAGATAAGGAAATTCCAAAACATGGGAATACAGAACAATGCCTAGAGCAGTCGTTAAATCAAAACACCAACCTGTCATGACTACAAACTAATGATGGTGATAGAAGAAATTCATCTTCATTAATAGTGGATTACCTATTGAGAAACATTGCTATACTCTATTGTTGCAACTTCATCAGTAATTTACCCTTGATTTTTTTTTTTTTTTTCTAAAAAAGAAAAGAAAAGCTCTTCTTGTTGGCTCAGAACTAGAGTTCAATCTTCAAACATAAAAAACAGTGAACCATCTTGCAGCAAAGTTGAATCCAAAAAAGTAATTTTCCAGGAACCAGTAAATGGTGACTACAATTTAACCAATAAAATCAATGCAAAGCAAACATATTAACCTATGTGACTATTATGTCACTGAAGACTTTAAATGCCCACCATTTCAATTTTTTTTTTGTTTAATAAAAAAAAAATCTATTAGTCTTATTTGATAAACAAGTTGCATGGCTACATTTGCAGAGATGCAGATCATCAAATGATGTAGCTCTCTAGTCCCTTCTCTCAACGAACAAGGGAAATAAAGCAACTACAATTCCTTCCCCTGTGAAAAAACTCATTCAAAGATATGTCTAAGTGAAGCAAATAATATAAATTAGCCAACGCTTCAATATGAAATCCGGAATAGATATCATGTTTAGAAGAAAGAGCATAGGTTAACTTGTTAACAACAGACACTAAATACAGCAATAAGAAGCAAATCATTACTGCCCTTCATACTTACCTGCATATATATCCTCACTAATGTTAATAACACGTGACGCCTTACTGATGCCTCCGCGAGTTACGTGAAATATTCGATCAAACACATCTGGATGTCCATAATGCATGCGGACTCTGCAATGTGTGTGTGTGTGTGTGTATATTAATGATAGAATAAAGTCAATTAATTGCAAACACCATAATACAGTACACTTCTATCGCCCAACTCAATAGAGCATGTTGTGTTTTTTTATTTGTAATGTTCTAATAAGCAGTTCAAATTCATAACCCACACTTTCCAAACTAGTGGAATTCAACTTTTCTCCACTTCCTCCAACCTTTGAAAACAGATAAAAAGTTAACCACAGAATCCTGAAAAAATTATCTGTAAGTCAATTCAATCACTTTTTTATAAGATAAGTTTTTGATGGCTCACTTGAGTGGACTTGCTAAAACACGCTGGCCCAAGGTTACAAAGCTAGTCTCTTGATTGGACATGAACCAAGCTAATGATGAGACACTGCATTTACACATTCCACAAGTAAGAGTAAGAGGTAAGAAAGACCACTACTGAATCAAAAACAAAGTGGACTATAATTTAAGCAGTAGCATGACAAACCTTCCCGTAAAAACATTCTCCCTTACACCAAGAATAGTTGGCGGTCGAATACCATGATTACCGCAAAACTCCTCGAGTAGATTTCTCATTTTCATTGCCTCCTCAAGGTAATTGTCCTACATCAGAAAATAAAGGTGTTACTATGTACAGATCATATCTACATCGTTCTTTGCTAAAGTTAAAGAGACATGAATTGAACAACTCATAACAAATTGCCTTTTCCAATTGAAAGCCTAAGCAAAAACCCAAAAAGAGACAAAGGAGACCACCTAAATAGGGGTGTAAATTTATGTCAATTGTTTGAGAGCATGAGAGATACCTGATTCATGTCGATGGTTTGAACAGCATCCCCGCGAGTGAAAATAATAGCATGGTTTTGGTTTTCAGGCTTCCCTTCTCCAAGCTTTGGATCACCAGGTAGTTTAATGGAATATATTTCCTATAAATTGATAAGAAGAATAACATTAGCAAACCACAGTTCAAGGCAAATGGAAAAAATGGTACCAATTTTGCATTTGATAAGGGAATAAGAAAAAAGGCTGAATAAAAAGAAACTTTTTTTTTTTTTAATAATACAATTGTTACAACAAGTGGAGGGAGGAGGGATTCAAATCCTGGTTCTCATAAAGAGAACCAAGCAATGCCACTTAGCTACAAGACTCTTACAAGCCTCTCTCTCTCTCTCTCTCTCTCTCTCTCTCTCTCTCTCTCTATAAATATATATATATATAAAGAGAAAGAGAGAGAGGAACAAGAAACATCATTGTTCAAGAATAAATCTGCATGTGTTCTGTTCCAAAATGGAACAAGAAGTTAACAAGCAGGAATTCTTTAAGATATTAAATCACAGAGCACAATGCAAACAACAACAACAACAACAAAAGATAAAGAATTCACAAATTAGCTAACAAACACATCATGCAAATTATAAATAGTGGGCATCCAATCTCCTTACGCTTTTTTTTTTTTTTTTTCGGTGGGTGGGGAGCAGAAATGTTGACTATAACTGACAATTTTCAACAGTCACCAGTTCTAGAACCCAATTGATGAATAGAATTGTGAACGTAGGAAACCAATCAACCAAATCATAAATTTTTTCAAGTCTTGATTGAAATGGAAATCAAATACTAAAATTTCAAATTGTACCCAGTGCCATAAATAAAAAAGAGATGTTTCCACAAGAACAGTAAAAAATGATTTAATTTAAATTATAGATACAAAATGAGAAATAGATAAGCTTTATTTGAACCATCACAAATAAAAAAGGTAAAATGTTTTAAGACACACAAGTTATACCATACAAATTGCATACAGGAAGATAATACAATACTCTCTGTCCCATGTTATTAGTTCTATTTAGAAAATCCAATTTTTTAAGGGAATATCATTTACAGCATGGTCTTTCAAATAAAAAGGTAGAAGTTTCCAAAACTGCCATCTTTAATTTAAACTAAAATAAAACTAATGAAAAGAGGTACTGACTTTTCAAATAAAGCACATGGGAAGTTGAAAGAGTTAATCATATTGCGTCCCTTGACTTTTCAAAGAAGACCCATTTTGGGATATAAAGGATCAATATTATGGGATGGAGGGAGTAACTGATAAGACGAACTCATGTATAAAAGCAGATAGCAGTGGCAATTGACCATGTACTATGAAATATATACAAAAAGTTCTATTACACTGTCGTCACATTTCAACTGTTAACACACTAGAACTAGGTAAAGAAGACATCCACATGCACAGAATCTGAAACAAAAAGCATGTTGGCTAGTCTTTTTCCATCAACACTTTCACAAAAAATATAGAGCATATCCTTGAAGAAGAAAGTAGTATCTACTTGTTCATCACTAGAGAAGAAAATTTCAGACCGATTCCATCAATTGCAAGCTAAAGTGTACCATGCTGAGGTAATCACAATCTTGCCTTCAGAAAATGAAATTGGAAGCATACAGGGAGCAATAAATACTCAGAAACCAACATTAGAAAGAAAATAAAGATCTATGAAGAACGAGAAATCATTTACCTGATCTTTTCCATGTATATCAGCTTTGACAAGCTTTGAATAGAATTCCTTTGAAACCTTTCCTTCTGCTGCACCGCTCTCCTCTACATGAATGAAAGCAACTCGGAGTGCCTCATTCCTAATAACAGAGAAGTATATTAATATACTAACAAGTGTTGCAATGAGGTTGGATAGGTTACAAAGAGATTTCTTATGGGGAGGTGTGGGAAATCAATAGAATTCCACTTGGTGAAATGGGGCACAGAACCCTGTTCAATTGGGAGGTTTAGGTACTAGAAAGCTTGGTATTTTCAATCAAGCTATTTTAGGGAAGTGGCTTTGGTGCTATGCTATGAAAAGGGTTCTTCTTTAAAGGAGTATTGAAGCAAAATAATACAATGAGACATAGGGCCACCGGAGTACAATGGAGGTCAAGAGTGCTCACGGACTGAGCTTGTGAAAGCCTATTAGAAGTGGTTGAGATAAGTTTTGAAGTTTACTACATATCTTGTTGGGGATAATACTCACATTTACTTTTCACTTCAAGGTGGACAAACATTTTGGGTTTGGAACATCCTAAAATGGAATGGACAAAAAGCTGGGTGGAGGAAGTACAATAGGATATGTAATATAACATACATCTATAAAAGATTAAAATGCAATGAGCCCTCTCTAACATTGGAAACCCCCCCGGGGGGCAGTTCCTCCCTCTCTTTCATTATGTTTATATGCATAATGCTTTAGGAATGCTAAGAACTTGGGCATGGCATGGCAGTACAATAATGGAGAGCAGATAATTATCAACAGACCTGATCTCCAGCACATTCAATAACTACAGACTAATAAAAGGAAATTTTTTTTAACAGATAAATACACAACTTATGCACCTGCATGGTATTGAATCTGTGACTCACCATACACTTACTGTTAAGATTTTTTGTTTTTTTTTGTTGGGGGGGGGGGGGGGGGGGGGGGGGAATGGTTCAGGTAGCCCCACTGTTGATTTTGAATGTCTGTTTGTAATTCCGTGAGGATGCTTGCATTTTGAGAGCTACTTTCTTCAAGTAAATTATTTTACTTATCAAAGAAAAGGGCAGTAGGCCATCGTATTATGTGGAACTGCATCCTTTAACTATATGCAGAATGCTTTTAATCACAGCCACATCCTTGTCAAATCATTTAATTATTCACAAATCCTAGGTAGCCACATACTCAAGCCCAAATTTTGAATCATTGCTAACGCTATATTAATATAAATCAAGAATGATTACTTTAATTTTCATTCTAACAACATAAATGGGTCAATATTAAAATATATATATATAATAAATTTCATTATATATATAATAATAACACAACAACAAGATCCATATTTTTTCAATGATCAAATCTATTTTCTTGCGTTTCTTGTTCTTATTTGAATTTTGCACCATGATCGGCGGAGTATTTTGTAACTATTTAGTTGAGTTCATGGATCTGTAAAATCTCTAATTGTATTTTTTTTTTTTTGATAAGTCTCTCTAATTGTAGTTCTTTTGGACACTATCTTTTGAGACCTCCTTTCTTTAGAAGACTCTCATCACTTAATGGGAAAAACAGCAGTAACTATACCTCTGTAACAAAAGAGCAATATCAGCGGCCTCTGGTGCCTTTTTTTGCTTTTGTTGACCATAAATTTGGCATGACACAACGTAAGTAAACTTCAAATCTGCTTGTGCCCTTGATTCACGAGACAACTCAAAACCTTGGGTTGTGGAATAAGCATCCACTATAGATTCAAGGTAAAATGTGAGGATATATCTGCGACATTCCCGAAAATCAAAAATTGACGAAATTAAAAAAGTTAGGAAGCAAATACCTCCCAGAGATCTCCCTTCAAGATAACTCTGCAGCATTAAAGCCCTTCTATAGTACATCATCCCACGCACTGTTTTTTCCAAGATCAAAAAAACATAGGACAAATCGATTAAAGTGGTATCAAACTCATTTGAAACAGGTAGAAATAAATAATATATTTTTCAATAGGTAAAGTAATCAAATAGTAGCACTAGAAACAAACAAAATTCCTGAATGCATCTGGAATTAAAGGATAAATTGTTATTGTTTAAGTGATTCTAACCAGTCCTGGCTAGAGTCTGCCCTCGGTAAGATGCCCAAAACCGCAGCTCCAAAGAATCAGTTGAACTTTCTTGAAGTTCTGCATCTCTAGTAGCTTCCGCACGGTCAATCCGTTCCAAAAAATTTTCCCATTCATCTATTTAGAAATCGAAATCTCAGCCATATTTGGTAAAGACAATGGACATAATAATATTAATAATAATATAAAGAAAAAACCGCCCCAAAAAGCATAATATTGAACAAGGAAAAAAGCTTTAGAACTTGGTTCTCCCAATAAAAGCAAATATACAAACACTTAACGTCCATTTTTCCAGAATCCTAACAAATGTTCCAGAAACCTTAAAGTCATGGAGAAATGACATTATTCAAAAAACAAAAAAAAACAAAAACAAAAACTAAAAAAATAAAATCATAAATATAAGAGATTCTGGGGTATCTTGTGGTGCTTGGGCACTAGGGATTGAACCCCACCTTCACCCCCCCCCCCCCCCCCTCCCCCCTCTCTACTTACCTATCAAAAAGGAAATATAAGAGATTCCCCTTCAAAACATCCAAAAAACAGTTTTTTTTTCTCCCTAAAAAATTTAAAAGCATATATTAAGGACAATTGGCTAGCACAATGGTAAAAGATCTCAGGCTGCCAAGTGCAGTGCATGGGCTCAAGTCTTGAATATGCAAAAAAGCTAATTTAAGACCATATGCAAGCCATCTCTCCCAGGACCCAACTTAAATGGGACCAGTACTGGGAAATGACCTTTAAAAACTGTTCATGCTATAGGAAAGGAAACCAACATTGGTTGCAAAATCCATAAACAAAAACAGGTTTCTAAGATTGTCCAGCAGCAAAATACAATGATTTTATAACCTTCTTGTGCAAACTGCAAACATCTGTAAAAGAATATTGCTCCAGTGGAATGGTCTTGAATGTGCATGTGTAAGGGTAAATCTCTGGGACATTTGTCGATTAATTGTGCAATGGTGAGCAAACTGTTGATCTTTTGCCTTCCCTTATTTTGGAGTCCTATGGTCAATGACCAGGATGGTGTTTGAGATGAGTGAAGTGCTCTTCAGGTGAAAATGTTGGTTTGGAAAACATGGCAGCATGCACATGTGAAACGCTGCCCTCTTTGCTTAATTTCGAGATTTGGGGTGAAAGAAATAATCGAATGGTTAGTGGTGTGGAGTTGTCTATTAATGAATTGAAATCGGTATCCCTCTGATTGTTGTTTAAGTAGTCTCATGAGCTTGGCACCACTTCTACAATTCTTCTGTAGATTTTATCAATTCTCTTTCTTTCTATTGTAAATTGTAATCCTTTAGGATATAGCATGAGGTTTGTTATTCTATTTCTATATATAATTTTTTGTATTACCAGTTGAATAAAGGAGATTAGAGGGGGTCCTTTTAAAAATTAAAAATTAAAAATAAAATAAAATAAAGAAAAGAGAGGCCAGCTGATGCTGCGAGGTTCAGATGGGGAGAAGTTTATGAGTAATAGCCCTAGTATGTTTTCATTTTTTTGTGTGCATGGTGGCTTTTTAAGTTGAATTCTCGCCGTAGGAAATTCAGAGAACCACAAGGTAGTTGCTAGATAGTGCTACACGTGCATGAGATGGAAACATGGTACATCATTCACCTGCCTTATATCACTCAAGCTCCGTGGTGGACAGTTTTCTCTCATTGGCATTTTTTTGGTTATCCTGTTTTGTAATCAAATAGTTGGAAGGGTATTCACTTGGAGATTGGTCTACTCTGATTTGATGTGTAGTATTTAGAGGAAGAGGAAAAATACAGTCTTCAAGGAAAACAAGCATGTGCTCTAATCATGTTATTTCAGGGCAAGCAACCCCTGTTACATTTCATGTTGATTGACTTTCGCACAGGTTTTTACTTGTATTTTCCTTCTTCAGAAGTGCCTCCAGATAGAAATGATTGCTTATTGAGAGATAAAGGAAGAGACATACCTGGAAAAATCTTCTGAAGATAAAAAAGAACAGATATTCCATCCTCATTTTCAACCCGCAATTCATGGTTAGAGTACAGCACTGTCTCACTGTAATATGGGGTGAAGACACTATTCTCGAACAAACAAATAAAACGAAATTAAAATGACATGTTTGACACTGACAAGGAAAATCACTTCTTTTGGCTTGCAAGTACCTGAAGGGCATCATTTCACTAACTGGCTTTGCAGAAGGCATATCCATGAATAATGAATTAGTAAAGAATTCCAATCTTCTTCTTGCTTCAAGATTCTTTGGAACATTATCTGCAGAATCTTTTACGGTGAGAAGAAGGTGCAACCGCCTCACTTGCTCCTTCTGTGGCAACATACAGGGTAAAATTGTTCAGGTAAATGCAAACTACATAGTAAAAGAGCTCATACAAGCTTCCAAAAATGTATACAATTTCAGGGTCCTCGGGCCATATAATCCTAGAAAAGAGTCTCCCTTCATTTCTTGCTCTTGCCAAAATGTTCCATGTATCAAGCTGCTCCCTGGAGCATTAAAATAGAAACAAATAAGTACAAATTCAACAAAGTTATCATTCCATATAGATTCTGCATCATGTGGAGAATTTTATACCTTAAATCAGATGACAACAACTCATGCGTAACAACTTCATAAAGGTCATAAAGAGCTTTTGCAGCGCCCCTTGCAAGTTCAGGAGTTTCATTCCTCTGATACAAATCACTTGTTAGTATGAAAATGATAACAAGAAATCACCATAACTTATAAAATTGGAAAAATAAATATACCATCATCCAGTATTCAATGAAATCAAATTCAACAATTTTATAGGTTAAGTACTTTGTGTGGCAGTAAGACATGCAACATTTGGCAGACAAGAGACCAATAAAGGGAAAAACTGTGCATTTGAAAAAGCAACCAAGCACTCCTAATTATGAAATTAAGAAAAAGAGAACATTTAATAGCAGCAATGTCTAATGCTATTCATTTTTCAACTATAAAGGATAACCAACAAGACAATGGAAGCACCACACAGCCCTTAAAAGGGCAACAAATGAAATAACCAAATAACAAAACGATAGAACTGCACCTAGAAAATACCAATATAGTTATGTGGACCAACCTGTTCAAAAACTCACATTGTTATGGAATAGGAAGACAAACACAGTATGCCAATCATCCAAGAAAGCAGTACAACAGTGATAAGCGTATTACTAGATCAAATAGATTGCTAAAGTAGAAACTACTATGCAATACAACAATCTTATTTGTTGTAACCCCCTTTTCCACCCCACAAGTTCTTTTCTTTTCTTTTTTTCTTTTTTTTTTTAGATTTCTAAAGTAGAAACTACTATGTGAAGGGTGTTGAAAGCTGGCCCTAGTAAAAGCTGTCCCTCTTTGTTTGCTATAAGGCTGTCCACCACTCGCCCGGACCCGATAACCGCCCGATCCGAGTAGCAGTCGACTGTAGGTTGACTGTGCCAAGGCCCAATCCCTTCGGTTTGAGTTGCGATTTGGCCATCTGAGAAACCTGCGAACCTGACCCAACCGCTGATTGGTTCTCTCTCCGTCACAAATCATGAATTTCGGCTAAAAAACCGGTAAGCTTGAACTCTATCTCTGCCAATATAAGGAGATTTGGAGGGATCTTTGCCAAATCTAACAAGATCTCAATAGATCCATCCAGATTTCGGCCATATCCGGCCAAATCTCAACCTATCTCAAACCCGACTCCGACCGAGACTCACCCGACACCCGATGAGAGCTGATCCGACGCTCCTTCCAAGTCGGCTAGGGTTTTGATTTTCACCACCCGAAGTGGTCATGTCAAGTCCAGGTTGGGCACAAACCCAACCCGGACCAACCCATTGACACCCCTATTTTGATGTGGAGCATTTGGTGTGAGATAAATAACCAGTGTTTTGAAGACTCTAAAAGGACAGTAGTAGACTTAATAAATTTATTCTTTAAAAAATTATCGGATTGGATGTCTATCATAGAAATTCCTTCTATTTCTTCAGTTTATGATTTGATGAATGCTTGGGTGACTCTCTTTTTTGGCCCCCAGTTGTATACTTCCCATATACTTGGGTGACTCTCTTTTATGATTTAAATAAAATTTCCATTACTAAAAAAAAAATAATAATAAATGGGAAGTACAAAAGAGACATGCAAAATAAGAATAAATAGAAGAGATGCCTAGGATTTAAAAATAACAAGATCCACAAAAATCCAAGTAAAGAATTGAAACAACACTCTCTATAGCCCTCATCCAATTAAAAATTAGAATTGAGAAATACAGATTTCAATTCGTTTTTCAGGGAAAAGTTATACAAGCACCCAATGGGTCTTGAACCCATGAACTCACCCTCCACCTAGAACATATAAGGTGAGGAAATACTAGTTGAGCAATAGCTCAGTGGCTAAAGACTTCAATCCCAATACTGTGACCCATTTCCTTCAATCCCAAATGTCCATTTTCCATAAGGTTTTGATACATAAAATTCCATAATGACTCCCAAAAAGAACCAATTAGGGGAAAAGAGAAGGATCTCCAGGTTGACTAAATTGCTATACTGGAATAGTGACCATGTTTTGGATCATATGCATTATTATTTTTTTTATAAGTAAAAAGTTTATTGATATCAAAAAAGTAGAACACCCTAGTACACAGGAAGGGTAAAAGGGGCCAAACAAACAAGAACAAAAATTGCAAGAATCTAAGAAATCAAGAAAGGATGGAAAAGATTGGTTCCGCAAGGCAGCCAACCAATCCATTAAAGTTCTAAAGAAAAATAGCTTCAAGTCTGCAATGGATCTCTCCTTATCTTCAAAGCACCGACTATTTCTCTCCCTCCAAAGGCACCACAATAAGCAATAAGGAACCATAAGCCATATGTACCCGTTTCGATGACAACCAAAACTGTCTTTCCAACATGCTAGAAGCCCCACTACAGATTGCGACATAACCCAACTTACTCCAAACAACCCGAACACCATAGCCCACATATCCATTGCAACCGGACAATGAAGAAAAAGATGATCAACCGATTCACCATTACATTTGCACATATAGCACCAATCCAAAATCCAAATCTTCCTTCTTCGTAAATTGTCAATCGTTAAGCATTTCCCTAAAGCAGCAGTCCAAACAAAGAAAGCTACTCGAGAAGGAATCTTCTGTTTCCAAATGCTTTTCCAAGGAAAGCAACAGTCATTAGAGCCCGCTAAAAGATTGTAGTAATCCCTAACCGTGAAGCCCTTCTCTCTATCAAATTTCCAACACATCTTATCCTCACCAAGCCCTCTCACCAATGCACCATATATGGTATCCATGAAACCAGCTAGTGCCTCTAATTCCCGAACATGCACACCCCTAAAGAAACTTACATCCCAAAACAAGACTCCATTATCAAACTTCATAACCTCAGCCACACTAACCTCCTGATCTCGGCAAAATCTGAACAAGTCAGGATAGCTGACTGCAAGAGATATTTCACCACACCAACGGTCTTGCCAAAACTTCACTCTAGACCCATCCCCAATATCATATAGAATGTGACGAGAGAAAGAAGACCAACCCCGACTAATATTTTTCCACAAGCCAGCACCATATGGACCATTAGTGGGCCTAGTACACCAATTACCCCATCCACATCCATATTTCACGGCTATCACTTGCCTCCAAAGGGCAGCCCTCTCCATCCCAAATCTCCATAGCCACTTCCCAAGCAGAGTTTCATTAAAAAGTCTTACCTTTCTTATCCCCAAACCACCCGAAGCAATGGGAGTGCAAACAGTAACCCATTTAACCAAATGGAATTTTGGTTCATCACCAATGCCACCCCATAAGAAATCCCTCTGAAGTTTCTCAATTCAGTTAGCCACAGAAGCAAGAATAGGGAATAAAGATAGAAAATAAGTGGGTAAATTAGAGAGAGTGCTTTTAATTAAAGTGACTCTACTTCCCTTGGATAAGTACAAAACGTTTCCATCCTGCTAATCTCCGTTTTATCTTTTCCAGAATTGGATTTCAAATTGTCTTATCCTTGCATTTAGCTCCCAAAGGAAGGCCTAAATATTTCATTGGAAGGTTACCTTGTTTACAACCAAGGACATTCAACAATAAGTCGAGATTATGCACCATACCAACAGGAACCAACTCTGACTTGCCCAAATTTATCTTTAGGCCAGAAACCGCCTCAAACCAAATGAGAATCATAGGGAGAAACAAAACCTGATTCAAATCAGCATCACAAAAAATCAAAGTGTCGTTCGCAAAGAGCAGATGTGACACCTCCAGAGATCTTCCCTCTAAACTACCTACACCAAAGCCTAACATGTGACCATCATGGACAGCCTTATCCAACATTCTCCCAAGGGCTTCCATCACCAAGACAAACAACAAAGGGGACAATGGGTAACCTTGTCTCAACCCCCTGGCGCTGTCAAAGAACCCACAAGGAAACAGGGATACAAGACGACTCTAGTTGGGATACAAGGCAATGGGTAACCTTGCCTCGATAGGAGCCTTTTTCAAAATTCTTATGGTTTGACATACAAGACGACTCTAGAGTACGATTTTGGACACTAATTTGGTTATACAATTGCTCTCTCCGAGATTTGTTTACCAACCTGTTCACCTTAGAGATGGACAAGGAAGCCTCAGTGGTTATGTATTTAGCCAACACCCACAATGGTCAAGTTTAACATTGGATCCCAACTTCACCAAGTCCTTTCATGATTGGGAACTGAAATCCATGGCTTCTTTTTTAAGCTACCCTATGCTAATTTGCCTTTTTCCACAAGGGAAGACCGAGCTTTATGGATGTGAAAGTCAAAGGGCCAGTTTAGGGTCCAATCATTCTATAATACCCCTGAAAGCCTTCACTATTCTTTGGCTAAGAAATTTGGACCTTTGTCTTTGCTTTGTTTGGCCGAGTGTAGGTGATGCCTAAATCAACGCTTGAGCTTTTGAAGTGTTGGCAAGGATGCTTTCAGTGACACAGAATGCTAAGGTGTGGAGAAGAACGCCCTATGTATCATGCGGATTTTGTGGTTTGAACAAAATAGAGGGATTTTGATGGGGTGGAACATCCTATCTATGTAGTCAAAGAGCACATTTTGCAATCCTTGTACGACTAGATGCAAGCTCAGGGTAGTATCCATTCAATGTCTTTTATTGATTTCTCTGTCTCCTTATCTTTGATTTTGTGTTCTTCAATGACTGCCCACGTTCATTTGTGCCGGTCCTTTTCTCCTCTTTAATGGAATTTTTTACTTATTAAAAAAAATTAAAAGATGGAGAATATACGCAGATCTGTGTTTTACAGATTTGTTTAATTTTTCTTTTCATATTGATGAGATTTATAAATTTAAATCGTTTTTTCTTTTTCTTTTTTATAGTTACAATGAGGAGGGGGCATTTGAACCCTAGATGTCTTAGAAACATTAGAAGGTGCCAACCAATTAAGCTGCAAGGCTCTTTAAAACTTAGATCCTTTTTTCGTGCTGCTAGAATAAATTTCTGAACCCAACTACCTGCCAAAATCCAACCATTCACTTGAAGGTTGGATATAGATGTTTTCGTCTGATTCTCCAAGATTCGGGTCAAGTGGTGGTTTGACCCCCAACCTAGGTTGCACCGACACGGCATTTTTGCCAAAGTGTCGGTGTCCGACACGTGTCGGACACCGATACCGGTACGACTTGCCGGACTCCGGTGTCCGAGCGGTGTCGTTTTTTTTTTTTCGCTTCTCCGACACAGCGCCGACACGGGGCTGACGCAGAAGACACACTAGCTGTTGAAAAAAAAAAACAAACAAACAAAGAAAAATTCAAGATTTTGACAGACCAGCGAGCTCCCTCGCGAGCGCTACATCGGGCCAATCGGCGAGCTCCATCTGTCCCTCTGTCCCTCGCGAGCGCTACATCGGGCTGGCCGGCAAGCTCCCTCTGTCCCTTCGATCTCTCTCTCTCTCTCTCTCTCTCTCTCTCTCTCGGCGTGGACAGGCCCTTCCGATTTCTTTTTTTTCCTTCTTCTTTTTTCTTTCTTTCTTTTATCTGCTGACTGCTTCAGCCCCTTTGTTTGGTGTACTGTGGCGTGTTATAATTATAACACCCAGCTTTTTTTTTTTTTTTTTAATCCCACTTTCTGGGTTATACTTTACTGTGTGTATATATATATATATATATGTATTTTTTTTTTTTTTTTTTGTTTCTTTGCTCAGCCTTGCCTTATAAATTATATCATTTATTATGAATTTAGTGATTTTTGTTTTTATGTGTCCTGCTATAGTTTTATTTATTTATTAAAGTTAAATATTGTAGGTGATTTTACTAAAGCTTGTTTTTGTGATTTTTGTTTTTGTGTGTTCTACTTGTTTTTCTTTTATGTTTTTAGTTTGTTATTGAATGTAATCTATTTAAACTTTTGGTTTGTACTCTAAACATTTTATGTGTATTATTGTACTACTTTGGGTATTAGTTTACTTATTTGTAGTTTTTAAATAATTTAAATTCTAGACATATACATATTTTATGTCTAAAAATATTTAAAAATATGCCTAAATATAAAAATTTAATTAATTATTTAATTGCCGTGTCCACGCCGTGTTGTGTCTTACTTTTTCAAAAATTGCCGTATCCCCGTATCCGTGTCCGTGTCGTGTCCGTGCATCATAGCCCCCAACCAGAACCCAGCTAACTCGTGGTCACCCCTACTCCAACTCATTCAAAAAGACAAGAAGAGAGGGGTTAATATGGCTTGTATATTAGTATAGATAGCCTCTGTAGAATCTTCTTTGACAAGGCTGGGGGCAGGGGAGAGAAGAAGTTCGGATGTTCATTTCATTTGGGACTTTAATGATTGGGAGATGGTTGAAGGGGTGACCTTTCTTCGTATCTTGGGAGCCAATATTCCTTTAATGGATGTTGGAGACCAAATGAGATGGAAGTTGAAGCCTAATGGGGATCTTGACATCTAGTCATTTTATAACAAGCTGCGACGTTCTCCCTCTGTTTTCTTTCCTTGGAAAGGTATTTAGAGAGTTAAGGCTCCTCAGCGTGTTTCCTTTGTTGTTTGGTCTGTTGCTTGGAATAGGATCCTCACGGGTGATAACCTGAAACTTAAGAGTTTTGATTTTGTAGACTGATGCATTATGTGTCGTTATTGTAGGGAGACGATGGATCACTTACTTCTTCATTGTGAGAAGGCTCATAATCGATTGTGGAGTTTTGATTTTACATCTTTTGGAATTTCATGGGTCATACCTAGAACGATTCCAAATCTGCTTTTTGGCTGGTGAAATTGGTTGGGAAAGCACTCGTTTAACATCTGGAATTTAGTTCCGTTGTGCTTACTATGGTGTCTTTGGAAGGAGCAAAATTGGTGAACTTTTGAGGACTTGGATACTTCCAAAGATCAGATGTTTGCTTCTTTTAGTGGAAGTGTGGAAACTTATTCGACTAGTCTCAGGTTTGGGGACTCACGACTAGTGATTCTCTCCCTTTTTTTCTTAGTTCTCTGCTCTTTTATAATTAGTCTGCTGCTCGGTTTTCTTTTGTTTCTTTTCTCTTTTTCCTTTTTTTTGTAAATGCTGGTTTGCTCTGTGCTTTTCATGCATAGAGCAGCCTTTTGTACATATATCATTCTTAATTATCAAAAAAAAATTAGTATAGATCCCAGCAGTATCAGCTCCATCAAGTTAAATGATGCACATAGTCAACAAAACACATACTAGGAGCCCAGTCAGCGCCGTGAATCTTGAAAGCACCACTGGCAGCTTCTTAAGAGATAAGGTTATGACAAGTGAACCCTCTGAAATACTGTTGTTGATCTCACGGAAAATCCTCTCAACCCTATCATAAAGGAGGTTACCAATAAATAAAAATAATAAATAATCAATATTACACATTTAAGTATACAAGGCATGCAAAATCTATAACAAATTTGGTTGAATTTAAACCGGAAGCATAAAAATTTAAAACAATACAAGAATGAGTGGAGATCCATACCAAAGTCTTCCTTCACCATCAACCAGGGAATATAAAATTTTTTCAATACTAAAATAACACTCTTGAACTGCATAGGCCATGTATTCGTCCCTACATATTCTATCCCAAAGATCTGCCTGTGTGTCTTTGCAGTCCAAGGCCAAGTCTATTGCCAACAAGATCTGGAAAAAAAAATGATGTATTTCAGTAGACATGACATTCAGCAAACCACAAGCGTCAGTAACCAACAACATTCCAGCTAACATCCAATAAGCTACACCTTACTGCTGAGAAGAAACAAAGGCCATTGTACTAGTCTTAAACTTCCTTTGTTGCTAGGAATAGAGAGCAAGGCCAACTCCCTGGGAGCATTAAAATGAAAAAATGACATTAATAGAAATTACAGAAAAACAAGAAATAGAATCATAAACTACAGTAATGCAATCAGATTTTTCTTTCCCTTGGCAAACAGTTGATCTACCTGTTACTAATAAAATCCTCCTCACGCAAGCTTTTGATTATCTCATTCCAAAATGGAGAAAATAAGGCTGCATATGCCTTGTTCATATCCTGAGACCCCTAAAAAGAAAAAATAAACATAATAACACAGAGCCAAATAAGAAAGGTTTTAAACAAACATGTCATTGATTATCCCAAAGAAAAAGAAATGTTTTGTTAGAAAATAAAAGTCTTATCTATTTAAAATAAGGTCCAGCTAGCAGATGCGCTTAGGGCATTTATTAATAAACCATTTTAGATATATTTTGATATCACTTTTATGGAAAATATAAAAAGTTGTCAAAAAAAATCAGTTTCCTTTTGTCCTTTCATTAAAATGTTTCTAAATTTATTTACTAAACAAATGCCCTTATGTAATCCGTTAATAAAATCCTTAAAATAAAATAAAATAAAACTTTTTGGTCTCAACAATGGGAAATTTTCAACATCACAGGATTTAGAGGCTGATGCATGCTTTTGTTTCATATCAGAATTCAAAACTTCAAATGAAGGTCAGAAGTAGCCAACTAATGTTCCATTGCTTTTGGACCACTAGAGGTTTCCAATGACGCTTAAAATAACCAATTTCAAACTGAAAATAATTGTGCCTTCACATCAGAAAACAATCCAAGTCACTGAAACAATTTCCTCGTGCATCTACAGTAAAATAAATGCTACTGCATGAGTAAAACCATAAAAGCATCAAAGAAATCACTCACCTGAGGTGCTTCGCTGTTAAAGGGCATCCTGAAAAGGCACATTGAAAGACTTTGTTTAAAAAGAATGATAGAGAAAATAGCCGATATTAATTCACAAGCCATTTAAACAATAGATATCAAAGTCAAAACAAGTGTTTTTTTTTTTTTTGGAAGAACAAGTAAACTAATCTTCCATTTTGATACAGGCAAATTTGCCAAAAGTCAAATAGCTCCAAGCCCTACACTATTCTTTTTTTGATGGTAACTTATACACACACCTAGTGGGTCTTGAACCCACAACCTCACCCTCCATTCCATGATTACAAGAGGAAGATGTGCCAATTGAGCAAAAGCTCATTGGCCTTACATTATGACGGACATTTATAAAATGTTCTAAATAATATTCTTTCTGTATTAATTTAAATGTCTTGCTTTCCTACTAACAGTTTTTTTAAATAGTCTCTCTTTGAGTCATTGTAGGCAGCCTTTGCTCATCTACTTTATGAAATTTGATATCTGAATTTTTTTTTAGCTCTTTGAGCTTAGAAATTGATATCTGCTTATTACAAATTTAATCCTATTATCTTTTCTTTGTTATAATCTTGTTTTGTTGCTGAAATTTCTTCTTAAACCCTTAATCTACACTAGTCTGAGTTCTTCCTACCGCATCACATACCATTGAACTTAGATGTTCTCTGAAAAATTATTATGATTTTTATATTATCCTAATCTAAATTAGAATAACTCAACTTGAATAGGAGGAGATTGTGAACACTGAACAGTATTCTGAAACATTAACCAAGAGCTCAGTAATCAGATTCTCTCCTAAAACAATTGAGTGCACATGTTTGTTTGTGATGTGAGCTGTTAGAATTATCATGTAGATTGCATGATTCCTACACAACTCACCTAAAGGTAGATGTCTAAGGTACAATTCTAATCTAGGAGGCCCTGCTACCTCGAATCAGCCACAAATACTGTTTTAGTTTTCATTTCCTAGGGCCAGTATGGGGGGATTTCGTAGTTTCTTTATTGAGTCTAAGTTGTTTCAGTTGGTGTTTGAGGAAGGAGGGAATTTTTTCTCCCTTAAGATTTTTGAACGAGGAAAATACTACATGCAATCGGTGTTTAGGGGCAAGAGTGCAGCTCTTTGGACAATGAGGAATCTGGAACACATCGTGAGTGGGGTTAGTCCTAAGCAATTTTTCATGTTCAGGGAAGGTGATACTGCTTACACGCTGCAACGGGGGTCCAACTCGTTTGGGCAGTATTTATCAATGACAGAGCTTAAGGTAGGTGGGATGCGGAGAACTATCATTATTCCTGCCGGAAAATTACAACAAGGATGGAGAACTTTTGGGATTGAATTAAGAAGGCTTTTGGAACCTTCTCAACATGAGTTGGGTGGATTGAAGTTTGTCCAGTACAGGTCTAAGCAATTCCCAAAATATCAACCTGCTAGGTCCTATGTGGAAGCTGTCAAAGCTCCGGTGCAGGCAAGGTTGAAGCATGTTCAGCAGCCCCTCAGTAAGGAAAAGGTTCAGGATGGTATTGTGAAGAATTTTTTGGAGTTTCCATGTGACGACCCTCACAAACAGATAGTAGCTTCTGAAACTCAGGCTGAAAGTTGTCCTCAGTCAGCCATGGGTGGTGGGGAGGGTGGAGAAGGTGGTATTGATGGTAAGAATAAATTTAGGGAGAAAATCCTGGAAGGAAATAAATTCACTATTCCTTTGAAGCCCAATTTGAATTCAAATATGGTTGAGTTTGGAAAGTTGCGTGATAGGAGGAAGGTACGCTGGCTTGGGAGAGGGCTGACTGTGAAGGTGAATGAATATGGAAAGAGGCGGGTATCTTGAGATAGTGTTAGAGGGGGTAAACAAGCTGGCAAATCGGTGTTAAGTAATACTGGCCATAATACAAACGTGGGTTTGGGCCCAGTCAAGCAAAATGCCCAAGCCTTAGTGGGAAATAAAGAACCTATTTTGGGCCCGGGTCTGTCAAGCCCACATAATTTTAATTTTAAGGCTGGAGAGAGTTCCTTCAGTGGACCAAGGGCTTCGGAGACTTCTTACCAGAATGGCTTCACTGTGCCGAGCTCAGGTACGAGTGAGATCATTGCCACGAAGGATTTTGAGAGCTCAAGGCTCACACCTACCACATCGGAGCACCTTGCGACGTCGTTGAAGGTATCGTTGGGTATGTATTCTTCCGTAGCAGCGACGGAAGTGATGGGTAAGGGCGGAGAGGACAGCGTGATCCCACTAGCTCAGCTACCCTCTGCATCGGCAGGACTAGCGGTGGTGGCCCAAGCCACCCAAGACCAGATATCGCCGATCAGCGCTCTGAGTGGGTCGAGGGTGGTGCCAATGGTGTCAGCCCCGACATCGGAACCAGTACTGACCCATGCTGACCTGATAGTATCGACGGTGGTGTCTCTGTCTCTGTCAACTATAAGGGAATTGGTCGAAGACTTGGGTAAGACTTGGGGTAATTCTAAAGACTGGATATTACAGTTGCGTGATGGCAGACAATTAGTGCTCCCATTGTCACTGTATCGTTCTCCAGATAGTATGTCAGTCTGCTCAAGTTTGGAGGGAAAGTGTGTACCAAGTAATGCTTCTAGTACCATTGAAGGGCAGAGGGTTAGTTGGGCAGACAAGGGTGAGGGGTTAGTAGAGCCTTTGTCTGTGGTTCCTGGGTCTGAGAGTGAGTCATGGGAATTTGGTGAAAGGTCGAGCTCTTGTGAGGGTGGTGATGAGCCATTAGTTGTGGTACCTTTGACCACTGAAGGTCCGTTGGAGTTGATGACTAGTCATGTGAAGAAGTTTGGGTGTAAGGAGAGTGTGGATTGTCATCTTTCTCAATGGGTAACCAATAGGATAAAGGCTTTCAAGAAATCTGTGGGCACTTCGCTGGAAGGTTTTGAGGAGCAGATTACAGGTTTGTTATTAGCCATTGAGGCCAGGAAGAAAGATAAAAAAAAACTTGTGGTAGGTGATCAATCAAAGTTGGTCAAGTCAGGCCAGAAAGGTCAACGGGAGTTAAAGAATTTGTTGTCTTCGTTGAATGTTGAGTATGATCCAAATAAAGCAAGGAGTGCAAGTTCTGAGCGGGATGTTGTGCCTTATCAATGAATGTGAAGATTATTTCTTGGAACGTTAAAGGGTTGAATGAGCAGGACAAAAGGCTCAAGGTTAGAAATTTAATTAGAAAATGGGGGCGAAATGTGGTTTGTCTTCAAGAAACCAAAATGGGGCTGATTAATAGAGCGGTGATTCCTAGCTTATGGGGTGGCCAACATGTTGACTAGTCTTATTTAGGTTCTTGTGGAGCTTCTGGCGGGGTGTTGGTGATGTGGGACACTCAGGTAGTGAATAAAATGGAGGAAGCAATGGGGAGATTTTCGGTTTCTTGTAAGTTTACAAGTGTGTCAAATCAGTTTGTTTGGGCGTTTACTGGTGTTTATGGTCCTAATTTATACCGAGATAGGAGGTTTTTATAGGAGGAACTTTGTGGCTTGAATAGCTGGTGGAGTGTTCCATGGTGTGTGGGTGGTGATTTTAATGTGGTTAGGTTCCCTTCCGAACGATTGGGTTCTAATTCTGTCACTGTAGCTATGCGGGAGTTCTCCAATTTTATTTCGGAACAGGGTCTCGTTGATCTGCCATTGCAAGGGGGTTCTTTTACTTGGTCAAATTCTAAATAAGTTGCTTCAAAGGCTAGGCTGGACAGATTCTTGTTTTCTACAGATTGGGAGGAGAAGTTTCCAACAGTGTCTCAAAGACGGATGTCTAGGTTGTGCTCCGATCATTTTCCAATTGTCCTGGAGGGTGGATCTTTCCAGAAAGGGAGTATGCCATTTAGATTTGAGAATATGTGGCTTAAGGATGAAGGTTTTGTGGATAGGGTTCAGTCTTGGTGGGATTCCTATCAGGTTCATGGTGCATCGAGTTTCATGCTGGCCAACAAATTAAAGTTCTTAAAAAATGATTTGAAAAGATGGAACGTGGAGGTGTTTGGTCATGTCAAAGTTCGGATTAAAAAATTGTGGAAGGACCTAAGTGCTCTAGAGAATATGGAGGAGAGTGGGGGTTTATCAGCAGAAGAAAGGGCTGAAATGGGAAGAATTCGTGATGAGTTAGAAAAAGCTACTCTATTGGAGGAAATAAGTTAGAGGCAAAAATCTAGAGTTCTTTGTGTTAGGGAAGGAGACAAGAATACTAAATTTTTTCACCGCATAGCTAACTCTCATAGGAGGGTTAATTCTATTGATAGGCTTATGGTGGATGGGGTGTTGTCTTCGGACTCGGCTGCTATAGCAGATTGTATCTCTCAGTTCTATAAGCAGCTTTATTTGGAGGATGTGGCTCATAAACCTGTCTTAGACGATGTGAATTTTTCTAGTATCTCGGTGGAAGATGCAAGTTGGCTAAATAGGCCTTTTGAGAAAGAAGAGGTGTTTGGGGTGATCAATGACTGTAATGGTGACAAGGCACCTGGCCCGGATGGCTTTTCAATGGCATTCTTCCATACTTGTTGGGGTGTTTTGAAATCAGATATTATGGTTGTATTCCACAACTTCCATTCTCAGGAGGTGTTTGAGAAGAGTCTTAATACTTTGTTCTTTGCCCTTATTCCTAAGAAAGTGGATGCTGTGGAGGTTAAGGATTTTCGACCTATTAGCTTAGTTGGTGGGATTTATAAGATTATTTCTAAGGTGTTGGCTAATCGGCTTCGTAGGGTGGCGCATGGGCTTATTTCGGATTCACAAAATGCTTTTGTGAAGGGCAGACAGATTTTGGATTCCGTCTTGATTGCTTCTGAATGTATTGATAGTAGATTGAAGTCAAGGGTTCCAGGTGTATTGTGTAAATTGGATGTGGAGAAGGCGTATGATCGTGTGAGTTGAGACTTTTTAATGTATATGCTTCAACGTTGTGGTTTCTCAGAGAATAGAGAAAATGGATAAGATATTGCATTTCAACCTTAAAGTATTCCATTTTGATCAATGGTAGCCCATTTGATTTCTTTGGAAGTTCTAGGGGGCTTCGGCAAGGGGATCCTTTATCTCCTTTGTTGTTTGATATTGTGATGGAGGCATTAAGTCGTATGTTGGAGGTGGCTACCTCCGCTGGGCAATTTTCAGGCTTTTCTGTGGGTAGTACGGTTGGTCCATCTGTGATGGTGTCTCATCTTTTGTTTGCAAATGACACTCTGATTTTTTGTGATGCTGAACCTTCTCAGATTGCTAATTTGAGGGCGATTCTTGCTAGATTTGAGGAGGTGTCAGGGCTTCATATTAATTTGGGAAAATCTGAATTGGTTCCTGTTGGTGAGGTACACAATTTGGAGGCTTTGGTGGGTCTGTTGGGGTGTGGGCAGTCTTCTTTGACATTGAAATATTTGGGTCTTCCTTTGGGTGCTAAATTTAAGGATTTATCGGTTTGGAATCCTATCTTAGAGAGAATGGAAAGGAGATTAGCAAGTTGGAAGAGAATGTATTTATCTAAAGGGGGTAAGGTGGCACTCATTAAAAGCTCTCTCTCGTCTTTACCTACATACTTTCTTTCCCTTTTTCCTTTACCGGGCAAGGTGGCAAAGCGTATGGAGAAATTACAAAGGGATTTTCTGTGGAATGGGCTTGGTAATGAACCTAAAATACATTTAGTTAATTGGGCAAAGGTATGTAGGCCTTTGCAGGTTGGGGGGTTGGGTATAAGGCGGTTGGAGACCTTCAATTCTGCCTTGCTAGGAAAATGGTTGTGGAGGTATGGCATGGAGATTGATGCTTTATGGAGGAGGGTTATAGAGGCAAAATATAGGAACATTTGGCATGGTTGGTGTACGAAAAAGGTGACGAGTCCTTATGGGGTCAGCTTGTGAAGATACATTAGAAGTGGCTGGTTAAACTTCTATAAACTCCTTGTTTATAATGTGGGGGATGGTACTAGAGTGAAATTTTGGAAGCATGTGTGGTGTGGGGATTGTACTCTCCAAGAGGCCTTTCCAGAGCTTTATTGTCTTAGTAGGTCAAAGGATTCCTCGATGGCTGTAAGTTATGGATTGGTCTGCTGGAAGGTTCTATTGGAATGTGCAATTTCGTCGTCCACCACAAGATTGGGAAGAAGAAACCTTTGACCAATTTATGGGGTTGGTTTACTCTTCGACAGTGCAGGGGTTTGGCCTAGATAAGGTTTGTTGGAAACCTGCAAGGAATAGAGGTTTTGAGGTTAGAAGTTATTATTGCACCTTCTACCCCCCTACTCTTGTTTCCTTTCAATGGAGGATGATTTGGCAATCGAAGGTTCCTCCAAGGGTGGCTTTTTTTTCTTGGTCTGCTTCCTTAGGTAAGATCTTAACAACAGACAACCTTCGTAAAAGACGAGTGATAATGCTTGACTGGTGTTATATGTGTAAAAGGTGTGGAGAGTCGGTGGATCACCTTCTACTTCATTGCTCCATAGCTTGGGAGTTGTGGTCTTTGGTTTTTTGCTTGTTTGGTATTCAGTGGGTTATGCCTTATACTGTTCTTGAGTTGTTTGAGGCTTGGCAAGGAAAGTTTGCGCGACATCGTCACTTTGATGTTTGAAGATTAGTGCCTCATTGCTTGATTTGGTGCATTTGGCGTGAAAGAAATGTTAGAAGCTTTGAGGGTTGTGAACGTTCTTTGCTGGAGATTAAATCTTTTTTCTTACACACTCTCTTTGAATGGAGTGTGGTTTTTTCTCATTTTTCTTGTTCCTCATTTTCTTTTTTTCTTGACCGTTGTTCTTTCGTTACTTGATTTGTGCCCCCTTAGTACATCCCCAATGTACTTAGTTTGGCAATATTTATATTATTAATAATATTCTTACGTTATCTATCACAAAAAAAAAAAAAAAAATGTCTTGCTTTCCTATTTTCAACTTCCTAAAATATATGCACCCATTCTAAAAATAAAAGTTCATACTTCTTCAATTTTGTACATTACCCTTACCTTTTCTTTCTTTTCTTTTTTTTTAAAAAGTAAACAAGATTTTTTTTGAAAATGTGTCACCTCTTATATACAATATGGATATTTTAAGAAGATTGTTCCATATTTATCTCTTTGTTAATTTTTTGGATTATTCAAAAGATACAATGGGGAAGGGGAATTTAAAATAAAAACTAGACATTTCTATTGGAAATGCCCATAGGTGTCATTTGAGCTACAAGGCACTTGGCTCTCTTAGTTAATTTGATGCAGGGATTCTCAGGGGGCTGCTGTTTAGGCTTAGAATTGATTAAGAGAAATGAGAGTTTCTTAGAACAGTGAACAAGGTGTGACAAAACCTTCTTAAGAGAAATCCATCTCTTGAAAATAGCACTAGGCTAATCTATGTAATTGCATTCAAAAACTAATCACAAAGTAACTACAATGTAGTACTTATACTATTTGTTTGGCATTGGAGCCTTCTAGATGCTTGACAGGTGTCTAAATCCTATTGGCTATTGCTTAAGCAATCATCTAACTAACTAACTAACTATTCACAAGAGGATTAGGATGCAACAACTTGAAATGCCCTGCATCATAATTATTGTGGCATTTCAAATCAAGCCATATTCTAAGAGAAGAGGTAATCAATAAAATAAATATTTAATAAATAAAACACTACCTATTGGCTTGTGATGAGACAAGATTTTTGACAAGTGCTTCAGGGAAGCTCTCAAAACGTTTATGCACCATTTCAATTGAACGTATCTGATATAAATCACAAGAAACAATTAACACTATAAGATTTCTGAAGAAAAGAAAGGAGAATAATATATCAAGACATCAGTAAAAAGAGCATTTAGTTTCTAACAAAATAAAAATAGAACCTGTCCCTATTGTTGGAAATATATTATTATAAAATATATTTATACCTCGCCTAACCGAGCTCGTGCACCCTTGATACCACCAACAACAGCTGATAAAAGAGTGTACCAGATGTGAATGTCCATTAGATAGATCTGGAAAAGAAAAATATATGAAAATGAGATATGACCAAGTACACATACTATATGCATGGTGATGGAAACTTTTATGATATAGGCAAAATGATTTTTAGTTATATAGGCACTGAATAAGAAAGCCCTATAGCTGAGTCAAATCAGGAGGTGAGCGTCTCAGTCAAGGTGCAATGGTGCAATGCACTTCAAATATACCTTGGCAAGTTACCCTAGGCGATTGTTTTGGCCAACATCTAAACCTAGATTTCTCAAGTGTACTGCCTTGCTTAATGAAACACTCAGGCAGCCACCTAATATTGAATTCATATCCAGATACATAAACACTGAAGCTAAAGAAAAATACTCACAGCCACAACAGGAGCCCACAGACTAGCTATAGTCAATACATTTTTATTATCTGCCAAAATCAAAAACATATGTCAGAAACACATAGTATCCGTTAATATCAAACAATAACTACCAACCAAAGGGTTCTCTCTCTCACTCTCCCCTGAAAAATAACTTCATAAGCAACCCCTTTTTCCAACATTATGCAAATCTACATAAGCTCAACACTTAAAATATTCTTATAGAATGCCTACTGTCAATGTAAAGTCAATAAGAATAATCTACAAGGAACAAATTGATAAACACTAAAATTATTTAATCGCAACAGGCATAACACTATACAACAAAGCTCAACTACAAGAAAAAGCCATCTTCAATTTTTCTCTTTTCCAGGAAGTAGTATCAATACAGACACACAGAGAAAACCCAAGAATACAGATAGCATACATACGATTACCAATAAAAGGAAAAGGAAAATGGGAAAAAGAAAGAGAATACATATAAAAATTGAATAAAAATTTTCATTATGAATTTTGAAGACTTGCATACAGAAAGAACACAGCAAGAGTTGATAGATCAATCAGTACACATGAATAGAGACAAATTATTAATAGTATACTGATCTACCATCCATTATTGTCTACTGTTTTATCTTATAAGGATTTATTGAGAATTTCCATGTAAAACTTTCCAAATTAACATCTAGACCATTATCTTCATATTTTAGGTAGGACCTCAACACAAGGGTTGATGTCAACATTTTTTTCCTGGCTTTTAAAGAGGTTGATAGCACTGCTTGATTGATTTACCTCATTATTTCCAGAAACGCACTGTTAAGCTTGTTGCATAATCATATTGCAATCTACATCACACATTTGTCACTACTTTGTACATTACCATATTAACCAATCCTTCAATGCATTCCTTAATTTCTGTTTGACATTACACTGACAAAATGCTACCAGAAAATGGTTTTTTTATTTATATATAAATAAAAAAATTATGAAATTGCAAATAACAAGTTTTGAACCTAGGAACAAGCTTTACATTCATTTGGCTTGCATGTTGACCACTAAGGTACACATGCTAGGTGGTAAAATTTGATTAATGTAGTGCTCTCAAACAACAAAATATATAAATAAATAAATGAAAGGGTAGATCATAGTGATGAACTTACTCTTTGAGAAAAAATCATGCCAGGAGTATTCCAAATTTGAAAGGGTCCTAATAAGTCTGGTGGGTTTCACAAGAGGTTTGATCTGCAATAGGAGTACAAATTAACTAAGGACATCGGTGCTATATAAACCTATTCCTAAATATCCACATAAAGTTAGAACACAATGCTTGCCTGTAGGAAGTAAGCAAATGTGAATTTGCATATAAAGATCACCAACCAAAAGGCCACATATCTGCATTTTGTTTTGGGAGAGAAAGGTGGGGGGGAATTAAAATAATGACAAGTAAGAAAAACTTATCATTCATAAAAGTCAGATCAAGAATTAAAGTGCAGATTTATTATTGTTAAGATCAAGCATAGAAGGCCACATTTATCAGTCCCAAAAACAAACATAAGCATCTAAAAGGAAAATAAGAATTCTGACAAAGTAAGACACATTTATCATTCGCTATTGGAAGACTCAGATCAAGAATGAAAGTGCCTGTCATCTAATGATTGGATGTCTGATGCAGGGAATGCGATGGGCTGTTTGTGTATGGTTCAGAAAAAATGAAAGTTGCTTAGAACATATTGATAGGTGGATAAGTACCTCTACAAGAACACATAGTTCCAAATAGCAAACAAAGGCTAACAATTCATTCAATTACCAAAAACTGATTTACAAAGAGCTTACATTCTCCTACTTAAACTAGTTGTTTGGCATTGGCAGCCTCTAGATGGTTGACAAGTGTAAAAATCCTATAGGCTAATGCTTAAGAAATCCTCTAACTAACTAACTAAGTAACTAACTAATTAGTTACAAGTGGATTAAGATATAGACATATAGTTACTTGAAATGCCCTGCATCAATGTCACTCTTCAACAACATACATAATAAGCATCTGAAACTCAATAAGAAGCCTACATAAAACATTCTAGACAACGTCCACTTGTTTTATAATATAAAACATAGATAACATAGTGTTTAATTTAAAGATTTCCAGCAAGTCTTGAACTTTTCCAAGCTCCATCTTGGCCAATACAGCTTATTAAGAATAGAACAATATGGCAAGGCAAATTAGCATGTTGGTGAGAAGGTTTTGAAAGAAAACAAAGTTTGGACATGTGGATTTTGTTGTATAAGTTGTCTCATGGGGAGGGGAGAAGGGAGATTTAAAGTTGGACATCTAATACAGTGCATTTGGAGGGAATGAAATTCTGAGGTGTTTGATCCTCTTTGCTCCTCGTGTACTAGCCTACTAGTGCTTTGCCCTCTCTCCTTTTCTATGAAGTTATTACTTATCATCTACACATACATACATACGTGTGTGTGTGCACGCGCGCGTGTAGTACATCATTATCTAGAGGAAAACATAAAAAAACATGTTTTGAAAAACCAATTCTGAACTTCCTTAGGCACAAGAGCAAACCTGCAATAATCACTCATCCTCTCAAAAAGACCGCGTCCAACATAGTACCTCTCCTGAAATATGCAGAATAAAAGGTAGAGCAAACAATCAACTAAAATTTCATCATACACTCAATAAACCAATCGTTCAATATTTCAATAAGGTACGCATTGAACAGAATATACCTGATAAATCCACTTAAAAAATAGAAAGAATGGCTGATCAGACATTGCAGACAGTGCATGACATGCTGGAACTTTAACTATAAGTCCAAGGAATAGGCGTAAAGCTGCATAGACACCCACTACAATAATGTAAATCCGGAAATAAAAATCATTTGAGTTACGGTCATTTCTTTCCTGCAGAACTTTCCTGCAAAGTAGTACATTTATCAACAAGATTAGCAATATATAATTACAATGTAAAGACATGTTTTGGTAGCTGCCAACGTAAAAGCATGTCGCAGAGAAGCATATTGTAGACTCACACATAAACATATGTTACGAATACAGAGCCCAAGCCACCCCAGAGAAACCTAATAACCAGCCTTGAGATAGCCATGGCTCTTGCTGTTTTGTAAGCCCCAAACATAAGCAAGACATCTAAACAACCTGTGTGGCACATAACCCAGTTAAAAAAAAAAAAAAATATATATATATATATATATAAAGGGTGAGATTTGAGATTAATTTATGAGAAATGAGTATGAAAGCATGTGGCAGAGGCAAACAACTTACTCTCTATAAAGTTCATAATTGCAAATGTCGGCCCAATGCTAAGTATTAGCTTAAAAGTATCCGGATGGCCCTTACCGATTCCATTGAAGGCTATAATTGTCAAAGCCTGTAATAAACAAAAGATAACAAGCATTATCTTAAGGATGAATAAGTTAAACTAGAAGTAAACACAACTAGTAATGCATGGACGTAGAAAAGTAACCTGGAACATTAAAGCCAAAAAGATCCAAAGACGATGAAAGCTTCGATATAAGTGAAGAAACGTCCTATGCTCAACAAAGGTGCTTTTACCAGTCTGCCAGTTCAAGGTTAAAAAAGAGAAGTATAAATAGAAGTCAAGTGAAAGGAGGTAAAGAATCAATAAACATTTTATGCCAGAACTAAATGATAAAAGCAAGAACAAAGCTCCCTTTGTTTACCAATTACCAACACCCATGTCTGGGTGCACAGTCCAGCCAAATTCAATTCTCATCAATTTTTAGTTAGGTAGGCATATTAGATGACTCGTATCCATATTAAATACCAAATCCATGCCATTCCTAGTTCTAAATATAAATAAGGAAAATCTTCAAAAGAATTTTTTGTCTGAGTTTCATAAATCATTAAAAACAAAAGGAATATACAAAACATTGGTAAATTTTGGCCACAAATCATCAGCAAACTAACCCTTTTCCTCTTACTAGGCTTCAACAAGAACGATGACTCACTCTTCATTGGCCAGTCTAGCTCGCCGAAGCAAGCATTTGACCTACATAAACATTGCAAATAAGGCCAAGAGATAATTTAAAGTCTAGGTACCAAACCAGAGTACAAAATTTTCAAGAAAGTAAACCAAAAATATTCATTGAAGTCATCATAATTCCTCCATGCTGAATGTGCAGCTTTCCCATTATTATTTCTAGCAGCTTCCTGTAGATTAATAACATAAAAAATTAAATTAATTGCCACAATAATTGAAGTATATATTAATGAAAACCAATATATGACTATCAAAATCACTTTTAGAATGAAAGATAACAAACATATCAATATACCATAAAACAACACCATCAGCTCCTTCGAACTTAAAAAATAAAAATAAAAAAAATAAAAAAGGTTTTCTACTTATTTTTCTTTGATTATTTCCGGACAATCCACACCTTCCTAATGCAAGCATGACAACCCCAACCACCCACCAACTTTCTAAAAGTAAGAGGCATCAGCCAAATGTACCTTTTTTTTTAATACAAGTAACAAGTTTTATTAAGAAAATAGAAATGCACCAAGTATGCAAGACGTATACTAGATGTACGTCACAACAAAGCTCCAAGGCTACAACGATCTATAAGCTCCAATAAGTTGGAAACAGTAAAGAATCCGGTCATTGACGTTCACTCAAGTAAAGTTCTGAGGAACTGCAAAGCAACATATTGAACATCGTCGAAACAAATGAGACCTCTGACTATATTCCTTATAAACCCATTTTTAACCGGTTGCATTCCAAATAAGGTTTTGAGGTTCGAGGTCTCTATCACTCTTTACCCCCTTCTTCTATCCTTTCTTTTCCTTGGAAAATTGTGTCAATCGAAGGTTCCTCCTAGAATAGCATTCTTTTCTTGGACTCCCGCTTTAGGTAATATCATAACAACAAATAATCTTTGCAAGAGGTATAGTGCTAGATTGGTGCTATATGTGCAAAAGGCATAGGTAAGCGGTGGATCACCTTCTTCTTCAATGTCCTATAGCATATGAGGTGTGGTCTATGGTATTCTGTTTGTTTGGCATCCATTGGGTTATGCCGTATAAAGTTATTGAGTTGCTAGCTTCTTGGCAGGGAAAGTTCGGTAGACATCGAAATATAGATTTATGGAGGTTTGTGCCGCATGGTTTGTTTTGGTGCTTATGGCAAGAGCGGAATGTTAGATGCTTTGAGGATTGTGAACGATCGACCCTTGATATAAAGTCTTTCTTCTTCCGTACTCTCCTTGATTGGAGTTTAGTTTTGCCATCTTGTTCTTGTTTGTCCCTCCCTAATCTTATTGACCATTGTACTCTAGGTTCTTGATTTTTGCCACTGTAGTACATTTCCAATTTATTTAGTTGGCTTGTTATTCTTAATAAAATTTCTTACATTATTTATAAAAATAAAAATAAAATAAAAAAAGCATAAAAGCAGGTTCTGACTCCAGAGAAAGGGAGAAATTATCATATCAGCCTTAGCAATATCTCAAAGATACACTAAAAAATTTCAAACGAAGAAAAGTTAATTTTCTTTCAAGCAGTCTCAAATGCTAAAACTACATTGAAAGAAGTTTTCTTTCTCAAACTAATTGAATTTTATTGATCATCTTCCACTGAAGGATCAATACCCTAACCTAGTTTCTGATGTGTTGGATCCTCCATCACACGAGACAGTTAGGAGTTGGAATTTGTGGTTCCACTGAGATTTTCAAGATTTGGAGATGGGAGGCTGTGCATTTTTTTCTTTTATCATATTTATTCAAAGCTGAAGGAAGAAGGTGATAAAATTTCTTGGATACATTTTAAGGGAGACCAGTTGCTTTTTTTGGTGGTTCTTTATATGATTGGTCTCCCTTAAAATTTATCCCATGTATTCTTTTTTATCATATGCATGGGATACATTTACAAATAAGCACAACTAAATGCATGTTAAAATTTTACCAAGTTTATATATCATTTTTTTTTATAGGCAATCAAAGTTTTATTGAATAAAGAGTACATCGTGTTTACCAAGTATATATACATACATATATATATATATATATATAGAGAGAGAGAGAGAGAGAGAGAGAGAGAGATTAAATTCTACAAAGATGTGATGTAAAACGCAAATTTTATACCCACCAATCACAACATGTCATATCAATATATTACATATTAAAGAATAGGCACAACAACATCCAATCAATTCTAATACCGATTTGAAAATCCAAGTCAACTGTGAGTTTATTGAGATATTATTATGTCGGCTATAAATATTAAATTGATCCCAAAGGTTCCTTATCTACTATTGCTCTTAAATTGGTATATGTTTACCATTATATGAAAAAATATACTTAGCAATATATAGAAAAGATAAATAAAAATATATTTAATAATTAATTAATAAATGTATCCCGTCGCACCCACACCCTATTTTTTTCAAAAATTGCCAAGTCGCCGCACCGCACCCGCACCCGCACCCAAACCCGAATCCGCACCCGTGCTTCCTAGTGTACTATAAAACCTATTTACAAGAACAAGGGGATATCCAAAACTGTACAAACTACCGTGGAATTAAACTTATGAATCACACTACAAATCTGTGAGAAAGAATGATTAAGCATAGGTTAAGATATGAACAATAGTATTGGGGAATCGATTTAGTTTTATGCTAGGACAGTCTACTATGGAAGCTATTTATTTACTTAAACGACTAATGGAAAAATATAAAGGCCTACAAAGATCTTCATATGGTTTTCATTGATATTGAGAAAGCATATGATAGGGTCTCTAGGGAGGTTATGTGGTGAGTTTTGGAGAAGAAAGGAGTTCAACTAAAGTAATACTAACTTGATTAAGGATATGTATAATAGAGTTGTAACTAGTGTGAGAACAAGTGGAGGAATCAAAAGTGAGTTTCCCATCACTATAGGTTTGCATCAAGGATCAGCATTAAGCTCATATCTATTTGCACTAATGATGGATGAGCCCACTGAATCGACTAAATTGAGTGCAGAGGAAGTCCCTTGGTGTATGTTTGTTGCCAATGATATAGTCTTTAGTGGATGAAACTAAAAGTGCAGTTAGTGCCAAGTTGGAAATTTGGCAAGACTCTATAATCTAAAGGCTTTTGTTTAAGTATGACTAAACTGGAGTACATGGAATGTTTCTACCAGGATGCCAAGTGGGGAGGGTCATGATATCCTGATTTGGTAGTTGACTCGTAGCGGTGTTTTTAATGTGCGATCATTTTATAATTCTTTATTAAAGGCCACTTCTGGTTCTTTCCCTTGGCAAAGCATTTGGTGTGTTAAAAGTGTCTCTCTTTTTATGGACAGTTGCTAGGGATGGGATTCTTACAAAAGATATCCTTGTTAAGAAGAACTTGCCTCTTATTAATTGGTGTTGCCTATGTTGGTGTGATGAGAAAACTATGGATCACCTTTTGCTACATTATAAGTTTGCTCATGCTTTGTGGAGTGAAGTCTTTCTTATGTTTGGGGTTCAATGGGTGATGCCAAATACGATTGTCTCTCTTCTTTTCGCTTGGAGGAATTGATTGGGTACTTTTTTTTATATAATAATATTAATCAAGATGAAAAAAAGAAGAAAGTAAATACAAGGTGTTCATGATGGTGAACACAAGAAAAAGCAACAAACAACAACAAAGAAAAGAATTTAAGGGACGATTTTAAGAGAAGAAAGAAACTCAATGATAGAAGAACAATTCGAGGAACCCTAGCACCTAGACCAATCAAAAGAGTTCTCTGGCATAGAGCTTGTAACTGAACCAGCGATTTCTCAATATCCTTAAAAGAGTGCCATTTCTTTCCATCCAAACAATCCACACCAAACAACCAGGAACCTTATTCCAAATGTCTGAATTAAATTTCCCCAACTAGTAGCTCCAACAAAACACCAAACTTTCCACAGAAACTGGCATGACCCATTGGATCCCGAAGACCTGAAGCATATGCACCCACAACGAGTGAGCTATAGGATAATGGAGGAAGAGATGATCCATAGATTCCTCATTACAGCAGCACATACAACACCGATTCGCCAAAGAGAGACCCCTAAGCATAAAATTATCAAAGGTAAAGATCCGACCATGAACTGCTGTCCACAAAAAGAAAGTCACCCTTTTAGGAACCTTAACTTTCCAAATACCCTTCCAAGGAAAACTGGAGATAGAAGCACCCCAAATCTTATTGTAATAGGACCGAATATCAAACTTACCATTCCCATTAAGGCACCAACGGGTACTATATCACCCAACACCCCTAGGAATCCGAGATTGAATGAAATCAAGGAAAGAGAAGGCAGCTTCTAATTCCCTATCATGAAAGTCCCTATAAAATCTCAAATTCCAAACTCTATCATTTCCATCCTCCCGATAGCATAGAACATCAGAAATGCAAGCTTCCTCGTCATTTGAACACGCATACGACCGAGTATTGAGCATTTTAAGTGAGTTATCCCCAACCCACCTATCATGCCAAAAAAGAATACAAGAGCCATCACCCACCACTAGGGCCAAATGTTTGGAGAAGCTCTCCCATCCTTCATTAATACCACGCCATAGACCACACCTGTGGGGTGGCCTTCTGCAGACTTTAGTATTCCACCCCCCTTGACCCACTCCATATTTAGTGGCAACAACCCTCCGCCAGAGATATGGAATTGGTTGGGGACTTATTCTTCAAATGTTTGGAATATGGTACCCACGTCTTTCATGCGGTTAGTATGGAAGGAACACAATGTCCGAACTTTTGAGGACATTGAGAAACCCATAGATCTGTTGAAGACTTTGCTAACTAGGACTTTGTTTGAGTGGTCTCGTATTTGGGTCTTACGCATTGTATTTCTATGTCTAATTTCCTAATTTAGGTTAGATTTTCCATTTGATTTGATGGTATTTGTTGCAAGTGCAGTGAGTTTACAACTGTAACGCAGTGTACTTTCCTATCAATAAAACTCTTATTACCTATCCAAAAAAAAGTTTAGTAAAAGTAGAAACAGAGAAAAGGGGGCAGTAATAATTGATGGCCAAGAGATCCTAAAAAGATAGAGCTTTCAAAACCTTGCATCAATAATTCCTAAAGATTAAGAGATTGAAGAGGATGTGAATCATAGGATAAGAGTAAGGTGATGCAGCCACCCTCTATCCTTAGGCCAGCCAACCAACCCCCCCTCTACCATTAGGACTGACAACCAGCCAGCCAACCTTTCTGACCTCTTAGGGCAGCCAGCAGCCCCTTATTTTGACTTCTCATATCTGTCATGTATCCTCTTTAATTACAGCTTTGACTTATGTAACTATTAGCTACTTTATTTCCTAATAGTTAAAGATTATAAATAGGCTAGCTATGTAAGAGTACAATCAGTTTTTGATGTGAATTTAACTTAGCTTCAGACCTGGACAGAAACTTTGTTTCTCCAGTTTCTCTGTAATTCCAGCTTTAATTCTTAATTTTAATGCAATTCTAGTTCAAGTTCTCAATCAATTGATTTTGATTCCCATCATAAGGTTAATAAAGTGGAGAAGTATATCAGGAGGATTGTTGATTGAAGAATACCTATTAAGTTAAAGGGAATGTGATTGGAGGACGTTTGAGGACATGGAAAGTTCGGATGACCAACTATTGGCTTCTTTCAATGGCTTCCTATCTGACTAGTCTAGGGCTTTGGGACTCACCATTGGTGATTCTATCCCTATGTTTCTTAGCTCACTCCATTGTAATTAGTTTCTGTTCTTTCTGTCTGTCTTTCATTTTTCTCTGCTCTCTTTGTATTTTCCCTTATGCCTTATGTTTTTCTGCATAAGGCAGTTTTCTTGAATATACATCTATTACTTATCAAAAAAAAAAAAATTATAAAACTATCATACAACCAAAACTATGCTCTATGTATAGAATGTTGGACGGTTAAGAATCTACATGTCCATATAATTAAAATAGCGGAAATGAAAATGTAAATATGTATAGTGGGAATACACAAAAAGATAAGATTCAAAATAAGGAAATCCGTTTAAAAATAGGGATAGCACCTATTGATGAAAAGATGAGAAAGAGTCACTTAAGATGATTTGGTCATGTTCAGAGAAGAGCAAGTAATGAACCGGTTAGAAAACACGGTCATTCCAAGTTGAGGGAATAAAAAAAAGGTAGAGGAAGACCAAAAATAACATTAGTAAAAGTAGTCAATAAATAAAAAGACGTGTCAATTAAGAACGTAACAAAGTGCATGAATAGTGAAAGAAATGTCCTTTTTTTTACTTGGCAGAGAAGATGACATAAGATACGTTCAAATCACATGAATAGTGAAAGAACCACTGACCGCTGCCAACGTCTCATATATAGGGCAAATGATTTTCTCAAGAAAGGACACAGAACCACTTTCAGTTATACAGCTGGCAGCACGATTAGCTTCTCCATGATCCAATATTGCATCCAATTCTTTTGCCATCTGAGAAACGCAACTGATTATAATAATTTCATTACTATAGATAAAATATAAAACTACAATCATCAAATTTCTAGCAAAATGTCTCTTTCAATTCAGATGGACATTAAAAATATACATGGATAATCATCAATCTAGGGTCACTCTCACCCACATCATCATCAATAATGACTTGTTTCCATAAATTTCTGTGGCCCAAAAATTCTAACATTTTACACAAAAATATATATATATATATATATATTTATTTATTTATTTATTTTCCAGGCTGAATGTCAACTGAAAATAGGTTAATTCATAGAACACACGGACTCCAACCCAGCAAGCAGAAAAATAGAAGGATAATAAGAAAGGGGAAAGAAAGATGAAAAGAAAAGAAAAAGAGTCTCATTTTGTTTCATGGGGTCGTATATAATTTAAATTTCTATGATATTGATCAGTTACGTAGTACATTAAAGAATAATGCTTAGCACAGCATGATTTTGTAGCACATAAGATTTACAAAGAAGTTGTCAGTGCCTAAAAGACATTTTTCATCTTTTATAACAGAACAGATGATTTTTTTTTATATAAGCATAACAGAACAGATGATAATAGCAGATCAAAGGTCAAAACAAAAAATTAAGCACCATTATTAGAGGCTTACATTGTGGAATATATAGCAAATGCATTCAGGAAGGAAACGGACATTTGCAGCTTCGCCCCATATAAGAAAGTACAATGAAACCAGAAAAAGCTTCCTGTCCCTATTAATTGCTTCTAAACTGTGGAGATTTAAACACAGATAAGTCAGAGTACAGAGGAACCAAATTTTTTATTAGTAGTATTGGCCCCAAGGGGAGGGGAAATGGGAGATTCAAACTAGTAACCTCCACTCATGAGGCATGGTCCCCAGCCAATTATGCTATCCCTTGGGTTGAACCAATTATTTCAAAATAACAGCAGGTTTCAGAATTGACCTGTTCCAAACAAGGCGTTTGCGCAAGTACTTGCACCACTTAATATAATTATCAAGCACTTTCAAGAAAACCACATTTATTGCCTTCTCATCTATTTTCTGTCCAAGACACAAGAAAAAAGTGATATCTGTCAATTAACATCCACAAGAATCCCACCAATCACCTTTCCAATACAATGTAAGATAACTCATTACAATACCACCCTACAATCTACAAAAATATAGATTAGCATAAACCAAAAAGAACAGAAGTGGGATAAAAGCCATAACAAAGACAAGAAAACAATACCAAAATAAAATAGTAGGGCTTAAAAGTCCCGGCTGAGCATATCCACCACATGTATACATGGCAAATAATGATTACATAATTCAAGTACTTTCAGAATGCCTAACATATAAAGGTATGAAGGACTATGTTTAAAGTTTCCAAGATAAGCAACAAAATAATTAACGCAACATCCAACTGCATAGAAACATATAATGTGTGGATAAGCAGTAAGCGCATTCGCTCCCCTCACTAAATGCTTGGATGCTTGGTTGTAAATGCCGCAACAAACTCATGTTGCGATACAGTGCCCCCCACCCCCCTCCTCTCTTCCCTTAACCTTTTTTTTGTCTCCGTAGTTCACATCTTTAGATTATCCGTACCATTAATTTAGGAGTAATAGCTTCAAAAGTGAACAAAAAAACCTTCACAACCTCCACCAGAAAGGCTGATAAAACCTTACGGAAATTCAAAACTTTAAGATTCAAATTACAAGCTTAATCTAATAGTAATAGCAAGCAACAATTTGTACTTAAATTAAGGATCATGAATTTAATACATATATATAAAATTTAAAAAAATTTATTAAAAAAATCCTGACTGAATTGGGCATTCATGAAATAGTATAGTCTACAACTGACCAAATATAAATTCTGTGTATTAAAAAATAAAACTCTGAAATTCAATTTAAATTCTGCTTCAATAAATTTCAGGACATTGATCAGGCATCAATGACCCCATAAATTCCCCTCTAAAAAATAAATAAATAAATGACAACCTATCTTCTTATAAGCTGGCAAAACAAATCAATTGATCCGCGCAGAAATCAATTGATACCAAAAAGATCTTTGCATGTTAATGATTCATCTACAGCTTCACAAAGAGAACATAATAACAATCATTGACTAGGAACATAATACAAATTATAAAAGCATATCGATATATTCAATCAAGACTCTAAAAGTTGTTGAAAACAAAGCAAAACTCTTAAACTAACAAGCTGAGTAAATAACAAGCAAATGACAAGCCTGATAACCTGAGCATTACGAAAATTGATTCATAAATAAATTATCTGAAACTCTCACCGGAGCAGCCTCTACAGGTATGCCAAGTCGAGTCTGTGCATTTGCTATTATAAGAACAACATTCTCACGCTGGTTCCTTACATTATCTTTCTGCATACAAGAAAGTCAAATTACTCAACTAAGAAACGGATGACAGGAGGGAAGATAAACAGATTGTGCTCTTAGAATATGTAATCACAGAATAGTAATTTATATGTATTTCGGCAAAAAGGTTTGCTGATATGGTACTTAAAGGCAATCACCTTAACTCTGTGTAGGTGGGTTTCAAACTAAAACATGTAAAGCAAATCACAACTGAATAAACTTATTTGAAGATTACGCAAAACCTCTTTCATCCTCAAAGCATGTTCACTATTTTTTTTTTTTTTTGACAACAAAGATATATATTCAAAAATTAATAAATTAAAATCAATAGTAGAATAATCATTGATGCATCAGCCCAAACTAAAACATAGATCAAATCAGTTGTTTGCAAAACTGAGATCTATTTACAGTGCAATTTTACCCCATACCATATCTACTGTCAAACATATCAAAGAAAATAATGGAGAAATACAAGTATTAGCAAACCTGAAAACCAAACACATATTCCAGGAGATCAAACAAATCTGCATCCCTTTGTCCAGAAATCTCAAAATCAGCAGGAAGTCTGGGAAATTGTTCAGTATATGCAATTGCAGATATCGCTCCCTTGACCTGAACAGATAACCCAAATATATTTATTTTTTTATAAGTAACAAAAATTTTACTGATCAAAAAGAAAGACCCATGTACGCCACAGGTGTACTTGGGGAGTACAATCAGTCCCTCAAATTACAATGCTCAAGTAAATATAACAATGAAGAACAGGGAAGAGATTTAAAAGCAACATTCCATTCCAGTAAAGTATAAAGAAAAAAAGATTTAATCTCAAGAATAGACTGATCTCCTCCTTCCAAACATCTCGCATTCCAATCTCACCAAAGACACAACATAATGCAATGTGGCACCACCCTTAAAAAAGCTATATTATGATGCCAACCAAAAGGGACCTTGCCAAGCTGCTAACAAATCAAAAACCCTCTGAGGCATTATCCATAAAAGACCAAACAAACTCCACACCATTGTCCATAACTCAAACACTATGGGACAGTGACGAAGGAGATGATCAACCGATTCTCCACTCATTTTACACATATAGCAATAATCAATGAGAATGATGCCTCTCTTCCATGAATTGTCTATAGCCAAAATCTTTCCTAAGACAGAAGGCTACCCTAGGAGGGATCTTAGATCGCCATACTAATTTCCAAGGGAATGAATTGTTGCTAGACAAGGATAGGGGGTGATAGTAAGTACACACCTCAAAACCCCAACTCTTGACAGTTCTCCAATAAAGTTTATCTTGCCTTTCACCATTCACTGTTCTAGAATAGACTAAATCCATGAAAGCAGTCAAGGACTCCAAATACCAATCTTGGACCAATCTAGTGAACTGAACATCCCAGTTAAGCATCCCATCATGAAAATGCATAACTCCCACTATAGAAGTCTCCTTATCACGAATAATTCTAAACAACTCTGGGAAGGCTTCTTTAAGGGGACAATCTACACATAGATAGTATGGAGCACAGCAGGAAAAAAAAATGCACACCAGGAAAAGGTCACCTCAATTTAAAGTGCACATGTAATTATTATGTAATAAGACTGAGTAACACTCAAATTCAGGTAAATTTGAGAGCCAATCGGAAGTAGGGTAACAGTATTGCTAAAGAACAAGGACAACGCATATTGAAATAAATCTTATTCAAAACTTGACTTACTTCTGGAAAAACTCTAATGGCATTGGTCAATGACGGTGTTTCCAGAGGAACAATATTGTAGGGCGTGAGTTCTGCAGATAATGTGCCCTCAGACCTTTTGATTCCTCGCAACTGAATAGCCACACACACACACAGAGAAACTGTTATTTCCAGGCAAAGTTTTCCAACACTAATAAATATGTTGGAAGCTGCATATGTCAGGATACCAACAGCTGCTACGTAAGGCAAAACAGAATCCTTAAAATAGTGACAGATTTTTTTTAAATGAACTTTTTGATTGCCACCATTACCCATCAACTAGCATCCAGTAAAAACCAGAGAGAACAGCTCAACCCCACACTAAATTATCAAAGTAAATCCTAAATGGACAAAATATTAAGGAGATACAAATAAGCATTGAATAATATAACGTATTGCATGGTTTGTTGAAGGTCCCATCCAAAGGTAGTTAGGTAAAGGCAAGTACCTCCTCAATTATAAGTCTTCCAACTCCAGGATCTGCATCTTTGCTAAGTGCCTCCATGACTTCAACCAAGGCCCTCAAGGTAGTAATTACCTTTCTCATTTCTAAAGATCTAAATTCCAACCCAAAATAAAAAATTAATTTCAATTAAAAAATTTATCCACGCTTAACACAGAGAGGGAAACCCTAAAAGTTCTTTGAAGTGTTCATTATGTTTATCAGAAATAGAAACAAGATTTTCAAATATAATAAAAAGAAGCAATCTCAATCCCAGCTTATAGAGTGAGCTAAGAAAAAACTATCCCAATCAAGCAGCATCTAAGCTGCTATATTAGTGCATACAAAATAACATCTAACCAAAATAAGTGTTCCAAAGGCCTAAGCTCATCCTTAATCAAAGTCAAGCGACTCAAGCTCGCAATTAAGGCCAAGCACATCTTGGCCTTGCCAAACTTGGGCTGCAAATACTTGGGTGTGCCATGGGATGGCTGGTCAAGTAATGGCATGATTTCACATTCCTAGGCTTGGCCTAGCATGAATGCCCATTTAATAACCTTCCATTGGCAAGGATGTCAAGGCCTTGCCCTTGCTGTATGGACACAAATGCCTGGTCATGTACTGGTGTGGCACCACACCTTGTCCTAGCTTGGAATCTTACAAATAAACAATGACTAGGAAAAAACCCAACAGAAATCAAATGATCATATATAATATGAATTTTTTATCAATGAAGATGATACAAAATAAATTCCAAAGCACAATGAAGATATTTAAAATATGCAGAGTGAGCAATCACTTTGATTAAAGGCTAGTAGGATAAAAAGAAGAAAACTAACCCACTACAGATTCAACACATAAAACAGGAAACAAAACCCTTTTGCGATAGTAAACAAAGCACGTTTTCCAGATCTATCAATGGAGCAAAGGTGCTATAGCTCTTACTTAAATAAAGATACCTTCTCCAGTTGACCTTTTCCATTTCACGTCAATTGATTGCATAGACTAAATTGTAAAATCAAATGATGTTTCATCCATATACAAGCAGCTCATTCTACTCTAAAACTATATGTGACCAGATTTCAACTTTTCACTAAAGTATTTCATAGGCAGTATTTCCAAAATGCAACATAGAATTCTCTGAAGGAACAAGCAGTAGAAGGATCCAGTTACTGGTTATAGACCTAAATAATGAACATAAATATTATTGGATCTAAGTAAACAAATAAGTCGTGAGAAAACAAATAAGGCAGCATTAGTTAGCAGCCATACTCTCCAATGTTAACACTAAAGGCTCCAGTTTCCAGCAATTTCTGTTCCTCTCTTTGGATATCATCCACTCTATACCGTCTCTTGTATTGTTGGTAAAATTCCCACAGGAGTTCAACATCACGATTACGATCAATTTGGCCCCCATCCCTTTTTGCAAGTTTTTGCTGCAGAAAATAATCAACTCCCCATAACTCAAAATGATAAAGTGATAAAATTCTAGCAAGAAGTGCAACATGCACAAGCAATTTATTCTGCAGTGCATTTAAAAAATAGAAAGGAATAATAAAATCCTAATTTTATAAATATGTGCCACACAAGATTTTGTTTTTAATTGATACCTTTATTACAGACATCAAACCAGTCTTGAACTGAAGAACACCTCTACCATCACTATTGGGATCCAGGTTTTGCGCCATGGAATATGCCTGCTCACACACTAAAATGGAAAATAATATATATATATATATGTAACTTGTATGAACTATGTCATCAGATTTATTAAAATTAAGTATCATATTATTGATTCATATAATCCAGCAAAGAGGCACACAAATGATCTCCGCAAATAGCATTGACCTTCACAAAATACAGAAAGCTATGGAAGGTAATATCTTGAGATATGTCAACACTAGAAAATTAGGCACCCAACAAGCAAGAACAAGATTGTTCCAACATGCCCCTTTACCCTGTACCAAGACTGCTGACGCTAGCAGTGTAAAAAAGTCAAATTGAAAACAAATACAGTAAAGGTATTACAAAATAAAGTAGATAGAATTGAGCTTAAAATGGTTTCTCAAATATTTAAACACAAGTTCAAAAATATGATCACGGGTACAGATTATAATTCACTAAAAATCAAAAACAGAAGAGAGTTGTTCGAGACTTTTCTAAATATTATATGCGCAGGTTTGCAATATCTTTTTTTGATAAGTAATAAACTTCATTGATAGGAAAAACAAGTACAAGAAAAACCAAAGCACACAGGCGTGCAATATCTTGAACAAACAAATACACACAACACATTGACCCATAAAAATTCAAACTTCTTATCACAAAGGCATCTGTTGACAATTGACATGTTCGAAAAAGGCATCTGTTAAAAGTTGATTGGTGTTGTATGTGTAAGAAAAGCAGGGAATCTATTCATCACCTGGTACTTCATTGTTCTTTGCGAACATAGAGACATGGTTCTTTGTCTTTGCCCAAGTTAGTGCTTGATCTTTTGGAGTGTTGGCAAGGCCATTTTTAGTGACACGATTAGCTAAGGTGTGTATGGTCACACCACTTTGTGTCGTGCACTTTGTGGTATGAACGAAATAGGAGGGCCTTTAATGGGGTGGAAGTGGAACATCCTACCTTTGTAATCAAAGAGCACATTTTGAAATCCTTGTACAACTAAATGCGTCCCCAGGGTTGCATTCATTTGATGTCTTTTGTTAATTTCTCAGTTTCCTCTCTTTATGATTTGTATTCTTTAATCTCGGACTGGTCACAGCCTTCATGCCAGTCTCTTTTTTTTTTTTTTTAAGGGTAAGAAAACTTGTATTAAGAGAAGACTACCTCATTAGAAAAATGAAGTAGCCGGAAAAAAATATGCACAAACAACAGAAAAGAAAACAAAAAAATTATGTACAGGAAATTGTGCCAATCTCTTTTCCGTTTCTAACTTATGGAAAGATACATATAAACAAGTCTCATTTCCTGACTACGTTTTCATTGAACCTATAAATGCTTTCATCATACCTCAAATGATTTCCTTCCTTCTTTTTTTGATAAGTAATAAAGATAGTATTAATCATGAAAAAATGGCGAATAAAGCAAATACAAGGTGTTCATGATGGTGAACACAAGTAAAGGCAACAAACAACAACAAAGATAGAAAAAGCAGCTAAGGGGATAATACTAAGGGAAGAAAGAAACTCATTGATGGAAGAAACAAAGATAGAAAAAGCAGCTAAGGGGATAATACTAAGGGAAGAAAGAAATTCATTGATGGAAGAAACAAAGATAGAAAAAGCAGCTAAGGGGATAATACTAAGGGAAGAAAGAAACTCATTGATGAAAGAACAAGTGGAACAACCCCAGCTCCTAGACCAATCAAATAGAGTACAATGGCATAAAGCTTGTAACTAAACATTTGATTTCTCTTTAGCCTCAAAGGAGCGCCGATTTCTTTTCATCCAAACAACCCACATCAAACAACCAAGAACCATATTCCAAATGCCCGACAAAAATTTCCCCAGCAAAAAACTCCAACAAGACACCAAACTCTCCACAAACCTGGCATGACTCATTGGATCCCAAAATACCTATAACATTCATACCCACGACAAGTGAACTACAGGACAGTGTAGGAGAAGATGATCCATAGTTTCCTCATTACAACAGCACATACAACACCGATTCGCCAAAAGGAGACCACGGAGCATCAGATTATTCAAGGTAAGTATCCAACCATGTGCTGCTGTCCACATGAAAAAAGCCACCCTTTTAGGAATCTTAACCTTCCAAGGGAAACTAGGGATAGAACCACCCCGGATCTTATTGTAATAGGACCAAATATCAAACTTGCCATTCCCATTAAGACACCAATGGGAACTGTCACACCCAGCACCCCTTGGAATCCGAGCTTGAATGAAATTGAGGAAAGAGAATGCAACTTCTAATTCCCTCTCATGAAAGTCTCTATAAAATCTCAAATTCCAATATCTATCATTTCCACCCTCTTGCTAACACAATACATCATAAATGCAAGCTTCCTTGTCATTCATATAGCTGAGGGTAGAGCGTTTTAAGTGAAGTATCCCCAACCCACCTATCATGCCAAAGAAGAATACGAGAGCCATCACCCACCACTAGGGCCAAATTTTTGGAGAATCTCTCCCAACCTTCATTAATACCGCGCCAAAGACCACACCCGTGGGGCTTTCTACATACTTTAGTGTTCCGATAGGTTCCTTCATGTCCAAACCTCCATAACCACTTCCCTAATGGGCTTGATTGAAAAGCACTAACTTCCTAATCCCCAAACCACCCATCTCTAAAGGTGAACACACCTTCTCCTGAGCCACTAAAGAATATTTGAAACACTCCTCTAAAGACCCCCATAAAAAGTTTCTCTAAATACATTCCAACCTATCAGCCACAGCTACAAGGAAGATAAATAAGGAAAGGTAGTATGTAGGTAGACTAGAAAGGGTGCTCTTCAAAAGCATGAGTCTACCACCCTTAGACAAATACAAACGCTTCCAACCTGAAAGTTTCTTCTCCATCTTCTCCAAAATAGGATTCCAAATGGATGCTATCTTATACAGAGTACCCAAGGGCATTCCCAAATACTTCATAGGCAGGCTGCCCACCCTACAACGGAGAATTTTAGCCAAAGCACCTATATTACCAACCTCCCTAACCAGGAAAATTTCACTCTTCATTTACTTTTAAGCTAGTAAAAGCTTGAAAACAAGACAAAGCCAGCCGAATGGACAACACTTGTTCTCTAGAAGCATCACAAAATAAAATGGAATCATCTGCAAACAACAAATGTGATATGCGTACCCCAATAGAGTTTACTGGTCCCACATGAAAACCATGAAGCAGACCACTCTCCTCAATTTTTTTTAGAATTCAACTTAATACTTCCATAATCAAAAGGAAAAGAAGAGGGGACAACGGATCACCTTGTCTCAAACCACGAGAACTTCCAAAAAAACTTGTCAGGGATCCATTCACAAGAACTGAGAAACGAACAGTAGTTATGCAAGCCTTAATCCACCCCCTCCACTTCAACCCAAAACCCATCCTATTCAACAAGTAGAACAAGGTATCCCAATTTACATGATCATATGCTTTTTCTATGTCCAACTTACACACTACACCTGGTGAATGACACTTCAATCTACTGTCTAGGCACTCATTTGCAATAAGTACTGAGTCTAAAATTTGCCTCCCACCAACAAAGGAATTTTGAGACTTTGATATTATATTGTCCAACACCACCCTCAACCTATTCGCCAACACCTTAGATAGCAGCTTGTCCACACTATTTACCAAGCTGATAGGCCAAAAATCCTTAATATTTATAGCATTATTTTTCTTGGAAATTAAAGAGAGAAGAGAAGCATATAGAGACCGTTCAAACTCAAAGTACTTGTGAAAGTGCTTAAATACAGCCACAACATCAACCTCCACAACCCTCCAGCATTTGTAGAAAAAAGCCATGGTGAATCCATCCGGACCAGGGGCTTTATTAACCTCCATCTCCATCAAAACCTAGGTGACTTCTTCTTTCGAAAACTCCCTCTCAAGGGACAACCTTTCATCCTCCCCAATACAAGCAAAATCCAACCCATCCAAAGTTGGATGCCACGTATCTGTCTCTGTATAAAGATCCTGATAGAATTGGACCACCTGAGAACGTACAATAGTTTCATCCTCATATACAACACCATCTACCTCTGCTTCTAATGTGATTAGCTCTTCTATGAGAATTCGCTAATCTATGAAAGAAACTCGTGTTGTTATCTCCCTCCTTCACATACAGAGCACGGGACTTTTGTCTCCAGAAAGTCTCTTCCAAATTAGCTAAAATTTCAATATCACCTTTAACCTGTGTTCGGCGAGATTGTTCCTCATGTGAAAGGCCCAAAAGTTGTTCCTTAGCATCTAGACCCAATAATTCAGTCAACAAACTCTTCTTCCTAAAAGCCAAATTTCCAAATTCCCCCTTATTCCACCACTTTAGGTCTTCTTAGAGAGCCTTTAATTCCTGAGCCAGAACAAAACTTGGAGAGCCCGTAAAGCAATACCCATTCCACCATTATTGAACTTTCTCAACAAAACCCTCAACTTTTAGCCACATATTCTCAAACTTAAAAGCACAATGCCCCTTACCAACACCACCAACTTCCACCAAAAGCGAACAATGGTCAGAAATATAACGAGGAAGCACCCTTTGAGACACATTTCCAAAATGATCCGCCCAATCCATAGATACCAAACTGTCAATATGGGACATAGACTTCGGTTCTGAATCCCTACACTAGGTGAAAGATACCCCTTCTAATGGTAAATCCACTAGGTAATTATTCTCTATAAAATCCAAAAAAGCAAGCATGGCTGGGCTGAAAGACTCACAACCAACCCTCTCACAAGGATATCTAATGATGTTGAAGTCTCCAAAAAATAACCAAGCTGAGATCTATCGAACAAGCACCCTGGATAACTCCTCCCACAAAACAACCTCGTGTTGGTCTGCGTTTGGACCATAAATACCAGTATAGACCCATTCAAAACCATCCAAAACTCCCTTAAGAAGTACACTAACTGAGAACTGACCAACAAAAAAATTCGATTTTCTCAACCACCCGCTTATCCCAAGCAATAGAACGCCCCCCCCCCCCTGATGTTTGAACTGCATCCAGGACAGCCCAATCAATGAAGGGACTACCCCATAAGCTTCGCACAACAAGAGAATTTAATGAAGAAAGTTTAGTTTCCTAGAGGCATACTATATCACACCGCCATTCATTAAGGAAGACTCTTACAAACCTCCCTCTTCCGAGGATTATTCAATCCCCTAACTATGAGACGTCTACTTATCCCTAGAAAGGCAATTGGGATAGTAAGGTAGCTTTTTTTAATATGCACAAAAAATTTGAATTCCATACTGGCCATTGACAACTTGTTTAAATGGAAGCCAGTGGTTGTAACAGACATATAATGTGCAAGGGCAGTAGTGAAATTGTTGGCTGTTGAGTGTTGGCCACCTGTTGAGGCATTGTCCTATCACTAGTGAGTAGCAGTCTCTTGAATTTATGGATTTTGGGGTTCTCTGGGCAATGCCAGCTTAGGTAATCGATTTATTGACTATCTGGAGAGGAATTTTTTGGGTGTCACCATAATAGATTGTGTGGCAAGATACGCCGCATTTTATTATGCAAACCATATGGAAAGAGAGTAATCAACGGACTTGTGAGAATTAAAAAAGCAATCTTTGCAAGCTATTAAGAATAGTTTTTTTGAGATCTTTGTTTGAAAAGTGTACCTCAATTGCAGTGGTTTCTTGCAGCAATATTGTTGAGTTTTTGGACCTTGTGAGTGTCCATTTGTAATTCTGTATGGGCACTCACATTTGAGCACCTCTTTTTCCTAATAAATTTTAATTTACTCATCTAAAAAAAATTTTAAAAACTACTTATTTCTTCTTGTTTTAAGACATCATTTAACACTGCCAATGCATAACAATTAACACAAATAAAAATCACCAATAACCCCATAACCCATACACTAATTAAAGTGTAAAAACTGTTAGTCATTTTATAAACCCAATTGTTGTCTATCCCCAATTGTTTCAAAATAACATAACAATTCATTCAACATTAACTATCTTCCCCTCCAGATTAATTTTAACTTCTCATTTCAATCCCATCCAAAACTAGGTTAACCTTGATTAAACTCAACCAAGCACATAATTTAACTAAAATTACAATAAATAATATATAAAAAAAAATTCACCAAAACTCAAACTAAAAGAAAGAAATTTTTTGATAAGTAATAAGTTTTATTGATATCAAAAAAGGAACACCCTAGTACATAGGGAGTGAACAAGGGGACAACAATTCTAGTGCAAAAGGGGGCCTTTACACTTGGTCGAACTAAAAGAAAGAAATGCTTCATTAACCTACTTGTTGTCTATTCCAATTGTTTCAAAATTAGAAAACAATTCATCAACGTTAACAATCTTCTCCTCCAGCTTAATTTCAACTTTTCAATTCAATCACCTAACAATTGTTCCATAATCCAAGTCCATATCACAACCAAAACCAGCTTAACCTTTATCAAACTCAACCAATCATATAATTTTACTAAAATTACAAAAAATAATAAATAAATAAATAAACAAATTCACCAAAAAAACTCAAACTAAAGAAAGAAATTCTTCATAAACCTTCTGGTTGTCTATCCAAATTGTTTCAAAATTAGATGGCAATCCATTCAACATGATTTATCTTCTCCTCCAGCTTAATTTTAACTTCTCATCTCAATCACATCCAAAACCAGCTTAACCTTGATTAAACTCAACCGAGCATATAATTTAACTAAAATTACAACAAATAATAAAAACAAATTCACCAATACTCTAACTAAAAGACACGCTTCATAAACCTTAGAAAACAATTCATTTTGAATGAACTATCTTCTCCTCCAACTCAATTTTAATTTCTCAACTTTTTTTTTTTTTTTGGGATAGGTAATAAAAGTTTTTTTTTTTTTTTTTTTTTTGATAGATAAGAAAGATTTATATTCAAAAACACTACCTTATGTAGAAAAAACATAAGATAGAGAAAGACATACAAAGAGAAAGGAAAGAGACTAAAAAAGATAAAGAAAGGAGAAGAAGCTAAGAACACAAGAGAGAGCTAATGAACATAGGGAGGGAATCACTAGAGGTGAGTCGCCAAGCCCTAAACCAGTCAAACAATGTGCCGCTGAAAGAGGCCAAAAGCTGGTCATCCGAACCATCCATATCCTCAAACGTCCTCCTATTGCGCTCTCTCCAAAGACACCACATCACACATAATGGAACTAAATTCCAAATGCTAGACAAATGCTTTCCAGGCCAATTCCACCAACTGAAAAGAGTATCCGAAACCGATCTAGGCATGACCCAAGAAAACCCAAAAGATCTAAACACCAAACACCACACCCGATAAGCCTTTCCACAATGCAGAAACAAATGGTCCACCGTTTCTCCATTACTACGGCACATGATACACCAGTCAACAAAATCCCATCAACCCCTCAAATTATCACCTGTAAGGATCTTATCCCAAACAGCGGTCCACACAAAGAAGGAAATACGCCGAGGAGCCTTGACCTTCCAAACGCCTTTCCAAGGAAAAGTAATAGGCGAGGGGGTTCTTAACTTATTGTGGAACGATCGAATATCAAAGTTCCCATTCTTTGTCAACTTCCATCGCATACGATCACCGTTCTCAGAGGGAGGTAGATTAGAATCCAAGGTACGAAGAAAATCATCCACCCCATTCATTTCCCAATCATTTGGCCTCCGAGTAAAATGAACATCCCAACTTCTCCGCTCCTCAGTCCCCAACCGTTCGAGAGAAGAGGCCACCGATGCCCCTTTATTAGAGGCAATCCCATACACACTTGGGAAAGTCAAATGAAGTGGAGAATCCCCACACCAATGATCTTTCCAAAGCTTCACTCTATCCCCCACCCCTACCTCAAAGCGAATATTCTTGCTAAAATCCTCCCATCCCATGCGAATACTTCTCCACAAGCCACACCCATGAACCCCTCTACCTAACTTGGAATTCCATCCCCCCCATTCTTCCCCAAACTTGAGAGCTACAACTCTTCTCCAAAGTCTTGTCTCCTCATTTCCAAACCTCCATAACCACTTCCCAAGTAAAGCTTTATTGAAAGTAGTAACTTTCCTTACTCCTAACCCACCATTTTGCAAAGGTGCACACACCTTGTCCCATCCCACCAAGTGAAGCTTGGAATCCCCCCACAAGAAATCCCTTTGCAGCCTCTCAATTTTATTGGCCACATACGTAGGGATGGTGAAAAGAGACAGATAATAAGTGGGAAGACTAGCTAATGTGCTTTTAAGCAATGTTAGTCTTCCACCTTTTGACAAATACATCTTCTTCCAACCGGCCAACTTACGCTCAATTTTCTCCAAGATAGGATTCCAAACAATGGGGGACTTGTGGGACGCCCCCAAAGGTAATAAAAGTTTTATTGATAGCAAAAGTGCAATATGTTTACAATTGTAAACTCACAGCAAAGAAAAGAATACAAACAAAGCATATAATTTACTAAAATTACAACAAATAATTTAAAAAATCACCAAAACTCGAACTAAAAGAAAGAAATGCTTCATAAACCTACTTGTTGTTTATCCAAATTATTTCAAAATTAGATAGCAATTCATTCAACATGAACTATCTTCTCCTCCAGCTTAATTTCAATTTCTCAACTCAATCACCTACCATTAATCCATAATCCAAGACCACATCACAACCAAAACCCGCTTAACCTTGATCAAACTCAACCAGGGACAGAACCAAAGGGGCCCAGACCCCCCCAACCCACCCCCCCCCCCCCAAAAAAAAAAAAAGTAGGCAAATTGGGTATTAAAATCATGTTTGGGGCCCTTGGGCCCCCTCCCCTCCAAGAACATATCAGCCCAAGCCCCAACCCAACAAGGAAAGATAAGCCGTCTAACCTAATTCCAAATTTTAAAATTTTTAAATAGAAGAAAAAGAGACAGACGAGAGACCGAGAGATAATCAAGCATCAACCACCGGCCACCTACCCACTGCCGGCCTCTCCAACTACCCACACCACCTCCAATGCTGGCCTCTCCAACCTCCATCCCAATCCACTCAATTTCAAGTATTTATTCTCTCTTTCAAAACCTAATACTGATATGATTTGTCTCTGATGTTCTTTCTCCACACCATACGTTTATAGTTTGCATGAATATGTGAATGTGGTGTTTTTTTTTTTTTTTTTTTTTTTTTTTTTTTTGCTGAGGATGATTGTGAATTGAATATATGAATAATTGATCTGTGAATCTGTGATTGTGAGTCTGTCTCTCAGAGACTGAAAATTATTTTTGCTGTGAGCAAATTATATTATATGCAGAGAGTAGGGGATGTAAAGAATATTTTATTTGTCTGACTGTTTGTTGGTAGTGGGGGCAACCATAGGGACATGCACAAACAAACTAACAGAGGGTAGTGATTCAGGAAAAAAAAAAAAAAATCAAAAAGTTAGGAAAAGTGTTTTAGTAGCGCATTATATATTCATAATGTCGTTTTATGGATTTTGTAACATTTGTTTGCTTGGCTTTTGGATTAGGTCCATTTAGGATTTAAGAAGTTTGGGTATTGCTGATTAATTTTGTCCTTTTTTTTTATATGTAAATAATAATTTTCCATTGCAAATTTTGTCTTTTGAAATATGGATGTTTTTAATGTGTTTTTGATATTATCAGTGGTATGGTAGTGTGAGTTTAGAATGCTCAAAAAAATTCATAATGCCGGTAGTGGGTAAGTAACCAGGTGTTTGGAGCCGTGGGTGAGTAACAAAGATAAAAAGACATAAATAATATAATAAAAATTTCACACAATTTTTTTCCCTTATACTTCGGTCCCCCCTAGCTTTAAATCCTAGGTCCGTCCCTAAACTCAACCAAGCATATAATTTAACTAAAATTACAACAAATGATAAAAACAAATTCACCAAAACTCAAACTAAAAGAAAGAAATGCTTAATAAACCTGCTTGATGTCTATCCCAATTGTTTCAAAATTAGAAAAAAAATTCATTCAACATGAACTATCTTCTCCTCCAGCTTAATTTCAATTTTTCAACTCAATCACCTAACCATTGCTCCATAGTCCAAGTCCACATCACAACCGAAACCCGCTTAACCTTGATTAAACTCAACCAAGTATATAATTTACTAAAATTACAAAAAATAATAAAAACAAATTGACCCAAAGTCAAACTAAACGAAACAAAAACAATTCATTCAGCAAGAACTATCTTCTACTCCAGCTTAATTTCAAATTTCTCAACTCCACCACCTCACCATTGCTCCATAATCTAAGTCCACATCACAACCAAAACCAGCTAAACCTTGATCAAACTCAACCAACCATATAATTTAACTAAAATTACAACAAATAATATATATAAAAAAAAATTCAACGAAACGCTTCGTAAACCTAAGAAAACAACTCAATCAGCTTCTCCTCCAGCTTAATTTCAATTCCTCAACTCAATTAACTAATCAAAACCAAAAACAAAAAAGCAAATTCATCAAAATTTGAGTTGAAAAGGAAGGCAATGCTTACGAATCCTCGCGACGTTGGGGTTTTCAGATTGGATCTCATCGGCGGCCTGCAATATCGCGTCGATGTTGGTGGCTCGCTCGAGCGACGGCGGGATCGCACCGGCGATCCCGCTCGGCGTTCTCCTATGGCCTGTACCAGAACTCCTCAGCTGCTCTCTCCTCAGCGTCGCGCGCACCAACCTCTCCCAGTTCCTGTAAACCCTAGCCGATGTAGCCATGGCCTACGCTACGATACGACGCCGTACCAAAACCTTTACCGAGTCGAACGAACTCGGTCCTCTCTCTCTCTCTCTGACTCAGTAGCTATAAATTATTTTGATCTCAACGAATTTTGAACTGAAAAGAAAGGAAAAAGGAAAGGTTGTAAACTGCGAGTGGAAAGGAAACAAAAGAAACGCGTAAATAGCGGGAACGGAAAAATGAAATGAAAATGAAAGAAAGAACAAGATGACGAAATTACGATTCTATCCTTTTCGAAATTGTTAGGGGTTCGATCTGGTTTTATATAGAGTGCTGCTGCTATTGGCTATTTTTTAAAAACTTGTTGGAATCTAATGTGTATGTGTGACTTTGGATCTGTCTGGGACGCGTAAAAAAGGCCTGCTTTTATAAATGCTTTTTCAGTTTTTCCTTACATCCTAAGAATACTTCATCATGTTTTATACACACTTTGGAATAAATAAATAAAAAAAGAGGGAAACATTCTATGATGTAGACTTTTTATAGGACCCCACCTTTTGAATTTCATAAACGAAAAGTGCTAAGAACGTTGGTTTATAATGTATTTTCAGAATTTTTATGAAGAAAGAGAAAATAATTTTTTTTACAATTTTTTTATATTTATCATTTACCATAAAAAGTGGTGTTAAAAGTCAAAATTTTCTTAAAATAACTTATTAACAATGATATTAAGGTTCATTCAAAAAATTGTTTTAAGGGTATCGTTATCATGACTCTTTTATAAATTAAAGTCACCTACAAATTAATTGATTTAATTAAGAAGTTCTTGTCCATCTCCGTTTTTATTGTGACAGTAACATAATGGAAAAAAGAAGGAAATATTGATAGGGTTTTGTGTTTCATCTAAACACTCAGTTCCATTTTCTGTCAGACAATCATTTTCTCAATATGAGCTAAGCTTTCTCTCTCTACTCTTTTGTTCAATGACTACTTTTTTTTTTTTTTTTGTTAGCAATTCAATGACTACTTGACTATGAACAAATCCTAAGTGAAACACAAAATTTCAATAATGATATTTCAACTTTCTTTACTTTGTTATTATTTTGAATAACAAAAAATAAATAACAAAGATGGATATTTCAAATTAAACCAATCTCATTAATTTATAGCTTAAATTGATAAAATAAAAAAAACATATAACTTTTTTTTTAGACAGTTTCAACTTATAGTGTTTGTTCCTAATCATAGTTTTTTATCATCAGACCAAGACACCAATCAATTTTTGGTATAGACGGGAATTGAACCTTAGATCTTTTATTCAACAATCACAGACTTTACCAATTGAACTAACTAGAACCCACAAAAAAAAAAAAAACAAACAAACAAACAAACAAACAAACAAACAAACGTGTAACTTAATACAAAACCCTTAACCTTAAGTACCCTTTTCATAATGTTCTCCTCTTTTATGGGTTTTAAGTGGAAAGGAGGAATCTAAACCCCTTTTGAAAAAAAAAAAATTCATAATTGATGATGCACGACAAAATCAGTAGACTGGATGCTTCGGATTTCGATGGCGGCAATGATGATCTAACTGAAAACCTGGATAGACGAATCAAAACAGTCAGAGGCGACCGGGGTGGACCGGCCAGAAACCCTCCGATGACAAAGTCAGTGTTTTCTCTAAACTTTGGAAATCCCAAATACTTGGAAAAGTGTTTTCGTACCTTCTTTGTTTGTCGATTGTTCTTCTTATATAATGCAGGCTAGGAACGGTTTATCAGTGTAGTAACTGCTCCTATATTGGAGGATGTCGGAAGGTTCGGAAGTAACCTCCATAACTGCTATGGAGGTTATTTTAATAGGCCGTGCGTTTCGCAACGCGGTCATAGGAGGTGATTTCGTGGCAATGTCCTTGGTTTTGTATATGTTCCAAGTGTTTAAGCCTCGTCCAGGGACGGTATGCAGTGATGATGTTTGTAGTAGGCCATCCAAGGGTCTTCCTGGACGGACGACCAAGTCCATGGACGAGCTTCCTGGGCCAGGGTGTAATACCCCAACCCAATTGCATAATTAATTTTATGAGTATATATGCTTGTTATCATCTTAAGTGTTTTTAAGTGCATAAAGTTTGATATTGTGATATTATAAAATATCTATGCTTTTTTTTAATGTTGTAGAAATGAAATTTATAAAGATAAGGACCTATATATAAAGTTATATAATGCTTTGGGCCTTTCTAAAATTATATGCTTGTAAGGGGTGGAAAGTGTAATTGCCAAAAGTTTGAAAAAGTGGGTTGTGGTGTTTCTCCCTTAGCTTTACACGTATGCCACCCAAAAGTGGATTTCTTCAAAATGCATGCTCCCTTAGCCTTACACGTATCCCACTCAAAGGTCCACTCTCCTTAGCTGCTTTTGCTGCACCTGAAGTTGGTTCATTTGTTCATTTGTTTGCTGCACCTGAAGTTTGTTTCTCTTCTTCTTCCTTTGCTCTTTCACACGGCCACATCTCTCCCTCACTCTTCCACCAAAACCTCAAACCTCTCTCTAAAGAAGAAATTAAAGGATTAAAACTAAGGTTTCAGCTTCAAAGTTTGTGAGTAAGTAACTTAAACCTCTTTTGATTTTGGGTATTTTGATAGTTAAGGGTTTTGTTCATTTTCCCTCTTCTTTGCTCTCTATTTGGATTGTAGGAACTAAATTTGTGAATCTGTTTTTAGTAATTTTAAAGATGGATGATATGGGTCTTTTTGGATGCTTGTTAAGGTCTTTTATTATGTCTGGTATTGGTATAAAAATACCCAAATTGATGGAAGGCCGATTGTTATTTGTTTATGATTTTAGTAAGATTATGTGCTGAAGCTGTCACTGTGACAGAATTGATGTTTACAACTAGAAAAATATGTATAAAATCATTTGCTGTGAATTAGGATGCTAGGGATGGTTTTTATGAATCCTAAGACACATATGGTTGTTATGGAAGTGGTCTCACAGCTTTTGGATGAGTATAAAAATAATGGTTTAATTTCTAAGTTGCATACATTTCTGTCAGGACAGATTTGAGCACGTTGCCTTGTATGATTTTTAATAAATCATGATTATATGCTTTGACTCCGAAATTTTTATGGTATATACTAGACATACAGGGGAGTGACTCTGTAAAATTTCATGACAATTGGAAGTGTACGGACAGTCCATTTGTATTTTACAAATGGGGCTTACGCTGCTGTAATGAGCAGTGGACAGCTTTTGACACACTTGATTTTGTGGATTTAATTTTGAAGTTAGGGTGAATGTTTTAAGCTACAACTAAATATGCTTATTCTTTGGTATGTTTGGATCATATATAAATTTTATGCATTGGTTTCTCTATGGTTTGGATACATAATATGTTTGATGGTTGTATCATGTGCTTTGGGGAAACTTTATGTGATGGGAGTTAGGATTTTTCTTAAGTTTAAGAGTTAGGTTTTGATAGATGTATAAGTTTATATCCTTAGGAAGAGTTTGTAGTAATGAGTTTTGGTCTTTCGTTTAGGTGACGAGAACGAGAATACGGACACTTGAGCTCCTCGAGTAAAATCTCTCGCGTCTTCTGTTTTCAGGTAAGGGATTTTTGACATGTGCGCTTGATAAGTATAAATTATTTAGAAAATTATTATGCATTAAAACCTTTTAATTGAAAATATTATATATAAGCATGATTTGAGTAAAATATATGTTCGTGAATGGTTCAATATTATATACCTGATAATTTTAGCATATTGATGCTCACGAACATAATTTTTAAGAATGACGTGGATATGCTACTATTGTGAAACAATTATGTAAAAGCAAGATATCAGAAAGAAAATATAGTTTTCAGTTATTCCATTGTTATGATCTGAACTCAGCCAGTAGGGGTTATAGTACTGGCATTTTCATGGAAATTCTGATTGGCCATTTAAAAGTGGGACTGGCTCTGCTGTACCCGCCCTTGTTGGTAACGGCCAACTTGTGGAGGATGTCAACCTACCCCCATGGTTGAAGTTATGTGTTATGATATGATCCCGGGTTTACCTGGCATTGTGGGGAATGCTGGATGCCTAGCACTTTGTGCTGGAAGCCTCCCAAAGTTGTGACAGACTTACAATTGGACTAACTAATATGTATTGTAAATGAACCATTAAGCTATTTGGAAATTATGATAAGTCTGATGATAAGTTATGATAAAGTATTTCATAGTCTATTCAAAGATAAGACTTCTGAATTATGTTACGTTCCTTATCATGTCCTGTTATTATTATATGAAAGGAAAATAAAGTATTTTATGTGAAAGTTCATAAATTATTTTAAGATCAACGTAAATAGTATGAAGGCTATTTTGTCAAGCTGGTGTATCCATAAAAGATTTGTTTTACATGCATGCTTATTAAGGGCCCATGGAGCTTAAAACCTTACTGGGCTTTGCAGCTCACCCTATTATATTTCAGTACACAGGTTCTTCCTGGAAGCAGCGAGAGTATTAGAGGTGGCAAGAAGTCTGTAATTCTCGTTTGATAGATTGTATAGTTTTTGTTGTTGTATAGTAGTTTAGTTTTCTTTTGTTGTATAGGAAGAATCAAGGTGTACTTGATCCTTTGAGCACAGATGTAATTCGAAGCCTTAGTTTGTTTTGAGCCCCAGTTGTATGCCTTTGGAGCTAGGTTTGTAATAAGAGTTTTCCTAAACGTTTAGCTATGTAATATTTACAGGAATACCTAAGGTTTTAGCCAGGTGGCAATCTTGCAAAGTTTATATGAGATGAAATTCAAGGTTTCATCATTTTTGTATATAATGGTTTTTATGCAAGATAATAAGCAGGAATTCAAGAAACAAATCCTTGATAAGCACTTTCAGTTTAGGTTGGTTCGTGTTAGTATTGAGATAAACTTGATATTAACATGCCGGTCATGCTCTAAATTCTGGAATACAGGTTTGGGTCGTGACACAGGGTGTCAAGCATTCCTTTGGACGACCTCCACGGACGAGCATAGAGTAAATCTCTAGGACACCATCAGTTGCCCCCGGTCCGTGGGTCGTCTAGAAAAATGTAGTGTGGTGTTGCCCCTTGGACGCTCACGTTAATTCCCCACGTTTCACCTCGCCACGTGTCACGATCTTAGTAGTGGAGATTCACGTCGACTCATTTTTCGAGGAGTTTGCCACGTGTCCGTTTATGAGTGGTTATGACGTTTCAGGTACTAAAGTCTTCGCCTATAAATAGTGCAATTCCTGAGCTACCCTCTCATTTTCAAAAATTTTCTTCCCTGACACTCCTCGTCTTAGCGCCTCGTCTAGAAGTTCCCCGCGTCCATAGTCATCTAAACCCAGGTACTTTCCTTATCCTTGTCCTTAGGTTTCAAGTTTCCACAAAATGTCAGAAATTGTTCTCTCCTCGTCTAGTAATAGTATGGAGAAGGCCATAGACGAGTACCATGAGCCCAGTAGCTTTAGTGGGTCGAGTGATAGTAGTGATAGTAATAGCAGTAGTGAAGGGAACACCTCAGACGAGTATACGTCTGGGGTTCCTGGGGTTCCTCTGGAGGTTCTCCAGGAAGAGTTTAAGAAGAGGACTGAGTCTGGGTCGAGGGCAGGCAACAGTGCTCCCTCGTCTACAGCTCAGGACGATGAGGAGATTGTCTACAGCTGTGCTCTAAATATCCCATCTAGGACGGACGAAAAAAGGTTAGAGTCTTTGAAGTCTTGGTATCAAATCCCAGATGATTTAAACCCTAGGTTGCCCGTCCGTGGGGAATGGTGTTGCCAACCCCATTTTGGAGTTGGTATTTACGAGGCTTACCTCTTGGGGGGTTTGAGGTTGCCTCTCAATGCCTTCTCTAGGGAGTTGCTTTCTAGGTTGGGTTTAGCCATTTGTCAATTGAACCCCAATGCATGGAGACTGATCGTCTCTATGCAAGTCTTATGGAGGGAAGTCTTTGGGGGGGATCGTCCTTTAACTGTGGACGAGTTCCTCTATTGCTACAAGCCTTCTGAGATCAACCAATCCCCTGGCTTCCATCAATTCACAGCTAGAGGGGCAGATTGCAGGTTGATCCAATCCTTGGTTACCTCAGACAGGAACTGGAAGACGGAGTTTTTCTTCGTCTCTGGCCCCTGGGCTGGGAGGCCAAGTGAAGTTGATAGGGATCCACTTGGTCCCTACACAGGAGAACTAGGCAACCTTCGTCCTGAAGGTATGAGGTCGTCTGTCCTAAGTTATGTATGTTTAACTTATTTGTTCTCGTCTAACATTTTCTTTTCTCTTCCAGGTTTTAGACGACCTCATTTGAGCAGGTTCTACGTTGAACGAGTTCAAAAGGCTCGTCTTTACCCTGACAGGACGTTCCATTTCTTGGTAAGTTTAAGACGCCTGGCAGCTTGGGGTCTAGGACCAGAGCCGTCTGTCGAAGCCATTGCTCACGAACGTACTGTCCGTAGACGTAAGTTTTTCTTTTTTTTTATATATATATATATATATATCCTCGTCCTTACTTAGCTTATTTATTATCTTTATCCATGTTTGTAGGAATGGCTACCATGAATCAAAACAAAGGCAAGGATGTGGTGGACGAGGTGGCTGGGCAAGGGGTTCAATCCCAAGCTCGTCCATCAGCTGGTGACAAACGAAAGGCCTTGTCCAAGGCGATCGATTTGGGAAAGCTTCCGAGTCGACGCAAAGAGAAAAGGGTCAAGCATGTCCCGTCCAAAACTGGGGTCGTCCAGTCCAACTCTGCGCCTCCTGTCCAACAGACTCCCATCCAGGTCCATGATGTCGAGGACGAGTTCATTGATCCGCCGTCCATGCACACGCCGTCCACAACTCAAATGCCTATCTCACCCCAACCCTCCAGCCAAGTCCCTCTGACTCTTCTTGAAGACGAGGACCTTGCTTGGGGGAGGTTTGAAAGGGTGGTGACTGACCAGGACGTGGCGGCGTGCTACAACATGTCCTTGAAGGACTTTGAGCACTCTGGTGTTCATGATCTTTTCAAGGTAATATTTTTTCTTCGTCCTTGTCTTTTCTCGTCTTAACAATACTTTTCCTTGTCTGAAAAGCTTAAATTTTATGTAGGCAATGTCCAAGTTCATTGCTGCGTCTAGACAGGCAACACAGCTGGACAAGACGAGGATTTTGCTGGAGAGGAGGGTGCAAGAAGTTAAGGACGAGAGCAAAAGATGGGCTGGAGTGGCGGGCAAAGCCAAGGACGAGCTGAAGGAGTTGCAAGACCATGTCGAAGAGCTGAAGACGGACATCATTGAGAAGGACACTCGTCTTGATCATCTTCAGAAGAAGAATGACGAGTTGAGTGCCCTTCTTAAAGAGGCTAAGAGAGACGCGGTTGCAGAGTTCATGGCGTCCAAAGAATACACTGATTCTTTGGATACCAATTATGCAGCCGGGTTTGAAGACTTTAGGATGGACGTCATGGAGCACTTTCCCAACCTCGACTTCAGCTCCATAAAGCTCAACCTTGGTGGAGCTGCTTCAAGTTCTCTTCTCCAGACGAGCCCTGAGGATGTGAACATTGAGGACGACGCCACCACTCTGCCAGTCCAAGACGACCCTAGTGCTGACCCTCCTCAATGAAGACTTAATTTTTCTTTCTGTATTTTTATTTTTATTTGAGCTATTGTTTTAGACTTTTATATGTAGTGCTTATATGTAATGCAAGTACACGTTCCCCGTCCACAGTTTTAGGACGGTGTTGTAAACAATGTTTGGAGGTTTTTGGACGTTGGTTGTCCACCCTTCATAGTTAATGAATGTATCTTTGCTTATTTTTCAGTTATTGTGTGGGCACTTGATTCACATTTCAATGAACTTTAATTCTTAACTCGTCCTTCATGGGGACTTATGGTTTGGACGAGCTTAGCTAGGGATCTGCTTAGAATGGGTCGTCCATAAAAGGTGCCTTTGTTGGCTAATATTATTCTTCGCCCATTTTTTGAACGAGCATTTGCCTAAGGACGAGATGTCAATTTTTTCTTCAAAATGTTTTTAACTTTTTTAACTCGTCCAAGCTTTAGGCTATTCTTAGTTACTGGATTTTTACACTTGCATTTCCTCGTCCATTGAGACGGCGCATCAGTTTCTCCTGGTTTGGATGGACTTGCCTCATTTTCGCTTTATCCTGTTCTAAGGAAAGCTCATGGACGATATATGCATCAGCTCATCCTTTGATCAGGACGAGTATTGCTGGCTTTATCCTTATTTTAAGGAAAGCTTATGGACGATCTCTTTGGTCAGGACGAGTATTGTTGGCTTTATCCTTATTTTAAGGAAAGCTTATGGACGATACATCCTTGCGTCCAAGGATTTTCCTCGTCTTTAGTTCATTTTCACACATACTTGGATATACTTCAAAATACATCACATATATGCTTTTAAGAAACTGTAAATATTCGTCCATAGGAATGGCACATGCTTGAGAGCTAGTGCCTTTAGGGAATTACAAACGTTTTAATACAGCAGTTCATAAGTAGTACACATCTAAAACATTAGTAGTAAGCATTTATTAGAAAACTACTTCGGACATCCATGACGTCTGATGCTCGTCCATGGACTTTATTGATAGTATCTTCTCAAATGTTCAACGTTCCAGGGGTGTTCCAGCTTCCGTCCGTCCAGAGCTTCCAAATAGTAGGATCCTTGTCTCTTGCAGTTAATAACCCTGTAGGGTCCTTCCCAATTTGGTCCCAGCTTCCTATGAGCAGGGTTTTTGGTGGCCAAGGAAACCTTCTTTAGGACGAGGTCCCCTATATTGAAGCGCCTGGGTTTGACCAGAGTATCATAGTGTTTGGCCATCAAGTTTTTATACCTTGTTATTCTCTGTTCTGCATTCATCCGTACCTCGTCTAGGAGATCGAGGTTTAGACGAAGCTGGTTACCATTTTCTCCATCTTGATACTTCATCACCCTATGGCTGGCCATATGCACCTCCGCAGGTATGACTGCTTCGCTCCCGTAAGCCAGTTTAAAAGGTGTTTCCCCTGTGGGGGTCCTTGCTGTCGTCCTGTAAGCCCAAAGAACGCCGGGTAGTTCGTCTGGCCATACACCCTTTGCCCCGTCAAGCCGAGTCTTGATGATTTTCAGTAAGGATCGGTTTGCAACTTCTGCTTGGCCATTCGCCTGTGGGTGGGAGGGGGAGGAATAATGATTCTGGATGCCGAAGTGTGCACAGAAATCCCTGAATAGTGCATTGTCAAACTGTCGTCCATTGTCCGATACTAACACCCTGGGTACCCCGAACCGGCATAAGATGTTCTTCCAAATGAATTGTTTGACATTTTGCTGTGTAATCTTTGCTAGCGGTTCTGCTTCTATCCATTTAGTAAAGTAATCAATACCCACCACCAAAAACTTCATCTGCCTGGTTCCCAGTGGAAAAGGACCCAAAATGTCTAACCCCCATTGCGCGAAGGGCCAAGGGGCCATCATAGGAGTAAGGTACTCTGCGGGTTGTTTGGGGACGTTGCTGAATCGTTGACACTTGTCACATACTTTGACATAGGCTTTTGCGTCTGCTTGCATTGTTGGCCAATAATACCCTGCACCAGTGCTCTTGCCCCCGAGTGGTTTCCACAGGATCTTTCATGAACCTCTCTTAACACATAGTTTGCCTCGGCCGGAGCTAGGCATCTCAAGTAGGGTTGGGAAAAACCTCTTTTGTACAGCATATCATCCACGAGGACGTATCTGGCCGACCTGATTCTCAGTTTTTTGGCCTCGTCCCTTCCCTCCGGTAGCTTTCCATCTTTCAGGTATGCCAATATCGGTGTCATCCAATTGTCTTCACCCTCTATCTGCTGTACTTTTGGCAGATCTATGCTTGGCATGTATTGTACCTCGTCAAACTCATCCACTTGTTCGCTTGCCGAGGCTTCTTTCGCTAAAGCGTCTGCTTTCATGTTTTCTTCCCTAGGTACCTGGATGAAGCGAGCCTCTTTAAACTTTTTCACGAGGCGTCGCACCTTGCTAAGATACCTCTTCATGCGCTCTTCTTTCGCCTCGTATGTCCCATTCACTTGGCCCATGATTAGCTGGGAATCCCATTCATGTGCTCCTTTTGGTGTAGTGAGTCATTTTTTCTCCCGAAGTTTTGAACAGTTGCTACAGTGCCACTTTGGTTTGTTCAAGTGGCACTGTAGCTACAGTAGCTACAGCGTTTTTTTTTTTTTTTTTATTCTTCAATCTTCCGTTTGTACTTTTTTTTTCTTTTAGATATTTATAAGAACCCGCATATATATTGCTATACTAACACAATATTTTCACAATTATTAAGATGTCAATTTCTTATAAGTCAAAAATAAAATAATAAAATATGAAACTATGACTAACTACAACTGAAAATAAATGTTTTGTGAAAATGTTGTGACACTTGTCTTATATATAAAAGCGCGAATGCGCGTACGGTACTTTTGCACGGTAAATTTGGTTTCGTGAGCTACTGCCTTTTTTTTTCCCCCCATGTTTTGAACATTAGCTACAGTACCAAGCGGCGCTTTAGCTACAATACCAAGCGACAGTGTAGCTACAGTGTTTTTTTTTTTTTTCTTCAGTAATCGGTTTGTGTTTTTTTTTTCTTTTAAATATTTATGTAAGCTGGTATATATATATTGTTATACTGACACAATATTTTCACAATTATTAACTTGTTAATTTCTTACAAGTCGAAATAAAATAATAAAATATGAGACTGTGACCAACCACAACTAAAAATAAATGTTTTGAGAAAATGTTACAACATTTATTGTGCATGCTTTTGCGTTATCGCCAATGCGTGTATGCACTATAGCTACAGTGCCTAAAGTTTTTTTTTTTTTTTTTTTCCAGTAATCGGTTTGTGTTTTTTTTTTCTTTTAAATATTTATGTAAGCTGATATATATATATATATATATTATTATACTGATACAACAAATTTCACAATATTTTTACAATTATTGATGTTAGAAATAGAAACTCGCAGCGGAATATAAGGAATCGGTTTTTTTCGGCATACCTCTCTCGGCCTAAACCGATGATCACACAGGAGCTTTGAGATTGTTCTACGCTGTCTAAAGCCAGCCTCCACACATACCAGCTATCCAAACACGTTTTGAATTCCAGTTTGTGTAACTCACGAACCAAAACGTTTCCGACGGTGTTGCACACTACTAGAGTGATGCAAACATAACCCACAAACTAAGAGCCTCACAACACTCTGTAAACACTATGAGAAATGCAGAATTCGTTCACACCTCAATGGGTACCACTCTTGGTGTTTTTATACACACCACTCCATTAATATTGAGTGGGATAGTGGACTTAGTGGGGTAGAGTAACGGTCCAAACCATTACTCCATAACTCCTAGATGTTACAATCTGATTGAGGCGACATGCTCACTTTGGGTGTCTGTCCATATTCCTTTCAGTTTCTAACAATTGACATGTTAATTTCTCACAAGTTGAAATAAAATAATAAAATCTGAGACTGTAACCAACCACAACTAAAAATAAATGTTTTGAGAACATGTTACAACATTTATTGTGCAGTGCTTTTGCTTTATTTAATTGGCACTGTAAATTTTTTTTTTCAGTAATCAGTTTATGTTTTTTTTTTTTTTTTTTCCTTTTAGACATTTATGTAAGCTAGTATATATATTGTCATACTAACACAACAAATTTTACAATATTTTTCATAATTATTGACGTGTCAATTTCTTACAAGTCAAAATAAAATAATAAAATATAAGACTGTAACCAACCACAACTAAAAATAAATGTTTTAAGAAAATGTTACAACACTTATTGTGCAATGCTTTTGGTTTATTCAACTGGCACAGTAGATACAATGCCTAAAGTTTTTTTTTTTTTTCAAGTTATCGGTTCGTGTTTTTTTTTTTTTCCCTTTTAAATATTTATGTAAGCTAGCATATCTATTTCTATTAACTATATAAAAAGAGCCAAAGGCTCATGAATAGTGTTTTTTTGGTTTATTCAATTAGTGAGGTTCACTTTTTGTTTTTTTTTTTTTTTTCCTTCAAGTATGCCAGTTGGTTTGAGCTTTGTTTTTGTTTTTGTTTTTTCAAGATCTTTATATGTTACTTTGTACTTACAATACAAGTTTACATTGTAAATACAGAAAAGTGGTTAATATTATACACATTTGGACAAAAAATGGTAAATATTGTACAAATTTTGTAAATGTGTACAAAATTTGCCAATTTTGTTGTGTCTACAATATAAATTTACATTGTAATTAAGTACAATGTATATATAGAGATATTGTGAAAATATTATGACGCATGTGTCAATTCCTTATGGTTCAAAATACAATAAAATAAAATAATAAAATATTATACCGAGATCTAGCACAACTAAAAATATTGTGACATATTGTTGTTATTATAATATATTCACAACTATTGAGGTGTAAGTTATAGATCAGAATAAAATAATAAAATATTGGACTAGGATCCGTCACGATCTTATGCAAATGAGATTAACTTTTTATGACATAATTATCAAAATTTTTAAAATTAATGTCTCTTTTAATTAATGTAAATCTCTATGTATTTTAAAAATCAAATGATTTATATCTTTATTTTGTGATACAAATAAAATTTAGAATTGATCCTAATCACTACTTTTTTTGTTCCATGGCTAGCATGTGCCTTGCCCGTGCTGCCCTAACTAGTTTTGTCTTGAAAGTGGAATTTTTTTTTTTTCATTTAACATTATTTTTGAAATATTTTAGTTGGTTGTCATATTTGCAACATTATTTTTGAAATATTTTAATTAATGTAAATCTCTATGTATTTTAAAAATCAAATGATTTATATCTTTATTTTGTGATACAAATAAAATTTAGAATTGATCCTAATCACTACTTTTTTTGTTCCATGGCTAGCATGTGCCTTGCCCGTGCTGCCCTAACTAGTTTTGTCTTGAAAGTGGAATTTTTTTTTTTTCATTTAACATCATTTTTGAAATATTTTAGTTGGTTGTCATATTTGCAATCTATGTAACAAACTAGCATCTCGAGTTTTAGAAACTCGAGTTCAAAGATGGAACTCGAGTTTTTAAGACTCAAGTTACATGCCAAGGAATGGAAAAAAATTCACGTGGATATCGAGTATCTAAAACTCGATTTTCGTTCTTCTTTCTTATTTTCCTTTTTCTTTTGGTCCATTCTTCTTCTCTGTTTTCTCTAGGTTCTTTTGTAGGTTCCTTTCTTTTTTGTGCTTGGGTAGTGATCTGCATTCTGGGTAGCGATCTGCATTTTGGAGTTTGATGATGCTCATGTGGTTCTCTGTTTTTTCTGGGTTCTTCTTCTACAGGTTCCTTTCTTTTTTGTGCTTGGGTTCTTCGTGTTCTTAATTCCATGGATTTCCGTTATTCTTTCTATTCTCATGGGACTGTTCTTCTGCTTCCTCTATGGGTCACTTCGACTTCTTTTCTTCTTCAATTTCAGATCTTCTTCTTCTGCAGGTTCCTTTCTTTTTTGTGCTTGGATTCTTTGTGTTCTTAATTCCATGGGTTTCCTTTGTTCTTTCAGGTTCTTTATCTTGTTTTATGAAACTCGAGTCTTTAGGACTCGAGTTCCATGTGGCAAAATTATTTCCATATCAACAATCAATCTCGAGTCTTTGAGGCTCGACTTCTCTACCGAACTCGAGTTTCAAAGACTCGAGATGCTAGTTTCCTGAATGATTTCAAAACCTTACTAACTAATGATATTCTATCCCCTTGGTTTGCTAATCTGCAAATATCCCCCTTGAAAGTGCTTATGCCCTTGCCAATCCTTCAAACCTGTTGCTCTATTCCTGGGCTAACTTTAGTTGGGCTAGGAGTTTGGAAAATCAAACAAATTATTGGATTACATCTCTTCTTTCGTTACAGACTTGTGTATTCCCGCAAAAGACTTGTTAGCCCATCGACATCTGCCCATTTCCACAATGGTGACCAGTGTGTGGGCTTCATTGGGAATCAACCCATCAAGACCCATGACGAATGGGCTCACTTACCCCCTAATAATTTGGTAGGGAAAACTTTTTTTTTTTTTCACTTTAAACTATCAAACCCAATACGCTATTTAGTTTTTTTTTTTTTTTTTTAAATCTATATTTCCACCACTTTAATGCCCCAACAAAGATTACAAGTTCGCGTTTCTAAACTCAAATTGGTAGTGAATACTTAAAAATTGAGTTTCATGTCATGTGGAGCTATTGATTTACTTTTTAATAGTTGCCACACATTTTAACTTTTCTTTTAATAATTCGATAGTTACAACATTGATAGAAGAGAATTAAAACTCGTATGTTTATATTAGAAATACCAAGAGGCGTTAGTTAAATTACATGACTCTTGACAGATGCTACAAGTTTTAAGTTTTAACGATACACTTGCCAAGCATGGTTTTTTCTTCCCTTTTTTGGCTTTGGTGATGTTTATGGCTTTGAGATCCGCAGGATTTGGTTTGTAACCAATCAAATCGGCCAAAATGAGTTGAAAAATCATGTATCTGTGCGACTCAGCTTCCCTTTATGTACTAGAGTGGCTTGATTCTCAAATTTGGGAAACCAAAAGAGATGGAGCAATGAGAAAACCACATAAAATAAATAATAATAATAATAATAATAATAATAATAATGGATAAAAATAAAAACCAATTGTACCGATTATTGATATATCCTAGTCAAAAGTACATCATTCCGGGCTGATACCTCCTACTTTCATCAAAGTTATATTCTTCCATGGTGAAATGAGGAAATCAGCATTTCAAAAAAAAAATTGAGGGAAAAATACTTCTTTCTTTTCAAAACCAGGGTAAATTTTGTGATGAAATAAATGAAATACACACACTCTTAAATAACTGGTATCCTTTGAAATTTTCAAAGACCATTACCAATCACTGCATCTCGTGAGCATATTACAAATTCTATAAATAAAACTATAAAAGTATTGTTTTGCACCAAGTGACTACACTTTCTTTCTGTCAAATTATTACAATTTACTGAAGTCCTTGGAAAAATATATGATTATATTGTAATTTAGAATGAATTCAAAAGAAATACTAATTTTTAAAAATTTGTACATAAAACCATGAACTTTTTAAATAATTTTAATTTGTACCCTTAACGAGCCACTGTTAATTAAAAATAGTAGCAAATCAGATAAGTTGTTGCTAAAACAAATATCAATATATAACCTCTAATAAACCATCTAAGAATTTTGAAGTTACATAATAGTCATATATTTAGTTTTTTTTTTTTTTTTTTTTTTGAGAAAGATATATTTAATTGTTATTACAAAAACATTCACAATTAAAATAATATTGTTTTTACTTATCTTGTCTACGCCATATGATATTATAGGCAAATGTAGCTTGCTTCTCTTCTCCTAGGTTACCTACACGTTTTTCGCGAAGAAAAGGCAGCAAGCAGTTCTTCGCTTAGTAGAGCTACCGGCCGTCGGTTACTTTCTCAAGGCTCCACAGGAGAAGAAAGAAGGTCCGGGTCAAATTTATAATGAAGCGAAGGTCCCCCTTACTCACTTTTCTCTCTTAAAGCTTTATAAAGTTCGGCAAAAAAAGGTTGGTTAAGAACCATTGACTGTAAACCATAGCAGTTATAGTCACTCAATGAAAATGTTTGCCTTTGGAATGAAGATGGATGAGCAGGCACTTGAACCTGAAACTGATGAAATTCGGGGAAAACATGGAATTGGTCACTAACTGGGGGGGGGGGGGGGGTGAGACATGACCAAGACTTAAGATTCAAGTACCATTGAAAAGACTAAAGGAACGTAGACAAGATAAGTTTAACATCCTACAGTTAACACCTTAGCTCAAAAAACAATTTGCAATATTCACATGTCGATCAAATTAGAATCTAAAATTGTGGTGCTCATTGTATATTCTAATATAAATACTTTTATAGGTTGGGCTGGATGGTTGCTCACTAGATTGTTAAATTTAGTTGATTGATGGATGTTAAAATTGATCAAATTAGGATATTATTTATGAATTTTTGAAATGGTATATATTACAAAACATTGATGAAGAATGGAATCTTTAGTGAATCGCCTTACTTGCACAAAAACAAAGAAATAAAAGATTTTTAATCAGAAGGACATTAGTGTGGTGCCGGTAAAGACCCCTTAAGTAATCAAGTCATAGCTCTTAAAAGACTGAAACTATAATTTATGAATCAACTAAAAATGTGCTCCCATACCTCTTGGAAGGCGTTGGGTTAACTTTTATGGTGGATGTTTATAGTAACAGCCTCCCTGAGTCCAACCCCAATAATGGAAGCAATTATGAACCATATTTTTGAGAATTTATATCCCATCCCCATTACAGCTAGTGTTGTTAAGAAGGCAACAATATAAGAGCATCCATGATAGTGGTGCTAAGAGCATTTGCAGCAGTGGAGCTAAATAGCTATATTGCTATTTTAGCTTTACTAATATAGCAAAATGAACCCTGCAGCAGTGGAGCCATTCCTAAAATTTTTAACTAAAGTGCTACAGTGCACATCTATAGATAGATGTGCACTGTAGCACACATCTAAAACTAAAAAACAATATTTTATTTCATTCGGTGTTAAAATAATATAAGTTTGGTTTTTTTTTTTTTTTTTCATTCTTCATTCTCACGCCTCTCTCTCTCTCTGTCATTGAGCTCTCATCTCTCTCACAGAACTCTCTCAAGCTCACCGCCGTTGGCCGTGTCATCTTCAACGTCGATCGGCCTCAGACCCAAGCCGATCAACTCTCTCAACCTCAGATCAACTCAGACCCATCGCTGATCAACTCAGACCCATCACTGTCGTCCTAAGCCGCCGATCAACTCGGACCCATTGCCGATCAACTCTCTCAACCCCAGATCAACTCAAACCCATCACCGTCGTCCTAATCCGCCGATCAACTCTCTCAACCTCAGATCAACTCAGACCCATCGCCGATCAACTTAGACCATCACCGTCGTCCTAAGCCGCCGATCAACTCAGACCCATCGTAGATATTGGGTACCTGACCGGGAAACCCATGGAGCTCACTGACCCACCCCTTCTGGGTTGAGGAAAAAGATCAACTGATTTGGGTTTTTTTTTTTTTTTTTTTTTTTTTGCTGTGAACTGTTGGTATTGGTGGTGGTGGTGGTGGTTGTGTGTGGTTGTGGCTGATGGTAGAGGTGAACGGGGTTGGTGCTATGTATTTTTTTGGCAGTAGGATATATTATTTTATTGTAAGTGTTATATTATTTTATTGTGATATTTATATTATTTTATTGTGTTAAAAGTTAAAATAAATCCACTGCTGCAGCACGTGTCTAGTTAAAATAGATAAAGTAATTTTTGGTAAAGCTAAATTGCTAAAAATTTAACTCCACTGTTGTGGATGCTCTAAATAGCTATATTACTATTTTAAATACCACCAATACTTAAAAAGTATGTTGTAGTAGTGGTGTCATAGTTAAAATTTTTTAGCTTCTTGCAACAAAGTACAAACATTTTTTAGCTTCTTGCTACAAAGCACAGCCATAAATAACGGTATACTGTAGCAAAAAGCTAAAAAAAAAAATTGTTAAACTTCTCTCCCTTCTTTCGTTATAAAAATATTTTCTTTTTTTTCTCTCTCTCTCTCTCTCTCTCTCTCTCTCTCTCTCTCTCTCTCTCTCCGGCTTCTCTTCTTTCTTCTTTTTTTTCCTTCTCATTTTTTTTTCTCTTCAGCGCCTCCCTCATCTCCTCTCTATTTCGCCCCAGCTCGCCGACCGCGGTGGTGCTCATAAAATTCATATAAAAACTCATCAGATCAGACGCCCAGCCACCGGAAACAACACTGGATTGGACCACTACCACCGAAGCAACGCTGATCCACCAAACCCACGGATCATTAAACCCATCTCAACGACCCACCACCGCCACCAACGACAAAACGCCCACCACCACCACCACAGCCTGCAATAAGCGACCCACCGTGCATCCACAACCACCACAAAACACAACCCCACGTCACAAATCACAAACTCATGGCAGATCGGTTAGAGCAGAGAGAAAGATCACAAACCCACGGCACAACCCACAGGATCCTTGAGAGCTTCGACGAGTTCGTCTCCGACGCTGCGAGGAAGGTTTCGGGATGGTGATGGGTGGGAAGGAGAGAGTGCCGACAAGACTTGCTGGGAAACGAAGGGAGAGAAGTGAGAGAGGAGAGAAGTGAGAAGTGAGAGTGGAGAGTAGAGAGGCACGACACAGAGATATAGAGAAAGAAAGAAATTAATAAAATAACGTAATAGATATATTATTTTATTATGATGTTTATCTATACTATTATTTAAGGGGCTTCTCTTATTTGGATTCCTCATTTTTTTGTTCAAAAATACCCCTACATCCCTACGTTTAAATAGAAACAAAACTAAATGACAATCTGATAAAAATACAACTCTAACTCCCACTAAAACATTGCCTAAAAAATAAGACAACTTTTCTATTAATTTTTAAATTAAATTTTTAAAATTAAAATTAGATATATAAAATAAAAAAACATAATTTTTTTTTCTACAAAATAGGACCACTAAAAAAAAAAAAGACTCATTGCACTCGCGAAGCGCGTGTGATGAGGCTAGTATTATTTTATTGTACTGAAAGCTAAAATAGATCCACTGATGCTGGATGTTTTGTAAAGTGAGGAAGTAAAATAAATAAAATAGTTTTTTATAGTGTCAAATAGCTAAAAAAATAGCACCACTATTGTAGATACTCTAAGAGGACATACACTTGTATGTCATATAATTTATAGACACCTCGAGAGGAAAAACTCATCAGATCAGACGCCCAGCCACCGGAAACAACACTGGATTGGACCACTACCACCGAAGCAACGCTGATCCACCAAACCCACGAATCATTAAACCCATCTCAACGACCCACCACCGCCACCAACGAAAAAATGCCCACCACCACCACCACCACCACAACCTGCAATAAGCGACCCACCGTGCATCCACAACCACCACAAAACACAACCCCACGTCACAAATCACAAACTCATGGCAGATCGGTTAGAGCAGAGAGAAAGATCACAAACCCACGGCACAACCCACAAACCCGCGCCGGCACAACCCACAGGATCCTTGAGAGCTTCGACGAGTTCGTCTCCGGCGCTGCGAGGAAGGTTTCGGGATGGTGATGGGTGGGAAGGAGAGAGTGGCGACAAGACTTGCTAGGAAACGAAGGGAGAGAAGTGAGAGAGGAGAGAAGTGAGAAGTGAGAGTGGAGAGTGGAGAGGCACGACACAGAGATATAGAGAAAGAAATAAATTAATAAAATAATGTAGTAGATATATTATTTTATTATGATGTTTATCTACACTATTATTTAAGGGGCTTCTCTTATTTGGATTCCTCATTTTTTTGTTCAAAAATATCCCTACACCCCTACGTTTAAATAGAAACAAAACTAAACGACAATCTGATAAAAATACAACTCTAACTCCCACTAAAACATTGCCTAAAAAATAAGACAACTTTTCTATTAATTTTCAAATTTATTTATTTTTAAATTAAAATTTTAAAATTAAAATTAGATATATAAAATAAAAAAACATAATTTTTTTTTTCTACAAAATAGGACCACTAAAAAAAAAAAAAAACTCATTGCACGCGCGAAGCGCGTGTGATGAGGCTAGTATTATTTTATTGTACTGAAAGCTAAAATAGATCCACTGATGCTGGATGTTTTGTAAAATGAGGAAGTAAAATAAATAAAATAGTTTTTTATAGTGTCAAATAGCTAAAAAAATAGCACCACTATTGTAGATACTCTAAGAGGACATGCACTTGTATGTCATATAATTTATAGACACCTCGAGAGGAAAAACTCATCAGATCAGACGCCCAGCCACCGGAAACAACACTAGATTGGACCACTACCACCGAAGCAACGCTGATCCACCAAACCCACGAATCATTAAACCCATCTCAACGACCCACCACTGCCACCAACGACAAAATGCCCACCACCACCACCACCACCACAACCTGCAATAAGCGACCCACCGTGCATCCATAACCACCACAAAACACAACCCCGCGTCACAAATCACAAACTCATGGCAGATCGGTTAGAGCAGAGAGAAAGATCACAAACCCACGGCACAACCCACAAACCCGCGCCGGCACAACCCACAGGATCCTTGAGAGCTTCGACGAGTTCGTCTCCGGCGCTGCGAGGAAGGTTTCGGGATGGTGATGGGTGGGAAGGAGAGAGTGGCGACAAGACTTGCTAGGAAACGAAGTGAGAGAAGTGAGAGAGGAGAGAAGTGAGAAGTGAGAAGTGAGAGTGGAGAGTGGAGAGGCACGACACAGAGATATAGAGAAAGAAATAAATTAATAAAATAATATAGTAGATATATTATTTTATTATGATGTTTATCTATACTATTATTTAAGGGGCTTCTCTTATTTGGATTCCTCATTTTTTAGTTCAAAAATACCCCTACACCCCTACGTTTAAATAGAAACAAAACTAAACGACAATCTAATAAAAATACAACTCTAACTCCCACTAAAACATTGCCTCAAAAATAAGACCACTTTTCTATTAATTTTCAAATTTATTTATTTTTAAATTAAAATTTTAAAATTAAAATTAGATATATAAAATAAAAAAACATAATTTTTTTTTCTACAAAATAGGACCACTAAAAAAAAAAGACTCATTGCACGCGCGAAGCGCGTGTGATGAGGCTAGTATTATTTTATTGTACTGAAAGCTAAAATAGATCTACTGATGCTGGATGTTTTGTAAAGTGAGGAAGTAAAATAAATAAAATAGTTTTTTATAGTATCAAATAGCTAAAAAAATAGCACTACTATTGTAGATACTCTAAGAGGACATGCACTTGTATGTCATATAATTTATAGACACCTCGAGAGGAATTTGTCATTTATAAAAGTATTTGGGGAGATTGTCATTTCAGGAGCTTAAGTACCTTAAACGAATATTGAAACTTCTATTAAAGTTCTTAAAACTTTTTATCCTCTACTTTTAAACAGAGTAATATTTTATTCTTAAAAAATATTTGGTAATAGGAGTAGTATTTTACTTAAAAATAAATTATGTTAAAAATTTGAAGGTTATATTATACATTTAGTCCTCAATATTTGTCTTATATTTCAAAATGGACCTTATATTTTAAAAATTTTAATTAGCCCCATTTACTATTATATTTTTTCAAACAGGTCTTTGCCATTAACTGATAAATGGAAATGGATCACATGACAAATGGAAAACATTTAACTCAAAAATATTTGCTAACATGGAACTTATGTGCCAATTTACATGAATTAAAAAAATATATATGTTCTAAAATCCCTAGCCAAACTCAACAAATCAAAGGGGGAGATAAAATAGAAAGGCTAAAGTTAGTGACATTGATAGGTGACACAAAGGTTGAAAATTTTATAACTTTTAGACATCCCCTTCCCCACTGAGCTAACCTTTTAAGGCTTATCAATTTATCATCCATTACTTTGATAAAAAGGGCTCCCCTTCACTCCTTTAAAAAGAAAGCTGAGAAGCTAAGAATTGGTAGGGGCAGCTGAAATACAAAAAGAGGAAAACCAAAGTATACTTGGCAGGGGTATCTGATGCATGGACAAATGTGAGCAGATAAAACAGGTTATCACTTATCAATGAGCAACAAGTTAAAGCTTTGAGTAGCTTGGTAAAGAAATAACTCTGATGTCTATCTTGTCTAATTTCATTCTACCGAACGTAGAGTAGCTGTAAAACTCTTTACTGCAACAAGGATTAATATAAACCACAATAGATGTTTTCAATGGATGCATTCAATTCAAATTGGGAAATGATTTCAAAACTTTTTTCTGGTCCAACAACCATAATAGTTCTCATGCTAAGGCTCTGCTACTGAACTTGAAGAATGAGACATTAATAAAACATTCTTTCTCTATAAACCCAACTACTTTCTTCCTCTGCTAAGCCTCTGCAGGTGGAAATTTATGCTTCCCCAAGACTTTCTTTTATTGGTTGCCTGTAACAAAGGCAGTCAAAAGTTAGAGATATATAATGCGTTGGAGTTGTTGGACAATCCAAGAAGAAAATAATCAATATTTTCAAAAAAATTACAAAAAAAAAAGGGACGAAAAAGGGAGAAGAAGAATATGCTGCAATAAATCAGAAAAGTTGTATCACCTGAGAGTCCATACAGGCACTCAAAAGTTCCTTGTGCCGGACACACTTATCATTACTGTTGTTGTTGACAGCCAAGCAGTTGAGAAATGTAATCATTTCCTTCATGCAAGGTTTGTGAAGAGAACCAAATTTCTTTGGGTTAATATAAAGCAAACCAGCTTTCCGACCCATTATCCTATACTTAAACTGCACATGCCCAACAAGACAGAGTAGATTCAACAACTTGGGGAAAAAAATACACTTAAAAGAGTTCCAATATTCAAGAAAATAATAAGAATAAAGAGAACACATCACAAACAATGCGAGACTTGACATTTCAAGGTACATATATACCAGATACATTTCCATTTAAGGAACAAAGAGAATGCATCATTTTTAGTAAGTTACACATCCACCCTTCACCCTTGTTTTTATAGGAAGAGGAGGTGCCATATGAGCTAAAGCTCGTTGACAAAGAACATGCACCATTCTGATGATTGCAAGATAAACCCACTAAAGAATACTAGAGAATCTGAAAAGTGTTTGATTGGAGATTGCACTCTAGCATGAAAAGCAAGTTGCTTGCACTTCAATTACCAACCCAAGAAACAGCTTACAGGTTTACAGCAAAGCCTTGTTTCAAGAATTTTCATTAATCAGATTCTAGACCCATATTTTACTCCTATAGAACTCATATTTACATCCAAAATTTCTTAAAATTTTTTTAGTTGAATATAACACAATTATTATGACATTATATTGAACTTAACTGTCAATGTGACTAAAATACAATGCCCACCTTGCCTGTCATCGTCCCTCCTAAACCTCAACCTCACCAGCATCACCCCTTGCTAGTTGTTGACCTCTGTTTTTTATATCCATTAGATCTGACGAAGATCAACTCCATCTTCATTAGAACTTGCATAGATTGGCTCGGATTGCTGGCCTTGACATCAATCTCCACCAAATGATGGAATCACCCAATCAGGCCAGACGTTTGGCAAGAAGATTTGTGTTGGTTGGCAATGGGTTTCTTTCTTCCCTAATCGACATGGTTGAGTGACAAGCTGGCCGTCATACTGAACCCAATCAACTTGTGATCACCCTTGAATATGCCAAATTATTTACCTTTCATCTCATTTCATGATTCCCTTTCCCTTTTCCCTTCCTTGCCTATGAGATTCAGGTTGCAAATGGGTTTCTTTAAGGAGGTGAAGAGGATGAATTGATTTAACTTGGGAGAGTAACTTGCTGGACAGCCTTTGGAAGACAAATGGTACGGCCATTATACTCTAATGCACACAATTGACTGGGAACCACACCTCATAAAACTGAGGTCAGTAGTTCGAATCTCCCCTCGAAGCAGAGGTCACAAATGGTATGATCATTTTGGCGAGTAACACACACAAGTGCTCACGAGGCCACTAACTCACCCTCTATCCCATTATTATCAGAAGAGGAAGTGCCATTTAGCTATAGCTGATTGGCAAGACAATTTTTTCCCTTAAGAACCTAATTTTAATGAACTTAATTCATCAATCCAGTTTTTAGTTTTCTGCCAATGAGCACTAGCTCAAATGAAAATTTCTTCTTCCCACAAGAAGTGGGTGGAGAGCGAGATCTTGGATTCAAAACTTGGGTGGCTGTTTATGAAAGAAAATACAGTTTCAGTTTATACTAAAAAAAAAAAAAAAAAACCCGTACAAATCTACAAACTGAAAACCACCATATAAAACTTGATACATTTACTACAGCATTGCTTTTCCTTATAGAAAAGTGACTCATGTACCAGATAATTCAAGGAGCCTACTATTATTGTGTGCCCGTCAGAATTACAGCAAAAACCTAGATTCTTTGGACCCAAAAAAAAAAAAAAAAATGAAAACAAGCAAAACAAAACATGGTGGGCAAAATGCAACACTGAGAAAATCAGTTAAATAACTCAATGCCTAATTGTTAGGGCCTAAACATGAATTTGCATATTTTTATTGCACAAGTAACATGGTTTTAAACAAGTTTTGACGCATACAGAGAAGCTTCCATGGATTCCAAGTACATGAACTTCATTGTTTGAATCTAACAATATGCTTAAAAACATTATCAACCACTGAATAACTTGCACTTTGTAATAATATAGCCAACAAAATGTCTCTAAACTTTTGTCCTTTAAATTTGGACAGAAAACCTTGCTAATTACTTCTCAAATGTATAATATCCTAGTCAGATTATATTAAATCCCAAACCCAAGCTATTGCCGCTAAACCCTATGAAAGAAGAGAATCAAATTTTAACAAAAATTATGCCTCATCATGCTCAAAAGATCAAGACACAAGAATGACACAATTGTGTAGTTAAACAGAATTCACTACATTGCTCAAGCAACACAACTTTTGTCAAATAATATTGGATTCACAACAAAGTAATCTGATGATCATCAAAAAATAATAATATTTTGAAGATGCAGTCCACACAAGAGCCAGTAATTTTATTTTCCTATAACAGTAGCCAATACCAACCCATGTTAAATTCATATCTGATAGGCATCTCAAAACTTTTTTAATTGCCAACACATTTTATAAGCACATTTGGATTTTGATTAAATCCAATAGCAGTATGATTCCCAGAATTAAAATCAGAAAACCTGAGTTTGACTTGCATTTACAAGTTCATGACCAGCTTCAGTTCAGCCAACAGGACCTGAACCCCATGAGACAGATAGTTTGTGAAGCCAACAAGAGAACTCTAGAGCAATCAATACACATAAATCCATATTCATATACCTAAATGCTCACTACTCTTGTGAATATATTAGCCTTCCACTGTTGTGGTTGTGATCCAAAATCGGCCGTCAAACTAGTGACCCTACTGTTTAATGAGGCACAGTCCCTAGGTGAAAATGGCCAAATATCATCTTTGGCCAAAATAATTAGCAATTTACCACTGTTTGGGAAATATTTAGCAAACTATCACTTTTTTAAAACTCGAGTTTGTGAAACTTGAGTTCTATAAACTCGAGTTATGTGCTGACTTGACACTTTTTTTAAATTAAAAAGTCCACATGGAACTTGAGTTTTTAAAGTTCGAGTTGCTTGCAGTGTGGAACTCGAGCTCTATACAATTGAGTTCTGTGAAAATTTGAACAGGGATATAAAACTCAAGTTCCACCTGTGAAACCCAACAATAATGCACTTAGTCTTCAATCAGTGCAGCTAGTTGCCAGGGAACTTTCTTTCCCAAATTGAAGTCATCCACGTTGCCAAGGAACTTTCTAGTGCTGATCAAAACAAGAGGTCAACAAAGTGAACTTAGTCTTCAATCAGTGCAGCTGTATAGCATTAGTTAATGCTTTTCGAAAAACAAGAAGTTTGTGAACTCTCTGCCACTACCCCTTAACTGTCAGAAACACCTGCTGCCCTCTACAACTAGTCACTCTAGCATTGGTACTCTCCTGCAATTATTCTGATCTGCCACTTGCACTCTCAAACATCAATTTATTTCTGTGATGCATAACTCAAGTACATAGAGCTCGAGTTTTATTTACAAGGAACTCGAGTTCCCCAAACTCAAGTTCCACGTTGAGTTTTTTAATTAAAAAAATTCCAGGTCAGCGGACGCCATTATAGAACTTGAGTTTTTAGAACTCGAGTTACATGTTAAACTCGAGTTTTTAAAAAGTGGTAGATTACTGATTATTTCCTAAACAGTGATAGATTGCTAATTATTTTGGCCAAAGATGGTATTTGGCCATTTTTCCCAACAGTCCCTCGAGGATTTTGGAACCTTTTTAAAAAAGAGCCATTTGGATTCACTTCTAGCCTGTAAAACCTACGGGCAACTAACCCCACCCGTTTGAACTAGTTGCCGGGTAATCGAGGGGCATTCACCCCATATGGGGTAAGCAGTTTATACTCACCCCTTGTTGTCTTTTAGAGTGACCTATTCCATAAACCTAAATCATATTAGCAGAAAGGGAAAAGTTGAAACTCTATTTAAAATTACAGCTGAATGATATTTCAAGTTGATTATGTAAATAGTTATTTAGCTATATTAACTATCACACCTTAGCTACAAAATCCAGTTCCTTTCTTCTTTTCTCTCTCTCTCTCTCTCTCTCTTCCCAAAACTAGTTGTTCAAAATTCAAATATAATCTAGCACGGTCCAGAAATGAAAACCCAAGGGCAAGAGATCTCAGAAAGCCCCCATTATTCAGATCAAACACAAAATCAGTTACTTTGGTTCAAATGAGACAGAAAAGTCATGGGAAACCAAAACAACTTATAAGCTGACATTGGATAAAACGAAAGACAGAAGAAATAAATGGTACCTGCTGCCTTGGTGGTGGAGGTGGCTGAGCAGAGTGGCAGCAACTTCTATGGCAGCAGTGTGTTTAGAGAGGAGTCGGGTTCGGGTAAGCTAATCCGTCAAAAAACTTGTTGGCCCATATCCACAGTGGTGACCCATGTGTGGGCTTCATTTGGAATCAACCCCATGAGGACCCGTGGGGAACGTGCTCACATACCAACTACTAATTTGGCAGTGAAAACCGGGGAAAATTGACATTTAAGAAATCCTTTTATTTTGAAATTATTTAGCAAGATGTCCGTATTTTTTAAATTTAGTTTTAATAAAATCAATATTATGTAAAACTTGATATTCTTAAAATCAAGTTTTATGTATATTTTTAAGTGTATTTGATATTAGCAATGTCGAGTTCTACTTAAATTTTCAAAAAAACTTAAGTGGCAAAATATGTATAGAACTCGATATTGCTAATGTCAACTTACACCTATAATTCGATTTTGTTAAAATCTAGTTTCAAAAATAGAGGTACTCTGCTAAATAGTTTCAAAATAAGAACATTCTGTTGCATAATTTGTAAATTAGAGACAAATCACTAATGCTCTTTTTTCCTTGTAAAAACTTGAAATTTTGATTTTTTTTTTTCATTTCATTTGGAGCTATTGGTTTACTTTTTAATGGTCACCATTAAGGAGCATTGTTGATACTATATAATAATAAAATTATTGTTTTGCACCAAGTCACCGTCAACTGTTCATCAAAAAAAAAAAAAAAGGTCACCGTCAACTTATTACAATTTACTAAAGACTGTGGTAAAATACATGATTTAATTATAATTTAGAATAAAGTCAAATTAAATCCCAACTATTTAAAATCATGAACCTTTTAAATAATTTTAATTCTATGAGCTACTGTTAATTAACAGTAACAGCAAATCATATAAATTGTTACTAAAACAAATATAAACATATAACTTGTAATACACTATCCAAGAATTGTAAAATCATATAACCCTCTAATTGTTTCAATGGAAAACCTTGTGTTCTGATTATTTCAATAGAAAACCTTGTGTAAAAATAGTTTTCTTTGTTTTCCATTATTTGATAGCATTAGAAAAAGTGAGTCAAAAAAAAAAAAAACTATCTTTGGTCAATGTAAAAAAATATGGCTTCTTTTTAGAGATTATTTTCTACTAAATTTTTTTAGAAAACAACTCTATCACACATGACACAACAAGCTAAACAAGGAAAATTAGGAGATTGTTTTTTAATTCATTAAAGTTACTACCAAATATAAGAAAATGAGATAATTTTATAAAAATACTTTTTAAAAAATGACTCATTTTCTAAAAACATTATCACTGAAAATATTCACAATAAAGATTTATATGAACTTATCTCGTCTACATCACAAGATATTATGAAGCTTATTTATGAAGGACAAAACTTAGATACAATACTTTAGGTGCAGTTCCTCAGGTTTTTCCCTTAAAATTCTGACATGTGAATACTTAATTAAAAAATAAAGTTTCATCCCATGAAAAAAAATTTCGCATGGTAGAATCTTAAGAGAGGAATCTAAAGAATAAAACCTAAGTTCTGTACCTAAGTCTTGTCCATTTATGAAAAATTATATCCCATGACTATAGGGAATTAACACGAAATTCTCAAACCTGTGAGAAACAAAAATAGAGAAAACACACGCAAAAAAAAATAATAATAATCACACGTATAAGACAGTATTTACGTGGTTCGGCAATTTGCTTACGTTCACGGAGTTGCAAGTATTTCACTATTATCAGTAAAAAAATACAAAGTGCGGCCATATAATTTTTCACTCTCTCAAAAACAATCACAAGAAACCCTAATTATCAAAACAACAATTTTTATATCCTGCGCACAGGATTCACGATGGGCTACAAAATGGGCCAAAAATCGGCCCAAGCCTCTGCTCCATGGACTAAGCCTCAGAAAATCTCCCATTAAAAACCACGCAACATTATTTTGAGTCAAGTCAGGTCATCAACCAGATCAAACACAACTAGGCTCCACAAAGCCTAATAATGACAACTAGTGGTAGGCTTAGAACCATTATTCCTTAAATTTCGAAGGTTACTTTTGGCTGCTTATGAGTTCGTCTGGTGATCTTAAGATGACGAATCAAGTTGGTGGAGACAAAAAATTGTGGAGAAGGGTTGTTTAAAGGATCTTGTGAAAGACAAAACCTTTCAAGTGCTCGTCTAGGAGAGTTACCCCCTCAAAGATGATTGCAATTAACTCATAATTTCAATAAATTTATTAAAATAAAAGGGAGATAAAAACAGTTCACATTTATGATACTCATTAAGTCCAAAGACATCAACTTTTTTCTTACAATCGATCTAGGCGATAAGTTATTATTAATAGATAAAAATAATAATAATATTCGTAATGGACTTAGATGAAAATTAATAAAAACATTATTGGAATTTTAACTTATGATGTCCACTCTTGATGATAGCTATTAATCATCAGATCAAAATACCAATCGGTTTTGGTGTAGACAAAAATTGAACCTTATTGAGGGGAAAATTGATGCCTTTGAATTAAATATAGGGAAGCTAAGCCAAAACTTAACGACAGGCTCTTGAGATTATGCCAAAAGGCTTTCGGTGTGGTGACTAACCTATCCAAACAAGAAATAAAGGCTACACCTTGACAAAACAGCAACAAAAACCCAATAAAAAATAATTCACAATAGTTAATTAGTACGTTAGTGGTCCTGTTTTGATAATACAAGAAAAATAAATTCTCCAGTGGTAGGGTGAAATTACGCTTAAAGTTCAGCAGTTCAATTATTAAATAGATTTAAAAGTGTTCACTTTTGGAAGTCCTTGTGTGTCTCGGTCAGGGGAATTTATTGTACTTTCAACCATTATTACATCAATATAAGGGAAGAATTTCATTGTTACAAATACATTATATCCTTCAATAGTAAAACAAAAAGTAAAAAATTAAAGGTTTCATGGTGAGAAGAAAGGGGTTAATTGGCATGGTGTGAGGGGAGAGAGAGATTCCAGCTCAATGCAGCAAATGTTGAACTAAGATTTTGGAGAATATATATACATAAAGCATGAATGGGGTAGTGAGGGCTATTTTGAGTGAGTGGGTACTTAAGCTAGTGGTGGTGTGGTGAAGTTAATGCTGAGGTTAAGGCTTTAATGGGTAAAAGGTTGTTTGTAACTGATTAGGAAGCATTTATGGGTCGTGAATATGCAGAAAATGAAAGTGAATATCTGAGGCTAAGTGAGCGTGGGCTAAGGGGAATGATTTATGAGCTGGGGAGAGTTAAACTACAAGCAAAGTGACAAGAATAACAGGAATTTCAGAGGGGTTGGTGTATGTTTTGTGGGCTGGTGTGCTTACCCTTTTATAGTGGTGTTTAAGGAAGTATTAATTAACAAAATTCCAAAAACGTATGACTGATCAGGGGGCAGAGTATCAAACTTAATTATCCTAGGATTTGGCCATAAATGGGAGATTTGATTTTAGGGTTGTTTTGCTTCTTTGGGTAATATGACACATGATGAGTATTTAGGGTAATTTTGCATTAAATGTCAAGATTTCTGAAGCTAAGTTTAACCAATAGGATTAAGGATGTATGAAGGAGGAATCTTAGTGCTGCAACTGATATTTTGACCCTAAAAGTAAGATTCAACACCCCAAGCCAGGTGTCACAGTTTAAGCTAACTTCAGAGGGTTCTGTTGGAGATCCCTTTATCCCCTCCAAACCATATGTTCCCAAATTTCATCATTTAGGATTCATGGGCTTGGCAGATGAACCATATCTTGAACGTTTTTGACATTTATGACATTGATTTATTGAGATGGATAACTTGGTTTCAACTCCCCTTCCGTTGGAGATATAGTCTAGAGGAAAATGATGAAGCTCCATCACCCATTAGACTTCAGTTGATATCACAACCTCTAGGCACTGTTCACATCAGGGAAAGGGTGACAGAAAGTTGATGGGACAGCCCCTAGTCCGTTCTTAAAAACTTGGTTCTCTTGTAGAGGCCTCCAGTTGGACCTTGGTCAAAGATGAACAAAGCTAGTTGTCTATTTTCAATCCTCTGCCTCTTGTTGGAGTTCTTTGGATCGGGCTTGCTCATATGGGCTAGTCCCTTTGGGCTAGTCTGTGTTCATCCCATATTTGAACCTACAAAATGGACATTAACAACACATGTTGCCATGGGTTTTCATCCCTCATGGACTCTTATTATCAGTAAATATTTTGGGTTTTCATGGGTATTTGTAATGGGTCTTTGGGCAATGAGTTGCAATATTTAAAATAATAGCATAAGCCTCAAAATGTTTTTGTAAATAACATTTACTATTTTTGAAAATGATGAATTCATATCATAAGCAATGTTTATGATTTCTAATAATCACATCATAATTTAAATGGTGAGCTTGTGGGATTGAATAGTTACCATGAGTTTTTATAATAGATATTATGAAGGCGAAAAACCCATTTTTGTCCTTATATTTTCACGTGATTCCCACTTTGGTCCCTATCTTTTATTTTCACCGCTTTTAGTCCCTAAAATCAAAAAGGCAATCTCATTTTTATCTCTACCGTCAGTGCCCTAAAGGCAAAGTCTGAGGTGGTAGACGGAACATCTTATTAGTTGACATGGTGCTGATGCGGCACTGATGTAACGATTAAAATATTATTAAAAAAATATTATTTGACATTTTTATATGCCACGTCAGCATTTTAATTTGTTTAAAAGCCACGTCATAAATTAAAAAAATTTTAATTTAAAGAAAAACCTTAAATCTAATAAATTTAAAATTTTATTTTCTTAATATTCATGTTCTTCAACCTGTTCTTCGTGTTCTTCACATACCAAACCCAACAATCAAGAACTCAAACCCATATCAGAAGAACACAAACAAAAACAAGAACAAAAATTAAACTAAATACTAACAGGAAGTTTTCTTCATGTTCTTCCCAAATCCAAGAAGCAAGCAAACGAATCTCTAGCAAACCCCAACTCCAAATCCAGCAACCAAACCTGATCTCCATCAAATACAGAAAAACAAAAAATAAATCCAATAAACAAACCCATAAACACAGTAACTAACCCAATCTCTAGCAAACCCATAAACCCAGAAATTTTCTTGGGAAACAAACACACAAAAAACCCATAAAAAAAAAAAAAAACTCCACATCCTCTCGAAAAAACAAAACCCCGTCCTCGATACCCAATTTGCCACTGGGAAGCTCAATTTGAAGGAAGCGAATTTCGTTGAAGTTTTTGAGGACCTGGGTCGGGGAATGGTGAGCAACGCCACCACCACCGCCTTCACCGTGTTCGGCATCAGAGTCTTCGGAGAGCAACAGAGCGGAGGAGGCGGAAGAAGACGAAGTGGGTCTCTTAGGGTTAAGGAATTAGGTAAAGAGCTGAAGGGGCTTGACGATTCTGCCGAAAACGAACCGGAAGAGGTTCGAGAATGGGTTGCGAGACTTGTCGGAGGAAGAGGAGATAGCTGGCACGGAAAGAGAAGCAGACGAAGAGTCATCGTCGGAGATAATGCAATCGACCCGAACGACGATGTTGTCGACCTGAGGGACAAGGGAGTGGAAGCATCATGAAATGATGCAACACCGACCCAAGGCCTTGACATCGCCGATCCTATTGAAGATCAAGAGGAGGATAAAGTCGGGAAAATGGTCGAAGTGGTCGATGTGGGATTGGGGTTTCGAAAACGTTAGATCTGACATTGCAAAAAAATGTAGGTTGGTTTATGATCTGAATTCGTTAGTAGTAGAAGTGGGTTTGGTGTAGATCTGGGAAATTATAAGCAATGTGTTTCTGTTTCTGTTTCTGCTTTTTTGTTTTATAAAATTGGTTTGGTTGCTTCTTGAATTTGGGAAGAACATGAAGAAATTTAATTTAATTTTTTCTTCTTGTTTTTGTTTGTATTCTTCTGATATGGGTTTGAGTTCTTGGTTGTTGGGTTTGGTCTGTGAAGTACACGAAGAACAGGTTGAAGAACATGAATATTAAGAAAATAAAATTTTAATTAATTAGATTTAAGGTTTTTCTTTAAATTTAATTTTTTTACAATTTTTTTAATAGATGTGGCTTTTAAAAAAATTAAAATTGTTGACGTGGCATATAAAAATGCCAAATAATATTTTTTTAATAATATTTTAATCGCCACATCAGTGCCACATCAACGCCACATCAGCTAATAGGGTGTTCCGTCTGCCACCTCAGATTTTGCTGTTAGGGCACTGACGGTAGGGACAAAAACGGAATCACTTTTTTTTATTTTAGGGACTAAAAGTGGTGAAAATAAAAAATAAGGACTAAAGTGGGAATCGCATGAAAATGTAGGGATGAAAATGAGTTTTTCGCCTATTATGAATGTTGTGATGTAAATAGTGACCATAAATTTCATGGGTTTATAATATGGTATGAGATGAATATAATCTTTAAGATAAATAACTTTCCATGAGCATTTATAAAATGATTGCCATGATTTTTTGAGATAATTGCCATAGATTATAGTAATGTTTAAGAAATTAGAACATTGTTCATCATTGGACTTTTAAGTGACATAATATTTTTTGCCAAGCGTTAATAATCTTGGGCTTTTGATAAAATAGTGCCAACGTAAATTGAGCTTTTGATATTGCCAGCGAGAACTGGACTTCTGATGTTGCCAATGAGAATTGGGCTTTTGATGTTGTCAACGAGAACTGGGTTTTTGATGTTGCCAATAAGAATTGAACTTTTGATGTTGCCAACAAGAATTGAACTTTTGATGTTGCCAATGAGAATTGGGCTTTTTAATAAATAATTTGCCATGGGTTTGAACCATGGGCTTTGGATATGGTATTTGAACTCCATTGATGAAATAATTTGCCATGGGTTGGAATCATGGGCTTTGATTATGGAGTTGAATCCCATTGATAAAATAGCATTGCCATGAATTTGAATTATGGGCTTTAATTATGGACTTGAATCCTATTGATAAAATTGTTTTGCCATGTATTTGAATTATGGGCTTTTTCAAATATTGCTAAGCACAAAAATTCATGGGCTTTAGAAAGAATGAGATTTTAACTCGCTCAATAAATAATTTAGGCTTTACAAAAATATTGGGTCTTATAGTGTTTTACATTTGTAGCCTAATTTTGTGATGAAAAGAAGAATGGTTGTGGGCTAGCATAGTAATAATAAAAAATATTTAATTATGCCTAATAATTTGTTGGTGACATTTGAAAAATAAATAGATGTTATTTAAATAATATTAGGTGTAAAAAAAAATGTAGTCTAACAAACCTCAAACCTCTTATTTAACCATCAGAGACTTTACTAGTTAAGATAACTGAAACCTACTATTGAATAATACTTAATTTAAGGGGTTGGTCTTGGTTAGCAGGACATGTCTTTGCTCCAACTAAACGACATGTTTAATGGGACTATGTGCGTCTCTTATAATATTTTTGGGGGGGGGGGGGGAGGGGAGATTAAAGAAAAGTCTCAGAGGTAAGAAGGTGCACAACAACACAATACCATTTTAAGCAGCAACATCATTATCAAACAGAACAGTGTGGCTAACTGAGGAAAAAATATTTTGTATCAAATGATATCATGTCATCTGTATCAAAATCCAATAAATGAGAGACGTGTGCAAAAAGTAACTACTTACTAACTCATGTTTTTCAATTGTTAGTGAGTTAGTTATTTTTTGCTGACATGTTTCACACTTATTGGATTTCGATATCGCTAACATAGTATCATTTAATACCAAATACCTTATCGACATTGAGAGTTTGAACTAAAAAGAAAAACACAACTTGGTTTGAGTGTTTATGAGAGCAAAAACCCTCAGGGAATTCAAAAGTACCAGGTAAGTGTCTTAAAACCTGGTCACACCTATTTCCATTAACATTTACACTATTTTTTCCTTGAGAAAATCAAATGTTTGATCTATTTGGTAACTGAGAAATTTTCACTTTAATTTTTCGTATAATTTGGGATTGTATGTATTGGTTAATAGGACATGTCTTTGCTCCAACTAAACAGCATGTTTAATGGGACCATGTGCATCTCTTATAATTTTTTTTGGGGGGGGGGGGGTTGTAGATTAAAAAAAAGTCTCAAAAGTAAGAAGGCACACAAGCAGCAACATCATTACCAAACAGAACAGTGTGGCTAATTGAGGAAAAAGTATTTTGTATCAAATGATACCATGTCATCTGTATCAAAATCTAATAAACGAGAGATATGTGTGCAAAAATAACTACCTACTAATACATGTTTTTCAATTGTTAGTGAGTTAGTTATTTTTTGCTGACATGTCTTACACTTATTGGATTTCAATACCGCTGACATAGTATTATTTGATATCAAATACCTTCTCGACACTAAGAGTTTGAACTGAAAAGAAAAACACAACTTGGTTTAAGTGTTTATGAGAGCAAAAACCCTTAAGGAATTCAAAAGTACAAGGTAGGTGTCTTAAAACCTAGTCACACCTATTTTTCTTAATGTTTACACATTTTTTTTTCCTGAGAAAATCAAATGTTTGATCTATTTGGTAGCTGAGAAATTTTCACTTAATTTTCGTATAATTTTGGGATTGTATGTATTGTACGGAGTTTGAATGATGTAATAAAAACATGATAAATGGATGATCTATATGGGCTAGGTCGACTCCAGATATTTTGGGGCCTAAGATGACAACTAAAATGGAGCATTTTTTTATATTTATGTATTAATTTAATTAATATTTAATTAATATTTTTAAATTATAATATATTTCATTTAAATTCTATTTTTCTTGCCTATTGAGATGTAAATTAACTAATTAAATTTTTGTATTCAAGTTGTAGAGGTAAAATGCCCAATTCTAGATGATGGGCCGTGGGCCTGTCCGAGGAGACCTGCCCGTCCGAGGGCAGTAAGTCATAAGGAGGGTACTTGGTCTAACTCCTCTCTAAAGTATAACTTATACGAAGGAGGAAGAGAGTGGTCTGAGGAGCACTGCCTGGTTGGATGATCAAAGGGACGATCCAGATGTATGCTCCAGCATTGATCCTAACATTTTCGGAGAATCTCCTGATTTATGTAGGCAAAAAGGACAGGTGGCAGTAATGAGATATTACATAAAAAAGCTGCTACCACTGTATTTATGATCCTGCAGCTAACCTCATGGCCGCATTAATGGGGGAAAAGACATCTGAATAGTGACCCCCATCATTTACAGCTGCCGTATGAAGACCTTAAGGGATGGTTGATGAGACAAGTATTAAGGGAGAATCACCTAATTGGCACGTGAGGCAAGTTGGCCTATAAATAAAAGAGGAAACAGAGAAAGGGGGCAGAGAACAATCTGGAGAAAAAGGGGAAGTAATCTCAAGGGAGAGAAAAAAGAGAGAAATATAAGGACTCAGACAATTGCTAAAACTCACTCCTCGGACCAAGCCGAGAAGAACCCTGTGCCACTTCATCACTTCATTTCCGTCAGTCTAATCACAACAGGATTTGGGCCATCAACAAACCTATTTTCCACTAAGTTAACTTAGCCCACTCTCTACAAATTCATTGCAAGGATATTGTTCACATCTTGGGCCAAAATCCATCTCACTTGTAGGCCCATCCTGCAAATTGTGTCCTTACACAAGTTTTTCTAACATCTCATTTTCAATCGATAATATAATTAATCCACTTAATCTTTATTGGGACATTATTGATCTTAGATATGATTTTATTAAATTGTATCGTTTCATTATCTTCTAACTCCTTTTGGTAAATTTCTTGCTTATTTGTGATATTTTCATTTAAATTTTGTTTAGGACTATTAATAAATTTATTCATTGATCATTTTTGAGACTCAATTTATTTTTCTTCATTTTTTTTTATTTTTTTAAGTTTTCTATATCTAGAAGCATATTTTCTAGTAGACATTTCTAATCAAACTATATTTACAAATAAATTAAATGCTATCCATAATATATTTATAATAACTGGAATACAAGATAATTTTCAAGTGTAAAGCAATAGAACCTAATATATAAAAAGTACTATTGTAGCTTCACTGATCAATAATAAGTATGTAACAATCTTAACCTGCATAAATAAAGACATATTTATTATACTATTAAATGAATTAACACTAATAAAAATTATATATATTTATTCTAAGTTATAACTTACAAGTTTTGTTTTTTGAATTGAAAAATTTATAAATTATTTTTTTCCTGGCTTTATGTGACGCTAGTGTACAGTACTACTATTCTACTAATACACAGAAAAAGTTAAACAGACCCAATAACAAAACATATAATATAAAAAAGCTAAAAACGCAAGATTAAACAAAAAAAACAATAAACAATAAACAAAACTTCACAAGCCCATAAATGAAGTAAGCCCACAGCACAGCCACAGCCCACAAAAGTCCACCAAGATGAAACAAAAACAAAAAGCATCCATGAAAATTCACAGTGCATTGAGGAAAACTGAAAAATCAGATTTTAAAGAGGGAAATAGTGAAACAAACTATATCTCAGTTCAGGTCCTTGATGAGATCGAAAGACAAGTAGAGCTGAGACAGAGAGAGACAGAGAGAGGCAGAGAGCGAGAATGAGATAGAGAGAGGAATGGTGGGTAAATTTTAAGGATTTGAGATTTTTGATTTGTTTTAATTTGTGTGTAATATTTTTAGACTTTTTTATCTGGTTGAATTTTGGATTGTCTAGATGTTAATGATGTTATTTTTGAGACAATTGATTTTGTTTAGAATTCTTTGTTCTTTGGTTAAGAGGCTGTAGCATTTTTTTTAGAGTTTCATTTGGAAAACAATTTCTTTTTTCCTACTACCATTTCTTTTCCATTTTTTTTTCCCTGCTACCCCTTATTTTCCAAAATTTTGGGGCCCCCTTCCCACTCGGGGGCCTTTAGCCAATAGCCTAATTGGTCTAGTGGAAGGGCCAAACCTATATATATGTGCAATTATTTATTATTTAATTTATATGAATTATTATTGTGCATTTATAACATTTATTATATATTACTATTATTTATTTCTATATATTAGAGCATCCACACTAGATGTGGCAAATGTGCCAAATGCCAAATATTTGGCACATTTGCCACATCAAACACCCAAAATCACAAGTTAGTAGATATTGCAAATGTTGTAAAATTTTGGAATTGTGTCCGTACCATTGCAAATTTGCAATGGTACGGACACAAATGCTAAAACAAAATATTATTTTTTTATTTGGTTTTCTCTCTCCTCTCACCTCTTTAATTAGTTTTTTATGCTAAAACAAATGATAATATATTCTTTTAATGTGTAGTAAATATTATTTTAATATATAGAATTGAATTATAAAACATCTGATAAATGAGATGTTGTAAAATGATGTGGTAAAATAATAAAGTAGGTTTTTGATGTGGCAAAATGGCATTTTTTTTGCAACATCTGCTACGGATGCTCTTAAGAGAATTCAAAAAGTTAATTATTGCATTTTTCACTTCCACAAATACCCCTAATTTAATTACTTTATTCTTATTCTTGAAAATAAAAAATGAGGTTAAAACCATAAATAGACAAAAGTTAAAAGAAAAAAAATCTACCGGTTACTAACTCCCCACTAAATAGTCAACGTTAAAAAAAAAAAAAAAAAAACACTTCCCACTACCCACGTTCAAATTAAAATAATAACTACCCCTACCAAAAAAAAAAAAAAAAAAAGGAAAAACAAAAAATATTAAGCTAAATTTTAAACTATTATGATACTAAACCCTAAAAAAAAAGAGTCTCATTGCACGCGTGAGACGCATGTAATGAGACTAGTATATATGACCAATATGACAAAGTAACATGTTACATAGTTATTTTCCTTTATATTGAAGTTCATGAAATACAAATACAAGTTCAAATGATCCAAAAGCCTAAAAGCAAAAAACAAACCCTAAAAGAATGACTTGGAAAATTGCGTTTTTTTTAATCTTCCAAATCGCCTAACCAAACATAAGTTAATATGAAGGGGGGAGGGGTTGGTCCAACAAAACGGCGCGTTTAATGGGGGACATGTGCGTCTCTTAATTTGGGGGGGAAAGATTGAAGAAAAAGGTTTGCCTCAGAAGTCAGACAAAGTCACACAACACGGCACCGTTTTAAGCAGCTGCAATTAGAGTTTGAACTGAAAAGAAAGAAAAACACAAACTGGTTTGAATCTCAGAGAAAAAAACCCTCGGAGGAATTCAAAAGTACTAGGTAAGTGTCTCAAAACCTATTCACACACACAATTTTTTTTTTTTTTTTGTTCTTTTCGTTTTTCTGAGAAAATCAAATGTTTGATCTATTTGGCAGCTGAACAAATTTCACTTTAATTCTCTTATAAGTTTGAGATTATATATGTATTGTACGGAGATTGAATGATGTAATAATTAAAAAAAAAAAAAAAAACGCTAGATGGGTTGATCTATGGCATATCAGTTGTTTACTTGAGTTCCTCGTTGTTTTCGGATTCTATAAGGTTGTGGAAAACCTCCTAGAATTGGTGTTTGAAAACGGTGGAGGAATTTGTGTGTTGTGTTAGCATGTGTGATGATCTTAGCTTTGATTTTTACTCTCGGCATTCGAGCTCTTTCGTGCTGATTTTTTATTCTTTGTTTGTACATATATCTTAGAATTCTTGTTAAATTTTGGGTTTATTTGTGGTTTCTCCAATTAGCTTTATAGTGCAGCTGCAATGTTTCCCTAAATTTCAAAATCGAGCAATGTCTGCCCTTAACTGTCGGTACTAAGTGTTTTAACCCCGGGCTTGAGAATTTCTGTCAAATTTAATGGGACGGAATGGGTGTGTTAGAAATTTTGAATTTTCGGTTAAATTTGATGGAAATCCTAACATTAGTGGACAAAGTGCTTATTTGGTTAGTTTTGTAGTTTAGGGGGACATGGTTGTGGATGAAATTTCTACTATTACAAGTACCTTTTATTATTCTTGTTTATTCTTATTCTTCTTCTTTATCTGTTGCACGAGTCTGTCATACGTATTCGCATAAGAGTATAATCTTCGTGGGGGCAAGTGTGTGTAGCTTGTGAAGGTGTATATTTTTATTGATTTAATTTCAATTTGCTTGCTTTTAGATTTAAAATCTTAAGATAGCTTTGCATGGACGGTTGCTTCTAGAGCAGTTATTATTTTCGTGTATTCTGCTTAAGAGCTGCTTTCAGCAAAACCATTGAGTTGAAAACCTTCAATTTTCTTCTACAGTCTCACCATTTGTTTTGTTGTAATGAATATTTATACTCCATAGAGCAATGAAATGGGAGATCACTTGTTGCTTGCTTTCACCATTAATTCACTTTTTATGCATATACATACTGGTGCAGGCACGCAAACATGCACGTTTTGTTGCTCTTTACGTGCAATTGATCTGTTCATGTTTGGTACAAAATTTTAGTGACTTGAATTTGACTTCTAGCTGTAATTTTAATGAAATTTTTTGGAATGTATTTCTTGATAATTACTTTTGCAAATTATTGCGGTACTTTAAATTATGACCAATTTAAGTTGAATGTTTGATACAAGTCAATTTGCTGTGGGCGTATATGTTGAGATACCGTATGAATATTGGATAAGAATGTTGTTGGAATCCCTTGTGTAGGTTATGGAATACTCAGAATCTGCAAGTGCAGAAAGGGAGCAAACACAAGTCAATGCTGCTTCCAGGAAGCCACGAATTCTACTTGCTGCTAGTGGAAGTGTAGCTGCCATAAAGTTCGGGAATCTTTGCCATTGTTTCTCAGAATGGGCAGAAGTAAGAGCAGTCGCCACAAGGGCATCTTTACATTTCATAGATAGGGCGGCACTTCCTAAGGGTGTAGTTCTTTATACTGATGAGGATGAATGGTCTAGTTGGAACAAAATTGGCGACAGCGTGCTTCATATTGAGCTGCGCCGATGGGCTGATATCATGGTTATTGCTCCATTATCAGCCAACACACTTGGCAAGGTAATATATTTGAGAAATTTCAGAAAATAAATTTCCATCTTACTTTGAAATTTTACTAAGTGGCAACAGGATGATAGAGATGAGTTCATGTTACTGGAAATGGCAAACATTACTCAAAAGTTAAAAAAAAAAAAAAGCTCTTGATTTCCACAAAATTTGGAAATTAGTACCTGACTCCTCAATTTGGTTCTTGAAAACAGTGCATTAAAGGAAAAGAGAAAGTGTTTCCTTTTCTTACTAATATATTATTTGAAGGAACCAAATGGATTGGCAATCTCTGGTTCATCAGTGCAACTAGGCCAAGTCATTCATTTTGGGCCATTCAGAGCACTTATTGAAAATTAGTTATTTCATTGATTTTTTGATTGAGTTGATACATTAATGCATTTTTTGAATGGGTGGCATTGAACAAACTAGAATGCCTTCTATTGCTTCACAAAAGAAGTTTTAGAAATTGATGTATTAGCATGTCTTGAGAGTCTGAAATTTATATTAAATAAGCACATTAAAATTATTTTTTGCTATGGGATACAAAAAAGTACTGTTTCATTATGCTTGCTTCAGTTCTCTTTGAGAGTAATTCTGTTTGTCAGGTTATATCGTGTGTGCACTGAATTGTAAACCTTTTGTGTGTACAGAATCCCTTTTTAGTGCTGTGAACTAACAGGTTACCTTAACTCTGTTGTAGGCCTTTTTTCTGCAGTCATGAAAAGGTACTAGAGTGTGATAAATAATGCTCGCCTTGTTGTCTTTGCTGATTCTTGGTAGTCTAGGAATGCAGTGACTATTGACCAAGACTCATGAATGTGGGACTCAGTTACTTTCCACATTGTCTTTTTCATTTTGGTGAAGTAATAAAGATATCTATTAAAGAAAGAAGATACTCGATACATATAGGATGTATACAAGATTCTTCTAAATAATTTAACTCTAGGTCTAAAAGATCTCAATGCAAAGTTTTGTGTTACTATTCATCTGGTGAGTGTCTATCCTGTGACTTTAACAAAGCATCCTAGTGAAATGGGACATGGCATTCAGCTCATGTGCGTATAAAGTGAGAATGGCAACTATAAGTTCTCACTTTTTATTTAATTGTCAAGTTACATATACACCTAGTAGGTTTTGAAGCCATGATCCCTGGCCTTTTTTTTTTGTAAGTTGCACATGTATCTAGCAAATCTTGAACCCATATGACCTCACCTTCCATTCCATTATTAAAGGAAGAGAAAGTGACACTTGAGCTTGACCTGAGCTAGAGTTTAATAACTCACCGTCCACCCATTCTCATGTGAGGAGGAAGTATCATTAGCCCAATTCATAGAAAAGTTCTCAATTCTTTCCCAAGCAATGTATAATGTTGGGAATTTGTGTAGGCCCCCTGTTTCCAAGAAAAAATAAAGGGAAGGAGCATACTTTTGGTTGATTGTGGTATAATATTAATTTTACTGACGCACAATCACACAAATGTGGATGTGCGGATGTATGTTGAAGTAGTAGAGGGTGTGACAGTAAGAGACATTTCCCATTTTCTGTGGCTGCTATTGGCTTTTCTCAACTTCCTTTTTAGCTATGTATTTTGTTTGTCATATGATTTGAAATAATCAAGAGTATAATCTTACTCAATTTCTGAATATGTTTTAATGCATGTACTATGCTCTTATTGTAGATTGCTGGGGGATTGTGTGACAATTTACTGACTTGCATTGTGCGAGCATGGGATTACAACAAGCCACTCTTTGTTGCACCTGCCATGAACACATTCATGTGGAACAATCCTTTCACGGAACGACATCTCATGTCAATTGACGAGCTTGGAATTTCTCTCATCCCACCCGTCACAAAGAGGCTGGCATGTGGGGATTATGGCAATGGTGCAATGGCTGAACCTTCTCTAATCTACTCAACAGTTAGGCTTTTTGTGGAGTCAAAGATTCAACAAGGTGGCAGCAGTAATATTCATTAACAAGTGTTGTAAAGCTGGATTTTTTAGGGACAAGGGAAGGGTTGGTTGACTTGGTATGATTAACATGCTGATTTGTTGTGGTCCTATGTTGTATCAGGTGCATTGTTATTTTTTTCTTGCATTTGGTCTCTTTATGTGGGCATATTGTATGTACTATGTACATTTTGAATATGCTAATTATTCTTAACACCATGATTAATGTATGCATTTCAATTCTTTCTGCCTCACTAGGATATGAACTTTCTTAAGATGATTGGTTTTTTCCTCCGAAAGTTATATATGGGTTTCAGAATCCTTTATTTTTGAAGGAATTGTATTAATTGTGTTTTAGTGGCCGGTGAATAGTTCTGTCATTTTCAATTCCTCCCAAACTTAACTACATGTACGGTGTTGCTGTGTCCTAATAAATGCTTACCTAGGGAGTGAGCTTTGGCTTCTAGTGTTGTATTTACGTGTGGAAAGAGGAAAGAAACGATGAAAAGGCAAATTTTTTTTCGGCAGTAGAGAAGGCAAAATTTTAAAAACAAACAAAAAGGTACAACCTATTTTTCTCAGCCAGCAATTAATGAGTCCAAAAAAAAAAAAAATTGTGTATTAAAAGAAGCTCCATTTTTTTAGAATTTCAACTTTAAGCGCTCCCTCTTAATAATAATAATAATTTGCATATAGTATAATTTATTTCATCATTTTTTATGAATTATAATCGTGTGTCCTTGTGTTAAAATATTATTTTCTCTCTTTTGCGTGTATACATGTATGTTTGTTCCTTAAAAAAAAGAGTCATAATTTCTCAAACTTAAAAAAGTATTATTGACATATGTCTTAAGACATATTTAGGCTGGGTTTGGATGGCGCGGATGCGTTTTGCGTCCGCGTCTTCCATTTTTTCTTTTTTTTTTTTTTTTTTTTTTCCCCCCCTGAACGTGAGACTTTCAGCCCGAATGTTACTATGCGGGTTACTGTGCGGCTACTGTTCATGAACAGTAGCCGCAACTTTTGACTTTTCAACTCAACTTTTTACTGTTCACGGACCCACAAATACCACTTTTCAGCAACTTTTTCATTAAAAATGGGTCCTACTACACTATTTACACATTAAAAAATTATTCTGCTACAGTGTTTTTCAGTTTTCAGTTTTCAGTTTTCAGTTTCAGCGGTATCCAAACGGACCCTTAATGTTGACAAGTACGATACCAATCTTGTCAAGTGGATAATTTGACAAGTATGCGTTTGGATACTACTTATTTTATTGAAAATTGAAAATAAAAAGAATGAAAAATATTTTTTGTTACTGTTTAAATTAATGTGCTGCACTGTTCATTGGCTTATTTTCACTGTTTATGGCCAATGAACAGTACCATACACGATGAGCTGAAGAAAAAAAAAAAGTTGAAATGCGCAAAACGCAATCCAAATGCGCATAACACTGTAGCAAACAGTAAAAAAATTATTATTTTTTTTAAATTTTTTTTCGAATTTCAATTTTTAATTTTCAGCAAAATAAACGGTATCTAAACTCATACTTAATGTTGTAGACCAACTTCCACTAAAATAAGAACAATGTTTTTTTTTTTTTTTTTTTTTTTTGTGTGTAAAACAATGCAAAATAGTTAAATAGAGATTACCTAAAAAAAATTTAATTAATTATTTTATGTTAAATATCTCTCAATATTACACGTGGCAGCTTTTAAGACATGTGGTGCATGTAAGACACCCTAATTTTTATGGGGTAGACAAGAGCTACTATTTAGGCGTAGAAATTTACTCCTTGAATTAAAGCTTTGTCTGTATTTTTTTCTTTTATAATATATAATAGATACAGCAATAGGAAAAATTTAGTAGGTGTTTAATGATGTTTTCTCTTCTTTTATTTATGGTTGGCTTTATCATAAATTTAATGAGTAAATCTTACCATAAATATAAGAGAAGAAAATCCTATTCTTTATGTTCTGAGAGTACCTAAAAATTACTCGTGCAAGACGCATTATAATGGTGTGATATAAACAATAAAATTCTGAGAGACAAATAACAAAGAAAGATATATATGCCTATAATGTTAGAAATAATACGATGTGTTGGATGACTACCAGATAAAAAAAATATTTAGATATAGGATCCGTATGAGTTCCGCTTTTTTTATTAAAACAGTATAGTGAAACCTATGAATACTAAAAAGTATAGTGAGACTCATGAATAGTAGTAAAAATAAGCTGAATAGTAAAATAAATTGGTAAAAATAATTTTGCCAAACAAACGCTATAATCTTACTCTCATATTTTTTTATTATTGTCTTTATATTTCCTTTATTTTACAATATTTTAAAGTAACATTACAGATTTGCATATAAAAGAGAAAAAATTGAACAGTAAACTTAGATCTACTCCGGCGTTTATGGGTTATGATTGAGTGTGCGTTTGAGTTAGGATTAAAAATTAATATTATTTCACTATCCAGCTTATTTTTGCTACTATTTATGAGTTCTACTGTACTTTTTGGCACTATTTATGGATCTCACTATACTATTTCAACCAATTTTTATCTTTATTTATAGTACTTTCAGCAATAATTTTTCAGTTTTAGCAAAATAAACACTATCCAGCTTATTTTTGCTACTATTTATGAGTTCTACTGTACTTTTTGGCACTATTTATGGATCTCACTATACTATTTCAACCAATTTTTATCTTTATTTATAGTACTTTCAACAATAATTTTTCAATTTTAGCAAAATAAACAATATCCAAACATGCCTTGAACCTAGCAGAGCCTTGTGTTATCCGAGCTTTGGCTTCCTTTTGTGTTGGTCTGCTTGACCAAAATGAACCTATAATACACGAGTAAATAGTAATAATGCTTTAATTATCAATGAATCGTATATTCATATGGTTGAGTTTTCAAAGATATACTTTGTAGCGTCAGATAGTTTACAAAATGTTTCTTTGACTGATTGGCTAAAACAAACAATGGCAAATAACAACTTTAACTCGCTAGATTCTCTTTATTTGAGATGGTTTCATTTCATTATTTAGATTAAATATTACAAATTTAGAAATTGATTCATGTTATGACTTTGGTTATATTGATTTGTGTTGGCAAGAGAGCACTTTGGAGAGACTCCTGTTGAGGGGTTGTTTGGTCCAAACTATGTTACACATTTTAAAAAAAGATTTGGATGAGAAAACCATGTTATACTTGATACCATTTTTTAGGGAAGAAAACACATTGGAGAAACTCTAATTGAGGGTTTAATATAACATAGGAACACCACTTAACTTAAAAATTTAAATAATATGAGTTTGGGCTTAATTATGTTATATAATTTATATATTAACGGTTCATCAAAGTAATTTATACAAGAAAGTGAGTTTCTCTGTCGCTAGTAGAATTTTCAGTCCCTTCTTCTTGAAGGCTAGACTGTCCCTTTAGCAACCTCTGTTTGTTTAAAGGCTAGTAGGGTTGTTTGTTTGTTTGTTTTTTTTTTTTTTTTTGGGATTAGGGAAACACACCTGATATCTTTCAAATGGAAGAAATCATAGAAGGTTGGTCTCGTTTATCACTCTTGGGTCCGGAGTGGGATGGTTTCAGGCTTCGAAATGAGATGGGTTCAACTGAATTCATTTTGGCTGCAAAGTTTTACACTAAGAGAGTCCTGAGCCAGTGCGAGAAACTTTGAGCAGCTATGGCGATCCCGAAATGGTTTCAAGGTTAAGGATTTGGGAAACCATATAGTTCTCTTTATCTTTGACAATAAGCTTGATACGGATAGGATCCTGGCTAGCCAACCATGGAGCTTCGACAAATACCTTGTAGTGTTACAACGATATGAAACTCACTTGCATGCACGGGAATTATGCTTTGACATGGTACCTTTTTGGGTTCAAGTTTATGATATCCCAATCAGATTCAGAAACAAAGCAATGGTTGAGGGCATTTGCTCAAGCATAGGGAATGTTGTCTCTTGTGATCTCGCGGAGGTGGAAGGGGGAGATTTTATGCGAGCCCGAGTTATTATTGATATCTCAAAACCACTTAGCCAAGGTTGCAAAATTACGTTGGATGATGGTACACACGGCTGGGTTTCTTTCAATTTTGAGTGGTTGCCGAATATTTGTTATTGGTGCGGGTGTCTCACACACAATGACAAAGACTGTGATTTATGGCTCGACAACGAAGGTAATTTGAGCAATGAATCCAAGCAATACGGGGCATGGATGCGTGCTCCACTCGGCAAAAAAGTCTATGGTGGTCGTTCTTGGGTTTTATGAGAAGTGGAAGATGGCGGATCGTAAAACTGGTTCAGCTGCACCACCTCCGGCTCAACAGACACCAGAGAGAGCAAAAACGTCGGCATCTCCCACTCATAAGGTAACTCTTGACCCTACGCCCATATTTAATGAAAATCAGTTTTCTAGCAGAGATTCGAGGTATGGTGATGATGTGCCTCCGAGTTTTGAGGGTCAACAAACTGTAAAAGGAAAGTTTGCGCAGCAATTGCGCGAAATTGATACTGAGTTGAATAAATTCGAGGATTTGGAGGGGTAGTAAATATCCCAGTTGTCATTCCTTATCAGGACTACGGTGGTTCGAAATCTTTAAACTCCTTTGACCAGCAAACTCTGCTGCATCTCTGATTGATGAAAATCCGGGTTTATCCAAACCTTCCTTTAAGTATCACACTGAATCACCAAGAGGGTCCTACACTCGTCACTTAGCCAGCTGTCGCAAAATGGACACTTATGACACGTATGCCGCGTACTGAAACATGGAGTTTGGAAAAACTGAAAGTCCATGCAGGTGAAAAGAGAGGATCCAAGTTCAGGTCGAAACATTCTGAGTTACTAAACAAGAAAAAGTTGGTTTCTAACGATGGTCAGAGGCATATTGAGGAAATGGCAGTGGCTGGTTCCCAACCTTGCCAAGAGCCATGAATCTACTATGTTGGAACTGTCGGGGGCTTGAGAACCGGTAGGCAATTCAAGAGCTCGAGGACAAGGTCCGGGCACAAGATCCTACAGTTGTGTTTATAGCTGAAACATGGCTGGATGAACCAAGGCTAATTGGTATTTGAGATTCATTAAAATTTGGTCATCATCATGGGGTCCCAAAAATAACTCATGGCGGCGGCTTAGCTCTATTTTGGAAGAAGGACTTTGATTTACAGGTTATTTCTTAAAAATCATATTGACGCCCTGATTAATAGGGGGAAAGATAATGGATGGCGCTTCACCGAGTTTTATGGGGAACCTGCTACGCATCTCCAAAGTGAATCTTGGGACTTGATTCGCACTTTACACAGGCAGTTCAAGGTGCCGTGGTTGTGTGCAGGGGGTTTCAATGAACTCCTAAAGCCTCATGAAAAATTAGGAGGGTGTTTAAGACCGTATAGACAGATGCAAAAGTTCCGAGAAGTCTTGGATGAATGTGGGCTGTTGGATTTGGGGTTTGTTGGAAACAAGTTTACTTGGTTTAAAACTTACCCAAACGGGGGAGTAGTATGGGAACAGTTGGATAGGGCAATAAGCACGGTGGAGTGGTATGAATTGTTCCCAGCAACAAAGGTTTGAAATCTGGTTTGTGGTTCATCTGACCATAACCAGATATTAATTCTACCTGAGGGGTTCATGGTAAAACCCCAACGCCCATGGAGATTCGAACAAATGTGGCTTGATAAGGAGGGATGCCATGATATGGTACAAGGGGCTTGGAAAGCTGTCTCTCCGGGTTCGCCGATGGTACAAGTTATACATAAGGTTGAAGCTTGTTAAGTGAAGCTGAAACAATGGAGTAAGCATGCTGTGTGCAACGTGTCCAACACATTAAAAGAAAAAAAAACTCTCTCTGAAGAAAGCCGAAGCTGAGGCAGTCAAGGGTGGAAGCATGGACTTCTTTCTCTAACTCAAATCAGAAGTTAATGATTTGTTGAGGATGGAGGAGCAGATGTGGCAGCAACGCAGCCACATACACTGGATGGTCTCGGGCGACAAGAATACGAATTATTTTCATAACAGGGCTTCACAACGCTTTCGCAAAAACAGTATTACTAAGCTCCGAAACTTGAATGGAGAGATGATTGCTGGGGATGAGAATATTTCGGCCATGATAATTGACTATTACCAAAAATTATTCACTACCTACAATCCGAATGACTTGGAAGAAGTTTTGCAATACACTAAAACAGTGGTAACTGATGATATGAATTGTATGCTAACCAGTGAGTTTACCAAGGCTGAGGTTGAATTTGCTTTGAAGTAATGGTTCCGCTAAAAGCACCTGGCCCGGATGGCATGCCACCCATTTTTTTCCAGCACTACTGGGACAACATTGGTGATGATGTAGTCAAGGCTGTCCTTTCATGTCTGAACTCAAACAAGATTGTGCCAGGTTTGAACCACACTTATCTCACCCTTATTCCCAAAGTAAAAAGACCGAAATATGTTACTGAATTTAGACCCATTGCACTTTGTAATATTTTGTATAAACTTTTTTCTAAAGTTTTGGCTAATAGATTAAAAATAATTTTGCCTTAAGTTTTTTCCGCATCTCAAAGTGCCTTCCAATTAGACAAAGCAATCTTAGATAAAATCTTGGTGGCTTTCAAGACCCTCTATCATATGAAGTTGAAGAAAAAAGGAAACAAATGGGTCACATGGCTTTGAAGCTAGATATGAGCAAGGCCTATGATCGTTTAGAGTGGACTTTCCTCCAAAGGATAATGGAAAAAATGGGTTTTCATTCAACTTGGATTGGCTGGATTTCAGAATGTATTCGCTTCGCTACTTATTTTGTGTTGGTAAATGGAGAACCAAAAGGCCATATTACCCCTACTAGAGGTATTCGCTAGGGGGACCTTTTCTCCCCCTACCTCTTTCTTTTATGTTCAGAAGGTTTAAATGGCTTAATTGAGCCTGCAGTTGAAAGAAAGCATATTGAGGGTTTTTCACTTGCAGAAACGGACCTAAAATATCTCATTTATTTTTTTACAGATGATAGCCTCCTTTTTTGTTCCTTTTTTGTCGTGCAAAATTGGAGGATGTCTAGAAAATTCAAGAAATTTTGGATAAATATGAGAGGGCTTCGGGGCAAAAAATAAATTCTGCAAAAATTACTCTCTTCTTTAGCAAGACTGTGATTGATTCTTCAAAAGAGGAGATTAAAAACCTGTTGGGGGTTCCGAAAATTAGGGAGTATGAAAAGTATTTGGGCTTGCTAGCAGTGGTAGGGAGGAACAAAAAGGCGAGCCTAAATTTTAAAAAAGATTGAGTATGGGGAAAGCTACGAGGGTGGAAGGAGAAGCTTTTTTCCTAAGCGGGAAAGGAAGTCTTATTGAAGGCGGTAGTCCAAGCCATACCCACCTTCACTATGACCTGTTTTAGGCTACCAGTGGGATTATGCCTAGATATAGAGATGTTGTTTTGCAAATTTTGGTGGGGCCAAGGGGGAGATAGAAGAAAGATTCATTGGAAAAAATATGAAGTTTTATGTCAGCCAAAGACGAATAAAAGCTCCATGAGTTGAATCACACTTATATCACACTTATCCCCAAAGTTTAAGGTGCTGACAATTTCAACCAATTCAAACCTATTAGTCTCTGTAGCGTTTGCCACAAGGTGATTTCGAAAATTATTGTCTCTAGACTAAGACCCTTACTAAATAAGATGATTGATCCAACTCAAGTAGCTTTTATTCTTGATAGAAATATTGCTAAAAATATGATTCTTGCGCAGGAAATTGTTCATAGTTTCAAAACTAAGAGAAACAAAAAAGGTTGCATTGGTTTGAAAATTGATTTTCAAAAAGCATATGATAGAATGGAGTGGAGCTTCCAGTTGACTACACTTAAGGCCTTTGGGTTATGTGAGAGATTCATTTCCTTAATTCAGCAATATTTATCCATAGTCAGCTACACTTTATTGATTAATGGGAGCCATAAAGCTAAAATCAACCCATCTAGGGGTCTGAGACAGGGGGATCCCCTATCTCCCTATCTCTTCATCATTGGGTGCGAGGTCTTGGCAAGGCTAATCAATAGGGAGGAGAACAAGGGTAACATTAGAGGGGTGCATTTAGTGAATAGAGCTCCAGCTATCACAAAGCTCTTCTATGCCAATGATGTGATGCTATTTTGCAGTGCCAAGCTGTCAGAAATAAGATCCATGATGAATTGTCTTGATAGATATGGCAAATGGTTTGGGCAAATTATTAGTGTTGAGAAGTCCGACATTTTTAGTTCGAAGGGAGTCCACCCTGACTTTCTTAGACAAGTTAAAGACTTGTGGGGTTTCAAAAAACTCCATCATGGAACTAAGTACCTGGGGGTGCCTTTATTTTTATCAAATAACAAGGTCGATTTTGCTTATGTTAAGGAGAAGATAGATGCAAGATTGGCTAGCTGGAAGAACAAAAGTCTGTCTTGGGCTGGTAGAGCTACTTTGATTAAATCGGTTGCCCAAACCATTCCTAACTATACTATGTCCACCTTTTTGCTCCCAAAGAAAATTAATGACAAGTTAGATGCTGCTGTGAGGCGTTTTTGGTGGAAGCCGAAAGAGGATTCTAACAAGTTTTTCACTCCTATAGCATGGGATGATTTGTGTAGGCTGAAAGATGAAGATGGTCTTGGTTTCAAAAAGTTTAAGAAGCTAAACCAAGCCTTAGTTTCCAAGCTAGGATGGTGGATGTTATCCAGGGAAAACTGTTTTTGTGTGAAGCAATTAGCAGCCAAGTACAAGGTTAAGGCTGATTGGCTTAGAGCTCCTAAAGCCTTTAATGAATCTTGGGTTTGGAAAGGTATCGAAAGGGTGAAGAACATAATCAAGTTGGGAGTGTGTAAATTAGTAGGTTTTGGGAATTCAATTTTAGTTTGGGAAGATCCTTGGTTACTTGACAAGTCAGGCTTTATTCCAACACCAAGGTCTCAAGTAATTAATTTTTGTTTGGTAGTTTTCCAGCTTCTAAACCCTTCGGGTTCAGGTTGGAATGATAATTTGTTGAATGAGTTGTTTGACCAAGAGTCTATTGTGGCTATTAAAAACATCCCAGTTTGGTCTTTTAGTCAGGAAGATAGATGGACTTGGACCAAATCTGAAATGGGCAGTTCTCGGTGAAATCTTGTCATTGTCTCATTATTGATGGTGATAATATTTCTAGCAGTGTTTCTCTTACAAGGAAAATTTGGAAGGCCAACATTCATGAGAGGCTAAAGAAGCATCTTTGGAGAATAGTATTTAATCTTCTTCCCACTAAGGATCAGTTGAGAGAGTTTTCACCCTCTTCGGACACTAGTTGCCCTTTATGTAATGTTGAGGTAGAATCAGCCCTGCACCTCTTTACTCAATGTCACATTGCTAAAGCCATATGGTTTGGTAGTCAATGGAACCTCAGAATTGACAAATGGTAGATCCAATCTCCAGCCCTTTTGATTGGTTTACTCTTTGATCCTCCTTCGTCTCTCCAGCTGGATAAAGAGCAAAGAGATGAATTTCTGCTATTTGGAGCTCTAACTTTAGATATGATCTGGATGTGGAGAAACAAGGCATTTAATGAAAGATCTCCTCCGGTGGAGGGTCAAGTCATCAGAAGCCTTCAGAAGCTGTTCTTGGAGCATTGGCGGCCCAAAATTCCTTAGTTGACAAGAGTTCCAACTAGAAGGAGTGCCAGGTGGTGTTGTCCAAACCAAGGTATGTTAAAATTGAATTGCGATGCAGCAGTAGGTGATCTGTCTTCTTGCAAAGCAATTGTTGCCAGAGATTGGAGAAGGAAATTGGTGTTTGCAATTTCCAAGAAAATTAACACCAACATCCCTATTCAAGTAGAGGCCTATGCCATCCTTTTGGCTATCCATATTGCTATTAACTTCTCTTTCTGTAGTTGTGTTATAGAGAGTGACTGTAAAGTTTGTATAGATGCCATCAAATCTGGTGTGAACTTAATTCCTTGGAGACTTTTGAATTTTGTTGAATCTATTAAGAATGTAATCAGTGACTATAGTCATGTAGCTTTTAACTGGGTTCATAGGGAGGCTAATAAGGCTGCCCATGTGCTTGCCAATTGGTCCCTTAACCAGTCTTTGTTAAGTTCTTTTGATATGGGATTTGGTCCTCCAAGTTTTGTTAATGTTATCTTGGCTGAGGCATCCTAGGTTTCTGTTTCTGTTGTTGATCAATAAAATTTCTATTCAGCAAAAAAAGAAGAAGTTAATGCCGTAATGGAAGATTTTTCAATATTCAAAAAAAAAAAAAAAAAACAAGAAGAGAGAAGAAATAAACTTTCCCTTAATTTAATTAAGGTGTATTTAAGATAATAATTAATAATTTATTTTAAGAAAATTTTAACACAAATTTTATAAAAAATAAAAAAAAATTGTTAAAATATTAATTAATTTTTTTTTTCTTTTCTCATAAAAATTTTATTTAAATAAATTATTAACCATTATCTTAAGCACATTCATTAATATTTTCTTTAAATTAATTGTCCTTTTCTTCACTATAATAAAATCACAAGGATAGGCCGAATAGCGGAAATAGCGGTTAGAGTAGGGACATGCTCATTCAAAGCCCCAACTAATTTTCTATCATGAATCAAGAATTTAAAGAAGAAAAAGAAAAAAGAAAAAAGAGGACATTATAGCCACATGTTCTAGTTTCTTCCACGTTAGTGCTACTATTTTTTATATCTCGTGAGGGTGGTTGTTCTTGGTGAACAGTTGAATCATAAATGGGACAGATTTAATTTTGAAGTGAATCGAAATGTTATTACATGGTTTGAACAAATGCAGATATGCTCACCAATCTTTCTATAGAAATTAAAAAAAAAAAATTTAGGAGAAAAAAAGGTTATATTATTAGGTATCCTTAAGATAATAGTTATTAAGTGATTATTATTACAAGTAGGTAATATTTGTTACAAACAACTTGTTACACACAATTTTACATACTCTATTTCTGAGTTGAAACTGTGACTTGAACTCATAATTTCAAGTTTAAAAGTTATGACTTTAATTTAAAAATAGGGTGTATGTAAAAGTTTGTGTGTAGTAAATACAACCCTATTATCATATATATTTGAAGTCGTTTGGATGATCTAGGAGTAAATTACTAAATTTATTGCATCACAAGGTATGGGTGCAAGGGAAATTTAGTAGTTTAATACTATTGAGGTGTGTAGTATACAATAAAAATTGAAGAATGCTAAAATTACAAATTATTTTACAATTTTTTTTACAAATTATTAATATGGTGAGTGATTATTAGTAAATAAAAAAATGATATTAGTTGTTCGTCTAAACGAGACTCCATAAGAATTTGGCATAACAATAATTTATAATAATACTGTGAAATAATTGGTGAAGGTAGTGTTCTTCATAAAAATTAATTCATAATGAATTCACATGTGAGATACCTAGAACTAATCACAAATAAGTTGCCTCTTTTAATATTGCTCAGTATATATGGGCTCCAAGACCAATAGCTCCTAAGTAAAGCTTTGAAGACTTAAGAAAAAAATGGTTTCCCATTTCACATCTCACCACTCTCATCAATTCATCTTCATCACCCTCACTACTATTTTCATCCTAACTTCTTCATCTTCTGCTGCAACAGAAACACACCCACACTACAACAAACTTGACTTGTTTCAACCCACTTTTCTAAAGGGTTGGCTAAAAAGTGCCGAAACAATCACTAAAAATTGGGGCGTGTGGGTAAGTTTGATTAGCTTTATTCTGAGGGTCATTAAAATCCTTGAAATAAACCTAATAATCTATTAAAATTAGGCGGTTTTTACACTCCAACACTAATTTTAGCTCCAAATTTAAACAATTTTCAACGTATCCTATCACAACCTTTGATAGAAGATATCTCAAAATTTCCAACCCTTGAAATAAAGTCCAAAATTAAAATACAAAATGGAAAGCTCATTTTTGTTCATGCTCCACAGTCACAAAATTCTCTCAAAATTGAAGCTCATCTCAGAAAATTCTCTCAAAATCGATCTGAGCTCATCTCAGAAAACTCAATGATCGGAGTTCATCTCATCTTCGATACGTTGATTTGCGGTGGTCAGCTATCTCATCTTCGACGACAAGCGAGCTATTGATAGACTGTGCATTCTTCGCCACCCCATTTTTTGATTACAGGTCTGTCTTTCTCTGTTTCTTTCCTGAGAAATTATGGAAATTACATTGCAGAACTATCCAAACAATTTTTGGTATTCTCTCTCGTTTTCTCTCTCTCTCCATCGGTAGATATTTCTCTTCCTCACCATTGGTATAATTTGGGGTTAGGATTTGGATTACATGTCCTTTGGTATAATTTGGGGGCTAGGGTTTGGATTACATGTCATTTGGAATCTGAAGTATGGGTTGGATCTAAGAGGCTTGAACATATTCCGATTTTTCTGTCTTTCAACTTCAATTACGGACAATCGCATTTGAATTTCTTTAGCAGAAATTTACATCTGATCATATTTTCCTTGTTTATGTGATTAGATTCAATTTAATGGTTGTGTTATGCTAATTGAAATTTGAAACAGACGAGGAATCTGCTCCGAATTGTATGTGTGTGCGGTTTTTGTGTTTAATGTGTGGTGTGTGTGATTGTTGCAATCGGTTGATTGAGGGTGAGGTTGGTTGGGTATGGCAGAGTTGGTTATGTGCTGCGGGGGATATTTTTGGTGAGTGGGAAGAAAAAGAGGGAAAAAAAATGAAGTCTAAGTTCATATGGCATGAAAAGGAAATCTGGAGGTCTTGGCTTAAATGATGTAGACTGGGTTTTAGAGCTTTTAATTCTGCAATTTTTTGACATTTATGAAATCTATTCTTATTTTACCTATTTAGTTAACCCATGCAATGTATGAGCATACTACTTGTAGTTCCCACTTCCCAAACAATCAACTCTTTTCTCCCCACAAACTTGATCATACGAGTGGCATATACAACAACACTAATAATATATTGGAGAAAAATATATTACACATATTGGAGAAAAATATTGTTGGCTAGACTTGGTTATCTTAGCTAGTTGAGTGTTTCTGAAACTAGCTTGATCAATTACTTTGCTGAACTATTGTTTACTAAGCTTATTGGGTGTGGATTAGTTCAAACTGTGCAAAGCTAGGGAATTGATCTTAAAAAATTTGATCAAAACTATTAGGCTATTAGATGATTGGCTGACAATATTTGATTAAAACCTTTTTTACATAATTACCTGGCTTAGTCAATTGGTTTATATTGGCCTTACAAGGTTTAGTAAGACTATCTCATCCAGAGACTCTACATATCTATGTTCCCAGAGGCTCCTTTGAAGTTACCAAGTCCTACATGGTTATTACCTTCATTATTGTCATCTATGCTACTGGTATCTATAATAACTACCTCAAAGATATATAGCGGCTATACTTAGACCAATAAATCAAATGACTGGTTGTCCTAGATTTTATTGAAGTCATCTCATGTTAGTTGCCTGACCTAGGAAGGCCTCTTTTAAATGTTAGTTAAGTCCTTGATCAAATTTATGAAGTGGAAGGTTTTCCCTCTGTTGGTGGTGAAGCTTCGACTGAGGCGGCAGCATGTGTGAAGGTATGTTAAATAAATTGCATAATAAATGAATGATTGGCTTTAGAATTCTTCATTTGCATTTTTAGTTAAACTCTTCTAATGAGTGGGGTCAGCCAGATGATTTTCATTTTTCTATCTGCACTTATGTTGATGGCCAAATATCCTTACCAATTCTTTGTTTGAAATTATTCTTTCTTGAAACAAAAAAAAAAAAAAAAAAAAAAAAACTATCATCCAATCTAGACATGTGTATGTTTCTAGAAGTAATTAGAAACTTTTTGATATAGTAAATATCACTGTTTGGAATTACAGTAGGAGAGTAATTTTTTAAATTTATTTAAGGTATACATACTAGCTCAAGTAGGTTCTGAATAACTGCCAGTGACTTGCTAATTTTGATATGCACAAATTCTTCGTAGAGGTTTTAATGTTTGTAAAAAAATTCAAGCTTAGACAGTACAAAAATTATGGCCAGAGTCCGGGGTATGTGACATCGATTAAGGGCCAAGGAACGAGCTACAAATGTTGTCCTTAACCCAACCCACTCCCAAATCTGTACCATGTATAAAGGGTGAAATTTGTCTGTTGTAGATTGTAAATTATCTTATTGGCAATGTGCCTTAAGTGGGTGGGGCTACAACTGAGCTTTTACTCAAAAAAGATTTGATTATAGGTATTTATGACAATTTGATTGATTGCATTTTATTGAGCACGGTTATCTTAACTCTATAGTTCAACTCTGATCCATCTGACTAACTTCTGGAGTATGCCAAGAAGGCAGAACATCATTTATCTATTCAGTAATTTAGATAAAATACATTGGCTGGCTTATCATATTTCACTTCTGATATGGGTTTGATGTTTCTAAGGGTGGTTGCTTTGTACAGGTGCTGATTGCTTCTGGTTTACCAAGTGACTCTAGTCTCCCAAACAGCTCAATAGTTAAGGCTCCAATAACTATAAATATACCTAATGGGCTGTCATCTAGAGCTCCCCTGGAAAATTCAGAAGCAACTTGTTCAATGCAGGGTACAAACATTACTATTCTTGTTTTCGTTCAGAAAATGCCACTTCTTGTAGCTACACCTACACCTGCTGAAGTTTTGGATGGAAATGGACCAGCCAGTGGCAACTTTCCTCCTTGAAGGAAAAGAAAACCATGGTCAGAGGTAGAGGATAAGGAATTGATTGCTGCCATGCAGAAATGTGGTGAAGGAAATTGGGCAAATATTTTAAAGGGAGACTTCAAGGGCGATAGAATAGCTTCACAGCTATTTCAGGTTGTTTTCCTTAGCCCACCTAACCCCTTTTTAACCATTTCTATCTATTTTTCATCAATGCCTTTTCTTTATCCCAGTGAGTACTGCGTTACATAGACATCAATGAACACTCCTCGTGCATTAGTAACCATTAGATTAGTAATTAATTGACACTACAAAAAAAGCGGTCTATAGCCGCGTTTGCAAAACGCAGCTATAGACCAAAAAAACGCAGCGTCAGGCTATAGCCGCGTTTACATACGCCGCATATACTGTGTAGCTATAGGCCCCCGCGGAACCTATAGCTGCATTTTAAAAAGCGCAGCCACAGGACCACCCTATGGCTGCGTTTAAGGACCCTATAGCTGCGATTTTACAGGTGAAAAAATTCCGGACCTGTAGCTGCGTTTCTTACTGAAGCGCGGCTATAGGGTTGGTTTGAGCTGCGGCTAAAACACGGGTATAGGCCGATACCTGTAGCCGCTTTTTCCAAACGCAGCTGCAGATCATTCTATAGCCGCGTTGTATAACCGCAGCGGAAACTAGCTTATAGTCGCGTTTGGAACCGCAGCGCAAACCGGACCTATAGCCGCGTTGTATAACCGCAGCCCAAACTAACTTATAGCTGCGTTCGGGTACTGCAGCCTAAACCGGACCTATAGCTGCGTTTAGCACCAAAAACGCAGCTATAGGTCCCTCATTTGTGGGTGAATAAAATGCGACTATAGGGGTCATGAACGCGGCTATAGGGTGATCTATGGCTGCGTTTTCAGAAGCACAGCTACAGACCCCCTACGTTGGATACCTGTAGCTGCGTTGTCATAACGCAGCTATAGGGTTTTTTTTTGTTTTTTGTTTTTTTTTCTTCCTAAACATTCCTGCACAAAGACAATACATTACATTCCTGCCAATTCAACCAGCAACCAAGCATGTCTTTTGCATCAGACTGCTACAACAGTTTTAAAAACCTTTTTTACATGAAAAAAAAAAAATCAACTTCCAAAAATAATAATCCATTGGAACTTGAAGCAAAAGGAATTTGGTTCAGAACCATTTTAGAAGTGAGATTTGAGAGCATCTATCAAGATTTACAATTGGAAATCAAACTAGAATATCACCCTCTACAAACCCCGGTCTTCAGCTGAATTTGCATTTTCTGCCCTACTACCCAGCTTGACAATAATATCACCCTCTACAAGAATTTTCCCATCTGTTGCAATGAAGTTGACAATAATTTAGTTACTCTCTTTAATAATGCACCCTTAATTAATCAGATGCTTTCTTTCTTTTTCTTTTTCAATTCATGTGTAAATAGAACAAGCCAGATAGCTAATACTGCATAATTACCCTGGACAAAATGATCTCTTTCCTAAATCCGCTCCTCAAAAGGATAGAATTATGTGCTACAGGGGAAAAATCAAAAAGCAGAGGGAAGAGTTTCTTTTTTTTTTTTTTTTTTTTTTTTTGTCATTGGTACACATTTTGTAACATGCGTTTGCTGGGAGTTGAACCCAATCTATTGCTTGGAAGGCAATTATCCTAACCACCAGATGGGAGAAGAGTTCATTTTTTTAATGTGTAAAAGTGCTATCTTCAAAAATGTTAACCAGTAAAAGAGAAACTTAAAAAGATGCATATGCTGAAACTTGTAAAAAATATTATGCAATAAAGGACTCATCTTCTTCCTTGCAACTCTATTACTACTAAAATAAGGTTATTTGGAGAATTCATGATGCACAAGAACAGTTGATCATCTTTATAAATGAATTATACACATCATAGAACATCACAAATTAAGAGAGGAAAAGAAACTGACCTCCATCTTTGGAAAGATTGCTAATGAGTTCTTGGACACCCTCTTTGCCCAATGTATCCTTCAAGTACATAGCAGCAGATGCAACCTCCTCCGGAGTTACTTTCCCATCATAATCCCTGCACACATGCAACATTAATACCATTTGACTACTTGAAGTACCCATATTAAGACAAGATTTGTTCCTTTGAACCCATATTAAGATATGGTGGATTCAAACCCTGACTCTCCTCTTTAGTAGAGACCAGGCATTAGCAATGCAAATGAGCTATAAGGACTATGAAGATGTAACAAACTTCTCCCAGTTGTCCATATGGCAGTAGTCTGTCACATAAGCAGCTTATCTGATGCAAACAGGTATATCTATGTATACCTATTTCCATTTAGTTGCTCTATGTAGTTTTGCTGAACCACTTTGGTCGAGTGGTGGATGATGGTTGTTTTATTTCTAAGGAAATCACTGAGATGTGCTGTCTGGTAGATAGGCTACTAAGCACTTTACTTTAGCTGGATGCATTTACAGTGGTTCCTGCTTGTCTGTAAATATCATTTGCTAATAAATTGCATAAGTTGGGACTCACCTGATTTGACATTAGGGCCATATGATATGTTAATACATATTTTTAACACTCTGAAAATTCTTTGTAAAATGAGTCATAAGTTGCAGTTTTAATTTTCACCGTATGAATGTTTTATTTTTAATAATATTAGGCCCTGGTCCTTAATTTTAATTTTTGAAAATAACTTTTGTTTATGGTTTGCTATCGAAGAGTAGGTGGATGGTCTGTATCATCCACCCACCACTTCTCATACTTTCCACAGAAAAGAAAAATGAATTAAATTGTATTGAATGATCCATGAGTTTGACTAGTGTCAATCGTGTTCCTTGAAGGAAAAAATAAAAGGGACTCCCCTCCACCTGCCCCCAAGTTTAGGGTGATTAGGATCTTAAATTCAAAATGAACTACAATAAATTGGTATTAACTTAATGGTTTATTTGGAAGACTTACAAAACTTAAAGCTTCCTGTTGTGTTTTAAACAATAGACCTCAGTACAAACTAATTCTCTAATGGGGCCCTAGGAATCTGCCACACAAATTGGTCTTTCATATTCAAATTTGTGGCTTTTTATGGAATCCTAGAATTTATCTCCTGCCTATATGTTTTGATGATGACATCAAATTTCTTCAATGACTGTCCTTTGACTTTTTGTAATGTATTAATAAGCCACCAAAGTTCCATGTGATGGCTTGACAACCAACAATACCCTAATACTTGTGTATATTTACGTTAACTTAATCTATACACAATTAAAAAGTACATTTTTTTTTTGTCACTGATTACCACTAGCAACGACATTGCTAGGGAGGAATTGAGTACATGCTATAAAAACTGGAATTTTGCTCTTATACTTATTGGTCTGTGAATTTTCCTATCTGTATACAGTTGTTGTTCTGTTCAAAATCATGTCTGTAAAAAGATCATGGGAAAAGAGTTGCAGTGCATTGGATTTTAAGGATCCTTTTATCTCATGTTATGTAATAGATAAATAATAATATTGTAGAGTAGTTTTGTTGTTCTTTGCATCAAAGTAGATAGACTTTCAACTTGTGTGTATGACTGGAAAATATAAATTAATTTATTCACACTTTTGGGTGGCTATAAATTATGAAATACAAAGTGTGTATGTATATATAAAGGAAATGAGAAATATCAAGGATTTAACAACTGTGTTGTCTGTGACATTCTAGAATAAGATATAAAATGACTGGTTTTGTCTTTCATCATCATCATCTTTAATATTGTTGCTATCATTAGATTTGAAAATATCATGTGTAGATTTTAAAGGGTCTTGACTCTAGACACTTTTTATTATTTCCAATAGTTAGGTTGTATCTTAACAATATATTTTCATTGTAGTCTTAAAACTAATATTTTTAGTATGTAGTTGGATAATGTAATGGCAGAACTTATTGTTTGCAAATGTGACTCTCTTTTTTACATTCCTTATTTCTATGTCATTGATGAGTTTTGTCAATTGCACTGATTGAAATTTAGTTACTATACAACAAAAATCCATTGTCATCTAGTCTGGTCAGGATGTCTGGGTTTCACCCAGTTTTCCCGGGTTCAAATCTCGGCAATGGATGTTTTGCATCTGCTATCAGTTTTGTTTGATTTTCATTAGTGGATATTGTGAATTGTCCATTTGGTGATCTTAAGAATAAGGTAAGTTGTGCATTACCTCTTGGTGATAGTTTTGCAGTCATAATTTTCCTTACCTTTTTTCTACTAATGATCAAGGTAATTATCTGAACCTGTGGTAGGGTGTAGGTCATACCAGTGAAACTGAACCGCTGATCTCTATCTCTCTCCCTCTCTCTCAGGTTATTTTTATTTTTATTATTATTATTATTATTATTATTATTATTATTATTATTTTCTTTTCTAGTGCTTGTTATGGATTTTTGCAACATATGCAGAGGTGGAACATTATTAGGAAAAAAAAAGGGCAACCTGAATGTGGAATCCAACTCCACTGGCTCACAACTTTCCGAGGCACGGCGAGCAGCTCATCATGCAATGTCCCTAGCCGTTGATATGCTAGTTAAGAACTTAACATCAACATGCCCTGGTAATTTTCTTCTCCATTGTATTCTGTTTTTAGTTTATTGAAATGCCTGGCCAAAAAAAATTATGAAATATTCTAGCACTGCATGATTTATTGATTTTTTCCATCTTTCATTCTTGTTGGATCCATTTGTGGTACTACTTGGTGAGCACATCACATCTTTCATGGGGGACAGTGTGTTTGAAAAGCTCCATAAGCTGTTACTTAACACTAAGGCTATGGTGGAAGGTCAATAGAATGTATTCTTAGTTTTTCAGTTTGCACAAAATTTATCTATTCTCAGTTGAATTTAAGCAGTTTCATGTCTATTCTCTAAAATTGACATGGCATATATATATATATATATATATATATCTCATCATCATCATAAAGTTCTTTTTTGCTTATTTCCTTATAATTTGGTCTTCCCAGTCATGCAGATTGGGCTCCCCACTTGCTGCTGATATTTGGTGGACAAATTTTCAAGAATCAACTATGTTGAAACAATCACTTAGTAGAAATCAGAGGTCAAAAGGCTTCAAGGTGAAGCATGCAATACAGATATGTCTTTTGCTTGCCATTTGCATCTAGATGATTTACCAAGTCAGACACTCCCATGAAATTTGTGTAGATATGTTTTAATTGTACTAGTTGATAACTTCTTGCTTTGGAGATGATGATGAAGAATAAAATGTATCAAAACTTTTAACTCTTGGACAGATTTGGTCTTTGTACAAAGTGCGGTTGTTGATATCTTTTCTTTTAAACAATAATTGACAATAATTTGTAGGTTTGAGTTTGGAAATAAAAGAAAGTGTAATTATAGCAATATACCACTTTTTCTATACATTAATATCATAGCATATCATCTCAACAATTGTGAATTTTTATATGTTTGTATATATATATATATATATATTGTGCATGATTGTGGTTTTTTTTTTAATAAAATAAAATCTTATTTTGAGGGTCAAGAGACCCCTTAAATAACCTTATTTATCAAGGGTTGTAAATATAAATCTTTTAAACCTTGGTAAAAGGTTATTTAAGGGTCTCTTGACCCTCAAAATAAGATTAGAGCACTTGTTTTGAGGGCCACAAAGGCCTTCAAAATTTCTTTTTCGACGGTATATGCTTCGAAGATTATCAAGGGTCAATTGGAAATTTCTTTTTCGACGGTATATGTTTCAAAGGTTATCAAGGGTCAATTGGACTCTTGAAATAAATTTTTTCAAGGGTTTTGACCCTCGAAAAAAATCAACTTTGTTATAGTGCCACCACGTCCATTCAAGAAGATCTATGCCTTTGGTGACTCATTTACTAACACAGGCAACACAAAGTCTGCCACAGGCCCTACTAGTTTTGGTCATGTATCAAACCCTCCATATGGAACCACTTTCTTTCACCACCCCACAAATAGGTACTCAGAATGGAAGGCTTGTGATTGATTTTGTAAAACTACCCTTAAATAAATTTATCAGGTTTTTTCAAAAAGAGTTATTCTTAATGAGGCAACTAAAAATGTGCCCCGATTAGATTGATTTTTTTTTAAATATTAGTTTTTTTTTTCGAAAAGTTTTGAAAATGAAATTGAGGTATAATAGGAACGTTAGTAAACTAATAACTTTTATTTTTAGAAACAGGACAATATTTTGAGACATCCCAAAATGGAATAGAGGACAAACAAAGTGGGACAGAGGGAGTAATTTATATATTAATCACCACTATTATCATTATTATTTAATGTGTGACTTTACTTATACATATATGTATATTCAACAATTTACTTGTCCAAAATGAAGTCATTATAAGCTAATAATGCTTTAATAATTATCAAGTAGATAATTTATTGAAGTAATTCAATTCATTATTTAGATTAAGTATTCCAAATCTAGAAATAAATCCATAATATTATGGACAAATAATGCTTTAATTAATTTTTTTAATAATGATTTAATTATTGATATATCATATGGTAGAGGTTTTTAAGATATTTAGAGATGAGTTCAAGTTACACCTGGTGTAACTCTTTAAAGTTATACATTTTTTAAACCGTTGGATTTAAGTAAATCCAATGGTTAAAAAAAGACTATCATTATTACAAATATTCTATTTATGATTTCATTAATTACCCTCTTTTATTTCATTTTAAACTTATCTCTAAATCCAAAAACGTTTGACGTCTCTCTCTCTCCACCATTGCTCCTCCCCCATTGTGGTTGCTAGCGGAAGAAAAAAAAGAAAAGAAAAAGAAGCCTAACACTAACAATAATGGGTAAATTCCCATGTGGTGGTGAAAGGAGTACACAGATTTGGTTAAAAAATAATAATATAAAAAACAAACAGGCCAATTCAACAAGCGAACTTGTTTCAAATTATCAGAACTTCGATGCTCTAAAGTCTAAAGAACTTTTTGAATGGAAAAACTAATGAACACACTATTTGGCAATTGAATTGTCTGAAGAAAGGTATCAAAGAAAAACCACAGCCATAGACTATTGTAAGATTCTGTAAACCAATGCCAAAATCCAATAGTGTAGGATCGAGGGTGGAATTCACGAACTCTAGTGACCAAATCCCAGTCGAGAAGTCCTCTCTCGTAATCTTGAATATTTGGGCCTCGGGATTGACACCTAACACTTGGTATGTCACGTTCATAATCTTTATGGTAGCAACACTTCCCTGGCAATTGAGCTTTAATCCAGGATAGCCACAACTATTTGGTCGGTTATCTCCCCAAAAAGGAAAACCAATGTTATTCGACTTTCCACAGTTGAACATATTGCTACAACTCTCGTACATATCTTCATCGCATAAAGATAGAGGAATCTTGATGAAAAAGAAGAATATGAAAAATAAAGAAACAAGAAAAGGAGACGATTGGAGAACCCACGAATTCATTTTCTGAGAAAAAAAAAAGTGTTCGGCTTGGTTTTTTTTTTCTTCTGCTGGCAACCTGTAGAAGTGGAACAATGCTGAAGGAGTAACGGTGTATGTGATATAATATTAAAGTAATTTGTATTGAGTGATATGATGATAATAGAGTAGCATATATTCGATATAAATCTAAAGATAGTGATGTGATGACTTATCTTGAAAGTTCACGACTCAAGCCGTATATCAGTGAACAAATGGCGGTCCAGCAGCACGGCAACATGGGTGCAGCGGTGGAGAGTCCATCTGTCATGATAAGTCTCTCCATGGTTTGATATTGAGAGCATGTATCACCAAGTTGTGATCTGAACTGAGCATCATGTTGTACTCCTAAGCAAAGATGTCAATGTACTTTTTAGATGGAGAAGGTACGTCAGGTACTGCTGGAGGTCCCCTGAATGGTTCCGCTATGCTACTAGACAAGAATTCTTCTTCCATTAGATGTGTTCTCTTCTGGATACAGCCGTGAGAATTGTACTAGCTTCATTCAGCCTAGGACCCTTTTATTTGAGGTAACTAAGCCTCACATGTCATCATGAGTAACAATATATATTCATCCATTTCGCAGTTGGGTTTATTCACATTGTGGCTATAATTTGCTGCCGGATACTTCCTTATTCTTTCCTTTCTTTTGGATAAAAAAGTGCTTTTAAACTTATTTTGGAATCATTCTTGATTAGCTCAAAACTACTGCTGCCTCATGCATCATTTATGATGGTGAGATGAAGTTGGCTAAGCTTGCGGTGAATATTGCAGATTTAGAGAACGAAATTGCAGCAAAGTTAGCGGAACTATCCCTTTTGACAAGTCAAAAGAATTCAATCATGCTGTCCTTACCCACCAGCGGTAGCCCCTTCTTCACGGAAACCTTTTGTGGCATATTGGATTAGGCTACTCACGCTTTAATTTATTTTTCTAGTGGGCAACTCTGTTGGGATGTAATACGTATCTAGTGTGTTACTACATGTTTTGAGAGTCTCTAGTTATAAATACTTCTTTCCTCTTTCTCTTTTGTAATTAGAGGAAAAAAGCGGTTCTAGGTGCTGTCACTATTCATGTATACGAAACCATTCAGCTATAGAAAACTTACTTAGTCGTGACTTGCTCATTTAAAGGTGTTGTTATTACTTGTGCAAAAGGTTATAAAATTGTAGGTACCAATATTACATGTGAAAGAAGGACTAGTCAACTATGGACATTGTCTCGTAAAGAGGTTCACGCCCTAAAGAAATTTTTTCTGCGTAAAGCTAAATTTTCTGCATAACAGAGAATTTTTCTGCACAAAGAAACTTTTCTGCATAAATAAAATTTTTTGCATAAAAAGATTTTCTTTATAAAAAGAATTTTCCTGCATAAAGAAATTTTTTGCATAAAGAAACTTTTCTGCATAAATGAAAATTTTCTGCATAAAGATATTTTCTGCATAAATGTAATTTTTCTGCACAAGGAAATTTTTCTGCATAAATGGAATTTTCTGCATAAAGATATTTTTCTGCATAACAAATTTTCTGCATAAAAGGAATTTTCTGCATAAATGGAATTTTCTGCATAAAGATATTTTTCTGCATAAAAGGAATTTTCTGCATAAAGGAATTTTTCTGCATAAATAAATTTTCTGCACAAAAAAATTTCAGCATAAAAGGTATAGAAAAAACTTATGATTTGTAGAAGGTTCATGCACAAAGAAAATTTTTTCTGCATAAAAGGTATAAAATACTTATGATTTGTAAAAGGTTCATGCCTCCAAAGAAATTTTTCTGCATAAAAGGGGCTGACCACTGTTACTCTTTTATGTGCGCACATGTTTTTCATAACTGTTCATGTGAAAATTTTGCACTGTTCATTGCAGATGACACCTCCAGCCGTAGCTACTGTATTTCCTTTTTTTTCCTGTAAAAACCATTTTTGAGCCAAAAGCGAAGAAAAAAAAAATGTTTTGTGATTTTGAAAGAAAACAAATAGTACCCATTCTTCTATGCATGTATATAAACATACATATGTGCATTGTTTTTTTTTTTTTTTACTGTCCATGTGTAAATATTTTACTGTTCACCTTGAGGACACTTTTTTTTTTTTTTTTTAAGTTTCTTTTATGAAGGAAAGAAAATAGAGTATTCCCTTACATATAAATACGTATGTATATGTATGCATACTTATATACATATATAGATATACATATGAATATACATCATGTTGACTATTATGCATCCTTGTTGGCTATTATGCAACCTTGTTGGCTATGATAGACTTTCACCTACTGATTGGCTCCCCAGCGGAGTCGCCTAGAATGTTGAGGGGAAAATTTGGATGTTCCCAAATAGATTATCGGGTAGCCAAGCCGAAACTCGACAATGGGCCTTGAAATAAAGCCCATAGGCTTTCGGTGTTGTGGAAGTCCGCCCAAGCAAGAGATAGAGGCTGCAAGACAACAATAAGGCACAATAAACACGTCACAATTGTTAGCTTGTTATATTTTTAGTCCTTTTTACAGTGTCATAGTTCAAATCAGTCCTCCAGCAGTAGGGGTGAAATTATACTTAGAGTCCAACAGTCAATAATTAAATGAATTTAGGAAAGTGTTCACTCTTGGGGTCCTTGTATGTCTTGGTCAAGGCAATTTATAGTACTTTCAACCATCATTACATCAATATGAGGGAAAAATTCAATTGTTACAAATATATTATATTCTTCATCATAATAATAATAAACAAAGATTAAGGGCTCATAGTTACAAATAAAAGAGGAAAAATAGGATGGAATGAAGGGAGAGAAAGGTCCCCAGCTCAGTGCAGCAAGTATTAAACTAAGATTTCGGTGAGTATGTGTTTATAAGGCATGGACGAGCTGAATGTGGGTTGTTTTGAGTGAGTGGGATAGGATTAATGCTGAGATTGAAGTTTTTTATGAGTAATGGGTTGTTTGTGACTAGTTGGAGAGACATTGAGTTGTGTTTATGTGAAAATGGAAAAAGAACATCTAAGATTAGATGAATGTGGGCTAGGGATGATGAGTGAGATGGGATTAACACCAAATTCAAGGCTTTTTGTGAGTGGTGGGCTGTGATTGTGTGAAGGTGTGAGAGGAACATCTGGGATTAGATGGGAGTGGGTGAAGGATGATGAGTGGTGAGCTTGAGGAAAGCTAAAACACCAGAAAAAATGGAAAACGAACCCATATTTTCAGAGGAGGGTGGCTGCCTCCTTGTGGGCTGAGGTGCTTGTGCTTTTATAATGAAATTTCAAGTAAGCATTAATTAACAAAAATCCAAAAGAAGATGACGACCCATAGATGACGAAATCAAGATCAAGTTTCTTGAGATTTTGGTCAGAAGTAGAAGATCTACTTTATGGGCTGCTTTGCTTCTTTGGGAAATGAGGGATTTTTGCATTAATTGCTTGGATTTTTGGACTGAGTTTGATTATCATGTTTAGGGTGTGTATCAAGAGAAAATCCTAATGCTGCAACTGAGATTTGGTCCCCCAAGAAGCAAGATTCAACACCCCAAGCCAGATGTCAAGTTTTAGTCTACTTCAGGGGGTTCCGCTGGAGATCTCTTTATGCCCTCCAACCCACATGTTCCCAATTTTCCCCCTTTAGGATTCATGCGCTTGGTACATGAATCATGTCTTGAACGTTTTTGACATGTATAACATCAATTTGTTGAAGTTTGAATAATTTGGCTTCAGCACCCCTTCCGCTGGAGGTACAGCTTTGAGGAAGATGATGGAGTTTGATCACCCTTTAAACTTCAGCTGATATGAAAGCTCTTTGGCACTGTTCACGTTAGGCAGAGAGTGGCAAAAACCTGATGGGACAGCCCTTAGTTCATTCTCAAAGGCTTAGTTCTCTTGTGCTGGGTTGTGTGCACATGTTGCCATGGATTTTTATTAGTAAATATTTTTTGGGTTTTAAATAAATATGGTAACAACCACTATAATTGAATAATGTGATGTTTCTCATGAGTTTCTCCATAGATAATCATAATGGATATGTAGGATGTATAATTACCATGAGTTTTGGTAATAAATATTATGAATGTTGTGATGTAAGATAGATAGTGGACATGAATTTATAATATATATAAATGTCATGGGTCTAATAATCATGATATTCCATAGGCTTTTATAAGATGATTGCCATGAGTTTTGAGAATAGATAATTCATAAATTCTATGAGCTTGTAATAGTAATAGTTTTAAGAATCCAAAGTATTGTTTATTGGACTTTTAAGTGAAATAACTATGATATAGTATTTTGCCAAGTATTGATAACCTTGGGCTTTTTGATAAAATAACGCCAAGTAATTAGCTTGGGCTTTTAATAGTGCCAACGAAAATTGGGCTTTTGATGTTGCCAATGAGAATTGGGTTTTAAATATTGCCAATGAGAATTGGGCTTTGATGTTGCCAATGAGAATTGGGCTTTAAATATTGCCAGCGAGAACTGGGCTTTGAATAAATAAATTGCCATGGGTTTAAATCATGGGCTTTGATCATGAATTTGAATTCCATTGATAAAATTGTTTTGCCATGGACTTGAATCATTACCAAGCATAAATATTTTTGGATTTTAAATAGAATGGTGTGTATAAATAAAATTAGGTGTAATAAAAAAAAGTACCCTAACAATCTCTTACCAATCACCGTTTTAAGTGAAATAAAGAAGATATTATCGTGAGGTCAAATTTTCTCAACTAGTACCCATCGGAGAGATCATCAATGCACTACTTAAATCTCACGATTTAAAAAAAAATATAACTTGAACTCATTTCTATTATTTAATAGCATGACATATTTACGAGTTTTGTTTGAAAATTTTGAAAAGTTACTATTATGGATTTGATTTTGCTAAATAAATAATGAATGATTGACTAAAATAATAAATTACTAATTGAAATAATCTCTTACCAATCACCGTTTTAAGTGAAATAAAGAAGATATTATCGTGAGGTCAAATTTTCTCAACTAGTACCCATCGGAGAGATCATCAATGCACTGCACAATTTTTTATTAAATGCAAGTACACCAGATCCCAATCCCTTCTGATCTAATTCACTTTCAGTGATCTTTCTCTTTCTTTCAGTGAAAGTGGTTCAATGCATTTATTATGGCAATCTGACAACGATACCCTTAAGGATGTAGGTCACATTTAAGGATAACACCAAAGCAACCCCAAAAGCAACAATTAAGTTAATGCTGTAATGGAAGATTTTTCAATATTCCCAAAAAGAAAAAAATTTTCTTTAATTAAATTAAAGTTATGTTAACAAATATTTTTAAGATAGTGGTTAATAATTTATTTTATAAAAATTTTAACACTATTTTTATAAAAAATAAAAAAATTATCAAAATATTAATTAATTTATTTCATAAAAATTTTATTTAAATAAATTATTAACCATTATTTTAAAGACATTCGTTAATATTTTCTTTAAATTAATTTTCACTTTCTTCACTATAATAAAATGACAAGGATAGGCTGAATAGCGGAAATAGCGGTTGGAGTAGGGACAAGCTCATTCAAAGCCCCAACTAATTTTCTGTCATGAATCAAGAATTTAAAGAAGAAAATGAAGAAAAAAAGAGGACATTATAGCCACATGTTCTAGTTTCTTCCACGTTAGTGCTACTATTTTTTATATCTCATTAGGGCGGTTGTTTTCGGTTAAAAGTTGAATCATAAATGGGACAGATTTAATTTTGAAGTGAATCGAAATGTTATTACATGGTTTGAACATATGCAGATATGCTCACCAATCTTTCTATAGAAACTTTTTAAAAAAATTTTTAGGAGAAAAAAAGGATTATACTAATAGGTATCTTAAGGTAATAGTTATTAAGTAATTATTATCACAAGTAGGGAATACTTGTTGCAAACAACTTGTTACACAGTTTTGCATACACTCTATTTCTAAGTTGAAACTGTGATTTAAAGTCATAATTTCAAGTTTAAAAGTCATGATTTTAATTTAAAAATAGGGCGTATGCATGTAAAAGTTTGTGTGTAGTAAATACAACCCTACTATCATATATATTTGAAGTCGTTTGGATGATCTAGGAGTAAATTACTAAATTTATTGCATCACAAGGTATGGGTGCATGGGAAATTTAGGCCATGTTTGGATTTTTTTTTTTTTTTTTTTGTCATCACTCATCACTTCTCACTCAATTTTTGTCACTCATCACTCATCACCCATCACTCATCACTCAAAATACCCTAATTTTTCCAAGCGCACCCAAAGGCACTCATCACTCACTTCTCCATTACTTTTTGTTTCAAAAAAAAAAAAAAAAAAACGTTCTAAGTCAAGAAATGCGGCTACAGTAACTCTTGTGTGGCTGGGATTGTTTCAAAAAAAAAAAAAAAAAACCCCAAGTCAAATATTTCGACTGCACAGTATAAAAGTTATGTGTTTAATTATAAAAATGTTATTGAGTTATGAGTTATGGAAACTGAAAACAGCCAAAATGTGTTTTCAGATTCCATAACTCATAACTCAAAAATCAGAAAATTGAGTAATAGAAACAGAGTTATGGTGCTCCCAAACAGACTTCTTGCTATGAGTCCCACCATTTTTGAGTTATGAGTTATGGAAACAGAGTTATGAGTTATGAAAAACTTGAAATCTTAAACAGCCCCTTAGTAATTTAATACTATTGAGATGTGTAGTATACAATAAAAATTGAAGAATGCTAAAGTTACAAATTATTTTAATATTTTTTTATAAATTATTAATATGACAAGTGATTATTAATAAATAAAAAAGTGATATGACTAATTTGTTTAAACGAGAATCTATAAGAATTTGGTATAACAATAATTTATAAAAATTTATTAGTGAAGGTAGCGTTCTTCATAAAAAGTTATTCATTATTAATTCACATGTGAGATACCTAGAACTAATCACAAATAAGTTGCCTCTTTTAATATTGCTCAGTGTATATGGGCTCCAAGACCAATAGCTCCTAAGTAAAGCTGTGAAGACTTTAAGAAAAAAATGGTTTCTCATTTCACATCTCACCACTCTCATCAATTCATCTTCATCGCCCTCACTACCATTTTCATCCTCACTTCTTCATCTTCTGCTGCAACAGAAACACACCCACCACGTCCATTCAAGAAGATCTATGCCTTTGGTGACTCATTCACTGACACAGGCAACACAAAGTCTGCCACAGGCCCTACTAGTTTTGGTCATGTATCAAACCCTCCATATGGAACCACTTTCTTTCACCACCCCACAAATAGGTACTCAGATGGAAGGCTTGTGATTGATTTTGTAGCTGAAACACTGTCTTTACCTTACTTGCCTCCTTACCTTAAAATCAGAGGCAATGTTTCTTCTTCTACTTTTGGTGTTAACTTTGCTGTAGCTGGTGCCACAGCTACAAACCATGAATTCTTTGTTAAGAACAACCTTACACTTGATATCACACCTCAGTCTATCCAAACTCAGTTGCTTTGGTTCAACAAGTACTTGGCAAGTCAGGGGTGTAAAAAAAGATCTGCATCAGATTGCAAAGAAGCCTTTGATGATGCACTCTTTTGGGTTGGTGAAATTGGAGTCAATGACTATGCATACGCTGTTGGATCTTCCATACCAGATGATATTATCAGAAAGCTTGGCATCACAAGCTTTACTGCGGTTTTACAGGCAAGTATTGAATGGTATCCAAAACTTTCAATTTTTTTTTACTAGCTAAATACTAAACCCTTTTAGGTTTATTTAATTTTCATAATTGCTATTATTTGAGCCCCAATTTTTGCCTTCCAGCCCTTCCTATTGCAAATGGTTTGGAAGCCTTATGGTTTTCTAGTTTTTACTTAGGCTTTAAATCTACTCTAAAATTGCTGGATTAGTTTTTTCTGAATTGCTGATTTATCGAAAATAGGTAAAAATATAATTATATCTATAAAAAATGAGATTTGAAAAAGTAATACATAAATAAATTTTAAAGCTAAAAAATAATCCAAATATATCCAAACCAAACTCTTCCCCCAAACACCCAGAAGACCAAAAAAGAAAAGAAAAGAAAAGAGGAGAATAAATCTGTAGATGTGTTGTTACATAAATTGATATGTTCTCCTGTATAATGCTAATAATAATTAAAAAAAAAAACCTAAATTTGCTTTTTAATTGGTCCTTGTCATGGCTTAATCTATTATATATAATCCAGTTTCAAAGGTGGAAAATTTTTTAGACTTATTGAGGCGAATATGTTGCATAGAACAGCCAAGGTCGCCTCAATAGAAGTCTTTCAGACTTGGAAGATGTCGTCACTAAAAGCTTTACTGAGTCAACAAGATTTTGAATATGTCTCCTGTACAAGTATCTTTGTAAAATTCCTGTTGCAAAGTGTTACCAAAAGCCTAATGAGATGTATAGTCTTTTTGTAACGTCACTATTAGTTATGCTACCAAAATATGAGTAGGTTTTCTATGTGACATACCCATTTTTACACCCAAATTCACATTCTCATCACATCTAACTCCACACTGTGTTTTACTGTCAACTCGTAATTGGTGCATAAGTTGACATAACATACCTGGGTACCCATGGTGGACTCACGTGAAAGTATTAAAATCTAATCTTAACACATAAGCAGAGTGTGAATTTGAGTGTGATAGGAAATGTGTTTCTAATATTATTCATGTTAGTTAGGGTGAGTTGAGTCACCTTAACAACCACATTACAGTCAATTTTCATTTTAGTCTCATTTTTTTAATTGCATTCCCTGAACATTGAACAATAGGTGAAATTAATGATTGAATATTTACATTGGCTTGCAGTCATTGCTAGAGAAGGGTGCAAAATATGTTGTTGTCCAAGGCCTACCCTTAAGTGGGTGCTTACCATTGTCCATGACACTAGCTGCTGAAGATGATAGAGATGACATAGGTTGTGTTAAGAGTGTGAACAACCAGAGCTACATCCACAATGCTGTCCTCCAAGCAAAATTGCAAGAACTCAGGAAGCAATTTCCCAATGCTGTCATTACCTATGCTGATTACTGGAATGCCTACCGCACTGTCATGAAGAGTCCAAGTCAATATGGGTTCAAGGAATTGTACAGTTGTTGCTGTGGAAAAGGTGAACCATACAACTTTGATGTGTTCACTACTTGTGGAATGGCTAATGTTAGTGCCTGTGCAAACCCTTCAAAGTACATCAATTGGGATGGTGTGCACCTCACTGAAGCTATGTATAAGGTGGTTTCAAAGATGTTCCTCAATGGGACATTTAGTCACCCTCCATTTAGTTACTTGTTGGATAGAAAAATCAAACAAGGGTGACCTATTTGTCACTATATTATGTTAAGTACTGTGATTTTAATAGTTGATCTATGAATTGGAAATATGTGTGACAAAATTCACATAATAATTTTATGTTACAAGTTTTTATGTTTTTTTTTTTAATTTATTTTTTTACAACTGATGGCCTCTCCAAACAGGCAAATATTTAAAGAATTTTTGGATGTAAATTTTTGCTATATATGCTTATTACTTATTTGCTGAAAGTTAGTTAAAGTATTATTACATATTATGGTCCAAGTGACTCAAACCTATTGTAGTATACTTGTAGAACAAACATATTAACATTGGGTTAGTTTATGATTATGGTTAGTCTAAGGTTAGTATAAGGTACTCTAGTACATAAAATCTATATTGTTTTCATTGTGACCGTTATAGGCTTTTTATTGTGGATATAGATTGTTAGGCTTAACTATATAAAACTTTGTGATTACTATATTTTTTATGTTTTTGCTCATTACCCACAATCGTGTAACAACCCTAACAAGTATAATTGCGCATTAAAAAAATTTGTACATAAAGCAAAGGAGAACGGTGTTGGCAAACCCACTTATATGATAAGTGGCCTGAATTGAATGTTTTCTCCTAGAAAACATTCACAGTGTCACAGTGAATGTTACAGTGACACTGTGTTACTCTGAACTATTCAACTTTGCTGCAATCAGTTGTCTTTTGCTGTAAGTCAACAAACATTTACCTTCATGTCTGGATTTACCCCTTGGCATTTTACAAAGCCGACAAAAAATGGACCTGTTGTTGGAACATTAATTGCGTCATCACGAATTGGTTAGGTAGATTTGTCACCAGTGCACTTAGCATAATGGCAATCACAAAAAATTCAATCACTTGGCTTGGTACTTCATTCATGATGAAAAGAAATAAAGGGTTGGCATCTGTGCAATAATGATCAAGGCGGCCAACATTAATGAAATTAACAATTTTTCTTTTTTCTTTTTCAGTTGATGGGTACTGTTAGAGTTACTTTTAATTATTTCTTTATATTAATATATTAATAATAGTCAATTCGTAATCATGATATAAATTTTAATATAAATATATGTTAAGGTGAGGGTGACTGATTAGGATGGAAACTCTTTTTTTCTCTGTCTCTCTTTATTCATCTCTCTCTTCTTCTTTTTTTCTTTTCTCTTAACCCTAATTCTGTTTTTCTTTATATTTTAGTGCATTCAACTTAGTATTAGAGCCATTCTTGATATTACAGCCATTGGTAAGTTACGCATAATCTAACTCTTGAACTCACAGCTTGACCCTCCACCTTGTCTTTACAAAGAGATCAAATATTATTTGAACTAGAGCTCTTAGCCACTAATAACTTTTTACTTGGTATCTCAATGTTTATTTTGATTGCCATTTTGATTTATGAACTACGTTACAAGGATTCTCTATTGTATGTATCTTCTGCAAAAAATTTATCGCTTGTCTTTTTGACATGACACCACAATAGATACATACTTGGCCTAGTATAAAGTGAAAACCAAATTAAACTTCTTTTATCCAGTACGGTTGAGATTGTTTGCACAAGAATTGCCAAAAGTTTGCAGATTGATATAAAACTTGTCATCTTATTCTATAAAACTTTCCCCTTTTAGACAGAAAATTCTTTCTGCTTCTTCTAGGACTTCTTGGATCAACCACTACTAATCATGCAAACACCCTTCAAGAAAACACAATCAATAATTAATTTAGCTAGATTATAAATATATCCATAGAATCATAATTCTTTTGCCTTGTCTCCCACAATATATCTATTATCTATAAACAATATAGGAAGTGTGTGCCCAAGTCTTCAAAGAACATACTACACTCCATGTTTCAATTAATATATAATCCAAAGGACGAGACACTATGCTATCCCACCATACTGATGCACATTTGGAGCCCTGAAGTTCATAAAGGTTGTCTGTAGGCCAATTGACCTGATCAAAAAAATATGATTGAAGCTAAGTAATCGGCCATAAGGTCTCCCAGTCATGTCTTTTCTTGAAGGAATACCCTTGAACATCTTAGTGCATTCAAACCACACCAACCACACCCACCACCCCCCCCCCCCCCCCCCCCCACCCCCTTTTTTTTAATCCTCTTGTCACAACTTTCGCCTTCTGGTTTGAGATAACTGCAGCCTACTATAAAATATGGAAAAGGCTGTGCCATAATACACACCACAGAAGAATTCCAGAAAATTTGTGGAAAGTTCAGAATTAAAACTCATTCTTTCCCAGACATACAATCATTTTGAGTTTTAACCTTGGGCAGGAAGTTCAGATATGCAACCAAGATCTTTACACATAGATTGCCAAGTTACACAGATTTCACCGGTCTAATAAACTGGGGTATTTTTTCCCCTGTTGGAATAGCAATATAAGAAATTGCAAGAAGACCGCATCATGAAAGTGAATAAAGTTTCTATCGTGGAAAGCTTGAAATGCATTTTGATTCAATACAGAAACAGTTAGTTTTTAGAATGCGCAAGACAATGATTAAGGATAAACACTGGCATTTCTTTATAATAGCATTGCAAAGCTGCAAACTAGTGTTTCTCAGGTATACAACATGTAGGAATTCAATTTAATTTTCTTTGGAATTCTAATGAAAGACATTTTCAGGCTTGTTGAAACTCAAGCAAATATAGTTTGAGAAGCTAGAGCCTAGAGAACATGTTTGAAAAGCTTGATAATAGTATAATACACAAATCAAGCAGGACGAGTAGTAAACATGAGCTTCTCCAAAACGGGAAAATGTAAAATATTAGCTTTTATGATGCTTATTTATGATTACTTGCTTCATTTGTCATTTTTCTTGTGATTACAAGTATAACTATGATCTTTTTTGATTCGTGCAAGGCACTCAAAAACATGACAACTAGTACATGCCCAAACAGTTTCATATATTTTCACAAGCTGGCTGTTGCTTGTACCGTGCTAAACCATGGTTACTTGCAATATTAGAGAGCAAAGAGTCACTTCAAGGAAAAATAAATAGTTAAGTAGGAAAAGTAGTTCATGAGTGTCATTTGATCATTACCTATTCAACAAGAAGTTAACTAGCATTGGTGTGTGTGCGTGTGTTTTGCCAACGCCAATGAGCTTCTATTTGTAATGTGAGAAATCACATAAAAACACCAAAAAAACATCTTATGCATTCTCAACCCATAAAAACACACAAACAGTATTTCTAGCTGGAAAAAGGACAACATTAAAATTAATAACCGGGTCTCTTCAACAGAGGATGTACATTATTCTACCCAAATATCAAGTTGGAATGAATTTTCTACGTGGAAACCTTACCAGACTCTATGGACAGGTAATAATTGGCATATTTCCTTCCTGTACATTGTTCTTAATGTCGGTTAGATTAAAATAAGTACTCATAATACATTAAGAACAGAGCATCGGGGATATCCTTAGGCAGGCCGTTTATATAAAGATAGAACCGCAACATATCCTCCTTCAACACAGTTTGAGTGTCAACCACATCGCTACTGCATGTCAGAACCCACAAGTCCCCTGATTTCACCCTCTTCAAACTTCCCCGGCAAAATGGGCAAGATTCTGACCTTGTGCTCCTATAACATGTAGAAAAGAAATGGAATTTGTAACTGTTAAAAATTAAGGCTTCTTTCCGCTATCACAAATCAACAGTGGGCTAAATTGGAAATGGAAGGATGAATTTGATAAGGTTATAAATACCAGTCATGGTAGCAATTGATGCACATGGAGTGGCAGCAATTAGGCAAAACCATTTTAGTGCAGGACTCCAAGCAGATCCCACACTCATCTTCTCTCTCCAAGTCCATATCTGAAGTCTTCTTCTTATCGTTCAATTTCTTCCTGACAATCATTTCCGTGCAGTCATCTTCCTCTTGACTAATATCAAACTCTGACGAGTTACAATTGAGATGCTGAAGAGATGGCAATATAACAGCTGCAGTCACAAGTTAAGGACACATGGTTGACATAAGATGACAAAAGAAAAAGTGAAGCACATGACCATCAAGCCATTTCTTTTTCTTTTGCTGTTCTTAGGGATAGTTAAAAGATTATAGATATGAATATGACATTATTCTACTCTAATTTCCAAAACATATAAATTATAGGTGTCCTTAAAACGAATTGATTAAAAATCATTGGAATTATATCATCTTATTATACTAATAAAAGGATAAGTGCTACATTCTTGATAATCTTTTTGAATCAAACACAACTGTTTTCTTCTATGTATGATGCCCAATAGCCCTCTTATCTTAAATATGGTAAATACAGAATTGAAGATAATTTACATACAGTAGAATTCTTTAATAGTAGCTCTCCTTCCCCTTGAAGACATTCTCGGCTTCCCATCAGAGTGCACCTAAAGAAATAAGAGATTAACATACATATCAAATTTCAAGACCTTAAATTTTACAGGTATATACAAATATGGATATATGATGTATTAGAGATATGGTAATATAAATTATATACCATCTAATTGGCTGTAGTAATGCATAAGCAAGGAAGCGGGAATTAACCTTGTATACAATTATGTGAAAAAGGTTTAAATAGCTTGAAAGTAGACAAGTACATGAGCAATCCATCCACTGAAGCAAAAGCAATATAATGGGTGCCAAATGATTGTAAACCAATTTCATTTGAAGGCAGGCACCACCCTTGCCTCTTGGAATTGAAGCTGCCCTGCATACATATTCAAAAGATCAACTAACCAAATCTTGGTCTATTAATTCAATGATACATTTTCTTGTATAAACCAAACACTTATGATCATAAAACAACGAAATTTACAATAAATCAAAGCTGAGCCAAAACTTTCTATATATACCGATATACCCAAGTTCATGACTTGTTTTCAGAAGTTCCTAAAATGCATGTAGCATTTAATTTTTTTTTTAGTTATTAGAAAAAAGAAAGAGGAACCCAAAAAAAAAAAAAAAAAAAAAAAGAGAGAGAGAAGGAATTTCAAAAACAAAAAAACAAAAACGAAACACAAAAAGGAACCAAACTCAAAAATTCCCATTAAAGATGTGAGCTTTCTGGGTTTGGCAAAGTATCCAAATCCTCTGCAAGTGTCAGCCCCAAAGTGATAAAGTAGAATGTAGAAACAAAAAAGGCAAAATCAAAATCATGCTAACAGAAGCCTATCAGTAAATTTCAAAGAATCTCAGTCAGGTTAGTTAGCACACCAAACAAGTCCCCAGTTACACAACTGAACCTACACACCACAGCAAAAAAAAAAAAAAAAAAAAAACCCACAAAGAGAGAGAGAGAGCTTACAGCATATTGGCATACTGAATATCAGTCTCAAGAACCATAATGGAATCATGGTAAGAGGGCTTAGCAGCAAGCTGCTGATAGTAGTCCAACATTTCTCTTCACTCTTTTTTCCTTTTCTCTTTCTACTATGATAATTCTTGTATGGAATATAAGAAGAAACAACAGGGAGAGACGATCAGAGAAAAAGAAACCCAGAAAGTGGTGGGGTCCTACATGTATAATCAGTGTACACAAACACTAAGAAAAAGATGTTTGGTGATTGAAGCAAAAGGCAAAAAAGCAAGGTCTTTTGAAAGTCTCTGAGAAGCTTATACAGCGTAGGTGTGTCTTATGGGGCAGCTTTACTTGGTCATCAAAACCTATTCATGTACACACTCCTTTAAAGTTAACCGTAGAGAGAGTCTGGTCTTCCTTTGCCACTGTTTTGAAAATTTGATTTTTGAGTTAGGATTCTATCTCATTTTTAATTTAATTAACAGGCCAAACTAAACCAATTTTAAATAGGACAATCTTATTGTAATAAAGATCTTATCGTATATCTTTTTTGAAGAATAATTAAATTCTACTAAGGTGATTGAAATAAATTAAAGACCTAAATTATAGCACTTAATGGAAAAATATATTTGGCTAAAATATTATTTTGACCCTTAAATTTTATTTGAAGTTTGTTTTTGTCTCTCGTTTCTTTGTTCATAAATTATTGAATATGTTTCCCTTTTTATCCTTAAACTTTTAAAAATATCATTGTTTTTAAAGTGCTGAACTAAAGAGTCCTACTTTTTTTTGAGAAGTATAGAGTCCTAATTAAATAGGACAATCTCATTGTAATAAAGATCTTATCACAAATCTTTATCAAGTGTTATTGTAACATATTGAATTTTTTTTTAGAAAGAAACATGTAGTTGATTTTTTTTTTTTAAAGAAAGAAACATGTAGTTGAATTGAATTCCTAAATTATAGCACTTATGAAAAAATATATTTGGCTAAAATATTATTTTGATCTTTAAATTTTATTAAAAGTTTTTTTAATCTATAAATAGTTTTTCATTCATAAACTATTAAAAATATTTCAATTTTTATCTTTAACTTAAAAAAATATCATTTTTTAATCTAAATTATTGAAAAAAAGCTCTTTTATTGTATCCCTATTTTTATCTCTAAAATATTAAAAAAAATTATTTACAAGGTTTAAGGATAAAAAAAAAACTTTTGGTATAATTTAAAACCAAAACAATAATTTATTATTTTCTATTTGAAATTGATAAATTTCATTGTATTTACTAAAAAATTACTTCTTTTTATATTACATAATTTAAAGTATTAAATAATTTGAAACTTCGTACGCTGTCATGAAAAATGTCCTAGAGTGTGCTGATGTTTTAATGTATAAATAAATGAATTGAATTTTTTGACTTGGTAAACTTGGCCTCTGACTGCCTTTATTGTAGTGGCTTTTAGTTTGAGTGGTTGCGAGTAGGTAGTGAGTGTTGCCAATGAAAACTTAACATTTGGTCAGAAGAGGATAACTGGCAAAAAAAATAGAACCACTTCCCCCTTTAAACTAATGCCAAATTGGGAACGAGAATCGGCAATTGTGAAAATTAAAATTTGCAAGTGCAACCAACTATAGTGACGTGCTGATTCATTGGGCCACAAATCTCACAAATCACAGAGACTCCACCACCGTCACTCTGCGTGGCTTATGGGAACGTGTAACAAGTAGGTTATTCGTGTATATTAACGTGTCAATAATTCTAGGACCATTATGGACACCCTTTTTTTGCAACTATTTTATGTGATTGATTATGTGATTAACTCTGACTTTGTGATTTGTGAGTGATAAGGAAAAATAGTGGTGGGTTTATGTAGAAATGATAGGGACAAAATTTGTGTATAGTATTTTAAGTACTGTTTCTTAGGTTCTTCTCTTAAAATTCTGTCATGTGGCTACTTAATTTAAAAGATACACTTTTATTCATGAGAAAAAAGCTACATGACAGAATCTTAAGAGAAAAATCTAAGAAACAACACATAAGTATTGTACCTAAATCTTACTTAAATGATACACAGTTAGTTGTATTTAACCACAAAAGATAATTAAGAGAAAATGTATAATAAAAACCGTGATTATATGCTTTATATATATATATATATATATATATATATATATAAACTGAAATTTTATTGAACGAAATGAAAAGATATTACGTCATTTGAGAAAACATGTTATACTAAATAATGGCTCTAGTCAATTCAAGTAAGTTCGTCCTCATTGCATCATTTGTGTGATTATATGCTTTGATCTCAGGCCATGCTCCTAATCAGTCATTGGGTGATTTTTTTTTTTTTTTTTTGATATGATATGTAGAAAGTCATTGGTTTTTATGTGTCGGTAAGTTCTGTTGTACATTTTGGGCCAATATAAGGCCGGTTTTGGCCACAACAATTTACGGGGCACACGGCCTTTGTGCATAGGCTTAGTTAAAGGCTCAAAAGCCCACACGTTCAATCATTGTTCATCTAGCCTACAATTTTGTTTTGTCTAAGTGTTCATCTAACCAACACAATTCATGATTCTTTTAAATAAGGAAAAAATGCATATTTAATTAGTAAATACTAGATTCTCAAAAAAGTAATAGTAGTAAATAATGAATATTACTAACTAAATAAGTAATTAAATTAGATATTTTTCTCTTATCAAAAAAAGAAGAAGATATTTTTCAAAGAAGAACTTTTCTAATTTAATTATAATTTGTTTAGAATATTGTAAATCATTCCATCAAAAATTTTTTTAGCATTGGATTAATTTATCAAAACAATCTTCTCAAAAGAAAAAAAATTATCAAAACAAAAATGATGAGTTCCACTATTGGTAACTCTAAAAACTATATATATATATATATATGGATAAATTTTAGGTAATTGTGTATATATCCAAATAATGAATTGGAAAATGTGAGTTTTTAGAGGTTAATAAAAAGTTACACTGTGCTTGGAGAGAGAGAGAGAGAGAGAGATTAAATGGTTATCTCTTTCCTTTATTTAAGTAGGGAGAGGAGAATAAATATCTCTTTTTTACTTTTTATTTTTATATTTCAAAAATTAAAATGGGAATAAAGGAAACGATAAAAACCCTTATGTTGTTCACAATTAAAAAAAAAACACATAAAGAAAAAAATTGAAAATTAAAACTGTAGGGACACAGATTTGAACTCCAAGCCCAAACGATAAATGGACCAGCCCAAAATGCCCAAAACCAATGAATTGGTAGAGAGTAGGTTGAAAAAACTGGGCTAGGAACGAGTTGGACCATGGACAGGATGAATTCAGATAATAAGTAAAAAAGAATAAAAAAGTTCAACTTCAAAAAAACGTCCTCAAGCAATGTCCGAAGAGATCGGTTCTTATATATTTTGTTCTAAATGTCCTTTTTTTCCACCCCCATGGTTCTTAGTCGCCTCCCCATTTTTATACTCCTTTCCACCTTTTTCTTTCTCTTCCACGTGCAGGCCATATGGTTGGTCTTGATATTTGTCTCATCAGCACCTTCCTGAAGCTTTTAGATAATAGCTGTAAGGCTGCTAAGCCACTGTTCAAACATCATTTCTCCATTAATGCGGCTAGGGTGTTAGTTGCAGGGTATTAAATGTGGTGGTAGCAGTTTTTCCTTTAGATATTTTATAGTTCCTAATTATGCCATATGCTTGTAAGATACACTCTTTGTAGTAGGACCTTCTTGCACCTCATCCTAAATAGCAAAGTATACATCATGACCTTTGTCTTATTAAGCCGAGGATCTATTCCTCCTTGGATTACCTTCTGATTCTTCATAGTAAAAAATTGGTAGTGAAGCCTACCATCTGCTTCTTCTATACTACTGACTCGTCCTCGGACATTTGACCCTCATCGGATGGACCTAAGGCCCAATATATGTATTTGGGCCTCTGGCCCCTACAAAAACAATTTTAAATCCAAATGCTGAATTTGCCATTATATAGGATGGAACAATGACTCCTAATTCAAACCCCAAAATTGAAGAGGAATAATATCCATTTCTATTTTGGTTTTTTATTTAGTAGATTATAATAGAGATAAATTTTATTTATATTTTAGAGATTATACAACAACACACCAATTATCTCACTTGTTCACAATCAATTGGGAGTGGTGAATTTGAACCAAGTATGTCTCGTTAAAAATACCATAAAATTCCAATTAGTTGAATTACAAAGTTTTTGATCTTATCGAATAAAAGAATACATTAGTAGAATAGAATTTTAAATAAATTTATAATATTATAATATATTTTTATTATAAAATTTATGGATAAAATTTGGGTATAATCTCTTCTCTTCTTTATATACTAAGAAAATTCAAAAAAGTTAGTTATTATCTTTTTTAATTTCAAAAATACCTCTAATTTAATTAACTTATCATTATTACTAAAACATAAAAATGAGGTTAAAATTGTAAATTGATAAAAAAGAAAGAAAGTAAATGTGTGTTTGTTTTAATTTTTTTTTAATAAATGGATAAAGCAATTTGAAAACTATCAGGAGAGTGAACTTGTTTTGTAGGCAACTTTTTAGTGGGAGTTAAAGATGTATCTACTTATCGAAGGAAAAAAATGTGAATATATCTATTTAGTTTTTTTTTATAACTATTTAGTTTTTTTTTTGATATTTTGTTTTGTTTTTGGATAAATGTGGGGTGTTTTTTTTATAGGAAAAAAAACAACATTGTTGGGTTGTTTAACTTGTTTTTCTATTTAAAAATGTATCTACTTATCTAAACAAAAAACAAAAAAACGTGTAAATATCAATTTAGTTTAGTTTTTTTTTTAACTATTTAGTTTTTTTGGGATAAATATGGGCTGTTTTTTTAAAAATAATAAAGAATTAGAAACGTAAGTTTTTTTTTTAATAGAAAAAAAATAAAAAACATGAGTTGTTTAACTTATTTTTCTATTTAACAAAAAAAAAAAAACCATATAATTACTTTGAAGAAGTAAGTTAGTGGAATAGTGTTTTTATTTTGTAGACAATATAATAGTGCAAGTTAAACATGTTTTTTTACTAGTATTTTGGGAGAAAAAAAAATCTGGTCGTAACAGTATTGATTATTAAAAAAAAGAGTGCACACTTCAAGAGTCGAAAGCAAACTGAATTTCTAATCCTTCGTGCTCTCCGAAAACGACGCCGCATCTCACACACATCGTATAACCATGCACTTTTTGTCAGCGTGACACTACATAAGCGCACACAAACAAACATAGTGAGAGTCACGGTCAAAGAGCGAGAGAGAAAACACAGAGATTTGAGAGACCAAAAAGACGGTTAAAGCTCTAAGAAAAATCTGAGAATTCACACAAAGTTTTGGTAATGTTTAACTCACTCTAACTCTCTATCTTCTTCACATTTTTGGGTCCCAAAATTTTGATCTTGTTTTTCAATTCCGTAACATGTTCATTTCTGTGTTTTTCACTGTTAAAAAAAAATTGTGACCTTTATTAGTGTTTTTCATCAATTCTATTTATGGGTTTTTATGTGCATGGTTTTGTAACAATGTGGTTAAATTTTAGTACATATTGGGCTTAGGATTAGGTTTTTTTAGACACCCAACAGTCTAGAGTTGATGACAAGTACTAAGAGTCATGTTGTGTCAGTAAAAAATGAGTTTTTAGAACAGTTTTCTGGGTAAAGTTTGTTTCTTTATAATAATGGCACTCTGTGTCTTTATAATAATGGCTTTTATTGTAATTTATGTTTCTGAATTGTGTAGCTTTTTGTGCCTTAGAATCTAAATTTGTCTTTATGTGGAACTAAAAGTGCCTTTAAACCTAAGGTTTATTTTTTAATTGTGTATTTCTTAATTAAAAAAAAAAAAAACCCTCTACAGATAATGACCAGTGCGTTTGAATTAGATTTTTGCTTATTTGTTAAAATATCTAAAAGAAATAAGTTTTAAAAAAGTTGTACATGAAATAAGCTAAATTGAATCCCAAAAAAAATGCTACAAAGCAAGGCTTTTTGGGGAAAAAATTATATATTTATTACATAAAAAAAAATTTATATCTTATTATGAAGCTTCACATTTGGTGTATGATTATCATTCTTATTTTTATTTTTTGGATAATTTGATAGTTGGGGGATGTGGGATTTGGACCTTGAATGGCTCTGTTAAAAACACCCAGAAGTTTCAGGCTCTTGGTAGGTGCACATGTTTAAGTTGCATTTTTTTTGGGTAAAAGAATGTCCGCTTTAAGCCTGAATTTTTTAATTTTATTGCCCCTTTTCCTGAGTTTTTTTTTTTGGCATGTGAAAAATGTGACATGAACAATGAATTAGTTTTGAGTTTACATTAATTACCATTTTTGTTTGTTGTTGTTGTTTGTGGTTTTTTAGTTGGCATGAGGCGGGTGGTTGGGTGTGGAGGGCTTCTCTCTATGAATTTCCTTCAGGGGTGTTATATATCATATTCTTATACGAGTTATAAGAGGATATTTTGTAGTGGTACCATTTTTATGAAAAACTCTTAGTGGTCCATGGCCCAGTAGAGTTTTTTAATGCATTGAGTCTGGAATTTTAAGTCCATGAAAGCCTTAGGTAGTGTTCGGAATTTGAACTTAGCAGCTCTTACGTGGAAAGTATTATACTTCTTCTCCATCTATGGGTTAAAGAAGGGATTGGTATTGATGTAAAGATTATTGTACTTGATCCGTTGTTGAAGCAATGGAATAACTATGTATACATTGTATATGATGTTCGGCCTATTACAGTGGGTAGTAAAGGCACCTTATTTGAATCATTTGAAATATGTTAAATACTATTATGATTATTTTGTGTTCTTGATATGTCATAGATTGCAGTTTGTATCCTTACCCTTTCCCTCCTTTGGTTGAGAACTTATGCATCGTATATTTAGTAAACAGTTATATGCATTAAGTAGTATTAAATTATTTTGTGTGTTTCATGAAATACAGTTAAGTAGTTAACATTCTTTTAAAATAAATTTTGTAGCTGAATTTGGATGATATTTTTATTTTTATATTCTTTGGCATTCATCAGCTTGGCAGGTTGATTTATAAAATCTGCATACGGTCACTGGACTAAATGGCATCTCCTCCCCTAATACCAAGGGTTAGAGTGCTAGATTTTGGTTCAGTCCCATGCAAGTACAAAGTTGTATCTTAAATTTTTTTTTTGATAAATATAACCCCTAACTGCCAGCTTTGGCAGTTGTGTTAAGGGTCAGGTTTTTGAATCACACTAATGTGGGCTTTTAAAAAATGCATATCTCCCAATAATAATGTTGTAGGTAGGTTAGTTATTTGTAACTGGGGCTCTTAAATTATCCACAGTATTGCTTAAGCTGGAAATTTTGTAGTATGTTCTTGCTAAGTAGGGTCTTATGACTGCTATTATGCCACTTAAAGCTTACTATTGTTTCTTTTTGTACTTTTTCGTAGGACATGATCTCCTCTTGGTTTCTTTTCCCTTCTCCTGAATCAATTTTCTTGTTGAAACCAAAATGTTTTGCAGTGGAGGAAGTGTTTAACAAAGTGGGGGGCAAATGGGTGGCAAGGTGGAAGCTTGTGTGGAGTGCACCCGGAAATGTTTACTGATTCATAAGAAGAAAAATTCATCACCTTTAGTTACCTCTTTTTTCAAAGTCATGATTGGCGATCAGTTTTCTAAAGTGTTGGTATGATAACATTTTGGGCTTTTCTTCTCTCTTAGCCTTTCTATATGCTGTTTGCTGTCATTTTTATCTTCAGTGTTGAGTATGTTACAATGTTTGCTTCCCCAATGCCTCCTGCATTTTTGTATCATGGTGTTACTATGACTGAATTGCAATTGATTTAATATTGTTCTTTCATTCTCTTGCCATGGCTGAAGCACTTCAATTCTGATATATATCCTGAGTTTCTGACTGCTGTTTGAGTACTCGATCCTTATGGAATTTTGTTGGATGTCGAATGAACATTTTTCGAAATGTTATTTGTCTCAGGGAAGGGTGTAAGTATAACCTGAGTTAATAAATTTAATTAGTTAAGTTTTTGTTTTTGACTACATTTGTTTACATTACTACTTCGATGGCCTATATCTTTAATTATGCATTTTTCTATATGAGAGGCATATCTATTGCTACATTAAAAGTTCTCAATATGATTGAGATAGTTCATTAATGCATTGATAAAAATTTTATTGTTTAATATTCTCATTTTCTTTCTCATTGTGTATGAAATTGAGTCAATTGAAATATTGTTTTAAAGAAATGCTAAAGTCGCATTGAACTGTGGTCTATACTCTATTTGCACCAATATGATGCTCTTAATTTTCTAGGGTTAAGGTACAAGAGGTATTGAAAAATATTTTTATCAAACAGTAATCTTTTTGTTAGATTTTTGTCCCATCCCATTGACTTCAAATAAAACCACTGTAGCCCACTAACTCCTACATGCTTTCCTTGTTTAATTGGTGTGCATAAAACACCCACTTTTGCAGTTGCTTAAACCCCCCTCCCCCTCTCTTCTCTTGTTCTTCTTCCCATTTTCTTTAAGTTGCAATGAATCAACTTTTTTGTACTAAATGGCATGTTTTTCAATTGTGACAAGGCACTTTTCCCTTCATCTCCTTTTGATATGTGTGGATGTGGTTGCATCCCATTGATTCTACTCTTCTTTTACATCAAAAGTCTTATAGCTGTTAAAAACTTATGCACTCTATACTAGACAGGCACATGGAAGAAGAATTTCATACTGGGTTTAACTCTATTGTGTTATATATAATACATACAGTTTTTATTATCTGCTGAAAACTGATGTAAAGTATGGGGTAAAGGGACTTCTCTCCGACTGACATGCTATACAACTTTTCCCTCCGAGTGATAATGATCTTTTTTGTCTTAGTAATGATGTGCTCCTTGTAGATCATTTTTTTTTTTCTAATGAACCATTCGTGTATCCATTTTGATTGTGTCATTCCATTGCAGTTTCTACCTCCTAAATTTGCTGCTACAATATCAGCATTGGTCAATCAGAAAACATTTCTCGAGGACTCAAGTGGCCGGCAATGGAAAGTAACGATATCTATTGTTGATGGCTTTCTTGCTTTTCAACGAGGGTGGAGTTCTTTTTCATTAGACCATGGCCTAGAAATTGGAGATTTTTTGGTCTTCAATTACATGGGATCACATTTTGTTGTTAATGTATACAATAAAACTGGATGTGAAAAATTACTCTTTCCTGAGAACAGCAGTCCTAAGAAACGAGCTAGGACTAATTGCAATTCTACTGCCAAACCTAGCCAATGGCACACAAATGATGAAGATTCGATGAACAAACAGGGCTCAAGCACCTCTGCTGTATCTATGTCAGGTGCAGAAATAAGTCAAAGTCAATACACGATGGAAGTCCCTGAAAATCCTTCCAATCATGAGGATATCATCCAAAGGCCCAAACCTACGTCAACAGCAGAATACTGTGAAGAGACATATTACATGATCGATCGAGATGTGGGGGACAGACAAGATGACAGAAGCTCTATGTTGGACTTGTCTAAATTTGAAATGAAGAACATCAACTCTGTTGCTGATGTTACCAAAAAATCTGCAGCCAAAGATGTGAGATCTTCTACTTCACAAATGTTTCTTACAGAAACCTGTTTATTTGATAAGGATCCAGTGACCAGTGGGACAGTGAGTAAAGTAGGAAATATAGATGCATCAGAGATTGAGAGAAGTCATTTTTTTGAAAAGCTAGAGAAAAAACCATCCCTTCCCGATAAAATTTTTTGCAATGACAATACATCTGGGCATCTCTTCACCACTTCTGCAGTGATACTTGACAAAAATAAAGAGAGAATTTCTGACATATTAAATACAAAGTGCCAGATTGCTGGGGAATCAGGTGACAAAGTTTCAAGTAAATCACTTCTATTTGGTCTCTTTTCAGGATTTCTTGTGTTATATACCTTCTAATCTTTTCATTCATGGTCTGAAAATTGGATGGTTTGTGTTTGAAAATCTCTCAGAGTCATTAACACTAAAGAATCGGGTGTTTATGTCCTCAAAGGAGCATGCTTTGCTTAATGACATTGACAGTTGTCGATCTGCTGCACAGAAATTTATTGTCATGTCAGAGTCCTTTGGCGTTCCTAATAACTTTGAGAGGTGGAACTGTCAAACTGGTTTGTGTCCTCTGCAATTACATGTTCTATTCATGCTTGTTGGGCAGCATTGTTTCTTCTCAAAAGCTATATATTTCATCATGATTTATGATGATTGTTTAATATGTTTTACCTGATAGCTAAACCAGAAGCACTGCCATTTTGAACAGGTGAATTGATAAAAAACCTTAAAAAGGAGTCTGTGGAGATGACTCCAGATTTGCGCAGTCATAAGGAGAGAGGAGGTCAAGAAATATATGCTCAAGTTTTATATTCACCTGTTGATGTTGGTTAAGGACTAAGGCTTGGTTGTTGTTGTTTAAGGAGTCACTGCTTTTATTAAAGCTCAATATGTGTTTGCATACATTAACTTGCTTATGTGTCTTGTGTCAATTTTTTTTATATATTTTTTTCTCTTTATAACTTGGCTTGTAATAAAATGCAGGGAAGGAGTCAAAGGTCATCAAGGAGGAGTTAATTCAGCAAGCTGATACAATTGTTCGAGATAATGATATAGGTCTTAGAACGGTGAAAGCTGAACCTGTTGACTCAATTGGGATTTCCTCACCGAATACAGCCAGTATCTCCAGTTTGGTGGCCACAGATAATAAGTCTTTTCTTGTATGTTATCGTTACCCTATTGAGTTAGCATTTCTTTATGTTGCTACTATCAGCTTTTTAACTGGTCTTACACAACTAATTTGATCTAAATCAACTATGTTGTCACATATTGCAGTTGTTGAGTTTTGTTTCAGTGAGCCTATTATTTCTTCCTAAATATTGTCATTCCTATTGCTGATAAGGGGCACCTAGAAATTATATGCTTCTATATAATCAATTCTACCCTTGTTGGTGGCACTCTTTTCGATTCAATCCGAAAGATTTAAACCGTAACTTTTAATCAATATATGGAAACATTAACACTATATTATCATTTAACTGTACAACACACTATATGAATGAATACGCATTACACGCACGTGTATTGATTTGGAAGATTTAAATACGACCTTCTAATCAGTATGTGGTATGGGTGATTCTTTTTGTATCTACTGATTATTTTCACCTTCCTCTTACACTCATGCAGGAGTTGTCCACATGCTTGCCGTATTCTTCTAAGGGAAAACTGAGAATGGATAGGAAGGTTGTCTATCTGCGAGATTCAGATATGAAATTATGGCCAGTCCTCTACCATGAGAGACCCAGTCTCAAGCTTTTGGCAAGTGGATGGGAATCTTTTAGCGAAGCGAATAAAATTAAAGCTGGAGATGAGTGTGTTTTTAGTCTTGAGAGTGAGGGTATATATGGTGTCCAGATTATCCGAAAGTGAAGAAGCTAGAGTTGGTTCAAGCCTCACACTGTATAAATTCACCACTATTTTGTGAAGAACTCTTTGAATTGTATATCAGTGTTTGTGGACCCTTAGACCAGAATTTAGTCAGAGTTTTCTATCTTTGGAGTTTGATTGTTAATTTCTAAGATTTTTTTATGATGTGTTTGGGTCAAAAGCTTGGTTTATGATGTTACAAGAATAGTAACTGTATAAGTATTCCCATAAAAAAGAAAAAGAAAAAAGAATAATAATTGTAACTTGTAACTGAGAATGCTATTGGATAATAGGTGGCAACATGAATAGGTTAAAGTAGGATTTTGTATATTTTGATAGGCACTCCATGCAATTTTCATGGTTCATAGGGAAGTGGTATTAATAGAATTTGAGAAATTGCACCTGAGCAATAATTTTCCACTTGTAACTGTGAATTTGAGAATTAATTTTCCATATCTTTTTTTCTTACAAAAAAACCCATTAACATTTCCTTCTTTGAATAAACTTTTTGGTCAATTTTATGGTGCGTTTGTGTAAGGCTTATTGCATTTGCGTCTTCCTAAGTTGTGTTTTTTGGCTGGTCCATGATGGACCAGTCAAGTGTTAAAAATGGGTGAACAGTAATTTGTAACAATAAAAATATTTTATTACAGTGTTTTCAGTAAAAAGTTTTCAGCAAAATAAGTGGTATTTAAATGCACACTTAGTCACCCAAGTGGACAAAAGGAATATAAAGAAAGAAAGAAATAAAATTTGACTTCACATTTTATCTTATGAGTTAGTAAATGGTTTTCTTCACATTTTTTTTTTATATAAAATTGTTCCATATTTTTTTTTTCCTTAAAACATTTGGGCGAATTAAAATCCAAATTCTCCTCCATGCAAAAATAATATCACTTTAAATCATAAGGATTTTGACAACAATTAAAATTTTATTAACTAATCACGCAAGATTATCATTTTGCAGAACCCCAATGTAGTTCTAGCCTCTAGAAGAGGGCTTAATCAGTAACTCATACAGAAGGGTGGAAAATGGGTTGGTTGGATAAGTTTTGGGTTGGGTGTGTAATTACTCATTTATTTATTTATAACCCGTTTATATATAAATTAAATACCCATTATCCATCCAACCCATTTAATTTAGTAACCTGCCCATTTAATCAAATATGACCTAAATACCTCTAAAACTAATTAAATGACACGAATACTTTTTTTTTTCTTTTCCTAATAGGCAAATCAATAATGCAATTTTGTTTTTTTTATCATTGTTATCGAGGAAATAAATGAATCACTGTTATCCATTTATTTCTCTCTATTTTTTATTATTATTATTTTTTTATACAATATAGAAATTCTATTTTAACTTAATCTAGGTGTATATGTGTGTGAAATGATTATCGCACAAGTATTTTTACTTGTGGAGTGACCATCGCACTAAGGTGTGCGGTGGTGTTTCTCTTTTTCTTGTCTTTGATTTAGTATAGTTTCTGCATTTATAGACCTCTCTCTCTCTCTCTCTCTCTCTCTCTCTCTCTCTCTCTCTCTCTCTCTCTCTCTCTCTCTCTCTCTCTCTCTCTCTCTATTTTCCTTAATTTGAAGTCCTAACTTGTTTAGTTACTCGGAAAATCTAAGGGAAAGAATGTAATTTAGTAGAAAAATCACACGAACTTAGCTATGTAATTGAACTATTCTTAGCTGAGTGAGAAAATGAAAAAAAGCTAAGGAAAATCACCGGATTAGGTTTGTATTTTGATGTTAAGGAGAGAAATAGAGAGACAGAGAGCTTTTGAATGTTTTTTATTTAGAAATTTATGTTTTCTGTTTGGATACCGCTTATTTGTTGAAAACTGAAAACTTATTGTTGAAAACACTGTTGATGAACACTTTTCACGCGTTTTTGAGCTTTGGCTGGTCCATGAACAGTGCTATGGGATCAACCAAAAAAACGCAAACACAGCTTAAACTCAGCTTCAGTGCTAGGCAAACACACACTTAGTGGATATTAGTAGGTTTATCCATTAAAATCCATATCATTAAATTACATAATGAGTTTTTACCCATTTAACCCAAATATTCAAATGGGTTGGGTTAAGACTTATCCAAAATAGGTGGATTATAGGTGAATTTATGGATATGGATAAAAATTATCACCTATACATACATACATACATACATACATACAAGTAGTGTTATTTTATAGCTTAGTTATGGACTTTTTAAGACATTATTTTTGGTAACTTTTAAGCACAAAAATGGCATTAAATACAAAAGTAATAGTGGATTTGATTGTTAAATTAAATTGTTCTTCAAATCTTTGCTTTCTCATGTGGCTTGAGTAGGTTCTAAAATCCCTTACACTTATTTTTGTTGAATTCCTCGTACTTGGATTTAACACTAGAGGTGATTTGTTATGTGAACACCTTGAGTTAGATTCTCTCGTCAATGCACCCTCCTTTTGGATATGGTATTTTGTGCAATGGTTGTATATAACATTTCATTTAGGATCGTAAATGAACCATGTCATTTATGATTTATGAATAGTTTAAACTCGATTTGAACAAAAACTTTTTTTTGTTGTTGTTATTAAAAGCAAATAAATTCACCAAAAGAGAGATTATCAAGTGGAGGGAGGACAAAATTTAAAGTTTAAAGTAATGACTTTTAGTTTATGCAAGTATTGTGCGTGCACACGCCAGGGGGGGGGGGGGGGGGGGGGTGTCCTTGATGTATTGATGGAAAAAAATTCATCATCTCACTTGACTCATAGTATCCCACCCTATCCTGCACTAGTGATAGGATATGGCCGAGTTTTGTTTGTCTCACCCCAAATGTGTATTTTATATATATATATATATATATATATATATATATTTAAATTAATTATATATAATTTAATAGTATTTTATATATGAGAAGTGCTACGTCTGCAACATTTGCATAATATTTTTACAAAAAATCTTAGGTAGCAGGTTGTTACTGGTTTTTAATATGAATCCATCACTAAAATTATTTTTTTGCCTACCAGTAACAGCTCGTAACAATCTGTTATTTAGAATTTGTTGTGAAAGTATTATAAAATTGTTATCAGCATAGTATTTCTCTTTATACATAGTTCTATTTATATATATATATTTTTACTATATTTTATTATTAAAAAAATATTACGTTTAAAACATTTTTACAACAAATCACACGTAATAAATTGTTATTGGTTTTAAATTGAATCCACAGCTTAAATTAATTTTTTGCCCACTCATAACAATTAATAACAACATATTTATTGTGAAAAATATTTCTCTTATTATTATCCCAAAACATTTGGAGCCCTTCTGGTACGACAATTTTCAATTATTTTAAAAATATATATGAATAAAAAAGTGTGTAAAAATATATAATATTATTTAAAAATTAAAAACATATATTTAAATAGATGTACCAAACAGTCTGGTCTCTTAAAACTTTCTTGGTTGCCCATTTCCTTTCTATTTTATTTTTACCTCGTTAATATTCAAAAAAAGAAAAGAAAAGAAAAGAGCGCACTTTCTATTTTCTGTTACTTCCTCTACAAGTCAAAAACCCAGAACCCGTCTCTGTCTCACACTGCCACTGCTCTCTCATTTCGGATTCCGGCAAGTACTTCTTGCTCTTGTTCCAAAATGTTTTTTCTTTCTACGTTTTAGCATGTGTTTGACAATCTTTGAATGTTCATATTATGTTCCTCAGACCGCCGTTCACCACTGGCCTCATCTCTTTCTCCTCTTTTCATAGACTCGCTACTTCGCCGTTGATCACCACCACGACAAACGGGGGTGAATCTTGGTTTATCCACTGCTAACTTCTAGTTTGAGAAAGAAAATGTGGTTTCTTGTGAAATTTCTTTGTGTTTTTGGGTCTTGGACTCTTGGCTTTGTGGGTTTGTGTTTGTACGTTTGTAGGTTTGGCCGGTGATTGGGTTTAGCGGGTGATGTTGTGCTCAATGGGTATGATCTTAGGTGGTTTTCGGTGATTGGTTGTATGAGTTGTTTGGGTTTGTGATCGGTGGCACTTTGGTGGTGAATGCCGGTGGTCATGGTGTTGAAGACTTGAAGGTGGTACCGTGGGTCTGTGATGGTGTTTCTTGGGAATGGAGAACCAAAAAAAAAAAAAAGAAAAAAAAAAAAGAAAAAAAAAGAGAGAGAAAAAGTAATATTTAATTAAAGTAGATAAATAAATATTGAGATTGATCCACTTTTTATTTGTTAAAATATTGAAAGATGAGTTTTTGTGGTTGGTTTAACTAAAATTTAGACAAGTTTGATGTGAATGCTTTAAGCCAAGAAACCAATTAGATTGACAAGATTTGAGCCTAAATTATTTGTTTCCCTACAAAAACCTTTGTCAATTGAGTTAACCACCTTTTAAAGCTTTATTAGTGTGAGGATTGGTTAAATTGTGTGTTGGGTTTATTGGGGGTGGCTGAATTATTGTTGGGTTATTAGAGGTCTTTTAAGGATTTGAACCATTATGAATGTTTGCTTTAAGCCTTGTTATTATACAATAACTCAAGGGTTATTAGTGTGAGGATTGGTTAAAAGGGGTGTTGGGGTATTGCTGATTTTTTTTGCTATTTTTGGTTGAAATTATTGTTGGGTTATTAGAGTCGGATTTGTACCATTATGAATATTCTTTTTAAACTTTGTTATCATACAATAACTCTAGGGTTAAGAATTTGGGTTACTGGGGTGTTGCTGATATTTTGCTATTTTTTATTGAAATTATTGTTGGGTTATTAGGGTTTTTTTTTTAAATTTTATTTAAAAAACTTCTATTTTTCTTTCATCTGTTTTCTTTTTTGTTTAATTCAAGAATGTTTACTATTTTTTGTGTAATTTTGATATGATGGGTGAGGGTTTGATTAATAGATAGAACATAGACATTGGTTCAAGGTTAACTCAGTTGGATTGATTTATTGGGTTTACTCTTAAAATCATGATTATACCTTCTTTTCTTTTCTTTTTTTCTTCTTTTTTTTTTTAAGAAGAATGACTATACATGTTTTTTCTTATATGATTTTTATCATTTTTAATTTATAGAATCAAATTCCAAATAAAATAAATAAAGTTATTAACAAATGAATTAAGGATACATAGTGAGGCGTATTAAACATTAATTCAGTAGGAGATTGATATGATCTGATCTGATGCAATCGGTGGATGATCAAGAGCTTGATTCTTGTAATTCAAAATACTTGTTTCAGTTGTCCCCTTTGTCTAACACTTAATGTCTTTTCCACAATAAAAATTGTTATTTCCTGTGTTGGTAGAGTTTTATTAATATTACCATCCACTGAATTTATTGTATCACTATCCATATTTCATTATTTCATGCAATGTTTTCTCTTTTTTATGGAGCACAGTACTATTCAATTTATACCTGTTCTGCAAATAAATATTGAGATTGATGCAGCATTCTGTTTGTGTATATGTTTTTGATTTGATTGGTATTACAAATACTGTTATTTACTATTAATGTCATCACTATTTTCAGGTGTTACTTGCTTATTGCTCATATGGCCAATGACCAAAACTTGAAGCAAGAACTAATTGTAAGTTACTGAGAATTTATTTTTATTTTATATTTTTTATAAATTTTTGGTTGTATTCTTTTTATTCATTGTTCTTGGAAAATTAAATAGAGATTTGAAAATAAATGTTGACACCCTATTTGGTTTCTCTTTTAATGTCACAGGTAATTGATACAATGGTTGAGAGATTGTACGGATTCATTTACCGAAGATCCCCTTATTTGCGCCAGAGAAGAGCCCAACTTCTCCCAAGCATCGTAGATGGTAGGCTTCTTTAAAATTTGTCTTTTTATTGCCTTATTCATGTCCAGAACTCATTTTAACATATTTCTCTTTACAGAAGAGATGAAATATGTAACGACATGTCTGAGAAGCTGTGATCTGTATGAGCCAAGTGAGCATGGATATGGCTGCGATAAGTGCAGGATTAGGGAAGGTAATTGTTAGAAATTATAAATAACATTAAAGTATTGATTTTTTTTTCGGCCTTAATACTAATGCAATTGATATAAACAGATCGGAGAAGTCATTGGACAAGCAAGTGTGAACGAATTTATAACTTCAAAAGTTTGATGGAATCTGTTACACGAATGAAAAAACATATCAGTTTGTGTGGTGCTGCTATAAAGAAGCTGAAGGCAAAGAAGTTGATTTGGAAAGCCATCCTTTGTAGGAGAGGAGTGAAAGGTTTGGTTATGGTGAGAAGAATGAAAGTTTTGGTGTCTAGATTTTCTGCTAAGCGGGCATATAAGGGGTTTGACATAGATAGAGAGGTTTGTCTGCTTATTACTCACTCTTATAGGTTTGGCCTATCACCTTTTCGGTCTCACCCGTTTCGTATAAGGAGCATGCTTGAGTATGAGGTGCTACGACTAGCCAATAGAAACTTTCTCCATAGTGAGTTTGTACTAGTGGATTGTCCTTTTGATAAACTCACCAAGTCAATAATTGAGCATGAGAAAATTAGAGTTACAACCGGAAATGAGATGAGGTTAAAGCTCTTTGCACGTGATGAGAACTTACATGATCGATTTCCTAATGAAGTTAGTCCTGATGACTTTTTCTTCCTTAGCGACCCAGATGACTAATTCTGTTTAGTTAACATTGAATTGATAGCATATGTTATAATACAAATATTAATTTTACTGAAATAATCATAGAGTACAATCTTACTCATTTTCTGAATATGTTGTAATGCATGTGCACTGCTCTTGTTGTAGATTGCTGGGGGATTGTGTGTCAATTTACTGACTTGCATTGTGCGAGCATGGGATTACAACAAGCCACTCTTTGTTGCATCTGCCATGAACACATTCATGTGGAACAATCCTTTCATGGAATGACATTTCATGTCAATTGACAAGCTTACTGTCACAAAGAGGCTGGCATTGGGGATTATAGTAATGGTGAAATGGTTGAACCTTCTCTGATATAATCTACAGTAAAGCTTTTTGTAAATTCAAAGATTCAACAAGGTGGCAGTAATATTCTTTAGATAGTGTTGTAAAGCTGGAATTCTTTTAGGTACAAATGGAAGAGATGATTTACTTGGCATGATTAACATGCTAGATTTTTTGCGGTCCTATCTTGTATCAGGTGCATTGTTTGTTTTTACTTGCACTTGGTCTCTCTGTCCTGCATATTGTATGTCCTGCATAAATGTGCTAATTTTTCTGAATTGACATATACGTTTTAATTCGAAGTGCCTTGCTAGGATATGAAGTTTTTATTTTTATTTTTTATGATGATTGAAGTTTCCTTCAAAATGTTATGTGGGTTTAAGATTATTTATTTATTTTTGAAGGTGTTGTATTTGATGTGTTATATAGTGGTCGGTGAATAGTTCAGTGACATTTTCAATATATTTCCTCCCAAATCTAAGTACTAAGTACTAACCATTTGTTATATCTGTTGGTGTTGTATAATAATAATATTTTTTTTAAAAGCTGGAAGTATAAAAAGGCAAAAAAATAAAATAAACCTACTATTTTTTTCAGCCGACTATTTTTATTTCTCAAAAAACTAGTTATCCACCATTCTTCCTTCAAATTTATTAACACTTAATCTCACTCTAGATAAAATCTTTAGTATTTTCTCAAACTTAAGAAAATACCGTTGATGAATGTCTTGTAACTCTTAGGGACACATACTTGTGTGCACAAAGTGTGCGCAACAAATCAATCATAGACATAATTGTTATGATTTTTAGTAGAAAACTTTGCTTTGCGGTTGATAATGCAACTTTAAACAAGTACGGGTATCAAATATCAATCTTTGTCAAATGGACACAAACATGTATGTCACATTTAATATTGTAGACTTCATCTTTTGTTTCTTCTTTTCTTTAAGTGATGCTATAGATATGTTTCACAGACAAAAAAGGAAAATTGAAAAACTAATAATGCCTTAATAATCAATTTATCATATTTATATTTTTTACTTATTTATTTGATAGGAAATTTATTATATGTTAAGATCTGTATAGCACGACATGCTATACAAGTTTTATTCGAAAATTTTGAAAAACTATTTTTTGGGGTAAGATTAGCAAAAATGAATGATTGACAATTGATTATGGCGAATTATAACTCATTTCCGTCTTTCTTATGTGTGTATGTTTGTTTTTCCAAAAAAAAAAAAATAGTACTAAACCCCAAAGTTAAGGATGAGCCTTTTGGCGGTATTTTTAGGATAATTTTATATTGGAGATCATTTAATTTTATTCATCTATTAAGGGAGGGTTAGTTCCTATCAATAAAGTAAAAGAAAAAGAAAATGATGGGTAAGATATTAGAAAATTAATGGTACAAGATTTTAATCCCTAATTCCCCATTATTGAACCACCATAAGATTTAGACTGCGTGTGCTTGGGAAGTAGTTCAATGCATGTCGCTTAGCAATCTGAAAACCTATCACTGGTAGCTGTCACATTTAAGGATCACACCAAAGGAACCTTAAAAAACAATAATGAAGCTAATGGAGCAACGAAACCTCAAGCCTTTACAAATAAAACAAGAAGAGAGGAGAGAAACTTTCCAATAGTGATAAAGTTTGGTTACAAACTTGGTTATAATTAATAGTTGTAAATCTCATTAAAAAACTTAACTGCTGAATTGCATGATTTTTATGTTCTTAATACGTATGTTAAATTTCATGCCAATCGAATATTATTTAAGTGGATTTGTCATATATGGAACTAATTGATGGGCAAAAGGAGTAAATTACATCACAAGATATGGGTGCTTTTGTAATAGGAATAATACATAATGATAACAACTCTAAGAACAATGATACATTATTTTTGTTGCCAAATTGTCTGATAAGTCTATTTAACAAGGCCTTTTGTAGTAACATTGCCAAATATTGTGCTTAATTAACAGTTCTTAGTTCTTCATATGGAAGGGAGAGAGTTCAAGTCTTCATTTACCCACTTGTTATAAAAAAGGTGTTTTACAAAATGAAGTAATTCTCAATACTCTTATTAGAATTGAGGTTGTTGTATTTAGCATATAGCTCATGGATCAAATTAGTTAGTTCTAAAATGTTTTGGACATACTTGCCATCAGCTCAAATCTCAAGGGTGACTGTATCTTATCCTATAATGTTATATATATTTACGTTTAGAATAGGTTAAAATTGAATTGCCTTTTTTTTTTTTTTTTGGGTTTGGTGAAAATCTTAATTGATGAGAGCCAATTCCCTTGATTTATGGTTGAAATATGAATGGAAAAAATATCATAACAAGTTGTGTCCAGTACTCGTTAGGCCTTGGTAGCCCGTCTTATTATTGTTCCCAAACAAAAGATGTAGCTACGACTTTTAAGACCAAAATTTTATTATATAGTATACAATCTTTTTCATCCAAAGCTCTAAATTGTTTAAATAGATTGGTAGCCCGTCTTATTATTGTTCCCAAACAAAAGATGTATTCCCAAACAAAAGATGTAGCTACGACTTTTAAGACCAAAATTTTATTATATAGTATACAATCTTTTTCATCCAAAGCTCTAAATTGTTTAAATAGATTTTCAAATTTATTATTCTAAACAAATTTCTAACCAAACAAATTAATTTGGGGAAAAAGCACTTCCCTGCCTTTATTTATGGCGGTGGTTCACAGTGTTGACTTTTCTGCAATTTAACCAAAAAAAACTTTTCTGCAATTAGTAGTATCCATTTTTTAAATCCAATTAGTAGTATCCATTCATTAAAAGATGATTGGCCCGGCCCATTTGAAATTTATAGATGCAAGTCATGTAACCAAAGTAGTTCATCTTTTAGCAAGGTGGTCTTTGTCTAATAATTCGAAGGGAAGCTTTGTCTTAAGTGAGAGTGGGCCTTCCTGGCACTGTCTCTTTTCTTTGGTATTGACAATTAAAAATTTTCATTTCCTAAAAAAGGATTCCATTTTAAACCCAATGCATCCAAAGTATTTTTCTTTATTTATTTATTCTCTAAAAAGGTTAAGAAATGCATTTAAATTTGAAGTCTAGTCTAAGTCCTTTTTTTCCTATTTCTTTTTTTTTTAATCAAGAAACCCAATATATTATACCCAAATTTTATCTATTTGACAAAATGTTTTACTCAATGTTTTATTAGTTTAAGTCAACTTTTTAGTTTGTGCCTTGATTGAAGCAATATCTCAAATTACAAAGAAACAAATGACATATTGACGGTAGTTTTAGCATTTTCTTTCGTATAAGAGCATATGGTTAGGAACCAAATTGGTTATTTTTTAAATATTTTAGACCAATTTGGCAATAACTAAAACCTTAGAGGAGCCGACAGTATTTTACCCAACATTTATATTAGACTGTAATAAAGCTTGATGTGCATAAACTCACTGCAACTAAACAGAACATCTAAACTTAAAACTCTTCCATGCAACACTTGGCCAAGCCATTACATAGTAGTATACAATGCTAGCTCTACAATAAAATTAATTCCACCCAAGGTGGTACTCTTGTTGCAAGTTCCCTAGCACGAGCAGTACCCCATTCTTTCAATCTAGGATCCCTTTCGTCCCAAAACATATCCTCTGCATATGGATCACGGGTATCGATAATTATCTTCTGCAGTGACACAGCATTACTGAGTATGTACAGAGCAAGCTCCATATCAATTGTACAACCAAGAAAACCTCTCAATGCAAACACTGACAGGAATTGGTGCGGATGTTCAACCTTCAGCACCTTCAGCTCTCCTGCTGGGCCATCTATATAAGTCAACTGTCACGAGAACGAGGTTGTTTAATTACAAAAGGCTTAATATACCATGCAATGCTAGCACACACATTTATTAACAAGCCATCAACCAAAATTAGAAGCTAAAAATTATATGGAATTGCATGGGTAAAATGACCCTTGTTTTTGGGAAAAAAGGGGGGGGGGGGTGCATAAGACTTTGAATTGAGCTTATTTCTCGACGAACTTAACTAACTTCATAACAGAAAGAAAAAATATGCATATGATGACAATAAAAAAAAGAGGCCATTATGCCAGTGCAATTTGTACATCTAAGGTGCCAACAGTTGCAGTTTGCCTATGGGAAGGAAAGTGCTGTATGATCATAGGTACCTTTTACAGTCTGACTAGGCTACATCTAACCTTACAGTAGTTATAAAATACATAAATCAAAATTTTCTTAACCATGAATGCCCATCAAAAAAGAACGTGATGGTTAATTTGCAGAAGGCACTCAAACAATATAGTTTTTTTTTTTTATTACAATGGACTGCAGATAACTTGCATTTGGCAGGTCTATATACACTGAAATGCAGATAACATGCATTGGGATATTACATTTATAAGAGCCATTCATGATTAGGAGATGGATATGTTAACAGCTTTTCTGAACTTCATTTATTCAACAAAAATTAGGAGGGAGATGTAGAAGACCAGATCTGTACAGGCCTACAATGAGCAGATTATTTGGGGTAAAAATCTTTCTATAGAGTGATTTATAATGGAGGCATGCAATCTTTCCCTTCGAAAATCATTTGGAAGGTTGAAGTCCCAATCAAAGAAGCTTCTTTACTTTGACTGCAGATTTGCAAAAACTCTAACAACAGATAACTTACACAGAAGAAAGATTAATGTTCTGGAGTGGTGTTGTACATCCAAGAAGGCTGGAGAGATTGTTGATTATTTTGTGTTACATTGCGATTATGCAAGAGATTAATGGTCTCTAGCGTTACATTCGTTTGGGGTGCAGTGGGTTATGCCTGATAGATTTGATTTGCAGGTGTGTTGGAAGGGAGGGTTAGCTAAACACTTATTGGTGAAATTTGGGGTGCAAACATTTATGCATTATGTGGGATATTTGGAGAGAGTGCACCAACAGGGTATGAGAAGGTTCTTAACAGACAACGGCTCTTAATCTTGATCCTTTTACAGTCCTTGTATGAATGGATGACTGCTTTAACATGTCATTCTTGTACTAATTTGTTGATTGTTGGGACTAAGGCATGGTTGTTGTTATTATTGATTGTGGTACTTTTTCTTGACTTTGATGCCATCCAAGTACACATATTGTGTACTAGGTGGAGATTTGCTTTTCAAAAAAGTGAATGTACTTATTTGATTTATATAAATAAAAATGAAGACTATTTAATTTTTTTTAAATAAAAAAAGAAGAAGAAGAAGAAAGGACCCTCCATGCCTCATACCTAGAGTCCCATGCATTTGCTCAATTGCACCAAGGGTTTCCTCATCATAAAAAATAAGTCTTTTTTTATTATTTTAATAAGTAATGTAGTCTTATTAATGATCAGATAAACTTTATGTTCACCAGAAGAACACTGAGTGTCAAAAAAGAACGGAATTCTCAAAATAAAAATCTAAGAGAAACTTGAAACTCTAAAATAGAAGAAAAATCTGTGAAACTCCAAATCTAGGACCAATTAAAAAGAGTACAAGCAAACAAAGTTTTCAATTGATTCAAGGAGCTCTCCAGGTAGTGTTGATTTGGACCCACATTAAAATTAAACCATCTTTTGGAATGTATTGATATGTAAATTGATATTTACTACTAGCCTGCATGGGTTGGTTCTAAAGTCTAATTCTGAAAACAAAAGTTAGCAGGAACATAAGGGGGTTGAAGAAAAGGTTAACCATGGAAGTTAAGAGCAAGGATATTCCTACAAATGGTCATCCTGCCAGATGACGCAGATATGACTTAGGTTTCACTCTTCATTCTCAAACTTGCCTCCACTTTCACACTTAAAACTTTAAAATCGATTTTGATAACCAAATTTTATACTATTTAAGGATTGACACAACAGTCATTGCAAATAACTATAATTGCAAACGCATTTAAGGAAACCCTAAGACCTTTGGCCATTCTTTCATTGGCCATAATTAATATCACAGTAAACCAAAATCAACAGGTTTATTGTTCTCATTAGTATGGTGCACATAAAACATATTTCAAGGTGATTAGGAGAAAATATTTCATCTCCACTTATGTCATTTATCATCTTTTTTTTTTTTTTTTGATAAGTTCATTTCATTTATCATCTTGATTTGCAATAAACCAATCTCTATTTAATCATATTACAAAAAAAAAAAAAAACATCACATACCAAGAATGTGTTCATGCACCATCTAATTTCAGCATCAATTCATTTAGAGTCTCCAATTATATTAAACTCCACCCAGTGTTAGTATCAACAGAATGATTGACTAACACAACACTAGGTGCAATCAATTATAGACCACAATGATATAAATAATAAAAGCAAACAACTTTTTTATTCTTTACTCCTTAAAGCATAGTTGAACATTTGGGCCATACTGACAAAATGTATTCTCATAGCATCAGAAATCAAGTTTTGCCTTGTGCTAGGATGCGACTACGCTTCTAAGTGGCATTTTCTTCTTTGGTCCAATGGATAGTAGTCTCAACATACAAAAGCGTGCATCCTACTATCAATTTATTAGCTACCCACAAAGGGACATATTAGGAACAATCCATGAAATCAATGAGGCATACTTATAATTCATCAAGATTCCAACAGGAATGGCATGCTTGAATTCCTATTTATGTCAGCATGTGCAATGTCTAATCCTAACTATGAAGCACGTTTAGAAAGAGAGATATCACGTCCATACCATGCGCCAACCAGATTGAGTTTATTGCTTCCTTTTTAAATAAAATAACAAAAGATTACTAAAAAGTGCATAGAAGGAGTACAAAAAAGAAGCTTCAAGGATGCATTCTTAGATAGAATAATTGTGTATGTGTGTGCTTGTGTTTAAATAACCACAATTTATGTGGTTACATGGTAGACATTCACAACTACAGACCTTAGAATCATTTATAAGTGGAAGGAAAAGTGAAATTAATGCATAAGTTCAAGTGATTAAACCAGCTTATGCATTACAAAAATATAAAAAATAATTACTTGTATTCTGCAAATTAAAATGAACAAAGGAAAATATTTACCTTCACCACAAATCTATGCAAAAAAGGAGATGCCTCTAATACAGATGTGCAACAAAGGAGGGGTTCGACACCGGATGCCACTAAAGTCAGTGTCAGCTGCCTGAGATTCCTGAATATGGGAAATCTGGGGGTATCCTTAAATAACTAAACAGTTGAAAAAAAAAAAGCATTAACAATCTTTGCTGCAAGGGAGAAAAAAGGGCACAATGTAAACAAACATAAAATGTTTTCAAGCACTAACCCTCAAACACAGGTCTAGAGATAGTGTCTCCACTTGAAAGAGATAACTTGGAATCTGGCTGCAATTTGTTACTAAAGAGCAAGCATATGCACGTGAATAGGATGCCTCAACAATATTAGGAACATCCCCTAGAAGAATCCTTGCTACATGCCCGTAATACTTAAATGACACAAGATTTAAAGCAGAAATCTCAAAATTTTCAAGTTTAAAACAGTGTATTATCTCTAAGTGCTTTAACTTGAGCAAAGGGCCAGAAGGCTTTAAATTCACAAGAGACTCTGAGGCTTGCACGCGTAACACTTCAAGAAATGGACAATTAGATAAAACATACTCAAGAACTTCTCCAGTCACTTGCACACCATTCAAACAGAGAGTTGTCAGGGAATCAAGGCAGTAACTACGGAGAAACTGGTCAGTAAGAGTGTATTGCCTGATAATACTAATAGATTCCCTTGTATGAGCTAAGTCTAGTACAAGTCTCTTAACTTTCTTTCTCAGCGAAAATCTTATCCAATTTTCAATGTCTAATTTGAAGCGCTTCTCATTCACGGAAAAACAAACTTTGAATTCATCAATAGTAAGACCTCGATGCAATTTCAATACTTCATTCACCCATCTAACAAACCTATCGCTTTCTTCACTATAAGACTTTATGACCTTTCTATATTCCATGAGCCATAACAACAACGAATCATCAAAGTCCAAGCTACCAGTGGTAAATGTCCACAGATATCTCCACCTACGAGAGAGGACACTTGTTCTCGCCGCTTCTTTCAATGTCACTAGTGACACAATGGAGACTAGAATTTCATCTGGCAATTTACCAAATAGATCCTCGGGGAAATCGTTTTTCTTATTACACTAAAAATTTAAACATGTGTTAGCAAAACAATAACTTTTTTTGGCTACTTTAATCAAATTTAAGACAATTATCCCAATATTACTTGATCAAACTAATAGCACAAATGAGAACTGCAAGATAAAGAGAAAAATAAAATTAGGGCAAATTGCACTTCCCTAGAATATGATGCAATTGCAGTGTCTCCCCATACTACAAAACTAAGAAATGTTTCCCCTTAATTATTGGTAAGATCACATTTTTTTTTTTTTTTGAAAAAATTGAATTTTCCATCAATTTGATGAAAATTCTAAGGGAAAAATTTAGACACAATTCTTTAGATGAATTACATTAGGTTCCCTAATTGGATTCAAACACATGGCTGCATTGATCAATAAAATACTAACAGTGTTATCTTTTCCAAGAACAACTAATTTCAATAAGTTATTGTTGGCCATGTGTAGAAAATCCAACTTTTTAAGGAAAATATTCGATTAGTTGTCTTTTAGTTTTAAAAAAGTACAAGTTTCTTTAAGTAGCAAAACTTAGGTACATTGCCTAATTGAATTCAAACACATGGTTGCATTGACCAATAAAACACGTACCGAATTCAAGGTAATCATGTGTTTGAATTTAATTAAATATTGCACCTAATAAAGTGTATCTAAGTTGCTTACTAGTCAAGGGTTAAAAAAAAAAAAAAAAAAAAAAAAAACTAACTTTTAATAGTTTTTGATTTGGAGAATGATTAGCCTGTGGAAATTCATATCTGGGCTGCACTGTTACTGTTTTCGCCATTTTTTGTTGTTGTTGAAGGATTCAGATATAATACAATGTATCTGCAATGCAAAGAAAATATTCAAACCATAGCAGAGATCAGAGAATAGCAAAAAAGAACAAAAAATTCAACATGGCAGAGATTATAGAATAGCAAAAAGAACAAAAATTTATAAGATGTATGGAAGTAATTAGAAGAGAAATTATACATCACCCTTCACTGCAGAGAAAAGCGAATCCTTTATAATTGTACAGAATTATAAATTAGAGAACTTGATAAATCCTCAGAACAGAACGAAAAAAAAAAAGGGTGGCTTCCTCGGATTATATGGCTTTTTGGGATTGTATTTTCTTCCCACACAAATTGTGTTTTCTGTTCTGTTCTCCCATTCGGAGTTGGAACTGTACGACAGTACGAGGCATATATATATATATATATATATATATATTCTTTGCCGTGGATCTTTATAAACCTACTTTAATATATTTCCTATTTTTTATTTTTTTACTTTTACCCAAATTTCGTAATATAATACTAGCTTCATCACACGTGCTTCTTCTCAAGTGTGATGAGATTTTTTTTATTAGTATTAAAATTTTTCACTTATTTTAATTTGAAACTTAAACTTATTTTTTCATAAAAATTACAAATTTAGAACCACTAATATGGCCAAAAAATAAGGTTAATTCTAAAAAATGAACACAAAATAATACTAAAATTGTTTTTTTTTTTTTAAGTGATATGCGGTAGGTTTTTTTTTTTTTTTTAATAGAAAACCGTGGGTGGGATTTTGTTAAAGAAGGTGGGGTAGTTTTATTTTATTATTTTATTTTTTTTTACAGAAGTTAGGATAGGTGTTTTTTTAATAGAAAACCGTAGGGTGTTTATTTTTTAGAAGATGGGATTGTTTTTTTTAAGAGAAAGTGAGGATTGTGGAGAGTTTTTATTTATTTTTGTTAGCAGTCCTATTTTGTAGATTTTTTATATATATATAATTTTTATTTTGAAAATCTAATTTATATGTGGATAAAGAAATTTAAAAAATAACAAAAAAGTGGTTTTATTTTTTAGGCCATGTTTTAGTGGGAGTTAGAGTTGCATTCTTACCGAATTGTCCTTTAATTTTGTCTATGCTTAAACATAAGAGTGTATGAACATTTTTGAATTAAAAAATGAAGAATCCAAACAGGGAAAGCCTTTTAAATAATAGTATAGATATATTTCACCATATGCACTTTATGCATGCAATGGAGTTTTTTTTTTGCCTGCAATTAATTATCAAGTCAAGTCTAGCATGAGCACTAAGAATCAATTTAACCATATAATTTTATCAAAAATAAAAATTTTACGATTGTCTATGAAGAAGATGAGATGAACATTATGTCAACCAAAATTTAATGAACCTTAAGAATCAATTTAATGACTACAAAATTTTAGGTTTACTGATACATGCCTTCCTGTCCCGTAGTGTTGATTGTGTAGCTCTATTACAAAATGGCTCTAGCAAAAAATTTGCGTCAACAAAAAACAAATTCAGTGCATTTTTTTTTTCCTAAAAAGAGGATGAGGTGAACACTTTGTTAATTTCAAAAGAGAATGCTTTAAGTAGTACGCGTTGATTTACAAAATGGCTTTGGAAAAAAGTGGGAGACATTAGGTGAATGATTGTGAGATTGTACGTTTGTTTAATTATTGTTATTATTATATTTTTTTTTTAAAGAAGAATGTGAGATTTTTTTAAAAAAAAATTTCAAACAAATAAAAATGATAAATCTTTATAAATAAACCGTAACTGTTTTTTTTAACATGTACTTTTTTAACTGTCATAAACTTGATTGTTGGTTAAAATTAGTCTTTTATTATATAGATGATATCTAACGGTACATCTTTCATTTAGATTTGTAATTGAGAAATAAAAATTGCTTGGCTCACTAACGAGTGATCTACAATGCTACAATGCCTATGTATTGCAAATAATATGAGACTGTTTGATAGAGTAGTTTAATAACATATTTTTAATTTTTAAATAATATTATATATATTTTTACATTATTTATTACACACGTATTTTAAAAAATACAATAACATTACCAAACTGCTTGTATTTCTAAAAAACACGAGGCAAGGTACTGTGTATTTTCCTATATGGCCGAAGTGGGACAAAGAGTGAGGGCTGGTTTCAAGAGCTGTGACGGGTATCTGCGAATCGCCTTCCAAGATCACCCGATCAAAACCTGTCTCTAAACATGCAATTACTTTGTTTGGAACTTAGGAGAGTAATTCAATTACTTTGTTTGAAACTTTTTTAAGGAAGGAAGGAGATGGATTTGGAGGGGTTTGGAGGGGTTTCAACCAAGGGCGGAGCCACGTTGTCCCTTGGGGGGGCCGTGGCCCCTGCAAAAAAAAAAAAAAATCCAACAGAGTAGGTATGAAAATTGATTGGGCCCCCCCAAAGTTAGACATCCGGCCCCCCCACTATTTCTCCCACTCTCAGCTTTAGTTTTAGGCCATAATTCTCCCAGGCTTCCCACCTTTAGTTTAGGCCTCTCATACTCCAAAGTCCAAATAAAATACAAAATTGGCCCACTAACATTTAAATACTAAAATCCAAACACATAACAAACCAAACTTCACTTTGAAAACCAACCCCACGGTCCCACGGAATCCCTTATTCTTTTCTTTTCTTTGCCTTCTCTGATACACTTCCCACTTTACTTCTTATTCTTTTGTTTTTCTTTGTCTTCTCTAATACACTTCCATTGTACCGCCTACCAGCCCAAAAAACTCAGCAGCATCAGTCCTCCAGTCCCAAAAAAAAAAAAAAAAAAAAATCCTGACCAATTTTTTCTTTGTTCTTGCTTTCTAAAACAAATCACTCAACATACTTCATTGTCAAATTCAGGATTTGGAACTTGGTGACTGCCTGGTGAGTTTTCTTCTCTTATTTAAGCCCTAGACCTTCATCTATTTTCAATGTCTTTTTTTGATTTTCTCAACTATCTACACCTAAATATTCACATGCTCTTTATATTTTCATAGATTTTTAGAGAAATATATGATTGAAGGCATGGGGATGAAGATAAGGAGATTGTTTCATTTGTTTGTGAATCTGTGATGCCTGATGAGTCTTGAAGGGAAGAATATCTACAGTTGTAGGCAATAAGCATTGCCGGTTTTCCACACGGCCCACCCATTTCTAAGGTAAAATTATTTTGATTTATTACCTATTTTTGATTAGTTAGATATCATGTGGCTGTAGAAGTTGTTAAATTGTTTGGTTTATGTTGTGTACAAATATTTGTGTGTTTAATTTTTGTTTTTGTTTGAGGGGTTGTTATTAATTAAAGTTGTATTAAAAAAAAATAAAATATAGGAAAATTTTAATAATAGGAATGATGATGATTGATGATTGCTGGGAATTTCACCATGGAAATGATTATGGGATGAATTCTATTCCATGAAAAATCGTCGTCAGGCATGATTTTGATGTAAAATGTTTTTTTTGTATGGATATTTTTGTATATGTCTATAGTAAACTAGACAGTTTTTGTATGTTCATTGATGCTTAAGATATATCAAAATTGAAATTTCATATTCAATAAACTTTTGATTTATATTTTTTATATCAATACTTAAAATCGGCCCCCCCATATAAAAATTCCTGGCTATGCCCCTGGTTTCAACTAGTGAGTAAACAAAATTACTCTCCCTTTCGTGTACAGCCATTGATGTAGAAGCTATGGCAGCTAGGAGAGAAACCATAACTTGTCCCATGTCGTTGCGAATAACCACGCCCGGCCCGGACCAACACAGTTTTCTGAGTTGAATAAAGCGCCATCAAAGCTTACGTTGCATTGGGCTCTATATTCGGAGGTTGCCAGCAGGTGGGTGGTCGTCCCACCAGTGTAATAGTCGAAGAATTAAGTACGGAGAGCAAAGTCACGCAATCGTTCCTTAACTTGGAGTAGCAACTGGTCGAGAGAAACTGTGGCTTTTCCGAGTGTAAGATTATTTCTCCGATTCCATATCGCCCAAATTACCATGGATAGGCATAAGGGAGCCGGGTCCCTATGTTTTGTAAAAATACAACCCAGTAAGTCAATAAACGATGCCACTTGACGTAAGCTGTTGTGATTTCATAAAGGGACTTTGCTCCAAAGCTCCAGTAATATCGTACAGACGTATAAAGCATGGCCTACATCAGGGACGGATTGGCCCCCTAATTTTTTTTTTATAATTAATATATACATAATCACCTATTTTAGTAATTTTATTCTATAAAATCATACTTTGTCCTCTTTAATATTATCATTAATTCTTTTAGGAGTACTACTCTAACTACAAAATTTTTTATAATATTTTTACAAACTGTTGTAGAAGTAAACTTTTATTGGTTTGCATCTGGCCCATCATTTACATCACATTTTTACTTACTAATAACCACTCACCACATTAATAATTTGTAAAAAAAAGTTTATAATTCTAACATTTTCCTCCTTTTAAAGGCCAGATCTAAAATCTAAAGCAAAATAAACAAGCCCAAAAAAATTATTCAACAACAAAAATTACCAATAGTAAAGATATAAACAATTAAACTCAATCATCTAATTTTACCTAAAACAAACAACCTGACCCTTTAATAAATTTTAAACAAAATAATTTTGTCCATACCTAGATGCACACATAAAAAACACACCAAAAAAGAAAAAAAACTCATTAGCTGTTAAGCGACTAAGCCGGAAGCTGAAGTCACTACACACAGTTAACAGCAAAATTGCTCCCCCTAGTTTCATGTTCTGGCTCCATCACTAGCCTACATCTTCCTGGTGATTTGACAGAGCTCACAGAGATTGTTTGTGATAATTTGTTGCCAAATTGCTTGCCAAATTCTTCCTGGTGATTCAACAGAGCTCACATGTGAGATTGTGATAATTTGTTGCTTAACCAAATTCGTCTTCGAAGGTAAAGAATTTTTTGTCGCTCACCTAACCAAATTCTTTACTTTACTCGGAAGTGGTAAAAACTCCAAATTGCTTGCCATAATGGCTTCAAGTACTCAGGTTCAAACTGACCAGGTTGTGAATTTTGGAATTCTTCGTGCAAGAATTTGTAACCCGACTTGACTGAATATTCTCCCGTGGGGTTGAATGGCCAAGTGAGTGCATCGGGTTGGTCCGTGTGGCATAATGGGATCTTTTTAATCATGGCAGCTTCAAAACTCAGCAGGGTGGAGTTCATAACATCTGCATCCCAGTTTTTGTGCTCTTGTTCAATGAAAGCACTTACCTTCGCATCGGCTAGGCCTCCTATACATGGTGATAGGATTTTGGGAGAGTGTTTTACTGGAAGACAATGTTCCCCCCAAATTGTTGTAGATCGTCCATCACCAATCCACCAAACTGAGTGCTATAAAGAATAGATTTTTTTTTTTTTTTTTTGATAGGAATATAGAGAAAAAAATTGAAATAAGAATAAGTATTTCTTTTTTAAAGGAGCAGTAATTGTATGTGGCTAAGGCCTAGTACTTGAATTCAAATAGAACATGTTTGTTTTAATTAAAAAAAAGAAGATAAACATTAGAGATAAGGAAGATAAGGAGGGTAAGAGTTATTATATTGTTGTTGTTGTTGTTGTTGTTAAATGAAGTTTTTTTTTTTTTCGAATGAAAAAGGAAAAGAAAAAAAAAAGGGCTAAATTTTAGGGAAAAAATGACCTTGAAAGGGGAAAAAAAAAAGGTAAAAGGAGGATTTTTTTTAAAAGTTTAAAATTTGAGGTGTTTTATTTTGGATGAAAAAAGAAAAAAAGAGAGGCTAAATTGAAGCTCAATTATAAATTTATAATACCCTATGAAAATCTAACATAATTCAGAGTTTATTAAGATTTTATTAGGTGTAATATTATGTATAGAGTTTTAAGTAAAAAAGTTGATGTGACAATCACTTATTGGATGATGTAAAACATAAGTATTACATTACACCATGTTTTTACCAAATTCGAATTTTTTTAAACATGGAATAACTGTTAGTAGGGAATAACTCTCTTTACCAAATTCGGATTTTTTTAAAACATGGATAATACCCTTTTTACCTTTTCTTCTTCTCATCACTGTCTATCTTAATATCACTTTTCCTCTATCCTTTTATCTTCCTTTATTTTTGACTTTTCTTAATCCTCTCCTCTTACTATCAAGATTTTCAAACCCGGACCGTTCATTGAATTGTAAAAGGGAGAGGTTCAAGGTTTTTGAGGTTGAACCGAGGTCAAACCGTGATGACGTCCTAATTAATTTAATAATTATTTAAATATAAATAAATATATTAAATTTGTAAATATTAGCAAAATTTACTAAAAATATCTTAAAAATTGAAACAAAATACATAAAATAGTACATTATAAGGTTAATAAAAAATAGTACAACATAAATAAGCATAAAAAGAAATTTTTATAATAATCATTTAAGAGAAATCATTTCAATTAATTAAAATGACTTTTAAAATAAATTCATAAATTGCATAGGTATTATTCTTAAATAAAAAGTTAATTTAGTAATATTTAATATGTTAAGAATGATGACATAGAAGTTTATAAACTATAAATAATGTAAATTTAATATAAATTTAATAATATTGCATATTAGCTGCCAAGAGGAGCACTTGGTCTGTTGGTCAAGACTTCAGTCTTACTTTCAAGGTGTGAGAGCTCAAGTTCAACTCCTAGCAGCAGCGTTTTTCTGAGTTTTTCTCTATTCCATGACTAGTTGAGCTGGCCTACGGTTAGTCCAGTTTTTTCGGTTCAACCCCGGTTCGTCCGGTCACTGAAAACTCAAAAATACCTGGTTCTCTAGCTTAAAAAACCAGCGGCCTACGGTTCATTCTGTTTTTTCGGTTCAACCCCGGTTCGTCCAGTTCACTGAAAACTCAAAAATACCCAATTCTCTAGCTTAAAAAACCAGATTTCAGTTCGGTTTCCGGTTTTTCCTGTCGGACTGCCCAGTCCGATTCGGGTTTAAGAACCTTGCTCACTATAAGTTTACAATTCTCTCTCTCTCTCTCTCTCTCTCTCTCTCTCTCTCTCTCTCTCTCTCTCAAATTTTTTTTTTTTTCATTTTTTGGTTTGATTTTTTTTGAGTTAATACTTAATTATTTTGGAAGTAAGAATTTGAGTTTATATCAAAACGCAATCTTGACTATCCTAATAACAGATCGACATTCGGTTCATTTTGGTCTATTTTGGTCTACTTCATCAATTCGGTCAGGGTCGGTCTACTTTAGTCCACTTCGGTCAATTATGGTCTACTTCGGTCCACTTCAGTTCAATTTAAGTCCATTCTGTCTACTTCGGTCAAATTCTGTCTATTAAGTCCATTTTGGTCCGTTAGTTCTACTTCAGTCCAATTCGGTCCATTTGGTCAATTTAGTCAACTTTTATTTATTCAGTCTATACGATCTAATTAGGTCTACTCAGTCCAATTTGATCCATTTAGGTCTATTCGGTCCAATTTGGTCTACTTAGGTCTATTCAGTTCAATTGGTTCATTTGTTCCATTTGGTCCATTTCATATCACTTCGGTCCAATTCAGTATACCTACTTAAGAATGAAAAAATACAAGTTTAGGTTGAGAGTATTATTAATTATTTGAGTCATATCAATTGTATTTATATGAGAAGTTTTGGCTACCATAATAATCTCCTTAAGAAAATGAGAATTTGAATAATAAATTTAAAACTTAAAAATTTTAATTGTACCAAAAGAATTTAGGAAAATATAATGGATATTAATAATAGTTAGAAGAATGTGACCATTTCATAAAAGAATAATATCCAAAAAAAAAAAAATCAAAAGTGATAAAATTATATATTTGTAAAAATAGAGTGTAGGGACCAAAGGCCCAAATGTAGATGTTGAGCCGTGGGTTTGTCCGAGGAGGCACAACTATCCGAGGATAGTAAATAATGAAGAAAATGCATAGCAACATGCCTCGCAAGTATTTGACAGGTGTGTAATCTGAGGAGAGTTGTCCGAAGGGGATTACCTCCTCGAATAGTCAAAGAGAGAGAGCTAGGATATGCATTCTGGTATTTATTATGATATTTTAGAGGATTCTTCTAGTATAGAAGCACCTTGTAAACACATAAGACAAGTGGAAGCAGAAGGATATTATAGAGAAAGTTGCTACCACCGCATTAATTGCCCTGCAGCTAACCCTCTAGCCACATTAATGTAGAAAAGATGTCTGAACAGTGACTCTCAATCTTTACAGCTGCCGTCTAAAGACTTCAAAGTGAGGTTGATGGGATAAGTATCAAAGGAAAATCACTTGACCGGCACATGGGAAAAAATGGAGTATAAAGAGAGAGAGAGGCAAGGAGAAAGGGGGATCGAACAATCTTGGGAGAAAAACAGAAGCAGTGGAGAGAGAAAGAAATATACAAAGTTGTAAACATTCAATTAATTATATAACTATCCTCCTCGGACCGAGCCGAGGACGGTTTTCTATAACATCACCACTCTATTTTCTGTTTGCCTGGTTATTGAATATATCTGGATAATACTTGATCTCACTTAAAACCTAGTCTTTCTAGTCCACTCTCTATAAATTCATTGCTAGGAATTTTTTGGGTCTGAGTCCATCCTGCTTGCGGGCCTAGCCTTCAAAACTGTGTTCTTACATAGAGTGATTTAATTTTTGAAATTGTTTAATTTTCAAGGAGAAAAAATTATTTGCAACAAAATTTAGAGAATAAATTATACAGATTTAGTAAAAGTTTGATATGAGTTTTAGTTATCATAATAATCTTTTTTAAGAGAATAAAAAATTTTAAAATTTTATTTAAATAAAAATTTTACATACATTCACACGTACACACACACACACACACACACACACACACACACACACACACACACACACACACATACATACATACATATTTATTTACTTATTTATTTTCTTGAGTGTATAATCAACTCCATGCAATTCATTTTAGGACAAAATTTAGTTACAAAATTGGTTGTAGCCTTAGGTTACAACCTTACTCAATAAATTCATTTTGAAAATCTAACCGTTGAATTGCATGTTTTTTACACTCTTAATATACATGTTAAATTTTATGTCAATCAGATATTATATACTATATGATCTATAAGTTTATGTTTTATGCATAATTTTAAACTACAAAAACTAACAATTTAAACAATTTATTGATGACATAGCTATTGATCTCAAAACTGTGTTCTTACATAGAGTGATTTAATTTTTGAAATTGTTTAATTTTCAGGGAGAAAAAATTATTTACAACAAAATTTAGAGAATAAATTATACATATTTAGTAAAAGTTTGATATGATTTTTATTTATCATAATAATCTTTTTTAAGAGAATAAAAAATTTTAAAATTTTATTTAAATAAAAATTTTACATACATTCGTACGTACATACATACATACACACATACATACATACATACATATTTATTTACTTATTTATTTTCTTGAGTGTATAATTAACTCCATGCAATTCATTTAAGGACAAAGTTTAGTTACAAAATTGGTTGTAGCCTTAAGCTACAACCTTACTCAATAAAATAAACATTACTTCATATTTTGAAAATCTAACCGTTGAATTGCATGTTCTTTACACTTTTAATATATATGTTAAATTTTATGTCAATCAGATATTATATACTATATGATCTATAAGTTTATGCTTTATGCATAATTTTAAACTATAAAAACTAACAATTTAAACAATTTATTGATGGCATAGCTATTGATCTTGAATTTTCTGAAAATTTTGCAAGTGTGGAAGATGTAAGAAGAATATGTAATCCGATGATGGAGTTTTCAAAATTCACCTCCAATAAAAAGATATTGAGTTATGCTACAACCAATTTTGTAGCCTTAGGCTACAACCAATTTTGTAGCTAAATTTTGTCCTTCATTTGAAAGTAATGACGGCAAAACAAATTACTAATTGCCCTTAAGATTAGATTTGTATATTCATAGCTTTAAGGTTTAGAAAGACTTTCACTTAAATTTAGCTGGACCGAAGTGGACTGAAATATTATGTTAATGTGGCTCAATAAAATTGTAGTAATAATAAATGTTATGCTTAAAATTTTAAATATTACGAGTTTGAGATTGTTGAGGTACAAATTTTGGGGCCCTAATCTCATTAGACCACTCATTAAAAAATCCCACACAAGCCCATAAACCATTTTAGGCCCACATAAATATTTCCAACATACTTTCCTACATATTTCCCAAATATTCTCCATATTATTACCCAACTTAGGCTCCCACAAATATTTCCCACATAAGCCCCATATATTATCTTGGGCCCTCTCACAAATATTAACCATTATATCCCACATATTATCCAACTTGGGTTTTCACAAAAATACTTATCATACTACTACCAAAAAGCCCAACAAAACCCTCCTACAAAATCCATTGCTACACGACACCTCTAAAAAGCCTTTTGCTATATGGCACCTCTAAAAGCCCATTGCTACACGGCACTCTTACAAAGCCCGTTGGTATACGGCACCTCTAAAGCCATTGCTATACGACACACTAAAGCCCGTTGCTACACGGCATCTTTAAAGTCCGTTGCTACACGGCAATATTTTTACAAATCTTAAAGCCCAAATACTATTTTGGCACATATTTACAAAGACCAAATGTTATTTTGACATATATTTACAAAGCTCAAATATTATTTTGGCAACTACTCACAAAGCCCAATAATACTTTGACACCTATTTATAAAAGCCTAAATACTATTTTGGCAAAAATAATCACATATAAAGCCCAAATACTATTTTGGCAAAAACAATTACATTATTTGCAAAGCCCAATATTATTTTGGAAAAAATAATTACATATGAAGCCCAATATTATTTTGGCAAAAACAATTACATTATGCTTAAAAGCCCAAAACTACTAATTAGAAAAAACATATTTTCATATATTAAAGCCCCTAACTCATGGGAAATATAAATTACTCATCCCTAAAAAATACCTCTTTATGGGAACTATGCTTATTTTCCATAATCAACTAACTACAAAAGCCCATGTATATCACTCATGTCAAAACTATTCATTTTGTAGGGTTGGACAAGCCCAAAGAAGCTCAACTACAAGGCCCAGTTAAGCCAGCCTAGCTAACATGCAAATCTTAGCAGCTGAAGCTCACATGAGCTATCTAGTCAAATTTCAGCACAACCTGATGTTTGGGGGCCTTTTTCGGTTGCTTGGTCATGTATGGTCCTTTAGAAGGGTGACCTTACTAGGCCCGGGCTCCTTTTGGGGAGTTACTTCCAAAACTCAACATTGGGCCACGTGGTCCAATTGTTACCGGCGTACTTTTAACCCTACAAAGCCATTAAAGCCAAAATCTAAAAATCACGATAATGGTCGAATAAATATGATAGTTTTTATTAGTAGTTGTAATAACAGTTGAAATAAAGTAGTATTTATTTAAAGGTAAAGTAATCATGTACTTAATGATGTAAATTTAAAAATAAGGAAGCAAAATCACTTATCTTTATATGGTTTATAGCTCTAGCTGTGTAGCATCAATGAGCTGATAGGATTTCAGCAGAATGCCAGCAGTAGAGGTTAGTTAAGCTTGCCCCTTTTATCATGCATATAAATGAGTTTAAGCCTTGGTTAATAGTTGTAATAGTAGTTGGAATAAAGTAATATGTATTTAAATGTGAAGTAATCATGTATTCAATGATGTAAATTTAAAGATATAGAAGCATAGTCATTTATCTCTAATGGTTTGCAGTTCCAGCTGTGCAGCATCTATGAGCTAATAGGATTCCAATAGAATGACTCCAGCGGTAGAAGGGCATTTTGCCATGATAACTTCAATATTGAATGGGAAAAATGGGTGCAATTGGAGGGAGAGAGAGTATGCCCAGCTGTGTGTAAGGGCTAGTTAAGCTTGCCCCTCTTACCATGCATTTAAATGAGTTTTTCTCTTGACAATGCTCTTTTAGTTATTGTGAAGTTATGAATAGCGTTGCCTTCTATGAGAAGGGATTTTGTATAGAGTACTTGTGCCTTTTAAGAGAAGGGTTTTATGTAAGATGGATTTGTGCCTTCCTTAAGAAGGGTTTTAATATGAGATCTCGATGCCTTCTAGGAGAAGAGCTTTAACATTAGAAATTTTATGTCTTCCATGAGAAAGACTTTTGGTATGAGTGTTTGATATCTCTTGAGAAGTGTGGAGATGGTAAAAGATATAGATTTTTTGTGGGATGTAGTATTTGTAATAGATATGATATATGGAAGTATGAGAGATATGGAGGTTAAAGATAGTAAAAATATGAGATTATAACCACTAGAGAAGTTGTAGAGATTGCTTTCTAAGAGGAAAGATCTTGTAAGAAAAGAGCATGGAGATGTGTTTATGTACTTAGAGATAAGGGCAGTAAGATAGATGTATTTTCTGAACATGGAGAGTGAGAGAATGAGAATAAGAGGGGTAATAGTGCTGTAGTGTGTTTAGTAATGTTATTGGGATTTACTGTTGGGATCTTCTGCTAGAAGAGTAGTAAAGACTGCTTTCCAAGAGGAAAGATTTTGTAAGAAAGAGTATAAAGATGTGTTTAGGAGCAGCAAAATAGTAGAATTTTAGAGTGAGAGAGTATGAGAGTGGTGTTTAGAAGAGTTGTGGTGTGTTATATGTAATGGTGTAGTAAGTGTGTATGAGATTGTGTAAGAGAAATGAAGGTAGAGATGTTTAAAGATATGGGCAGCAAGATATATGTATTTTCAAAATATGGGGAGTGAGAGAATGAGTATGAGAAAAGTAATGGTGTTGTAGTGTGTTTAGTAATACTGCTGGGATTTACTATTGGGATTTTCTACTGGAGGATGTATGAGGGCTTACGAAGGACATTTATGGGTTAAGGGCTGGAGAGTTTAGTTTCTAATTTGAGAACTAAAAATTCAGAAGCTCAGAGCTTCATTGAGAGCTTGAGAAGATCATTAGAGAGAGTGGGAATAAAGAAGTTTTTTGAGAGAGTTCCTCTTCTTTGGTTGTCCCCTTTATGTGTTGATGAAGGGTCCCCTTTAAAGCTGAGTTTAAAGAGGTATTTTAGCAAATAATCTCAGCCAAAATTTGTCCCAAATTGCAATGAATCTTCAGAGAATCTTCAAAGGGTATGTTTAGCTTAAGGTATTCTTGCTGTTTTGGGTAAGAGCTGCCAAGAAAAGAGTAGCAGAAAAGGAAACTAGTTTAGCAAGAGAAATGTAGTTTCTTTAGTTGGTTTTGGTTTTAGTCAAATGAGGAAAAATCAGTAATGCTCAGGCTACTGGGTCAGCTGTTACAGCTGTACTGAAAAGCTGTCACAGCTGTTCTGAAAAGCTGTCATAGTTGTTCTGAAAAGACTGTCCCAACTGTCAGGAAAAGCTGTAACAACTATCATGAGATAGCTGTCAAAGCTGTCATAAGATAGCTGCTACTTTGGGCAAAAGTAAATGAGGTCAGATAAGTGATTTCTGACTGCTAGAGAGAACATTCAACATTTATTTCTTAGATTTTGCTAAAAATGGTAAGATCTCTTTTAAGGGTATGTTGCTATTTTTGGTATAGCAGCTGGTTGCTAAGATTTTAGCATTAAATGGCTGGTGATATCACTTCCAACTAAGTGTCAAAGTGCTAAATAGACTGTTGGGGTTCTGTTAGAAAGGCTTTCTTTTTTAGGTGTTTGTATTTTTGGTCCAAGGTTCTATTACAACACATTTTTAGTAAATAATAGAATGGTTGGTTAATAGTTAATGAAGTTTTAGAGATCTAGTTAAAATCTCAATGTGTTGTGACTTAATCTTAGTGAGCAAGAAGAGCATTTAATGCTTTGCTCTGGCAGCTGGCAGAGAAATATATGGTCTGATTGTGGCAGACAGCAGCTGATATCAAAGATATCATGAACATTTTGTACATAGTTAGAGAATAGCCAATCAGATTAGGCCATGTATTTGAGTTGAATTTTAGCTGAAAGTAGTAATAAAATTTATGTAGAATAATATGATGAAATTTCTAAATTTGTATAGGAACAGCTAGAGATTGAATGAATAGTTATTTTCTCAGCAGTTAGATGGCTGGGGATATTGAGCATTTGTTACATAATGAATATTAAGTTTTAGAAAAAGAGCAATGAGGAATTTTATCATCTAAAGTGCTATGTGATAAGAGATGCTTACCATATGTTACCCGCTACATGACTCATTAGAGTTGGAGAAGACACACCAAGCAACATGTTTCTTTTATCAACTTTGAATCGCTGGAGTTTTACTGAACATAACTCTTGGCCTTCCAAACCACGACTCCCAAAGTTTCCCAAAAGAGACTTATGAGCTTGGATCATAAGCCGAAGATGAGATGATGTACCTTGGGTTTTATTGTCATTTTGTGTAAATATGGGCTCTTGTCGAAGAAGCCGCTTGCCATGAGTGTAAGATAGGTAATATGGGTCATGAGTTTTGATTCAGTGCTTAAACTCGATCCATATGTTGATGTTGATGATGTCGTAGGGTTATGATCCCAATTGATGAAAAGGAAATGTGGACCATGAATCCGCCTCTTGAAGTAAGGATCTCGCAGGCCATGTGAGCTCAATTCATGTAGTTGAATGAGATATGAGCTTATTTTGGTCTTTAAAGAGATTTACTAAAAAATCAATAATATGTTGATATGGCATGGGTTGCTAATGAAGTAATGCCATGTGGGCCGAAAAAAGAGTCCTCAACACCTAACAACTGGGGCTTATTACCATCAGTTCCAGCTTGTCAAAATCAGATCAAAAGAGGACACGTGCCTAGCAGGGGTTAAACCTTTCCTTGCCAAGCTGAATTTCATCATTTCTCATATGACACAAAGCTGAGGTGACATGACATAAAGCTGAAAAGCTTCAGCCAGCTATCTTCCCTTTCTTCTCCAACCCATTTAGTCAAAGACTAAGGGCAGCCTTAACCAAACCATGAAAGCTTTTGGAATAACTGGAAAACGGCTCATTATCATGCCAAAAACGTGTACTTTCTGGTTCATGAACCAAACACATGAACCCAAATGGAAAAACTTAGGGAAATGTGATTTGGAGGGCACCAAAGGGATCTCCAGCAGAGTTCCCAGCAAAGGGCTCCAAGATTGACACCTGGCTTGGGGTGATGCAATCTGCCCTAGGGAGCTCTGATTCTAGCAGCAGCAAAACCAGGATCACTAGCCTAATACATGCTCTAATCCCATCAGCTAAGGACAATCAACATTTAATGCTAGTCAGAACTCTAGCTGCCATTACCCAAAACAACAAAGAATACTCTAAAGCTAAACTTACCACTCTTGGCCAAATCCTAGGAATGATTTTCTAAGGATTTTCTGAAGATTGAGGAAGATTTAGCAGAGATTATTTGCTAATTACCCCCTCAAACTCAACTATAAATGGAACTCTCCACTAATCCCTCAAGACAGACCAATAGATATATTGATCGAGGACTCTCCCATAAACTTCTCTCTTCTTCTTTAAACTCTTAGTGAGGTTCTGAGTTCTTAGTTTTAGACTTAGAAACTAAGTCCATCAGCCCTTATCTCACGAATACCCCTCACACCCCTACTTAAAAGCTCTTATTCATCCCCAACAGAAAGGCCTAGCAGCTTCACTAAATACTCACTCTCACTTATTACTCATACTACCTAAAAATGACCCTCATTACTCACTACATATACTATATCCATGAGCAAGCCCTGGCATTATAATGATCTTGCTGTGCTAGCTGGAACCTCTCTCTCTCCTTTCATCTCACACTAAGTTTCTTCATTATTTGTTGTAATAAAGCTCATGATGTTTATTTATTCATTTACTATTGAAGGTTATAATGTAATTGTTACTATAGAATTCTTCCTTCATGTTATTGTATTCGAGGACTCTTTTCTAGAACTAGTGTATGATTATTCTGAAGATGCAGATACTTTCATTGATCTGTAAAATAATTAACGGTTGAAAGTTCATTATGCTCTGGGGTATTTTACCACTGGAATATTTACTGCTGAATTATTTTACTGCTGGGCTATTTCTTTATTGCAATATGCTTTTTATTGTGCTGACGTGTCTACTATAGGGAGTGTTTTTTGGGCCATCTCATAACCCTTGTCAGTCCCATCCTAGGCCCAAGGCATAAAAAAAGGCGAATTCTTCAAATCTTTACCGATAGCCTTTGGGCCGTGCTTCAAACCCATCGTCGAGTTTCGGTCTAGGCCCCAACCTAACATAAATCTCATTTGTCGAAAGGAAAAGTTTTTCGCCCCCGACAGAGATCTATATAGTTTTTAATAATTTGGATTTAGACTAGGTACTTTTAACCCAAACATATCTTTTCCTAGTATGTAAATGCATAAAAATGCACCAAAATGGACCAAAGTGGACACAAATGGACCAAATGGAATGAAGTGGACCAAATGGACAAAATATGACTGAATGGGAAAAAGGTGGATAGAAAATGATTGAAGTGGACCGAATAAGAACAAACGGATAGATTAGGACCAAAATGGACACATGGACTGAATATGAACAAATAGGACCATAGTTGACCAAATAGGACCAAGGTTGACTGAATAGGACCGAAGTGGACAAGTAGGACCTAATAGAACCAAGGTGGACTGAATGGACTGAATATGGTGAATCAAATAGAACTGAAGTGGATTAAATTTGACCAATTTGGACCAAATGGACCCAATAGGACTAACGTAGACCATATATAACCAAAGTGGACTGAAGATGAAAAAATGAATCTATTAGGAATGAAGTGGACCAAAGTGGACTTTTGAATATATATAATTTTTATTGCATTTTTATGGCTCATATTTATAATTTATAATGTATTTTTTATTTGTATTTTTTAACTTAAAACTAAAGAGTTTAGCACAAATATAATAAAATTTCATACTTTTCAATCCAAAAAATAAGAAAAAAAAAATGAAATTTTCAGCTAAATTTCAAAAGGCAACCTAAAAAAAATCAATTTAAGGGCCAATTAGTCCAAAATGGTCCAAAGGGGACCAAAATTGACCAAGTAGTCCAAATAAGACCGAAGTGGACTGAAGTAGACTTAATTGGACCGAATAACAATTGTTTAATTTTTAGGGAGAAAAAATTATATTCAAAAAATTTAGAAAAAAGATTTTTACATTATATTGTTCCTAAAAAAAATATACATTATATTACAATTATAAAATAATTATTTATCACCACGCATTGCGTGGGTCTGTGACTAGTCTATATATATATATATATATATGTTAATATACAAAACTCAAAGAAAATCCAATTAGATTTTAATTGGATTCTCGATTTTGCGCCACGTGTGCATTTAATTTTTTATTTTGTGCCAAGTGAATTATTGAGTGTAAAAATCAAAGATTCCAAATCCAATTAGATTTTAATTGGATTCTCGATTTTGTGCCACGTGTGCATTTAATTTTTTATTTTGTGCCAAGTGAATTATTGAGTGTAAAAATTAAAGATTCTAAATCAAATTAGATTTTAAATTGGATTTCAATTGGAGTCCAATATTGCGTCACGTGTCCATTTATTTTTTTAGTTTTTGTGGCAAGTGAATTATTGGGTGAAAAAACCAAAGAGTCTAAAACCAATTAAATTCTAAATCATATATATATATATATATATATAAATACCCTTATTATTATTCAAGCTAGTTTTCTCCTAGTCTTCCACTTTAGAAAATCTTTGAGAGAGTTTAGAGATATTAGAGAGTCCCTCTCCCGCTCTTAAACTTTCCTCAAGATCTGAGTGTATTAACAATCAGGCAGCCACCACTACCACTGTTTATCCTTGTTTACCTTGTAATCCTGTAATTATTAATCTTGTACATTGTTCATTACTTTCAATATTAATCAAGTACTTTCATATTCAAATATTTTGTTAAGTACTTTCATGTTTATCAATTATCTTGATGATATACTGCTTGGTTGGTTCTACTGCCTTATTAATTGTTAAAATTACTTTGATTATTAATTGTTTTAATGATATATTGCTTGGCTGGTTCTACCGCCTTATTAATTGTTTAAATTATTTTGATTATTAATTGTGCTACCGCCTCCTTGGCTGGTTCTACCTTGTTTATTATACTATCTCTGTGCTTCTGGTGCTTCCGCCCCTTGTCTTGCTTGTTCCCCCTCCTTGTTGGTATCAGAGCCATTCCTTCCTTGGCCGCTGGTAGTCGTGTTGTGTCCTTGCTCCCTTGTTTATGTTGTTCCGAACCTTTGGTGCTTCGTTGTTGTGTTCTATCTTGTGATCGTTGGCGCCACCCTAAGAGTAAAGTGAATTCCGAGAGCCGAGATTCAGTAAGGCCCGTGTTAGCCGACGGACAGGCGTTGAGGGCATGAGTGAGGGTATACGGTTGCTTAGGGTATGTGTTACGAAATGCAACGGTTATGAGAGAAAACATGATAATTGAGTGTTGAAATTAGGAGTGCATGGATAAGATGTGGAGATCCAACTCTTCTGTTAGCTCTAGGACTGCGTGTCCTCCTGATATTGTCAATGAAGAAGATCAAGTTGTTCAAGAGAAAGAAATTCCGGATTTTCGAAGATGGAATATCCCCAAGGTTAATATTAAACATATTTACAATACTTCTTGGCATGAGAATACTGGATTTTCTCAGTACCGAGTAAGAACTGTTGAAGAAACATTCTCTATTTCCAGACACCATGAAAAATGTTGTTTGTTTTCAAAATCAAATATTAACGAATTTCTTGTACTAAATTAAAATATTTACACATTGGTCTTGTTCAAGTTGCTGTTAAACCTCTCACAAGAAAATGTATTAATGCTTCTGCTTTGATGTGCTTAAGAGATGCTAGATTTAGGCAATTTAAAGATAGCATTCTTGGCATGATTACTGCATCTTTGTATGATGGTCCTATTTACTTTGATGTTTACCCTGATATCTGTCTTGCTCTTAATGATCCTAATATTGTTAAAGCTTTGACTTTAAATGTGTTAACTTCTGGTTATGATATGGAAGAAGGTAGTAAACCTTTTGCTCTTATTTACCAAATTTACTATAGACTTGTGGGTTCCCAGTTGAATCCTAAAGCTGCTTATATTAAAGATCCTTCTGGTAAAACCATGTTAATTCAATGTTCAACTTCTGATGCGAAAATTGAAGTTCCAAAAATGATTCGTTGGGAAGATGTGAACCTTCCTAAAGAATGGTTATTGGAAAATGTTTCGCCTCCTGCTAAACCTATTTACCATGAAACTGATCTCACAAATATTCAACAATATCTTGATGGAACTGTTAAGATAAGTTTTCTTGATAAGAAACCTTTAAGAATCAATGAAGGAAGACATTCCTTTGCTGGATCTGAAAGTGTTTCCAAAAGAGACCTTGATCTTGACGATTATTTACAAAAAAGTTTTGTTAAACCTGATTTAAAGCTAAAAGGTGTTTCAAGTGATGACTCCCAAATTAGCACCCCTTTTTATTCAACTAAAGATGAAAAACCTGCAGAAGAAGAAGAAGATACAAAATCTGTGTCTCCTGCTGCTTCTGATTTTGCAACTATTGAACCTCCTATTTTTCAAAACCAATTAAGAGTTTTAACTGCTCTTCCTAAAAGTTTTGAAATGGATCTTGTTTACTTGGCTAAAGAAAGTCTTTCTCCCAAAAACAGAGAGATAAGACACTATTACCGAAATACTTTCTCTGAATCTGAAAAAGATCGCATTAAACGAAAATGGAGAGAAAAAATGATGTTGTTAAAGAAAAATATTCTGTTCTATGATTTTCTTAAAAATCATTACGTTTCAAAAGACCCTATTCAACAAAATCATTTGAACGTAATTAAGAAATCAAATTTTGTTAAACAAGACAAATCTGTTGTTAGGTCTAGCCATCCTCCTCTTGAGACAGTCATGATGACCTGTCAAAAGACGGAAGTGAAAGCTTCTCCTTTCAAAAATACTGATGCTGAGACTCCTGCTTCTGGTATTATTGAACAAACTGTTTCTACAAGAGCAGCTGAGAAACCTTTGATTGACTTGCCCAGTCAAAGAGAAAAAATTGCTTTTCAAATTTCTCAGTCAAAACCTCTTGACATTGTTGACTCAAAAATTGTTATCAATAATTTACCAACCATTGACAAATCTGTTTTGAATCCAAATGGTTTTTGTTGCAATGTTCTTTCACAAACCAAAGAACAACAAAAAGATTTTTCAAAAACCAAAAAATTGACTGTTAACGATCTTCAGTGCGAAATTAATACTGTTCACCGTGAAATATCTGATTTGAGAAATAAACTCAAACAAACTGATGTGGCCGAAAAGAATGATGTTGCTAAAACTGTTGACTGCCGTGTTAATCTTATTAACAAAATACTTCCTCCTAAGTGGTTTACAAAAGTAAAAATTGTTGTCTCACATGATTACCACTTTGATGTTGTTGCCATGATTGATTCTGGTGCTGATTTAAATTGCATTCAGGAAGGACTTGTCCCTTCCAAATACTTTGAAAAGTCTACTGAAAGACTTGCTTCTGCTAATGGTTCTCAAATGAGAATCAAATATGAATTGAACAATGCTCATGTTTGCCATGATAATGTTTGCTTCAAGATTCCCTCTGTTCTTGTCAAAAATATGCATGACAAAGTGATTCTTGGGTTACCATTTATTAATGCCTTGTATCCCTTTCTTGTTGAACATGATGGTATTACTACTGACCCTTTTGGTCAAAAAGTAAAATTCAAATTTGCCTCAAAATCTGAGATTGATATTGACCATGATCTAAACATGCTACATGCTAAAGCTAATCATCTTAGTTTTCTTCAAAATGAAGTAAAATATAAGAAGATTGCTGAACACCTTTCTGATTCATTATTAACTTCAAAAATTGTTAATTTTCAGAAAATATTGATTGCTCATGTTTGTTCTGATTTCCCTAATGCTTTTTGGCATCGGAAGAATCACATTGTTAATTTGCCTTATGTTAAAGATTTTTCTGAAAAGAATATTCCTACCAAAGCTCGACCCATACAAATGAATTCTGAATTGGTAGAGTTTTGCAAAAAGGAAATTGAAGATTTATTAAACAAAGGTTTGATTAGAAAGAGCAAGTCCCCTTGGTCATGTGCTGCTTTCTATGTTCAGAAAAATGCTGAAATTGAGAGAGGAAGCCCCCGTTTAGTTATTAACTACAAGCCTTTGAACAAAGTCTTAGAATGGATTAGGTACCCTATTCCAAACAAAAATGACTTAGTTCACAGATTAAGCGATGCGGTGGTCTTCTCCAAGTTTGATTTAAAGTCTGGTTTTTGGCAAATCCAGATTGCTGAGGGTGATAGATACAAGACTGCTTTCACCACTCCTTTTGGTCATTATGAGTGGAATGCGATGCCTTTTGGTCTGAAGAATGCTCCTAGTGAGTTCCAAAACATCATGAATGATATTTTCATCTCATTCAGCCATTTCACTATTGTTTATATTGACGATGTTCTTGTTTACTCTAATTCTATTGATGAACACTGGAAACATTTGCATTCGTTTCTAGATACCATCAAAAGAAATGGTCTTGTTGTCTCTGCCAAGAAAATCAAATTGTTCCAAACTAAGGTGCGTTTTCTTGGTTTTGATATTAATGAAGGTCAAATTCATCCTATTGACAGAGCTATTCATTTTGCTGATAAATTCCCTGATATTATTACTGATAAAACTCAGCTCCAAAGATTCCTTGGTTCTCTGAATTATGTTGCTGATTTTTATAAAGATCTGAGGAAACAATGTAAGCCTCTTTTTGATCGGCTTCAGAGTAATCCTCCTCCATGGACAGATGTCCATACTACTCTTGTTAAACAAATCAAAAAACATGTCAAGACTTTACCCTGTCTTGGTATTCCCACCGTTAATGCCTTCAAAATTGTTGAAACTGATGCTTCTGATATTGGTTATGGTGGTATTCTGAAACAGCAAGTTTCACTAGATTCATCTGAACAAATTGTTCGTTTCCACTCTGGAATCTGGAATACTGCACAGCTAAATTATAGTACTATTAAAAAAGAAATTTTATCTATAGTACTATGCATATCAAAATTTCAAAGTGATTTGTTAAACCAAAAGTTTTTACTACGTATTGACTGTAAAAGTGCTAAATATGTTATTGAAAAAGATGTTGAAAATATTGCTTCAAAACATATTTTTGCTAGATGGCAAGCTATTTTGAGTATTTTTGACTTCCATATTGACTATATTAAAGGTTCTCAAAATGCCATCCCTGATTTCCTTACTCGTGAATTTCTGCAGAATTCACACATGGCGAGTCGGCGGTCGAAAGACAAAGGCCCCGCCAAAGACCCAAATGAATCCCAAATTGTTAAACGTGAACCAACCTCCTCTTTACAGACTATTAACCGATTTACCACTCTAGGGACCATACCTAAACCCAATTATTCTTCTGTTTTAGCCTCCTCCTATGATCCCTATTCCATTACTCCTGTTCACCAACCTCTTAGGACCTCCTTTCCTAAAAATACCTCCCAGTATATTAGGAAACAATATTTCCAAAATCTATTCTCTATTGAACCCAATAGGTCCTCCTTTGTTGACCCCCTGCAGTTAGCCAAGAGTTACTTCCCCACAAACTTCCACTGGATCCCTGAACATGGTGAAAAGAAACTTGGTTACTATTCTGATCTTTTGCGCCATGAAAGGTCCATCATTATTAACACCATTTCTGATAAAGCAGACACTTCAAAAATTATTTACCATAGTGTCTGCATTGTTAACATTATCACTGAAAGAGAATGGGGATCTTCCCCAAATGTTACAAGAATGATGCCTAAACACCTCATCCCTTATTCTTATCATGATTATATTACTACATGGTTCAGATTTATGCTTCACCAGAATGATACCATGACTCATTCCTGGTTTGTTAACTTTGACAAAAAATTCACTGGTACGTTGCCCTTTTGGTTCGCCCGATGGTGGTCTCAGTTTGGTCTCCTTATTGAACTTTTACCTACACCCTTACTGGAGGCCTTCAAGCTATTTGAGAAAGGATTCAAGCCTAATTCTCATACTGCCAAGGCTAAATTCCCTGCTCTGCTTTACTTTGTTAACTATCACAAGGTGCCATGGATTCTCAAATGGCAATATGAAATCAATATTGACGAAAATGCTCTTGCTAGATATTGGTATGTCAAGTGGTGGGATAAGTTCCCTCATATTCAAAGAATTGTTGACACCACCAACAGAGAATGTTCAAAATTCATTAACGAAAAATGTTCACCATCCAGCCAAATCCCTACTGAAGCATATTTACCATCCTGCTCATCCACAAAGAATATTAAACCAAGAAAGAAAAGCTCTCCCCTTGATGACCTAAGGAGAGATCCTGATGCTTTATTTGCTCTTCTCAAGTGTGCAGAAAACTTGGTTGCCAGTAGAACTACTGAAGAAGAAAAGTCAAGTGCTTCTTCTGAAGAATCTGTGGCCAATAATCCCTATTCACCATATGACAAGAAATTGTTTGGCCATGACGAAGATTCTCCACAGGAAGGAGAATTTTAACTGATCTCATTATTCACTCAGCTCATTGCTCTGACTGTCCCCCATGGGAATCTATTGATTACTTTGTTGACTGCTTTCGGCACAAGACGACAAAATGTCATCCTCTGCCAACTGTTTACTCACGAGACTACTGTTCACTGTTCACCCACGAGATCACTGTTCACTCACGGATATTGATGTATACAGTAAAAAGTCACTGTTCACTTTTACTGTTCACTATTCACTTTTTGCTTTTATTTTCCTATATAAGGGGGGTTGTCCCTTATTGTTATTCAAGCTAGTTTTCTCCTAGTCTTCCACTTCAGAAAATCTTTGAGAGAGTTTAGAGATATTAGAGAGTCCCTCTCCCGCTCTTAAACCTTCCTCAAGATCTGAGTGTATTAACAATCAGGTAGCCACCACTACCACTGTTTATCCTTGTTTACCTTGTTATCCAGTAATTATTAATCTTGTACATTGTTCATTACTTTCAATATTAATCAAGTACTTTCATATTCAAATATTTTGTTAAGTACTTTCATGTTTATCAATTATCTTGATGATATACTGCTTGGCTGGTTCTACCGCCTTATTAATTGTTAAAATTACTTTGATTATTAATTGTTTTAATGATATATTGCTTGGCTGGTTCTACCGCCTTATTAATTGTTTAAATTATTTTGATTATTAATTGTGCTACCGCCTCCTTGGCTGGTTCTACCTTGTTTATTATACTATCTCTGTGCTTCTGGTGCTTCCTCCCCTTGTCTTGCTTGTTCCCCCTCCTTGTATATATATTAAAAGCCAAAACTCAGAGAAAATCAAATAAGAATCTAAATTTATTTTCAATTGGAGTCTAATTGTGTGCCATGTGTCCTATTAAGTGTAAAAATTGAAAAGTTCAAATCCAATTAGATTCTAAATTGAATTTTAATTGGAATCCAATTTTGCACCAAATGTTCATCTAATTTTTTCTTTTTTTTGTGGCGAGTGAATTATTGAGTGCAAAAACCGAAGAGTCTAAATCCAATTAAACTCTAAATCATACACACACACACACGCATACTAGAAGTATAGGGTTTAGTATTCTATATTTACCCATGTTATGTTTATTGAAATAGATACGGAAGTGGAAGCGAACACAAGAACAGCCTTGTTGGCCCTCGGCTACATTTTTATTATATAAGAGTGTAATATAAATCCTATACTATGGACTTATCTTGCACATAAACTAGCATGGGCTTGTGTCTATGTACAAATCCTATACTATGAACTTATCTTGCACACAAACTAGAGTGTGCTTGGGCCTATACTATGAGTTTTGGATGGGCTTGAGCCTATATTATGGGTTACTATTTGGCAAAAACCACATTTTCGTTCCTACATTTTCATGCGATTCTCACTTTGGTCCCTAAATTTTTTTTTCACTGCTTTTAGTCCCTAAAATAAAAAAAAAGCGATTTCATTTTTGTCCCTACCGTCATCTCACGAACAGAAATAGTTTACGTGGCAAATGGAGTGCATCGCTGGCACACTAAATGCTGATGTCTGCATTAAAATAATAATATAATATTTTATTTAGCATTTTAAAAATGCCACATCATCTTTTAAAAACAAAAAATTAATTTATGAATTTTAACTAAATGAAAAAAAGGAAAAAGCGGAAATAAAAATAAGAAAAATCATATAAATTGAGATCTAGCTTTATCTTAAGAAAGAACAGACAAGAACAAAAACCCCAAAAATTCAAAACCCAAATACATCTAGTGGACTTTAGAATCGTTTAATCTTAATCAATTATTTGTTAATTTGATTGAAGAACACAAAAGTAAGACAAACCTTCTTCCTATGCCACCCACCATGATTAGTACTCCTCTCAACTCCAAACTGATTCCTCTCTTCTCTACACTTACACCGATGCTTACCATGGCTTCGTCGCCTCACTCGACTCCGACAAAGCCGACTCACTCCGTCGATCTGAATCTATCCTCGGCGTTTATGAAGACACTCTCTACACTCTCCACACCACTCGTACTCCCGAGTTCCTAGGCCTCAACACTGAGTTCGACAGCCACAACACTCAGGTCCTTGACCAAGCCTCTAACAATGTCATCATTGGAGTTTTAGACACGGGTGTCTAGCCCGAATCCAAAAGCTTCGATGATTTGGGTTTGCTCGAGATCCCGACCCGGTGGAAAGGCAAGTGTGAGTTTGGACCTGATTTCAAACCCACACTTTGCAAAAAAAAACTTATCGGAGCACGAAGCTTTTCCAAAGGGTACCGTATGGCCTCCGGTGGAGTCTTCGTGAAGAAACCAAAGGAAGCAATGTTGCCGCATGACAATGATGACCATGGGACCCACACGGCCAGCACCACCGTCGGATCCCCCGTGGTGAACACTTCTTTTCTCGACTATACGCACGGCATGGTGCGTGGAATGGCGACTCAGACGCGCATTGGAGCTTATAAAGTTTGTTGGAGCGTTGGGTGCTTCGGATCCAATATTCTCGCTGGTATGGATCAGGCCATAAGCGATGGCGTTGATGTGCATTTGCTCTCTTTCGGAGGTGGGTCCGCTCCGCATTATAAAGACACCATTGCAATCAGAGCTTTCACGGCGGTTGAGAAAGGCATTTTTGCCGCTGGCTCAGCCAGAAACAGTGGCCCATCAAAGCCTCATTGGCCAACGTGGCTCCCTAGATCATGACCGTTGAAGCCGGTTTCATACATATCTAATTGGGTTTGTGCTCGTGTGTTATGGGTTTGATTTTCTTGTGTTCTTGTGTTTGATTTTCTGGGTTTGTGCTTGAAATTTCTGGGTTTGTGTTAATTTTCTAGGTTTTTATTCTTTGGGTTTTGAAAATTTTGGGTGCTCAGAGTTTAGCTAGGATGGAGAGTAGGAAGAACAATGTTGTTTCGGTTGCAAAGTTTGTTGTACAGAAGTGGGTTTGTTCAAAATACCGATTTGGTTTTTATTTTTCTGCTCAATCTGGGTTTTTTTTTTTCTCTCATCTCACATTAGAATTTTTAAAAATCTTTTTTTTAACCAATCTATGGTATTTCTGGTTTTGGCTAATCGTATGTGTTTGTGTTTGATATTGCAAGTTGTCTCTTATGTGTGTTTGAATTTGTGTGTTTTAGAATTTAGCTACCGTTTTTTTTCTTTTGTTACTTTTGTGTTCTTCAATCAGATTAACAAATAATTTATTAAGATCAAATGATTCTAAAGTCCACTAGATGTTTTTGGGTTTTGAATTTTCTGAGTTTTTGTTCTTGTCTGTTCTTCCTCAAGATAAAGCTAGATCTCAATTTATATGATTTTTGGTTTTTATTTCCGTTTTTTCCTTTTTTTCATTTAGTTAAAATTCATAAATTAATTTTTTGTTTTTAAAAGATGACGTGGTGCTTTTAAAATGCTAAATAAAATATTATATTATTATTTTAATGCTGATGTCAGCATTTAGTGTGCCAGCGATGCACTCCGTTTGCCATGTAGACTATTTTCGTTCGTGAGATGATGGTAAGGACAAAAACGAGATCGTTTCTTCTTATTTTAGGAATTAAAAGCAGTGAAAATAAAATTTAGGGACCAAAGTGGGAATTTTCTGAAAATGTAGGGACGAAAATGTAATTTTTGCCTTAATATTTCTAATATTTTTCTAATAGTTATCTTGAATCTCCACATGACGAACATCATAATGAATCCCCTAGTGACGAATATCCTAATGAAGAGGAATATTTTGAGCTCCTATTTTGAACTAAATTTGGTTAGTTATTTCATTTTAACTGCTAGTGTTTTTGTTTTACTAGAGAGGTGGATTTAATAATAGTTTGTTTGATTTTACTTATATCTTGATGAACCCTTGAAAATATTGACCTATGTTGCCAGGTAATCTTTCTCCCACTCTCTCATTCTCACCAAGTCTTGTTTGGAGAACACCTTCCTTAGGTTGTGTTTGGATGGCAACATTTGGATTTGGATTTGAAATCCATTTGGAGAGATAAGTGCAATAAAATGATTAAATATGGATTATGAAAGAAAGAATATAAAGCTTTTAATGTGGACAGCACATTCTTGTTGGGGGGCTAAATATATGGATAGCACATAATGCATGGTAGTCAAGCTAAATTAATTATGCCAAAGTTAAAAATGGAACTAAAGCACTTACCTTACCTCTACTTTTTTTTTTTTTCTTAAAAAAAAATATTTATAAACTACTAACCTCTAATATCTTCTCCAAAAAAAAAAAAAAAAAAAAAAAAACTCTAATAAATTCAGATAATTTCAATTGTTGAATCTACACCAGCTGTAGCAGACACTTGATTTTGTTCCTTGGCAACCATCCTCTTCATCTTGATCAACCACCTTATAGAACCCAAAATGTAATCATAGAGACTAAGAGCAACATAGAGCCCAATCCCAGCAACAATCCCATTTGCAATGGAATAAGTGAGTGGCATTAGCAGCATGGTTATAAAAGCAGGGATTGCTTCCTTCATATCTTCCCAATTTATGTCCTTCACAACCTTCATCATCATCACCCCAACCATTACTAGTGAGGGGCCTATGGCCCATGGAGGAACACTAGAAAGTAGGGGAATGAAAAACAATGAAATGAAGAAATATAATCCAATGATCACAGCAGTTAATCCTGTTCTACCCCCTTCTCTCAACCCAGCTGATGATTCCACATAAGTGGCAACTGTTGAAACTCCCAATGTAGACCCCACTATTGTGGACCCTGCATCAACCAAGTATGCCAAGTACTCACCTTCAAAACCTCCTTGCTCATTGGCATACCCTCCAATCTCAGCCATTGTGTGCATTGTGCCTGTGATGGCTAGCACATCAACATAGAACAAGGTTGCTAATGCCACCCAAACTTCACTTCTATTGAAATTGCCAAAGCTTAGAGTCCCAGCTGTGGATTTGATCATTCTGAAATCAACAACTTTTTTGAAATAATTGTAACTAGTATCACCAATTGGGGTATTAGGAAAATATGTCACTGATGTACCCCTAAACCATGATACTAATGTCACAAATAGAATACCATAAATCATGCCACCCTTTACATTCTTCATTAACCCATATGATGTGATTAGAAAGCCCACCAAACTAAGCCAGAGTTTTGGGCTTCTCAATTCTCCCCCAATGCACTCACCTGTTTTTGGGTTCGTATTAGTGCAGCCTGTGAGGGTCACCAAAGTCGACAAATCAGGCCCAATGAGGCCCACTCCTTGGTGCACCTGCAAGCCCACAAATGCAATGAAAAGCCCAATACCTGCCGCACAGGCGAGCCGAACCGACCGAGGTATGAGGTTAGCAAGCTTTGAGCGAAGCCCAATAGCGGATATTGCAAAAAAGGCACAACCCTCAACTAAGACAATAGCTAGTGCAGTTTGGTAGGATATGGACCGAGATCCATGAAAGCCCACCAAGTTATAGGCTAGGTAGGCATTTGGGCCCATAGCTGGTGCCAAAGCTAAAGGAAGGTTAGCAAGAATTCCCATAGCAATGGACCCAACCATGGCTGACAAAACAGTGGCAACAATGAGGTCACCTTTAACTTTAGAGAGACAAGTTAGGTACCCAGCATTGGGCTTGATCATACAATCTGGGCTAGCTGTTTGGTTCAAAGAGGTTGCGCAATCAGCAATGGAGCAAGTTCCACCAGAGTCAGAGAGAATGGTGGCATTGACAGTAATGATGTATGCCATAGTGAGAAAAGTGGCAGTGGCAGCTCGTAGTTCTTTTGTGAAACAACTCTTTCTAGCTTCTAATTTGAAGAATCTCCCAATGAAGCTCTTTGAGACACAATCGTTTAGGCCTTTCTCCATTTTGCTCCATGACTTGGCTAGCCTTGTGAATAACCCCCCTCCTCCCAATTTTGCACATAGCTCAACCCCCATCTCTCTCTCTCTCTCTCTCTCTCTCTCTCTACGTGAAATGTTTATGTGTTTATGTGGGTGGCATATAGGTGTTTGTGCTAATATATATGCTTTAAACCAAGGGAATCTTCTTAGATATTATTGACAAATGTGCACCATGCGACCTGAATATGGGAATTAGGCCTTGTGCATTATAAAAAGCAGTTTCTTTTAAGAAATTGGGTTGGTTGAATGTGGGGTTGTATCTAACCCATACAATATTAAAGTTTTCTAACTCTCCAAAGAGAAGGGGGGATATGGTTTTCGAAGGAAGATATTGGACCATTGGTTTTGATTGAAAAGTGATTCATTTCCTGGGACCTGGCTTGTGTGTGTGGTGCACATTAGCAACGTAATAAATGTCACAATTCTTTTTTGTAATTTGATGAGGTGACGGATTGTGCAACATTAATTGTACTAAAACTCCAACTAAAAACTAAAAGTAAAATATTTTTATTGTAGTATATACCAATCACAATCTACTAGCAGTTGTGAAAGATATTATGTATTTAAACTTATTGCAACATAAGACTTTATTTATTTAATTATAATTTTTTTATATAAAAAAAGGGGACCACTAAAGACTTGGTTTGGCATATTTGACTCCTCTATACTATAGTGCTTGCTCATGGGAATACCATGGATACAATTTTGTCACTAGTCTTATATTATTTTTACAATTATTAAGTTGGCAAGTTCTTGATGGTAAACAACAAAATGATATTAAAGATTGCTCAATAAAAAAAAAAAAAAATCATAATCTTGTTTGATTAAAAAAATGCCAACAATGTGTTTTGTAGCACTACTGAAATTTTTGTAGACTACGTAAGCACATAGCACTGTGGACAAGGTCATAGTCTGTGAATGCCAGATCATATTTAGGAGATCAATGTATAGAAGTGCACGTTTGATTCAAACCAGGTTTATTCACATGATTGCAATATTCATTTTTGGATCCATTAGCGAATCACAATTCTATATTGGACTTTTTGCTCCTTCCGGTTCTAGCCAACGCATTTAGAAGTTGGATAGAACTGATTTAGTTACACAAATTTGGAAAGCTTTTCTTTCACTTGGCCTTATGGATTGAATTTCTAAGTGAAGAATCTTTGGGATGCATAATTTTAGTAACTTTGCTGTAATCTGATGGATATATTTAAGCTTTAGAATTCATATGGGTACCTTCTATAGCTTATTGTTATAAGTTAAAACTTAAGCATATAACCTGTGTCACAATCGGAATTTTTTTCCCATAATAATAAGAGAAAAGTTAACTCCGGTTTTAAAGGTAACGGTTTAAAAAATATTTTTTTAAAATTTATATGAGAAAATCAAAAAAAGTACAAAATAATTAATTTTTTGACGGCTTTCATATTTTCCATAAAATTGATGTCAAAATTTTTTAAATATGATTAATTAATGGATGCTTTAAGGATACTCATTAGCAAAACCTTAATAATATTGGTGATGATGACAAGTCGAAGGGTTAGATTATAGCTAGATTCAAAATCCAATCCTGTAGATGCATGTGTAGTCTACTAAATTAAAAAAAAAAAATGCATGACAAAATAAAAAAGGAAATGAAATATATTCATGTAGCCGTCCAAATAATCATTTCGCACAAAAAAAAAAAAAAAATCCAACCTCGATTATTCAATAGTTTAATAGGTTGGTAACATGGTATTCCAATAATTCAATCCAGCCATCCTTTTCAAAATACATGAAGCTATGGCCATTGACGAAAATCATTAGAATATATTAGATCTTCACCATCCACTAGATAGATAGAGTGAGCATCATCAATCGGATCAAAACTATAATTTGCCACTGAAGTTTATTCTAATTAACTTATCTTAGGCCCAAAGAACAAGAACTAAAGCAAAAAAAGACTTACGTTATACTTCTTTCTTGAAGTTGGCAGCAAATTTTTTTTTTTAGGGTAGCTTGAAAATTCCAAAATCAGTATCTTTGAACGATCTAAATATTATTTTTAAAATATTAATCAAATTAATTAATCAAATGCACTATTAAGTTCAAAAGAATCTTATGACTCTTGTGTGGGGAAGTCACAAACCACTAATATAGGGTTTGTACTTTGTAATCAAGGCCACCATTTTTGTGGAATTTAAATTTTGAATAAATTTGGTGCCATTTGGACCTAAAATTAGTTTGTTGAGGAATAAATAAATAGTTGAGGAATAAATAAATAGATAGAATAAACTTGCTAGCTCAAGCCACACGAGGTGTATCACTCTGTCTAAATTGGGTTGTTGTTTTTGGCATGAAAAGAAGAAAAAGTGCTTCTGATTTGTGTAGGACTGTGAGAAGAATGTGACTGTGTAGCAATAGTATAATTGTAAAGTTGGGAATACATTAAAAGATGTATTAAACACTTAAACGCATGCAATATAAAAATAATGCACTATTACCTAGTTCTTTAGGGAAAAAAGGACGATTAAAAAAATATATTACACCTAGTTTTCCTCAATACTCATTGGATTGGTGAATTTTAATAACATGATCACTACAGAGCTCGGAGCTAAAAAGGGCAATTTGTTCCCTCTCACTCCCTAACCTTTTTGCCTTTTCTTTTCTTTTTAACTTATTATAACCACCAAAAAAAACTTAGAACTCAATTAATTAATACTTTTTAGTATTTTTAGTACAAATATCCATAATTCAAATTACTCATTCTCAACTATTGAATTATATAAAAAAATTTAAAAAATTTAGAACCCCGATCTTCTTCAAGATTTATCAAAATGACACTTACACTTCTTAACATTTGCATGGATAATTTTTCTTGACTCCTTAAGGTTTTTATAAATGCAATATATGAGCTTATATTCATTAACATTGATACTTGTTTAACAAAATATTTCATTTTAAAAAATTCTTATTCATTTTGTACAAAACCCCAAGAGGACAGTACTATTTATACAATTATTAAAAGGAGAGCGTCATTTTATAAATAGTTTAAGGAACATTTTTTCTTTGAAAAAATGAAACATTCTTTTAGAAAAGCTAGGTATGGATTTATTAGTTACATTTATTCAAATCATAATGGATAGTGGTGTCATTTATACAAATATTTCTCAAGAAAGATTTAGTGTAGTTTACATAATTGTTTATAATTGAGTAAGGTTGGATTAAAAAAAAAAAAAATTCCCCCAATAATTAAACAAAGATGGCAATGCCTTTTATGGCAGTCTTTGTCTCTCAATATTAGAATCTAATCCATTAATAAAGAACCCAAAAAAAAGAAAAGAAAGACAGTGAGTTAATCGAGAAATCAATAAGATTCCAAAGCTAGCCACTGTAAATAACAAAAATTTAGTATCTTTTCAGTTTTCACTGCAATTTTTTTCAGGCAAAGTTAGTTATATTATTTGGAACTACTCGTCCTGTCATATTGTAACTTGATTAAAATTAAAAAGTACTACTTTTTGTGTTGGTGGACAATTTTCCATTTCCATTAGAAGCAGAACTTTAAAACCATTGCATATGTACAACTTTTACTCTAGCATGCGCAATAGGATTCAAATTTATTAAGGTCTGTGACTTTGATACTGCAGTGGATTCTCCTTTTGAGAGACAATTGGGGAGGAAAGTATAAATAAAATAACAAAATAAAGGAGAGAAAAAGACCTGCTTTTATGAGTTTATGGTAGAGTATTTGCATTACAAAAAGCAGGTTAAAGGGTAAGAGTTCCAAGAAATAAAGGAGCTACGATGGCATTGCCATTAAGGTAAATGTAGTAGAGTAGTACTATAAATTATAAGGCTCTTCTTTTTAAGGGCTTTAAGGTTTGTCATGGCCTCCCAACATGTGATTAAGGTCAATACCTACAGGTTAGGGGTACAAAAAAAAATTGATTTAATGTTTTCAGGAACCTACTATTTTTTTAGCTTTATGCTATGACATACAAGGAATAAAATTTTTGCTTTTTGTTTGATAAGTTTTTGAGTAATTGAACTAATTACTCATTCTACCCGGTTTCAATTATCACATTCGAGCAAATTGCAAGCAACCAAATGCTTATTAGATTTTTTTTATTTATAAAAAAATGGTATATTTATACATATTAGATTTTGGAAAAAATATATTTATCACCAAATTGAATATTGTCCTATAAATTTAAAAAATAAAATAGCCATCTAGTCCATTCATGTTCCTTATAATTCTTCCAAAAAAAAAAAAAAATTACATTAGATGAAATCCTGGTTTCAGTTTTGTATATAATTTATTTAATAATTCGTGTAACTCATATATATATATATATATATATATATATATTCCTGATAAACTCCTGTTACTTCCCAATTGTGGATTGTGTTTGTAAAAATCAACAAGTTTTATCATGAAGCATTTGTAATTAGTGTCGCCTTTTTTTTGGGTTAAAAAGGTACTTCATTAAGACAACTAACTAGCCATAAGAGGCAAATTATTAGTAGAGTGCCTTAAGTACAGATCATTAACATCTGAATTAACAAAAAAAAAAAAAAATTTAGGGGAAAGGGTTATTGAAGATTTCAAGATCCACTGGCTGTGTGCATCCCCACTTGGCGTGCCCATCAACGCGCCCATTAACGCATCTATTTGCTTCCTTGTATACATGATTCACCTTGACTTGGGTAGTAGGAAAACTCTAACTCCTTTTGAGGTTGGCGTAGGGTTTATACCGATAATGCCTTCGTCTATTTCTCTCATTCTTCTTAACTAATTGAGTGTCCGCACGATGTGCGTTGTAACTTATTATTAGTTTTCTCCAATATTTCGATAAGTTTTACCTAAAATCTTATAACTTAATTGATTGACACCTCAATTTCCAATAAAAAAAATTCAAGATTTAGATCCCCACTCCCAACTATCGATGAATGAAAAAGATATTTCAATAAATTTCATTGTAAAAAAATTATAATCTTTAGTTATTTTATATGTAGACAAAATAGAAATACACTAAGAGTAGTATAGTGATTTGATCATAATATATATATATATATATATATATATATGTGTTTACAAATTGAAAATTGCATGATATAGTAGCTAATATAGATAGGCATGTTTCATGCCTATTAAAAAAAATGTATATATCCTTCAAATTTTTTTATTTATTTTTACATTCTTGATTGCGTGTTACTAAAAACTTTTTCCCCTTTTTGATGGACAATGTTTCAATTGTTGCAAAAACAACTAAATTTGAATAAAAATATCATATTTCAAATCAATTGTTTCTCACATAAAAAAACCAATTGTTTCTCATATAAATCTTAGAAAAATGATATTAAAATTTTATTATGCTTAAAATAATTGATATAACAAAATAAACATATCTATTATATTAGTAATCTTTCTAATTACATAGAATACATACTACAGTGTTAGTTTCACACATACACGTGTGCACACACACACACACAAAGGAGTTAGGAAATTTAAAGGATTAAGATAAATTTTAGTGAATTCACAAATATTTTTTTTATGGCTTTTGTGACAATTGTTGTCAAAACAACTAAACATGAGTAAGAATATCATATTCTAAATTTATTATTATTATTCCAACTAAAAATTATTTTTTATATAGAGTTTATAAAAATAATTATAAAAATTCATTTAATATAATAATTAACGCACAACAATAGATAATTAATATATGCATTTATTCTATTGGCTAATTCCATAAACTAATACTTTAATATAAATTCAAACTTTGTTGAATTAGAAAACTAAATAAAGAGAATTTCAAGGAATGTGCCACATGGCATAACCTCATACTCTTCAACAACATGAGGTCTTTGCTTTTATATATATAATATTTTGTAAACTGTGAAACTATTAAAATGGTATTTTAATGACATCGAAACAATATATCCTTTTGCTTTTTAAATTAAACGTGGCAAAATTTTAAATGAACTTTTTTCCTACGTGGCAGCACAATCTTAATTGCAGGGAAAGACTTTTGTTTTTATATATGATATTAGATATATATATATATATATATATATATATATCACTATATATTAAGAGGATTCAAAAAGTTAGTTATGACTTCAAAAAATGTCAAAAATACCCTTAATCTAATTAGGTAATCCTTATTCTTAAAAAAAAAATTAAAATTGTAATTTAAAAAAAAAAAAAAAAAAACTACTAAAGAAACTTTTTTCCTAAAAATTATCGCACTTTCTATCTAAAAACTAGCACAGACGTTTAATACATTTTTTTTTTCTAAAAAAATAGTACACACTAAACCCAACAGTTTACTCCATTTCAATTTCTAAATTTTAGTTTTATAGAAATCCTTTCATGTAACCTCACTAACAATAGATAAATTCAAATTGAAAAATTACATTAAACCCAAAATAAAAAAAGAGTCTCATTGGACATGGTGATGAGGCTAGTATGTGTCTGTATGTGTGTGTATATATATATATATATATATATATATATATTTATTGATTTACATTTAAAAATATATATTTGGGCCTGACCCGTTACCATGATAAATATTCTTCTTCTTTTTTTGTTTCTGGGCCTTAACCATGATTAATAGTTGTAAAACAGCCCAATGAACAGAGCCATAACTATGGGCTTAGCATTTTCCCTCAGTAGTCCGGATTCGTCGACTCTATTGGTTGGTAAAAAGTGAAAACGCAGGCCATGATAGTCACCAATGTGGACGATTAAGGCCTAATAAAACCACATCCTGGTGGACTTGCAAGCTTACAATTGCAATCAGAAACCCAAATCCTAACTTTGCAAGATCCTAGATGGTGAAAAGCCCGTAGGCTATGAGATGGCTTCAGATCGTGAAAAGCTCACTGACTTAAAGTCCAGTCCACATTGGCATTAGGGCTCATTGCAGGGTCCAAAACTCGTTAAGTTTTCTCTTCCAAAAAAAAAAAAAAAAAAAAAACCTCGTCACTAGTTTTTTTTTTTTGGCTGAAGGTTAGCTTCCATAGAGAAAGAAACATTAGAAAAAAGAAAGCTTCTTTTCTTAAAATATAAATTATTATTATGTAAATTCAATTTGATCATTCAAAGTTTCTCAAAGACACAAAAAAGAAAAAAGAAAAAAAAAAGATCACACAATTAAATATGTCAATTTGGGTATTCTTAACTATCAAAATTAAAGCACCAAGAGCCTCGTAGGCTGTATCTCAACTAATTGACACTTTTTAGTATTTCCAACAGACACATTTATAATTCAATTCTTCTCCATCTCCAACTATCGAATTGTTTATATAAACAAAATCAAAATTATATCATAGAAATTGAAGTGTCAAGTATGTGGCCCAAATTTTATAGGAGAGAAGGGGGGAAAACTTTGTAGACATTTTTTTTATTTTGGCTCAATCAAGTAGCCAATATTTGTGTTAAAAACAACTTGCTGGACTTAACTCAAGTCAAAGACAATTATGGTATAGTAGGAGAATTGAATTTGATCTCATAGTATAAGGAGACAAATTGCAATTAAGGCAATAATTTTTCAAGGGTACTACAGAAAATTTTGATTGCCAAGTTCTCAAACTATTACAAGAACTCAGAGCCTGAGAAGGGGGATATCTGTTAAAAATCAAATGGAGATATATTTGAGAATGTTTCAAGGACACTAGGGGAAAATACCGGTATGTTCTGATCAATACCTCACTAGCTCAGAAACCTTGTCTATTACAGATTCCACAATATTTCTCATATACCGAGTGTCACACTAATGGGATCACCTATCTGTGTTTCCATGAGAGAGAGAGAGAGCACACAGCACATTCATGAAATGACAATAATAATTTTACTACTCAAACAAACAAATACATCATACATAGCTTCAAAGAATATTCAAAACTGTTAAGATTTTAATTCTTAATTTTTTTTCTTGCCTCTCTTTCTTGAACTAGTTTCAGCCCCTTCTGCCTCTTCAGCCTTCTGCTCGGCCTCTAATATGGCCAGCTGCATTATACATGCAAGAAAAGAAAATTATATGTAAGTTCAAATGATTTTATTCACAGGCAGAATTGCTACGCGAACCTTGAGATACAAATAAAAAATATTACCTCATCAAGAATGGGTTTAAGCTCCTTGTATCGAGACTCAGCAAGATCAAAACCATCCTTGCGAAGCTCCTGCATGGCCAAGACAATATTATGTCAGACATCCATAAAAACATTCAATATTACATCCAGTTACAACCTGGCTCTGCGCTTTTACTTGAGGACTCAACAAAAATGAGGTTAAAAAGGGAGATCAAATTTAAACTGAAGGATCCCCTTCCACACAAATCCGTTAAAAATGCCACTTTGATTCAACCACTTCAAAAGTACTTTATGAAACTTGCTTCCTCCAATTGTAAGTGGACTAGACCTGGGTCTTTCTTGCAGAACTAATAAAATCTGATACCATTTATTAGTATTTTTTATGTTTTACTAAAAAATTGAAAATGGGGCTAAACCCTTTGATAAGTAAAGCTGTTTTAATTTATCCAACACCAATAATTAGCCAACAGAAAAAGAGCAACAGAAGGGAGAAGATATAACATGTAGCAGGTATTTCCAAGAGAGAACAGAACTGTATATAGTTGGATTTATTTAGGGGGAAAGAATAGACCTTTCCAGTGTGTTGAGTATGTTCATGAGCCGCCATTTGCCAGTACATATTTGTACGCTTATAGAAATCCCTCAATGATTCTCCAGGCTTCATGCACAAAGATGACAAGCTATAATAAGTTGACAAATTTATGGGATGAAGGAAGATAAATTAGGAGTCTAAACTCTAAAGCTGCCTTCAGCTGCATAATAAGTAAAGACTGCTATAATCAGCAACGGTAATCAAAACACAATCCACATAAATTACATCCTCACGCTGTAAACATGCAGCCAGTTCATATATTTCAAAGTCAGGTTTCTTCTAGTCCAGAATCATAGTCTGCAAATGATTTATATACTTGAATAAACAGCCACATATGTTAAAGTACCACTGGGGTTCTTTGCGAATCTGAAAGGCCTAGACTGGCTCTGATCTGCTCTATCCTGGCCCGTTTTTCCTTTCTTCGAAGAGTCTTTCCTTGACCTTTGATCAAAGCAACTGCATCTCCCATTTGAAGGGACCCATCATTTTTAGCCTATATGCATAGAAGAGCGAAAACCAAATTTAAATAAACTGGCACATCTTCTCAACTTCTATTAAATATAAGGAAATAGTAACCAAAACATCTCCTCTAAGCAGCACATCAGCAGCTCTCTCTCTCTCTCTCTCTCACACACACACACAAGATCATGACAGTTTGAATCACATACTGCCTATATGTATATACACACACAAACATATCACAAATGAATTAGAATTGGAGGGACAAAGTCAGGTTTAATTTTCACCATAACAAACACCCTCTCCCCTGGCAAAAAATAAATAAATAAGCAAGAGACTTTGCCTTTAACATCTTCATCATTTGTATCATAATATTCAAAACTAGAAAATTGTTTCCGAAATACGATTGCATATTTGAATATTTTTTTATGCTCAAGAAAGTATTCAAGATTTAATAATATCAAAATATTGTAGAATTTTAATTTTATCAGTGACAGTATCTACAGGCATTAATTTCTAAAAAGAAAGCTTCTAGGTGAAACCTATGCTCTTCATATTAAAGGAACAAAATAAGATGATAAATGTCACATTTAGTATGAAATTAGGGATACTCAAAATTTGTGTTTTAAGAAGATAAGGAAGGAGAAAACAGGAGACAAGGTTTCAAATATTGAAATTTCAAGCAAGGGAAGGGCAAAACTAAGGGTTCAGTCTTGCTGCTAATAAGTTAAAGAGGGTGCATGCCTAAACTAAAAAACAACACAACTATCATTAGCTGAACCAGGAAAATATGATGCACCTCCACATCATCATCATCATCAGCATCAGTAATCTCATCACTGTTGCCATCCTCATCATCATCTTCACTATCATCTTCATCCTCATCTTCATCTTCATCATCATCTTCATCCTCGGCTTCCACCCATTCAGATTCCGATGCCTGTCTCAGAAAAATAAAAGCATAGTCAAGCATTGAAGAATGCAAGGATAAAAAATGATACACTTTGCAATATTTCTCAAATTCAAACAAATTAAACATGCAAAGAAATAATATTAGCAAAGTCAACATTTCAAAACTAGTTTTAATTGTGCAATTTCATATTTGCATGACAAGTAAGTCACATCAGTTTTGACATGAAATCTCATAATAAGGACATAGTATAATTTCTAAATCAATTGCCATATCTAGCCAATTTTAACCTTAAGAATTGGTTCAGAATAGTGACAGGGTGCAAACAGGAATAAATTGGCTTTACAAATCCAATTTTTCATTATAAAGGGAAGAGAGAATGTCCATTAAAACATATCTTAAAAAAAAAAAAAAAAGGTATAACCTTTCCGCTTCTAATTTAGACTGGAGAACTTAGAAAGTTACACATTCATCCCTATTACAGAAGTTAAAGCTTCTGTGACATTACAAATGATTAACATTTAAGACTAGAGTACTGCACATCACTACTTAGACATCTACAAAATAGTAAAAATAACATTGACATGTAGGGAAGGAAACGAAACAAACCGGAATGATGCACTTCCATTCATCAAGTTTGCTGAGATTAAGAGAATACAGATCATCGAGTGTAATTTCTTGATCTTTAACTTCCATCATGCCCCCATATATATATAATGTGTCTCTTCCAACAACCATGCAGGAGTTAATGCGTCCACAAGGTTTCACTACCTAAAAGTTTGCACTGAATTAATGATCCAATAATTGAATAAACCTAAATGCACATTGGATTAATAATCCAATAGTTGAAAGACACTAATAGCATGTGAAAAAACCTCAATCCAGCATTACAAACCTCTGCCAAATCAGAATTCTGCATTTCCAATTTAGCACCAGATTCATGAGGCTTTCCACCAGATTTGGCAGCCAACCCTCCATTATCAACAGTCACGGCTGTTGCCATATGCTGAGATATCTCATCAAGGTTGGTCTCCATGTCAGCTGCTTGGCACTCTGAATTCTCATCATCATTTGCTGCACATTCCTCTTGTTCAATTGGGTCAATCTTACCATCAAGATCCACATCCATATCTTTCTGCCCACAACTCTTTTTTAACTGAAAAACACCAATGCAGAAGGTAGCCACTATTAAAACAAAAGCAATATTAAATGAATGACTTCTATTTTTTATACCCAAAGAATGTGAACACAAACTTTTTAGGCAATGTATCTGGGAGATATCCAGATTAAATATTTTTCCTATACCATATAATTATATGATAAACAGAGTATACCTTATCTTTCGTTGATTTCTCCTTTCGTAGCTCCAATGGATACCTATATACAGTGTATAAACGTATTCAGTAAGTTGCATGATCTACAAAATGACATTCACAACTAAAGTAGTCATTGCCTTTATTTAAAATAAAAAGTCATTCATTATTGCAAATAATTAGAGAAATGAAGCAAGATATAGAGCCAAAACTGAATATCATGACAGTGCTATACCCATACATAAAAGATGTAAATACATAATATGTTTAGGAATAACTGAACCATTACAAAAATAATGTCAGGTAGAACTTACCACCGACGGCTGTCTATCTGGAAGCCATAAAGTTCATTCAGAAACAAGCTCATTATAACATCACCTGCACATTTGGGGGGAAGAAAGGCACCGGCCCATAAAAAGACAGACAATCACGAAGTCAGAGACTGAAACTGTATAGGAAGCAAGAATATAATGTGATGTAGTGAACACATTTAGTCATCAAACCTGATACTTTGAGGTCAGTCACACCACTTATATTTTGCAATGTTGTTTTAGCCTCATGCAGTGTTATTCATTAAAACACAGACAAACAAGTTTTACTCACTAACTTAATTCTCATTTCCTTTTTTTCAGTCTTGATTAGTACATTGAACGAAACCATTTCACTTCTCACCAATGCATGTATTATTCTTGACCAAACTTAACCCTGCCATCAGTACACAGTTGGTGCTATCACTATCATCTCACAAGCATTTTCATCACTGATCCTGTCCTTTTACCATCAATTCAAGGGTATACAGATGGTTTTTAAAGTGACAACAGTAGGTTACAAATTCAAGCACGTGAGGGAGTAGAGAATATAAATAAAGTAGTTTTTAACATTCTTATGAGCTTTGATAGGAGACAACCAGGTCTAGGAGTAACCATTTTAGATTAAGGATTGACAATATGCAAGGGAGCAGTTGATGAGGATTTGCAGTTCAATTACTTAGGATTAGTTTCACATGATATTTGTACATCAAAGCATGCCGCACATGCACATATATGATATCACAAGCAGATGTAAAGGAAAACCGAACACACAGACCAGAACAACTAACCTTGAACTTCCATATCCACCACACCACCGAATAGCAAGGCCCGCCTCTTATGAATACACATGGTAAACCCAGCACGAGGCCCAGGAGGCATCCCACTTTTCTTAACCTATTACAAAGGAAATGATAATAGCAACAATAAAACACATTCACAGCAACAATCTCAACAAAAGAGAACTTAATAAGATAATGATAACTTTAATTTCAGGAAAAGTTGATATGAGCAGCACAGAAGTTGCTTGCTCATAATTCTCAAGTCACTTATTTTTATAAAACATTAAAACAAGACTGAGACGAGAACATATAAGTTATCTACTTTCAGGAGCCAGCAGCATCTTAAACCTACTTATGATGATATGAATACAGTTAGACAGAATAGTACACCCACAAGCATGATTGAATTTCCATAAATGAAATAAAATCAAAGTGTTCTATGCATATATAACACTTCTATTAAAGAAACAAGACAAAGAAATAAGGGAAAAATAACTTTCCATTTAAATATAAAAGAAAACAGAATGGAAAATCATGGTCATACCGACAGCTATAAATATGCAACTCATATGCCAAAGAATCAATTAATAAGGATCTAGACAATAGTTTGATCATGTCAAGTGGGTCTGCTTATAGAAAACTACAGAATAATCCAAGAATGCTACCTTTGTATGCTTGCTGGGCATTAGTTTTAGAGTGATAACTTCTGTTTCCTCGTTTAGAAGAAAAAGGCTAAAGACAACTCACACTTTTTACAGTATAACCCCTGACTGTAGGGTAGACAAAATGACTTTGGGTCAAAGACATTGGCACTTGTGTTCCTTCCCAGCTCTCAAGAAAATAGTCAGTGATACAAATTAAATATTAGATGATTTTGTTAAGCTTAGCACAAAAAAAAAAAAAAAAAAAGATTTTGTTAGAACATTTAGAAGATCATCCTCTGTTTTTTATAGACAGATGGTGAAGTGAAAGTGGTCCCTTTGTAATTGTGTCCGTTGCCATAAAAAAATCATGCTTGCCTTTCCATTCTAATACACTTCTATATATTCATTGAAAAACAAAAAAAAAGTATTGAGGCTATGGACCTTGTTCCATTCCCAAGTTCTAGGATCAAGTGACCACATGTCTGAATGAACAATTCCTTTCTCGGAGCTGCTCTTATCAGATGAAACTTCTTTGGAATAGCCACCATATAAGAAAATCTGCAATGCCAAAGGAACTCTGTAAATATATATTTTTCTTTTTCTCCTGAAAACACTTCAATTCAGTGGTGGCAGAAAAGATGACAAAGTCAAATTCATTGAAAAGGACAATAAATGGTAAAGACAATGCATTTTTATTTGATAATTATTAATGATAATTTAAAAACTCAAGTCCGCAAACCAACAATAAAGAAAATCTTATATCAGAAAGCAGCTTACAACTTTCAGGCTAATACAAGCAAAATGGATTCAAATGCAAGCATTGCATTGTTCAACAAGCCAACAACTTAAAACTAATTAATCATTCATTAACAACCTTTTTTCTTTCTTTGTTTGGTTTTTATTTTTTTTATTATTATTTTTTTCCGAAGAGAGGGTGGGGGGGGGGGGGGGGGGGGGCGGGGCAGATAGTGATAGTGACTCTATCCTAGATCAAGAACCAACCTTACTGGTATGCATCAAACTCTGACCACTCAAGTCAATAAAATTTCTAGAAACCCTAAATCACCTCCATTTGGATTTCAATTTCCCTCGGAAAACCTAGGAATCATATCAAAGAAAATTCAAATTTACAAAATTCAAAAATACCTGTAAAAGTAAATAAACTCCTCTTTAACTCCAATGAAATATGACATTCTGAATGATAATTATATGTCCTGGACTTCGTAGCACATCTTAGGCAGAGTATGACAGATCTAAAATAACAAATAAAGCAGGGAATAGCTCCATAGCTACCATAACAAAGTGCATTATAAATCGCTAACCTCATCTTGGTTAACAAAAAACTGAAAACCACTACGAGCACTTGGCCACATGGATCCAGGACTAGGCTTTACTTCTTGCCACTACAATGCAACATTTCATTAGCATTGGTTAAATGATAGATGGGAATGTAACAGATAAGTATAACACTAGCCTCCTACAACAGGGGCCAAAAATGTGCACCTTGTACTGATCCAGGTCAAATACATACAAATCGTTATAATACCTGCACAAATGGAGTTAAACAGCTTCATTAATCATGTGGCATAAAGAAGTGCTATTAAGTTCATACAAACTGATTAGCGTTTATTACCAAACACGTTTAAAAAGAAACTCATTCTCTTCCTAGATGGAGGAAACAAATCAAGTAGAGAGACAGACATAATAGTTTTTATGTTAAATAGTTGACAATGTGTATTGAAAACAATAATGAAGTATTTGAAAGCTTAGAATCTACAATTATACTACAACTGACAAGTATGCAAGACAAGACAACAAAGTTCTGATCCTTGGTTCAGTTAGATTACATTCAAATACATAAATTATTGAATCTGGATTCCTCCTTATGCAAGACATTATGAAACCTCATCTGTTAGGAACAAAAATTTTATGAATATCCTTACCAAAAGGATATAGTATCAAGAAGGGCATCAATATATTCAACAAATCAAACTCATGATTAGAGTCCCTAATGTGCTTACATTTCTTAATTTTTTATAGAAACAGTTATGCAACAAAACAAGCTTGAGTTAGAGTCTCTTTTGTGGTTTAGGACAGGGTCTTAAAAATTCAAGCAGACAATCAACACAGATGCATTACTTAACAATGCTGAAACCTTCAACAACGTTGATAAAGACCCATCAACAACCTCACTTCTCTAAGAGTGTCATAGAATCCACCGAAAACAATAATCTTGTGCTTGTATAAAACCTGTAACAGAATCAAATAAAATTATTGAAAAAGAAAAAAGACCATATGAGATTAAAAGACAGGACTAATACATGAATTATGAAAATGTATCAAAACCTATATAGGCATCAACTACCGAAAAATGGATGACATTTAAAAAGCAATTGTGCAATACATAAAGCTGAGAAGTGTTAAAATTAGTTATTCAACTAGAAAGGAAAAAAATAAATACTTGTGAGCATGCATATGTTGATCAGCATGTGTAAGGGTCAATGCGTAATGTAGAGAGAGAGAGAGAGAGAGAGAGAGAGAGAGAGAGAGAGAGAGAGAGAGAGAGAGAGATGGAAGAATCCAAAGAGTTAAATTAGCAAGAAACAAACACCAAACAATAAAAAACAAAATATGTAAAATTAATCACACAAGCCATAAAAGACATCTGTGCCAACAACGAATGAAGATGTAGTTATTAAATTACAATACAACTAACTAATAAACATCTTGATGAAGGCTCCACAACAAGTGCTGAGAAAAATTTGCTAACTCTTTGAGAATCTAAATGGGACAAACTTGATGCATTAACAAAGAGACTAGAGAGTCGACCAATTCTATAGCATTGATGAGAACTGAACAGCTTGGTTCACACTTTTCTAGCTTTCTAATAAATGTAGGGCTTTTCTAATTAATAAATGCTCCTAACTTATCTAGACTAAATTTAAAAGAAAGAGATGACAAACTAATATGATCAAAAAATTCTAATTACAAATGCAATACTTGAAATATGAAGTAAATAGAACTTGAGCGGATCGTTCAATCTAACTATATTTTGAGAGCACAATGCTTTGGTCTTTGCTATTATCTTTTTTAAGTGTCAAACTGGATGAAATTGAAACTTTGGTAGCGTGTCATTTAAAATCAACACCATATGAAACCATTAACATTGACTACGTAATACACTGAATCATGAACTACAATTTGCAGAAGTTTTGCTGCTTCATTTAATTTGTTATTTTCATATAAAATACTAATTATTATTACTATTATAATTGAAAATTTGCAATGTTAACCATACCATAAATTATAATATACATTCATGTTCAACAACATTATTTTTGGGCAGGCTCAGATGTTTATTGAGTACAGAAGCAGAGTTGATAAGAGGTCATCAATTATTACTTCTAGTTTGCTTTCAGCCTATATCAAGTCAAACAAAGTTACAAATCCATTCTTCAAAATTAAATTAATTCCAATTGACACATTTCCTAATTTGCTCATGTCATGCTTTTTTATTCATATAAGAATTCTGCTTCATTCACACATTTAACACATGATGGTGCATCTTTACATAAACTTCACATTCAAGCCCCTATGGGTTGAAGTTGATATCATTGAGATCCTAAAAGAATAAGTGATGAATGTGTCAATCTGAAGTGACATGAACTTACCATTCGATGGCCTGAGCGTGGACTAGGGCAACCTTTTAGATTTATCTGTTCCCATTGGTTTGTCTTCAGGTCCAACGTCCAAAAGTCCTATGCCAACAAAATTGAAAGGCAAGATTATTAACTTAGGCACAAAACAAACTGATATATAGGTACAACAGTTCAAAACCCAAACTTTAATCAACCATGAATTCTTGAAAAGAAGCAATATGACAGAAGATTCACCTTGTAGTGATGGAACCTCTCTTGATTTGGGGATGTAAACTCACCACCTAATGAAAAAAAAAATGTAACTATATGTGTAATGCAATAGTTTGTGAATGTCTGCATGGTTGTACACATTAAGCCAAAATGCTGTCAGTTTACCAAAGATATAGAGATTATTCTTCCAAGCAACTGCTTGATGAGCACTACGAGGAGGTGGACTATTAGGGCTTGTAATTAACTTCCATTCCTGCTTTTCCACATCAAACCGGTAAAGATCACCATACACGAATGTCTGCAACAATTCAAATTCACTTAGTATCAGTGTCAGTAAAACAGAAAAATCATTTTTCTTCAAATGAAAACAGATGATTACATTCATGAATTTTAAGACCTTACCTTGTTGCCATTGTAGAATTCGCCCCCATAAAGGATCAATTCTGTCTCTTTCAAAGGATTTATGTTTAGCTACACAATAATTCAGAACAATCATCAAAGAATCAATCTAACATGCAAAAGTAAAAGAAAGGCCAACTCAACAAAATCGATAACAGCTACAAGTAAGTGCATTACTGAACAGTTGGATCGGGGAGACGGTGCTGGGACATTCTCCTCAACATGGACTTCCTTCTTCTTTGCCTCCTCCTTTTGTATACTCAACTGTGAAACCAAATACATACAATACAATCTAAGAAACTCCAACCCTCCAAAATCCTTGGCGTGTCATGTTAAACTCAGACACTTCAGGGACACTCTTCATGTGTCCTCAGTGTACTTTGATTTTTAAAGATGTTTTAAAATAAACATAAAACATGTCTGGAAACATGTCCTAAATTTTCAAGAATTTTCATGAGTGCTCATGCTTCTTAGTATACAATCATATACTTCAACAAAAACATTCACTACTTCATTGTTTTTTTTTTTTTTTCTAGAACAAACCTACATTATACCAACACATATTAAAACACAACAATTCAATTCACAAACCAATCATAAATTTGACCATAAAATCTCTTTCTGACATAAACCCATTAAATCTAACATATAACATAACAGTCCTATAATTCAACTCCCACCAAAATATAATTCTACAAAACACAATTTCTCTCAAAAAAATTTCCAGTGAAACAAACAAAATAATCTCCAAAACAAAACACAATTTGATCATTCTAAACATATAACATAACAGTCCCAAAATTGAACTCCAACCCATTATAACTTCAAACACACAAAAGCTTCAGGACCCATTTTTCTCTCAAAAATTTTCCAGTGAAACAAACAGAAGATATCGCAAAATTTCAAACAATTTTCACAAGAATTCAAAAATGAATACCAAAATGGCATCGATGTCATCTTCGGGAGAGAGCTTCTTGGACTCTCTGCGAGCTCTCTTCTCCTCAGCTTTGGCTGTTTTCTTCACTGTTTTCTCTTTGCCTTTTCCGGGCTTCTTCGTTTTCTTCCCCATTTTCACAAACTGCGGCTAGCTCTGAATGCAGAGAGTAAAGAGCAAATATAAACGACGGCGTTAGGGCCTTTGACGGTGTCGTTTTTTTGTTTATTAAACGAACCGTTTTGGATGCCCCCGAATTCTGGCGGGAGGCCTTTGAATTGGGCCCAAGCATAATGCACTTTAACAATGGCCCAATGAAACATGGGCTATAAACTTTTATTTACCTCGAAATCGAGTGCCATGTAAATTTTGTAGATCCTCGTTACAAGTTTCTCTTGGGCAAAAAGCTCCATCTTCTATGCTATTAATAATTTATCTTTATTCTTAAAAAATAAAAAATAGGGTTAAAATTTTAATTCAACAAAATTTAAAAACAAGAACAAAAACTACCCACGCAAGTATGTGAAGGCCATCTTTCATAGTTCTCCTTGCACATTTTTGATATGACAGAAGAGAACCGACTCTTCGGCTTCATAAAGGGGCTTCAACCTACGCCAAAATGTCCAAGACTTAGAGATGAAACAGGCAGCTAACCTGCTAGATTAACAATATTTAGCAAAGGGGGGTCAAGACCAGGCCAAGTGCAAGGGCCTATAGTATCGAAAAAGGCAGGGATCCCAAGAAAAAGCCAAGCCTGAGGCCAAGAAAAGCGAGCTCAAGACCAAGAGCCAAAGTGGACCAAGAAGAAAGAAAAAAGGCTTCACCTGCTCCAAGCCCCTAAAGAAAAAAAAAATTTCCTAAAAATTAGCATAATCTCTATCTAAACATATCTCACATACGTTTGATACATTTTTTTTCCCTAAAAACTAGCACACACTAAGTCCAGCAATTTACTCTATTTCAATCCCTTCCTGTGTAACCTCACTAACAATAAATAAATTCAAATTGAAAAATTATATCAAACTTAAAATAAAAAAAGAGTCTCATCGCATGTGCGAAGTGCATGTGATGAGGCTAGTAATTTATTAATAGGATTCTTTATTTGTGTTTCAACATTTTGCGTACTAAAATATTCTCACACAAATTCTTAAACTCTCTAAAATACCCCTATCTCTTAGTTAAATAATTTTAAATTAAAAAAAACACAAACTAGTTAAAAAAGTAATTTACTGTTCTTAAAATTTAAGTTTTTTCCTTTATCTTCTCCATTCAGCATAAAACTTAAGACATTATCTCTATCTCATTTTTTAACATTATTCTACCTTATCTTATCTCTTTCTTTAAAAAATAAAGCACACCGTTATTTATATATCACTTTTAAACATTATAACACTAAACAAAAAAAAAAAATACAAAAGAGTATTATTGCACGTGCAAAGCACGTGTGATAAGTCTAGTTTTAATATAAGAATTTACTTTTTCTATTTTACATACTCATTTTTCAAAATACTCTAGATCAAATTATCTATTTTATACTACATTATATTAAAATAAAAAAATTTCTTGATTTTATTGCTTTTCTTTCTTCACACAAAATAATCATTATCCATTCTCTTTCTTTAGCATCAGGATATGTAAAGAATGAATATGCAAAATAAATTGTGTTAGTGTAAATTTACACAATTATCGTAGTAATTTTGTAAATTTACACATTTTTAGCTTGACTGACGTAGGTGATTTTGATATTAAATATGTAAAATTGATAGCCTTTTCTATTTTGCATTGTTGGGGCCAAAAATTGCAAATGCACTTGTAGGGGTGATAAGCCCAATTGTATGTGTCTATGTATATATATATATATTATATATTGGGCTGGGGGCCCAATTCTAGGACATTGAGTAGTCCGAGTATAGGTAAAATATTGTTATGAGAGTCCGCGTTTGTGAGTGAAAAGGTGAGGATTGGTCATAAGAATCCAATAGGGTGGATCGAGGATGAATGCCTCCTCAGCAGAGCAAAGCTGAGGTCCGAAGGTGTGATCTGCCATCCAGGGTAACATTTCGGAAGATTCTATTGATAAGGATAAGTATCATAGAAGCACAAGACAATAGGAAGTCCTAATATATCTAAGAGAAAATTGCTACCACCGCATTGAATATTCTGTAGCTAAACTCTCTGACCGTATTAATCAGGAAGGGGTTGATGGGACAAGTATCCACACCAACAATATAAATCTACACGTGGAAGGTGTGGATGAAGGGAAGAAGAGAGTATAAAATAGAGAGGAGTCCCAGAGGTAAAGGGATCGGAGAATTAAGAAAGAAATACTATAGTAATAAAAAATGTACTTGTAATCCATTTCAAAGAATTATATACAAAAATTGATCTCTTCAGACTGTGCCAAAGACGACTTTCATTAGATACAACTAATCTATTTTTACTTTATTGTCATTTGGATCCACTGTATTGCTGCCCAACTCATTATAGCCTAGTTTTCCAATCCACTCTCTACAAATTCATTGTATTGGGCTCTTTGGGCCTAGATCATTTTAATTTTTGGGCTTAGGGCTCAAATCCGGTCCTTATAGCACTAATATCATTATTTATTATCTTTAGATATTATTTTTATATATTAAAAGAATTTAAAAAGTTAGCTATGACTTTGAAAAATGTCAAAAATATCCCTAAACTAATTAGATAATCCTCATTCTTAACAAATAAAAAATAGAGTTAAAATTGTAATTCAACAAAATTCAAAAAAAAAAAAAAAAAAACTACCAAATAATTTTTTTTTTCTTCTAAAAATTAGCATACTTTCTATTTGAATATATCTCACGCATGTAATTTGAACCAATAACAACTAACCACCTATAATATTTATGAAAATATTGCAAAAATATTGTGGACGTAACACTTCTTCACGTTTAATACAATTTTTCCTAAAAATTAGCACACACCAAACCTAGCAGTTTATTTATTTTAAATCCTAAATTTTAATTTTTTGAAAATTCATTCCTGTGTAATCTCACTAACAATGGATAAATTCAAGTTGAAAAATTACATTAAACTCAAAATAATAATAAAAAGAGCCTCATCGCATGCTTATTATCTCTCTCTCTCTCTCTCTCTCTCTCTCTCTCTCTCCCCCTTCAAACTAAAGGCTTTCAAAAACAAAATTGTTATTTTTAGTTCCTTTATTTTTTGTTAATCTCTTTTTAGTCTAGTTTGGGCTTGCTGGGACATGTTGTACAAGCAAAAAAAAAATTTACACAATTTTTTACTATAGATTTCATCACATTTGTTCTACATATTGCATTCTGATCAAACGGTGTTTTATCCATTTAATTTGTTATTCTCATGGAAAGCTTTTATTCATGACAAAAGTCTTTGATTATTCACTAAACATTTAATTTATTGAGCTATCACAACTTAATCATCAGTTTTTGGAGGCATTTGAGAATGAAATTCAGCGAAGGGTTTGACAGATTCTGTAAAATCATATTCTTTAATCTCACTCTGCAACTAATACATAATGATTAAATGCGCTTTTAATTATTCATATGCCAAGACATAAGACTAGATTTAGTTTATTATATTTCATTATTCTTTGAAAAGATAACAATATTCTTAACTTATTGGTTAATGCAGCCAAGTGTTAAATTTAATTGAGTAGCTTTTTCTTTTTTTGATGAGTTAATTGAGTAACTTGATGTATGACACTATATCATCTTTTTTTTTTTTTAATTTTAATTTTAATTTTTTTGAGAAGGACTATATCTTAGGTTTACCCCAATTTAAAAAAAAAAAATTTGATGCCAGATTTGCTTTTATTACAAATTTGCCACTGCTTTTGCAACTCATTGTTTTATTGGTACTGGCCTATGTGGTGGGATGAACATCCAAGAACTTGTAAACAAGTGATGAAGATGTTTACTTTGAGATTTTTAAAAGAAGTGTATGTGTATTCTCTTTTGCCTCTGTCAATAAACTGGTTGGCTGGTTGCCGTTTGTTGCAAAAGCTAAGGCCTTGAGTCTTTATCTTTTCTTTTTTCTCTACTCCAATAAGATTTTTACTTTAATTTTTTTTTTAAATTGAATGTATGCTTAATGCCTTGCACAACTTTAAAGAGAGAGAATGTCACGATAATGCTACAACAACGACAAAACTTTAGTCCCAAAATATCTTAATAATGTTAATGACATAAAATTTGTTAAGGTGGTAAATTGTGATAAAAGTAATATCATTTTCGCATTTAGGTCTAATTGACACAATTTTTATCATAAATTAGTCGCAACAAACCACGTCAATAATTGTGAAAATGGTGTCCTTAAACCTACCAAAAATGTCACCCTGAAAAGGCTTTAAATATCTATATATATATATATATATATATATATATTTTAAAGATGATATTGGTCTAAAATTTTAAAATATAAGGCAACAATTATGTCAATAAAGTGAGCAAAACACCTTTGATGTTAGTGTTGGAACTAGAATTTGATGTCAAAGGGAGACAATTTTTTAAGTGACAACCACATGAGTGCTAGAAACCAATCTAGCTAAATAATTAAAAGCTGTTTATGTGAATAATAAGAGCCATTTTAATCAAAAAAAAAAAAAAAATTCATCGTGTTAATTTGTTAGAATTTTTTTTTTTCCCAAATGCATAGGCCATTTTCTGATTTTTATTTGAAGTCAAATATTGCACGTACAATTCACATGAAGCGGTTTTAATAGTTGGACATATGACATAGGGAATTTTAATAATATATAGATACATTATTAAAATTAATGCATTTAAAAATATGGACATGTGACATAGGGAATTCATAAATATTTAACTATTTATTCAGTAAAAGAATATTTAATTATTTTTTACTAATTCAAGGGCACAATTATTTTTTCTATTATTGATAGCTTTTGTTAATAGATTTGCCTGTTCTCTTGTTGGCTTTTGTTCAATTGTTAACAAAGCAGCTAGATATGTGCAAGAATGCCATATTCCAAATCCATTCATTTTTTAATATAATAATTATTCTAAAATAAATTATTTTAAAAAAACATTTAATAAAAATAACTATATGAATTCATTTTATATAAATCACATGTGTTATGCATGTGTTCAAAGACTCTTTTTTTTTTTTAATTAAAAAATGAAGTATAAAATGTATGTCCTAATTTTATTTAGTTTCGATTTGAGTTTAAAATTTTTTACTTTAACTTTAAATCCTTAACTTGTCTTCTTGTACTAATTTTTTATGGAATTGAAAATTTTTAATATATCTTTGTATTCTTAATTTGTCTTATTATTCAATTATATAATAGTGCTAAGGAAGTATGGAAAAATAACACTGAAGAGTAATTATAATATATATATATATATATATATATAATTAGTATACTAAGATAATCAATACATAATAACAAATGCATTTACAATTAATTATTAACACTTTGACATAAATGCATAGTTTGGAAAAATGGAAGACTAAATGAAGAGAATCCTAAAAAATGTGCCATATGAAAGAAGGTCACAATTCCTTACATGAAGTTCCTTGCTTTTTTATATACTTGCCAATGCCTTGAGTAATGTACTATGCCTTTTAAATTTTTGTAAGAAATTATCTTATAGTCCATTTTATATTTATGAAATCTACTTCAATTATATTAAATACATGTTATTGAAAAGAGAAAAAAAAAGTAATTAAAAATTTGATCTTCTTTCTTAAGTATTTGGACAAATAATTAATTATTTTCCTCTAACTTAAGCATAAGTATTACCTATGGTATTGTAGGAGGGGTGAGGCTGAGTATGGAATAAAAACTATAGGCCCAGCCCTAGAAGGAAAAAGGCCCACTTGCACATCAATCCTAGCCCAACCCGTAGATTCGAGCCTGAAGAGGATAGATGAAGAGGCTGACCTCCTGAGGAGCAAGCATTCCTTGGGAATTACCAAGTAAGTTGATGGTACCAAAAAACAAGAAACCGAGGAAGGTGGAAGAAACGTGTGAGCAAAGAAGAAATGAAATATCTAGATAAAGTAGCCATTATCTTCGCATTTAATACACTGTACCAACTCAAATGGCCGCATTAAAGAAAGAATGACCCCTAAACAGTAACCTTAAAGCTTGCAGCACAGTTTACCACCTCTAACAAGCCTTGATGGGACAAGCATCCAAAGGAAGGCCCCTAACTATGCAAGTGGAGGGCTATGATGCAATCTAAAAGATTATATAAGGAAAGGAAACTCCTCCAAATTAGGGGACAAGAAACTGAAAGAAAACAAAAAAACTGTGTAGAGAAACCCTGTATCTAAAATACTTGAACTCAATACGAACATTGGCTCTTCGGCATCTGAGGAAGTATTAATTCCCAATTTGGTCTTATATGAATGATTTATTGAGCTATTTTCGTCTCAAACACAACGTTTAGATCACAAGACTGCATTAAAAGTGACATTAGAAACCCATTACTCTAAACAAATTATTGGAATTGGGCCTAACAACCTAACTCCATCACCCTAAGGGGCATAGTGTATCTTCAGGCCCATACAGGTATTATTACTCATTTGTTATCGTTGTTTGTTTGAGTTTAATTGATTTCATAATATTCTACCACATAAGTTCTTAAGGCTTCACAATTTTACATATCATTATCTTAATATAATTTTAATTCTATTATATACTTAAATATTCCAATAGAATTTTGACACATTATATTTTTTAAAAATAATATAATATATGTTTCACCATTATAGTAAATGTTTAATACTAGAATATTTATTTTTATATGCAAGCATAATCGTAAAAATACTTATTAGTAACTATCATAATCATCATTTTTTTTTATATTTTAAAAAATGACTAAATTTAGCTATAAAATTGGTAGTAGCCTTAAGCTACAACCTTACTCAATATTTTTTTATTGGAGGTGAATTTTGATAAATCCATCATTGGAATACATTTTCTTCTTGTAAGGACACAATTTTGTAATGTTGGGCTCTCAAGCGAGATGAACTTAGGCCCAACACATGAACAGTATCCGTGCAATGAATTTGTAAGAGAGTGTGCTCAATAAACTGAGCTCGAAAATGAGGTGGTTGATAGTCAAAGTGTGATTGTAAACAAATCAACAAAAACGAAGTGCTGATATTATATAAAGTTGTCCTCGGCTTGGTCCGAGGAGAAATATTCTTACAATTGTTTGAATGCCTATAACTTTCTCTCTTTCTCTCTCTCTCTTAGTTGTTTCTTCTCTTTTTCTCCAGATTTTTCAATGCCTTCTTTCCTTGTCTCCAGCTCTATTTATAAGTCAGTTCTTCTCACGTGCCAGTTAAGCGATTTTTCCTTGATATCTGTCCTATTGACCTTCCTTTAAAGTCTTTACACGGCAGCTGTAAAGGGTGAGAGTCACTGTTCAGACATCTTTTTCCCATTAATGCGGCCACAGGGTTAGCTGCAGGATAATAAATGCGATGGTAGCAGCTTTTTACATAATATCTCATTGCTTCCACCTGTCCTTTTTGCCTATATATATTAGGGAAATCTCCGAAAATATTAGGATAAAGGTTGGAGTGTATATCTTGGCCGTCCCTTTGATCATCCAAAGAGGTAATACCCCTCGGACTACTTCCTTCCGTCTTCATGCTAACTATATCTTAGCGAGGAGTTAAATTATGTTCCTTCCTTATGATTTACTGTCCTCAGATGGACAGGTCTCCTCGGACAGGCCCACGGCCCATCATCTAGAATTGGGCCTTTGACCCCTACAATAGCCCCTCAAAATTCCGACTTTCTCTCTTATCCGAGGGGAAGGACGGGATTTTGACTTCTATAAGGGTTAAAATCACCTTATTTTTCAACTTATCCACGTGAAGATGCCATTCCGTGTGTTTCGCAAACATCGCCGACGCTTCGGAAATTTCAACGTGCCATTTATTGCTCCAGGTAGCGTCTTGTTTTTTTCATCAACGGTGAGATACAGATCCTGTGGCCAAGATTTCTTCATGAAATTTCGAGCGGGATAACTCCCACTCACTTTCTCTTTGCTATATAAAAGGCTGTAGGGGAGTTACTTTTCCCACCTTACATTCGCTCAAGCTACCAGAAGATTTTTAGCGTTCTAGCCTTCAGAACTTCCCCTACCTTAACAGTCCTTAGAGCCTTTTTCAATGAAAACTCTAGATTTTTGAAAAGTTATTGAGACAAAAATCCTAACTATTCTTGTAAGTGCTTGACTTTTTAGTTCTTTTCTTCTCGGCTGAGCATCTCGGCCTTCTTGTCTCTGTCTTACCTCAGATTAGGAAATCCTCTTAGCAGTCTTTTACACATCTAAATAGGTAGATTTAAGAGCCTCGTAGATTCGCCTATATCCATAGAACTTTTTAAGGCAAAATACAACATACCCGAGGGAGTAAGTCTCCGGTACTGCCCACCGGAAAACATTGTGACCGATAGGAGAGCCGGCGAAGTGGTCATTCCCGTGATCGCTTTTTTAGAGGGAGGAATGACCATTCCCATGGGCACAGTTACTCGAGAATACCTTAGGAACCATAGGTTATGCCCGCACCAATGCGCTCCCAACCTGTTTAGGGTTTTGGGTTGCGTAGACACCCTCAATCAAATGATGGGCTTGCAACTCACCTGGCATGACATCGTGCATATGTACGAATGTCACTCTTTGGCCGACGGGGGGTACTACCTAAAATCCAGGTCCCCTATAGTAAAAATGTTGTCATGTCTTTCCAAGTCTAACAAGGGCATGAAGGACGACTACGTCATCGTCTCTAGGGCGTGGCATGACGGTTAACACTGTCCGACCAAGGAAGGGGAGCCAGGTGGGATGCCTTAAGACTAGATTGACTTATCATAGAATTTACACTCTAGGTTTCATTTTATTTTGTTGCTCAATCATTTAATTTTGACATAATATAATTGATCTCGTATTTCTTGGTTGTGATTGCAGATAGAAAGTTTGTTGCTCCAAGACTAAGCCTTGTGAATGTAGCAGGCTTGAATAAGCTTCTCAGATCCGAGGTGTTTGTGCACATAGACGGACAGCTGCGCGCCGTCCACTTGATACTGGATTTTGTCCCTCTGTCGGACAGCTTCCAGGAAATTGGGAACGCGCTCCGAGTAGGAGACAAAAAGATACATAGAATTGACGTCTCTTGGCCAGGGTTCTTGTCCAAGAAGGACCTTCCTCCGATTGAGTGGTCGCTTCAACAGGCTCTTCCTCCACCCGTTGTCCAAAGGGAAGAAACTGCTTCTTCTCGGCTGTTTTTGGAGACAGAGATAGATCAATTCTGCTTCGAGGGAGAAGAGGAAGTGCAAGCTAAACCTCGAAGCATACTAGATTCCGAGAGTACCGAGGAGGAGGAAGAAGAGATGTCCCTGCAGCCAAGGAAGGGGCTGAGAGACCTTCTGTCTAGGAGGAGCAATGGTGCACCTCCCAAGGATGCACCCAGGGCCAAAGTCCCTGTTAATCTCCCTTCACCTCCGCCTTTGCCTTCAACCAAGACTGGTCTTCTTCCAATGCCGAACCTAAAGAGGAAGAGGAAGGTCGTGGACCTGGACGCCGAAGAGGGCGAAGTACCTCAGCAACAACAAAAGGGGCCGAAGTAGCAGAAAAATGGGAAGGACAAAAGGGTCTCCCCATCCGAGAGCAGAGGAGACGCCAACACTAGGGACACCCAACAATCACCAGCCTGGGCCCCACGGTTGGATTTGGATTGAGCTCCAATCCCCTCGACCGCTTCCATTGGGGAGTTTCAGAAGGGGCACTCGGCTTACATTACCGAGGCTTTGGAGCGTTTACTGCTTTTGCCTCGGGACATGGAGATAGTAAGGTCCTGGAGGCAATCAAACTTGTTCATGTCTCTGAAAAGAGACTTGGCCATGGTGAGTTTCTGACCCCTTCTTACAAATTGGAGTTACTTACTTAAAAACTACGTGTTTTACTTCTGTATGTTGTGACACAATTCTATCGTTCTTCCCCTGCAGCTTACCCAACGGGTTTATGTAGCTGAAGATTAGGTCAGGGATGCCCATAACCAAGCTAGGGCTGAGGCCCAATCTCGTGCGGATGTTGAGAAAAGCTTGGGGGTTGCAAAGCATGAGAAGTAAGAACTGGCCAAAAAGTTAGTTATCGAGGAGAGGGAGAGGAGGAGCGTCAAGGCTGGTCTGAAGAGTGCCTAGGACCAAGTCGAGGACCAGCGGAAGAAGTTGTACATGACTGAGATAGAACTGGCAACTTAAAGACAGCTGATCTTGGAGCTCAAGTCCAGCCTAGAGAAGGCCGAGAAGGCAGCTCGGGATGCTGCGGTGGCAGCCGAGGCCGAGAAGAACGCCAAGTACATCCGTGGCATTGAGGAGACGAAAATAAAGCTTGCAGAAGAAGTCTTCGAGGTGTGCAGGGATTACTGCAAGTACACATGGGAGGAGACTTTGAACCTCGCAGGAGTCCCTGCCAGCTCGGAGCTTAGGTAGTCCAGGAAGATATACTTTCACCCGCAGATACACGTAGTCCCGACTGATCCTGCGCCTTTATCATCCCAAGCTCCGGAGCCATCTGGGCAGACGCTTGTTCCTTCTGAAGCCGACCATGAGTGCAGGAGGAAGAAGTGACACTGAAGGAAAGCACCGATATGAGGACGGATACTTCTCTCAAGGCCACGGATGCTGCTAAGGCAAAGGAGGTTGCTCCCATAGAGACTGGTGCTGAATCTTTGGTGGCCGAGCTGAGCGGACCGGACCATCTTCCTCCTCCAATTGCCAAGGCTTAGGGCCAGGGTTTTATTTTTTCTCATTTATGTAGTAACATTTTGTACGCTGACACAATGTACTTTATCTTTTTATTAATGAAAATATTTATATTTGCCTTTAATTACGCCCAATTCCATTCACTCGTTTATTTTGCTTTGTGGTTTTCAAATCAGTTATTTCAAAGTTATTTAATCAGCTCAACTTGTTTAATCAAATGGGGATAAACTTATGTCATTTTAAACCAATGTACAATTATGTGAACCCAAACTAATTTTTCAATACTTGGAACACTAAAATTGAAGGGGAATACCAATCATTTCAAGGTGTGTGGTCTGAGAGAACATGCAAGACCACGTTTCTGCTCAATACTTAGTGATATGTATGAGAGTGTTGAATTGCTCAAGGTATGGGATCCGAGAGGTTAGATACGACTGAGGTTTTATCGAACACTTAACAAAGTGAACTAGAGTATTAATTTACCCAAGGTATGTGGTCTGAGAGACCAGGCATGACCAAGGTTCTGTTTAACACTTAGTAAAATGGACTAGTATTAATTTACCCAAGGTATGTGGTCCGAGAGACCAGACATGACTAAGGTTCTGTTTATCACTTAGTAAAATGGGCTAGAGTATTAATTTACCCAAGGTATGTGGTCCGAGAGACCAGGCATGACCAAGGTTCTGTTTAACACTTAGTAAAATGGACTAGAATATTAATTTATCCAAGGCATGTGATTCGAGAGACCAGGCATAACCATGGTTCTGTTTAACACTTAGTACGCAAGCAATATAATAAACTTCACAATAATGGAAATTCTTATTAATAGTAATACCTTCTTAGGTTATTTACATTCCAGGGATGAAATATAGCTCATTTGTCTAAATCCTCCAAATAAAATGCACCTATTCCAGCTATTGAAAGGATGCGATATGGCCCTTCCTAATTGGGCCCCAGTTTTCCCTAAGCTGGGTTCTTTGTAGCACCCATTACTTTTCGCAAAACCAAGTCTCCTGGCACAAGTGGTCTCAGCTTGACATTGGCGTCATACCTCTGCTTGAGCTTGTGCTGATAGTAGGCCAGTTGGACCATGGCATTCTCCCTATGTTTGGCAACCAGATCCAAGCTTCTTTCTAACAGTCTATCGTTGTCGGCCGGGATGAAAGAGCTCGTTCTCATCGTCAGGAATCCTGTCTCTAGGGGAATAACAGCCTCTGCCCCGTATGTCATTGAAAATGGGCTCTCTCCCGTAGACCGACTTGGAATTGACTGATATGTCCAAAGAACATGCGGCAGTTCTTCTACCCACTTTCCCTTAGCATTATCCAACCTCTTCTTTAAACCGCTCACTATGACCTTGTTAACGGCTTCAGCTTGGCCGTTCTCCTGTGGATATGCAGGGGTGGAGTACTTGTTCGTGATGCCTAACCCACAGTAGTATCTTCTGAATGCTTTATTATCAAATTGAAGATAATTGTCCGAGATAAGTGTGTGTGGTACTCCAAACCGAATGACAATATTCTTCCATATGAACTTCTGGATGTCTACATCCCTGATGTTCGCCAATGGCTCGGCTTCGACCCACTTGGTGAAATAGTCTGTGCCAACGATCAGGTATTTTTTACTCCCAGCTGTCTTGGGGAAGGGACCTACAATGTCCAAGCCCCACTGAGCTAAAGGTCATGGGCTGGATAGAGGATCAAGAACTCCCCCTGGTTGATGAATATTCGGTACAAACCTCTGGCATTGATCACACTTCCTCACGTAACCCTGTGATTCCTTTTGCATGTTTGGCCACTAGTATCCCTAAGTTAGGGCTCTGTGAGCTAGAGATCTGCCTCCCGTGTGGCTCCCGCAAATTCCTTCGTGCAGTTCTTCAAGGAGCAGCTCAGTGACCTCAAGGTGTACGCACAACAAGTAGGGCCCAGAGAAAGAACGTTTGTATAGCTTATTATCTTCTGACAGCTAGAACCGAGGAACCTTCCTCCGCACCTTGTCTGCTTCGGCCTTGTCTTGCAGTAGGACATCATCTTTGAGATAGGTCACCATAGGGTCCATCTAGCTTGGTCCCACTTTAACTTGATAGATGTTGAGCCTTTCTTCCTCTTCGGCATGCTTATGCACATCTTCAACTAATATAAGCCGAGGTAGTCCTTGAGCCGAGGAGGTTGCAAGAGTGGCTAGGGAGTCTGCATGTGTATTCCCACTCCGAGGGATATGTTTTAAACTAAATGACCTGAACTATGACTGCAGCTGCTTGACATGTCCCAAATACTTTTGCATCCTTTCGTCTCGTGCTTCCAGCTCTCCCCTGACTTGGCCGACGATCAGTGCTGAATCCGAGAATACTTCCACGGTGTTTCCACCCATTCTTCTGACCATGGCCATTCCGACCAACAACGCTTCGTATTCCGCTTCATTTTTGGTAGCCGAGAAGTTTAGTCTGAGGGATTTTTCAATAATAACATTTTCTAGAGACACCAAAACTAATCCCACTCCCGAGCCTCTCTGATTAGCTGCATCATCAGCGTACACTTTCCAGGATGTGGGTCCTTGTACGGAGGCCGACTAAATTTTTATCCATGTGCATCATCTCGACATTTTCTTCTAACAAAGGCTCGGTAAATTCGGCTACCAGATCAGCCAGGATTTGCCCCTTAACAAAGGTGCGAGGCATGTACTTTATATCGAAAGCCCCTAGGATTGTACCCCATTTTGTAATTTTTTCCGTAAAATCTGCACTTCGAAGTAATGATCTGAGTGGGAGTTGGGTAAGGACCACAATCGTATGTGATTGAAAGTAGTGAGGAAATTTGTGTGTGGCATGAACCACTGCAAAGATGGCCTTCTCCAGTGGCAAGTAATGGACCTTGGCCTCATGAAGGGACTTGCTCATGTAGTAAATAGGTTTCTGAACGCCATTATCGATCAGTATAAGTACCAGACTCACTGCATGGGTGGCTACAGCGACATAGGCGAACAGAACCTCGTCCGTCGTGGGGCTGGACATGATGGGGGGTCGAGACAAATATTCTTTCAGCTGTTGGAAAGCCAGGACGCATTCTTCAATCCTTTCAAACCCCTTCCACTTGTTCAACAATTGGAAAAAAGGCCTACACCTATCTGCCAACCTAGAGATGAGTCGGTTAAGAGTAGCAATCATCCTAGTCAACTTTTGAATTTCTTTAGGATTCCGAGGAGGCTGTAGGTTATTGATCGCCTTTGTCTGGTCGGGATTGACCTCAAATCCGCGATGGGTGACCATATAGCCCAAAAATTTTCCTAATCCGACGCCGAAAGAGCATTTCGAAGCATTGAGTCGCAGCCTGTGTTTCCTTAAGATTTTAAAGATATTTTCGACGTCGCTGACATGCTCGGATTCCAGCTTACTCTTGACCACCATGTCGTCAATGTAAATCTCAATGCATTTTCCCAGTTGCAGCTCGAACATCTTCGTCATCATCCTCTAATAGGTGGCGCCTGCATTCTTCAAATCAAATGGCATCACCTTATAGTGATAGTTCCCAACGGGGGTAATGAAGGCTGTCTTTTCTTGATCATTCAAAGCTAAGGGAATCTGGTGGTACCCTTGAAAGGCGTTCAAGAAACTCATTCGCGGATCCCTCACAGTTGCGTCCACTAGCTGATCAATCCGAGGCATGGGGAAGGGATCCTTCGAATATGCTTTGTTCAAGTCTGTGAAATCCACACATACACGCCATTTCCCGTTCTTCTTCTTTACCACCACTGTATTAGCTAGCCATTCCGAATAAAAAACTTCCTTAACAGCCCCGGCCTGCTTGAGTTTGTTCACCTCCTCCCGAACAGCGTCAGAATGCTCATTGGATGAACATCGAGGTGGCTGCTTCTTGGGGAAGGCGGCTGGACTTACATTCAAGTGATGGCAGATAAACTCTGGATCTACACCTGGGACCTCATAAGAGTTCCAGGCAAATACATCAATGTTTCTCCTAAGGAGTGCCAACAGCTCTTCCTTATCCCGAGGAGGCAATTGAGCCCCGATCTGGAAAAACCTTTCTGGGTCTTTGTCAATGACAACTTTCTCTAACTTCTCACATTTCTTCTCGTCCAATTCCACAACAGTATGTGGAACCGGCATTCTTGATTACTATGGACCTTTATCAACAGAGGTCGTAGGCTCGGCAGTAGGCTGATGCATGATGGCCGATATAAGGCACTGCCTTGCCATAGATTGGCTTCCTACAATTTCCTCGACCCATCCTCCGGATGGAAATTTCACCTTCAAATATAAAGTTGACGAAACGACCCCTAGGGCATGAAGCCAGGGTCTGGCGATGATGGCCGTGTAGGGAGAATATGCATTCACCACGATGACGTCTAACTCAACCATCTCGGATCCTGCTTGCACGGGTAGCCTGATCTGTCTCTTAGGGATGACGGTTTTCCCATCGAAGCTAACCAAAGGTGAATCGTATGCTGTTAGATCTTCAAGTCTTAAATTTAGTCCTCTGTATAGGTCCGGATACATGATCTCAGCCCCACTCCCTTGATCAATCATCACCCTCTTCACGTCGTAACCCCCTATCCTAAGGGTGATGACCAGAGCGTCGTCATGGGGCTGTATAGTCCCCTGCTTATCTTCATCCGAGAAGCTTAAGACTGGTCGGACCTCTACCCTGACCCGTTTTGACTCTTAAGTCGCATCCTCGACAATAGACGGACATCACTCTGGAAGGGCATGATCTAATCCTCCTAGGTGCTACAAAGATAATGTTAATCGTGCCTAACGGGGGCCTTGACGAGGCGGTCCCCGAAGCCCCTGGCCTGCTATGGTCTCCCTGTCTATTGGGCTGATGTATAAACTGTTGTAGCTTTCCTTCCCTTACAAGTTGTTCTAAATGGCTCTTTAAGGTCCTACAATCCTCTGTAGTATGCCTTCGTTCCTGATGGTATTGACAATGAAGGCTTTGATTGCGCTTCGTGGGGTTTCCTCCCATCTTGTTTGGCCACCTAAAATATGGCTCGTTCTGAATCTTCTCCAAGATCTGGTGGATTGGTTCTCGGAACATGGAATGGACTGCCTGCGATGCGACAAACCCGGATTGCACACTATAGTCTCTTCGCGGCTTGCTGAAACTGTACCTGTCTGACTTGAAATCCCTCCTCTCCTGAGGGATAACCTTGGCTTTTTCCTTCCCAAGCAACTGATCCTCCTCGAGTCGCTTGTACTCATCGATGCAGTCCATTAGCCGACGCACGCTTCTCACTGGCTTCTTGGTCAGCGATTTCCTCAGATCATGCTCAGCTGGTAAGCCGACCTTGAAAGTTCTCACAGCCACATCATCGAAACTCTCTTCAATCTCATTAAACATCTCCTAGTACCTATCCGAGTACATTTTCAACGTCTTCCCCTATCGCATAGATACGGACAGCAAAGAATCTAATGGCCGAGGGACTCTAGTGTTCGTAAAGAACTGAAAGCAGAAGACCTTAGTGAGTGCCTGAAAGGATCCAATAGAATTGGCCGCAAGGCCATCAAACCATCTCATAGCTATGGGCCCCAAACTAGAAGGCAATACCTTGCACATAAGAGTCTCATTCCTAAAGTGGACAGCCATCCTTTGATTGAAATGACTCACGTGCTCTACAAGATCAGTTCGTCCGTTGTACGCGGTGAAAGTGGGCTGAGTAAAATGTCGAGGAAGCTTTCCTCCTTCGATTCTGCGCGTGAAGGGTGATTTGGAAATCTGGTTGAGTGCCCTATTCATTGCATCGTTCCCCACGCCTTTTGAGGACGCGTTTCTACCCTTGCGGTTATGGTGATGTTCGTCCCCATGGGAGAAGGATTCACTAGGGGGTGTACGTGATTGACGTCTATAATCATCATCAGAAGAATTATCAGTGATGGACGGACTGCTGGATGGACTACACCCCCTTCGCGCAAGGCGCAGCTTCTCTTTTAGACGATCAATCTTACATTGCATGTTCCTCGTAGTGTCTTTATGAGACCCGTCTCCCTCGTTTCGACGTCGACTCCTCCCAGTGTGTATGGTATGCACACTTCCTTCACGGTCCCTTTCTCGCTCAAGGTATACAAAATGATCAAGATGTTGTGAACCATCAGACTCCGTTCTGTTTGGACCTGATCTAACCATGGCTCAAATCTCAACTCACCTACGTACCAGTTAATCCCCACAGACGGCGCCAATTGTAAGGACACAATTTTGCAATGTTGGGCTTTCAAGCAAGATAAACTTAGGCCCAACACATAAACAGTATCCGTGCAATGAATTTGTAAGAGAGTGGGCTCAATAAAGTGGGCTCGAAAATGAGGTGGTTGATAGTCAAAGTGTGATTCTAAACAAATCAACAAAAATGAAGTGCTAATATTATATAAAGTTGTCCTCAGCTTGGTCCGAGGAAAAATATTCTTACAATTGTTTGAATGTCTATAACTTTCTCTCTTTCTCTCTTTCTTAGTTGTTTCTTCTCTTTTCCTCCGGATTGTTCAATGCCTTCTTTCCTTGCCTCCAGCTCTATTTATAAGCCAGTTCTTCTCACGTGTCAGTTAAGCGATTTTTCCTTGATACTTGTCCCATCAACCTTCCCTTAAAGTCTTTACACGGCAGCTGTAAAGGGTGAAAGTCACTGTTCAGACATCTTTTCCCCATTAATGCAGCCACAAGGTTAGCTGCCAGATAATAAATGCGATGGTAGTAGCCTTTTACATAATATCTCATTGCTTCCACCTGTCCTTTTTGCCTATATATATCAGGAGAATCTCCAGAAATATTAGGATAAAGGTTGGAGTGTATATCTTGGCCGTCCCTTTGATCATCCGAAGAGGTAATACCCCTCGGACCACTTCCTTCCGTCTTCATGATAACTATATCTTAGCGAGGAGTTAACCTGTGTTCCTTCCTTATGATTTACTGTCCTTAGATGGACAGGTTTCCTCGGATAAGCCTACGGCCCATCATCTAGAGTTGGCCCTTAGACCCCTACATTTCTTATATCCTCAATGCTTGCAAAATTTCTAGAAAATTAAGATCAATATCTATGTTTCAATAATTTGTTTAAATTGCAAAATTTTGTAATTTAAAACTATGCATAAAATATAAGCTTATAGATCATATAGTAAATAATATCCGATTGACACAAAATTTGACATATGTATTATAAGAGCGTAAAGAACATGCAACCCAACGGTTATATTTTCAAAATATGTAGTAATGTTGATTTTTTAAAGGAATTCATAGCCTCAGGTTACACCTAATTTTGTAGCTAAATTTTATCCTAAAATAATAGAGAAAATGCATTGCATATGTGGGAGAGCATGCATTTTCTGCCATATGAATTCCTTATAATTATCTTCATTTAATCTTCCAACTCACCAAACTTTGCATTTATGTCAAAATATTACTAATTAATTGTCATGTTATAATGGGATAAGCAATAAATGTCATTTGTACTATGTATTTATGTCAAAGTATTACTTTTTTTTTTAATACAAGATAGAAATTCTACTTTAGCCTAATCTAAGTGTATATGTGTGTGAAACTCCCTTTTGGAGACTTGAACCCCGGCCCTTACCCTCACACCCTACAAGCACTTATACTTATGTCAAAGTATTACTAAAGGGGTAAGGATTTGCTGCAAATTAAGTTGCAGTAACTCCTGCATAATGATGGTGGGAATTAATGGTGGAATAGAGAATTATGAGTAGTTGCTTCGAGGGAACCAGTCCTCCTTAAGATAGAGAAGAGATAGAGAGAAGAATTAGAGAATCAAGAACAATGAAACTTTTGTTATTTCTATTATGAATCTGATGTACAAGATACAAGTCCTCTAATAGCTAATTCTATAGCTTCTGGCAGTTACTTCCAGTCAATTATTATAATTAACCAACCTAACTAACTTCCCTCAAACACATCCTAGCTGTACCAGCTTATCTATACAACATATCCTAATCAGTTACAATCAATCCAATAGCTTGTTACTAACCCAATTACAACATCTATACAGAGTCTTAACAAATGCACGTGTCAAGTGGCTATTTGGTGAAAAATTCAATTTTGACATGGAAGTTTTCATTTAAATATAAGCCTAGACAGGTGTCTAAATGAAGCAAGATTTAAATGAAAAATTTCATGTTAAGATTAAAATTTTCACTAAATGGTCACTTGACACGTGTGTATTTTTGTAAGATTTGCTGCAACTTAGTTTGAAGCAAATCCTTGCCCTTTTAGTAATACTTCGACATAAATACATAGCACAAATGACATTTTTTTATTATCCCATTATAACATTACAATTAATTAGTAATATTTTGACATAAATGCAAAGTTTGGTGAGTTGGAAGATTAAATGAAGATAATTATAAAGAACGAGTCACATGGTAGAAAATGCATGCTCTCTCACATAAGCAATGCATGGGAAAATAGCTAATTCTATAGCTTATGGCAATTACTTTCAATTAGTTATTATAACTAACCACCCTAACTAACTTCCCTCAACCAAATCCTAAATGTACCAGCTTATCTATACAACATATCTTAATCAGTTACAATCAATCCAATAGCCTATTACTAACCCAATTACAACATCTATACAGAGTCTTAACAAATGCACGTGTCAAGTGGCTATTTGATGAAAAATTCAATCTTGACATGGAAGTTTTGATTTAAATATAAGGCTGGACAGGTGTCTATATGAGGCAAGATTTAAATGAAAACTTCTATGTCAAGATTAAAATTTTCACCAAATGGCCACTTGACACGTGTGTATTTTTACAGGAGTTGCTGCAACTTAGTTTGCAGTAAATACTTGCCCATTTAGTAATACTTTGACATAAGTACAAAGCACAAATGACATTTACTGATTATCCCATTATAACAGTACAATTAATTAGTAATATTTTGACATAATTTTGCAAAGTTTGGTGAGTTGGAGGATTAAATGAAGATAGTTATAAAGAACGAGTCACATGGCAGAAAATGCATGCTCTTTCACATAAGCAATGCATGGGAAAATAGCTAATTCTATAGCTTATGGCAGTTACTTTCAATTAATTATTATAACTAACCAACCTAACTAACTTCCCTCAACCACATTCTAACTGTACCAGCTTATCTATATGATACATCCTAATTAGTTACAATCAATCCAATAGCTTGTTACTAACCCGATTGCAAATTTACAATACGAAAAATTCAATCTTGACATGGAAGTTTTTATTTAAATATAAGGCTTGATAGGTGTTTATATGAGACAAGATTTAAATGAAAACTTCTATGTCAAGATTAAAATTTTCACCAAATGGCTACTTGACACGTGTATTTTTGCAAGAGTTACTGCAACTTAGTTTGTAGCAAATCCTTACCTTTTTAGTAATACTTTGACATAAATACATAGCACAAATGACATTTATTGATTATTCCATTATAACATTACAATTAATTAATTAGTAATATTTTGACATAAATGCAAAGTTTGGTGAGTTGGAAGATTAAATGAAGATAACTATAAAGAACAAGTCACATGGCAGAAAATTCATGCTCTCTCATATAAGCAATACACAGGAAAAATGTAGCATAATATGATTTTCTCTATTTTTTAGGATAAAATTTAGTTACAAAATTGAGTGTAACTTGAGGCTATGAATTCCTTTAAATATATCAATATTACTACATATTTTGAAAATCTAACCATTGAATTGCATGTTCTTTACGCTCTTATAATATATATAATGTCAATTTTTGTACCAATCGGATATTATTCACTATATAATCTATAAGCTTATATTTTATGCATAATTTTAAATTACAAAAACTTGCAATTTAAACAATTTATTGATAACATAGATATTGATATTAATTTTTTAGATATTTTGTAAGTATGGAGGATATAAGAAGAAAATGTATTCCAATGGTGGATTTATCAAAATTCACCTCCAATAAAAAAAATATTGAGTAAGGTTATAGCCTAAGGTTACAACTAATTTTATAACTAAACTTTTTTGAGAAACACACACACACACAAGAGAGAGGGAAAAAAAATATAAAAATTGATAATTATGACAGTTATTAATAAATATTTTTACGATTATGCTTGCAAATAAAAATAAATATTCTAGTATTAAGCATTTACTATAATGGTGAAACATATATTATATTATTTTTAAAAAATATAATGTGTCAAAATTCTATTGAGATATTTAAGAATATAATAAATTAAAAATTATATTAAGATGTAAAATTGTGTGGCCTTAAGAATTTTTTTTAGAGAGAGTCTTAACCTATGACGTCCAATCCTGATGATAGCTCTAGATCTCTTATTTAACCATCAGAAACTTTACCAATTGAACTAACTGGAACTCACATGCCTTAAAGAACTTACGTGGTATAATATTATGAAATCAATTATAATCAAACAAACAACTTTCCTAAAAAAAAAAAAAAATTAAACTCAAACAACCATATATGTATTGGTTGATATTAATTAATTTAGGTTGTGTTTGATATCTCTTCTAATAATGCATTTCACAAATTTCTAAATATGAGAATATATACTACCTATTTTGACTATATTAAAAAAATGCATTTAACAACCATAATGAGTATCCCTGAAACTGAGAATTCAATCTCAATTAAAAAATATATATTCCTTTATCTTAAATTTCTTTTTCTCTTTCATCAATTTTTTTTTCTCTGTTTCCATTTCATTATTCCACAAAACTAACTAACTCTCTCTCTCTCAAAACCAAAATTGATGAATAATTATGATATGACAAATCCTTCACTGACGATTTATTTTTTTATTTCTTATTCCTATTAGTGCTAGGACCATAGTTGTCAGTATCGTACGATACGCGATACATATCATACAATACGTATTGTATCGTGTGTAAAAAGTTCTGTATCGTATCGGCGTATCATAAGTGCTCATAAATCGTACGATATAGTGTGTGTTTCGTATAAATCGTATCGTATCGTAAAATTATACATATCGTACGATACATAGACAAATGCTTTAAAATGAGATTTTTTGTTAAAATTTGTACTTTTATTTGAATCTTACAAGTTGTTAGACTTATTCTAAACATAAAATTATTAGGTTACTTATTTAACTTAATAAAATAACATATTCATAAGTTTTTTTTTCTCTCTCTTTCTTCTACAAAATTTGAATTGCATAGTACACAGACTTCACTTTAATATTTACAAATTTATTTTCTATATCATGAATAAGATATTAATTGAAATTATAATTATTTTAAATTTTTTTTCACTATTGTTATAAGTTCAAGAAACTAGAATGCCAAGAAGATTTTTTTTAATTATTAAAATAAAAAAACAAGAAGAAATAGTAAATGTTAATGACGATGAAGAAAATTTTAATGAATAAATAAATTTGCAAAATAATAAACACGATGATAGTATTGACTTAGATGAGGTTGATTAGCCAATATAATGAAAATATATTAATTTTTGGGTCATTTGTTATATATTATCACTTTTGAATTTAAGTAATTTGAATGTATATGTTGTAAACACATGCTAGTTTGATTTATTTAGTTAGCTTGTTAAATATTATTACATAAGTGATGAAAGAATTAGTAATTAAGTAAATATATTCAAAATTTATAATGAATATATCCTTTATATAAGTATATTTATAATATTTTATAAATTTTATTAAGTGTTTGTGTATTTTACGACACACGATACGATACGATACATAATACAAAAAAATTAAAAATTGATTCATAATACGATTCACGTTTTAACAACTATGGTTAGGACCACTTCTTCAAGGTCAAGAGTGGAGTCATGGACAAAGAAATTCCTTTGATAAATAAAGTATTATTATTTCTTTAAAGAGTACAAGCATTTAATAATAAAAATGGTATTATTAGGACGTAAGTAAAGAGTTATAAATTGTTTTTCATTCCCTTCTATTCTTTCCATTTTCAAGGATTAAAAATGGGCTTATGAGAAAAATTAAAATTTTAAACAAAGCATTTAACAAAAAAAAAAAAAAAACTTTTAAATGAGGGAATAAAAAGAATACTTAAAAAAAAAAATTCTTTACATTCCATTCCCCCTACTACTCTCTCCAAAACAAATTGTAAATAAATTAGCTAATTTATTTTTATACAAATTATCTAATTAAATTTTTTTTATTTACTATTACTTATTAATTAAATTTGTACATCATATGTATTTTTTTTTTTTTTTTTGTCTCAAACTTTTCTATGTTTTGCACCGATTAATGATTAGATCGCCGCAAGAAATTATTGGCATCCTAACTCTTAAGGGTTGTGAGAGAGAGAAAACGGTCAAAGGATTTTGGGTTATCAACTAACAAAAGTATGCAATTTAAAAATAAAATAACAACAACAACAACAACAATAATAATTACTAGATTTAGTCAGATTTTAGTATAATTATAAATCCATATTGGTCAACCATTTGCAAAAATCATAAAGAACTTTCCATAAATATATTGGTATTTCAGTCAGGTCATAAATGACAACATTAAATAGACTAATTTTAGTTTCAAAAATAAAAAAGGTATAAATACACTTTTGGTCCCTATATTTTGAGTCATTTCTCGATTTGATCCCTAAATTGATTTTGCTCCTAAGTCAATCCCTGATTTTTCAAAATCGTTTTTAAAATGGTTCCTACTGTTAACCTCCCTACGAAAAATGCTAAAGTAGCAAACGGAATACACTGTTTGCTGACGTGGCTAATAAAATAATAATAATAAAATCACGTCAGCATGCCACGTCAACATTTTCTGAATTAAAAAAAAAGCCATGTCAGTATTTTCTAAAATAAAAAAAATTATTTTTCAATTTTAATTTAATTAAAAAAACAAAAATAAAAAATTATTTTTCAGTTTTAAAGATTGAGAAAAAAATTTATAGCAACTTTCTCAAATATTCTTGAATTTTCTTGGCAAACAAACACATCACAAAATTTTAAATATATCAATTTTTAGACAAAATTAAAGTTAAAAAAAAAACATTTGAAAACCCCACACAAACCCAAAACAAAATCCAGACTCACAAATGATTCATAACACTCTCAAGCTCTCTCTCTCTCTCTCTCTCTCTCTCTCTCTCTAACTCACCCACTCTCTTTTCCTCTCTTATCGGTGGTGGTGGAGTCATCCCACGATGAGGAGATGAAGGAATAGCGGCGGACCAACATTGAGACTCTCCTTCTTGGGCTCATAAACAACGTTGAAGCCAACGGGCTTGGAGACCGAGTCGAAGTGAGGCAACTCGTTTGGGATTGGACGAGTCTTCCAGCGAGTTTGATGGGTTCGATTTCAATCGGTGGTGATGAGTAGTTTTTCTCTTAATCTCTGACTTCTCTCTCTCTAAACTCGACTCTCTCTCTCTCTTGATTGTTTGATAAGTGGTGTGGTGGTGGGTTTGATTGTTTGATTAGTGGAGGTGGTGGTTGGATTTTTCTGTGTTTCCGTGGGGGTTGGTTGTTCATTGGTTTTGTGTTTATGTTTGTTTCATAAGAAAATTTATGGGTTTGGGTTTGGGTTTGGGTTTGAATTTCTGGGTTTGGGTGAAAATTTATGGGTTTGATTGGTAGGGGTGGTGACTGGGCTTGTGTTTATGTTTGTTTGTTAAATGTGAGTTATTTTAGTGTTTGGTTTGAAAGAAAATCTTAATTTTCTGGGGAAAAAGTTGATGATTGTTCAAGGAAAATTTATGAGGTTGGTTGGGTTTGTTGGTATTGTGAGCCGAATCGACTGGGTTTGTGTGTTTATGTTTGTTTCGTAAGAAAATTTTTGGTTTTGGGTGGAAAGAAAATGTTGTAATGAAAATCTTCGGCATTGACTTTTTAGATGTGAATTTAACAGTGTTTGGTTTGAAAGAAATTTTTTGGAAAAGATGTTGAATGCCCAGATATTTTTTGTGTTCTTGAGTTCTTGTGACTTGGGTTTATATTTTTGAGTTCTTGTGACTTGCCCATATATGAATCTATGTATTTTTATATTTTTAATTTTGTTTTTATGTTTTTTTTTTTTAATTTTGTTAAAATTGATAATTTTTTTTAATTCGATGCTAATGTGGCATGCTGATGTGGTTTTATTATTATTATTTTATTAACCACGTCAGCAAACAGTGTATTCCGTTTGCCACTTCAGCTTTTTTCGTAATTGGGTTAACGGTAGGGACCATTTTAAAAATGATTTTAAAAAATTAGGGACTGAACTAAGAGCAAAATCAGTTTATGAACCAAATCGAGAAATGGTCCAAAATATAGGGACCAAAAGTATATTTACGCCAATAAAAAAATAGACTAATTAATTTAAGGACAAAATAAGTAGTCCAATTTTGGTTATGCTATTTTAAGTCGACTTTAGCTGTAGTTGGGGTTACTCCAGAGTGACCAACTGATTAAGTATTGACAGCTTAGCCTATAAAAAGGCCATAAATAGCCACCATTTTTGTACAACCAATTAAGAGAGAATTGTTTTTCTACTCCCTCCTATCCTATTCCCTGTATCTTCTGCTTATATTATCTCAAAAAAACAAAAACAAAAATTTAAGAGAGAAAATCTCAGAATAGTGCAATAAAAATGGGCAGGACCTTCATCTTCATGCATTTTGTTGTCGTTTGCCTCTTCTTCTTTTGTATAGTAGAGTCTGAGGCAAAGCAACCGCTAGCACCAGCTTTATACGTATTTGGAGATTCATTTGTTGCATCTGGCAATGATAATATTCTAAACACAGATACAAAAGCAAATTATGCACCTTATGGCATAGATTTTCCAAATGGAACAACAGGCAGGGTCACAAATGGCCTTACATTGGCTGATTTCTATGGTAATTTTCTACACAAAAATCACACAAGCAAGTATCCTAGTATCAGTTTGTTCATTTTGAAAATAAGTTGAGAATTTATGCTTGTAAAATTCATAATTGGGATAGCTTGATGTAGCAGTGTGCCTTCAAATTATTCCAAGGCACTAACACGACGATTTGACCCAATGTTTTGGATTAATTTGTCATGGATTGATGGGCTAGATTTGGTTTATTATTTATTTTGGAACTCGGGTTAAGTTAGGCATGAGTTGATTAAAATTTCAATGTAACCCGTCTTGACTCACACTATTAATAATTTGAAAATTATGTGTTTTTGTGAGTTTGAGACTTGGCTTAAATCTATTAGCTTGATTTATTTTAGTATTTTAAGATTGTGTCATGTTAACGGGTGTTCTTAAGATAATAATTAATAATCTATTTTAGGAAAGTTTTAACTAAACTTCTACGAGAAATGAAAAAAATTGTTAAAACATTAATTACTTTTTTTTTTTTTCTTTTCACATATAAATTTTCTTTAAATAGATTGTTAACCATTGCCTTAAGGGCATTCGTCAGTATTTCCCTTTAAGATTTAAGATTTCAATTGAGTTTAGAATGTGAAAAACAATTGTTTAATTCTAATAATTTATTGAATAATGATCTAAATAGTTGAATCAATATATACTACTTTCATTAGGCTACTCTATCCATATCTTTGGTTTTTAGAGCTACCATGGATTGGATTTGTTTAGAGATTCTTTAATCCGAAGAAGTCAATTTTGTTTAAGAAGTACCCTAAACCCCCAATAGCTTGATGGATGCTATCATTTACGTAAGAACTAGAGCAATGTTGAAATTTTCTATGATAAATACTCTTAAATCTTATTAACTTTGTGATCTAAATGCAGCTCAATGGCTTGGATTACAAGTCCCTCCTCCATACTTGCTTTTCAATCAGACAGAAAAACACACTGAGGGATTTAACTATGCATCTGGCCCAGCTGGGATCCGTCCTGAAACTAGCACTGTTGATCATGTAAGAAATTCAATTTTTGTTTTCCATTTGGCAATTTTGTAACATGTCTAAAAGCACGCGGTTTTTTTTTTTTTTTTAAGGCTCGTGCTTTGCCCGATATTAGACTTAAACTAATATAATATGTAATTTTATCGTGAATTTTTTTTTAATATGCAAACTATACGTAATTTATCCAAATCTTTATTAAGAATAACTACGTACCTGTTGCGAAGAGAAAATATATTTTTGAGCTGTTTTAGGATTCAAATTTTATTATATAGTATATAATGTTTTTCAAAAAACTAAAAATCCGTCTTTATTTCTTCTATTGGCTTTATCATGCAGGGTGTATTTTTAAGCATGGACAAGCAAGTTGAGTTGTTTAAGAAGACAGCTCAAGAATATTTGCCAACACTTTTTGGTAATTTAGATGAGCTCAAAGACTACTTGTCAAAGTCTATTTTTCTTGTTGTGATTGGCAGAAATGATTATACCCAGAATTTTCTTTCACCTAAATACAATAGTAGCAGCAAGTGGAATATGAAACAATTCGCTGAGATCATTGTAGATGAACTCGGAAGTAAAATATTGGTAAGTCCATTCTATCCAATTAGGAATAAAGATTCGATGTCTCGCTTTTATTATTTCATTCTATACTCCACCAACTATAATATGTCATGTGTACAATTTTTTTTAATTTAAATTTTGATTATTTTATAAGAAAAAATAATACGTGTGAGTTGTGTAACCAATTGCCAGTGGAATATAATTTAGAATTAAAAATGAGACATAGCCTCATATATAATCATGAGTGCATGGTCTTGATTTTGTGCAGGATTTGTATACGGTAGGAGCTAGAAAGTTTCTAGTGTTTGAGATAGACGCCATGGGTTGTGAACCAGCTTTCTATGAAAAACAAAAGAACAAATGTTCAGATAAATTAACTTCTTATATATCTACTTACAATCACAAGCTTGAAGTAGAGCTTCAAATTTTGGCCAAAACTGTTAGAGGCGCAATATTCGCTCTGGCAAAGAGGTATCAATTAATGTATGATCTGGTGGCAAATCCTACTCGTTATGGTGAGTCCTATTCCTTTCTTTCTCTTAAAAAAAAAAAAAAAAAAAAAAAAACCCACTTTTATGAGAATTGAGATAAAAAATTTGTATATAAAATATTCATTAAATTGAGCATATCATGAGGTTATTATAGTACGTTAAGATGGATATGTGGAAATTCAAATAAATGATAAAGAATTTTGTTTATATATGATAGGAATAACTCCTTTTAATAAAAGGATAATATATAGTCTTTGAGATAGTCTAATTATCTACAAAAGAGACCAATTAATGCATATAAAAAAAAATTGTGATTTGATTCAAGCCGATGGAATAAAAAGAGATAAAGGACAAGTATAAAATAACACTAACAAAAATTGTTTTAAAAAAATAAACATATTATTTAAAAAGGTCGACATTGAGAAGATTACTTATGTGGTTGACTTTACTTAGTTATTTTTTTTTTAGAGAGTTTTTCAATCTATGACATCCGCTTCTAATGAAAACTCTTTATCATCAAACTAAGGCACCAATCAGTTTTTTAGTATAGGCGGGAATTGAACCCCAAATTTTTTATTCAATTATCTCTAATTTTACTAATTGAGCTAACTAGAACTCACACTTTAATTAATTTGTTGATGAATTATAGTTGATATTAAATTTTTTGGACTAATTAAGGGTTTATTATTGTTTGTATTATATTTGATAAGAAGAAGGAACTCAAAATCCAATGATTTATATATTCTTTCCTTTTTCCTAGCCTTAGCTTTCTCAATGACCAAAGAGATAATCATATAATTTATTTATAAAAAAATTATACTTGTCGATAAATTTTGTTTGTTTGTAACTTAAGAGATCTAAATTTTTACAGGGCTAAAGGATTCACTAAACCCATGTTGTTCTGTTTCACAATCGGGGCTATGTGTTCCAAATCAAGCCCCTTGCCAAGACAGGAAATCGCAAGTCTTTTTCGATGCAATTCACCCAACAGAAGCAGTATACAGTATTATTGCAAATCAATGTTTGAATGGTACTGGCCTATGTGGTTCACTGAACATCCAAGAACTTTTAAGCAAGTGATGAAGATGTTTACTTAGAGGTTTTAAAAAGAAGTATATCTGTGATCTCTTTTGCCTTTGTGCAAATTGCTGAATTAATAAACTGGTTGAATTGATGCTTAATACCTTGCACAACTTTAGAGAGAGAAAATGTCATGATGATTGATGATGCTACTATCACGACAAAACCTTTGTACCAAAAATGTCATTATAATGACATAATATTTGTTAAGGAAGTAAGTTATGGTAGAAGCTACTATATCATCTTCACATAGATCTAACTGACACCATTTTTATTACACATAAATCGCAACGGTGAAATTATAAAATATAAAGCAACAAATATTAGTAGTGAGCAAAAAACACCTTAACACACCATTTTTTATTACACATAAATCGCAACGGTGAAATTATAAAATATAAAGCAACAAATATTAGTAGTGAGCAAAAAACACCTTAACACCTTTAATATTAGTAGTGGAGCCAGAATTTAATGCCAAGTGAGACAAAATTTCATTAATAAAGTTTGGCTATAAAATTAATTGTAGACTTAGGCTACAAATTTAATATCTTTTTATTGGAAGTGAATTTTGACAAATCCATCATTAAATTACATATTCTTCTTATATCCTCCATACTTGCAAAATTTCAAGAAAATTAAATATCAATAACTATGTCATCAATAAAATTTTTAATTTGCAAGTTTTTATAATTTAAAATTATGCACAAAATATAAGCTTATAGATCATATAGTGAATAATATCCGATTGACACAAATTTTAACATGTGTATTAAGAGTGTAAAAAACATGCAATTCAATAGTTAGATTTTTAAAATATGTTATAATATTTATTTTATTGAGTGAGTTTATAACCTTAAGTTACAGCCAATTTTTTAGCTAAACTTTGTCCATGCTTGCAAAATTTCAAGAAAATTAAAAATCAAAAACTATGTCATCAATAAATTTTTTAAATTGCAAGTTTTTGTAATTTAAAATTATGCACAAAATATAAGCTTATAGATCATATAGTAAATAATATCCGATTGACACAAATTTTAACATGTGAATTAAGAGTGTAAAGATCATGCAATTTAACGGTTAGATTTTCAAAATATGTTATAATATTTATTTTATTGAGTAAGTTTATAACCTTAAGCTACAACTAATTTTTTAGCTCAATTTTGTCCAAATTTTATTAAGCAAGACACACATTCATGCACACAAGTACTAGAAACCAATCTAAATAATTAAAAGCTATTTATGTGAATAATAGGTGATATTTTAAAAAGAAAAAAAAAACATATTTGCATTGTGTTAATTTGTTAAGTTTTTTTTTTCCCCAAATGCATAAGCCATTTCATGATTTTTATTTGAAGTCAAGATTCCACATATGTAACAGTTTTTAATAGTTAGGCTAATCTCAAATAGATTCCTTATAAATTCTGATATTTTAATTAAGGAAAGTTCTAACGGATGCATTTAGGGTAATGGTTAATAATTCATTTAAAAAAAGATTTTATGGGAAAAAAAATTAATGTTTTGACAGCTTTTTCCATTTTTCATAAAAATTGTGTCAAAACTTTCATAAAATTGACTGTTAACTATTGCCCTAAGGACATCTGTTAGCATGACCCTTTAATTAATATAGACTTATAAAATAGTCAAACTGTGATTTTCTAAAACTATATTGTGAATATATATGTATCTAAAACAATTTAACTTTGAAGTTTATTTTTTACATTTTAAGTGATAGTCTAGTGGTAATAACATTCCTTATAGTATCTCATTTTCATGGTTCAAACCACACCTCTCTCTCTCCCTCCCCTCCCCCTGCTATCTACCAATCTAAAAAGAAAGAAGATAATTTGTTTGTGTTGGGAGAACCACAATTTGACTCCCTACAACCACTCTAAAAATAGGCCCGCGTAGTGTGATGTTGAATGCCATAAAAGATTGGAGTGTGTCTTCCTCACCACCAATTGGTTTTAAGGTGGAATGACACAGCTCACGGTCCGACAAATGGTATCAGAGCCAAGGCAATGAGTTCGAGTCACGAGAGTGTCATTGTGAGGGAGGGATTGTTGGGGGGATTACAATTAGACTCCCTACAACCACTCTAAAAACAAGTCCGTGTGGTATGATGTTGAATGCCATAAAAGATTTGAGTGTGTCTTCCTCATCATCAATTGATTTTGAGGTGGAATGACACAGCTCACAGTTCGACAGTTAGTTTGTGTCTTATATGATGAACATTGTAATAAAATGACATGTCTCTTAAGGAAAAAAAGGATACCTAAATTTAACCTAGAGCCTTTGTATCTTGGGTGACATTGCTTGTTTTCCTTTATAAGAAGAATTTTAGTGTTTAAAGCCTCATCCTATTGTTGTAACTATTGAATTATAAAAATAAAAATAAAAATAATTTTTTTTTCCCTTAGTCGATATATGAAAAGTTTTAAACTAAATTGCAATACACACCATTAAATTTTGGGATAATTTTTTATTTTGTCCCTAAAAGTTTCAAAATTTGCTATGCACCAAATTATCTCGCACCTAAGGGTCCCAATGCTACTATGCCCTACAATCCTGAACAATTTGCTGAATTTGTTGTTAAGCAAATGGGAATTCATTTACAGGTACGTAACTCAATTATTTTCATGACCTGGGTACTATGTTATGCATGTATGCATGTACAATAAAAAGAGGACAAGAGTGACATAGTAGTATGGATTTTTTTTTTTTTTTTTTTTTTTTTTTTTTTTTTTTTTTTTTTTTCATTTGGGCTATTTTTACTGACAATTTCATTATGGGGCTGAAAAGCAAACTAATTGGTTAAATAGCATCTCGAGTTCAACGTGGATTTTTTCCTCGTGAGCTTTTGCCACCTCTTGGAACTCTTTCAGTGAACTCGAGAGTCGAGTTTTAGAGGCTTGAGATACTACTAAACCAAATGATTTGCTTTTGGGCCACATAACGAATTTGTTAGTAAAATCAACCAAAGGGCAAAAAAATCCTAGTTATATCGCATGTTGGGAGCAAGGAATTTTGTAGTGTTTGAGATTGGTGCAAGAGGTTTGTTTGCCAGTCATGTTAAACACACCTCAACCAATGCCACCAAAGACTAGATGCCTTGATCAAGTCAATTCTTTGGTATCTATTTACAATGCCAAGCTTGCTGCAAAGCTCAATGAATTAGGCTCCTTCCTTAAAAGGCTCAAAGTTTGTTCTTGCAAAAGCTTTTGGATTTACGCAGGACAATATATTGAATCCTACTCACTATGGTAAGTTTACTTTGCCTGATTTTTTCACAAATCTGTTTGTTTGCTGAGAATGTGTTGGAAAATGTGAGGAGCAAGAATGCTAACTCATAACTTCACCTTTTGAATTTCTTTGTTTTCACAGCAAGCAAAGGCATAAAAAATAGTCTGATTATTTATTTGTGTCCAGTACATTCATAACTTTGAATCCTACTTTCTATAGGGTTACAGGATTCAAGAAATTCATGTTGTACAACTACACAATTTGGGTAATGTATTCCAAATTAAGCACCTTGCAAAGACAGGAGCTCACATGTATTTTTTAATGGAACGCACCCTTCTGATGCAACAAATAAGGTTATTGCTACAGACTACAGAGTGCTTCAATGGCATACATCTATGTTCCCCGATGAATGTCCAACGACTTGTGCGGAAGTGACGGATTAAGAGCTTCTCTTAAGCTTGAGATATAGCCGAACCCAAAATTTTAAGACTAAGGTTTGATTGTTGTCGTCTTAAGCATAAGTTATGAGCAAATAAACTCTAAAATTGTTACTTGATTTCTTTATACTTTTCTATTGCATTTGTACACGGACAAGTAGTGAATAAAACTATGTTTTTATGCAAAGTGAATTTGTGTTTTGAGAGCAAGCTAACCAACTTCGTAGTGATATATAATTTTTCAATGATCCTCCATAGAATATGGTCTTTAAGTATGTATAACGTTCCCACAATATCAGCTCAATGATAGCCTTTTGGCCAGCAACTGAATCAATTAATTAGTTAAACTAAACCACAATTGAAAATCTTAAATAAAAAAAATAACCATTTGTTTATACACCGATTGAAAGAATTAGCTATTAAAATAATAAAAGATCATTTGTCACATACAAGAATACAAGTATAAGACCACACACACCTTCAAGGAATGGAGTCAAAATGAATTTTAGAGAAGATGACAAACTGATCCCATGAAATTACAAATTTTCTCAACATTTTAAGCAGATTAAATCTTTGATCATCTTAACAACACATGACAAATCAATCCTCTATTTGGGATAAGGCGATCGAGTTGGTTGAACTTGGAAGAGAGAGGATTTTTAATACAGAGCCTTAATATATCCTTGAGGGAGTGATAGTATATACCTGGAAAAACATTAGCAACCTTGAATGATTTTCTCAGAAAAGCATTAGCAACCATGAATGATTTTCTCATATGCTATTCAGGAAGAGGTATACAGCAGCAACACAGCCAAGCAGAACCCCATGAAAAACCACAAAAACAAAAGAGACAGGATACAACACAAGAAAAATTAGAAGCAAAGCAAGAAAATACATTACTAAGACATTGACTCCTTGTAAGACCCAAAATCAAAACAAGAAACAAAAATCAAGCCACCTGTGATGTTTCCAGTTATGTGAGTTACCTAGTTTTGACCAAAAAGAAGTGACAAGCTTTGTCTAGTCCCTTGTTGTTTCTGTCAAAGGTTTCAGTAATTTCTCTAGCAATCTTAGTCTAATATTATTATACTGATTTCCTTCCAACTAATAAACTATAGTCTAGGTTGTTGGGTTGGTTGACTTCTAGCCAACTGTCAATCTAATCCAATATTTTTCCATTTTTAATATGCCAGTGAAATAAGACATCACAAAGAAATTCAAATCTTAGCAGCATTTAAAAGTGGGTAATCCAACTCAACAATAAACACCCACTCAAAAGTCAAAATAATAAATAAGACGGCTAATGCCACAGTTACAAATTATTTTACAACATTCTTATAAAATATTGTTGTTGCCAATTTTTTACTAATTTTTATTTAGGCTTACAATTAACATCACTAACCACTTATCACATTAGCAATTAATTTTTTTTTTCAAAAAAATTTGTATCTGTTACATTACTCATATAAGATATCCTTCTTTTGCCAATTGCCAGAAGCCAATTACTTTCAACCATATCAACATTTTATTAAATGAACTGATGGATGAATGTCTCAATATGCTTATTTATTACTATTGTTTTTTTGATAATCTCTATATTAATTATTAAACAAGCTAAATTTCATATCAATATGCTATTATTCAATATTCAATCCAAAACTTTTTCAGTCAATTTTTCAAATCTAAAAATTCATAATTTTGAAAATTACTTAATTGATTAGATAAGATGATTCTTAATCTTCAATTTTCTTGATATTTGATGAGCACAATAGTGATATAGGGATTATCTAACAATGTATTGGGTTTTTTTTTTTTTTTAATGAAAACTTATTAAATATTTTTTTTAGAAAGTTTCAACCTACGATATCTACTCCCAGGGCTGACTCAAGGTATTGTGGGGCATAAGGCAACAACTTTAAGTGAGATCTATTTTTATACTTTGAATATTAATAGAATATTTATTTAACTTTTGGTTTTTTTTCATTTAAAATCTATTTTTTTAGAAAAAAATTAAAATTAAAACAAACCCATCGAATTATTTAATGACTATACAACTAAAATAAACACTATTTATTGAATGAAGTAACCAAATACTAAAATATTATGAATGAAAATTTTAATAAAGTTATATATTTGATATTTCTAAATAGAATTAGAGTATAAATTTATTTACTAATGTAAGATTAATGAGTTCTTTTAACATTTATGTGTGAGAGACTAAATAATTGACCTATCCAATGAAAATATTTTTCTTTAACTGGTTTTTCTTTGATAAAAAACAACAATTTTTTTTTTATTAGTGAATATTTAGGGCTTTATTAATATTTCTATTTGTACAATAATATCTCTATTGGTAAAAATTTAGGAGCCTTTTTTCGTTGGGGGCCTTAGGCGGTTGCCTATTTGGCTCACCCATTGAGCCGGCACTATCTGCTCCTGATAATAACTTTTTACCGGTTGAATTAATCGAAACCCACCATTTACTAAATATTTTGATATAACATTATAAAGAACTAGCATGTAGTCCGTGCTTATGTACGAAAATATTAACAATTGTGATGATAAGATGTTCATCTTGGTAGATTTAGTTTTCACATTGAGTATTATGAATAGAGGTAACTTAACACCAATATTTAAAAATCAAATTGGGCACATAGCACAAAATTAAACTACAATTAGAAATTGGATACATAGCACAAAATTAACGACAAGAACTGATCATTGAGCTTGGAATTTTCTTGGAGGTGCTAATGAAACGGTAATGTATGAGAGTGTGAAGCAAGGAAGGGTGGGATTGAACATTGTGTTTGAACCCGGCCTTACTCTTAGAAATCCAAAAGGAGGATGAGAGGGTAGTGTGTGAATCTAGTTGGTAGAGGTTGAGATAGAAGGAGACATGAGATGACAATATGGCATTAAGAGGAGATGTTGTTTTACTTTTATAGTCTTTTTCGTTTGACTCCTTGGTTCTAGTAGTGGGATTAGAAGAGCTCCAAACTCTATTGAGTTCACCCATAAAAGTGTGCAGGTGAAATTTTCCTTGCTTAGGCCAATGAGTATTATCATTGTGGTTTTCTTGGTTTCTGTGTTAAATGTTAATGAATCATTTATTTGGGCACAAAAAATTAGAAAATTTAGATAAAATACATGACACAAAATTGGTATCCAATTTATAATCTAATTAGATTTATTATGGTTTTCTTGGCTTTCGTGTTAAATGTTAATGCATCATTTATTTGGACACAAAAAATTAGAAAATTTAGATAAGATACATAACACAAAATTAGAGTCCAATTTATAATTTAATTAGATTTTTTTTTTTGAGTTTTGGTTAGGACAAGTGGCGTAAAATTGAAAATTCAAATTTAAACATATGACACAAAATTGAAACTCTAATTTGGAATTCTATTTAAGTTTCTCTCTGCTTCATCTATTATTATATACTAGCATGTAGTCCGTGATTACGCATAGAAATATTAACAATTGTGATAATAAGATGTTCATTTTGGTAGATTCAGTTTACACATTGAGTTTGGAATCTTTTTGGAGGTGTCAATGAAGCGGTAATGTATGAGAGTGTGAAGTAAGGAAGAGTGAGATTGAACATTGTGTTTGAACCCGACCTTACTCTTAGAAATCCAAAAGGAGGAGGAGAGGGTAATGTGTGAATCTGGTTGGTAGAGGTTGAGAGAGAAGGAGAAGACATGGAATGACGATATGACATTAGGAGGAGATGATGTTTTACTTTTATAGTTTTTTTCGTTGAACTCCTTGGTTCTAGTAGTGGGCAGGTGAGATGTTCAGCCATAAAAGTGTGCAGGTGAGATGTTCTTGCTTAGGCCAATGAGCATTATCATTATGATTTTCTTGGCTTCCATGTTAAATGTTAATGCATAATTTATTTTGGTACAAAAATTTAAAAACTTAAATAAGATACATGACACAAAACTGGAGTTCAATTTATAATCTAATTAGATTTTTTTTTTTTTTTGAGTTTTGGTTAGGACAAGTGGTGCAAATAAGATGTTCATTTTGGTAGATTCAGTTTACACATTGAGCTTGGAATCTTTTTGGAGGTGTCAATGAAGCGGTAATGTATGAGAGTGTGAAGTAAGGAAGAGTGAGATTGAACATTGTGTTTGAATCCGACCTTACTCTTAGAAATCCAAAAGGAGGAGGAGAGGGTAATGTGTGAATCTGGTTGGTAGAGGTTGAGAGAGAAGGAGAAGACATGGAATGACGATATGAGGAGATGATGTTTTACTTTTATAGTTTTTCTCGTTGAACTCCTTGGTTCTAGTAGTGGGCAGGTGAGATGTTCAGTCATAAAAGTGTGCAGGTGAGATGTTCTTGCTTAGGCCAATGAGCATTATCATTATGATTTTCTTGGCTTCCATGTTAAATGTTAATGCATCATTTATTTTGGTACAAAAATTTAAAAACTTAAATAAGATACATGACACAAAACTGGAGTTCAATTTATAATCTAATTAGATTTTTTTTTTTTTTTTGAGTTTTGGTTAGGACAAGTGGTGCAAAATTGAGAATCCAAATTTAGACATATGGTACAAAATTGAAACTCTGATTTGGAATTCTATTTGAGTTTCTCTCTGCTTCACCTATTATTATATATATAGATATATAGACTAGTGTGTAACCCCGTGCATATGCACGGGTACATTTAAAAACATTCTCAATTACATATAATATATATATATATATATATATATATGATTTGAAATCTAATTGAATCTAGACTCTTTGGTTTTTGCCCTCAATAATTTACTTACCATAAAAATTAACAAATTAGATGGGACACATGTCGAAAAATTAAACTTCAATTTAAAATCTAATTGATTTTAGACCTTTTGATTTTTGCAACTAATAATTTACTTGATATAAAAATTTAAAAATTAAATGACACATGACACAAAATTAGATTCCAATTTAGAATTTAATTAAATTTTCTCTTTACTTTAGCTATTAATATATATATGACTTATAAATTTGAATTTTTTTGTTATATAATTATGTTTTATATGGTTTATTATATTGGATTCCTGGTTTTCTACATTAAATTAACTAATTTGTCACAAAAATTTTAAAATTTAAATTAAATGGGACAAGTGGCGCAAAATCAAACTCTAATTGAAATTCAATTTTTACCTAAACTAGTGTATAACTCCGTGCATATGCACGGCTACATTTAAAAACAATCACAATTACATATTATATATATGATTATGTTTTTTATGGTTTATTATATTGGACTCTTCGTTTTCTACATTAAATTAACTAATTTGGCACAAAGATTTAAAAATTTAGATTAAATGGGACACGTGGCACGAAATTAAACTCTAATTGAAATTCAGTTTTTACCTAAATTAACTCACTTGGCACAAAATTCTAAAATTTAGATTAGATGAAACACGTGACGTAAAATTAAACACCAATTGAATTTCAATTGAAAATTTAATTAGATTTTCTCTCTGCTTTACCTATTATTATATATATAGATTAACCCACTTGGCACAAAATTCTAAAATTTAGATTAGATGAGATACATGGCGTAAAATTAGACACTAATTGAATTTTAATTTGAAATTTAATTGAATTTTCTCTCTACTTTATCTATTATTATATATATATATATATATATATATATAGATATAGATTATGCCAAGTGTGACGTGAATTTAATTTTTAGCCGATTAACAAATACTTATGGTGTTATAAAAAAAAATACTTCTGGGATTTAATCAATAAACATGCAAAAGTCAAATGGTGCTTGCCACCTATTCCATTAGATTAGAACCAAGATAAGGAAAGTAAACAAATTAAATATCGTCTAAATATCTTGTTATATTTTCTAATTAAATTAGATTGTAACTCGTGCTTAAGTGAGAAAATATTTAACAATAAAAAATAAAATAATGAAGAGGTGGTCTTTCCTAAATAAGTGAGATGATTATCTCTTCATTCCTACTAAAATATATGTTAGATGCAAAATTAGACTATAATTAGAAGTTAATTTGAATTCAATTTAGATTATGATTATGCTTTGATTTTAGTGTGTTACAAGAAATGTGTGTGAGATAGCTCTTAAGTTTATAAATTTTTGGGTTGATCATTTTTAACACATAAAAAAATATCATCTATATAGGTTCCAATTAATTAACTCAACTCATAAAATTGATTACAATTGAACAAGGAAATTATGTCATATTATTTTTTATAAGAAAATTATAAATAAAAAATTCCCACTTACGACCTAATATTATTTTCTATATAAAAAATTAATTAATAAAATACTTATTGGACAAAATTTAAGTATTCTTTATACTTAATTTTCTCAATTAACATGTGCCACATTAATCAATAAATTACATGAGATAATACATTTTATATTATATCAGTCCATAAATCCATATAATTTAAATTTAAGTGAAGAACTTAAGTTGAGGGTTCTAGTTAGATCTTTGATGATTAAATAAGAGATTTGGATTTCAATCTTATCTTATACCAAAAACTAATTGGTGTCTTGATTTAATGAAAAAAAGTTATCATCAAAAGCAGACGTCATAAATTAAAACACTCTTTCAAAAAAAAAAAAAAACTTAAGATACTTTATTTTGTCCAATATTTTCTTCCTGGAAAAGAAAATTAAAATCATTTACTCAAAATTGACATATCTCTATTTTTGTTGGTATTATCACATTTTCGATAGATGCAGGAATACCTTATCATCAATCACGGATGTCATAAGTTGAAATTCACTCTAAAAAAAACTTAAAATACTTTATTTTGTCCAATATTTTCTTCCTAAAAAGAAAATTAAAATCATTTACTCAAAATTGACACGTCTCTATTTTTGCTGATATTAGAACATTCTCGATAGGTGCAGGAATACCCTATCCTTGACTGAGTGTCATTTTTTCTTAGCAACCAAACGCACCAATACATTCCCACGAAAGCAAAGCCAGCTAGCCAAGCCCACAAAGCTTTCTTTCTCAGTTCTTCATTCTCAGGAAAGCCCAGAAAACTGTCCAAAGAGAGATGAAGAAAGCCACAGCAATCGCTTCAATTCTTCTATTGGTGTTTCTTTCTCTTCAAGGAATAGCCTATGCAGTTTCTCTATCAGAGCCAAACCAGGTAGCCATCTTGTACAAGAAATTACAAACTACTCTAGTAGTAAAAAAACAAAACAAAACAAAATTGGATTTTTGTTTATTGGGTTGCTTCAATTTCATATTTTGAATTCTGGGTTTTCATTGTTATATTGGTAGTGAAAGTATTAGCTGTTTTGTAATGGATCTGGTACTCAATTTATAGTGTTATATAAATATAACGTGAAAGTATCTATATGCTTTGTTGCAAGCTGACCCTTTTTTCTTGTTTTTATTTTTATTTATTTTTTGTTCCAGGATTTTGAAGGATTTGCAGGTTCAAGGTAACATTTCTTTCTTGTCAGATTAGGCAGACAACTTAGTAATGTTTTCAGTTTTTTGTTTTCAGAAACATTTTTTTAGAACTCACAACAGATTTTAAAGTTAGAAACACGTTTGGTAAGCTAAGGGAAAAAGAGCAAAACTTGGCTACGGTTCAGTGATGTAACTTAGGTTCCCTGTACTAAATTCAAACACTTTGCTCCATTGACCAATACAAACAGTGTTGCTTTTTCCCGAGGAAAATGAAATTTAATACAGCCATGTGTGTACCTAGGAACTAACCGAAGTTTTACCTAGGATATAAGACAGTGCGTTTCACCCTGTTCCAATCACGAAAAAAAATCAAAAATGGGTTTTCGAGTTTGAATTTGATAGGAGTGAAGGATCTTTTGCTTGGGTGGAAAAATTGGTTGGGGAGGCATTCTTCCGATAATTGATCCTTGGATTAGTCCTACTTCTTTGAAAGAATTATATGAAGAAATGTTTGCTTTTGTTGCGGATAAAGAAGCTAGGATTTTTTTTTTTTTTTTGATAAGTAAGAAAGATGTATATTCCAAAAGGAATCTCATGAGAAAAAGCATAAGGCAGAACAAAGAGTACAAAGAAAGGAACAAACAGACAAAAAGTAAATTACAAAGGAGAGAACTAAGGAACAAAGGGAGAGAATCACTAGTGGTGAGTCCCCAGGCCCTAGACCATTTAAAAAGAGAACCACTAAAAGAAGCAAGCAACTGGTCCTCCATGTCCTCAAAAGTTCGCCAATTTCGCTCCCTCCAAATACACCACTTTAGGAACAACAGAACTAAATTCCAAATGCTAAAAGAGTGCTTTCCAAACCAATTCCACTAACCAAAAAGAGTATCCACAACCGATCTTGACAAGACCCATGAAATCTCAAAAGATCTAAAAACCAAGCTCCACAACTAATAAGCTTTTTCACAATGGAGTAGCAAATGATCCACCATCTCCCCATTACAACGACATATAATGCACCAGTCAACAAAATCAAGGCCTCTACCTCACAAATTGTTGCCTTTAAGAATCTTATCCCAAGTTGCAGTCCAAACAAAGAAAGAAACGCACCGATTGCACCTGATGGGAATGTTAGAAGCTGGAACTTACTCTTTCGTCGTGAGTTTCAGGATTGGGAGATGGCAAGGTTTTATGCTTTCTTTGCACATATCTCATTCAAAATACCTAGGGGGGGTGATGATACCATGGTTTGGCAATTGAATCATAGTGGTGTCTTTGATGTTCGTTCTTTTTATAATTCATTATTGGAAGCTCCATCTGTTTTTTTTCCCTTGGCAGTGCATTTGGAGTGCATTTGGAGTGTTAAGGTTCCTAGAATAGTGTCTTTTTTCTTATGGACAGCTGCTAGGGACGGGATTCTCTCAATAGATAACCTTGTTAAGAAGAACTTTCCTCTTGTTAATTGGTGTTATCTATGTCAGTGTGATGAGGAAACCTTGGATCATTTATTGCTCTATTGCAAGTTTGTCCATACCTTGTGGAGTGAAGTCTTTTCCTTGTTTGGGGTTTAGTGGGTGTTGCCGAAGACAGTAGTCTCTCTCCTTTCTGCATGGTGGAATTGGTTTGGGATTCATTCTTCAAATGTTTGGAATATGGTACCGCCTTGTCTTATGTGGTTAACCTGGAAGGAACGCAATGCCCGAACATTTGAGGACATTGAAAGAACTGTGGACCTGTTAAATTCTTTGCTAACTAGGACTCTGTTTGAGTGGTCTCGTATTTGGGGTTTTATGCATTGTACCTCTTTGTCTGATTTCCTTAATTCTGTTAGATTTTCCCACTAATTTGTTTGTATCTGTTTTTTTGCAACGAGTTTACTATTGTAAATTCATTGTAATTTTTTTATCAATAAAGATTTTATTACCTATAAAAAATATATATATATATATATATATATATATGGAATGCTTGAGGGAGCAACTTCTTGAGTCTTTTATAGGGACTTTGTTTGAGTGGTCATGGGTTTGGAGACTCACATCTAGTGAGTCCCTCCAGATGTTTTTAGATTCCCTTTCTTGTTGTACATAGCTTTATGTCTCTTTTGTATTTTTGTGGCTACCTCATGTTTTTTCCATGATGTAGTCTTTTTAATGATACCTTATCTTACCTATAAAAAAAAAATTTATTGGTGAGTTACACATGCACAGTGGGACCCTCTAGCCGTTCTTGTGGGAGGAGGGAATGTCATTTTAGTCATATCTCATTGTTTTCAATGCTTACTCAATTAGTTTTCTCAACTATTATCATGTATTCATTATTCCCACTTACTGATTTTATATAGAGTTTACTAGAAAGTTTGGTCATCTGATCTTGTTATGTGTTTTATGTTTTAGAACTCTCAAGCAAGAGCAAGAGCATGCTCATGAGGTTCATTGTTCAAGAGAAAGGAGTAGGGCAGCTTGGAAAATAATTGATGAGGTATGGAAAATTGTTATTTAGGATTACAAGGATGCACTATGTGAAATTGTTGCTTAAAAGGACATCCATAATTTGTTGTTTGTACATTTTGTGTAGTATTTGATGCCATTTGTGGAACGAGAAGACTATCAGATTTCAAGTAAGTGTAGACTTCATCCCAACAAAGATCTATTCAGAGATCAGGAACTGCACAAGATTCATGTGGATATAAATGAATGGCGGTGTGGATACTGTAAGAAAAGCTTCCGTGCTGAAAAATTTCTTGATCAGCATTTTGACAACAGACACTACAATCTACTGAATGTTGTATGTGGACCCGGGTTCCTTGTCTTTATATGTTAGGGAGCATCATTCACTAATTGCGAGCTGCAATCTTTTGATTGCTGCCATGTGATGAATGCTACATTCTAATTGTTATTACTCTATGACCTAGTGTTTATTCATTCATGCATTGAAAACTGTAAATCATAAAATTTAAAATTCTATTGTTGAGTTGACCATGCCTACACTTTTATCAACTAATTATTTTCTCTCTCTCTTCTTACCTCTTTTATACAGCATTATATATATCTTCAATTAAAAATTGAAAAAAATGGCAATATAGTTTTAATTTTACTTTGATAAATCTATTCATTTTCATGTTTATATATTGATTTGTTTAGTTTTTTGACTAAGTTATAGTATAACTAGCTATGACTTATAAGGTTTATTTTCATGGCAAAGACAGCAAAATGCTGATGGTTCATAATTATCTGATCGAAAATTAGAAATAAAACTATATTTTTTAAAAAATTAATTAATTATTTATGAATGATATATGGGCTCTATTCTAATATGGTGTAATTACTACTTTGCATTTGTAATTGCATTAAATTCTGTGAGCTTGCCTTAATGTCAGACGAGCCATATTGCATTTGCCAGTTTTTTTTTTTTTTTGATTTCATGACATGATTTTGAATTCATGAATTACATTTTTAAGAAGAAGTTTAATGATAAATTAGTTTCATTTTAAATTGAGGGTTGTGGTCTTTGCATTCAGAAAACTTGTGTTAACGTTTCCTAACAAACTTTTAATAAATGCAGAGTCACAGTAAGTGCTTGGCTGATTTATGTGGGGCATTGCATTGTGATGTCATTATGAATACCAAGTCAACCAAAACCAAGTGCAACCCTGCAGCTACTGCAAGAAATCGTCACCTATGTGAGGTTGCTTTTGAGCGATCTAATTGCTTGCATTGTTGATTTTAGTTTTTTCTCATTGCTTATGTCTACTGTATTCCATGCAGAGTCTTGCCGATAGTTGTTTTCCTGCTAATCAGGGCCCCTCTGCAAGCCGTCTTCATGGTATTCTTCAAAAAAATTCAAGAAGCTATTCTGTCTTGTTTTTGTAACCTTGTACATTTATTGACATTTCTTTTAAAGTTTTTTCTTTTCAAAAAAAAAAAAAACACTTTTTTCAGTATATCTGATTGCTAATTTCTAATGGTGTTGTTCTGATTTACTGGTAGATTTGTTTTTGCGACAATTTTGTGATGCTCACACTTGCTCAGGAAAACAGAAACCCTTTTCTAAGGGAGGCAAGGTAAGGCTTGACTCTCTTACTGCAGTAGCTTGGATTTTAAGATAGACCTCCAGTTTATAATTACTCATAATAATTTTAGTTGGTTAACATGATAAGGGAATATCCTTTTTCCTGCTTGAATAGAAATTTTTCCCATTTAGGGAATATTCTTTTGAGGCCTATACTAGTTGGGACCTTATTTTAGTGGGGTAGAATTTGGGGTTTCACACAATGTATAACATTTCTGAATTTCTTCTTTCTATTCGTATCTCTTCTTGAGGTACTTGTATTCGTTTTAATTTTTGAGTGTTCACCATCGTGAACAAGATGTCCTTTTTATGAAATAAATCTTTGATTACCTATCAAAAAAAAAAAAAAAAAAATCTGGCATGCCTTCCACAAAGCTCTTGGCAAAATGTTTTTTCCTGCTTAGTTCGTGCTGCTTTTCTGGTTGGCTCGTTCTTTGAAGCAGTCCAAAGCAGTCTTTAAGGTCATATGAAAACAGATTAGCCAGAAAAAGGACTTTTCTGTGCCAGAGGGTTCATAATTTCATGCGATAGATGTTATCACTCCCTGATTTCCATACCATCAGATAGATAATCTAGGCATCCTGTTGGCATATTGAATTTTATTTTTTAAATATTTTCTTCCTATTTAATTTTTGCTATCCACTGTTTCATCTGAGCAGAAGGAAACAAGTGTATTCTACCTGGCTATTGCAATACTGACTTTGATGCTGCTCCCTATTTTCTATCTAATTGTTTATTTGCACCAAAGGTACCAGTTTCAGCTTTTCCAAATTCCTATTTGATGAGCCTTTGCAATGATTTTTTAAAAATTTTGTGTGTATTTTGCAGCGAAATGAGGAAGAATACCCAAGAGCTTAGGCGCATCTCAAAAGTTGGACAGAAAACAAAACCCTCATAGTTGGTAATATATTTACATACTTCATAGAAAATGAAAGACTTCTATAATAGATTGCTTAGGTTGACAAATGTATGATCCTTTCATTGTTAAGTCAAGGCTCAAGACAAATGACCTTTGGGATCATAACAGAGTTATTTCAGTTTTGACAGGACAAATGTTTCAATCAAAATATTGACGTTTTTGTACATAAAGCATTTGAATGGAAAAAAGAAAAGACAGATTTGCATACATGCTAGTTGAGAATGTTGGGAAATTACTGCCAGGCCTTTAGGCCAACAGCCATGTCCCCCTCCCTGGTCGAGGGCGTGTCTGGGAGGTTGAATCCCTTCAACAGCTTTACCTATCAAAAAATAAGAATGTTAAAAAATTACCATTGTAAAGTAATGCTGTTGTATCTTCACATTCCTCTATAATTTGCGGTTGTATCAGGCTTCCTTTAGGAACATTATGACAATGTAGGGGCTGCTATTGAAACCATAAGCTGGGATCAGTGACTAGATTGTCTTTTTTTTTTTTTTTTTTTGGATGAGTATCCTATACATGTGAACAATCCCAATTAGTTTGCTAAAGATCCAAAGCCGACCCCATAATTTTCAGACTAAAAAGCTTTACTGTTATCGTTGTTGTTGTTAATAAGTGAGTAACCTTGTGGAGAGGAAGGAGATAAGGATAAGAGTCAAACCAATGGTTTTCACTTCATGAGACATGATCCTTAACCAAGTGTGTAATCTTTCGAGGTAACTAGGATACCAATTTGTTAAAGCTAGAGCAATCAATATGCATCTTTTTCTCTAACTGGGCTGATCATGCTGTCAGATACATAGAGTTGTTCTCTATGATAGTAAACATTTCATTGTTTCCTAAGTACTTTGAATGAGCTCATCTTTTGGGTCATAGTGAGATATGTTCCATGGTAAATTTCATCTATTCCGTTTCATTTAGAATATACCTAGGTCCTTTATTCAATAAACTTTCATCACTTATTGAAAGAAGAGTAAACATTGTGTAGGCTCATTGAAAAAGGTTTTATATTTCTCAGCTCCATTGTTCTTCTGCTGCAGGATAGGCTGTTGCAGCTATCAAGTAGGTGAACATGGAGTGTAATGGCAAGATTTACTCTGTGTCGACCCATTGCAATAGATTCCTTTGAAAATCTGCATTCGCCAAGAAAGTCAAAGAAAAGGAATTACATCTGGAGGCAACCTTGCTAATTTTCCAGTTGCTGGTGTAACTCTTCTTCCTCAAATAAGGATCTAATTGTCAACGGAACAGCAAAGAGCCAAAGATATACGAAAATTGTATTGCTTATTGTCTTGGAAATCTTTTCAATGAAACCTTTATTGATGCTAGTTCTGCCCCCTTCAAAGCATATTTGTCTTACAAGAGTTCTAGCACTGCTACATTGACTTTCAGACAGATGATTATACATCTGAAATGGCACAATGTCCTACAAATTTGGATCATATGCCCAATCCCCCCTGTATCCAGACATCATTTTGTTTTTCTTGAAATAAGCACTCAAACATTGTAGATACCATATGGGCCAAAAGAAGGGCAAAAAGTGTAGTCAGCAAGTAGGGCAAAAGGGACGCGCGCGCGCGCGCACGCACACACACACACACACATATATATATATATATCCAGTAGGTCCTGAAATTAACGATCTCATCCCCTACCTTACTCTTATAATAAAACAAAGGGTGCATATGAATTATAACTCATTAGCTAAACAACGTGAAATAGTATAATTGATGAACTGGATCATTCTACGTATCAACTTCCTCTACAAAGTGGACCAATTAGTTTTACATAAACCCAAATGGATGTTTTAAAGCTACTCGCCGCCTAAACTTCCTCCACAAAGTGGACCAATTAGTTTTGCATAAACCCAAATGGATGTCTTAAAGCTACGCGCTGCCTAAACTTTGATACGTGCTTCATGCCTGTCCACAATTGCTGATATCAATCTCCAAATACAAAATTCTATTATGGCACCTTCAATCTCAAACTGAATGATAAGTGATAACTACCTTTTCTGCTTGCTTTTAAGGCAACAACCTTTCTTTCAACCTCAAAATACAATACTCTTTCATTAGCAGCGTCTACAATATTATGCTCTGAAATGTAGTGCTTTCAAGGTAAGTGCATCCCCCATGATGCTCTGCCTTGTAATGCCCACAAAGCAGACAGTTTGCTTGTCTCTTGATTTTCTTGTTTTAGCAGCACAACAGGTTCTCAGAATCATGAACTCCAGCTCAACACCAACATAAAACAACTAGGTCCAAACACTCTAGTGTATATAATTTTGATTTTCATTATTGATGCAACAATTTAGGCTCTCTAAAACTTTCAACAGAAGGTCACCCTAGGATGATGCTGGTGAAATGCTTTCACCCTCTACAGCTAGGTTCTGTAGGCATTGAAACAGCTCCTGATCACTTCCAAAGAGCTCCTGGCTCCAATAAATGATCACAGTTTTATGGAGCTATTACCCCAAATGCGAGGGATATCAATTCATTTGATAAAAGAAAACCATCTGGATCACTTAGCCGAATGTAAGCCAGCCTCTGTCTGATCTTGTCCACATCCAATAACGCAGTATTGAGTTCATCTGCACTCACAGCTGTTCCATGCTCATCCAGGCAAACAACATGCCCACTTTCCACATATGGTTTATAAGCCTTGAAAAGAGAGAAAACAAGAGAGCCACCATATGCCTCTCTAAAATACTTCAGATCCAGGCCTCTTGCAGTTCTTAGAGAGAGCATCACAATATCCATGGCCATGTCCTTTGCATCGATAGGATCATTTCCACGGCAATCCACCAGCCCACTCTCCAAATTCTGCACATATCCCATGTATTCTTTTATCTTCCTCGGCCTTGAAAACCTCAGTCCACCAACATAACTAGCAGACCCAAGGCCAAACCCATAGAAAGGTTTGTTCTTCCAATATGTAAGATTGTGTTTGCACTCAAAGCCACTCTTGCAGTAACTACTAATTTCATAATGGTTGTAACCAGCATCAGAAAGCATCCTAGAAGCCATTTTATAGAAATCAGCTGACTGTGTTTCAGAAGGCAGAGGAAACTCCCCGGGTGTGTACCTGCCAGAATCTTCAAGGTCAACTTCAAACTTTGTAACAATTAACAAAGCTAAAAAATATTTGGGAAAATTAGATAAAAAGGCCCAAAGTTTATATCATGTTTCAAATTAAGTCCTAAGTTTTTAATTTTGTCAATTAAAGTCCCAAATTTATGAAATCATTTCAAATTAAGGCCTGTTTCCATCTCTGTTATTTTATGTAGCAACAAAGCAGATAAAAATGGGAAGCCACTGATTAAATTCTGCATTTCATCTAGGGCTTGTTCATAAATTAATTTGGCAACCATTAAACAAAGGAGTAGAAGGTGAAAATCTCTATTTAGAGATAAGTTTCTCTTAGATTAAGAAAATAATTGACAGAAATCTCTACTCCATAACTGTCTAGAATAAGGTAAATGATAAAATTTGAAACTTTTATTGACAAAATTAAAAACCTTAGACCTAATATGAAACAAAGTAAAATTTCCCCAAACTATTGTGTTAACTACTGACTTCATTACTTACAATATTCCAAATTTTGTGCCTTGTTCGACTTGCAAGTCATATACAGACACATGGGTAGGTTGAGCTTCAACGGTGAGCCTCAAACTTTCTTCCCACATTTCAGGTGTCTGGTTAGGAAGAGATGAAATAAGGTCCATACTCCAATTCTCAACCCCACATGACCCAACAATCTCAATTGCCTCATAAACCTCTTCCAAACCATGTGCTCTCCCACAAGCCTTCAACAAGTCTTGTTGAAATGCCTGAACTCCCAAAGACACTCTATTCACTCCCAACCCAATCAACTCCTTCAGCTTCTTAGAATCAAAGGTCCCCGGGTCCATCTCCATAGATATTTCGGCATTTGAACTCAGCCCAAATTTCAACCTCAAAACCTCGAGAACCGAAGACACAAGCCTCGGTGGCACTAGTGAAGGCGTACCACCCCCGAAAAACACTGTTTTGAGAGGTGAGTTGGTGTTAGATGCTAGTTTTGTAGCATTGATTTCTTGGCAGAGCAATTGTACATAGTTTAAGATTCGAGGGTCGTCATCATTGGTTTGGTTAGAAGAAAAGCCGAGAGCGACAATTGGGAAGTCACAGTAGTGGCAACGCTTTCGGCAGAAGGGTAGGTGGATGTATGCTGAAGTAGGAGGAAGTTGAGGAGGAGGGATAGTGAGGGTGTTGGATGAGGCATTTTGTCGAACACTTGGTGGGTTGGGCGTGAAAGTGTTGGTTATACTTATAGTGCGGTAATGAAACAGTTTTGGAGTTACGGGTTTGGCGGGAAAGATTGAGAAAAGAGGATTGAGTGTTGATTTGAACATCATTGTGTGTGACCGTGTGTTTGTGTTGGGTGACAATAGCTGCTGAAACTAGGAGCATGAAAATTTATATATGAAGAAAAAATAGCAGTTTTCAAATTACAAATTCCACACGTTGAGCACTAAATTTACATTTTCCATAGTGATGTTAACAAATGTGTTATTTGTTATTTTTTAATATTTTTATTCAAACTTTTTCTATCTTCCATACAAAATATCTTTCTTAATTAAAATTAATTAACAAAAAATATTTAAATGAAGTGATTAAAAAAATACATAAAAAATATTTAAATGAAGTGATTAAAATAAAATATAAAGTAATTTTTCGATGGATCAAAGTAACACTTTTTTAGAATGTCTAATACTAGTTTGCAACTCTACTTCAAGTACTTAGTAAATTTAGTTCTATGTAATTTTCTTTTTCATGAATCTTGACTTTTTTATTTTTATCAATTTTTTTTATGGAATTTGACTTTTTACTTCTTATGGAACTTAACTTGTTAATAACCCGATTTTTGCAAATGTCAAGATTTTAGCAAATGAAACTCGATTTTTACAAACTCGGGTTCTCTCTGTGTGTGTGTATACACACACACATATAAAGGCCTGAATATACCGTGTATATTCCCAATTATACCAGGCTAAAGATTGAGGTGAAAATAGCCAAGTAGTTTTTTTTTTTTTTTTTGCAAATTATGTTGTAATCACTCATTCGAAAATATGTAGAGATTTACCACTCTTTGGATATTTGAGTTTGGCAAAATCGAGTTTTCTATGGTTATCAGCTTCGGGTGCCACAGCAATCTAATTGCCTGTTAATAGTGGCTTCAACAGTCTTTTCTAAAATTAACTAATCCCATATAGAGGCCCAAGCTTAGATTTTTTCAATTGTTAAGAGTTCTATGTTCTCATGATATATTCTGAATAAAGAATGCTGCAACCTGAAAGAAACAAATGAATATTAAGGCATGCAATTGTTAGTTTTATTAACTTTTTTTTTTTTAATCTGCTATTAGATTTTCCATAACCCTATGATGAGTTTCTACTTTATTATCAAAAAGAAAAAAAGTAGTCATATTTTACATTATTCTTGGCGGTGATTGTCAATTGTCTTCTTTCTTCTCTTTCAGCCAATTTTAGATGGATGCTACTCAAGGTAGCTTAGTCATTTACCTTATGTTTCCTTGTCATACTTTAATTATTTTAGTGCAAGTATCTGATGGTATTAGTATTAGTGGCTTTTCAAAGCACCTTTTCTTGTATAATAATCGGCTGCTCTTCTCTTCAACTGATATGTACAGATGGTGCTGGCGGTTAAGGGCACACGGGGAAAACCCCTTGACACTGATGGTGAATCTCATCTTGATCAGAATGATCCAAATTATGACAGTGGCGAAGAAATAGCAGTTCTTAATTTGTGTTTCAATTAGGTATATTTTATCAGGATTTCGAGCATTAAATAGCACTTTTGCTAGTTGCAGTATGATCGTTTAATTTTTGTGCATGAACTTGTTTTGAATAAATTGATTAGGTTTTTCATCCTAGGTCTTAATCTATGGATCTTTTTCATTCTTTTTTTTTGAAAATTGTTTGTATATGTTTGATTTTGCTTGGCGAAAGGGATTAGTGGTCTAGGGATAAGAGTAACAACGTGATCGACTGATTGTATGTACTTTGTTGTGTAAAAAAAGTGAGTAAATTTATTTTATTTTATTTTTTTAAGCTCAGAATTAACACTTTGACTCAGATGAATATACTTGTACTTTTCCACCAAACAAAAATTGAAAGCATTTATGATTTGGGAAAGAAAAAACAATTGTTAACTTTTCTTACCTTATGTGTTTTAGATATCTAATTAACCTTAGCATGCAATTTTGTAGAATGTGCTAATAAGTTTGTGTTAGTTATGTTTTTAAGCGTTTGACATGTTAAGGCCAAAATTGGGAATTAGCCTCAGTTTTAGAACTAATTAGTTAGTAGGCTAATTTTACAAACTATATCATTTACTAACATCTCGAGTCTTAAAGACTCGATTTTGGACCTACAAATCGAGTATTTGATGCTCGATTTTCATGTTTTGATTTGTCTGATGTGGCATTTTGTGCAGGTGGCATCCACTTGGAAATCGAGTCTTAGAGACTCGATTTCTAAGGCAAATCATACCCAAACCATTTTTCAACTTTTTCAAGAAACCCACGGAGGAGAAGGTCAGATCGGAGGAGAAGATCAAGCCGGAGGAGAAGATCTGATCGGAGGAGAAGATCAGGCCGCGTGCGGCCTGGGCTCGCGCGCGGCTTGGGCTCGCGCGCGGCCTGGGCGCGAGCGCGGCCTGGGCTCGCGCGTGGCCTGATCTTCTCCTCCGATCTGATCTTCTCTGATCTTCGCGGGCGTCCTAGGTGAGCCGATCTGACCTTTCTCCGATCTCACCTTTCCGATCTGCTCTTCTTCACCTTTGATCTTCATTTCTTTTTTTTTTTCACCTTTTCGATCTGCTCTTCTTCACCTTTGATCTTCATTTCTTTTCTTTTTTTTTCCTATCTCTTTCTTCTCTGATGAGTGTTAGAAGGAAATCGAGTATTATAAACTCAATTTTTGGTGTACATGTGGAAAAAATGCCACATCAGATTTTGTTAGACCATAAAAATCGAGCATCAAAGACTCGATTTATAGGCCCAAAATCGAGTTTTTCAGACTCGAGATGTTAGTAAATGATATAGTTTGTAAAATTAGCCTACTAATTAATTAGTTTCAAAATTGAGGCTAATTCTCAATTTTGGCCACATGTTAAGGTAGGTAACTTTTCTTGGCTAATGGTTTTCTCTTGCACAGAACCCGAGAATGGAAAAACCCAATCTGGACAAATTCTACCACGTATTTACCAGTTGCGTAGTCAAAATTCATCGACTACTGCATGATGAGGGTGATGGTTCCAAGTGTGAAAAGCTGGAAAGAATTCAAGACAAGTTGTTTAGGGAATTTCGCGAAGAATTTTGCAAGGGTAATTAGTATTTAATTAGCATATAGTCCGTGCTTACGCACGAAAATATTAACAATTGTGATGATAAGATGTTTGTCTTGGTAGATTCAGTTTCCACATTGAGCTTAGAATCTTCTTGGAGGCGTCAATGAAGCGGTAATGTATGAAAGTGTGAAGTAAGGAAGAGTGGGATTGAACGTTGTGTATAAACCCGACCTTGCTCTTAGAAATCCGAAAGGAGGAGAAGAGGGTAGTGTGTGGATCTAGTTGGTAGAGATTGAGAGAAAAAGAGAAGACATGAGATGACAATATGACATTAGGAAGAGATGATGTTTTACTTTTATAGTCTTTTTTGTTGGACTCCTTGATTCTGGTAGTGGGATTGAAAGATGTGTTTGAACCCGACCTTACTCTTAGAAATTTGAAAGGAGAAGGAGAGGGTAGTGTGTGGATCTAGTTGGTAGAGATTGAGAGAAAAAGAGAAGACATAAGATGACGATATGACATTAGGAGGATATGATATTTTACTTTTATAGTCTTTCTTATTGGACTCCTTGATTCTGATAGTGGGCAGGTGAGATGTTCAGCCATAAAAGTGTGCAGGTGAGATGTTCTTGCTTAGGCTAATGAGCATTATCATTGTGATTTTCTTGGCTTCCGTGTTAAATGTTAATACATTATTTATTTGAGCACAAAAATTAGAAAATTTAGATAAGATACATGACACATAATTGGAGTCAAATTTATAATCTAATTAGATTTTTTTTTTTTTTTTTTTTGAGTTTTGGTTAGGACAAGTGGCACAAAATTGAGAATCTAAATCTAGACACATGGCACAAAATTGAAACTTTAATTTGGAATTCTATTTGAGTTTCTCTCTACTTCATCTATTATTATTATTATTATATATATATATATATATATATTAGGAAGATAACTTTTTTTAGTATTAAGAACAACACTTAAATGGAAGATTAATTGGGATTTAGTCATTTAGAGGGATTGCCTGAGGAAGATTTTTATTTTTATTTTCATTTTTTTTATTTGTGAGTTATGCCACCACAAAAAAAAAAAAAAAAAAAAAAAAAAAAAAAAAAAAAACTAGGAAACTCCATCAAACTGTTACACCAATATCTGTGTTTACCAATAAAAATATACACGTGTGGTTGTTTGTGAGTGCCTAGGAATCACTATAAACCCCTACCAAAATGAGATGTAGTCAAGTGTACTTATAGGAAGCCTCTTTCTTGTGGATGATTCTGAAAAAACATAAATGTAGGAAGAACAGTTCCTTCCCAAGCCAGAATTTAGGGTAGTTGGACTTTGGAGAACAATGTAAAAACATGTATGTCAGTGAATTTAGTGCATTTGCGGGTACCCATAACACTGTCATAAAATTTGTGGGAAAGTTAATTGAAACCTTAAATACGAGATGCATGGGTTAGTTATGTTGTTGAAATGAATCGGTGCTAAGACAGTTGTGGCTAATTCTCATGCTTCACAATGAATATGTAATTACCATTCTCGTGTGGGTTACTCGTAGGAGCGAGGTAGAGGGCGAATTCGTATTTCAAAAAATTTTTTTTTTACAACTATTTAAATTTGAACATTTAACATGATTAATTTTGGTTTTATGATAAAAACTGTTCACAGACCAAAAATTGGGTTTGAATCTAGCAAGATCTCATGAAAATAAAAGAATTACTCAGTTAATTTATTTTAGGGGTATTACAGTAAACTCACAAGTCGCATGTGGTTTTATTTCTCTTCTCCCAAAACATAAAAAGCATAGAAAAACTAAAAAAAAAACAAGATCAAAAAATGGGTAAACAAAATTTTGTGACTAGGCTCATCCAATAGCCATCAAACATCTCAATCTTCTTAAGGAAAAAGAAAATACCAAGCTATCAAGGAAAGGCCAACTATAAGAAATCACAACAAACTTGTGCAATTTAGATGTGATGACCTTAAATTGGGTAAATTTTTGATTTTATGTTAAAAATTGTTTACAGACAAAAAATGGGTTTGAATTTAGTGAGATTTTGTGAAAGTAAGAGAATTACACATTTGATTTATTTTATTAGGAAAGGTGCATTATTTTATTAAATTTGAATATATATATATATATATATATTTTTTTTTGAGAAGATAAAAAATCTTAGTTTCCTATGTTGAGCTTTTATGTATGAGATATTTCCATGGCTTGATCCCAACTACACAGGCTAAAGATTGAGGTGAAAATAGCCAAATATATATATATATATATATATATTTTTTTTTTTTTCAAATTATGTTGTAATCACTAATTCAAAAATATGTAAAAATTTATCATTTTTTGAGCATTTGAATTTGGTGAAATCGAGTTTTTTATGGTACTCAAATATCATGAACTTGAGTACCAAAAAAAATTTCCTAACAAATTTGAAAAATATTTTTTTTAAAAATTCAAATTTTAAAAACTCAAGTTTTGCAAACCAAAATTTTACATACTCAAGTTAAAAAAAAAAAAAAAAAAAAAAAGTGTAAGTGGTGGACCTCTATAAAAAAATTAAAAAAATAAAAGAAAGAAAAGAAATGGGTCCCACCTGACTGTGCTGTTTTGCATGAGCAGACACTACCCCCACCCCAAAATTCCCGTTCGTGCACAGCTTACGTCACTTTCTAAAGCCTTTTCAATCTTTTTGTCTTTTTCCAATCTTCTAAAACCCATATAAACCCCAGAGAAAATAAAACCATGAAACCATAGAATCACTCTCATCTTCTTCCAAAGAATCCTAAAATTTCTTTCATTCTTTTCCCTCATTTCCATTTCTAAAACCCACAAAAAAGAAGAAAAACCCAGCCAAAAAACCATAAAATCCCTCGAACCCAAACAGAAAACAAACCTACCCAAGAACCAGCAAAACCACATAAATACACCAAAAATAAAAACCATCACAAAAATCCTTCTGCAAACTACATCCAAAAAAAAGAAAAACACACTCAAAAGAAAATACCCAGCAAACCTTCAAAAAGAAATCCTCCCTCAAAATCACCAAAACACTCAAAAAACACAACGAAGGAAAATACAGACTCAACAGAGAACCAGAGAGCAGCGAAGAAGAAGAAGGAGTCAGATATACCATACAACGAAAGCAAAGAGGCCAAGAACGGAACGGAGACTACATATTTTTCGGGTAAAGTCGAATCCCCTTGATATCGTTTATTTATTTCGTTGCTGTGCAGTGTGCACCCACAATGTTGCTCACCCCTGTACACAGATTCACTGACACTCACAGACTTTTTAACCTCTGTATTGTAAGAAGCTCTTTACACCACCTTAACCGACAGTCACACACACCCACAACCGATTCACACCCAAGAAACCCTTTGTCAAGTTGAGAGATATATGAAACGGAGAGAGAGAGAGAGAGAACCACCGCCGGTGGTGGAGGTAGCAGGTAGCGGAGCTGGAGTCCTAATCGACCATGAGGTCCTATTCTAAGGTTGAGAGAGAGGAGGTTGTTTTGAAAGGAAATAGGAATTGGGTTGGGTCGGAACCCAACGACCCATTTGGGATTTTACCCGATCCTCTAAGGCCCAGAAGCCTGGCTGTTCATTTTCATCGGCATGGCTCCAGCAGTCCCCCTAACACATGATATTATTTTCTAAGGATTTGTCAGTTATTACTTCATGGCTGTTCTCTCTTCTTGTACATGGTTGTATTTCACATTTCTAAGTAATGTCAATGATTAATTGGGTCACCATAAAATATCTTATATATATAAAAGATATCATATGTCATGGTTGTATTGGTTTTAATAGTTATTTATTGTAGAAATGTTAACTCTGCTTGATTGTGGCATTGGATTTTTTTTTTTGAGATAGTCAGTAATGAATTATTTTATTTTATCGAGGTAATAGCAGTTCTTAATTTGTGTTTCAATTAGGTATATTTTATCAGGATTTTGAGCATTAAATAGCACTTTTGCTAGTTGCAGTATGATCGTTTAATTTTTGTGCAAGAACTTGTTTTTTCACTCTAGGTATCTATGGATCTTTTTCTTTCTTTTTTTTTGAAAATTGTTTGTATATGTTTGATTTTGCTTGGCGAAAGGGATTAGTGGTCTAGGGATAAGAGTAACACTGTGATCGACTGATTGTATGTATTTTCTTGTGCAAAAAAAGTGAGTGAATTTATATTTAGAAATTTGGGTTTTTTTTTTTTTTTTATAAGCTCAGAACTAACACTTTGACTCAGATGAATATATTTGTGCTTTTTCGCCAAACAAAAATTGAAAGCAATTATGATTTGGGAAAGAAAAAACAATTGTTAACTTTTCTTACCTTATGTGTTTTAGACATCTAATTAGCCTTAGCATTCAATTTTGTAGAATGTGCTAATCAGTTTGTGTTAGTTATGTTTATAAGCATTTGACATGTTAAGGTAGGTAACTTTTCTTGGCTAATGGTTTTCTCTTGCACAGAACACGAGAATGGAGAAATCCAATCTGGACGAATTCTACCACGTATTTACCAGTCGCGCAGTCAAAATTCATCGACTACTGCATGATGAGGGTGATGGTTCCAAGTGTGAAAAGCTGGAAAGAATTCAAGACAAGTTGTTCAGGGAATTTCGCGAAGAATTTTGTGAGGGTAATTAGTATTTAATTTTATTGTTTTTTTTAACATAAAAAAGAAACTAGTTAGAAAATAGATCTAACGAGAATCTAGCATGTCATTTGACTCATTTTCCTCTCCCCTTTCAGGTACAGTACCTCCAACTTGGCTTGAAGATCGTGAATCTTGTCTTCACGTTTTGCGGATTTCTACGGCCATGACCAATTTGCGTTTTAGAATCAAATTTCTAAACACTCAACTACAAGTGCAACGTAATAAGATTGATCTTACAAGGAATATGATTGAAAGGTGTTTTGGCCGTGTCGTATTGAAAAAATCAAGCTTAATGCTGAGGGATAACAAAAAACAGAAAATAATCGGTTTCAAATTCAGGAGGGGATTGGTTAAGAAGAAGCTTTGGAGGTGGGTTGAATTGACAAATGCCCGAAGCGAGCTTTATAGGATCAATAAGCTGATTTTTTGGGAGATTGCTTCCATTTTCCTAGATGCTCTGATTTTTCATTGTAGTCTTTCATGTGTACAATTGGTTCACTTCACGGATAAGTTGGATTACGGGGTGATTGTCTTTGTCCATAGCATTTATCCTTTTACGAAGGCTATTGGAATGACTGCTAAGTACGATGAGCTGGAAAATTTTGTTGTGGCTGATGCCAAGAATAGGGGCATTCCTCTTTTCAGGGAAGAGGTTAGTTTCCTTGCTTTATTTTTATATCTTGTGTCTGTGTGTGTGTGTCTCTATTTTTGTGGTTGAAAACAGAAGCTTTTAAACTTGTTTTTGGACCGATTTTTGGTGCGGTGAGAGACCCTTGAAATATGCCTTTCCTGTGTTACTTAGTATTGCTCAAGACCAGGGGATTGCTGATTATCTGATTCAGAGTGCTAAGTCTATGCTCAAGAAAATGAAAACAGTTTCCTTTGCTCTTACAACACTGAGATGTGGTCTTAAAATAGTGATTAAAATAACCCTGATTATATTTTACTTATGTAGCTAATATTTCTCAAAAAAAAAAAAAAAAGTTGCTAATATCAATTTTATTGTTACCGGATGTCCCGGTGTGATCATTTCGAGATTGTTGTGGTAGGTGTGGTGGAGAACATTTCTGAACCTGCTGATATACTGATTGTAAGGTAGGGAGCTAGGGAATGACGTATCTTGGTGTGCCTTTAGGGGCTTCTTTTAAGGCAAAAATCAGTGTGTTAAAAAATCATGCATGTAAAGACTATGAGACTCGGCTGCTTCATTCTTACTGTCATCGCAACTTTTGCTGGCTCAAACTGTGTATGGGGGATTCTGTTCTTTTGTTTTTGTTTTTTGTTTTTTGTTTTTTGTTTTTTGTTTTTTTTTTTTTTGATGCAGAAACTAAACTGTGTACAGGGGATCCTGTTATGTTGTTGTTGTTGTTTTTTTTTTTTTTTTTTTTTTTTTTTTTTAATGCAGTAAGAGCATCCACAGCAGTGGAGCTAAATTTTTAGTAATTTAGCCCCACTAAAAGTTACTTTATCTATTTTAACTACACACGTACTGCAGCAGTAGATCTATTTTAGCTTTCAATACAACAAAATAATATAAATACCACAATAAAATAATATATATCCTATAATAAAATATTAATATTTTATTCTCTCTCTCCCCAAATAAAATAAAAAAAACCTATTCTTTTTTTCTCCTATTCTGTCTTCTCTCTCTTTCTCCAGCTGGTCTCAACTCTCTTTCTCTTTCTCCCTCTCTCAGATTAGCTCTCTCTTTCTCCCTCTCTCAGATCAACTCTCTCAATCCTTGCCCTGTGTAGATCGGCGGTGACTGAGCATGGTGGGTCCATGGAGGTGACCTTGCTCCGTGTAGATCGGCAGTGGCTGGTAGTGGGTTTGGTGCTTGGTGGTAGTGGGTTGATGGTTGGGTGTATGGTGGGTGGTGGTGAGGTGGTGGGTCTAGGTCCGTGTAGATCGGTGGTGGTGGTGGGTTTGTTCATCGGTGGGTTTTTTTTTTTTTCTTTCTATTTTTGAGATGGGTTTGGTGATTGGTGGTAGTAGGTTGATGGTTGGGGTGTGTGGTGGGTGGTGGTGAGGTGGTGGGTCTAGGTCCGTGTAGATCGGTGGTGGTGGTGGGTTTGTTTATCGGTGGGTTTTTTTTTTTTTTTTTTTTTTTTTTTTTTTTTTTTTTCTATTTTTGAGATGGGTTTGGTGATTGGTGGTAGTGGGTTGATGGTTGGGGTGTGTGGTGGGTGGTGGTGAGGTGGTGGGTCTAGGTCCGTGTAGATTGGTGGTGGTGGTGGGTTTGTTCATCGGTGGGTTTTTTTTTTTTTTTTTTTTTTTTTTTTTTTCTATTTTTGAGATGGGTTTGGTGATTGGTGGTAGTGGGTTGATGGTTGGGGTGGGTGGTGTGTGGTGGTGAGGTGGTGGGTCTAGGTCCATGTAGATCAATGGTGGTGGTGGTGGTGGGTTTGTTTATCGGTGGGTCAGCTTGGGCTGGTGACATTGAGACCGGCTGAGGCATGGGACGGCGGCTTGAGACGGTGATGTGGGCCGGCGTGGGATGGCGACATGGAACAGATCGGCAAAGCAGAGAGTGGATGAGGGAGAGAAAAAAAAATTAGAAGGAAGAAGAAGAGAAGCCACAGAGAGAGAGAGAGAAACAGAAGAAAAGAGAAATATTTTTTAAATCAAATAGGAGAGAGAAAGTTAATAAAATAACATTTTTTATTTTTAGCTTTGATGAATAGTGCATATTCATTTATAGATGTGCACTGTTCACGTGGAGCTAAAAAATAAGGATATAGCTCCACTGCTGGAGCATTATTTTTGTGCTTGAAGAGCTATATTGCTATATATTATAGCAATATAAAAGCACTGCTGTGAGTGCTCTAACTAAACTGTGTACAGGGGATTCTGTTATGTTTTGATGCAGTAACTGTCATTGTTAAGGGTCATGTGCTTGATATTCGATTAGTCAGTTCTGGATTAAATGTCATTGGTTACTTCACTGATTCTCTATTTCTCCTTCTCTCTCTCTCTCTCTCTCTCTATTTTCTTGGAGGCCTGACTGCCCTCAAAGCCAGTAATTATTTCTTAAACATGTCCTTAACATTTGGCATCAGAGTAGGAGTATTCTGTTAGAATACACACATTTAGATTTTGTTCTATGCATAGATTTGAATTCTTACACATCCAATGTTATTCAAAGGCTGCTTAGGTTCTTCGCCCAATTGGGGAATCAATCATTGGTAATGGAAAAATGGAGAATCATTTGAAGTTCTATTACCCTGCTTAGCTTAATCAAATGATTCAACAACAGGGTACCAAATTAGTCGGTAAATGCATGTACATCTTTAAATAAATTTTTGCGATTGCCCCTATTCTTGATTAGGACGGGTACATTAATTTATTTCATTGATATATTACAAAATGAAGTTTTACTCCTTCAAATTTAATTACTTAATTTTTGGTTTGGTAATTAAACTTCAGCACCATGTGGGATCAAAATGTGTGACATTTCACCCAGCATGCTGTTCATTTTATTTGTGACATTAGGCACACAAATTTAGCTTCTAAATACTTAGAAGTTAGAAGTGCATACATGCACATAAAAATATGTTACTAATTTAAATATGCTTTAGTAATTTAGAATGACTTCACTTCTTTTATCCCCTGTTGATTAGGATTTTTTTTTTTTAATTACTTAAACAAGCTTTAGAATTTATTGTGAGTGAGAACCAGCAACTTAAGGCACAACTGGAAGGGATGGCTAATAAAGCTAAGAATGCTGAGGCTGAAAATTAGATCTTATTTAAATGCTGGATGCAGCAGAAAATGCAGGATGATTAAGCAGGAACTTAATATTATTTCCATAATTGGAATCAAAACATAGAATTAGGTATAGTTTGATTCTGATGCATATGGGCTATTGATGTTGTAACCTGGATATGTGGTGTAATATTTTGAAAGAAAAAAGTCACATTTTTTGATAAGTTGGTTCCCTTACCTGAGATGCATCAAGAATTGGACTAGCTTTGGCTTTTGAGTTTTGTGTATGCATATCCGTAATATAGATATGTGGTAGCGGTACCCAACAAAGAATATAGTGTTAAGAAATTGTGTTGTCCTCCTTGATTTAATTAATGCATCTTTTTTTTCTTTTTTCTTTTTTCTTAATTTGGGGGTGGGGGAGAAGAATACGAAGACAACTTTTCTTAGTATTAAGAACAACACTTAAATGGAAGATTAATTGGGATTTAAGAGGGATTCCCTACGGAAGATTTTTTTTTTTAATTTTTTTTTTTATTTGTGAGTTATGCCACCACAAAAAAAAAAAAAAAAAAAAAAAAAAAAAAAAAAATCAAATTGTTACTTACACCAATATCTGTGTTTACCAATCAAAATATACACGTGTGTTTGCTTGTACATTTATGTTATAGCTTGTGAGTGCCTAGGAATCACTATAAACCCCTACCAAAATGAGATGTAGTCAAGTTTACTTATAGGAATCCTCTTTCTTGTGGATGATTTTGAAAAAACATAAATGTAGGAAGAACAGTTCCTTCCCAAACCAGAATTTAGGGTAGTTGGACTTTGGAGAACAATGTAAAAACATGTATGTCAGTGAATTTTTAGTGCATTTGCACGTACCATAACACTGTCATAAAATTTGTGGGAAAGATAATTGAAACCATAAATATGAGATGCATGGGTCAGTTATTTTGTTGAGATGAATTGGTGCCAAGACAGTTGTAGCTAATTCTCATGCTTCACAATGAATATGTAATTACCATTCTCGTGTGGGTTACACGTAGGAGCAAAAGGTAGAGGGCGAATTCGTATTTCAAAAACTTTTTTTTTTTTTCACAACTATTTAAATTTGAACATTTAACATAGTTAATATTGGTTTTATGTTAAAAACTGTTCACAGACCTAAAATTGGATTTGAATCTAGCAAGATCTCATGAAAATAAAATAATTACTCAGTTAATTTATTTTAGGGGTATTACAGTAAACTCACAAATCACATGTGGTTATATCTCTCTTCTCCCAAAACATAAAAAGCATAGAAAAATTAAAGAAAACAAGATCAAAAAATGGGTAAACAAAATTTTGTGAGTAGGCTTATCCAATAACCATCAAACATCTCAATCTTCTTAAGGAAAAAGAAAATACCAAGCTATCAAGCAAAGGCCAACTATAAGAAATCACAACAAACTGTGCAATTTAGATGTGATGGCCTTAAATTGGGTAAATTTTTGGATTTATGTTAAAATTTGTTTACAGACAAAAAATGGGTTTGAATTTAATGAGATTTTGTGAAAGTAAGAGAATTACACATTTGATTTATTTTATTAGGAGAGGTGCATTATTTTATTAAATTTGATTATATATATATATATTTTTTTTTTGAGAAGATAAAAAAATCTTTGTTTCCCATGTTGAGCTTTTATGTATGAGATATTTCCATGGCTTGATGATCCCATGTGTGTATAGAGGCAACCGGGCTTATCTGTAGCTTTTCTTCACGATAGCACTATGATTTTTTTTATTTTTATTTTTTTCTAGTTTAATGTTTAGTATTTTATTTTTGTGTTTTATTTCAATTGTTATGAATAGCTAAATTTATAATTAAGGTTGAAGATAAAACCTTGTTAAAAATTATCAGTATTATTTATATGATTTGATTTTTCCCATCATAGTTATTCTTTAATGATTTGATTTTTCCCGAGTGGGATTATAAAACTCGATTTTTACGAAATCAAGTTCACTAATTTACTAAATAACTGATTGGTATCTTGATTTGATGGTAGAAAGCTATCATCAAGGGTGAACGTCATATACTGAAACTCTCAAAAAAAAAAAAATTACTAGATAACTTTGAAAAGAATCTTTCCAGTAAAATAATTCGAAAAAAGATATTATTTTGCGAAATGACAGCGTTGTTATCTCGCCTTTTCTCATGCGGTCCACTGCATGGCTTTATTGGGCTTATTGCTTTAGAGTTATACATATAACTGTTTAAATCCCAGTTATTTTTGGGTTTGGAATCAAGCCCCACGTTTGGGTAATTTAATTAAACTAGTAAAGTCCCACCACATAAAAAAAACGCGCACACACATATTGGTGTACTGATCTAATAGTAAAGAATAATTATCACGGAAAAATAATTATCAAGAAATGGATTCCACAAATAATTCAAATGCTATTGTATCTATTTAAAAGAAAAAACATTGTTTCAAAAAATTGAGAAATTATGTCCTCTTATTTGACCAATTTCATAATCTAGGCATGCTCTATTGGCTAATTGCCACGCCCTATTGTCCGAAATTGATAAGCACAATTCCAACACTAATGTTTAATTTTTTTTTATAAGTAATAAAGATATATATTGAAGAACACTACCTTATGCAGAAAAACATAAGGTAGAGAAAAATACAAAGGGAAAAGAAAGAGAGGAAAAAAAAAAAAAAAAAAGAAGAAAGAAGAAGAAGAAGTTACTAAAAACACAAGATCTCAGGAACATAGGGAGAGAATTACTAGAGGTGAATCCCCAAGTCCTAGACTAGTCAAACAGAGAGCCACTGAAAGAAGCCAAAAGATGGTCATCCGAACTTTCCATGTCCTCAGATGTCCTCCTGTTTCGCTTCCTCCATAGACACCATATCAAGCATAAAGGAGCTAAATTTCAAATGCTAGACAAATGCTTTCCAGGCCAATTCCACCAACCAAATAAAGTATCCGCAACCGATCTTAACAAGACTCAAGAAAACCCAAAAGATGTAAACACCAAACTCCACAACCAATAAGCCTTACCACAATGTTGTACAAATGATCCACCATCTCCCCATTACTACGGCACATGATACACCAGTCGATAAAATCCATCCCTCTACCCCTCAAATTATCACTTGTAAAGATCCTATCCCATACAGCAGTCCACACGAAGAAGAAAACACGTCGTAGAGCCTTGACCTTCCAAACACCTTTCCAAGGAAAGATAATGGGCAAGGGCCTTCTCAACTTATTGTAAAGCAATCGGACATCAAAATCCCCACTCTCTGTCAACCTCCATCACATACGATCTCCGTTCTCAGTGGAAGGTAGATTTGAGCCCAAAGTACGGAGAAAATCATCCACACCACCCATTTCCCAATCATTTGGTCTCCGAGTGAAATGTACATCCCAACTTCTCTGTTCCTTTATCCCCAACCGTTCAAGAGAAGAGGCCACCGATGCTTCTTTATTGAATGCAATCCCATACATGCCCGGAATGTCAATCTAAGTGGAGAATTCTCACACCATTGATTTGTCCAAAGCTTCACTCTATCTCTCACCCCTACCTCAAAGCGAATATTCTTGCTAAAATCCTCTCATCTCATGTGGATACTTCTCCACAAGCCACTCCCATGTACCCCTCTACCTAGCTTGGAAATCCATCCCCCCATTCTTCCCCCTACTAATCTTTCATGACTACTGGTTTCTGGTCTTTAAGCTACATTTTGATTACCTAGGATCTTAACGACAGGCCATATATATTAAAGTAATCAAAACAAGCTGATAGCGGTGTGCACCACAAACAGAATTAAGTTGGTCTTGCGAAAATTGGAACATAAAGGAAAACACTGTGAGAGACTTGAGCATACTCACACAATTGCATGAATAAATTAATACTAATTCCAAACCTACGATACAAAATTTTGTTGCATCACATTATAAATCTTGTCATGCAAGAGATTTCACCATGTAAGGCCCTTCAAGCTCATAACCCAATTTCCTATAATAATGTCGTGTTCCTACACCTGAAATGACGGCTATTTTTGTTGATCTATGCTCCCTGCTTGCAATCCGCTCTGCCTCCTCCATCAAAAGGGTACCGTATCCCTATGGGAATCAAGAGAAGAATACGAAGTCAAAAAAGAAAATTTGTTGGGATTAAAAATAGAACATTAAGTATACTGAAATTTATTGACCTACACTAAAGGCAAGTAGAACATACAGATTCTCCAGGTTTAAAGATTTTGAAGCATCAAATAATAATGGCATCAAGCTTTACTGTCTTACCTGGTGTTGTAAACTACACATTTATTTTACATAGGCCATTTTCATTGGCAATAATTTCAACAAATGTTCTTTTGCATATCACCAAATTGTTAATGAAAAAGGTTTTCTGTGCTACCTGGTGTTGTAGCTTGTCAGCATCCCGGCCATGAACTGGAACAGCAGTACCATAAACATGGAGTTCACGAACAATAGAACACTTCCCCATGAGTTCTGGGCAAGTAGTGTTCCTTCCACATTTCCGCAGCCGCAACAATCCAACAAGAATATCCTGTGTCCAACCAGAGAACGAAATCAAGGGAAGTCCAATCAAAAAATGAAAAACAAGTTTCATTATGTCTCATCAAGCAAGAGTTGCTTCCACAAGATCAGACCATAGCAAACAAAGCCAACCTACTACATGGGATACCAGACGTGTAGTTGTGAAATAGCTGCTAATGCAAGGACCAACTAAGTCATTCTAGACAGCATTGAAATCATGAAGGAGTTTATATTCATTTCCTAGCAACCAGCCATCTTTGCATGTGACAAGCATAGAATGATGCTAGTGCTAAAGTAGGGAAATGATTAAATGCATGCATGTACACCCAAGTGGGAGATGAGAGAGACAGAGAGAGGCATTCCAAAATACCTGGCGTGTATCTTCATATGAGAGAAATGTTTCCCAACCTTCATTTGCCACATAATCACGACGAACAAGTTCAACTTCTTCTGGCTTAATTTTGTTGTGAATATCCTAAAATCATCACAAGTTTTACAATTATTTCTATTTTTTGCAATTCATAGCATATAACATTTACAGATAGTATAATTTTTTCCGCCTACCTGGATTCCAGCTTCTCGTGTTCGAACATCACGACATTTCAAACCCAAGTCTTCCATTCTAGCTAATGCTAGCTCCCGAAGATTTCCTTTTTCTACCCCAGAAGTAACCAAAGGCATGGGAATATCCCGCTGAACTCTATAAACACGTGTCCATGGGGGTACCATGGCTAGTATCCTAGCTACAATGTCCACAAGTTGCTCAGGTGGATAATTTCTATACCTGCAAAGAGAGTTCTATAATTAGATTTCCCGACACACCAAACAAGACACAACTACAAGTTCATGCAACGCAAGTCTTTCTTTTCAAGCATGCATTGGGTTTTGAGACCTGGATTTTAGAACTAATAATAGAATATGGTACATTTTCTCAAGGCCTTGTATTTAAATTATCCCCACCCCTTGAAAGGGTTTGGGGTGGGGGAGATCTAACACATAATGGACAATAACATCATACCTGCCAGTTTTCCAAAGCTCATAAAGCCCTGTTCCACGAATTACAAGTGTAGGATAAATTTTAAGCCCGTCTGCTCTGAATAAAGGGCTCTCAAAGAACTCCCGGAAACTTTCCATGTCCCTCTCAACCCCCACATTTGGAAGATCAGGCATCATGTGTGCAACAACCTACAGCAAAAATATGAAAATTACAAGAGAGAAAACAACATAAAAGAAAGGCCAGGTTACTCTGCAAAAGAATTTTTTATTGGATAAGTACTCTGCAAAAGCTATTAGTAGCTTTCTAATTTTATTCTATAAGGTTCCTTCCATTTTTTCTTTTTCTTTTTTATGGTAATAAGTTTATTCTAATCTATAAGATTTCAATAGAAGTAGGTTAAACAATTTTGAGGAGAAAAGAGATGATATTAAACTGGCTTCATGTCATATAGCACAGCAATGGGGATACATGTGCCCCCTAGGAGAACTAAAAAAGTTCCAAAAAACAAAGCCACTGTATTGAGAAAGAGCATGAAATTTTCAGAATATATGTCCAAGAAGACAAATTTAAATTACTGATCATATAGAATCTAAGAACATAAGATGATTATAGCACACCTTGAAACCAGCATCCTTTGCCAAGCAAAAACAATCAGCCACAGCGGCTACTGTATGGCCTCTATTTGTGTCACGAGCAACATCCTCATATGTGCTCTGGACTCCAATCTCCAATCGTGTACAACCATACAAAAGCATTTGCCGCAAGTGAGGTCCAAGGCAATAATCTGGCCTCCTGACAGATTAAACAAGAGCAACAGTTAACAATTTATTTTCATCAAGGAAATGACACATTCAAGTTTCTTAGAAGTACAACAGAAGTTTTAATTGTTATGATTACTATGATACATGAACATTCTGAATGTGTAAACTCAATTGTCAAACACCTTAAGTATGTCTTGACAACATCCTCCCATATTATTTCACCATGCTACAGGATAAGCACCCACCAATGCATAATTACCATGATGTATATCTCAAAGAACACCCAACCCACACAATAATCAAAAGAAATAAACTTGATAGATGCGCTCTCATATCAAACTTCCTTGGTGACAACAATTATCTCAGACAAATTTTTCAATCAAACAGACCAGTTGGGAATCAATAAAAAATTGAACACAACTAAAACCAAGTGCAAAATGAGAGTGAAATCAAATATTCGCATATCAAACAACTTGTATAGTAACTTACGTTTCAATGGTCATGCCAATGCACTTTGTGGCACCATGCTCAGAGTATGCAACTGCCTCTTCAACATTGGCTGAAGTGTGTCCTGATAAAGCATCATGCAAATTCCGTATAAAGTAATCGCGATAATCTGCTGGCAGTGACATGAAAGTGCCACCCATCAAGATGAACTCAACCTGAAAACATATACCCATACTAATTAGAAGGTGGACTGTCTACTTATGAATTTATCATCAACTTTTAAACGATAACATGTAAGTTTAAAACTAGTACAGCCAGACCTTATCTACACTGTGACCCAGACGCTTAAGCTGATCAATTCTGCTTCTAGCCTGGACATAGGGGTTATATCTGGAACCAAAATAAGGGGAACTCAATAAATATTTCAAGATTCATTTACCTCAAGATATTATAAACAATATTATCACAAAGTAATGAACAACATCAAATGCAAATGGATGTCAACTATAACCAAATTTAGATTCAGCCTAATTCTAATAAAATTTACCCCCAGCACAATCCAAAACCTCTGCTGCTATTATAACTCTAATACTTACCAATGTTAACACTAAGTGCTACCTAGTAAGAGTTTCTACTTAAAGTTTTTCCATATGGCATAATCAATAATCCTCCTACTTTCTACAACTCACTAGCAACAATGAGCCATACACATAAGTAGAGCCACCAATTCTGTAGTTTCACAAAGTAATATAAACAAACAAAAAACTATGAAATTAATTAACCTTATACCGTCTATCAAGTTATAAGTTATACCTTTCTACTAATTAACATGTTGTTGAATCACTTTATATCTACAATTACTATATTATTATTCATTATAAGGATAGCTTATATCATTAAATTATGAAATTTAATGATAGGGTTCGTTACTTTTTAGAGACAGAATTTACCAGTTAAAAAAAAAAAAGTTACGGATACAAAACAACAACAAAGTCTTGATTCCAAAGCTCGTATGCCCAATAAACAAAAAATCAATGCAAACTTTTTTACTATACTGATCTCCCTAGCTTCCCTAAAACTTAAAATTTCAAGTCAGTAATCCAAAATTTCCTACTTTATGTAATAATATTCACATAGAATCAAGCCACATGAATTTTTTTCTATTATGCTATCTGGAACCACAATAAGGAGAACTCAATAATTATTTCAAGACTTACTAACCACCAGATATCATTAACAATATTATCAGCCAAGTACGCCCCCGGAATACATGGGTGGTTCTATTTTGATCAATAAATTTTCAATAGTAATCCAAAAAAAAAAAAATCCAAAGTAGTGAACAGCATCAAATGTGCAAATGCATGTTAACCATAACCAAAGTCAGATTCAACCTAATCTATGCCAACAAGATCCAAAACCTCAGCTGCTATAATTGAATATTCCTATTACTTTCCAATGTTCCTATAACCTACCTAGCAACAGTTTCCATTAAAGGTTTTCCACATTTTCTAATGAGTAATGTATCTACAAGACAACAGTAACACCTAACCATAAGCATAATAGTACTACTAATAATTCAGCAGGTTCACAACTTCGAATACCCATTAAAAACTACAAAGTTAATTAACATTATAATGTCTATCAAGCTTAATAGATCATACCTTCCTAATAACATGTTTGCATAGCCAGATTCTACCATTAACAAATACAAAAACAGCAGCAACAAAGCATTGATCCCAAAGCTTATCTGCTCACTAAAATAAAATTCTATGCAAAAACTTTTACCATACTAGTTTCCCACTTTCCCTACATCAACAACAATAACTACCAAGCCTTCACCCCAAAACTTAGGGGTCAGTGTCAACCACATATACTATTTTCTACCATTCCATCCAATCCAAAACCGTAATCTCTATCACCTCAAACAATTACCATATCCTTATGTAATTTTAAGTCTTCTGATATCTTCTTTGTTTCCTCGACTTTAATCAAGTACATTAGTTGCCCTAAAACTCAAAATTTCCTACTTTATGTAATAATACCCACAAAAGATCGAGCCACATGTATTCTTTACCGTCATTATTTAGAATTGACATCACGTATTCTTTTATGCCATCCATATTCTACCCAATACCATACTCTCTCTCACCTCAATTGACACATCATTTTTCACTAGTTCCACTAATGTGATTTTCCCAAAAACTCAAAATTTCCTACAAATTTGGCTACTTTACATAGCAACATCCACACATTAACATAACAAAAATCAAAGTTTCCAAATTGCAATACATATCTTGCTCAAAACCAAAGTCTTAGTCTTTCTCGTTCCCTCGACTCAAATTAATCATATTATTTTCCAAAAACTCAAAACTTTGCCTACTTTACATAGCAACATCCACACATTAACATAGCAAAAATCAAAGTTTCCAAATTCCAATACATTACTTGCTCAAAATCAAATTCTTAGTCTTTCTCATTCCCTTGAATTACCTATATTGCTTTCCCAAAAACTCAAAATTTCCTCTACAAATTTGGCTACTTTACATAGCAACATCCACACACATTAACATAACAAAAATCAAAGTTTCACAATTTCCAAAATTTCCAAAATTCCAATACGTTTACTTATATAAGCTCCAATCAAAGTTTCAAAAACTTTCGCAAATTCCAACACATACCTTGCCCTAATAGCTCGCATGCTAGTAGGCTCGTATCCAGTATAAGACTGCGTACTATACTCAAAGTCCGAGTCGGGCCCACCGGGGCAGTACACGCATATGTTTCCGGTGGTGGCGATGTGAGGACACCGGTGAGGCTTCGACATGACGGCCACGACGGCGATTCCGGAAGCGGTTCGAACCGGTTTGGCTCGGAGTTTCGGGAGCAGCGAGTCGCGCTCCGAGTCGGGAACCGCGGCGATCATCTCCACGAGCTTGGGGGCGCGTGAGAGGCCGTACTTTCGGCACGCAGCGGATTTGAGCGCGTTGAGGTCCACGTTCTCGCCCTTGCGAGATAGGTCTACCATGGAGTTCACGATCTCTGCTATGGCTCGGACCCGGGCTTCTTCTTCGGATAGTCCGTGGGCTTCGAAGCCGCCCCGACCCGGTTTCGGCACCTTCCTTGGCTCGGCTACCATCGCGGTCGCCATAGGGAGAGAGAAGAGAAAGAGGGAACGCGAAATACGTACTATATGCCTTAAGACGATGACGTCTTGACTGTTGAAGGAGGCTATATATGATTGATCTCTTTAAATTTCTGTTAAAGCATTTAGCTTTTGAAAAAAAAAAAAAAAAAAAAAAAACTAAACTAAACTAAGCTAAACTAATCTATAATTTGTACTCTTCAAATTTGGGATATTTTTTATTCTAAAAAGAAAATATTGGGAATATTTTTAACTTTTTCCTAATTTTTAAATATTTAGATTGGTATCTCTAACATTTCATATCGATTGGATTTAAGTACATCTTAGGTGTCAATTCAAAATTAGGCATCAACTAAGTATGTGTTTGAATACCGCTTATTTTACTAAAAACTAAAAATTGAAAATAATAAAAAATATATATTTTGATTACTATTCATTAATGAATTTATTGTTCATTGACCTGATTGCACTGTTCATGTCCCATGAACAATGCAACAAATGCTGGACTTAAAAAAAAAAAAAAAAAAAAAAAAAAAAAAAAAAAAAAAACCAAAAAACGCAACTGCTCTAAACGTAGTCACAAACGCTCACTACCCAAATGGAGCCTAAGCTTAAATCAAGGTCATGTTTTTTTTTTCTTCCATTTAAATTACATTTTTAATAACTAATTTACACCTTTAAAGTTTGGAATAATTTTGATTTTTCCTCTTGAAATTTGAATTATATTTTTGATAAGTAATAAAAATTTATTACAAAGGAAGAGGAACACTTTATGTTCACGATGATGAACATAAATCACCTTGAAAAAAATACAAGCAAACCAAGAGAGAGTTGGAAATAAAAACATGCAAGGTTTGAGACCAATCAAACAAAGTACGAAGTAGCAATCTTCAATTGCTTAATAGATTTCACACTCTCCTTAAAAAAGTATAGTTGTTATGTTTTTTCCATATTAACCATATCATGCACTCCAATGCCTAGTTCCATACATTCAAGGAAGGTTTACCTAGTTGATTGTGCCAACCAAAATGGAGGGAAGCTACCTTGTCGGGCAACACCCATTGAACATCATAAACACTTCAGTCCATGCATATGCAATAATGGGTCTATACAAATATTTCATTTTGAATGAAGGGTAACACTAACCGTGTGAATCCAAATTTTGAAACTGATCAGAATAAAAGATATGCCAGCTTTAAGAATATAAATATTATAAACTGCAATTCAGTAAAAAAAAAAAAATAGTATTTATTATTTAATAAGACTGCCACCTTTTTAGTTGTTTTTTTAAATTTTTAAAAAAATCAAGAAAATGCCATCATTTTTTTAAGCATGCTATAAATAACGTCCTCCTACACTAGAGAAGGTATTACATGCATTGGATGCACGATAAATTTGCTCCTAATGTCGACCTCTCTATCCCCAGAGGTGGGTATTACGTGCATTAGATGCATGATAGATTTTCTGATAAGGCCAACCTCCCAATCCCAAGTCCCAAACCACAACCTTTCACGAACAACAAATCAGAAAACCACGAAGAAGAACCCCCACGAACCCAGATCTCTCTAACCTAGGAGCGATGGCAAAGTTTCCAGGAGGCAATGGGGACGAAGCTCGAGGCAAAGGTTTTTCTTCTTTGGGTCTTTGGTTTGATGAATTTTCGTTGTTTGATGATGTTTTTCTTCTCAGAGGGTTGGTTTGTTGAAGAATTTTTGCTTTAGGTAACTTGGAATTTGCTTTAAGGAAATTGATCCTTAGAGGGTCGATTTCAAACACAGAAATCAAGTTTCTAAAACTCGATTTATTATAGAAAAATCAACTCTCTTAGACTCAAGTTGTTAGTTTCCTAAATATTTTAAAAACGTTGCTAATTAACGAAATTATTTAGAGTTTGGTGTTATTTTCCAATTTTTTTCCTTTAATCTTTGCTAAGTGCACATGGAATGTCAAGAGCTTTATAATTTAGTGATATTATTTAATTTTGTTTATGAGAAGAATTAAAATTTCAATTCCTCCCCCCCATTTGTTGAAACAAATGGATTATATTAATTTAGAGAGAGAGAGAGAGAGAGAGAGAGAGAGAGAGAGAGAGAGAGAGAGAGAGAGAGAGAGAAGAAGAAGAAGAAGAAGAAGAAGAAGACATTAATCAAAGAAAGAGTTGTAATGTAAATTTAGAAGAAAAATGAAACTTGATTCATTGGATCCATGCTATAAATTCAAGATAGAAGTGTAGACTTTTACCGATTTATGTGTAGAGTATTAAATAGACTTTAATTTATGTAAAATATAGCATTTTCTAATATGTTGTAATATATAGAGAGAGAGAGAGAAAAGAAGAAGAAGAAAAAGAAGTTATTTAAAGAAAGAGTTGTAATGTAAATTTAGAAGAAAAATTAAACTCGATTCATTGGATCCATGTTATAAATTCAAGATAGAAGTGTAGACTTTTATTGATTTATGCGTAGAGTATTAAATAGACTTTAATTTATGTAAAATATAGTATTTTCTAATATGTTGTAATAGAGAGAGAGAGAGAGAGAGATAGAGAGAGAGAAAAGAAGAAGAAGAAAAAGAAGTTACTCAAAGAAAGAGTTGTAATGTAAATGTAGAAGAAAAATTAAACTTAACTCATTGGATCCATGCTATAAATTCAAGATAGAAGTGTAGACTTCTCTTGATTTATGCGTAGAGTATTAGATAGACTTTAATTTATGTAAAATATTGTATTTTTTAATATGTTGTATTTTTCAAAAGAAAATTGAAGAGTTCTTTTTTTTTTTTTTTTTTTTTTAAAGAGATTCAACCTATGACATGGTGTAAGTAGGGATTGAATCACATATCTCTTATATAGCCATCAAAGACTTTACTAAAGTTAAACTAACTGGAACTTTGATGTTCAAATATTCCAAATGTATTGATTTGACCCCATTTGTGGGTACATGGTCCCATAGCATATTAGCATGCATGTTACAACTCGAAGCATTTTCAATGTTTCTTTTATGAAATCTCTTTAGCCATAATCGAATTTAGATTCAACCTAAATTCTAATTATCATTCTCCTGATTCCAAGATAAACATGGTCAATTAGAACCAGTAATTCATTTTGAAATTTTAATACACTAGTTACGAGTAAATATAAAATGCAATATTATATTAAAATTGATTTTTTTAAGATGGGAATTTGTTTGAAAGTTTAATACACTAGTTACAATTGAATATATAATGCAATGTTAAATTAAAATTGACTTTTAAAAGGGAAGTTGTTTGAAAGTTTGTCAATTGCCCTTTAGGAAGCATGGACATGGATACGAGTGCGGAGGCAAAAGCAATTTTTAAAAAATTATAATATAACATGGCAACGCTGGTATGAAACGACAACACACTTACACAAGCACTGGCAAGTGTTCAAACCTTTTAGACTACCCCTTAGTGGATAGTATAGATAATGGATATATTGACAGTTAGCGTTAGTTACAAGCCTACAATTGTTCATATTGCCTATCAATCTATTGAATAACAAAAATTACTGATGATGTCAAGAATCAAACCAGTGAGCTGCAAGGTTTGCGCGCGTTCCGGACGGTCCTGCACAAGTAGGAAAAACCTCAAAGGGAAGTACCGGTGTGGTACCGGCCAGCGACCCTCCGATGGTTAAGTTAGAATTTTACACAACTCCAGAGTGCCAGAGTCGGGTCTTAGTATACGTACCTCGATTTTTGGAGGGTGTGGCGGTATTTATAGTAGTGGTAGTGACCTTTGGGTAAGGCTTGCTGGAGAAGATATCGTTGTACCGAAATTGCCCTCGAGTAGCGTAGGGCGCAAGACTCTTCTGAGGTAGCCAAGTGTGTTGGGCACGATTCCCTTCTTGGGGGGCGGGAATCGTGCTTCGTAAGATACCTGGTTAAGTAGCGTATGTGACAAGATTCGCTCTTTCCAGCGAAGCGCACGCGGCAAGACTGGTCCCCGTGCCTGATACCAACAACCGTCTGCCTTCTCCCGTCGCCCCCCTAGGATTGGGGTCGTCGAGGTCTGACGTCCGTCGGGTATTTCAGGTGTCACGGATCTATCCGTCGGCGAGTGTGGCCTGCTGTCGTCTGGTGAGAGATTTTATCCCTATCAGGTGCCCCCTCAGCCCATCAGTCCGTGAAGCCATTAAGGACGGGCTAATGGGGTGACGGTTCAATCTGCAGCAAGGGTCGAATAGACAGGCTGGCATCAGTAATAAATGCCTGGTAATAAATGCAGGACACGCGTCGTCGACCCGTGGACCGTGTGCTCAGACCGAGGCGTCCCTTCGTCTCCTGCTATCTCTCTCATATAAAAGCCTTCCATCTTTCCTTTCATTTTTCACTCTTAGCTGAAAACAGAATATCAGAGCGCACCCGTTCACCTAGCAGAAAAGCATCCTATCCGTCATCCATCGTGCATCCGTCACATTCCAGCGACCGTCGACCTCATCTTTCTCAGCAAGTAACCGGCAGGTAATTATTGCTTGTTCATTCTTTTTTCACCGTCAGTGTCTTTAGGCCGATTGAACTTAGGGTTTTCCGTCACATGTAGGTGACATGTCTAGTGCGTCAAGTAACCAGTCGTTTGTCCGTGACGGAGCGGGCTACGATGAAGTCAAACCGTCGGGTCCAAAGGATCCTGCAGCCACAACCTCCACGAGTGAAGAGAGCTCGTCTACCACCTCTTCTCCGTCGAGTAGTGATAGGGCGGAGAGCAACCTTAGCGACGGTATAGAGGGGGACGAGCCCCAAGTCCAATCCGTTGTGGGTAGTGACGGGATGAGGAAGTATGTTATGCTCTCTCTGTGGACGGTGAATGATTTCTTCTCCACAATCAAAGAGTCACACTTTAAAACACTTAGAGGTAAATACCAGATTCCTGACAATATACCCCTCCGTCTACCCCACCCAGGAGAGAAGTGCTATTACCGTGGGGTCAGGGGTGTCGGAGTATACGAGCAGATGCTCAAGGCAGGGCTGAGGTTTCCACTGACCCCACTACACCGTCACCTCCTTCACTACCTAGGACTATCCGTCAGCCAAGTTTCCCCGAACGCCTGGAGGGTCTTTATTGGGGTAGAGGTGTTGTACGGGTCCATGTCCGAGGGTAAGAAAAGGTTGACGGTGGAGGAATTCTTCCACTGCTACCGTCCGGTGGAGATACAAAAATCCAGGGGAATGTATAGTTTTCTGGCGAGGGGTCCATTATTAAGATTAGTGTGCGATACTCCAGACTCCAATAGGGACTGGAAGTCTAGGTACTTCTTCATGGACGGGGATGAGTGGATGGGGAACCCTGGTGAGACCGAGTTCATGCCCGTCGACACCACGTGGGGTGTCTTGACCACGTCTGGTATTCACCCGTTCACTTTCTCTTGTTCCTCTCTTCCTATTTTCCCTTGTCTTTTTATGCACCGTCATCATATAACCGTCTTCTTCTCTCAGCTCAAGACCGTCCTCAAGTGTCAATTGAAGACTAGAGCTTCTTGGAGAGGATTTTTCAGAAGTCTGAGTTGAAGGAGAGGTCTTGGGCTAATTTGGTGTGCCTGAAGACCATCTGTTGGCACTGTGACGGGCCTGAACCGTCCGAGGAAGCCTTGAAGTACGAAACGCAAGTCAGGAAATGTATGTCCGTTCACCTGAATTTTATACTTAGCCATTTTTCCCTTGCCTTCTAAACAACTCATGTGCCGTCTTGTTCTGCAGAGATGGACGAAGCGAAGAGGAGGGCCTTAATTAAGCAGCAAGCAGCTGCAAGGAAAAGAGAGACCCAAGCTGCAGGGACGGGTGTGTCCAAGGTGCCCGTCATTAAGAGAAAGCAAGAGCAGGAGGGGGACCGTCCCCCCAAAAAACCCAAGACCACCCCCGAGACCGTCATCGGGCTAGAGGCAGATGGAGGGAAGGCCCCTGTCAAACACGGCAAGGGGAAGGGTCTCATGACGAGTGGCCCCCTGCCCGCCGAGGAGAAGCCCCCCATCCTCCTCCGTGAGGATTCGAAGTACGCCATCGAGAAGTTGTCCTCCATACTGACGGCGGAGGATTATGAGAACATCGGGAACCATTCCACTGAGGCCATGGGGGAGACGGGCCTTTTCAACTTGGCCCAGGTAAGTAATTTTCAATCGCCATCGGTTTTACGAATGTATAGATTTGTCCTCACCGTCATATTGACTTGGTGTTTCTGATTTTCAGGCCGTCGTCATGATGAAGGGCCTGATGGACCGCTGTGTCCGTGAGGAGATGGCCATGAACCGTCTTCAAGCGAAGACCACGGAGGTGGAGGATGAGCTGATGCAGTATAAGGCCTGGAAGGTGAAAATGGAGAAGAAGTTCTCCATTCTCAAGGAGGATCGTCTAGAGTATAAGAAGCAGACGGAGAATCTGCAGACGGTCCTCGCGGATAAGGAGCTGGAGATCCAGTCAGTGAAGGATCAGCTCCGTCAGGCCAAGGACAACGCGATCATAGAGTACCGAGACTCCGAGGCGTATCTGACGGAGCTTGGCGGCTTTATGGCGGACGGTTTTGATGAGGCCGTCCGTCAGGTGAAGGCCCTCTATCCGGAGACGGATCTCTCTCAGGTGTCCCTTGACGGCGGCCAGGCACAAACTTCCGTCATCCAGGCCGTTTCTGAGACCGCAGCTCGTCAGAATGAGAAAGAGGACGGGACCCTTGATGATGACGCCGAGACAACCGTCAATGTCCAAGCTGAGGAAGAAGTCAATGTAGTTGACTCACCCGTTCAGTAGACTTGTAATTGTTGGTGGAAAATTTTTGTAACAATAACGTCTCTTCTCTTTTTTTTTGTAAGACGGTCAATTTTGAACCGTCGAGAACAATATTGTTTTCAGGAGCATTTGTGTCAATTCATATGCTGTTTTAAATTTTGCTTGTGTTGCTTGCTTGCATGGTTTATTTCAAATGCTATTCGTGCTTCGTGAAACTGTTGACATAATAAGCCGTGAATATGATGAGCCATCAATATAGTAGGCCGTCACAATTAACAATGTAGAAAGTTTAAGCCGTGAATATGATAAGCCGTTAATATAGTAGGCCGTCACAATTAATAATGTAGAAAGTTTAAGCCGTCACCCCTGACGGGGCCTGTGCTTCCAACCTTTTAGGACGGTGCAGTTGGCTTTGAGCCGTTGCCGTTTATGCCGTCGTCTTTGGACTTGGGCTTTTTACGTTTTCCGCTTAGGAAACCGTAGTGGCCTTTAAGCCGTCAGCTGGGGTGCCCGACGCTTTTATGCCGTCGTCGAATTTGGGCCGTCGTCTTTTAGACTTAGGCTTTTATGCGTTCCACTTAGGAAACCGTAGTGGCTTTTAAGCCGTCAGCTGGGGTTCCTGACGCTTTTATGCCGTCGTCGAATTTGGGCCGTCGTCTTTTTAGACTTAGGCTTTTATGTGTTCCACTTAGGAAAGTCTTTTGGCTTTTAAGCCGTCAGCTGGGGTTCCTGACGCTTTTATGCCGTCGTCGAATTTGGGCCGTCGTCTTTTTAGACTTAGGCTTTTATGTGTTCCACTCAGGAAAGTCTTTTGGCTTTTAAGCCGTCAGCTGGGGTTCCTGACGCTTTTATGCCGTCGTCGAATTTGGGCCGTCGTCTTTTTAGACTTAGGCTTTTATGTGTTCCACTTAGGAAAGTCTTTTGGCTTTTAAGCCGTCAGCTGGGGTTCCTGACGCTTTTATGCCGTCGTCGAATTTGGGCCGTCGTCTTTTTAGACTTAGGCTTTTTACTTTGCATGTTCAACACTAAATAATAGTAGGAGAGACTTTGAATAAACCTCTGTGTCTTGCATAATTTTTTAGTGAGGGGAAAACATGCCCTTTTAAAACCAGGAATACATTGAGGTACATCAATTATAGACCAATTACAAGTTGGGGCTGCTATTCTCTCTTACTGGTAGTACTTTCGTAAGTGCTCGGCATTCCACGGGTGGTGCAGCTTCTGCCCCTCCAGTGTTTCCAGATGGTAGGTGCCCTTCCTTTGCCATGCTGTGACTCAATAGGGCCCTTCCCAATTGGGGCCGAGCTTTCCTTGGGTTGGGTCCCTGGTAGTGCCCATGATCTTTCTCAGGACGAGGTCACCGACCCGGAATTCCCTATGTCTGACTCGGGAGTTGTAGTGCTTTGCCATGCGATCCTGATACCGGGCTAACCTTTGCTCTGCTGCTGCTCTGTCTTCGTCGATCAAGTCAAGTTGTAGACGCAAGGCTTCGTTGTTCCGGCCTTCATCATGGGTGTTCACCCTGTAGGTTGTGAGTCCTATTTCGGCTGGAATGACTGCCTCGCTTCCGTAGGCCAGCCTGAACGGTGTTTCTCCTGTGGGGGTCCTTGCTGTCGTCCTGTATGCCCACAATACACTTGGCAGTTCCTCGGGCCATAACCCCTTTGCCCCCTCGAGCCGAGTCTTGATAATTTTGAGCAAGGATCGGTTCGTCACCTCGACTTGCCTGTTGGCTTGGGGGTGGGCCGAGGAAGAGTAGTGATTCTTTATCCCCAGCTGCGCACAGAATTCCCGGAAGGGAACATTATCAAACTGTTTGCCGTTGTCGGAGACTAATACCCTGGGTATCCCGAACCTGCATATGATAGACTTCCAGACGAAGCTTCGTATGTTCTTCTCTGTGATGGTTGCCAATGCCTCAGCTTCCACCCACTTTGTGAAGTAGTCTATGCCTACCACAAGGAACTTAAGCTGTCGTACCGCTGTTGGGAATGGACCCATGATATCTAGTCCCCATTGAGTGAATGGCCACGGGGCCGTCATGGGGGTCAGCTCCTCAGGGGGTTGCCTGACGATGTTGCTGAACCTCTGGCACTTGTCGCAAGCTTTGACATAAGCCTGCGTGTCTTTTCTCATGGTCGGCCAGTAGTATCCTGCACGGATCAGCTTATGCACCAGTGACCGCGACCCTGAATGGTTTCCGCATATCCCTTCGTGCACTTCCCTCATGATATAATCGGCTTCTTCGGAACCAAGGCACCTTAGGTATGGGCGAGAGAAGCCCCTTTTGTATAAGACTCCTTCTATCAGGACGAACCTTGATGCTTGGACCTTCAGTTTTCTGGCGGCTTCTCTTCCGTCGGGCAAGACGCCATCTTTCAGGTATGAGACCAACGGAGTGGTCCAGTTGCTTTCCGAGCCGACTTCGTGCATTTCAATGGAGTCTACCAGTGGTGAAATCTGCACAAAGTATAGCACACCGTCAATGCTGCTCCCCTGCCCTGACGAAGCAGTCTTGGCGAGGCGGTCGGCCGGCTCATTTTCTTCCCTGGGGACTTGGACTATCCTTGCCCCGAGCTCATCCACCCTTGATTTTGCCTGATGGAGGTACCTCTTCATCCTGTCGCCTCTACACTCATAGTTCCCGTTGACTTGGTTGACGACTACCTGGGAGTCGCTGGAGACGACCACTCGGGCCGCGCCTGCTGCTTTGGCAAGATCAAGTCCGGCTATCAAGGCTTCATACTCTGCCTCATTGTTGGTGATGGGAAAGTCTAGCCGGATCATACAATCAATTTGGTCTCCCTCAGGAGAACGGAGCACGACCCCAATGCCACCGGCTCATCTAGTCGACGACCCATCTGTATGTACATTCCATGCTGGGCTTGAAACTCAGTCAGCTCTATTGCCCATAGGGCCAGACGACCTGCGGCTTCTGGATTGTGCATTGCCCGCTGCAAAGGCTTGTCGGTTAGGACGACGATTGTGTGAGCTTGGAAGTAGGGCTTGAGCTTTCTGGCTGCGGTGACCAGGGCGAAGGCGAGTTTCTCCATGGGCGGGTACCTTCCTTCCGCCCCTTGGAACGCCCGGCTGGCGTAGTATACGGGTTTCTGCACCCCGTCCTCTTCTCTGATCAAGGCCGCGCTGACTGCGGCTGGGGATACGGCCAGGTAGAGGGAGAGTTCTTCCCCGGGCTGTGAAGGACTCAGTAATGGTGGGGAAGAGAGGTAAGCTTTTAACTCCTCGAATGCCTTTTGACACTCGTCCGTCCACTCGAACGCCCTTTTCAATGTGCGAAAGAAGGGAAGGCATTTGTCCGTGGCTCTTGACACAAATCTGTTCAGTGCGGCAACCTTCCCGTTCAGACTCTGAACTTCTTTTACATTCTTCGGAGGGGCCATCTCCATGATTGCCCTGATCTTATCCAGGTTGGCCTCGATGCCTCTCTGAGAGACCATGAAGCCGAGGAATTTCCCGGCGGTGACCCCGAAGGCGCATTTGGAGGGGTTGAGCTTCATATTGTATGAACGGAGGGTTCCGAACGTTTCTTCGAGGTCGCTAAGATGATCCTCCTCCTTCTGGCTTTTCACCAACATGTCGTCGACATACACTTGGACATTCCTCCCTATTTGGTTGGCGAACATTTTGTTCATCAGCCTCTGATATGTGGCACCTGCATTCTTCAGTCCGAATGGCGTCACCTTATAGCAGAAGAGTCCTTGGCTGGTGACGAATGAGGTTTTCTCCTGATCTGCCTCATCCATCTGGATCTGGTTATATCCTGAGAAGGCATCCATGAAACTCAGCAGCTGGTGTCGGGCCGTAGAGTCTACTAGAGCGTCGACTCTTGGGAGGGGGTAGCTGTCCTTTGGGCAGGCCTTATTCAGGTCCGTGAAGTCCACACACATCCGCCACTTCCCGCTGGCCTTCTTGACCATAACAACATTTGCTAACCAGTCGGGGTAGTAGACTTCCCGGATGAACCCTGCCTCCCGTAATTTGCCAACCTCCTCTGCCACTGCACGATCTCTCTCTGGAGCAAATACTCGCTTCTTTTGCCTGACAGGCCGGAAGGAGGCTGCTACGTTCAGCCTATGTACCATGACCGACGGATCGATCCCCGGCATGTCCTCATGGCTCCAGGCGAATACGTCCTGATTTTCCCTGAGGAATGTCGTGAGTGCCTGGCGGGTCGCCGGACTGCTGAGGGCACCGATTCTGGTGGTTCTCCCAGGCTTGGACTCGTCGAGAATTATCTCTTCGAGTTCTTCCACAGGTTCTGCCCCCGTCCTCTGCTCTATGTTCATCGTCTGTAGCTGGCCATTCATCTCTACCATTGCCACATAGCATTCTCGTGCGGCCACTTGGTCTCCCCATAGTTCTCCTACCCCGTACTCTGTTGGGAACTTGACCTTTAAGGCATAGGTCGAGGTGGCGGCCTTCCAGGCGTTGAGGGTTGGTCGCCCTATGATTGCGTTGTATGCTGAGGAGCAGTCGACGACTAGGAAGGTGACGTCCCTATTGAGCTGCCGAGGGTACTCCCCGACAGTGACGGGCAATGTGATCGAGCCGAGGGGATATACTCTGGTCCCCCCGAAACCTGTGAGTGGTGCCTTGGTAGGGACCAAGCGTTCTTTGTCAATCCGCATCTGCTGGAACGCGGGATAGTAGAGAATATCTGCGGAGCTCCCGTTGTCAATCAGGACCCGGTAGGTGTTGTAGTCCCCTATCCGGATACTGACGACAAGGGCGTCGTCGTGCGGGTGGTGGAGGTGTTGGGCATCCTCTTCTGTGAACTCCATAGTGGGGCTGCTTGTTCTCGGCTTCTTCTGGACGGGGCTTGCAGCCTGAACATTTTGTACCGCCTTGAGGTGGGACTTCAGAGCCTTCTTTGTAAAACCAGCGACCGGCATGCCGCCCACAATCACCCTTATATCGCCTATAGGTGGTCGGGGGCGCTCATTGTCCCGGTGGGGGGTCTGTGCCTGTCGGGACGTTTCGGCCTTTTCCCTGTTGACGAACCTCTGTAGCTTCCCTTGCCTAATCAGGGTTTCGATCTGTTGCTTCAAATCGTAGCAGTCAGCGGTATCATGCCCGTGGTCCCGGTGGAAGCGGCAATACTTGTCTTTCGGTCGTTTGTCCGGGTCTGATTTCATCTTTCCCGGAAACGTCAAGGACCCGTCGTCTTTGATCTGCATCAGAACCTGATCAACCGGGGCCGTCAATGGGGTATAGCTCGTGAATTTCCCAGCATTGTGCTTCGGGCGCCTGCTGTCTCGGATCTCCCCTGTCCGAGGTGCCTTCCGTCCCTTGTCCTGTCGGGTGTCTTCTTGCCTTTCTCTCTTCTTGGGGGGCTTCTCTTCTCTTGCCAGTAACGCATCTTCCGCGTTCATGTACTTCGTTGCCCTGTAAAACACATCTGACATTGTCTTCGGGTCATTCTTGTACAAAGAGAACAGGAATTTACCCTTCCGCAGCCCGTTCGTGAACGCGGCCACTTGTATCCGGTCGTCCGCTTCGTCAATTGTCAACGCTTCTCTATTGAAGCGGGCTATGTAGGATCTCAGCGTTTCATCCTCCCGTTGCTTAATGTTCATCAGGCACGCGGTAGATCTCTTGTGACGGTGTCCTCCGATAAATTGGGAGGCAAACAAAGCGCTTAGCTCCCTGAAGGTGCCGACGGAACCGGGCGTCAGCCTGCCAAACCAGGTCCTTGCGGAGCCTTTCAGCGTTGCGGGGAAGGCCTTGCACATAATTTCGTCTGGCGCGCCGTGCAGGTGCATCAACGTCTTGAAAGTTTCCAAGTGGTCCAACGGATCCTTGGACCCGTCGTAGCTTTCCACCTGGGGCATGCGGAACTTCGGTGGTGTAGGGAACATGATGACGGGTGTTGTGAATAGAGAGTCCGTGCGGTGAACTAGGTCGTCGAGGTCACTGGATACTCGCCCTTTGAGGGCGTTCATCATGAAGTCCATGCGTTCCTTCATCATTCGCATTTCTTCGGCCATGCCAGACTGGGCGTGGCCATCTCCCGACGGATGGTTTGGCTGTGGTCCTTCGGGCCGGCTCAATGAATGGCTTCCCTCATGACCTTCACGGTCCCTCTCCTCGGCACTGCTCTCCTCCTGATTCTCTCCCTGATTGTCACCCGTCGCATTCCTTCGCAACAGCTGCTCTTCCAAGTCATTGTTGCGCTTCGTGAGACGTTCCACCGCGGCCGCCAGAGTCTGGACTTGCCTTTCAAGGGCCGTGGTGCGTTGTTCGTTGCCTTGGTCGTTCATGGTGGTTATCCTTGAACGCGTGAGTACCATGCAACCCTTAGTCCGGGAAACACGTGACAGGAACTTGTGCGATTCCCCACAGACGGCGCCAACTGATGATGTCAAGAATCAAACCAGTGAGCTGCAAGGTTTGCGCGCGTTCCGGACGGTCCTGCACAAGTAGGAAAAACCTCAAAGGGCAGTACCGGTGTGGTACCGGCCAGCGACCCTCCGATGGTTAAGTTAGAATTTTACACAACTCCAGAGTGCCAGAGTCGGGTCTTAGTATACGTACCTCGATTTTTGGAGGGTGTGGCGGTATTTATAGTAGTGGTAGTGACCTTTGGGCAAGGCTTGCTGGAGAAGATATCGTTGTACCGAAATTGCCCTCGAGTAGCGTAGGGCGCAAGACTCTTCTGAGGTAGCCAAGTGTGTTGGGCACGATTCCCTTCTTGGGGGGCGGGAATCGTGCTTCGTAAGATACCTGGTTAAGTAGCGTATGTGACAAGATTCGCTCTTTCCAGCGAAGCGCACGCGGCAAGACTGGTCCCCGTGCCTGATACCAACAACCGTCTGCCTTCTCCCGTCGCCCCCCTAGGATTGGGGTCGTCGAGGTCTGACGTCCGTCGGGTATTTCAGCCGTCACGGATCTATCCGTCGGCGAGTGTGGCCTGCTGTCGTCTGGTGAGAGATTTTATCCCTATCAATTACCAAACGAACAAAACAATGGAAAACAAAATACATAATGATCGCATTTAAACAACTAAATAGTAGTCTCTCGTTCTTCTAAAAAAGAAAATAGTAGTCTCTCTCGGGGTCCCACATGACAACTGCATTTGGAAAACAAAATAAGAATCATATAATGCATGCCGAAGTGTAAGATAAATTATCTATTATAAACCAAAGTTACTAGCAAAAAGCTATTAGGCAAGCCCATGATTAGAAGAATTAACTATATGAATTACAGAACTTGAAAATCTGACTTGCTGCAACAATTGTACTCCCAAATACAGATTGGAAGTGATAGAATGGTTCACTGCAAATTCATCAAACCAATTTTTAATCCACATAAATTGAATTAAACTTAAAAAGAATAACCAAGCAACTTGTAATAGCTCCCATGTGTGTCTCTTTGAGAGAGATGCAATTCAAAACTAAACTATTAGCAAGTAAAATAAAGATTTAAGTTAAGCCAAGTAAAAATTCAGTCAGCATAGAATTAGAAGTCTTGTAAGCAAATAGAAGGCTTAAATCAGATTTTAGGAGCCACAATAGATCAAAAAATTCTCACTAGTCTGAACATACATTCTCGACAAATAGCAAGTGTGCATTAAACATCCTTAAGACATCAACAATACATCATATTAAAGCAATTGCTGTGGATAATTTTTAACGAATGAGTGCCTCCAATTATTTTAGAAGGTGGCCTATGCTTCGTGGAGAGGCCAGTCTTGGGCATTGTATTAATTGTAAAAAATTAACAACTAATAAATCTAATATGGTTAAAAGAGGATCTTCCACAAGTAATTACATAATAAATCTCTTGTAGACAACACTTTCCCTTAAGTAAAATCAAATGCTACAGTCATAACTGCTACTTAATAGCAAGAAGATGTTTTACTTCGTCCTTTTTAAGTTTAAACTTTAAAGTGATTTCAATAATAGATAGGAATAGGAAGAGTTGGGTGTGGTTGGTCAGGAATATGAAGATTTTGGTGTGATTAGTGAACAATGTGGTTAAATATGTTAAATGCATATAATATAATCCATAATGACTTCTAATAAAAATTAAAATTCATGATATATATAAAAAAGTGATTTCGTGGTTCTTCTGTCATGTGTCATATTAAGTTATTAGGTTATACTAAGATCATTCTCTCTTGCCCCACACATAACACTCACATAATGTGTGTGTTGGCATTATCACAATGGCCGTAAAAAAAATAGAGTAGTGTAGATCGCAATCTATTGCGACCAGGCGGGTCGCAAAATGGTCTTGAATTTGCCTAGTCAGCACTTTGATTTGATTCTATTGCCACAGATTATATTAAGTTACTAAGTTATACTAGGTTATACTATATTAAGTTACTACGTGTGATGAGGCTAGTATTAATATGATATAACTTTGACTCTTTGTGTTGGCTGGAAAAGGATTCTTTTTATTGGATTCTCCAAACTTATTCCTATTTTTTATCAAATATTAGACACGTGACTTTTTTTTGAATACCAATATTGTATTGAATAAAATTGAGAGGAATTTGTATGTTTGTTTTTTTGTTTTTTTTTTTTTTTTCACTTTTATGGTATGAAAACTACTATTCTATCAATGGAGGGAAAATTAATTTTTCCTTATCTAGCATAGTAATGGTTGGTTGGAGGGAGAGTTAGTATTGTTTTTTAAAAGATCTTTAAAAACGACATTGTCCTTTAAATAGAAGAATAACAAGATAAAACAAAATATTTGTATATTCAGATGTTTATTTATTTTTATGGGAATATTTGTATATTTATTAATTGTATGGCAAATTGGCAATGTGATTTGTGGTATAATAAATAGCTGTAATATGAAAATTATTTTTTAAAAAAACTTTAAATAAACCAAAGGAAGAAAGAAAAGAAATCGAAATAATATTTAAACTAAAAAAAGCTGGAAATTCTCAATGGATATTTATACCAAAGCTGTAATTGCTTGATGTTCTTCGATGTCATTGCGCTTGGAAGCTACTGTTCTATCAATGAAGGAAAATTAATTTTTACTTATCTAGCATAGTAGTGGTTGGTTGGAGGGAGGGTTAGTATTGTTTTTTAAAAGATCTTTAAAAATGACACAATGTCCTTTTAAATAGAAGAATAACAATATAAAATAAAATATTTGTATATTCAAATGTTTATTTATTTTTATGGGAATATTCAGATGTTTATTAATTGTATGGCAAATTGGCAATGTGATTTGTGATATAATTAATAGTTGTAATATGAAAATTGTAAATATAAATATATATATATATATATATATATATATATATATATATCGTGAAGCCGTGGCTTCACGACAAACAAATGCTCTGTTTGAATAAGTGAATGACATTGCAGAGAATGCTAAGAAATTTCCCGTTCTTCTTTTCTCCAATGAAGCCGAAGCCCATGTTTTGAGTGTCCTCATTTGAAAGTACAATTTTAAAGGTCGTGTGAAGGTTACCAAAGGAATATGGAAGAATGAGCAAAGAATTCTCAGAGGTTGGTAGAAGACTTCTTCTACCACTAGAAGGGTAGAAGATGGAAGAGTAAAAGAAGGTGAAAAAAAGTTTAGAGTTTAGGTACACTACACCAAAATAAGTTACATCTAAGTGTTAATACAACAAAATTAGTATAGTGTATTAGACGTAATATCACATCTAAAAATTAAAAGTCATTGCAATAGTAACTTAAAAGCAGTAAATTATTACAGTAATAATAATTAGTTGCAATAATTTATAATTTTCAGTTGCAATATAGGCTTTAATACTAAATTGAATTTAGAAAATTTTTTGTAATAACTTAAATTGAAGAAATCAAATATTTTTTTTGCAATAACTTAAATTGAAGAAACCGTTGTAATAACTTGATATCAATTATTTTGTGATATATTATGATAGAAAATTTCAAATAAACAGCCTATTGCAACAAATACATCATTGCAATAACTAAACATCAATTATTTTATAATCTATTACAATAACAAACATGAAGTTGCAATGAATATCTTATTACAATGATCTAATATCAATTATTTACTATCTATTATAATAAAAAAATGAAACAATTATATATTACAATAAAGATATTGTTACAATAATTTAACATAAATTTTTTTTGTCAATTCTTTGAAAACAGGAGGACGTTGAAAATAGGATGAGATAGCTCAGTGCCTCCGCCTCTGCCTCGCTAGAAAACAGGAGGACGTTGAAATCCTTCAACCCATTGGCTTCAACATCTACCTTCTGGAACAGAGCATTGGTGTGGGCCTGGGATTCCATTGCCTCAGAGTAGATCTCTTGGAATCCTTTTGTCTAGGCCAAACTCTTCGAAAGCTTCTTTCAAGCAGCACTTTTCTTCGATTTGGATTTCGGAGCCATCGGAAAAAGAAAGAGAGAGAGGTGGGTTTCGGTGTGTTTCTCAGACGAGTTTCAATGTTTCTTTCTTGATCGTCTTTGATCGGAAATGATATAAAAAATGCACACTCTTTATATATACCATCTAATGCAAAAAAGACAAAAATTAGTATAGTATATTAGACGTAATATCACATCTAAAAATTAAAGGTCGTTGCAATAGTAACTTAAAAGCAGTAAATTATTACAATAATAATAATTAGTTGCAATAATTTATAATTTTTAGTTGCAATAGAGGCTTTAATACTAAATTGAATTTAGAAAAATTTTTGCAATAACTTAAATTGAAGAAATCAATTATTTTTTTTAATAAAAATTTCAAATAGACAGCTTATTGCAACAAATACAACATTGCAATAACTAAACATCAATTATTTTAGAATCTATTGCAATAACAAACATGAAGCTGCAATGAATATATTATTACAATGATTTAATATCAATTATTTACAATCTATTATAATAATAAAAAAATGAAACAATTATATATTACAATAAAGATATTGTTGCAATAATTTAACATAAATTATTTTTGTCAATTCTTTGAAAATAGGAGGACGTTGAAAACATGATGAAATAGCTCAGCGCCTCTGCCTTCCCCTCACTAGAAAACAAGAGGACGTTGAAATTCTTCGACCCATTGGCTTCAACATATACCTTCTGGAACAGAGCGTTGGTGTGGGCCTGGGACTCCATTGCCTCAGAGTAGATCTCTTGGAATCCTTTAGTCCAGGCCAAACTCTTCGAAAGCTTCTTTCGAGCAGCACTTTTCTTCGATTTGGATTTCGGAGCCATCGGAAAAAGAAAGAGAGAGAGGTGGGTTTCGGTGTGTTTCTCGAACAAGTTTCAGTGTTTCTTTCTTGATCGTCTTTGATCGGAAATGAAATCAAAAATGCACGTTCTTTATATATACCATCTAATGCGAAAAAGACAAAAATAACCCTTATTTGATTCTCTTGTGTATTTAAGAGTCGTTAACTTAAAACTAGCATTCTTAATAAAATCACTAAAGACTAAAAAAATTAAAGAAAAAGTTTGAATACAAAGTTAGTTATAGCTAATGTTTATGATTTTTACTAAAAAAAAAAAAATTGATATGGTTAAATGTTTTGAAAATCTAACCGTTAAATTACATATTTATTATATTCTTAACATGCATGTCAAATTTTGTATCAATTGGATATTATTTACTATTCTATTTATAAACTTATTTTTTTATGTATAATTTAGTATATTAAAACTTGAAATTTAAACATTTGATTAGTGATATAATTATTGATATTTGATCTTATAGAAATTTTGCAAGTATGAGTATAAAAAAGGAAAATTCAATTCAATGGTGAAAGTGTCAAAATTCACATATAATAAAAAAAAAAATTAAGTAAATTTGTAGCCAAATTTTGTGCAAAAATTGTTATAGATATTATAAAAATTTATGTTTTTGATTTAAGGATTCAACTTGCCAAACGAATTTTTAATTTTGAAAACACAAGAAAACTATGTTCTATTTTTATGCTTGAAAACAAGTTTTTGAAAAAAATTTAAAAAATCAAAATAAAAAACCGTTGTCAAACATTAGGTGTGGTGAGAAGTGATATGTCAACAATATTTTTATAACAAATCCTAAGTGGCAAGTTGTTACTGGTTGTAATTGTTGGGTTAAAAAAGTAATCTTAGTGCTTAATTCAAATTTAAACCAATAACAACTAACCATCTATGATTTGTTGTAAAAATATCATGGACTATGTGTGGTTGACTTCTATAATCTTTTTATTTTTTTAAAAAATTCTAGGATTGAATGCTTTAAACTTCCACTAGGTCATTCTTTTGATATTGATTGCTTAATCATAAAATTTTGGTGGGGCTAATAAAGAGATTGTTGGAAGATACATTGGGTGAAATGGGAAACCAAAGGTGGTATGGGTTTTAAATAATTGAATTTATTTAATGACACGCTTCTTGCAATTAGGTCTGGCACGTCCTCTACAATAAACAAACTTTGTGTTATAGAGTTTTTATATCAATCAAATATTATTTATTATTCCATCCATAAACCTTTTTTTTTTTTGTATATAATTTAGACTACAAATACTAGAAATTTAAATATTTGATTAATGGTATAATTAATGATATTTAATCTTACAGAAATTTTGCAAATATGAAAAATATAAAAAGAAAATGTAATTCAATGGTGAAATTGTCAAAATTCACATATAATAAAAAGACATTAAGTAACTTTGTTGCCAAATTTTGTTCAAAGACTAATGTTTTCTTAACGTGGTTGACTACTATAATATATTTTTATTATTATTTAAATTATGATCTATTATTATAGTCTTAAAATTTAGCCACAAATTAAAATCTAATCGATAATTAAAGGTATTCTTTTTAGATTTTAGTGTTTTTGGATGATATATATTACAATGTTTCAATTTTTTATGCTGAGTCGACTCTATAAGTTAAAACTCTCTGGAAAAAAAAATTCTGATGTTTTAATTTGGTTCCCAAATTTCAACTTAGGTTAAACAAAGCATCAATGGGCTTGGGCTATCTAACAATAGGGCTTACGGGCTTGGGCTTGTGTGGAAATTGGGCTAATTAGATGGAGTTGCAAAACGACGACGTTTTCACTGGTTCATCTTCTTTGTTTCATGCACTTAAATCAACAGCGAAAAATTTATTGGGATAAATGGAGTTCTTCATGTTCTTCTAAATCAATTGGTGGCATGGGGTTTCGGGACCTTCAGAAGTTCAATCAGGCTTTATTGGCTAAACAAGTTTGTCGTTTTCTTCATCACCGGGATACACTTCTCTTTAAAGTCTTTAGTGCAAAGTATTTTCCAAATGGTAATATTCTTGATGCCCCAATTCACCCTATGTGTTCTTATGCATGGTGGAGTATTTTGAATGCACATGGTGTCATTGAGAAAGGTGCGATATGGAGGGTAGGTAGTGGACAATTGATAGATGTTTGGCATCATAGGTAGCTGCCTGATCTCAATCATAGTAAAATTATTTCACCTAACGCCAATAATGATGTTAGTAGGGTGTGTGATCTGTTCCTACCTGGTACACGGACTTGGGACCTGAGGCGGCTGGCAAACTGTTTTTTACCATGGGAAGCGGATATGGTGCACAAAATCCAGGTCTGTGCGGATGGGGAGGAGGATATTTTGATCTGGCCTTTGACTGTTGATGTGATTATAGTGTAAGGAGTGCATATAGAATGCTTATTAATAATGAGAACCAGTCGCTGCCAAGTTCTTCTGCTCCTAATGGTGGTGGTTTGGTGTGGAAGAAAATCTGGAACGTCCAGGTTCCTCATAAAATTAGACATTTCTTGTGGTGTGTTGCAAAGGATTCTTTGCCCACAAAACAAAACTTGGTGGCTTGGCATATCCTTGTTGGTAATGCTTGTGATGGCTGTGGTGATCATTCAGAATCGGTGATGCATGCGTTGTGGCTTTGTGATCGTTCGTTCGGTTTGGATGATGGATCCGGGTTTTTTGTTTTTTGTTTTTTGTTCAGGCAAAGTGCAGGACGTTTTTGGAGCTGTTGGAGGTTTTGTTTAATCATGGTTCAGGCTATCGTGTTGCGCTTTTTGCTACTGTGGCGTGGTGTCTGTGGCAGTTCCGTAAAAGGTTGACTGGTTGAGAGAGCGCCAAAGGGAAGGGCCGGCCCTGAGGTTGAGAGAGCGCCAGTCAGTGTGGCTGTTGCATGAACTGGGTGAGCGAGCTCGGGGCTTAGTTGATGAGTTTTGGGAAGTTAATCCTCAGGTGCAAAGTGAGCCAGTGCGTCGGTCCCTGATGCGTTGGTCTCCTCCCCCTCAGGATCATTACAAAGTGAACTTTGAGTTTTCGACGCAACTTTCTTTGTAGAAACCGGGTCAGCAGGTGTTGGTGTAGTTGTTCATGACTGTGATGGGCAGATTATTGGAGCTTTGCGGCAGAATATTAGCTCGGTTCAGTCTGTTGAAATGGCTGAAGCTTTAGCGGTTCAGTGGGCGGTGATGTTCGCTGCAGAGTTGTGTGTGTTTCAAGTGATTATTGAAGGTGATTGTAGTCAGGTTATTGCTGCCTTGAAGGGCTTTGATCGCTGCCGTACTTTGTTTGGTCACAATATTGATGAATCTAAGCAAATTGGAGGAACATTGGAGCTGTTTGTTTCAGCATGTTCGGCGTGAGAGGAATAGGTTAGCTCATTGTTTAGCTAAAAAAGCAGTTTTATCTGCAGATACTGATGTATAAATAGAATCTCTGCCTGATGTGGAAGATGTTTTCAATTCGGATTTGCCTTGAACTTGGGATGTTTTTTTAGTTTTGGTTTTTCTTAATAATATTTCGCTTACCTTTGTCTCAAAAATAAAAAAATTCAACTGCGAAACAAAAAAGATTAGCAAGCTGCTAGTAATGGAGGACAGTTCGAAGAGAAAGAGAGAAATGGAAACCAAACTCATCGACAAGGTCAGCGAAGTAATCTCAGCTATAAAGAGCGCTAAGCACGTCGATGAAGTCGTTTGCGCACCTCACTCTCTCGCTCTCCTTTCTTCCCTCTCAATTCCTCTCTCCTCTCAGGTCAGTCACCTTCTTCATTTCCGAAGAGAACAAAAATCAGGACCGGCCCAATACATTGTGGGGTCTAAAGCAAAAATGTTATGTGGGGCCTTTTCTCATATTATAATGTTTAATTAATAAATTTTTATTTAACTTTTTATGTCAAATTTTATTTAAATATATTTTTCCTACTTTTTAAGGTACAAAGTTATTGAAAAAATTTTTGTATTTAGGTTTCCTTAATATTTTCTTCAATATAACTAATCCACTTATTTTTTTGTGGCATAATTGATTAGTTATACATTTTTTTTATTCGCAAAATTAATTTTTTTAGTTAATAATTAGAATATTATAATAAGAAACCGAAAAAATATATATAAATATATACATAGAAACAAAGAAGAAATTGAACGTAAAATTTTATTTTAAAAAATAAAATCTTTTTTGACTAAAATAATAATTAAATAAAAAAAAACCTAAAAGATAAGTGCGTAGTGTTGAATGGTTGAAGATTAAGATTACTATGCTACCACATGTCCCCAGGACCCTAGCCCAACCCAATTTGTAAATCAGTAAAATTTGACACGCCTATGCTTTGTCAGAAGGTTAAAGTTTCACAGTGAAGCAAGTATCAAATAACCAAGTAAACACTCTAAGAAAGTAAAACAAAGTAGCAAGAATCAAACAATGACATAAGTAAGCAAGAATAAGATATTCGAGAGTAGTGCAAAACTTGAAGGAGAGCAATGCTCAATGGAGAGGAGGGTCCAATAAACTGCTAAGAAACGTATGAAAAAGTCACTTTCCAACAATTTCATTAAAAATATTTGAGGTTTGAGGTTTGAGATTGATTTTTATTTTTATTTTTTTGTCTTTTGATTTATGTTTTGTCTTGTTGAGAGAGAGGGAGAGAATGAATTTTCAGATTCTAGGCATGGGAGATTAATGACTCACATAGAGAATCGAACACTTTGGTTGCATATTCAATGTTTTTTTTTTCTAATTTTTTATATAAAAATTAATAATACTTTCGATTTATTGGTTAATATTTGGGGCTTAATTAATACTCTCAATGGTAAAAAAAATCTCTATTGCTTAAATTTGAGGGCTTTCTTTTACTTTTATTGGTTAATATTTGAGATTTAATCTCACAATGGCAAAGAGATATTTTTACTGCTTAAATTTGGGGACTTTAGGAACTTGGGGGCCTAAAGCGGTTGACTCAATTGCATTATGCATTGAGCCGGCCCTGACAGAAATATCGAAATTCATGAAGTTCGCAACAAATTTGGATCAGTAGGACTGTGTTCTTAGGTTATGTTCATAGAATTTGTTTTAAACGTCAATTTGGATTTAGTTTGTATGAATTTTGGAATAGTAATACATTAATATTGAAATTTTGATTTAGAAATATCGAAATTGATGTATTTTCAATTTTTAAAATTTTTTTTAAGCGTTAATGTATGGATATTGAAATAGTAATACAGTAATATCGAAATTTTGATTCTGAAATATCGAATTTCTTTCTTTTTTTTTTTTCAAAATTTTGGAAAAATAGGACAGTGTTTTAGGTTATGTTCAAAGAATTTTGTTTTAAGAATCAATTTGGTTTTAATTTTTAATGGATTTTGGCATTGTAATAGAGAAATATCGAAATTCATGATTTTTCAACATTTTAAAATAGTAATTCTATTTAAGGATTGATAAAAACATTGGAACTATTCCTTTGCACTGTGTGAGGATTTAATTTTTTTAATATCGTATTGTTTGAATTCATGCGAACTTGACTGATTTGCATGGTATTATGGAATTGTAGGTAGTGTTGATCAGCGCTATAGAGAGCAGGTTTGTTCAAATTTGTACATGGAATTTTGAAGAGGTTGTGGATTGTGTTGATTTTCTTGAAAGGTCCATTTTTCATTTCTTTGATTGCATTCTGCTTGTGGTGCGTACAGGTCCTTAGTGCCAAGGTCTCTTCAGAAGAAAAGAGGAGGGAGTGGTGGCAAGTGTTCTATCAAGGAGCTGCATTTCCGACATTGGCTTGGTTTCTTCTACTTGGTAATGTGCTTGCTTTGTATTGTGTTGTGCTTATATCATGATTAGGAAGTAATTAGATTCTGTCTGTTTATGTTTGTCTATACAAACTCTTTTGTTTTTGTATTATCGGTTGCATGAAGATTAAGGCCCGATAGAAAATAGATATAGGTTAAATGGAATATTTATCTAACACTTATTTTATTCTTTTTGATATGGCAAAATTGGTTTGGAATAGAATATCTAGTTTTGGGAAAACTGGTATTTGGGAGTCAAGGCCCATTGGTTGTATGTGTAACTTACCAATCAAAATAGAAAAAAAAAATTATAACTTAAAGAAGTTCCTCATTGAGGAAATAAATTATTTCTAGTTTCACAAATTGCAAAGAATGTATGCTCTCAAGTCCTTAGACGACATCATGAGTTAGATGGTTTGTATAACCTAAATATTCTAACTGATGGTTGATTTTCTAGAATTTAGAAGTATGTGGCGTTTCCGTTCATGCTTAAGGATTGTATTTCTTTCTGCAATATGTGTCTGTATTTTCCTTCTCTTTTGACAGTCTTGTGATGCATGTCCATGATTTCTTATACAGATTGCTGTTGCACACAGATCTTGCTTCCTATTGGCTAGCTTGTTTCCCCCCTTCAGCACGTATGCATGTCTATGATGTTTTCTTTGTTGATGGACTTGCCACTGAGGTTGTTCAGACCTTGGTTCCTTGTCTACGGCAGAATGCAATTAATGACCATGATGTTAATTCTGTCCATTCCAATACTGAAGGTATGGGGTAAACACCTGCTTGTATTCATAGTTGTTAAAACTGCAGTCACTATTGTTTCCCAGTTATAATTTCATTGTTTTAATGGACAGCTTTGTTTAGCTCTGGTTGCCCGTACTTGATTAGAAAATTGGTCTATAAATAAGACCATTATCTTACCAAGCTTTTAGTGGTGGTTGCAAAGCAATATGAACATGATGAATGAATCCTCAATTCATGTTGGCTGTTGACATTTATTATTACGATGGTTCATGACTAGTTCGTTTTCATTTTTACATAACTACAGTTCAAAATTGCTTAGCATGCCGTTTCAGCTCTGCATCTACTTGTGTTGCCAGTTTTGACCCATTTGCAAATAGAAAATCATGGTCATTCTAAGAAACTGATGTTAATTTGTATGTTGATAATTCCATTGTAAATTTCAAAGGACCTATGACTAACAGATTTTTATCTGGTGCAAGCACCTTCCCTTATGTTTTACACATAGTTCTCTATGTCTCTTGAGGACATGCTTTTGTTTTATATGATACATGCCCTTGCCCCTAATAGAGTTGATATGGTAGATTTGAATTCCATGTGTCCTCTTCATTTTCATTTTTGTAGGATTTAAATTTGAAAAGAAAAAAACCTGTATAGGGTAAAAATTAATTTTTATGCTATGTTTTCAAAAAGGGCAAACACTACTAAACATATTTTTGTATAGGCTTTAAATGTAAATTTTTTTTTGGGCAATGCATCTCAATTAATTTTTTTTTGAAAATATATTGCTTATCTATTATGCACAAGAGTATATTGTTTTACATTACCTTCAAACTACGAAATAGACAATTTGAAACAGTTAAGAAAGATAATTCATCCAAATGAAGAGTGCTCAACTTTGAAAAACACATTAATGCTATATTATAGGGCTATCCATGGGCTGAGTCAGATTGGGTTTGGGCTCAATTCGCACCTGAACCAACTTGATCAGGTGGATCAAATCTCAACCCACCGCCAACGTAGAGGTTGATCTAATCAGGCCTTCAACGAGTAGCAATTGGTTCAGTTGGCATTGGAGATATAGAAAATGGCAAAGAGCAGGCAAGATAGTGGCAAAAATTGGCAAAAATCTCACCAAATTCAGTGAGATCTCACCAAATATATTGGCGACTGTTAGTGTCAGCCAGTTCTTATTTGCCCATCATTCAGTTTTTAAAGAAATTTACAAAACTAAGATACAATAAAGTTCTTATTTTCCTATCATTCAACTAAAATAACAGAGAGATACAAAACTAATAATACAATGAAAAACATTACAAAGACAATCATCACATTTCAACAACAAATAAGTAGTATATATATTAGCGATGATGATGACTACAGAATAAGTAATTCAGCTCCAAGGGGTAGTTTTTTCTTGAGCTGCTTGGCAGCTTTTATAGCACGTTCATTCTTCTCAAACTCATCAAACTCCCAAGGGGTTCCCACAAGAGTCGGAGAACGAGGAATAATGACAATCTTCGCAAGCTTGATGGCACTTTCAAGCAAGTAAATAGTAAGTTCAATGTTGATTGGACGCCCCACAAATCCCACTATTTCCACCTCTTTGAGATGCTTATTAGGATGTTTCTTCACCTTCCTTAATTCTCTTTTTTTTGGGGGTTTACACCATGACAACTGCAGTTGGGAAAGAGAATAAGAATGTTACCTTGTTATAATTATAAACCAAAGGTGTACTGGCAAAGAATGATAGACAAGCCTATTGATTTTGATCAGAAACTTAACTATATGATTAAAGCACTAGAAAAGCTGACTTGCTCACTGTAACAACTAACAAGTGTACTCCAAATATCAAATTGGAAGTGATAGAATGGTTCACAGCAAATACATCAAACCAGTTGTGAATCCAACTAACCAAGTAAGGACAAAACCCTTTTAAAGCATATATATTAAAAAAAAGTGTTAGGTGCATAAAATGCTCTTATATATTAAAAAAAAAAAAAAAACACAAACAATATAAATGCTCATGGCAAATGACAAGTAAAGTTCAAGGAATATCTTTTAAATAGATAAAAGATGGAAACCATGATCCAATAATTAATGGGCAAATAGCATCACTAAATAAAGAAAAAGAGCAATCAATACACTCAAGTGGCAAGCTATAAAGCTAGAACAGTTACCTCCAAATTAAATTTCTGTAAAAAAGGTGCTGCTTCTATCATTGGTATTAAACCGATGAGGCTTTGTTCATCAGATGCAATAACTCTCCATTTAAGGTGTCTGAGATTGGTTAATGTTTGAAATTTTGGGACTTCCAATTTTTCCTGCCGATGAGAGATGAGAGAACATTGTGTAAAACTATATAAACTTTTTTTTTTTTTGGTTAGAATCAAACCATACAAATGCAAGAAATTTAAAAATAATTTAAAGTACTTACATAAGGAGAGATATAAATATTCAGCCCCAACCTCTGTAGCTGAGAAAGGTAGTTTGACAGAGGGCAAATTGCATACTGCACAGGTTCGGGTCCTCCTATGTGTAGGTCTAGTAGACGGGGTGCATAATTAACACGCGTTTCTTTTATTCTACCAACTAGGCCAAACGACTCCAGATTTGGAGCATAGATCTCAATACTTTCTAATTGTATACAGTATGTTATGTGTAAGTACTTCAACCGCAGTGATGAACCCCAAATCTTCAGATTTACTAGGTCTCTAGACTGGCTGACATATAATCATTCAAGCAGGGGACAGTTGGAAAGGAAATGGTCGAGAAGCACGCCGGTTACATTTACGTATAGAAGAGTAAGGGACGTTAGGGACTTGATGCAAGATACTCCAACAGAAGTTTTGACGCTAGTAAAACGATCATGTGGAAATGTGTAACGCTTTGCACCTTCGCATGCCCCTGTTGGTGAAAAGTCCAATTCAAGCCTCTTAACTCCCTTTGAGATTGCAAAGTCAACCCATCCATCAATCAGATCTTTAAAATTATTATCAAACTCAAAACAAACTCTGAATTCATCTAAATTTGAGCCTCGGAGTAATTTTAGAATACGGTTCACCCTTTTTATAAACTTTTTCCTTTCAAATTTCATTTTTTTCTTTTCGTCAGCAATGTCCCACATTGTATCTGGATCGTCAAAGTTTAAACTACCACTGAAAAATGGCCACAGATGTTTCCATCTGTGCGAAAGAACACAAGTTCTGACTGCTTCTTTCAAAGTCAAGAAAGACAACATATGGACAAGGATATCATCTGGCAACTGGCTTATCAGGTCCTTCAAGTCCTTAACATATTAAAGGAAAGAAATTCAGTGAAGGATTCAACTTTATACACAGTTTGTTCTAACTAATATACCTCTTCTTAACATATTAAGAAGAGGTAAATTTTTGTTTTGAAAGATATGATCTTTCGAAAAAAAGAAATTGCAACTACATAAGGGGAAACCGAATTTTTACCTTGTCAGAAGGCAGAGGCAGCACTGACTTCTCCATTTACTAAATAAAAAATTTACTGTTTCTTTGAATTTGAATAAAAATTAAAAAGACGCAAAATTAGAGAAACCAAATTGATGTCAACAATATAAAGCAAGGAAAGATCAGCACTTGTGTCCGAGTGTAAGCCACTACATGATCTCAGTGTGAAATTAACTAAATAAATATCTTAATTCTAATGCAGTGATGGAACAAAAAACCAAGTTGTCAATTCTCAATTTTCTCAACAACAAAGCATCAGTTTATCGTTGTCATTGGCTTGTTCAAACAAAGCATCAGTTTATCGTTGTGAAGCCAAGGCTTCACGATAAATTTCGTCGAAGCTACGCACAAACGACAAAGTTTATGGGATTTTGTTTGGGACTAGGATGACAATTTTCTTGGATGATTTGTTGGAAGCTATTGTTGTTGGGTGGAGGTGTGTTGATCTTACACTCTCTATGATTCTCTCTCTACAAGAAGAGTATGAATCTTATTGAATGTGCAAGTATGCTTCATATATACAACTAGATCATCAAAGCAAAGAGAAAACTAGGTAATGGAAATCAATTACATGCTTAAACCAATTGATCTTTGATTTAGGACATCTAACCCTTCATTTGTCTCACATTAGAATCACGTGCATCACTTATAGTGGCGTTTTCTATTGACTATAGACCTATAGTGGTGTTTCATAAAAACATATAGCTAATAAAAAAAATTTTAGATTGACATATAGCAAACTATAAAGTATAGACCTATAGTGGCATTTTAAAAACCATTGTAGCCATATAAAAAAAAAAAATAAAAAATTGACCTACAAGGGCATTTTTCAAAATAAACCCCATAGTGGTGTTTATGAGGCCACTATAGGCCCGTTTCATTTATTTATTTATTTATTGAGAAACTCTCAACCTATATAATGATTGAAACTTGAAAGTTGGAATACAAAATCCCTTATTTGAAAGAAAAAAAAAAAAAAAAACCAAGAAAAAGAAATTTTACAAAAAAATTGAAAGAGGGCCTATAGTATTGGCCCTTCTAACAAATAGTACCTATAGTGGCGTTTACAAATGCCACTATAGGTCTATACCTTATAGTTGTGTTTGAAACACTGCTATAAACCATTTTTTTTTTTTTTTTATTGACTGTAGTGGTGTTTCAAAATGCTACTATAGCCTACTTAAAAAAAAAAAAAAAAAACTGCCTATAGCAGCGTTTTATAAACACCACTATAGGGTATGGATCTAAAGTGGCGTTTTCTTTTTATAAACGCCACTATAGGGTATGGACCTATAGTCATGGTACAATAGTGTCGTTCATAAATGCCACTATAGAAAACCATCAACACAATTATCCACCTTCCAAACGAACCGTTCGTGTGAGCCTGGGACTCCATAGCCTCGATGTAAATTTCCTGGAACCCTTTCATCAAACCAAGCTCTTCAAAAGCTTCAGAGCGGGGGTTTTCTTCTTCGATTTGGATGATGATTTGGGAGCCATCTTAGAGCATCCACATCAGATTGTCTAAAGTCTTCTAAAATAGAAAAAGGTACAATTTTTACACATTTTAAGCAAAAATACACCCACATCAGTGGGTGTAAAAAGGTGTAAAATTGTGCATAATTTTACAAATGCTACAGTAGCCGTGCATATATGCACGTCTACTGTAGCTCGTGTATTTACTTTTTTATATGCACGGCTACTGTAGCTCGTGTATTTACTTTTTTAATAATTTCTTCTCTCTCCCCAACGTCTGACTCTCATCTCATCTCAACTCTATCTTTCTCATTTCATCACCACAGCTCTCTCTTTCTCTCATCGCAACTCTGTGGGTGCCGATCAGCTTCTCCTTCTTCTTCAAAATCTCAGGCTTTGAAGACGAAGACGATGGTAGCTCAGCGGAGATCTCGCACGCCAAGGACTGAGTCTGATCGGCGAGTTTGGGCGGCGAGTGAGTTGGGAACGCCGATCAGCCTCTCCTATCCAACAATTTGTTTGGAAACGGAGACGGTGACGGAGAATTGATCGGACATGGAGGGCGAAGCTTAGACACGGAGAACTGATCGGATTTACTGTTTGGATGTTTTGTGGAGTTTGGAATTTCTGTTTGGATTTTCTGTGGGGTGATGGTGGTTGATGATTGTGGGTTTGATGGTGGTGGTTGGGTGGGTGGGTTTGACGATGGTGGCTGGGTTTGTGTTGAATCTGTGAGAGGGTTCCAGAGAGGAGGAGAGGGAAAGAAATAATAAAAAATGTGAAAAAAATGAATATTTTATTGAATAAAAGTGTAAAATAGATAAACTGATGTGAGTGTTTTATAAAAGTGAATGTGTAAAATAAAAAAAGTAGGTTTTTTCTTGCAAAATAGACAAAAAATTTGCACGAACTGATGTGGTTGCTCTAATTGAAAAAGTGAGGTGGGTTTCTTGGACAATCGGTTCGAGCTTCAATATGTTTCTTGGACAATCGGTTCAAGTTTCAGTGTGTTTCTTTCTTGATCGGCTTGATTGGAAATGAAATTAAAATTGCGCGCTTGTGATATATAGCCATCTATCTAATGCGAAAAGATAAAATGACCCTTATTATTTTTCTCATCCTTTCAGTTTCTAATTATAATAAACCAATTAAGTATATAAGACTTGTTGTTAAAACTAGCATTCTTAATTAAATCACTAAAGATTAAAAAATTAAGGACAAAGTTTGAATACATACTTAGTTATAGCTAATGTTTATGATTTTTACTAAAAAAAAAATAATAATATTGTTACATATTTTAAAAATCTAACCCTTAAATTACATATTCGCTATATTCTTAATATGCATGTCAAATTTTGTATCAATCAGATATTATTTATTATTCGATTTATAAACTTATTTTTTATGTATAATTTAGACTATAAAAACATGAAATTTAAATATTTGATTAATGATATAATTATTGATGTAAGGACTCAGGTGTGGCTTTTCAGCCCAGTAGTGGATGGACCAGCTCAAAAGGTCCAAAAACAATGAATTTGTAGAGCGTAGGTAAAGAAAGCTAGGCTAACTCAAATTAGACAATCAATAAGATGAGTTTAGATCACAATAAGAAAGAAATAAAAGAGTTTAACTTTGAGAAGTTGTCCTCGGCATATGTTCGAGGAGGTCGGTTTTGATATGTTTTCTTCTAAATTTAGATACAAGTTTCGTTCTTCATGTTTACAGTATCTCTTTCTCTATTTTTTTGATCCTCCACTCTTTAGGTTTCTTCTCCCTTTTATACTCCCTCCTCTTCTTCTCCTAGCCTTCCATGTGCAGATTGGATGATTTTTGTAGATACTTGTCCCATCCTACCTTTTCCAGAAGTCTTAGTGTAGCAGCTGTAAGGCTGGAGAGCACTGTTCAGATATCATCTCTACATAAATGCGGCCAGAGGGTAGCTGTAGAGCATTCAATGCGGTGGTGGTAACCTTCTTCTTTGATATTTTGGGATCTTTTCTTGACATATATCTTGGTGATACTTACCTAGTCTGCTAGAATTCTCTAGGGTGTTTTCCTGAACGGCAAAACCCCAAAATTCACCCCAGCTTTAGTTATCCGAGGTGACATTCATCCTCAGCATAACTTCCTGGGTTACTAAGTTCATGTTTAACCTCTTCATCTTTCAACACAGACTTTCTAGGCTGAGATGAACCGTCTTCGGACTAGCCTTGAACCTCGGCTTGGGCTCTAAGCATAATGTGCACAGGGATAAAGAATTTTTGGCCCATTGCCCCTACAATTGATATTTGATCTTGTAAAAATTTTGCAAGTATGGGAAATATAAAAAGAAAATTTAATTCAATGGTGAAATTGTCTAAATTCACATATAATCAAAAGATATTAAGTAAATTTGTAGCCAAATTTTGTCCAAAAACTAAGGACATGTTTTTCCCTTTTTTTTTTCTTAAAATAGTTTTCTATTTTTTAGGAAGGAAAACTTGTTTTGTAACCCAAAACAAGTAGAAAATAAAAACAGTTTCCAAATCTCAAAATGCAAAGGAAATTGAAAACATCCACCATGTTGTTTTCAATTTCTAGTTTTTGAGACCCAATGAAAAAACACGGGCAAGATAGTTTAAAAAGATGCACTTTTATGAATCCATACTCTAGTTCAAACCACAATGATAATATAACACCGATTTTATTGATTTTATTTTACTCTTTTTTTCTTGCACAAACTAAAGATACCAATGGCTTCTCTTCTTCTTCTTCACTTTACAAGACCCACGATGCTCTCTCTCTCTTCTTGCACAAATCTATTTGACCTTCACTATTCAGCCACTTAGCTCCATGTATTTATAGACGAAAGGTAAAAATATATAAATGTTAAGTACTGATAATATTGGTGGACTATTGAAGATTTATTGGGGCAATTATGAGGTATAGTGGGACTAGCTACGAAGGGTGAACCTCCATGACCAAAGTTTATGATAGGAGGAGCTTGAATTCGGGGCTATTTTGGAGGAGTTTGAGGCTTTGAGCTACTTGGGTCTGGGTAATAACTACAGAGTACGAGACGCAAGGAGATGGAGGTCAACCTAAATTTTGAACCTCAAAATGAGGGGTAAGCTAGCCTCTAGTGGCTAGGGCTTGGAAATGAGGAAAAAAACCAAAAAGAAAAAAAAAATTGATATAGATATTAGATAAATTGCAAATTACTCCCCTAAAATTTAGGGTATATGGATTTTACACCCTAAAGTTTTTGAATTTGAATTTTATCCCCTGAAGTTTGGGGTGTTTGAATTTTATACCTTGACATTTCAGAATTTTGATTTTATCCCCTAATGTTTGGAAGTGTTTAGATTTTACACCTCCAAATTTTGAAACTTTAGGTTGTAAAATCTAAAAACTTTCAAATCTTAGGAAGTCAAATCAAAACACCTCTAAAATTTAGGGGATAAAATCCAAATTTTGAAACGTCAGGGTATAAAATCCAAACACCCCCAAATTTCAGAGGGTAATCTAAGTTCTGAAATATTAGTGTGTAAAATCCAAATACCCCAAAACTTTAGGAGTGTAATTTGAAATTTAACCTAGATATTATAAAAATTTATGTTTTTGATTTTAGGATTCAACTTGCCAAACAAATTTTTAATTTTAAAAACACAAGAAAACTATTTTTTATTTTTATACTTGAAAACAAGTTTTTGAAAATAAAAAACAAAAACCGTTGTCAAACATGACCTAATGTTTACTTAACACGGTTGACTAATATAATCTTTTTATTTTTATTTTTTATAAATTCTAGGATTGAATGCTTGAAACTTCCACTAGGTCTTTGTTTTGAGATTGAATGCTTAATCAGAAAATTTTGGTGGGGCCAAAAAAGAAATTGTAGGAAGATACATTGGGTGAAGTGGAAAACCTTATGTCAACCAAATCAGTGGTATAGGTTTTAAAGATTTGAATTTATTTAATGACGCACTTCTTGCTAAGCAGGTTCCTCCATAATAAAAAATATATGTATTATAAAGTCTTTAAAGCAAGATTTTTCTTTAAAGACAAAGTTTAGTTACAAAATTAGTTGTAGTCTAATACTACAATCTTACTCAATAAAATAAACATTACTACATATATTGGAAATCTAACCGTTGAAAATTGCATGTTCTTTACACTCTCAATACACATGTCAAATTTTATGTCAATCAAATATTATTTGCTATATGATCTATAAACTTATATTTTATGCAATTTAAACAATTTAATGATGACATAGCTATTGGTCTTTAATTTTCTATAAATTTTGCAAGTATAGAGAATATAAGAAGAAGATATAATCTAATGATGGATTTGTCAAAATTCATCTCTAATACAAAGATAATGAGTAGAACCTTAGGTTATAATCAATTTTGTAGCTAAATTTTGTCTCTTGTTCCATCGTGGAAGTTGCTAGCTATAACAAACTCAGGTTCATATGCTTGGAAAAGCATTTTGCAAGAAAGAGATGTTCTAATTAAGGGGGCAAGATGGAGAATAGGGACTAGTGATGCTGTCAGTATTTGGGATGGCTGCCTTCCTTGGATCATCCCCGAATCCAATCTTGTGTGGCCGACTCTTTCTCTGAAGCTATGGTTAATTCCTTAACTAATCCTGCTACAAACCAAGGAATTCAGAGTTACTATCCCATTTATTTTCACTTTATGAAGTGGAGTGGAGTTGATTAAGGGAATCCCACTAGGCCGGGGTGGCTTTGAAGGCAAATTAATTTGGTCTCATGTCTACTCGGGTGTATATTCAGCAAAATCAGGTTATAACTTTCTCGCTAAAGCTAGAGCAACAACATCTCATGTTCTAGCAAACCCAGACCAGTACCAACAAGTTTGGAAACACATATGGGGTTGTCGAGTTCCAAATAAGGTGAGAAGTCTGACGTGGAGGGCCTGTAAGGATGCTCTACCCCGGTTTGTGACCATTGCAAACAAGCGCTTGAAAACGCACTCCATTCTCTATTACTATGATTTCCACTTAAAAAAAAAAATATGAACATAGTTACATATTTTGAAAAATCTAATCGTTAGATTACATATTCATTATATTTTTAACACGCATGTCAAATTTTATATCAATCAGATATTATTTTTTATTCGATCCATAAACTTATTTTTTTTCTATATAATTTAGAAAACAAAAACTTGAAATTTAAATATTTGATTATTGCTATAATTAATGATATTTAATCATATAAAGATTTTGCAAATATGGAAAATATAATAAGAATATGTAAGTCAATGGTAAAATTGTCAAAATTCACAAATAATAAAAAGATATTAAGTAAATTTGTAACCTAATTTTGTTCAAATACTAATGTTTTTTTAACGTGGTTGACTACTATAATCTTTTTTTTTCTTTTTTTAATTCTGATATATTATTATAGTCTTAAAATTTAGCCACAAATTAAAATCTGATAAATAAAAAGTGTTCTTTTTAAATTTTCTTTATTTTACCAATTTTTTAACATCATGTAGTTAGATTTAGACTTCAGTGAATTTGGATGATATATATTACGATGTTTCAATTTTTGATGAGGATCAATGCTAATTAACTTCTCTCTCCCTGACTCCTTGTAGTTTTGGAAAGTAGAAGCTCCTAACTTGCATTTGTCTTCAAACACAAGATTCAAACCTCTCATGTATCACTCAGTCGTAGTAGGGGACTTTTTCTCTATGTTATATCTATATAACTCATTCGTTTTCTTCACCTTTCATAAACTCTTTCCTCCATTCTCCCTGTCTTTCTTTCCCAACTTTGAATATCAAAATGGATTCATCTATGGAGGAATTATGGAAGAAATTTAGTCTCTTTGAGGAAGAAAAAGGCGTTTTATCAGTTGATTACTAGGATGTAAAGCGCTCACAGGAGCGCGCCCAATTTAACCTTTTGTTTCGGTTGCAGACCAACAAAGAGTTCAATAAGGAGGCTTTCAAATCCACTCTTCAACAATTGTGGAAAGAATCTCACCGTGTAACTATCAAAGAAGTGGGGAACAACTTATTCTTAGCTGTTTTTGTCACGGAGGAGCACATGATGGATGTTTTGTACATAAGCCCGTGGTCTTTTGATAAGAGACTGGTGTTATTAAAACGATTTGAAGGCGATCTCAATCTAGGTAATGTTAAATTTCAACGGTCCCCTTTTTGGATTAGAGTGCTCAATATCCCTATTAAAAGTATGAATACGACTGATGGTAATCACATTGCAAAGGAGATTGGCACCCCACTGTTAATTGATGCTCCAAAGAGTGGACTAGCTTGGGGCCAATTCCTACGCATGAGGGTGGATATTGACATTACTAAAACTCTAATGAGAGGGAAGATGGTTCATATTGAAGATATGGAAGAGGGGTGGGTCTATTTTAAGTAAGAGAGACTTCCTATCTTTTGTTACCGTTGTGGAATTCTAGGTCATTAAGAGCGGGAATGCCCAAGCACCAGGAGAGGATGTATTTCAGTGGATGAGGAGGATTTGCAATATAGGCCTTGGCTTCGTGTGGTAGGCCCAAAAGCTGTTAAGAGTAAACCCTCCTCTAGTCAACCTAATATCGATGAAGTTAGTGATGAAGAAAACCTGGAAACAGAGGGGAACGACGGCGACAAAGATCAATCTCCAAGCTGTCTTCAGGTGCTGCACTTGCCGCCGGTCAGAACTCTCAATCTTCAAGCAGCTAATGCCGAGCTGGATGCTCCTACCAGAACTTCGAAAAACCAGTTATTCTCGGAATCACAAAATCAAATTTTAAATTTGAAACCTGGTAGTGCTGCTGTCCCTATCTCTCTTTCAAATTCAAAACCCGCTTTGATAGAGATCCAACCTTCACATGATTCGGAAAAATCACTTATCACGAATGGAGGCGTTGTGGGTAATAACTACTCTGAGGAAAATGTTGAATCCAGATTTTATCCAACACCTAAGGGATTGGATAAATCCTCGGAATCACAAACCAAGGATAAGGAGGACAAACCGTCTCTGGGCGAAATTCAAACAACCTCAGCTGAATTGGGTACAACAGATTTATCTGGGGTTTTTTCAAATTATGATATGGAGTTGGAAATATTCCCAAATCTTGCTGAGGATTATCCAAATGAAAAGAATCTTAAATTGCTACGTTCATGGAAGCGAATCTTGCGACATCCAAAAACTTGTTCAACCTCTGAAGCTCTTGAAACCCATTAGAATCATATCAAACGTACTCTCACAGATTGTCCCTTACAAGAATCACAGGTTCCCAAAAAACAAGCTGTAGAATGTGTAGCGATCTCAGGTGGTTGTTCTTTCACTGGGAGAAAAGGAAGCAAGCAGAAAACGTGAATAAGGAGGCTACAGATGTTAAGGGAGAAAAGAAACATAGAACTGTGGAGAATGAGCAAGGCGTTGTATCAACTATGGGATTGGCAGAGGTTGCAAGGCATAACGACGCTCCTAAGTTTTTTATAAAAAAAAAAAAAAAAAAAAAAAACTCATAGGCCTGGTGTCGTTTGGCTCTTTTTCTAGTTTATTGGGCATCTGGAGAGTGTAAAGTGAAGATTCGCTTTTCTTACAGTAATTTGAATTTTAAAGAATTTCTTTTTTCTTTGATCTTTTTTTTTTCTTTTCTTTATGATGTAATCGTGTTACTCTAGCGTGTACTAGTATTGCAAAAGAGTATAAGGAGTCACTATTTAGTTAATAAAATGTCCCTTTCTCTCTTCCCCACTGTATATTATGTTTCTCAATTAATAAAGTCTACTATAGTTTCCTCTCAAACAAAAAATAATTGATGAGGATCTGACTCTATAATTGGACTTGGGCTATCAAAGTTGGGTCGAGTATAGTGCTGGGCTATCTAAGCTTATGGGCTAGGGATTGTTTGGAAACTGGGCTAATTAGATGGAGTTGCAAAACGACAACGTTGTCACTAGTTCATCGTCTTTGCTCTCGTGCACTTTAAATTTAAATCAACAGCGAAACAAAAAAGATTAGCAAGCATTGGCAGTGAGGTTTAGTAAAGGAGGACAGTACGAAGAGAAAGAGAGAAATGGAAACCAAGCTCCTCGAAAAGGTCAGCAAAGTAATCTCAGAATATCGAAATTTTGATTTAGAAATGTCGAAATTTTCTTTACCGTCATTCTATCTTATCAAAAACAATATCCTCTATCACCTCAATTGATAGAGTTATATGGATTCAATTATGAATCCACATCACATTATTTAGAATTGTCCTCATATATTCTTTTATGCCATCCATATTCTATCCAATACTATACTCACAGTCCCCTCAGTTGAGGTTTCACTTTTTACTAGCTCCACTAATGTTATTTTCCCAAAAACTCAATTTCCTCTACAAATTTGGCTACTTTACATAACAACATCGACACATATAGCATGACAAAAATCAAAGTCTACAAATTCCAATACATACCTTGCTCAAAATCAAAGTCTTAGTCTTTCTCGTTCCCTCGACTCAAATTAACCATACTATTTTCCAAAAAACTCAAAACTTTGCCTACTTTACATAGCAACATCCACACATTAACATAACAAAAATCAAAGTTTCCAAATTCCAATACATTACTTGCTCAAAATTAAATTCTTAGTCTTTCTCATTCCCTTGACTCGAATTCACTATATTGTTTTCCCCAAAACTCAAAATTTCCTCTACAAATTTGGCTACTTTACATAGCAACATCCACACACATTAACATAACAAAAATCAAAGTTTCAACATTTCCAAAATTCCAATACATTTACTTATATAAACTACAATCAAAGTTTCAAACTTTTGCAAATTCCAACACATACCTTGCCCTAATAGCTCGCATACTAGTAGGCTCGTATCCAATATAAGACAGTGTACTATTCTCAAAGTCCAAGTTGGGCCCACTAGGGCAGTACATGCAGATATTCCCGATGGTGGAGATGTGAGTGTAGAATATGGCTTGAATTAGGAGTTCAACTTCTTGTTGGATTTGGATAAGGAATGAATTTTATTCTTTTTGGGTTACTGTTATTTGAAGTTATCAAGCTCTATTAGAAGTCTTGTCTACCACTTGATTTTGAGTTCTATTTGGAATATGAGTGATTCTCCTTTTGTGTGTGGAAAAGAAGTCTAGTCCTTCTTGGTTTTGGATATTCTAGCCTACTCAAGTCTCCTATATAAGCATAGTGCTGCTACAAAAAAATTAGAGAGAAAGAGATGAGGGGGTGTGAGAAAAAGAGGCTCTCTCTTGGTTTAGTTATTTGATATTTGTGAGTTGCAATTTGGAATTGTGAGAGAAGTTTTGTTGCCGCTTGGTTTTGGTTCTACGGTTTGGTGATTTGCTCTCTCTTGGTGCATTGCAACTCTTGGATTTGATTTGTGACTCTCTCTTTGGTTTGTGCGTAATTCGCATTTGATATTTGGTATTCGTATTTGGTATTTGTGTTTGTGAACCTTTGGTTCTTGGGTTTGTATTTGGTTGTTTGTTTTGTATTTGTGAGAGAGAGTTACTTGGGTGTATTTGGGATTTGGGTTTGTGAGAGTGTCTCTACACCAATTTGTATTATCCCAAATTTGTTATAGTGAAATTTGTTCATCTTCGCCCATGGATGTAGGCTATTGCTGAACCACGTAAATTCTTGGTGTTTTGTGTCTATTTTCTTTTGGATTAATTTTCTTCGTTCCTATTGTTTGTTTGGAGATCTTTTTCAAGCCTGAAATATTTTCACAATCAATCTTGGTAATTTGAGCTTCCGCTATTTCACAACAAACTGGTATCAGAGCCAAGGTTCGCTACCTAGGCGTTTGGATTTGTTTTCTTTGGAGATTTTGGTGATTGGTTCGCCAATCTGTTTTTTTTAGGGAGAAAGATGTCAGGTGATTCCTCTACAAAATCTTCGGCGGATTCTAATGGAAAATCTTTGTCAGAGTCTTCTGCAAAACCTTTGGCGGTTAGGACGATGGTTTCTAATGCCAAATTTGAAGTAGAGAAATTTGATGGAACGAATAACTTTGGCATGTGGCAATGCGAAGTTATGGATGTTTTGGTCCAACAAGAGTTGGATATTGCTTTGGAAGACAAACCTGAAGGGATGTCAAACAAGGATTGGGAAAAGATTAATAGACAAGCTTGTGGCACCATTCGTTTGTGTTTGGCCAAGAATCAAAAGTATTTTGTTATGAGGGAGGCGAATGCTAAAGAGCTTTGGAAGAAATTGGAGGACAAGTATATGACTAAGAGTGTGGAGAATCGTCTCTACTTGAAGAAGAAGCTCTTCCGTTTCCAATATCGTGCAGGTATTTCTATGTCTGAGCACTTAAATGATTACAATAAAATACTTGCTGATTTGCAAAATTTGGAAGTTGATATTAGCAGTGAGGATAAAGCTCTCTTGTTATTGAATTCATTGCCTGAAACTTATGATCATCTAATTACTACACTCTTGTATGGAAAAGATGAAATTAAGTTTGATGATGTGTCTAATGCTTTGACTAATAATGAGTATCGTATGAAAGATAAGCAAGCTCAAAGGGACACGATGACTGAGGCTTTGATTGTTAAGGGCATGTCTAATGATAAGAAACTCAAGAAAGATGAGTGTGCCTATTGTCACAAAAAGGGGCATTGGAAGAAAGATTGTCCTTTGTTGCTGAACAAAGACGAGAATGATTCTAATGCAAATGTAGCACATGATTGTGATGAGGATTTTGATTTTGCATTGACTAGTTCATCATTTGTTTGCCATTCAAATGAGCGGGTTTTGGATTCAGCTTGCACCTTCCATATGTGTCCGAAAAAGGAATGGTTTTACAACCTAGAAGAGTCGGAACTTGGTTCAGTCATCATGGGTAATGATCAAACCTGTGAGATTTTGGGGAAAGGTAAAATCAAGCTGAAATTGCATGATGGAACAGTTCATTTTTTGAATGAGGTTCGATATGTACCTGAATTGAAAAGGAATCTCATCTACTGTTGTAGGTGGAGTAGCGATTGGGCAGGTTACTTTAGACACTATTAGACATTTGGAGCATGCCAACGATAATACTTTGTTTGAGAGTGCCAAGAACTGCAAATTTGAAGTTTGTGAGCCTCGTGCTTTGGAGAAGCAAACTAAGGTCAAGTTTGGTATAACAGTTCATCATACTAAGGGTTTGCTTGATTATGTACGCACTGATGTATGGGAGCCTATAAAGGTTGCTTCTTTTGGAGGTAGGAATCACAATGTTATTTTTGGTGGTGACATGGTGATTAAGCCTTTGCACAAGTTCAAGTGTTGCTTGGACTTGTTTGGTATTTGCAATTTGAATTAGCCCGTAGGGGCTTTTGGTGGTGGCGACGAAGAAGTTTCATTTGGGTGATATGCACTTTGATTTGGACTCTTATTTGGATTTGGCACCATCTTTGGGTGCATTTGGCATTCATTGGCGCTTTGGGAAGTGTTTTTGGATAATTTGCACTTTGTTGAAAACTCTAATTTATTGAGGGCTTTGCATTTGTGGTTTGGGAGATGTCTTGTCAAGGTGGAGACTTGTAAAGGATATGTATTTGGTGGTCTTCAAAATTTCGTTTGTGAGGCTTGATGGAATTCAAGCCAAGGTGGAGATTTGTAGAATATGGCTTGAATTAGGAGTTCAACTTCTTGTTGGATTTGGATAAGGAATGAATTTTATTCCTTTTGGGTTACTGTTATTTGAAGTTATCAAGCTCTATTAGAAGTCTTGTCTACCACTTGATTTTGAGTTCTATTTGGAATATGAGTGATTCTCCTTTTGTGTGTGGAAAAGAAGTCTAGTCCTTCTTGGTTTTGGATATTCTAGCCTACTCAAGTCTCCTATATAAGCATAGTGCTGCTACAAAAAAATTAGAGAGAAAGAGATGAGGGGGTGTGAGAAAAAGAGGCTCTCTCTTGGTTTAGTTATTTGATATTTGTGAGTTGCAATTTGGAATTGTGAGAGAAGTTTTGTTGCCGCTTGGTTTTGGTTCTGCGGTTTGGTGATTTGCTCTCTCTTGGTGCATTGCAACTCTTGGATTTGATTTGTGACTCTCTCTTTGGTTTGTGCGTAATTCGTATTTGATATTTGGTATTCGTATTTGGTATTTGTGTTTGTGAACCTTTGGTTCTTGGGTTTGTATTTGGTTGTTTGTTTTGTATTTGTGAGAGAGAGTTACTTGGGTGTATTTGGGATTTGGGTTTGTGAGAGTGTCTCTACACCAATTTGTATTATCCCAAATTTGTTATAGTGAAATTTGTTCGTCTTCGCCCATGGATGTAGGCTATTGCCGAACCACGTAAATTCTTGGTGTTTTGTGTCTATTTTCTTTTGGATTAATTTTCTTCGTTCCTATTGTTTGTTTGGAGATCTTTTTCAAGCCTGAAATATTTTCACAATCAATCTTGGTAATTTGAGCTTCCGCTATTTCACAACAGTGAGGACACTGATAAGGCTTCGACATGACGGCCACGACAGCGATTCCGAAAGCAATTCAAACCGGTTTGGCACAAAGTTTTGGGAGAAGCGAGTCGGGGACCGCGTCAATCATCTCCATGAGCTTGGGGACGCGTGCAAGGCCGTACTTTTGGCACACGGTGGATTTGAGCACGTTGAGGTCCAAGTTCTCACCTTTTCGAGATAGGTCTACCATGGAGTTCACAATCTCTGCTATGGCTCGAACCTAGGCTTCTTCTTTGAATAGTCTATGGGCTTCAAAGCCGCCCCAACCTAGTTTCGGCAACTTCCTTGGCTTGACTACCATTGCGGTCACCATAGAGAGAGAGAGAGAGAGAGAGAGAGAGAGAGAGAGAGAGAGAGAGAGAGAGAGAGAGAGAGAGAGAGAGAGAGAGAGAGAGAACGCGAAATATGTACTTTGGGCCAGATAAGCTGTTTTAAAAAGTTCATTTTAAAAAGATAGCGTTTTAAAAACACAATTTTTAAGGGCCTTTTGGTAAGAGTATTTAAATATAGTTTTTTGTTTTGCAATCCATAAAATGGTGGGTCCCACACATGAATTTATTTTTTGGCTTATATTTTCTAAATAAAATTTTCAAAAAATTGTATGAATTTTGAAATGGCTTAGGGGATGTCTTCAGGAAACAGAAAATGTTTTTAATAGTATAGTTGTAAATAAAATAAAAATAGTGGACCCCATATATTTTTCCAAACTCTTTTATCTTTTAAATTAATGAACTTATCTTTATCACAAAAATAATTTCCATACTTTAATTTTGAAAAATATCATTTTAAAAAAAATTACATGATGAGCTCTATTCCCTTATCATTATTTACACACAAAAAAATAAAATAATCTACAGATTCTACATATTACTTTTTGTAAGTATTATTTTTTAAAATCTCAAAAATAGAAATGGTCTCCCAAACATTTTTTTTAATATTTTGAATATTGTTCTTAAAAGTGGAAGCCAAACACGTATAATATAAAAATTATTATCTGAAAACTAGTTTCAAGTTCAATTTTTTGAAAATTGTTTTTATATTGTTTTGAAAACAAAAACAAAATTCCTCCTACCAATTCAGGTCCTAACCTTTTCAAAAAAAAAAAAAATTTAAAATCACAAATAAATGTTTGGATAGCATTTATATAAAATAAAAAGCTCTTTTGAATGTAAATTCTCAAAAAGGATTTAACTATATTGTTAAGGATGCCTTGCCCTTTTTAATGTAAACATCATTTTTTTTTTAAGAAAAATACATTATGAACATTAACAATTGCATTAATAATAATAATAATAATAACAACAACAACTATTTTGTTTTTCTAGGTAAAAATAATTATTTTATTTTATTCTTTTGCTATCTTTTAATATGTATAATAATAAGAACTAGCCGCTAACCCGTGCGATGCACGAATAGTTAAATAAAAATTAAAAATACTTATTTTACTTAAAAGTATATGACTTAAATTTTAAAAATGTATAATTTAAAAATGAATGAAAATAACTAATTTTTTCAATATAATGATTTATAAAATTCTTTTTCTTTCATGTCATTGATTTCACATAACACATTCTGACGTGGGCTATTCTATGGTGATAACTTCACATAATACTCAACTACAATTAAATCTACTATCCACTACTATTCTAATCTATGTTATCTTGATAGTAGATTTACAAATTGCATTCTCATATTCTTAGAGCTTGCCACATCATTATTATTATCTATATATAATATAAAATCGAAAATTTTAACTTTTTGAAAGATTTACTTCAGAATTAATTATTTTTTTTTAATTAGACCTCACATTAGAATTTTTTTTTTTAAGGACTCACTTTAGTTTTCAAAAAAAAAAAAAAGGACTCACGTAAAAAAAAAAATTGGATTAAGGAAAAGAGAGAGAGAGAGAGAGAGAGAGTCCTATTAGGACTCTCTCACTATTTAGTTTAAAAAATTAAAATTTTTTATAAATTAAAATGATGAGAAAAAAAGAGAAAAAGACTCATATTAGGACTCTCTCACTATTTAGTTTTAAAAATTAAAAAAAAATTAAAATGATGATGTGGAAATTTGTGGGAGCTTCAAATGCTTCGGTTTTATATAATAACTAGTCGCTAACCCGTGCGATGCACGGGATAGTTAAATAAAAATTAAAAGTACTTAAAGGTATATGACTTAAATTTTAAAAATGTATAATTTGAAAATGAATGAAAATAACTAATTTTTTCAATATAATGATTTAGAAAAATTCTTTTTCTTTCATGTCATTGGTTTCACATAACACATTTTGATGTTAACTATTCTATGGTGATAACGTCACATAATACTCAACTGCAATTAAATCTACTATCCACTACTAATCTAATCTATGTTATCTTGATAGTAGATCTACAAATTGCATTATCATATTCTTAGAGCTTGCCACATCATTATTATTATCTATATATAATGTAAAACCGAAAATTTTAACTTTTTGAAAGACTTACGTTAGAATTAGGATTAAAATTTTTTTTTTTTTAATTCGACCTCACATTAGAATTTTTTTTTTTAAGGACTCACTTTAGTTTTCAAAAAAAAAAAAAAAAAGGACTCACGTTTAAAAAAAAAAAATTGGATTAAGGAAAAAAGAGAGAGAGAGTCCTCTTAGGAGACTATTTAGTTTAAAAAATTAAAATTTTTTATAAATTAAAATGATGAGAAAAAAAGAGAGAAAGACTCCTGTTATAACTCTCTCACTATTTAGTTTTAAAAATTAAAAAAAAAATTATAAATTAAAATAATGATGTGGAAATTTGTGGGAGCTTCAGAGGTTTCGGTTTTATATATATATATATATATATATATAGATAATAATAATAATAATAATTTTTTATTTAGTAGTGTAATGGCAAGCACACTTCTACTCTCTCTTTTTTTCTTTTTTTCTTTTTATACAAAGTAGGCATTTATTAAAAAACTAGATTCATCATACGCACTTTACGCTTGCAATTAAACTCTTTTTTATATCTTATTTTGGATTTATTGAAATAATATTTAAAAGTAAGATACAATATTTTTTTTTTTTTGTTTAGTGAAATAATGTTTAAAAGTGAGATAAAGATATTATCCTAATTTTTAGGATTTTTCTCCAAGTGAAAGCTAATAAAAGTTGAAAGCCTAAAACTTAAAAACTTTTTTTAAAATAGTAAATTACTTTTTTAACCATCTTGTATTTTTTAATTTAACACTATTTAACTAAAAGATAAGGGTATTTTAGAGAGTTTAAGAATTTGTATGAGGCCATTTTAGTACGCAAAATGTTGAACCCGAAAGAGAGAATCCTAAGTTAAAAATACAAACTAGTTAAAAAAAGTAATTTACTATATTTACAAATTTTCCTTAGTTTTAGGGTTTTTCCTATCTCTTCTCCGATCTGAATTATCTCTTTTTATTTTAAATTCAAATTTTCAAACTTTATCAACTCTCACATAAAGAAATATCCTTAAAATTATGACAAAAAAAAAAAAAAACTCATGTAGAGAAATATCTCAAGAATTAGGGCATTATCTTTATCTCATTTTCAAAGATTATGACACTAAACCAAAATAAAGAATGAAAAAGAGTTATATTACATGCACGAAACGCGTATGATGAGACTAGTGTTCATACTATTTTTCTCATGTTCATCTCCTACCACAGGATTCTTTTCATGTTTATCATCTTTTCAGTCTCTTCTTTTCAAGTCCCCATGACCATGGCCCATGGGCACTACTCCATATTGAAGTTTTGCTCCAATTTTTGTCCAAGCCCACAACATTTAAATCATGAAAAATGGTGAGGACAGTGGCAAGGAAATGACAAGCTAAAGATGAGAGACAAAATCTACAGAGAAGATAGACAGAAAAAAGGCATGGTGATGATGCAATGGATTTTTGATAAGATTGTGTTTTACACCAGTGTTTTATAAAATCTGCTTCTCTCTGCGTTCCAAAACCGTGCCTTTTTGCCATTTTCAAAAACATGAATTTTAATAAAACGCAAACTGAAACGCATAGCTTCAATTGTTTTCTTCTAATAACGCATGTTTTAGTTTAGAAAACGAGGGGCCAAATGGACCCTTTATGCCTACGATGATGTTTTCACTGTTGAAACAGGCTCTACGATCTCGTTAAATTTTTGTTAAAGCATTTAAATTTTCTATAAAAACCAAAAACAAGAAAAAAAAAAACTAAAACTAAAACTAAATTATAATTTATAGTCTTCAAATTTGGAATATTTTTTATTCTAAAAAAATAGGAATATTTTTAACTTTTCCAAATTTTTAAATATTTAGATTAGTATCTCATTATCTCTAACATTTCATATCGTTTAGATCTAAGTTTTATTGATGTGTCAATTCACAATTAGGCCTCAATAAAGCTCAAATCAATGTCGTTTTTTTTTTCATTTAAATTACATCATTTTTACCGACTACTTTATAATTTACAACTTAAATTACATCATTTTTCCATTAAAATTAAATGCTACAATCATAACCGCTACTTAACAGTTGCTTAACATAAATACTTCCTCCTTTTTAAGTTTAAACTTTAAAGTGGTTTCAATAACAAATAAGATGAAGAGTTTGGTTTAGTTTTTTTTTTTTTTTTTTTTTTTTTTTTTTTTGAGTAAAGAGTTTGGTTTAATTGGTGACCAACGTTGTTAAACATCTTAGATGCATATAATATAATTCATAATCACTTCTTATAGAAATATTTATGATATATAATAGGGTGAATTTCCATGAACCAATAATTCATATTGTGTGGTTCTTTTACCAGGTGTCATATTAGGTTATTAGGTTATACTCAGATCACTCTCTTTTGCTATGCACAACACTCATATAATGTGTGTTTTGGCATTATCACAGTGGCCATAAAAAAAAAATAAAAATAAAAAAAAGTAGTGGAGATCATGACTTATCTCGACTTGGTTGGTCGCAAAATGGTTTCGAATTACCTAGTCAACACTCTGATTTGGTTCTTCTGCCATGTTGTATATTAGGTTACTAGCTTATACTTAGATTAATTTCTCTTGCAACAAATAACACTCATAGAATATATATATATATATATATATATATATATGTTTTGACAATATGACTAGAAAAATATTAAAAAATAGAGTAGTCTAATTTGCGACCTAGTTGCGACTTGCCTAGTCATGCACTCTGATATGGTTTTTTTTTTTTTTTCTCTATTTTTTGATATTTTGTAATAAAAAAAAAAGTTAATTTGTAGCCTAGCCTCATCACACACTTTCCGCATGTGCGATGAAGTTCTTTTTTTATTTTAAGTTTAATGTAATTTTTGAATTTGAATTTATCTATTATTGAGGTTACAAAAGACGTGATTTTAAAGAAACTAAAATTTAACCCTATTTTTAGGAAAGTAAATTCTCTAGTAGTTTTTTTTTTTTTTTTTTTTTGAATTTTTGAATTTTTTTGAATTACAATTTTAACTCTATTTTTTAAGAATAAAAATTAACTAATTAGATTAGGGGTATTTTTGACATTTTTTAAAATCATAACTAACTTTCTAAATTCTCTTAATATATAAAGATAATATTTGTTGTTGCAATAGTTTTAGAATATTACTTTATGAATCTTATTGCAATATATTGCAAACAATTGATAAAGATTCTTTAGGTCAAATTATTGCAACTATATATTTGTTGGTAGAAAATTATTTCATGTTTTTCATTATAAAATTGTAAAATAATAGCAATGAAATTAATTATTTCAAAGTGATAACTTATTGCAATAAAAATATCATTGAAATAACTTATTTTACAACCTAAAACATTAAATAATTTATCTATTACAACAAATATATCATTGCAATAACTTAACCCAATTTATTTTTGTCAATTATTTACATTCTATTGTGTCTCAATATCAGGCCTAAACCTAGACTCCAAAATATATATATAGAGATAATATATGTTGTTGCAATAGTAATAGAATTTTACTTTATGAATCTTATTATAATATATTGCAAATAATTGATAAAAATAATTCAGGTCAAATTATTGCAACGATATATTCATTGATAAAAAATTATTTCATGTTTTTCATTATAATAAATTGTAAAATAATAGCAATAAAAATAATTATTTCAAAGTGAGCCGATAACAGCACCATCACTACTCATTGATTTAAGAAAAAAATCACATAAAGTAAAATAAACACATCAAATTCAAGAACATAAATTAAACACATAATCAAGAACATAAATTAAACACACAATTTATGAAGAATGAGGGCATATTTTCATTTCATTACCATTAAATTGTTTAATACAAAAAAAAAAAAAAAAAAAAAACCCAAGTTTCGGTATTAGACCTAAACCTAGACCCTACAAACCTCCATAACCTAAACCTTAATAACATGATACTCACCCCACATCCATATCCACATCCTTTTCTCTACTACCAAAGTAACATCAAACCTAAGCCTTACAAATCTCCATGACCTAAACCCTAACACTCAACCAAGCTGCCTTGACTCCTCCAGAGGAAGACCAAGCTGCCCTCACTCCTTCCCCAAAGGAAGATCAAGCTCTTTTGCCTTGTCCTTGAGAGCCCTCTATTCTTCCTTGGCTAACCCATTGCTCACCCTCACCAACCCCTTGAAGTTGTACTGTTGAATGAGATAGCTCAGCGCCTTCGCCTCCGCCTCGCTAGAAAACAAGAGGACGTTGAAATCCTTCGACCCATTGGCTTGAGCAGCCATCTTCCGGAACAAAGCGTTGGTGTGGGCCTGGGACTCCATAACCTCAGAGTAGATCTCTTGGAATCCTTTTGTCCAGGCCAAACTCTTCGAAAGCTTCTTTCAAGCGATACTTTTCTTCAATTTGAATTTCGGATCCATCAGAAAAAGAAAGAGAGTGAGGTGGGTTTCGATGTGTTTCTCGGACTAGTTTCAGTGTTTCTTTCTTGATCGTCTTTGATCGGAAATGAAATTAAAAAATGCGCGCTCTTTATATATATCATCTAATGTGAAAAAGACAAAAATAACCCTTATTTGATCCTCTTGTGTATCTAAGAGCCGTTAACTGAAAAATAGCACTCTTAATTAAATCACTAAAGATTAAAAAATTAAGGATAAAGTTCGAATACAAACTTAGTTTTAGCTAATGTCTATGATTTTTACTTAAAAAATTAACATGGTTACATATTTTGAAAATCTAATCGTTAAATTACATATTCATTATTTTATTAAAATATCTAGAGTTTTTTGGAACGAAATTTTTTGTTGTACAAATATTTTACATCAAATTTTATCGCAACACACCACATCAACTATTGTAATAATTTTGATGTTATTGCAAAAATAAAAATTCATTGTAATAAACATTTTTTGGTTGTATTTAAAAAATATATTATGGTACTATTCACAAATTAGATTATAGTAAAGAAATTAAATATTTAGTCTTAAAATTTAGTCGCAAATAAATGTCACAGTGTCAGTACTCATTATCGCACATTGATTTAAGAACTGAATTAATTTAATAATAAACAAACCATTTATTAAGTATGGAATAATAATAAAACATTGAGTAAACAGATAAATTTTGTGGAATGAGTGCACTAATATCTTCATTTTCATTAAATTTAGATTACATTGATAAAGAACTACCACTCCAAATAGGAAGAACTGAAACCTATAAACCTGCATTCACAGACGTAAAGCCTATAAGTCACCTCATAATATTTCCAACAGAGACATGCAATGTTTAAATCTCCACCCCAACTATCGATGTATAAAAAAAACTCAATAATTTTCCTTGTAAAATATTGCAATATTTGGTAATTTCATAGACAAAATAGAAAAACACTAAAAGTAGTGTAGTAATTTGATCATACTATATACACACACACACATATATATACATATATTGTGTTTTTACAAACTGAAAATTACATGACATAGTTGCTAATATTGATAGGCACGTTTCATGCATACTAAAAAAAATGTAAATATTCTTCAATTATTATTATTATTATTATTTTACATTCTTGATCGCGTGTTACTAAATTTATTTTTCATATTTGTTGGACATTGTTTCAATTGTTGTAAAAAAACTAAATTTTACAGGGACTGAACTACCTAACCATAAACCTCCTTTTTTTTCACATACCTAACCCCTAAAACCCATTACGTACACTCCCATCTACCTTCTTCTACTCCACCTCCATCTTCTACTCTTCTAGTGGTAGAAGAAGTCTTCTACCAACCTCTTTGAGAATTCTTTGATCATTCTTTGATAGTCCTTTGGTGACCTTCACACGACCTTTAAAATTACGCTTTCAGACGAGGACACTCAAAGCATGGACTTTGTCTTCATTGGAGAAAAGAAGAACGGGAAATTTCTTGACATCCTCTGTACTATCATTGGCTTATTGAAAAAGAGCTATCAGTTTGTGGCTGTGAAGCCAAGGCTTCACGATAAATTTCGACAAGCTATGCATAGATGACAAAGTTTTTGGAATTCTGTTTGGGACTCGAACGACGGTCTTCTTGAATGATTTGTTGGGAGCCATTGTTGTTGGGTGGAGGTGTGTTGATCTTACGCTCTTTGTAATTCTCTCTAGCATAATTTTCCTGCTACAAGAAGAGTATGAATCTTATTGAATGTGCAAGTATGCTTTATATAGAATGTAACACATGTATACGTATAGATACATTTGAAATTAAACATAATTTTATCATAAAAATTGAAATAATTAGTCAAATTATTTTTTTTTAAATAAACATAATTAGTCACATATTAAAATTCTTACCTAAATTTAATACTACTTATGATCATTTTTTTCTAATTTTTAATAAGATAAAACGTGTAATAATCTTTGCTGTGTAGTGATTTTTATTGAGTATATGTGCTTGGTTTTTTTTTTTAATTTTATAGTTCATTAATATTAGAGTCTTAGTATTTTTCACTTATTAACTCACTTTGCGCAAAGATTAATAAACTTAAGTGGACACATGGCACAAATCTAAGGAGATGATTATAGTGTGATCCCTATATAAATTTAGACACATGGCGCAAAATTGGATTCTAATTTCAAATTCTAATTGAATTTTCTCTAAACTTTGCCTATTAATATCTACTAACTTTTAACCCCATGCATATGCATGAATACACTTAAAAGATATATAATAAAATATATAATATAATTCCCATATATATAATTTTAATACTATTGACAGTCATTTTTATATTTTATTAACACTTTAAAAGATTTTATAAGGATATTATTAGGTATAAAATGTAAATTGTCCTTTTTTTATTATTGTGAAACACTTTTTTTTTTTACAATTCATTTATTCTAGACTCTTTGATTTTTATACTTAACTAGTCGCTAACATATGTGATACACGGGATAATTAAATAAAAATAATAATTAATCAACCTCACGATAAAAGAAAAGGCTAAAGGAATCGATAAGAGGTTGATTTTTCCATCAAGAAAAAATCTAAAAGAAGGAAAAGAAAAAAGAAAGAAAAGAAAGCGAAAACTATCTGCAAAGAATTGCAACTGTTTGTATGTTTACCTAGCTTGGCTCAAAGCCAGGATCCAAATTTAATTTTGCAACAATAAAAATATACAACTTCATATTAATTGTAAATCAATCTCACTACACGAATCTAATTTTTGCTCTATTGTATTTTTGGAGATCATGCTCCTAAACATTCAATGTGTCAAGAATTTCAATAAACTCTATTGCCACATCTATCTTTGTTCTAGATATTTAATTTACGCATAAACCAATAGTAACTGCAATTAGACAATCTTGACCCAAGCATTCTTCTTCTAAAATCTCATTTCTTTCCTTTAAAATTAAACCTGAAAGTCAAAAGTGAATTCTAGCAAATATTACATTTGCACAAAATCTAAGCAACCTAACTCACCTTAAATCTTATAATTAAGCTAATAAAATCTTATAATTTCATTTTACAACTATAGCATCTTGCTCATTAAAAGGTCGTACTCAATGCACAAAACTTTTGCTCATTAAAATGCATATGAGTAGGTTTTGTCTTTCGTAGTTGTGTGCTCTTACTATGCAGAAAAAAGAAAAATAAAAACACCTTAGACTTTCTTGGATTTTGACATCTTATAACATTGCACATCTCAAACAAAATAAGCATGAGATAATGTTATTTCTATGTAGTGAACAAATCTGAAACAAAATTAATGCGTAAAATTCTAAATAGAATTATAGTTCAATCGAGAATCAATAATTGCGTGAATTAAAAACAAAAGATTCAAAAGTAGAACTCAAAGCTTTTTGTCATATAAGCAAAATCACAAATTCTCTTTTTAAATAGCCCGCATTTCCTACAATTTTTTACAATAATTGAAAGAATAAAAAGAAAAAAAGCTCTAATTTATTTTGATTCAACTGCATGCTAGGAGGATATTATTCTTAGTAATATCATGGTTTACAATTTTGTCAACATGATTCACACATACACACATGTGAAAAGAAAGAAGTGAAAGGATGGTAGTCATATCCATAAAATATAATGTGATCACTTAATTTAGTGCCACTGAGCACCCATTCTCTTGCAATAAATTCATCAAAAAACTGATATGCATCTTCGACGAACATTGTTCTTTTCAAAGTAAGGAAAATAAGCTCCAAAGACTTTATATGCTTTCTCACCAAAGCATCTCTAATGACGCTAACACAAAGTGTGCGGAAAATTATGAAAGCATTAAATGATTATAAACCAATTGAAGAATGATCCGAACATACTAAGAACTACATTTATACAAAGAAACAAAAATGTCCATATTTAGCTGGGATAGTGCAAGCAGAATAATAGAGACAAAGGCAAATGCAAAACTCAAATGATATGATCAATACTGGCTAAGAACTACAATAATTCTTTGCATCGGAGTGGTAAAGGTTGAGCATGAGAAAATCAATTCATAGGTATAAATAATTATAGATATAAACATGTTCGGAACTCTGTTTTAAAAGAATTCAACCACAGAAAATTACAAAAGGCTACAAATATAATTCCTATGTCAGTATTTGTTGTTGAAATTGTAACTTGGTCTAAAATATAACTCAGTTATTTATGATTATGCAAGATGGGCATGGTATTAGATATTATAAATTTGAGGAAGAGATTCAGAGAGAGGGTTGAGAGAGACTTAACAAATAGCAAGCTTTAATGAATGCCTCTATCATTATGCAAAATCAAATGGCATATTACATATTTTTAAATGAATTTTAAGTTGGATGATACAAAAAAAAATTTAATACCAATGATGTAAAAAAAATTTTCCTACAAAAGAAACAAAACTGTTGAATTTATGGCTTGAGTGAAACTTACAAAATACAGATTGTGTTTGAACAAAGTAAATTAGACAAACAAACTCTTAGAATCATAAGGAAGAAAGGACAAACACAAGCATCAAATCATCAACAACAGGTTATTAGCTTCCAAAATTAAAACTTTAACTCCTAATCCTTTACAGCTAAAACATAGGCATAAGTCATGCTAATCTAAAAAATAAACTAAATACAAAAGCTGCTGCTCTTGGCCTAATATGCGGAGCACTTATCCTAAAATAAGTAAGATTGCTGAAAATAATAACATTAGATAGTCTTTCAATTGAAATTCTTACCTTGGGTTCAAAAATTGCTCTTCAAAGAAGGCTGGCTTCAATTGTAGATTCTTTGATTTTAGCGCTTGGATTCAGATTTTGCTCTCCAATCTCCAATCAATCTCTCAAGAGAATGAGTCGCATAAAAGGTCAAGTCGGGACTGTGGGTATTAAATCTTCTTAGGTTTATTAGGTTTTATGTATTATCAGGTTTTAGAGAAAAAAAAAATCAGAATTTTTTTTTTAAATAATGCTAACGTGGAAAATTGTGGTGCCAACAAAAGCTTCGATTTTATATATATATATATATATATATATATATATATAGATAGATAGATAGATAGATAGATAGATAGATGGATAGATAGATAACTTACTTAGATGAATATTTATGATGTGGTCTCACATTTTATTCTAAAATTAAGAAATAAAACTCCTTAAGAATAAATAATTTAGGACACATAGTGCAAAATTGGAACTCCAATTTGAAATTCTAATTTGAGTTTCTCTGAGCTTCATTTATTATTATAAATATATATATATAGTATATGACAAAAAAAAAATCAAAAGACAAAGTAGTGTTGTTCGCTACCTTGTCGCGACCTAGGTAGTCGCGAAATGGTCGCGACCTGGCTGGTCACAAAATGGTCGCGACTTGCCTAATGATTTAATTGAATAATAAATAAGTATTGATTTGAGAATCGTATAATGATTTAACTGAATAATAAATGAGCATTGATTTAAGAACCAAAATAATAAACAAAGCATTAATTCAAGAACTGAATAATAAACAAAATAAACGCAGAAAGTTACACTGAGATTTTGCAAGGAATGTGGAAATTGATAGTTGAATTTGAGGACAACTAACCTCCAAGAACAGGGATAAGGGAAAACAGAAATAAAGATAGAGGGAATAGAGAGAAGTAGCAGAGAAAAGAAGTATTCAATTAACAAAACTGTTCTATGAATCTTTACAACCCATTTTCCAATCTAATACCTTCAGCCACTCACTCAATGCTAACTGTGTAACTACCTTGACAGCTAATCATTCTAACTAATTCTTACATCAGCTAACACACAAGCTAATATACATTTGCCATATCACCATTACAGTAATACACGTGTCACTACCCTACAATATAGGTATACAATGCTAACTAATCAATACACTCACTATCTGCAACATAGTCCTACACACACCCAAGCTACATTGAAAGCACACCCTTCATTAGCTGAGCACGCATGCTGCATTAGCAACCCACGCCCCCCACATCATCAGCCTAGGCACACTCTATAGCACCACCCCTTGTAGCCCCACACGCACTGGCCATCAGCACCACACGCACTAGCCATCAGTCCCAAATGCACACACATACAGTTGGATTCCTAACAGATTTTCAATAGTTTTCTTAAGAAGATAAGAAAAAATATATATTATGGGAGGAACGAATCTTTCCCCAATCAGGTATTGTTCGCTTTGGGAATGGGCCGAGGAGCTGATACCACCCTCACGAATTTGTTCAATCCCACATCGGAGAAGGACGCCTCCCACCCTTGCCTTATAAGCACTTGGCCTAAGGAAGGGTAAACCATAGTGTGTGTGGTGGGGGGAACGAATCTTTCCCCAATCAGGTATTGTTCACTTTGGGAATGGGCCGAAGAGCCGATGCCACCCTCACGAATTTGTTCAATCCCACATCGGGGAGAGACGCCTCCCACCCTTGCCTTATAAGCACTTGGCCTAAGGAAGGGTGTACCATAGCGTGTGTGATCACGTGAGCAAGTCTCAAAAACTGCACATCGCATCGCATGCACTATGCACTCGGGTGGCATCGGTCTCAACGGTCCAGTCTTGGGGAAGGTGGGGGTCTCCCTTTAAACCCCAAAAGGTGCCTTTTTGTGGGAGGAACGAATCTTTCCCCAATTAGATATTGTTCGCTTTGGGAATGGGTCAAGGAGCCAATGCTACCCTCACGAATTTGTTCAATTCCACATCGGAGAGAGATGCCTCCCACCCTTGCCTTATAAGCACTTGGCCTAAGGAAGGGTGTACCATAGTGTGTGTGAGGCGAGGGTGGGAGGCGTCTCTCCCCAATGTGGGATTGAACAAATTCGTGAGAGTGGCATCAGCTCCTCAGCCCATTCCCAAAGCGAACAATACCTGATTGGGGAAAGATTCGTTCCTCCCACATATATATATATATATATTTATTTATTTATTTATTTATTTTAAAATCTAAAAAAAAAATTTTGCAATTTGGTGAAGCCTTTTGGCTTAACCACGACTTATTTTTTTTCTTATGAGAAACAAACTAACTGCTAAACACACACACACACACTTTAATTATACTCTCTCATCAAGCTTAAACACATTACTTAATCTAGCTCAAACACATTACGTAATCCAAAGTACCACAACAAAAAGGATTACAACCACAGATTCTAAACCCAACTTCTATTATATACTATATATGATATGATATGATTTACTTATATAGAAAAACTAAACCCTAATTTTAATTGGAGTAGAAAACCTAGATGCCTTATTACAAAAATAGTCCTATTTCTAAATATTAGAATACTAATAGCCAAATAAATTACTAGGGCCGTAAATATAATCAATCAAACGTTAATAATACTAAATAAAATAAAAATGTCATTGTGTCTTCTGCATCATTCTCCTCTAGTTGAAGAAAACTCAACCCTTAAGTTTTGAAGTGCTAAAGGATCAGAATGCTGACAAATTTCACTAGCTTCAATTCAGGAGTTACTTTGGGGAGCATTGAGAATAGAAAAACCTTGTACTCCCCGGTGTCATTAAACTTGTTTAGAATAACAAAATCAATGTGTAGAATCAAAGTTACAAATGAGAAAGTCTTTTTTTGGGTTATAGAAAGCACCATTGTATCCATCTTGTTTACTTCATGCACCCTAGAGGGTTGATGTAAAGCACATTAATCAAATTTAACATTCATATCATATGTACCATCCATTGAAGTATTTTAGAGATAGAGATAGTGTTTTAATTCTTAGTATTTTCTCTATGTGAGTTTTTTTTTTTTCATCTAATTAGTTCTTTGTACGTGTGTGAACAGAAGAAACTATTTGAAGATGAAACTCTTGATTTTATAATGTTTAGTCCAAATTTTTAGGATCTTTCTCTACGTAAGTATTGATAAAAGTTTGAAAATTTGAATTTAAAATAAAATGTGGTAATTTAGATTGGAGAAGATAAAGGAAAAAGTCTAAAATTTAGGAATTTTTTTAAAAAAAATAGTAAATTATTCTTTTAACCGGTTTGTATATTTAAATTTAAAATTATTTGACTAAAAGATAATAGTATTTTAGATAGTCTAAGAATTTGTGTGAGAATATTTTAGTATACAAAACGATGACACCCAAACAAGAAATAATGTTATTAGTAGTACAGATAGATATTTTAGCACACAATGTTGATGGTTCATGCACATTTTAAGTCGCCTTTTTGTTTCCTTCAAATTCTAGTTTCCTATCCCATTGCCTCACACTATTTCTTTGATTTTGAAAATGGATTGGAAAGTATTTTTTTTTATAATAATTGAAGAGGTCATTCATATGTAGTTTTATGAGAAAATTGAGATAGTTTGTTATGAAAATATTGTGGAAAATATACAATGCAAAAGTATTTTTTAATGACATCTAAAGTAAAAGTTCTCAAAATGATTTTAGTACCCAAACTGTCTAAATCTCTATTAGTAACTCTCGATTTGGCATACCTATTAACTTTTGTTTTTTTTGTTGCATATGATAAATTCACTTGTGCGAAAGAACTAATCCATAATGGTTGAAAACTCATGGGTCTTAATCTTTATAACCATATATAAAATAAATGGCTCAAATAGTATCATAATTTTGTAAAGAACAAGATTTAGGTATAATACATAAGTGCTGTTTCTTAGGTTCCCCTTTTAAGATTCTACCATGTTGATTTTTTCTCATGGGATGAAAGTATATTTTTTAGTTAAGTAGCCACATGACTGAATCTTAATAGGGGAACATAAGGAATAGCACTTAATGTATTGTACCTAAGTTTTGTCCTTTTGTAAAATAACATAACTTTGACTTCCATAACCCAATGGTTCAAAAGTCAAGACCCATAACTTCTTTTTTTTAACCTTCTTGGGGGAATTGGGTCGGGTTGGGAATAGTATTGGGCTATCTAACAATTGGGCTAATATAGTGCTTGGTTTGTTTTAGGGGTGGCAAAGTAAGCCTAAACCCATTTGCCCACCCAAACCCACCCACCCACTCTAATTGAACCTAAACCCACCCAATTATTAGTTGGCTTAAATGTGTATCAACCCAATTAGACCCAATGATTATTGAGTTTTATCTAAAAACCCATTAAGGCCCATTTAACCAAAAAAAAATATACCCAAATTCAACCTAGCCCTTCTCATAAAAAAAAAAAAAAAAAAAAAACTAGCCCTCAGTGTTTCACGAGGGTTTTCATTTTCCTTCATTTTCTCGACCTCCAAACACTTCTCTCTCTCTCTCTCTCTCTCTCTCTCTCTCTCTCTCTAGCTCTTCACACTGCTGCACTCGCACTTCGTGTAACGATCAAAGGAGTCGCCACTCCAACTAGAAATGGCAACGGGCTTGGGCCAGGTTTTTTCATACCCGAACCCGACCCCCGGGTCAAGACCCGCAGCCCAAACCCGGCCCATTTATTAACCGGGTTTTTTCTGGGGCCCAGACCCACCCCGCGGGCCCGTTAAGCCCTGACAAATTTGGGTCTAATCTGGGCCCAAATTGTGGCCCAACCAAAAAAAAAAATTTTGGACTAAAGCCCAATTTTGCTTTTTTTATGAGAATTGAAGCCCAAATTTTTTTTATGAGAATTAAAGCCCAAATATATTTTTGCCTACATTCAAGCATGCATATTCAAGCCTAGATAACGTGGCCCAAATGCCATATTAATCCAAATTATAGGCTACTAATCATAAATAAATAAATCACCTGTTAATTATAAATCCATAAATCAAATAATCAATAAACCATAACTAATATCATAAATCAATATATCATATCTAAGGTTATAAATCAAAAAATCACCTAGCTAAGACAACCATTTGATCATAAATTAATAAATCATAGCTAAAATCACCTACTAAACATAAAAATAAAATAAATTCAACAAGTCCAAGAAATAAGTATCACAAGTCCAAGAAATTAAAAAACTACAAAATAAGTCCCACAAGTGACAAGTTTAGAATAATTACAAACCAAAAAATTAATTCAAGAAGATTAAGAAATTAAAAAGGCCACTAAATTAATATAAAAAGTCTAATCCTCTACAGCTGTGACACAAGTCCCATCCTCTTCATTGGGCTCCCCATCATCAAGAATTGATTGAAATGTACAATCTTCAAACATAGTTGAAGAACCTACAACAACAATAAATTAAAAAATAGAATAAACTTCATCAAATTATAACTAGCAAATATTAAAAAAAAAAGATTTTATAAATACAAATTAGTAAATTGCTAACCTTGATTTCACTCCATAACCAATTCTAAGCACACATCATTGCCTCTATAGTCTTGGGATGAAGCCTACTACGGTGAGGACTTAACTGTCTCCCACTAGTGCTAAAGGCAGATTCTGAAGTAACAGTTGTGACAGGAATAGCTAAAATATCTCTTGCAATCCTTTGTAAAGTAGAATACTTGAGACCATTACTTTTCCATCATCCCAAAATATCAAAGTCTTCACTCCTCTTCAACACTCTCTCATCAATGAAATGATCAAATTCCATTCTAGCACTCCCATGTTTCTTTGAACTACTTGAATTATTGTTTACAAACAAATCAAAAGATGACATTGACCCACTCAACCTAAATTTCATTTGTGCCACTTGATTTGAAGTACTTGTAGGCATATGAGAACTTCCTTCATTATCTACATCAATATCTCCATACTCATCAAGAAGATTCTTAATTTTTTCAATCTCCAAATCAGAATTATCACCATAAATGTTAAGATAATAAAACTCCAATAACTTCATCTTATACCTTGAATCCAAGATAGCAGCAACAGCCATAACAACACTAACATTAGCCCAATAAAAATTAAATTTAGCAAGCATGCTTTCTGCCATCATACTTATCATCTCATTTAATGTAATTTTCAACTTACACACCAAAGTAAAATACATATTAGTTGTGGGATACTTACGACCAGAAAAAAACTCAGTCACACTATGAAACAACTCCAACCTCTCACAAATATCTTTGGCTACCTCCCAATCATGGTCATATGGCAAACAAGTATATGATGTTTCACGTTTAGCCAAACGAGAGAAAACATTTTTATAAACCAATGCAGTAGAAAGCATTAAGTAAGTTGAATTCCAACGTGTCTTACAATCTAAAACCAACTCTTTGGTGCATTGAACACGCAATTGGCATGCATTTTCATCAAATTTCTGCCTCCTTTTTGGTGATCCAGTTCAATAAATCACACTATCACGAATCCTTTCAATACCATCACCAATAAGAGACAAACCATCTTGAACAATCAAATTCAAAATATGTGCAGCACACCTCATATGCAACATAGAGCCACCCAACATAAAAGAACTAGTATCAAGCTTATTCAAAAGAAGTCTTATCATGGCATCATTAGTACTAAATTATCAACAGTTATTGTGGACAACTTCCTATCAATGTTCCATTCTAAAAAACAATCAACAAGGACTTCAGCAATGACATCTTTCGTGTGTGGAGAAGGAACATAAACAAACCTATAAAAATAATAATAATTATAACATAACTTTATAAACATTCTATTTAACATAAAGTCTAAGTTTGATCAATAAACTCAATTCATAAATAAATAATAGATTTAACATTCATAGATTAAAAAATTACCTTAAAACCTGGCTTTGCAACGTCCAAGTTTGATCAATAAAGTGAGCGGTAATGACCATGAACCCTTTCTTTTTGTTACTCGGAGTCAACATATCAGTTGTAATTGCCATCCTACTTCCATTCTTGTTTGTCATCTTCAAAGCTTTCTCTCTCTCATTATCATAAATTTTAATAATATCACTCTTCAAAGTGTTTCTTGAGATAAGCTTAAACAAAAGTTGAAGAGACTTCACAAATTCTCTAAACCCAAGATGGTCAACTATTGAAAGTGGGTATTCATGTAGGATAACCATACGGGCAAGATTATTCCTCACTATGTTTTGATCAAATTGGTAAGCATTTAAACCTATCATTCCATCCACCTTATTTTGTTGTCTAATTAACACTTGTTGTCGCATATCCCTTATATCTTTAAACTTTAACCGTGGACATCTTGCTAAATGATTACGCAAATGGGTTGTACCTTGGCTAGAGTCGCCCAAGTAAAGCTTGTTACAATGATGGCATTCAGCTTTAAATTTTTCATTAACTTTCTTCCTTGTAAAATGCTCCCAAACATCTGAGGTAGTCTTTCTTTTTCTACTTGTATCCTCATTCTCATTTGTACCCTCTTGCTCTCCCTCTTCCCCTATCCCTTGACTCCCCTCTTGTTCCTCTACCTCTAAGTCCTCTCCCACCAAGTCCACCACAAGGGATTTTGGACTTCTAATTGGTTCAAAAGTTTGGGAGTTAGAAATTCTATCAATCAAAACATATATTCATAAATTCATTATTACACATACTTATTGATCAATGAGCACATAATCATAATTACACAGATTCACAAATTCTATCAACCCAATGATAATTAAATATGATTAACTACAAATTCAAATACTCACTCATTGTTTAATGGGCATAAAGGTGATGGTGATGGTGATCCTGAGGGTGAGTTGCCAGAAGGCGACAATGGCGAGGGTGATCTTGAAAATGGCGAAGGAGACCGCATAGCTGGCAAGGGACAACATCCAGTTCTCGAGAGAGAGCCGCTTGGCGAGGGAGAACCAGATTTGTTTGTGTTCCATCTCTGTTTTAGGCACTACATTCACAACAAACACAAAAAACAATAAACAATTTCTTCCATTAAACAAACTATGCAGATATGAACAGGAGAACAGAAACAATATAAGTGAAATGACTGGATTTCAAAATGCTGAAAATTCTTAACAAAGAAAAATGATCCATATTACAAAAACAAGTTCATAAAGTTCACTTATTAAATTCACTGTGTATAGCCCAAGTCTTTTGTTTTGTCTCCATGTATACTTTATTTCTCTTCTTAAAAAAAAAGTATATTTTATATACATATCACTATTATAAAAGAAATTGTATTGTGATTCACATCGATGCTATCTATAATCATATGTAGATGTAACTTTTCTAGTTCCATTCATAATTACATATGCTTACCTTCATTTTTTTTTAAGATAGCTTGAAAAGTACAAAATTGTTTTTTATTTTGACATTTCATATTAAATTTTTTTTTTACAATATTAACTTGTTTATTGATCTTTAAAAAAATTGCTACTTAAAATGTTCAAAATAGCTAGATAATTGTACATAAGTTATGGACTATTTTGCTTTATTTTTTTATTTATTTTTAATTTTTTTAATCGTACTGTATATATGTGTGTGTGTGTGTGCGTGTGTGTGTGTGTGTGTATATATATATATATTACGAGAGAGTGGACTATTAAGTAAATAGGACATTTACTTAAGCTTCTAAAACAAGTGCATGATGTACCACAACCTTAAGATGGTGATAAATTTTATATAGTTTAGAATGGTCCAGCCGAATCATATTAGGTATGTGGTCACAGAATCTTGGATTAATCATTCTAACTTTCCAATAAACTCACTTCCTGTGCATAAGTAGGAAAATAATGTATCAATGTTTAAAACCCAAATCATATTTCAGCTCAAAACAAGAAGCGTGAGCTATACCCATTTCACATAAACAATAGCAAGAGAAGACGTGAGCTATACCCATTTCACATTTTCACATAAACAAATCCAACAATCAGCAAGCAATACCCAGATCAAGAAAAAGACAAAAACAATAGAGAGAGAGAGAGAGTTGAGGAGTGTACCTGAGGAAGAGTGTGGCTGTAGCAAATAGTGTCAAAGCAAGAGCTGCGTGAGCTGTGTGAGCTGTGTGAGGAGCCGTGAGGAAGAGCTATGTGAAGAGCTGTAAGGAAGAGCCGTGAGGTGTGAGGCCGTGTCACCGTGTGCTGAGTGTGTGTGCTGAGTGAGGGCTGTGAGGCAGCGCAGTGAGGGTGAGGAGGGACCGTGTGCAGGTGTGCTGAGTGTGTGTGCTAAGTGAGGGCTGTGAGGCAGCGTAGTGAGGGTGAGGAGGGACTGAGGGAGGCGTGAGTGAGAGTGAGTGGCTGCTGTCTGCTGAAAGTGAAAAATGGGAGTTAGGGTTAGTTTAAGAGAGAGAGAGAGAGAGATATATATATATATATATATATATATATATGTATAAGGGTTTTTAGTAATTTTAAAACTACCGGGCCGGGTCCGGGTCCGGGTCGAGTTTCGAGCCTGGTTTTTTGTAAAACCCGGACCCAACCTGGATCCGAATCGGGTTTTTTTTTTTTTTTAAACCCATACCCGACTCTATTTCTTATCGGACCAGGTAAAATCTGACCCATTAGGGTCGGGCCGGGCCAAGTATCGGTGGGTCAAGCCGAAATTGCCATCCCTAACTCCAACCTTGAGTTTTATCAGCAGCCATAACCAAAAACGAAATCAAATAGAGCATAATCTCACTGAACCTAAACCCTAATGTAGCCTTTTCCACCATTATGTCTCTCTTCAACCTCCTTAACATCGAAAGATGTGCCGATCTCCGACCATCCTCAACTCCGCGTCCTACTCCGCGACCGTTGGGACCTACCTTCGTCACCAACATCAGCGGCTCCTCCTCATCACCCTGTTAAACACCACCAACGGTGATGGCAACTTCTCCATTTGCGTCGCGGCGTTGCTGTTGTTGTTGTTAGTGAGGTTCAGCTTCTCCGGCGTCGACTGTTGCAGAGAGAACTGAGTGTACTTGTCGACGGCGATAACGGCTTTGGAGTAGTCCGGCGGCGGCTTCTCCGGTGAGGCCTCGGGAGAGTGGTATGGAGGCATCTCCAGCTTCAAAGCTTCAAAATGGTCATTTTCACTTTAATGGCATTTCGGTAATTTTGATAATTGGGTAATTTAGTGAGTTGGGGTTTATCCATAATAATTGGGTTGTGTTGGATTTGGGTTAAAAGCAATTAGTTAAATGGGTTTTAATGGGTAAACGAGTTTTATATACCCAACCCAATTATGCCCACCCCAAACCCACCCAAATCCACCCATTTGACACCCTTAGTTTGTTTCGAAATTTGGATAATTAAATGAATTTTCAAAAAAAAAAAAGTTTCAAAGCGACGACATTTTCTCTAGTTCTTCGTCTTCATTCTCATCCACTATAATCAACAGCAAAACAAAAAAATATTAGCAAGCATTGATAGCGTGGTTTAGTAATGGAGGACAGTATGAAGAGAGAGAGAGAGAAACGGAAACCAAGCTTATTGAAAAGGTCAACGAAGTAATCTCAGCTATAAAGAGAGCTAAGCACGTAAACGAAGTCATTTGCGCACTTCACTCTCTCACTCTCCTTCTCTTCCCGCTCGATTCTTCTCTCCTCTCAGGTCAATCAACTTCCTTATTTCCGAAGCGAATAGAAATATCGAAATTCATGAAGTTCGCAACAAATTTGGATTAGGACTGCGTTTTTAGGTTATGTTCAAAGAATTTTGTTTTAAACATCAATTAAATGTCAAAATTGATGTATTTTCAACATTTTGAAACAGTAATAGAGTAATTAGGTAGGTTTTCTTTTAAAAAAAATTTGCTCAGTGTTTTAGGTTATCTTCATTTTTTTTTTTAAATTTTTTTTAAGCGTTAATGTATGGATTTTGGAATAGTAATACAATAATATCGAAAATTTGATTCTAAAATATCGAATTTTTTTTTCAAAATTTTGGAATAATAGGACAGTGTTTTAGGTTATGTTCAAAGAATTTTGTTTTTAGAATCAAATTGGTTTTAATTTTAATGGATCTTGGAATTGTAATACATTCATGATTTTTCAACATTGTAAGTTTGTAACTATTCCTTTGCACTGTTTGAGGATTTTTTTTTTTTTTTTTTTAATTTCGTATTGTTTGAATTCATGCGATATTGACTGATTTGCATGTGTATTATGAAATTGTAGGTAGTGTTGATCAGCGCTATAGTCTGAGCAGGTTTGTGCAAATTTGTACAAGGAATTTTGAAGAGGTTGTAGTCTACCACCTCTTCAAAAAATGGGCAATAAAGTTATATTTCATTTGTGCATTTTCCAAAAAAAAATATAAGGAACCAATTTTTAGAAAGTGATATAATTTCAATGCATTTGTTTTTGAACTACTGTACTTTGGTCTTTGTTATAGTATTCTTCTTTTATTATGTTTACTTTACGAATTTGATCGGTGTATTATGTATTAGAACTAGTTTTATAATTTATGGTTTCAATTGCTATATTGCAATAATTTAATGAAAAATTTTCATCCTTGATGGAACGTTGGGATAACAAAAAAAAAAAAAAAAGAAGAAGTAAGAATTCAATTTTTCGTGTATCGAAAAAAGAATTCAATTTTTCGAAGCTAACAATTTTTCCTTTCAAAATATATCCTCATGTCCTTTAATTATTGTTTTTGTTGATTGAAGTTACAATTTAAGGGACCCTTTAAAGATAATGTTTGTATATTTGAAAATATAAATTATCTAGTTATAAAATAAATGTGTAATTACACTCTTCTCTTTTGAGGTTTAAGAAAATTATATTCTACTCTAAACTTGAAAGGAAAAAATACTTTCACTTTTTGACATCCAATTGGCCAAGCTTTGTTAAATTAATATTAAAAATGCTATATTTTAACATGCACTTTAGTTTGCTTAAAGCTGGGTTTCAAAAATTCTCCTCCATTTCAAAAATAAAATTTATTGTTTAAAATTTTAATTTTAGTCTATTTTAAAATATTAAGTATGAATTTTGCTTATTATTTTTTCTTTTTTCAACGGGGTATAAAGAGATTTACTATTGCAAGTGTTTTGGTACTTGAAATTTTTTGCATTTTTGTTCTAAATTTATTAGATTTTTTTTTTTTTTTACTAATCATAGTTAAGCTTTTATAAAGAGATTTTCATAAAAATTTAAAATATTTCATTACTAATATAAACAAAATGAGGGATTATTAATTTCTTCAAATTTCAAGGGAATGAATTATTTTTCCCTTCAGGTTTGGGTGGAGTGTTATTCTCCCAAATCTTAAAGAAGAGTAGTGTAATTAATTACCCCTAAAAAAATATAATTTGAATTAAAATAAATACAATTTGAATTGAAACAAATGTAAAAAAAAAAATCATTTAAATTATTATCCATTAAATTCTCAATTTTAGTTTCTCTAACCACTATTTATTATTATTATTATTATTATTATTATTATTATTATTATTATTATTATTATTATAATAATAATAATAATAATAATATAAGGAAAAAATTTGATAGCAAATGTTATTAATTTTCTATTTATTTTTAGTTTACATTGATTTAAATTTAGTCTAAATGAGAATGAAACCTAAGTTGAAGCCTAAGTCCAAATAAATATAAATTATATATTTGCTATTTATATATTATTTTTTAAATTTTCCCAGAGCTTTATTTTTTCTTATCAAGGTCAAATTAAACCTTTCTTTTTCTTTAATTAATTAATTATTATTCTTCAACTTTTGCACTAATAACTTATTTGCTACAAAAATTAAATATTTATATGAACATGTGGAGCAAAATTAAATTCTAATTGAAAATCTAATTAGATTTTCTTTCAACTTTAACTTCAAATACACACACACACAAATTGTTAAGATGATATGTTACGATTGGCATATAATAAAAATTATGTCATAATAGGTCTATCTAAGACGATGTTTCACTAATTGAAACTTTTTTAAAAAAAAAAATGGGTGTAGGGGAGGATTTTGTTTCAGCCCCTGCAAGCTGTTTGTCCTCTTTGAGGAGCCAAACCCGCAAGATTTTGTTTTCAAGCGACATGGGAAGTGGCAGTTTTTTGGACTTGCTCCAGCAATCCCACATCGGCAAGAAATGCTCCCCATTCATGGTTTATACGCCCTTGGAGCAGCTAAAAGTCAATTGATACATTCTAATTGTAACAACCCAAGGAAAAGCGCTAGCCACATCTGCGCTATACCTCAAAAGGACTAGTCACTTTTGAGGTATAGCGCAGATGTGGCTAGCGCTTTTCTTTGGGTTGTCATATATGGTATCAGAGCCGGCCCGATAACCCCGTGTGGGCTCAGAGACACTACCCTATAAAATGGGCCCTAACGAGGACATTAGGGATTTAAGTGGAGGAGCTTGTGATGCCCTAATTTGATTGATTGTGTGATGTGTGTGGATGTGTGATGAGTCCCACATCGGGTATTTACTGGGTAGATCTGGGCTTTATTAACAACTATAAAGAGCCTCAATTGCGATTAGTCCTTTTGAGGTATAGCGCAGATGTGGCTAGCATTTTTCCTTAGGTCGTTACAGATGGTATCAGAGCCATGCCCTAGCCGGAAGTGTGGGCCCTACACGCGAGGACGCGTGTGCCCGTAAGGGGGGTGGATTGTAGTGACCCAAAAGGGAGGGGTCTTGCATTCCATGGAATCCCACATCGCCTAGGGAAGCACATGAAAATGTGTTTATAAGGAATGACTTCCCTTTAATATGTAGAGGCTTTTTCCCCCACTGCTGTGTGCTTTGAGGGATAACAAAATCGTGAGGAGTATGGGCCCCAAAGCGGACAATATCTACACATTTGGGGCGGGATTGTTTGTGTGATGCCTTAATTTGATTGATTGCGTGATGTGTGTGGGTGTGTGATGAGTCCCACATCGGGTATTTACTAGGTAGATCTGGGCTTTATTAACAACTACAAGGAACCTCAATTGCGACTAGTCATTTTGAGGTATAGCGTAGATGTGGCTAGCGCTTTTTCTTGGGTCGTTACATATGGTATCAGAGCCGACCCAATAACCCCGTGTGGGCTCGGAAAAGTGGGCTCTAACGAGAACGTTAGGGATTTAAGTGGGGGAGATTGTGATGCCCCAATTTGATTAATTAATTGTGTGATATGTATGGGTGTGTGATGAGTCCCACATCGGGTATTTACTGGGCAGATCTGGGCTTTAATGACAACTACAAGGAGCCTCAATAGTGACTAGTCCTTTTGAGGTATAGCGCAGATGTGGCTAGCGCTTTTCCTTGGGTCGTTACAGATGGTATCAGAGCCATGCCCTAGCCGGAAGTGTGGGCCCCACACGCGAGGACGCATTTGCCCGTAAGGGGGGTGGATTGTAGTGACCCAAAAGGGAGGGGTCTTGCATTCCATGGAATCCCACATCGCCTAGGGAAGCACATGAAAATGTGTTTATAAGGAATGACTTCCCTTTAATGTGTAGAGGCATTTTCCCCCACTACTGTGTGTTTTGGGGGAGAACAAAACCGTGAGGAGTATGGGCCCCAAAGCGAACAATATCTACACATTTGGGACGGGATTGTTAAACTAATTTTCTTGATGAAGATATTTATGGCTTAAATTCATCTCATTCATTTTAACTATTAAATTTATAACTTATGATATATAATTATATATAAGCCCTCCATGGAGCGGTAAATATTTTCTTTAAATAGTAAAAAATATATTTTCACCTATCAAAAAAAAAAAATTTCACAACCAAATAAATTCATATATAATTTTAATATAAAATTAATCATAATAAATGTCTATTTTATATATATATTTATATAATTTCAAGACATGGGCCTAGGCTTTTAAGTTTAGCCCATGAAATTTTGGTCATAGATTCAGTACAAGCGATTCAGTACAAGCCCATGTTATTGTGTCGTATCTTGTTAGTATATTCGAGAGGCGCCAATATTTCCTCAGACATTGAAACTCAGCTCGGCTAGGGTCAGGGTTTCGCTTTTGCTTTCACCGCCGAACCGTTCCTCTTCGGCTCTTCAGGCTCGAATTCCCTATCTCCATGTAACGTCAACTCAATAAAGTTTCAATCTTTAACTGAAACATTTTTAAAAAATAATTGGGATATCTGATTCTGTTTTGTTCTATAGCTTCACTGTAACATCAATGAAACGAAACTAGAAACTTTATGCTCTATTTGTTTTGGCTGGAGAGTTTGCATTAAATTTTTTTATCTGGGTTTTTATTCTATTTAGTTTTAGTGTTTGATTCAGAGTTATATGCTTGTTTACTTCTCAGGTTTTGAAGCTTTTGCTTTCCTTTGGCTGAAAATTTTGCAGTAGATTTTTTTTTTTTTTTTGGTTTTATTCTATTTGGTTTTAGTGTTTGACTCAGAGTTATATATTTGTTTACTACTCAGGTCTTGTGCTTTGCTTTCCAAATTTTTGCTATGACTTTGCTTGAAGTGATAATAAAGGCCTCGGCCAATACCGAGTCACTTGCTTCCGAGTCAGAATACCCCATTGTTCTCAACCCAGATGATGTTTTGCTGAGGCCTAAACTTGAAGACCCAAATCCCACATTGCTTGTTAACCCTATTATCGGTTGGCAAATATCTCAGAACGATTCTGAAGTCATTGAAATGCGGAAAAAGTTCTATACTAAGCTAAAGCGGAACTCAAGAACCCGATGGATTTTGATAAGGATGAGTTTTTACTGATCTTGAATCAGTTTCTTGAGAAAACTAGGGACAAAGTTGGTGTTTCCAGTGGGATTGATTCGTCTGAAAGTGGGTATACTCAGGCCTGGATTGAACGGCTAGAGTCATTGATGGGTAAAGATGTTGCTGGTTTGGTTTTGGATGGGTGTGTGGATTTTGCAATTTGGGATTTGGTCGAGGTTCTGATTGTTAATGGGGTTATTGATCATTCTTGTTATTTGAATTTGGTCAATAGACTTGTGGCGAAGAAGAGGTCAGACTTGTTATGTCTTTTTATTAAGCATGCATCGGATCTTGGGGCACCTGAATTACTTGCCATTTTGAAGTATTTTCTTTGTCCGGCAAGGTGCATATGGCAGTTTGGTGGATGTGAGGAAAGAATGGGAGAAGCAGGCTTTGTTAGCAATTGAGAAAGCAAGTGAAAGGAGTGTCACGGTGAAGAAAGCGCGTTTGGCAAAGGAGGCTTCAGTTTTGCTTATGATAGCACATGACGGGTTCTCTGCATCAGAGCTTTGTTTACACTATTTGCTGGCATCCTCAAATATTGATGCAGTGACATTATCGTCATCACCTGGAAATTTGAATGGTAAAGAGATGATGAATTTGATTCGGTATTTGGGGAAGTGGTTGAAGAAGTACGAGCAAGTGTGCGTTATTAACAACTAAACCTCAGATATATGTGTGTCCGTAATCTCTTGCACCCTCCACTTGAACAGAGTTATCAACAAAGGTGCACTGCATGAAAAGATTATGTAAACAATTAATAAGGGCCTCACCCACAATGCAAACCATGACAGATGCCCCCAACAATTTTGAGCAGTACAACCTATGTAGACAGTAAATATGAGTGACTTTGTGCATGTGTCTGTTAATACATGCTTTTGTATTATATTTACACACAGAAGTGTTAATGAGATACTCTCGTTGACCTGGTATCTGCATGAGCCAAATTGCATGAGCGATCAATATTTAATACCACGAAATGGGGAAAAAAGGGGATATTTTCAGTTGACACTTCCTCTCATTTGGTCTAAATGATCTAAAGCAAGTGTGCGTTATTGAGTTTTGAGAATAGCAATCACAAATCCACCTCTCATTAATTACAGTGCAGTGCGTTCAATTTCAAGCCACTAGAAGACACCGACTAAAGATTATATTATAAAGAAAAGACGCCACATTTATATCACTCCAGACTGCAAAAACAAACAGCAAGTTTGCGACCAGAGTTACTCCATTCTTTTCTTATCCTTATTTTCTGATAAGTTTGATACTTTGATCACAGTTACCTTAGTGTAAAACTACAACTGGTGCAAGAAGTTAAAAATGGTCTGATAAAATTAAACCTTGATCTAACAAAATGTCAAAGTATACGTAAAGTAACACAGCATAATCAAAGTAAATGCACCTCCATCGCTAGAATTCTTGATCTCAAGGCATCAATGTTATTTTGGTCAACTATGAAGTCGGACATGGTATCTCCAGTGAAAGCAATTTCAGGTACTGTCACAGTGTATGTAATCTGCATATAAACAGTCCCAGCCTTGTTTAATATATCATAAAAAAAAAAAAAAAAAAAAAAAAAAAAAAAAAGAGCAAGGTCGGTAGAGACAGGGACATAAATTTCAAAAACAATAAGGCCACATTAACAAAAAAAAAAAAATGCCAAAACCTTCTGAGCAATAAAAATAAAAGAGAAAAATAGAAGCCCAGCTAGATATTACGTAAAATAGTAGAACTTTCCAAAGCAAACATCTATTAAAACATGTTCTGAGGTTTCAATATAATTGCTGAACCTTTTACTAACAGTCTTACCCCTTGTGTGGCAAAAGCCAAAAATGTATGTCTTGAAACTCAAACAATGCCCCATAAAACTCTAAGCTTATTTTCCATATTCCAAACATATTTCAACAAAAAAAATATTTTTTGCATACAACGAAATAACACATGATAACAGAAAAGAAAACCCAATATTCAAAAACTAGATATTCCAAAGAAACAGTACAGCATATCTTCCAACTGCGGATGCTATACACGGACTTTTAAACTTTGGAATGAAAGCAGGCGAAAATGATAAATTTTGGGATACTGTCTACTGCTTTTACTCATGGTCAGGGCTACTTTCTCACATCCCACTTCTAGTTCTCTCCATATCAAATTAACAGGGGAAAGGAAGAATATTGCAGTCAATAAGTGGTAGCACAGTTGCATAAAAAAGTGCATTTTATTTATAAATAATCTATAAAAAATTGCAATATAAAGGTCCCCCAGAATGTAAAGGAAGCAAATTTCCAATCACATAGTATCAGTAAGAAGTTTATGAAGGCAACTGTCAAGACAGACCTCCACACCTGATAACTTCAAATTCTTAATCTCGTTCCCAGGAAGGCCAATGTACTCCTGCTTAAGTTTCTGTTTTACAGAGTAAACTACATAACCCTGTCATGAATCATTCACAGTCAATAAATACTAAAGATAGCTCAAAGTATATACTAATTCATCAGCATCTGAATGGAAAGCCATTAGAGAAAAAAATTACAACTAATAAAGATACCTGGCTTGGAATGACATGGTACGTCTTAAAAGCTCTTACTTTAAGGTCTTTTCTCAAATAAAACTCTTCTCCTGAAAATAAAAGCTCTATAAGCTTACTTAAAACTACAATATGCGAAAGGAGAGCAGACGAGACCAAAATTTTCAGTTGATGAAAGAATTCAATTCAAGATCAGCCATAATCAACATCCAAGCCCATTAGATTATACTTCAGCTCTGATTGGTCCAGTCTTCTGTGCACCTCAAAGAGTTGTTCTACATCTGCTTTTATACATGTTGGTACAATGATTGTTGGGGGCTTCATTCTGAATTAACCACGAGTTGCAACATACATGGGGAGTCCTCCCTTTCAAAATATTAAGTTATAAGTAGCACTCAAGAAAAAGAGTCCACGTGTAATCTATACTAATTAAACTCTTTAGTGAGACTTAAAAGACATAATTTAGAAGTTTAGAATCAGCTAAAACTTGTGAAACTATCAAAATCCAGATTAAATGAATTTCATGGAATTTTTGATAAAAAATGCCATGAAAATAGGAGAAAACCCCTTTTTTCATGATATTTCTTTCTGGAAGAATGGGAGCAGGGAGGTTGGAACTGTTTGATATGTTTAAATTCTATGTTCAGACTATGTGAGAAATTCAAAAATTGTTTGCATTGATAGACATAGAAAAATATGCCATAACATTAGATAATGGTCAAAAGATCCATTACAATGCACACAATTAAAAAACAGAAATCTATCTTTAACATCTATCCAATGACGTGATGCATCATATGAATCTATCTAGGCACTAAAGTAGAGTTCTTCAGCTCTTAGTCATCTTGCAGTACAACATTAAACAGTGAATATATCTTCAACTACTTTTAGTTCCAAACTCATTCAAAACCCAGTACCAAAACAACAATAAAAGCTCCACAATGTTCCACACAACACTACAAATCATCACACGACTGGCACGTATATACCAAACCCAATAAAAGAAAACACAAATTACACAAGCAGTTACCTAGTATTTACCATCTAACCACACTAAATTGTCAAAAACTCGAACTGGCCCAATACAGAACAGTGCATACAAAACTAAATTCAACAGGCCCAACACCACCAAAATAAATAATAACAAAAACCCAGAACACAAAAGGCACAAAGAATGAAAAAAAAAAAGTCAAAATTTTGCAATACAAAGAGCAAGAAAAAAAAAAAAAAAAAAAAAAAAAAAACATAGAGAAAGTAAGCAAAGCACAGAAGGGACACTCACAATATGGTCCATGTGGGCATGGGAGATACAGAGAAAGTCTTGCTGTATAGCTTCGTGGGGACAGCGACCAATATCAAAGGCTATATTGAGAGAAGGGAAAATTATGCAGGTTTCATGGCCTGCAATTGACAAGCCCTTTACTGGGTACCCTTGTATATTCATAACACACTTGGTTTTGTTCGAGCTCTCTTTGTGTTTGGCCTGCCCAGAATCTTTGGTTCCAGTTTCCATGGCTTCAACAAACTTACTCACGGTCTTGGTCCTAAGGCCCTGTTTGGATTGCTCATGACTCATATCTCAAAACTCATAACTCAAAATTCATTCACAGAAAATCGGTCACGCGAAGAGGCAAATCGGTCTCGCGGCAAATGAAGATTTAAAGAAAGAAAGAAACAGAAAAGAAATAAAGAAGAAGAAGAAGACGCAGAGGGAAGAAGAGAACTACGCCTGAAGAAAGAAAAAAAGAATGAAGGAGAAAAGAAAAAAGAGCAGTACAGTGGGCTATATAACAATTGTTGGCGGAATTGGGTCGGGTCGGGAATAGTACTGGGCTATATAACAATTGGGTTAATATATTAGTCTCCCTGAGGCCACCGGCCCACCACCACCAAGAACATCCTCTACTATACCCAATACTAAAATCCAAAACCAAATCCAAGTATGGTTTGTACCCGTGCCCATCTGGTTGCTCTTAGAACTCTCTCTCCTCCTCAGAATCAGAAACATTATTCCTAACACCATAACAGGGCCAAACTTAGAAATTAACATCATTTGTCAAACAATATAATTAGTAGGCACTGTTTTCAAACTATATTTTTTACTAACATCTATAAATCGAGTTTTTAAGACTCGATTTCTATGGTCTGATTATGTCTGATGTGGCATTTTTTTCACATGGGAACCACCTGAAAATCGAATCTCTAAGAATCGATTTATAAGCCACCCTTTACCCCTGCATTTTCAGCCTCCTTATACTACAAACCATTCACCTCACCCCACCCTCTCATCAGACCAGAAACCATCCTACATTTTCAGCCTCTTTACACTACAAACCATTCACCCCACCCCACCCCACCTTCTCATCAGACCAGAAACCAAAGAACCCACAGCCGCCCAATCCAGCCAAACCATGCCACCACCACACCACTGCACCAAACCTAGGTCGCGCAACCCAAGCAACGCGACACAAGTCGCACGACCCAAGCCATGCGACCTAAGCAATGCGACCCAAGTCTCACGGCCCAGGCCTAGCGACCCAAGCAGCGATGCCACCCACGGGCCAGCTTGGGTTTTTGGTGGCTACTTTGATCTTACTAGTGACTGTTTTGATCTTGTCATCGCTAGATTTGCTAGATTGTTGGATTTTTAGATTGGATTCTTTGTTTGTGGGTTTTCTTTTCAGGTTTTTGATCTGGTTTTGTGAGTATTTTTGCCTTTCTAATATAGATTTTTGGGTTATTGGTGGTTGTTTTTTGGGTGGTTGGTGGATGTTTTTTTGGTAGTTGGTGGTGGTTTTTTAAATCTTTGGTGGAGGCTGGTGGTGGTTTTGATGGCTGTCTTTTGAATGGTTGGTGGTGATTTCTTAAATTTTTTTTTTTTTTTTTGGTATTTCGGGAATGGCTTGGACTTTTTTCTTTTTTTTTTTTGAGTATTTCTAAAAATCAAGTCTTAGAGACTCGATTTCCAAGTGGACGTCACATGGAAAAAGATGCCACATCAGACGTGATCAGACCATAAAAATCAAGTCTTAGAAACTCGATTTATAACCCAAAATTGAGCCTTTTAGACTCGAGATGTTAGTAAAAAATATAGTTTGAAAACAGTGCCTACTAATTATATTGTTTGGAAAACACTGTTAATTCCCAATTTTTGCCCCATAACAGCTATGACATTGCAATTTGCAATCCTCAAAATATCAAGTCATCATAATCATATTACACAAAACGGAAATGCTGCAACAACAACAATTTTCAATAAAGACTACAAGATTAAACAGAGTTTTTGGTAGGTGATTAAACACAAATAAGAACATAAATTAAAGAAAAATGAATATTCATTTCATTCTGAAGCTTCTTGAATATATTCGAGATTACAGAAGAAAAGAAAAGAAAATAACACGAACCCTAAATCTCAGTCTCAGCCCTATACCAAAGCCTATTATAAGAACTAAGAAAAGAACCGAGAATGAAGTTCCTAACCCAAACCTCCTCCTCCTCCTTCTTCTTCTTCTTTTTCTTCTATTCTACTCCTGTAGTGGTAGTTGAAGTTCTTTGGCAAGCCGCTTAAGATCTTTTTGTTCATCCTTTGAAACTCCCTGAGTCACCCTAACAACGCCTCTATAGTTGTATTTCCTGACGAGGACTTTCAGAGCTCGGCCTTCATCTTCGTTAGAGAAAAGAAGAATGGAAAACTTCTTCCCTTCCTCCACAACTTCATTGACTTGTTGAAATAGAGAGTCGGTCTTTTCCTGTGAAACCACGGCTTGGCTATAAACATCCTGGAAATTCCGCACGAAGGACAACGATTTTACTATTTTGTTTTGCTTTAGGATGGCTTTCTTTCATGGTTTATTGGGAGGAGCCATTATTGGGCGGAGGTGCTCGCTATGATTGTGATTCTTGTGAATGTTGAATCGAATGAAGTTGCAGTGCAAGTAAGTATGCTTTGCTTTGTATATATATATATATATATATATATATATGTATGTATATGTATGTATATATGTAATGGAAACACGTGAGAGGCAAAACGCCACTGTTTTCGGTATGAGTATGGGTCCGTGTGGGTTTGTCACAAAATATTTATGACTTATGGCAAAACGGGCGGTCCAGTTGGGTCGGATTGTAAATACCTTGTCATAGTTTTTAATTAAGCTAGATTGTAATTTGTGCTTATGTGCAAAAATATTTAACAACAATATTAAAGAGGTGGTCTATCCTGGATAAGTGAGATGATTATCTCAGCTTTCATACTAAAATATAGTTTGATACAAAATTAGACTATAATTAGAAGCTAATTTGGATTCAATTTAGATTTTGTCTATGCTTTGATTTTAATATGTTACAAACAATATGTGTGAGATAGCTCTTAAGTTTACAAATTTCTAGGTTGTTCATTTTCAATATATAAAAATATATCATCTATATATATAATAATAGGTGAAGCAGAGAGAAATTCAAATAAAATTCCAAATTAGAGTTTCAATTTTGTGCCATGTGTCTAGATTTGAACTCTCAATTTTGCGCTACTTGTCATAACCAAAACTCAAAAAAAAAAAAAAAATCTAATTAGATTATAAATTGGACTCCAATTTTGTGTCATGTATCTTATATAAATTTTCTAATTTTTGTGCCCAAATAAATGATGCATTAACATTTAACATGGAAGTCAAAAAAACCACAATGATAATGCTCATTGGCCTAAGCAAGAACATCTTACCTGCACACTTTTATGGGTGAACATCTCACCTGCCCATTACCAGAACCAAAGAGTCCAATGAGAAAGACTATAAAAGTAAAATATCATCTCCTTCTAATGCCATATCGTCATCTCATGTCTCCTCCTTCTCTCTCAACCTCTACTAACTAGATCTACACAATACCCTCTCATCCTCCTTTCGGATTTCTAAGAGTAAGGCTGGGTTCAAACACAATGTTCAATCCCACTCTTCATTACTTCACACTCTCATATATTACCGCTTCATTGGCGCCTCCAAGAAGATTTCAAGCCCAATGTAAAAACTGAATCTACCAAGATAAACATCTTATCAGTACAATTGTTAATATTTTCGTGTGTAAGCACGGACTACATACTAGTTTATATAGGTTCTAATTAACTCAATTGATAAAATTGATTACCATTGAACGAGGAAATTAAGTCATATATTATTTGTCATAAGAAATTATAAATAAATAAAAATTTCCACTTACTACCCGATATTCTTTTTGTAGGGATAAGGTCCCAAAATCATGTATTGGGCCTTAAACTTTGTGGGGATAATGACTCAAAGTCATGTATTGGACTTTAAACTTTATCCAAGAACGATGTAAAGTCCGAGGAGAGATAAATAAGTACAAAGAATCCCAGGCTGGAGTTTGATAAATATGAGATAAGTGGGAGTGGTTCGAAGAGTAATCCCCGCAGAAACTCTGGTTATAGAGACGTATCTTATGAACATACAAGGGGAAGAAAGCCCCCAAGAAATATCTAAGGAAAAGCTACTAACACCGCATTAAATGTGCTCTATCTACTATTCTGGCCGCATATATGTGGAGAAGACCTTTGAATAGTGTGGCCTTGGCTACCGCGACTCACAGGAGGTCAAAGATGGTGTCTAATGGGACAGGCACTCAAATGAGGACTCAAATGATTAACAAGTGTAAGATCAAGATGATCCGAAAAGAACTATATAATGTGAGGAAATCTTTCATATTTAAAAAAAAATAAAAAAAAATAAAAAAAAGATCAAGCGAGAAACATTGAAAACACTAAGGGCACATTTAGTAAACTGTAATAGAGGCTGTAATGTAATAAATATTCCTATAACATAACTATTCGGTTGTTTGGTTATGCTTTTATTACAATAAATAGTTATTCTTTATGAATAGTTGTTCTTCAAAATGAGGAATAACTATTCCTTATCAAAAGTACTGAATATTTATTCTCTCACCTTATGTAATAACTTTTAAAAAAGCTTCCTAAAAAACCATTAGTTGCAGCATCTTCAAAAGGAAAGAAAATAAATTTTTCTTGTTGTTAATTATTAGCTCTATTTTGAACACCTTAAAATAAGTGTATTTTAGGAAATTTGACTTAAAAATGATTTATTACACCTTCTTTTTATAATCTACTAAATTGTGGATGCATATTCAAGATTTTTTTCTTAAATGGTCACCAAACTAATGAATAGTAATATTTATTACATTCCAACTTAATGTATTCCTTATAATACTTATTTCTATTCCCATGTAATAATCATTACAATGTACCAAACGTGCCCTAAGAACCAAACGTGTAACCAAACTTAGAGCAATATATAACATAGTTGAACGTCCGAGGACAACTTCCTGAAGTAAAACTTATTTATTTCATTCTTCTTATCAATTGAACTCATCCTGTTGATTGTTTCATCTAGGCTAGCTTAGCTTTCTTTACCTACTCTCTACAAATTTATTATTTTGGGCATTTTAGGTTGCTCAATCCACTGTTTGGGCTGGAAAATCAAATCTATGTCCATACACTTTTCTATATAAAAAAATTAATTAATAAAATTCTTTTTAAACAAAGTTTAAGTATTATTTAATATTTATACTTAATTTCTTCAATTAATTGTCATCGCTTGTGCCACATTAATCAATAAAATCACATGAGATAATACCTTTTATATTATATCAGTCCATAAAGCCATATAATTAAATTTAACTTTAAATGAAGAATCTAAGATACTTCTCCAATATTTTCTTCTTATAAAAAAAAAAATTAAAGTCAAAATTGACACATCCCTATTTTTGCTGGTATTAACACATTCTCAATTGGTGCAAGAATACCCCTATTGTCGACTGAAGTGTCAATTTTCTAAACAACCAACCACACCCATATACATCCCCAGGAAAGCAAAGCCAACTAGCAAGTCCACAAAGCTTTCTCAAGAAATCCCAGAAAACTGTCCAAAGAGAGATGAAGAAACCTACAGCAATCGCTTCAATTCTTTAATTGGTCTCTTTCTCTTCAAGAAATAGCCTATGCAGTTTCTCTTTTAGAGCCAAACCAAGTACCCATGTTGTACAAGAAATTACAAACTACTCTAGTAGTATAAAAAACAAAACAAAATTGGATTTTTGTTTATTGGGTAGCTTCAATTTCATATTTTGAATTATGGGTTTTCATTGTTATATTGGTGGTGAAAGTATTAGCTGTTTTGTAATGGATCTGGTACTCAATTTATAGTGGTTTATATATATATATATATATATATATATATATATATAAACCAGCAGAGAATTATTATCCCAATTTCCCTCTCTATTTTCTTATTTAGGAGACCGGTCATCTCGAATATGACCAAACCACTACCTATTCATTTAGAGATTAAACACAGTCATAAAATTTGGTATCAGAGCCACCATGACATCCACCCGTTCCACATCTCCTGAGGATCGGATGGCTGCCTTGGAGGTCAGCAACCATGGCATCAAACGACAGTTGGACTCTCATCAGGAGGAATTTGTAGGAATACGCAACAACATAGATGCACTGGCTAATTCCATTGCTCAGATGGGGAAGGAGCATGTCGATGATGCGGAGGGAAATTCAGTAAGCCAGCCTAGAAGTTTAGGTGCAGGAGGAAGCGTACAAACCCATTTTTCTTGGATTGATTTTCCACATTTCAGTGGTGAAGATCCAACGGGGTGGATATATAAGGCTAAAAAATTCTTTCGGTATCAACGCACAGCTGCAAACGAAAGAGTTGTCCTAGCATCATTCCACTTACAAGATGATGCTTTGCAATGGTATCAGTGGTGTGAGAAAGCTCGGCCAAACATCACATGGGAAGAATTTACACAAGCATTATGTGTACGTTTTGGTCCCACGGATTATGAAGATTTTGATGAGGCATTAGCAAAGCTCCAACAAACTGGAACAGTCCGTGAATACCAAACTCAGTTTAAACGATTAGCAACCCGAGTGCAAGATTGGTCGAAGAAGGCCTTGGTGGGGAGCTATATCAGTGGACTAAATGAGGAAATTCAATCGGAGGTGAAGCTGTTTAGGCCCATAAGCTTATTGCATGATGCAAGTCTCACCAAGTTACATGAGGAGAAATTACAAAGGCAGCGACGCAGGGTACAAAAGCTTGGTTTATTGCCAACGCCTTCCCCAAAGCCAACCACAACTCCAATCACGACCCCTAAGCCTACTCCAGGAATAGGATTCAAAAAGCTGACATGCGTAGAGATGCAAGCTAGGTGAGAGAAAGGACTATGTTTCAATTGCAATGAAAAATTTGCACCAGGCCACAAATGCAAGCTACAGCAAGCTTTCTTGATTGAACCGATGGAGGAATCTGAGGATGGCTGTAAGTTAATTTCAGATGACAAAGAAGAAGAACATGTGGCCATACTCGAAATCTCTTTACATGCCTTATCTGGCATATCGACTCCGCAAACAATGCGAGCTGTTGGCACTGTTCGTGGGCGACGGTTACATGTTCTCATTGATAGCGGGAGCACTCATAACTTCGTCAATGTTAAGTTTGCAAAGAAGATGGGATGTGACAAAGTTGCAGCTCTTGGGTTCCAAGTCATGGTGGCCAATGGAGACCGATTGCAGTGCGATGAGATTTACAAATCTGTTCCTATGGAAATTTAGGGCTATAAGTTTCACACTAGTATGTACCCTTTGGAATTACAAGGGCCTGATGTGGTTTTGGGAGTACAGTGGCTGCAAAGCTTAGGAAGAGTCATTTATGATTGGAAAAATCTCACTATAGAGTTCACTATGGATGGCAAAGAGCACATTATTCGTGGGGATGCTATCAAAACCATTCTCCATGGTGCAATGCACTCACTACAAAATTAATGGCTAATGGGTTGACAATGTTTATGATGCAGATGGTGAAAGTCACAGATTTAGTGCCCCTAAATGCAATTCTTGGAGAGCAAAGTCAAGAGTTAAAGCACTTGTTGACGGAGTATCAACAAATTTTCCAAGCCCCTACCACCTTACTACCGTCTCGGAGCCATGATCATCGAATCAACTTGGAGCCTAGCACTGACCTGTCAATGTGAGTCCATACCGATATCCCCAAATTCAAAAAAATGAGATCGAGAAGGCAGTGAAAGAAATGCTTGCAACCGGAATCATTCAACCAAGTACCAGCCCCTTTTCTTCCTTAGTGCTATTGGTAAAGAAGAAAGATGGTTTATGGAGGTTTTGTGTGGACTACCGTGCTTTGAATCAAGTCACCATTAAAGATCGCTATCCAATTCCGATCATTGATGAGTTGCTAGACGAATTGCATGGAGCTTCTTACTTCACTAAATTGGATTTAAAATCCGGGTATCATCAAATCCAGGTACAACCTGGAGCTGTGCACAAGACGGCTTTCCGCACTCATGATGGTCACTACGAATTTTTGGCAATGCCATTTGGACTCACCAATGCACCTTCCACATTTCAATCATTGATGAACGATATTTTCCGCTTCGCACTGTGAAGGTATGTCCTAGTATTTTTTTTATGACATTTTGATCTTTAGTAAAACATGGGCTGAACATATGGAAAATCTCAAGATAGTATTCCACACTCTACTGACTAATCAATTATATGTGAATCGTTCTAAGTGTTTAATTAGGCAGCAGCAAGTAGAGTACTTAGGCCATATAATTAGCCCCCTAGGCGTCTCAGCAGATCCAGAAAAGATCAAGTGTATGCAAACTTGGCCCACACCAACCACGGTCACTGCATTATGAGGGTTCTTGGGCTTAACCGGGTATTATCGGAAATTTATTTGGCATTATGGCTCCATTGCAGCACTATTAACTCGTCTTCTCCAAAAAGACGTGTTTGTTTGGACCAAGGATGCCGAGGAAGCTTTTCAGCAATTGAAGCAAGTCATGTTACAGCCACCAGTTCTGGCACTACCCGATTTCTCCAAGTTGTTCATTGTCGAAGCTGATGCCTCTGGCAGCGGCATGGGGGCAGTTCTTATGCAAGAGTCACAACCTGTGGCCTTCTATAGTTAAGCATTCTCTAGGTGGGCACTGGGACGTTCCACTTATGAGAAAGAGTTAATGGCCATTGTCCATGCTGTCAATGAATGGTGTAATTATTTGCTGGGAAGGAAGTTTCGGATCTGGACCGATCACCACAGCCTCAAATATATATTAGAGCAATGAATCCCCACTATGGACCAACAACGATGGATGGTTAAGTTCATGGGGTTTCACTATGAAATTGAATACCGACCTAGCAGAGAAAACAAAGCCGCTGATGCCCTCTCACGGCTACAAGGAGAAGTGTCTGCCATTTCTTGTCCAACACCAACTTGGTTGGAAGTAGTTCGCACCAAGGCTAGAACTCATCCCACCTTAGAATTCATTAAGAAGGCACTTGTTCAAGGAGACATACGTTACAAGGATTACAAGATCATGGATGACCTGCTTTGGCACAAGGGTCGATTGGTGCTTTCTTCTAGTTCACAGGACAAAGAAACTATTATTCAGGAGTTCCATGACACACCAGTAGGTGGCCACTCGAGGATACTTCGCACCTTTAAACGCCTTGCTGCCAATTTCTTTTGGTTGGGGATGAAGAAGGATGTGCAATATTTCGTTCAACAATATGATATATGTTAACGAAATAAAACTGACTCCATGACTCTAGCAAGTATGCTTCAATCACTGCCATTTCCAGAGCGTGTATGGGAAGACATTTCAATGGATTTCATTGAAGGACTACCGACTTCCTGTGGTTTTTCAGTGATCATGGAAGTCGTAGATCGCCTTTCCAAATATGGCCACTTTGTTGCTGTCAAGCATCCGTATTCTGCCAAAACCATTACCAAATTATTTGTCAAAGAAATTGCACGGCTTCACGACATGCCTCGTTCTATTATCTCAGACCGCGATCCCATATTTACCAGTCAGTTTTGGGCCGAGTACTTTCGCCTTCAAGGGTCTAACCTGCAAATGAGCTCTTTATATCACCCACAAACGAATGGACAAACTGAAGTCCTTAACCATTGTTTGGAGACGTATTTACGCCGCTATATGAGTTCTCGGCAGAAATAGTGGAGTTGTTGGCTTTCTTGGGTTGAATATTGGTACAATACCTTTTATCAATTTGCCATACAAATGACGCCATTTGAAGCAGTTTATGGCCGACCACCACCGACGGTACATAGTTACGAAGTTGGCTCCACTGCGGTTGCCCAAGTTGAGACTATTTTATGCGAGAGAGATTACTTGTTGCGGCTTTTGAAGGAGAACTTGCAGAAAACCCAAAATAGAATGAAGATTAATGTTGATCGTCACCGTTGTGAAGTGATATTTGAACCAGGTGATTTCTTCTTCCTTCGGCTTTAGCCGTTTGGCAACTATCTATTCGAACCAGGGGCAATATGAAACTTTCTCCACGCTTCTATGGTCCCTACAAGGTGTTGGAACAAGTTGGAAAGGTGGCTTATCGTTTCGACTTGCCATCTCATTCACGTTTGCACCTAGTTGTTCATGTGTCTCAGTTGAATAAACAGCTTGGTTAAACAGATCGTGCAGTTAGTGACTTACTCAATGTGGATGATGAGGGTTTAATCACTTTGGAGCCAGATCGGATTGTTGATTTTCGTTGGACTCGCCATGGTCGACAAGTCTTACAAGAAGCCTTAGTTCACTGGACTAGTGTTAGCGAAGATGACGCTACTTGGGAACCATACAAGGAATTACAACAAAGATTCTCTCACAGGAATCTTGAGGATAAGATTCATTTGCAAGGGGAGGGGAATGTTATGTCTGAAGAAAGGGGTGCACTATTTGCTATTGCAGTGGGTGGATAGTTAGTGCATTTGAAATTCATATTTGGATTACTATGGAGTTGGAGTTGTTGTTGCATTCATATTTAAATTATGGTTATCTAAATAAAGCTATATTTGAATTGAGAAGTTGAGTCCCCTGAGGAGTATCTGTTAGTATTTGAATATTCATAAGATTATCTATTGTTATCTGTTTGTCATTTGAATTCTTAGGACTTGTATTTAAGGTAGAAGGCAATGAATAAAGCAGCAGAGAATTATTATCCCAATTTCCCTCTCTATTTTCTTATTTAGGAGAGCGGTCATCTTGAATATGACCAAACCACTTCATATGCTCAGGGGGCTAAATGTTGAGGCTCATTTTTGGGAGTTTAGTAAGAAGAAGAAGCCCAGCAACATCAGCAGAAAAGAATTAGAAAATGGATAGAAAGTTCATTAAGCCTAAGTGGCAGGAATAATGGATTATAGGTCCGTAAAGCAAATAAATAGATCTTGAAGAAGTAAATGGGCCTGAAAAGGCCTGAAAATAGAGAAATGGCAAACCATGGGCCATGGATGTAGAAAAGTGAGAATGGGCCATGCTTGTTACGGCAAGCCCAAAGTAAAGTAAGCACAAGGCCATAAGAAAATTTATGAGCTCTAAGGGTGAAGTATGGAGTAGTTGGGCCGAGGAAGCCCAACGAATTAGTAAAGACCTATGGAAAGCACAGAGTTAAAAAGGGCCAAGGACGCTCAAAAGAAAGTAAATAAGACACGGAAGCCCGCAGGCAGACATGGTAAAAGGGCCTAGTGGGCTTGTTAAGCCATTAGAAAAGAAAACAAACAGCAAGCCTAAAAGAGGCCCAATGGTCCTAAATTGACATTGCCGTGACATGAATAGTAAAACAGTACGGCAAGCAGCAACAACAAGGCCACAGGGATTGAAACATGGAAGGATGTGAGTGAGCTGAAGCCCACAATCGGGTAAAAGTCTAGACCCCAAATAGCAAGTCAGTAAAGAAATTAGAGAAATAGCCTACGTCATAAGAAGTTAGAGGTGAACGGTAGGATAAGCAGACAGACGCTCAGGCCGTGGCAAACGCATGAGTAGCGGGCAGGTTTTAGACGGACGTGAAAACAGAGCACGCACAAGACCCAGGTCTCACTAGCCTGTACTCAGCCAATACGGGAAGAGGTGGGTCATGGGTCAGAGGTAAGGGGGGCGTGGCCTGGCGGAGGGGAGAAGGAAGAACCTATTTTAAAGATCCTGTTCATGCTACTTTTGGGTGAGTGTTCTGCTGGGATGACATGCCACCCGAAAAATAGCAAAGCTGAATTGAAACCATTCGGTGCATGCCATGAGGGAAGAAGAGAGAGAACACCTTACCGTGGATGCCGCGGCAAGCAAACAAACAAAATGTTTTGTTCTCGCCTAGTGATGTGGTATGTCGCGGCCAGCGCAGGTAAGTGGCGCTGGCTAGGCACCTGATCAATCAGTAATAGTCGGCAAGAACACACACACCAGACAAAGGCAGTTAAAGGGTAAAAAGGTAAAAGCCAAACCACGGCGGGCACTATATAAGAACATCCACTGTGCACAAGGAAAGGGAGTAAAGAGAACGGGGGAAGGAATCACACTTAAAAAGAGGTAGAAAGGAGAAAGATTTAGAAAAGAAATTGAGATAAGAAAAAATGAAGAGAACTAGATGGCTGGCATACACCAAAATAGGTTGTTTTCCCTCTCTCCCTCTCAAACCCACGCTCTCTATTGTCACTGACTTGGGCACGAGTCATTTAGGACCGCTCCTTCAAAGCCATTAATCTCTCTTCTGGAGAAATTATTCGCATTGAGGGAATGTTGTCTCCTCTTGGCTTAAACCCCTTTAACATATCGCGGCAGACTAATAGTTTTATAAGTTTACCGTTATTTCCTCTCTTCCCTTTTGCATTTATTTTCCTTTTATATTCATCTTTGTTGCCATTTCATTGGGATATGTATTCTTTGCAATGTTTCATTATTTAAATACAGTAAACGAATCTCTTTGACATTTATGTTATATCTGCCTGCTGTAATAATCTTAAGAAAGTCTGCCTGCCACAACCATATAATATAAACCGCGACAAAACAGGGCATGGCCTGCGCACAAGCCAGACCAAGGTGAGTTGCAATTGGACCGGTCCCAACTCTCTGATCCAGAAAATTTTGGGCTTAGCACGGTAGGAAGAAGTAATCCAGCCTAACATTGCACAAAAAAGCCCACCACAACGAGAAACACCTCGATTTTTCTTTGTAACACTGTAGACAAAACCAGTAGCACTGCCAAAAAACAATAATAGGTGGACTAGGGGTGTGCTCGGTTCGGTTCGGTCAATTTTGTATGTGTATGGCCAACCGAAACTGAATATTTTAGTTTGTGAAATTCTCAACTGAAACCGATCAAAATGGTTGGAAACCATCGGTTTCGGTGGTATTTCGATTTCAGTCGGTTTCGATTTTCCAAAGAAAGGGTTATTGAGATTTTCAAAATCCTAACTTTAATCATATAAAAAAAATAAAAATAAAAAAAGCAATTAAGCAATAGAGCAGTTAAAATTCGACAATGCAATGGATGTAGAAGGCAATATGAACCTGTCAATGCTGCGGTGCTCCAATTCAAACTCAATCTTTGGCCAATCCTTGCCTCGCTCCTTGAGCAAAACCTCCCTAGGCTTGGCATCCCCAAAAGGGTTCACCTTCGGCCTCGACTTCACCACATTCTCAAACGCCTGCAATCCCTGACCTTCAGACCGGTTAGACTGTGCACTCGAAGGCCTGCTCAAATGTGCACTCATGGGCGTACTCCCTCTCTTGGCCTCAATTTCATTCTCCATCTTCTTCCAATACAAACCCTTCTCAGCCAACACCTCTTCCCTCGACCTTGTCGCCCCAAACGGGCTCGATTTATTTGATTTTATTGGAGAAATTATTACTTGGAAGATGATCGTGTTGTGGGGAGGCCATCATTGGCGGCTGGTGTGCAGAGGCTGGTGGCAGAAAGAAGATTTGGAGTGACTGAGGAGTCTGCTGTGTGAGAGTGACTGTGGAGGCTGTGTTCTGTGTGTGAGAGTAAGAATGAGATGAGTGAAACGTGTGCTAGGGTTTTAAATTTTTGTTTTTGTTTAATTAGATATTTAATTAGTTTAATGGGTTAATGGGCTTGAATATTTGCAAGGCCCGAGGCCTAATTCATTTACGTATTTGAAAGGCCTAGTGCAAGTTGCCCAATATATTTGCAAGGCTGGCCCAATTTGACGTTATATTTTATATATATATATATAATATCATAATATAAAATATATTATATATTGTTCGGTTCGGTTTTGGCCGGTTCGGTGCATACATACCGAAAATTGAAACCGAAACCGAAACTTCGGTTTGTGAGAAATAGAAACCGAAACTTCGGTTTGTGAGAAATAGAAACTAAAACCGAACCAAACCAAAACCGAACCGAAATTTTGGACACAGTTCAGTCGGTTTCATTCGGTTTTTTTGGTTCTTCGGTTTTATGCACACCCCAAAGGTGGGCAATACATTTTGAAAGAAAAAAAATTTCCAAATCCTTAGCATATACTAAAACCAATTACAGTGTGATTGAAATACAATGAAAATTGAATCATCGTATGTGATATAGTTGGATATACAACTGAAAATTAAATTATTGACCAAACAAAATATTTATGTTTTCTAGTTGTGAGCTAATTAAGGGCAAAAGATCGTGCACCAATGCACCAATCTAACGCCATGAGATGTGACTAGAAAATATTCATGTCAAGCATATTGTATCATGCACTGTTTAAACTAATTAACTGGAAAATGAACTCCTAAATATTTAAATCCTATTTTTTTTCTTCTCAGGAGCTGAAATAAACCCTTGCTCAACAGTAATTCCTCATGGCTTTCCCACTTGAAGATATTAAGTGTCCACCACAAATATATCTAGAGTGAAAATTAAGTACTAATCCTCAAATGCAGTAAATTAAGTTCCCAGTTAAATTTACACACATCTCCATTGATTAATACAACATAAACAGTATGATATTTTCTAAAGAAAATTTGGATGTTTAAATTTAATTGGAGAATTTATACGCTTAGAAAGTGTATCTAAATTTTTTCCAAATATCCAACTTTAAAATAGAGGATCCAGGTGGACTTGAACCACCAACCTCCCAAACCACGTAATTTGAGCGCTCTCACAAGTTTGAGCTTATAGATCCATGTACAGGTAGAACCAGTTTCTCAACAAAAAAAAAAAAAAAGAGTACAGGTAGAACCTAATAACAACCCAATTACACCGTAATGTAAGTTTCTAACACATTCCACCAAAAATAAATAAGATAATAAAAAATAAATTAAAAAACTGACACATGCATTAATACAGATTAAGGCTCTGCACGCTTCCCACGTTTTCATTTTCTAGATTTTTTTTTCCTTCACCTCAGCGCATTATGCACTGTTTATTGGCCATAAACAATAAAAATAAGCTAATAAATAATATTAAACAGTAATATAAACAGTAATAAAAAATATTTTATTTTTTTCAATTTTCAATTTTCAACAAAATAAGCGGTATCCAAATCCACACTAACTAAAAATTCAAAAAAACAATCAAAACCGTCACTACCAACATAGTCATTCAAATTAGAGATAAGTAGCCAAAACTACATTCATTGAGAATAAAAAAATTACACGACCTCAAACTAAGTGTACAAAAATTAGGTCTACAAATTGCACAATACAGATCCAATCTACATACAAGTTTAGAAGATTTTAGGTTTACAAATTGCACAAAGGAAAGAAGGGAACTACACCTGAAGAAAGAAAAAAACGAAAAGAAGGAGAAAAGAAGAAAGAGCAGTACAGTGGGCCATATAACAATTGTTAGCGGAATTGGGTCGGGTCGGGAATAGTACTGGGCTATATAACAATTGGGCTAATATAGTTTGTGCTTGGTTTGTTTCGAAAAAAAAAAAAATGAAGTTTCAAAGCGACGACGTTTTCACTGGTTCATCGTCTTCTCTTAGATTAGCAAGCATTGGCAGCGAGTTTTACTAATGGAGGACAGTACGAAGAGAAAGAGAGAAATGGAAACCAAGCTCCTCGAAAAGGTCAGCGAAGTAATCTCAGCTATAAAGAGCGCTAAGCACGTCGACGAAGTCGTTTGCGCACTTCACTCTCTCGCTGTCCTTCTCTTCCCTCTCGATTCCTCTCTCCTCTCAGGTCAGTCGCCTTCTTCGTTTCCGTTAACTCGTAAACTGTGCGAAGCGAACAGAAAATATCGAAATTCATGAAGTTCGCAACAAATTTGGATTAGTAGGACTGTGTTTTTAGGTTATGGTCAAATAATTTTGTTTTAAACATCAATTTGGATTTAGTTTGTATGGATTTTGGAATAGTGATACATTAATATTGAAATTTTGATTAGAAATATCGAAATTGATGTATTTTCATTTTTTTTATAATTTTTTTAAGCGTTAATGTATGGATTTTGGAATAGTAAAACAGTAATATCGAAATTTTGATTCTGAAATATCGAATTTCTTTTTTCTTTTTTCAAAATTTTGGAATAATAGGACAGTGTTTTAGGTTGTGTTCAAAGAATTTTGTTTTAAGAATCAATTTGGTTTTAATACTAATGGATTTTGGAATTGTAATACAGAAATATCGAAATTCATGATTTTTCAACGTTTTAAAATAGTAATTCTATTTAAGCATTGATAAAAACATTGGAACTATTACTTTGCACTGTTTGAGGATTTAATTTAATTTATTGTTTTAATTCATGCGAAATTGACTGATTTGCATGTGTATTATGGAATTGTAGGTAGTGTTGATCGGCGGTATAAAGAGCAGGTTTGTGCAAATTTGTACATGGAATTTTGAAGAGGTTGTGGATTGTGTTGATTTTCTTGAATGGTCCATTTTTCATTTCTTTGGTTGCATTCTGCATGTGGTGTGTGTGTGCAGGTCCTTAGTGCTAAGGTCCCTTCAGAAGAAAAGAGGAGGGAGTGGTGGCAAGCGTTCTATCAAGGAGCTGCATTTCCGACATTGGCTCGGTTTCTGTTACTCGGTAATGTGCTTGCTTTGTATTTGCATTGTGTTGTCCTTATAGCATGATTAGGAAGTAATTAGGCGCTGTGTCTGTTTATCTTTGTCGAGACAAACTCTTCTGTTTTTATATTACTGATTTGATGGAAATAAAGCCTGGTGGAAAACAGATATATTGGGAAAATGGAATATTTAGCTGACACTTTTTCTTTTCTTTTCAATGTGGAAAAACTTTGGCTTGGAATAGAATATCTATTAATTTTTTTGGGAAAACTGGAATTTGGGTTTTAACACCCATTGGTTGTATGTGTAACTTACCAATTAAACAAGTTCCTAATTGAGAAATAATTATTTCTAGTTTCACTAATTGCAAAGAATGTATGCTCTCAAGTCCTTAGACGACATCATGAGTTAGAAGGTTTGTATAACCTGAAGGTTCTAACTGATGGTTGATTTCTACAATTTGTTAGCTGTTAGATTTAGCACTTGAGCTTTTTGTAATTTCGTCATGTCCAGGGTGTTCGTCATCATGAACATGATGTTCATTTTTTCAAAAAAAGCTCTATTACCTATAAAAAAAACTGATGGTTGATTTTCCAGAATTTAGTAGTATGTGGTGTTTTCTTTTTGCCATATGTGTCTGTATTTTCCTTCTCTTTTGGCAATCTTGTGATGCATGTCCCTAATTTCTTATACAGATTGCTGTTGCACGCAGATCTCGCTTCCAATTGGCTAGCTTGTTTCCCCCTTTCAGCGCGTATACATGTCTATGATGTTTTCTTTGTTGATGGACTTGCCACTGAGGTTGTTCAGACCTTGGTTCCTTGTCTACGGCAGAATGCAACTGATGACCATGATGTTAATTCTGTCCACTCCAATACTGAAAGGTATGGGGTAAACACACTTATATCCATAGTTGTTAACTGCAGTCACTATCATTTCCCAGTTGTAATTTCATTGTTTTAATGGACAGCTTAAGTTTAGCTCTGGTTGCACATACTTGATTAGAAAATTAGTCAATACAGAAGACCATTATCTTACCAAGCTTTTATTGGCAGTTGCAAAGCAATACGAACATGACGAATGAATCCTCAATTCATGTTGGCTGTTGACATTTATTATCACGATGGTTCATGACTAGATCATTGCTATTCATTTTTACAAAACTACAGTTCAAAATTGTTTAGCATGCTGTCTCAGCTCTGCATCTACTTGCGTTGCCAGTTTTAACCCATTTGCAAATAGAAAATCATGCTCATTTTAAGAACCTGATATTAATTAGTATGTTGATACTGCCATTGTAAATTTCAAAGGACCTATGACTAATAGATTGTTATCTGGTGCAAGCACCTTCCTTTATGTTTTACACATAGTTCTCTATGTCTCTTAAGGACATGCTTTTGTTTTATCTGATACATGCCTTTACCCCTAATATAGTTGATGTGGTACATTTGAATTCCATGTGTCCTCATCATCAAACTCATAGGACTGAAAGTTTTAGAATTTTTAATGATTACTTATATATATATATATATATATATAAAAGTCTAATGATTAAAATGTATGTTCAGTTATGTATAATAATATGTAAGACATCATAATAAATTATTAGCCAATCTGTTTACATCTTATTCAACTATGACAGATTACTTGTACTCTGCTTGCTGGAAAATGATGGGGTGCTCCATATGGCTAGAGAATTTTGGCAGTCCAAAAATTCTTTGAGTGAACATTTAACGCCAGTTGTATCTAGGGTGGCGCAGATAATTGCATCTATTCCTGACAAAGCAAGATTGGGAGCCCCAACTTCACTCTCATCACAGTATCCTTTTTTCTCTTTGCTCGATATAGTGGGTTGTCCATGAATGCAATTTTGCTTTCACAAGTTTTTGTCAAAACGATCAACATATTTGAATGTTGTATTATCTACCTATCAAAAAAAAAATATTGTATTATCTACTTTCTAGTTTCACTATATGATATCCATACTTAATACACATCAAATATGTGTTACTGCCCTTAGTTATTGTTATTCTTAACAAGAGTACCACAGTTCGTTCTTCAAGCAAATTACCATTCAACTTCTTTCAGTAGCAGAAGAAAAGGATGAGAAACTATTTGATAATGGAACTCTCTGCAATAGAAGCGACATGGGTGATGCCTTGTTATTTGTTGGGGAAACATTTTCTCGCATTTGTCGACGTGGATCTGCTGGTAACTGATTTTTTTTTTTCTATAAAAATGGTGATGTGTGCATGTGTGTGCATATGCGTGACTGTGCTCTTTGCTTTCTCAATAAGTTATTTTTCTTTAAAAAGGTAACTATTTTACAATCATGGGTTACACAGTTTTTTAGTTTCATTTATCAAAACCGAAATTTCATGAAATCATAAAATCTCAATTCTGGATAAGTCGCTGATTAAAACACATGCGCAGGTTGTTACTGGAATAAATTGGGATTTTGGGTTTGTGTAAGTAAAATGTATTGAAAGTTCATACCTGTCTATATGCACTTGGTTGTTTTGATGGAAGTAATTACCCTAATTGGTTGTAAGTGATAAAATGCTGCAGAATAAGACCTGCACCCTATTAAGTCTGTGGTTGTTGTTGCGGGCTCATAGCCCTGACAAGTATTACCATCAACATCCTTAGGTGTTAATTGTGTCTCAAACGCAGTGGTTGCTACAACTAGCTTATCCGAGCCATTAAAACCATCTCTGTTTTGGTTGATTTTTCTTTGGGTTTGATATAACGGATTAATTATTCTTCTATCATGTCCTACCAGATGGATTACAATTGCAAAAAAAGCATTAAACTGTTTTTTTCCTCCTCTTCTTTTTTTTTTTTGACAGACGTGATTTCAAGTGAAATAACTCCACGGGTTCTCAGGCATGTTCGGAGCTTTCTGTCATCAAATATTGATTCATCTGTTGCTGATGTATTTGAGTCAGACCCTGGTTCCCGGTTTTGGTTGAAGATGATTGAAGCAATCAAAGATCCTTATGCTGTGGAAAGATTGTCTGAGCAGCTTCTGCATTACTTAGCTATTGAACATGCAAGTGATTTTGAAGCTTACTGGTTTTTTTGGCTGTTATTTCATCAGACTTTTAAAAATCAGACATCAGTGAGGTCAGTGAACATGCTTTGTAGTTAATTTATGGCCAAGTGGAGCTGGTGGCACCAGAGCTCTATGCATGTTGAGTGTGTCGTGTAGATAATCTACAATTTGAAAATAGTGAATTGATTTTTCATTGTTGCATATGAAATAGAAATTGCATTGCTGTATGAAGAACTTGCAATTATCAATTTGCTAGTTCTTATAAGCTGAAATCCAGGCCAGAGATAGATGTCCCACTATAGAATGTTTCTTCCTTGTTTTGATTTTTCTATGTAAAATAAATGTTTTTTAAATTAAGAGTAGTTCTTCAAAATTCTCAAATTTTGTATATTAGGAAAAATCTCTTATCTTCCCTCCAAGTTTTGGTCCTTTGACTACCAGGTAATTCAAATCTTACCATTATTAGACAACAACATGAGTAACCTTATGTTATGGATTAAGTGCCCCCCCCCCCCCCCCCTTCCCTGCGCCCACACATGCACACACACACAAGTAATTGTTCTAGGGTGTTGGAACATGGTACCTTTCAAAAATTGACCATTGCTAGATGCATATATATTTGTCTTTTAGGTTTCATTGTATTCAAAACATGAAAATATACTGCCTTTTTTTAGGTTCTGTATTAAAGAACCACTAAATGCAAGTTAATGATTGAAGTAACTTGTATATTATTTGTTCCACAACAATGAAGTCCAAAAAATATTGTGCACATTTTGGAGTTAATTTAGGCAAACACATTTAAGTGGTTCAAACGGTGTCAGCCATAGGCAGATGCTAGTAAACTCAAAGCATATCTGCAATACCTGCCAATTGGGAGATACAAAACTCTCCAGTCTGTTCTATCCTTGATTAGCTCATCGTACACACAGAGGATTAAGGCTTTCTGGCGGAATGAAGTTAAATCAAATATTGTTCAAATTCATTTTACTTAGTTTAGTTTATTTTAATTTTTAGCATCTTCTGAGAACACATTGCTGTTGTGTTCCTATTACTCACAGATGTTAAATTCATAGCTCTTCTTTCTCAGGTCCATGTTTGTTGACAAATTTTTACACTGGAAAATATTTCCTATCTGTTGCCTGCGATGGATCCTTCAATTTGCTGTTCTTGAATGCCCGCCTGATGCTAGTTCACTCACAAAAGGTCATAATATCCGTGGTCTCTTAGACACTGTGCAGCGTCTGCTAGCAGTGTGGTCTAAAAAGGAATATGTGCAATCAGCCCCAATGGAGCAGCAAACTTGTATCCTTTGTCATTCCTTTAAGCCTGTTGCTGAAAAATTCACTTTTATTTTGGGAAAATTCCTGTAACAGTACAAGTTGTAGAAGCGTCAACATTAATTAGAAAACACTGGATATCATATGTTAATAAACTGTATTGTTCTCTAACAAGCCCTGTGCATTACAGAAATCTTCATTATTTTTTTTTTTCAAATTCTGTTGCCCCTTAATTTATTTTAGATTTATCTGCAGCTGTAGGCCTTTGCCTGGAGAAGATGTCTAAAAAGGACCTAGATGAGACTAAAGATGTGATGCACTTGATTCTTCAAGGAGTCAGCTGTAGATGCTTTTCCTTATTCTATTGGTATAGCGTCATGTGTAATGTGACTGGTTGGTATTCCTCTTATATCTTGTTTTATTGCTGGCAGGTAGGTTGGAGAGCCCTAATAATTTAGTTCGGAAAATGGCTAGCAGTGTTGCTTTAGCGTTCTCTAAAGTAATTGACCCAAAAAACCCACTATACCTTGATGATAGCTGTACTGGTGACATTATTGACTGGGAGTTTGGGATGCCTACCCTTGAAAAAAGGAATCTGGATACCTCAATTTGCAAGCAAAAAGATGGTCATGAAAGTAAAACATCTAGCTCTGCACAGGAAAAAGACTTCACATATACCGCCAAGAATGCGATAAGCAACAATCTAAAGAGCAAAAACAAGAAATTATCTGAATTTAAGTTTGTCGATCCAGATGAGATCATTGATCCAGCAACACTAAATAATGAATCAGTCTCTGATAAAGATGATGATGATAATGCAAGTGAGAATTCTGATTCCTCGAGTGACTCATCTTTACAGCCTTATGACTTATCAGATGATGACACAGATTTGAAAAAAAAAATTTCACAGTTGGTTGATGTAGTTGGGGCACTACGGAAATCTGATGATGTTGATGGGGTAAGTCATTTAAATTCATCAGTCATATGTTCTCTAAAGTTTTTTCTTAATGAATAAAAAAAATTCTTTGAAAGACTCTCCTGAGAGTAAAGCTTAAAATATCAGTTGTGGTACTGAAAAGAGCCATATTTCTGAGATCTCTTTTGGTAAAATTTCACACAAGCCAATTATATCTCATCCACCAACCTATAAAAGATTTTAACAGAGTTAGTTTTACCAAGTGGTTGCAATTAATTAGTGAGTAGGTTTTGGTGCAATCTCCTTGGTTCAACCTATTTCATCAAAAGTTGGTGAACCAAGTTGACTTCTAGTTCATTAATTGCTCCTATGCTATATTGCAGGTGGAGAGGGCACTTGATGTTGCTGAAAAACTTGTGCGAGCATCACCTGATGAGCTTAGCCATTTAGCTGGTGATCTTGCTAGAACTCTGGTGCAGATTCGTTGCTCTGACTTAGCTGTAGAAGGTGAAGAGGACTCAGCCGAAGACAAGAGGCAGAGAGCATTGGTTGCCTTGCTTGCCACATGTCCCCTTGAATCTCTGAATACTCTAAACAAACTACTATATTCGCCAAATGTTGATGTCAGCCAACGCATTATGATACTTGACGTCATGACAGACGCAGCACAGGAGCTTGCTAATTCAAAAACTATAAAACCTAAACATCAAACTGGGCCCCTGATATCAAGCATTTCAGAGAGTCAACCGTGGTTCTTACCTAGTAGCAGAGGGCCTGCTGGAGCTAGTTCCTGGAAGGAGATCTCAGAAACCGAAACTTTGCTGAACTGGTCTACTCGTTATGAGAGGGAACTTCCCTCAAAACCTGGTCAGATCAGGAGAGGGAAGACACGCCGGTGGAGCCTAAGATCATCAAATATACAAGAAAGCCAGATAGAATGGTCTCACAATAAGTTTCCCGTGTATGCAGCCGCCTTTATGCTTCCTGCCATGCAGGGTTTTGATAAGAAAAGACATGGTGTTGACTTACTAGGTAGAGATTTTATTGTCCTGGGGAAACTCATCCATATGCTTGGTGTTTGTATGAAATGTGCAAGCATGCACCCAGAAGCATCTTCATTGGCTCCTCTTCTTCTCGATTTGTTAAGATCCAGGTACTAATTAAAATTCAGTATGTTGATATTTTGATATGATGTGATACCCTGGAGATGGTCAATATCTAATGGCTGGGTAGAAGTGACTATTTGACCTACGTGTGTGTCTGTATAGAAGTGGCGTAAAAGTGAAAATTGGGTGAATGGTGGCTTATGGTGATTATTTAATTGCAGTTTCACCTTTGTATCTGTGCATCGTTTTGCATGTTAAACCTTCGGTGGAAAGTATTTGTTTATCTGTCCCTGAATCCTGTTGCTAATTTTGTGCAGGGAGGTATGCCATCACAAGGAAGCATATGTCAGAAGAGCTGTTCTTTTTGCTGCCTCATGCATTTTGGTGGCACTTCATCCTTCTAATGTAGCATCTTCTTTGGTTGAAGGAAATCTTGAACTTTCTATTGGGCTTGAATGGGTGCGTACATTTGCCCTTCAAGTGATTGAGTCAGACACAGATAGAGAGTGCTATACGGTAAGCAATAAAAGGTCTATAGAGGCTCAAAATTCGTGCTTGCATTTTTCATCTTCACCATCTCTTTCATGCGGATAATATTGCCTGTGTGTTGAACTTGCAGATTTTGCTGAAGCTAATAGTCAAGTAGTAAAGAATATGCTATAATTAACATTGTGAAATGGACTTGCAACAATCATTTCTTTTTTGTTACCATCCGTAACAACTACTACTAATTCGTCGGCTAACACATTTCCGAAAAGTTAGCTGTCATCATTATTATGCTTCCTGAATCAGTCATTCATGAAGTATATTCTTCTGAATGCTAGCTACTATCCTTTTTTGGTTACACGGTGATGTTTGGATTACCCCTAATAAATTTGAAGAACTCTACTTCTGCTGAATTGAGAAATGTTCTGAAACCATGCATATGTAACTCCTGTGATATAATAGAAGTTTGGCACTTCAAGAAAACCTTTTTTTTTTTCCTTGTTTCGTTTATTTCATCTACTGTGGAATTGTTTAAAATTTTATCCATGCTCACATGACTGATTGGGTTCTTTTATTTTTAATTAGATGGCTATGACATGTCTCCAACTCCATTCTGAGATGGCCCTACAAGCTACCCGAGCACTAGAATCAGCGGAAACTACATTCAAGGCAAAGGGTGTTGGTCTCCCTTCCAATCTCTCCAAGGGGACAATCAAAATCCCTCATTCAATTGTGGAACTTTAATTTTGTTAATCTTTTCTTACATTTTAAGGTCTTTTGTACAGTCCCAAGCTGTTAATTCTAGGCTTGTGATATTAGGCTTTGTTTGAATATATATTTCTCTAAAATTTTTGTGATTGTTACATATATTGACATTAAAGTTATGTGAATTATTTATCCCAAAAATTAAATTTTCTTAATTAATTTTCTTGTGGCATTTTTTCTAATTTTTTTTAATAATGAATAATCATATTGGATGTTATAAATTATTAGCGATTAAAATATCATTTGCTACATTTATCTTTCAAAACGATGTAGAAGAAATCAGTAATATCTTTTATTTTAATAATTATTACTTAAAATAATTTCTTAAATGTGAGCAAACTCCTTTCATTTTTTCAATTGTCTCAATGATAAGAGAAGTGGGAAAGGAGAAAATTGAACTATTATTATCCTTATAAAGAAAATTAAGTAAGATCACTTGACTACAAGGCTCTTTTACCATAAACAAGCTATATTTGTGGCTAAACTTGCAATAATGCTGTAGAACAAGCTGTGAATATTATTGTGTCAACAACTTGCCAGAATGCCGTATGGAATAATGTTGGGCAAAATTTGCCAAACAGAATCAATATTATATACTGTTTGGCAAATTTTGCCAATAATGTTGTGTTCCATAAACTGTACATGCAATTGAAAGTTGAAACATAAGTCTTTGCTGAAGTGAGGAAATCCAAACCAATAAAACAAAGAAAGTACAAACAACCATTGCTGAAGTGTGAACTGGGAACTCTTTCAAGCTTCTTTCTCTTGTTTTGGGCTCTGGCCCTCAATCTTCTTGTTCAATTTCAAACACCAACCCATAGGCCATAGCCATGGCTACCTCACTATCTCTCTCTCAATTTCTCTCCTCTCTTCTCCCTTCAAAACAACCCATCCCACCACCACCACCACCCTCAAGTCTCCACTTTCCCAACAAACCACCATCCGGGTGGGTCTCACTAGTGTCCACCACCTTGGACCCCACAACTCCGAGTTGTTCTTCTTTCATCAACCCAATAGTGTGTCCTGCACTGGCATACTCAAACACCCTTTACTTCAAATCTTGCTATAACGTTCAGGTGATAGTGGGTGAGAATGAACCGGAAGATAAACTGGTGGGCCGGTTCAGGAGAGAGGTGTTGAGGGCTGGTGTGATCCAAGAGTGTAAAAGGAGGAGGTACTTTGAGAATACTCACGACAAGAAGAAGAGGAAGGCACGTGACGCTGCTAGAAGGAACCGAAAATGGTTTGGATTTTTGTCCTCTCTCTGTCTATTTCTTGGTTTTCTGTTTTTTTTCATAAGCAAGGTTATTTACTTTTTGTGGGACTGGTTGGTAGCAGAGAAAATGGGAAGAAAAGAAATGGAAAGAAATATTCTAGCTTTGGGTTTTATGTTAGTTCTACAAAATAGTGATTGTTAGAATAATGCTTAAACATAGCTTTTTGTACCAGAGGTAATTTAATCAACAGGACTATGGACTTACTCAATTTCACATGTTAATGTGGTTGATTGTGACTTTGTGAGTGATCGACCAAAAGTGGTGGATCCATGGAAGAATGAGCAGAAAGTGTGACCATATCAATATGTTGTGAAATTGGGTGTAATCTTAGAATTATTGTAATTTAATAAGCGACTTCAAACTCTATTTCCACTTTACCTATGAGTTAAAAAAGAAATAAAAAGGTTTGAACTTTACTTACTAGGGGAAGTCTAGATCCACACATAAAGAGGAACCTTACAATAATTGTTTTTTGATAGATAGACAGTGGGGGAGGGTAGAAGGAGAGATGAGGTTTGAGTCACAGACATGGAACATCACAAAGAACATCACAAAGGATGTCATTATGGTTGGTCCTGGCCTTAGAATAATTGTCAAATGGAATTTAAGCTTTTGGGATATATAGTAATTTATGGTAATTATTCATTTTCAGCATGACTGAAAGATCACAATGTAACCTTAGTTCACCCCACTGAAGGATGAAGGTATGTTAGATAGTGAAGAGGCCGGTGATGTTTGATGTAAATTGTATGCGTGAACCGCTCTATTGTAAGCATAAAGCAATTATTGGGGGAGAGTCAGTCAGCACTGGGCTAAGAGTGGTCTCTACTCTCTAGGTTTTGGGGTTTATAAACTTTGTTGCTGCTTTGAGGGTATGTTAGATAGTGAAGAGGCCGGTGATGTTTGATGTAAATTGTATGCGTGAACCGCTCTATTGTAAGCATAAAGCAATTATTGGGGGAGAGTCAGTCAGCACTGGGCTAAGAGTGGTCTCTACTCTCTAGGTTTTGGGGTTATAAACTTTGTTGCTGCTTTGAGGGACTTTAAGTTTGTGTTCCATATAAGTGGAAGCAACATGTAGTTCAATAGAATTATAGGCCAAATACTCCTGGTAGTGTTTCCCTTGTGTGTGTGTGGGGGGGGGGTGTGGGGGGGGGGGTGGGGGGGGGGGGGGGTGGGAGGGTGGGTTGAGGAGGAAAGGTTTTACCTGCTGCTTTGGATGTGAATATGCGGTCTTTAAGGCAATAAAGCCAATGTAGCTTTTGTTAAAATATATTCTTTGTGCTGCTAACCCTGGCTGGAGATTGAATTTGACTGTGAGAGTGATTTCAAGAAAGTAGCATCACCCACATGTTTGCAATTCCCATGATTGTGTTTGTAACTGAACTTAAAAGAGTCATGCACAGAGAAGTTAGTAATTATGTAGTACTAGGTGAGAAGATGAATCTCATAATTTTCCATTAATTAACAATCTGCTTCTTTTAGATTGGTTATAATTAATCCTGTGTTATACTTATCAGAAACAAATCCCATGAGTTACACACTATTTAATGTCAGTTTACTAAGTACTTATCAAAAAAATATCAGTTTACTAAGCTTTAGCGTATGATGCATGACTTTGCAAGTCAGTTAAAGAAGTAGGAGGAAGTAACATATTAGCATGGTTTGCATTATGAAGTACAAAGACTGGCTGAGAGGTTGTGTTTTGTTTTCTTCCCTGGCACAAGTAAGATGATCAAAATCAAAATGTTCCTTCTTTTCTTTCTACAACAAAATGGAGCAATTTTGTTTAGCTTTGCCCAATAGTTTATTTTTTTCTCTCATTTAATTGCTCTTACTTATTTACAAATTTGGCGAAGATATGTTTTGGTGTTTTTGTTTATACTAGGAAAAATTCATCTTAATGGCACTGTTAGTAATTGTGAAAATTTGAGGTTCATTTTAGAATCTTGAATTATTTCCCCCCTTTCATATTTATGTCTCTTTTGATGAGTATGTCTAGTTATATCTGGGCCTTGTTAGCACTACATCATGAATTGCTAAAGTATTCATTCTGTTTCATACCCACCTTTGTTTTTTAGGTATTCTTATTTTTGAAATATCTTTACAAGGAGTTAATGAGTCTTTTCTGATATGATATACTCATTTTCAGGCGCCCACTACCGAAAGTCCAGGCTAAACGGGAAGCCCCTAAGAAAAAGAATGGTGACAAAGATGATAACTGGGATGACTATGAAGTAGATCTTCCATACTGTAAACACTAGAAGAAGAAGAAAAAAAACATAAACAGGAAGTGGGGTTTTCACTGTATTGTTTTACAGGAAAGTGTTTTTTCATATGCTGTATATACTGACTTCAACCTACTGATATTAAGTCCTTTCTTTCTTTCTATTTAATGCTTACAACAAGCAGGGAATGGAGATTAGAACCCAAATTTTCTTCTATGGATAGATAGGACAATGTCACTAAACCATAAACCTCTAATTGATATTTTGTCCTATTTTTTGGGGTACTAGTTGTGTAGAGTTAGCTGTGAACATTACTAGTAAGCTTGACAAAACTGAACTCATCTTACTCAATCAAGCTTGGTCCATTGAGAAAAATCCAATGAATCACTGAATCTTCAAAAGATAACCAAAAAGAGTCAAGACCTATTCAATTGTGCCATGTCAATGAGCATGCTATTGGGGGCATAAAAATTCTCCATGAGGGCATCCTAATCTTTGCTGCTAACCTTTGATATGTAGAGATTCTATTTTATAGTTAAGATTTTATTTCTTGTATCTAACAAATTACATGATATTACATCATTCAATGTGAATATATGTAACTTAAAATTCATAATATATCATTTAAAGTGAATAAATATAGCTTAAAATTTATAATATTTAATGAAAACTATGAAATAAAAAGGATCATAAATGGAGCATAAACGGGCCGGGGGGAGAGGGAGGTGTTGATTTAAGAATTACACAACATTGAGAAGTCTTTAGCAGTGATTTTGAGAAGGAATAAACATACAATTAAAAATTATCCAAATATTGAGAACTCCAGAATAGGTTTGAGAGGGATCACTTCCCACCTTTCTCCTTATCTATTTTCATCATAATCATCAAACAAAGTGTTTTACCTTTAAAACGACCTGCTTGATCAAAAGTTCTCAATGGTTTTAAAATAAGTTATGTAGCAATTAGAGATTGCTATGCTGGTACTGCAATTGGTTATGGCCTTTATTGCCATCGCTGTACTTTGAGACCGCTTATAATTCCCAGGAGAGAGAGAGAGGAAACAAACACAAAAGAGGAAGGAAAGAAAAAATCTAAATAGCCAAATGGTAAATCAATCATTAATTAGCACCTTTAATTACCTATATACATGCCTCATTGACATAAACACATCCTAAAAATTAAATATATGGACAAATTGTCATTTCCTAATACACTAACAACAACCTTAAACCTATCAAGTTGTCAGAAATCAACTACAGAAGCTCATCAACATCACTATTTTCTTTCAAGGACTCAATTTTCTCGCAGAAGCTTTTCAAGCCTTCAGGGGTAAACCAATTATCTTTCATCTGCAGGAAATTACAGAAAGGTTAACTCCAGCAAAACATCTACATATTCGTTTTGGTACTTCATATAATAAACGAGACAGCAAGGAGAAAACTCACGAAGTAAGGAAAATGCTGAGTGCTAAAATCCTCTGGAGCACTCTCCATGAACAAGTTAATGAAGTAGAGAACAAAACTGCCGCATTCCTCACCATTTCTCTGTTGTGGGACCTAGAATTAAATTTAAAAAATTTCACTTTCTTATTGTTCTGGGTCAAAATACAAGTGAAAAACAATAGGATTGAGGTGGAAATTAATCAAGAGCACGTATTAATGATCACCTTAGGCACCAAAAGAGGAATTTGATAAATAAAGTCTTTAGTCTCAAGCCTACCCTCTGCTTTATATATGTCCAATACAAATCTGAAGGAAATAAAATAAATAAATCAAAACATTGAATAAACAATTATACCAACACATGGAGGCAGGTTTTGCTATACAAACTTTCTTATATCTGGTTCAAGCCGCCTTGGGTTTGCCTTCTCAAGTGAGTCCAGCAACAACATGCACGGTGTTCTTGTTTCTGATTTTGTGCTCTCACCAAAGTGGCAGAAGATCAAAAGGCTCCAGTGACGCCTAAAGAAATGGTATTTGAAACAATAAAATCCAATTACATCTCTAGGACAAAGAAAGAAGGCAGCAACATAAAATCCCATCCATTGACAATAAACAAAATGTCTACAGTCAAGTTAATGGAAAGAAACCTACCAGCAAACAATAGGAACCAAAACATATTTCTTTGAAAAAATGTCCTTCTTCTGAATCCATGTAAGCACCTTGGATTTATAGGCCGATTTCCTATGTAACTCAAACCATAAGCAATCGAGGTATGTAAAGGATGTTTTCTTATCTTCTGAAAAGCTCCTCCATAGATTCCTATACATGTCAGGCACTTTAATTCAGAACATGGGCAAGAAAATTGAGACAACTATTCTAATGGCAGAATAATTGAGATCAAGACTCACTGGAAGTAGCATTCAAAAGCTCCACTATCAAGCTTATTTTGCATAGCCGTTGCACTCTTAGACTTAATTTTCCTCTTTGATCGCCGACGGCGAGGAAAGTCAACTAGAATCATTGAAGAATCTGCTAAAAAGCCCCTCTTTATCATGTCAGCTTCTTGCTTAGTCAAATTACCGCGAGCCTTCATGGAAGCTGCAACATGCTTTGAAATTTGAGTACCAAAAAACTTTATCAAGGCAAAACAAGCACATTCACTGCAGAATAAAAATCCTTTTTAACAGGTATGACCAAAGCACAAAAGCATTAGGTAGGTTTCATTGATCCATTTTGTTGCTAAGAATATATAGCAAAAGAAAACTTCAAATTCTGCTAAAAACTTTACGACACTGACATTATTAAGTTCAGCTAAACCCAATTTCCTGGAGACTAGCTACAAATAATTTGTTATAAGTAAAAACTTTATAGCAATGTTTAAAAGGACCAAGGCCTAGAATTCCAAGGCACACAAAAGCCTATGTGGCTCAGCACAAAGAACAACATTTTTAAAAGATGGGAGTCCAAATCAATAGAAACAAAGGGGTTTTGGCAAAAGATAACCACAATAATAAAAAAGTTAATACCTTGTTCAGTCTTTTTCCCTTTACTCACCAGGGACTCAAAAATACATCTCCATTAAATATTTACAATATAAAAAAAAAAAAAAATTAGACATGAGCAAGCAAGGCATGCCACTTTGTTACGCAGCATTTCATACATAGGTACGGCAAGCACACTAACTATTGACACTATGCTGAAATTATTCTAAGCTTCTACAAATCAATGTAATAACACATAATTTCTTTATAACAAAACAATTCCCTCGTACCACTTATACTAAAAATTCCATAAAATATGACTGTCCTCTATTTTGGTTCTGTCATTCCAAATTAAAAATACACCTGATTGCCAATGAGCTATAGCTCAACTGGCACTTCCTCCTCCCATAATAATGGGAAGGAGAGTGAGACCCTGCATTCAAGACTTACTGGGTGCGCGTATACCTTACCAATAATAATAATAATAATAACTTCCTCTCTCTCTATCTGTCCTTTGTCAAATTTCTGATGTGAGCAAAGCAGACTTGACTAATCTATACTATTACAAAGTGACTAAGATTTGGTGGTTTCTTTCATTATTTAATTTGCCCAAACAAGAAAAAATAAATAAATAAAAAACATTTAAACTCCAAATCCAACTGACATTCCAAAAAAATAAAAATAAAAATAAAAACCCCACAAATGGACTATAATAAATTTCCATCAAACACCAAAACACACTGATTCTTTATCAGCAAACTCAATTTAAACAATGTGATACCCTCGTTCATACATTCAACAATAAAACAAACAGTTTGCAAATACACTGGTTTTTCCTTCAGCATTAAGAGAATTTAACATTAAAAATCAGTACCAAATTAAGAACCCGAAAGAACTATGAGTCTTGCACCATAAAGTTCAAATCTTTTTGTGTTTTGAACTATAAAGTTTAGTTTTTTATGGTTTTTTTTTTCCCTCTCAGAAACAAAGTAACGAATAAATCATAAAAATAACAATAAAACAAAAAAGGAAAGTGATCAAAAGGTGGAGAAAAACGTACCAGAAGTTGGAGAAGGAGAGTCCACGTCGATTATTGATATGGTTTCAACCAGCTTTCTCTCTTTCCTTCCCATTCTTTGCGATTTTCTCATTGAAATTGGGACCATGTGATTGCGAGAGAGAGAGAGAGAGAGAGAGAGAGAGAAGGTTTTAAATGCAAGTGGGACTTGGTAGTTGTTTGTTTTAGAAGAAAGTGTGAATTCTGTGAATGTTTGTGTCATGTGGATGCGGTGGTTGTTAGTGTTTTTTGCGGTGGTTGCGGTCACCGTTGGTTGTCAACGTGAGAGAAGCAGAGGGACGAGAGAGTAGAGAGAGGCCGAGGGATGTTTTTAATCTTATCTAAAAAAATTTTTTTTTTCCCCCTAAGCATAGAATGGTGTTCTTTAGGCCAAAATTGAAATTTATCACATTTTATCAAATAAAATAATTAGTATGTACCATTTTCAAACTATATTTTTTACTAACATCTCGAGTTTAAAAGACTCGATTTATAAATCAAGTTTCAAAGTCTCAATTTTAATGTTCTGATCACGTCTAATGTAGCATTTTTTTTACGTGGCGTTCACTTGGAAATCGAGTCTCTAAAACTTGATTTATAAGCCGACCTTTTACAAAACAAGTATAATGTTTTAAACTCACCCACCCTTTACACCTTCTCTTCCTCTCTCCCCACTCTCTGTTTTGTTCTCTCCTTTTTCTGTCTCGGTCCATCTCTCTCAGATCGGCATGGAGGGTGTGGGTTTGTGGGGATCGACATGGTGAAGGGTGTGGGTTTGTGGAGATCAACGTCTGTGGTCGACATCGGCGTTTGTGTTTGAGGTTGAGGTGTGGGTCACGATGGTTGCTGGGTTGTGGAATCAATGAATTGATGGTTGGGTTATAGAAATCGGTGACTAGGTTGTGGGAATCGGTGGCTGGGTTGTGGGATTCAGTGATTGGGTTGTGGAGTCGGTGATTGGGTTGTCGATATCAGTGACTAGGTTGTGGGAAATGGTCAGTGAGTTGTGGGTTGTGTGGGTTTGGGTTTTGGTGGGTCATTAGGTGGCGAAGTCTGGTCTGTTTGGGTTTGTGGGTATGTATATGGCGGTGGTGGTGTTATTAGATTTTAGGTGGTGGTGGTGGCTGCTGTGCCGTGGGTGAGTTTTTTTTTTTTGTCAATATCGGTGACTAGGTTGTGGGAAACGGTCAGTGGGTTGTGGGTTGTGTGGGTTTGGGTTTTGGTGGGCCAATAGGTGGCGGAGTCCGGTCTGTTTGGGTTTATGGGTATGGATTTGGCAGTGGTGGTGTTGTTGGATTTTAGGTGGTGGTGGTGGCTGCTGTGGCATGGGTGATTTTATTTTATTTTTGTCTATCTCTTTCTTCTCTAATGAGAAGGTGTAAAAGGTGTAAAGGGCTTACAAATCAAATCTTAGAGACTCGATTTCCAGGTGGATGCCATGTGGAAAAAATGCCACATCAGACGTGATCAGACCATGAAAACTGAGTCTTTGAGATTCGATTTATAGCCCAAAATCGAGTTTTTGAGACTCGAGATGTTAGTAAAATATATACTTTTGAAACCGTACCTATTAACTATATAGTTAGGAAAATAGGCTTGATTCTCAATTTTGGCTGTGTTCTTTTTAAAGGGTTGGCTTATAAATTGAGTCTAAGAGACTCGACTTATACTCGATTTTCAGATGGACGTCACGTGAAAAAAATGTCACATTAGACGTGATTAGACCATGGAAACCGATTTTTTGAGACTCGATTTTTAGGCCTAAATCGAGTCTTTGAGACTCAAGATGTTAGTAATATATATAGTTTGAAAACAGTGCCTACTAATTATATTGTTTGGAAAATTGTGTTAATTTCCAATTTTGGCCTTATTTGTTTGTTTTGTGAAAGTACAATTGGATGGGATAAAATAACAATATCTTAGATTTTTTAGGTATTAGAATTTTCAATTAAATTCAATCGTGGGTTGTTTTTAATTCAATCATCCTTTGAACACTTTATTATTATTATTATTATTATTATTATTATTGATGGTAAAGACTAGTATAGCTCGTCCTTGTGTTGTCCTCCACAAAAGGCGAGCTCGTCCTAGAGTTTAACTTCATAGGACAAGCTACACAACAGCTGTCCATATAATCTGTTTCCTCTCCTTACCTTGGATCTATGCAATAAATCTAGAGAGCTCGACCAAGGTTTGACAGCAACACTCGTCCAAGCATGGACGAGCCCCAACGGGAATCCTGCCATGCATGGAAAAACACATGCTACGTGGAAGGATCCTAGGACATTGTTGTAACCTCTACAAACATTTCAACTTCCTATAGTAGTTATCTCCTGACCTCCACGAATGAGGGGGGAAGTTACAGGATAGTAACCGTTCCTTTGGTCCTATATAAACATTTTTTGCTGACAGAAAAAGTAAGTCTAAATCTCTCTAAACATTCTTGATAGAATTGGAAGTTTCTTGATTTTGAGTAAGAAAACTAACTTCATCATCGAAGGGTCTTAGACCGGCCAACCCCGATCTCCTTTGATTCTTCATCTTTCTTTTCAGGCCTTCAAGATCGTCAAAGTCCAAACGTTCAGCCTACTGATTCGAAATAGCATCATCAATAATTATTATTATTATAAGTAAGAACATCTTGGATAATTAATCCTTTTAGCTATCGGAATGCAAATTTGATTTTCAAAAAAAGTATACTTAGATCATAATTTAAGATAAAAAAGTGTAAATTATCTTCTTCTTTTTTTCGTAAGCTAACATTGATATGATATGGCAAAAAAAAAAAAAAAAAAAAATCCTTCCTTCTACCCATGTGTGTTTTTATTTATCAAATGAAAATCAAGTGGGTAAAGTTGAGAAAATAGTGATGTATGTGAGTTTAAAGTATCTAACTACACATTCAAGAATTAGATCCTTTGGAGTATTTTTCTGTATTGTAAGTTTTTTACAAAAAAAAAAAAAAAAAGTTAACGAATGCCCTAATTTTTTTTTTTTTAAGAAACAAACACATACAGGAGAAAGAGAAAGGGGTTCTAACACAATGGTACATCATAGCTCCATTAAAAAGTCTTGGTAACGAATGCCCTAATTGGTTTATGAAATATTTAAAAAAAATTTATAAAAAAAGAAAAAAGCAATTGACTTTTTGACAATTTTTATATTTTTCATCATGAAGATATCAAAATATTATTAAAATTTTCGTAAAATTGTACATTAACAAAATCCATTTGTTAACAAAGACCCTTCAAAAATCTCTCTCTCTCTCTCTCTCTCTCTCTCTCTCTCTCTCTCTCTCTCTCTCTCTCTCGTTGTGTGTTTGTGTTTTTATCTAAAAAAAAAATACAAAACAAAACAAAAAAACAAAAGTGTGGCAGAAGACATTTTGTGTAAGACATTAGCAAATTGGCTCTGATATCCTTAAGTAATTCATTATTTGATTAGAGCTTCTAACATTTAATATCTAACAATTATAAATGGGCCTAGCCAACCTCTTTCCTCCAAAACAAAAACCCAAGCAACCAAAAAAGGGGCATAGGCCCAATCTCAATTTTATACGAAGAAGATTACATTGCACATAGAAGATACCAATTTTCCTAGGACTCATTTTACTCGGCAGTTACAAACCTTTGAAACCATAAACCTTAAATCGAAAGGACACGCAGTCACTTTCACAGTCTCATTCATCAACAACAGACGCCTATTCTCAACGTTCCCAACCGCCACAAGCTTCCTCACGAAACAAGTGTAATTCAGTGTTTCCAAAAGCCCTTCACTGTGTTTGTTGTGTTTGTTGCCCAAAAACTAGAGCGCATAACAAGGCAGGAAATGGAGAAGAGAGCATAGCTCAGAGTACGTGACAGAAACCCCATAAAAGGTTTCAAGAAAAAAAGTTGACAAATTATTTCAACTCTGCCACTTTTTTGTTTTTCTGCTTCATCATCATCATCTATTTGCTTTCATACATGTACAGAAGTTGCTTGTGAATACTCTGATATTAAACAGACTCAATCTTATTCACTGTTGAATTTATGCATTGTTTTAAATGCTCTTCTGGGTTGGTAATTTGTATTGGTGAAATTGGGTGTATGTGAGAATTTTTAATTCTTGAGTTTGAATTAACTCCAATTTGAAATGAGTGTGTTCTAGATTTTTTATGTGTGATTTGTTTTGTTTTTGTTTATTATAATTTTATTCTCTTGGTTAATTTGTTAATATATCTGTAAATGCAATTAGTGGCATGGTTCATGTTTGTGTATGCTTTACCAAAAACTTGTTTTCTTAAATGGCCCTTTTTCTGTGTGCAAATATTACCTGCAGAATGATGATTTTGGAGTAGTGGTCATGTTTGGGACCTTTGGGATGAAACTATTTCCCATGTGGATGACACCCACTGTTTCATATGATATCCAATTTACTTTATTTTGATTCTTTTAGCCACCTGTATAGAGGTTGTAATTGGATTGTTTTACCCAACAATCAATTATTTGTGGCTAAACTTGATTTCAATAAATTTTACAGATTTCTTAATGAGAAAATATGGAACTTGAGGAAGTACAATCTGATCTCCTTGCCTTGAGACAATTATATGGGCTCCTTCAAAATATTGATCAAGGCTTACTAAGCAAAAGTTCAGAAAATGTAAGCCCTCTTATCTCGAAACAATCTATTTCCTTTGACCTACCATGTCATGGAGTCTTGACTTTCAAATGTATTACTTCTCTACCACACTCATTATTTTGGCTATGAAAAAAATTAACGTTGGAAATGAAATTTTCTTTTATTTGATTCTTAATTTTAATTTTTCTCCCCGAGCATTTTGGCAATATACTCTATTCCTTTGTACCTCTTTGTTCATTGTATGATTTGATTATATATACTTGTAAAGAATCTTGAGAATGTGCAAAGAAGTCATATGTTGAGCATAGTTGTTTTTCCTTTTCTTGTTGATTTCTTCTTTAAGTGATGCTAGGAATATTACAAATTTTACTACACAAGCTCTACAAACCAATGAGTCATTTTTAAACCCAAGAAAAAAATGACCAAAAAATTAGCTTATTATGTTATTGTCCTAACATCAATCACATTCATTGTCATTTCAGTTTATAAGTTTTTAAACACAAGAAATGAGTGTCATACGGTATTTAGCAACATTGTAAACATTCAGTGCTCTTTTGGTATGATTTAATATTAACATGACTGTCTTGTCCTTTAACAGTTGGATGAGAAAGCACGACTCTTTTTGAAAACTTTGCTCGACAATGCAAGAGAAAGAGTTTTTGAGAGCCATTCAAAGGTACATTTTGTCATTCAGAACTGTGAATGAAGTTCTTTATTATTATTTTTTTCTAGAGCAAACTACACATTAAAGAAAACAAAGCATGCTCTTGGATCCTAATAGGAAAAGGAAATCATTCCTATATGATGATTGTAGCCTAATTTATCTTCTTATGCTGGTGTAACAGATTATAGCAGCACAATCTGGTTTCTCTAACACACCAAAGGCTATGCCGGTTTCAACATCTTTTCCCCTCATTACTCAAGCCTCAAGCAAAGGGTCAAAATTCCAAACAATCACCTCACAGAAAGATGAGTTGCCACCCAGGAAACCAACACCAGAGAAAGCAATTCCCATGATCTCTACACCCAGCATCTCTTCAAGCAAACCCAAGTACAAAAGGCGACAACCTTGGATTTATGAGCAAAGCAGTATGAAGAGGCAGAACTCAGTTGAGGACACAAACAACATAGCTAAAAATGAAGCCACAAGTTCAAGCATGAAAAGTACTCATCAAAATCAGCTGCACAATCAGTTAGGCCCTATTAATGTGTTCAATTTGCAAGCAAAAGGAATACCACAAGTGAAAGAGAACTCAATACAGAAAAGAATGCATGAACTCCAACATAGTCCAAGCATTGCCAGTTCCCCAAGCTATTTGGCAACTGGGCTTATTGAACCAGGACTTGGTTATAGTCCCACTCATCTTATAGATAAGAAACCAGACCAGGCTAGTGATTTTTCAAAGGATGTTGCTAGTACAATCAAACAAATTGATTCCCACATTTCAGCTTTGAAACTTTGTTCTGGCATTATGGATTCTGACATGACTGGTACAAGTTTGGGTTTGATGTCTAAGCCAGTTACTCCTTTGAGACAAATTGAAGATGGGTTTGGTAAAAAAAGCAAGCTGGGCAATCTTGATGGACCTGTATTTTTGGGTTTTGATCGAAGTGAATTACCGAATCAGCAGGCGAGTCAACTCAGTATGAAACATGGTAGCTATTTGAGCCCAGCAAGCAAGCCCATTTATTCGCTGAGTCAGCTGGCGAGTCAAATTGGAAGTGGGGACAGTGAGTCATATGCAAGAGCACGTGGCTGGCCGAGTCTGAGAAGTAGAATTGGGTTACTGAGTCGAGCAGCGAGCCGGAATGACGATTTTCTGAGTCAGAGTGGTGATTATGTTCACGGGTTTAGGTTCCCTACGAGCCAGCCTTTGAAAGAGAGTGAAAAACTAAAAGATCCAACGGCTCAGATTGAGACAACTAGTAAGGTAGTCAGATCTAGACCATCTATGCCACCTCAGTCAGTGGGGTCCACTGATTCTCTTCGGCCACATCAAATGGTAATCAAGCCAACTCTACTAGGGCTAGACCAAAGAAAAGGGACCCACAAGATTAGTCATGAGGGCCCACACAACAAGATCTTGCCACGTCAGTTTCATGATGAATCAGACGGTCCCAGCTCTTCTTCAGATTCTTACTTCTCTATTAGTAATAGACAAGGCACTAGTAGTGGAAGTGAGAGCAATAGTGAAAGCTATGAGTACTCATTGCCAAGTCAGACTCGGGCCCACCATCACATTGGTCCCACAAGTGAAAGTAGCTGGGCTAGTAGTCAACAAGGTAGTGGGCCCAGCAGTTTTAAAAGCTATGGTTATTCATTGCCAAGCCCAACTCGAGCCCATCATAATAAGAGGGTTATAATTACAAGTGAAAGTAGTGAAAGCTATGGTTATTCATTGCCCAGGGCCCAACGTCACATTGGTCCCACATCGAGAATTGCTAGTGAAAGTAACTCAAAAGATAGTATTAGTTCATTTGTGGGTCCCAGTAGAAGATTCAAATCAAGCCGTACGAGGAGCCCAAAAAAATCAATCGGACGGTTGAGGAAATTCAGGAACAAACTAGGACTGATCTTCCATCATCATCATCATCACCATCACCATCATCACCATGATGATGATGATGATGATGAGATTGGTCATGCCCTAGTGGGCCACAAGAAGAAGAATTCCATGTGGAAGCCCTTGAAGAAAATGCTACACCATGATAATAGAGGGATTCAAAAGGTAAAGAAATTAACGGTCAGTAGCATGCCACGTAAGCACCAGGTAAAACAATTTCATGGCTTGATGGAAGGGCTATTGAGGCACGTTCAGCATTCAAAGAAATCAAAAAAGAGTTCAAAAGGTAGGATCGGACGGCTGGGGAATGGGCCACGTGTTGGTAATAAGAGGGTGGCAAAGAAGTTGCAATGGTGGAAAATGTTAAGGCGTCAAGGTGGGTTGAAGCTGCCCAAAAAGGGGCGTGTTAGAGTAGGCTTAACGAGGAAAAATAAAAAACCACTACTTAAAATGAGTTGATAATATGAGTTTGTTTGTAAAGTTGTCCAATAGTAACAATACTATACACGTTTATTTATTTTAGAATGTAAATATTACGTGAACAGTAAAATGTAAACTAATAATGTTTCTTATTATTAACGTATTCTTGATTCTTAAGACCTACACTCTTTTGTATTAGACAAAATCATAAACCATCTTTAGGTTGGTATTGATTTTTTATGCCAACAATCTTACTTTTCAGGTGTTTTATTTAATTATCCCAGCTACTTTTCTTGCATCCAACTATTGGTTATAGGATTGCAGCTTCTTGAGCTGCTTGGTCACAAGATTTTGAGGATAATTACTCTAGAAAAGGGGCTTTGAAATTGAAGTTTGATTGATTGGAATGGTCTGAATATGTAACAAATAAATTATCTCACAACCTTGATTTGCATTTTTTGATGGAAAGTAAATGGCTAGGTTGGATTGTGTCTGATCATCATTCACTGTAATATGCTTGAGTGTTTGTGGTTTTTTTTTTTTAGGTGAAATTTGAACCCATAGCCTTTATTTGATAAACTTGATTAATTGAGCCAACTAAACCCATTACCCGTTTGTTTTGTTTACCAGTTTATTTAGTTATGTTGTTGTAATGCCTATTGACTAAACACATTGGTCTTTTCCTTGTTAGTAAATGACACATTTTAATTAATTTTTGCCATTTGACATGAAGGTGCAGGACCAAAAATTGCAATTTAATATCCAAACATATTAGATTATATGTAGCATTTGCTTTGCTATTTTGTTTAACTACGCGAATAGGATACAAGAAAATTAGGTAGTTCCACAGTCTAGTATAGTGTCCAAATACTCTCTCAGATTCAAGAAAATTTTATTTTAATCTTTGATTCTCAAAAAAATGAAAGAAACGTATTGATGAGTATTCATGCCTTTTCGAAAAATGCAAGTAGCATAAGTGAATATATAGCTTACAGAAAATTGGGTTAATCCAACCAATCTTACTTGCATAATGAAAAAAACCACTGCTTTTATCTCTCCATAGAATCAAACTAACTAAAAGGTGTGCGTTTATGAGTTGATGCTGAAGTTTTAATCAATTATTGCCAATATTTTAGAACCTAAAAAGATATCCTTAACAATTTCAATAACTGGATTTATTGTTATTTTTATTATAGTAGATGCCATTACACATACAATATTCAATGGAATTATTTGATTTTAAAGGGATACATGTGACATGATAGTTAGGGATGACAATAGGAAGAGACAAGATCAACTCATGAATGCCTCATTTCCTTTTAGGCACAGGTAGAGTTAGACAGGACATGGTGTGATGTAGAGATATTTTGGCATCACAAATTAAGTGATGTTATCATTGATATAAGATACATATGAGCAACCGAAAAAAAAAAAAAAAAGTCATTAGCAATGGAGTAAAAAACAAGTTTTTTAGGAGAAAATAATAGAATATGTATATAAAAAGAAAGAAGAAAAAATAAGATATGAGCAACAACAAAAAAAAAAAAGTCATTAGTGATGGAGTAAAAAACAAGTTTTTTAGGAGAAAATAATAGAATATGTATATAAAAAGAAAGAAGAAAAAACTATATATATGATCTATATAAAAAAAAATACACACATTTGCAATGGTGTAGGGAAAGTCAAGTTAGGACAATGCAAACTTGTCTTGTCTCATCCTCCCTTGGGGGTCGAGGCAAGGAAAACTCATGCATGGTAAAGCAAGATAGGAATGGCCGAACGCAACAAGAAATTTTTGCCATCCATAATTTTTTTTTCCCTTATTAAAAGAATAATACTAGAAGTATAATATTTTTCACAACTACGAACATGATAAATTTGTACTTGGAACGATATTACTTGAACTAGGATACATTATATTCTATTATTAATATCACTTTTATTATGTATCAATCACAAATAGAATATTTAAACTTTAAATAAATAAATAAATAAATTGATTTATTTATTTAATTTAAATTTACACAGATTCTAATTTCTAAGTGATTGGTTGATATATATATATATATATATATATATATTGAAAATTTACGATTTCAATTGAATTTTAACTTTTGAGTGATTTGAAATTCCCAAATAGTTCAAAACTCTATTAGACTTAAATAGTTATTACTAAAATAAAATATTATCTTGTAAATTTTGCCTAAAGTAATTATACTTATAACACTGCACGAATAGGTTGTGTGTTCATTCTTACTTCATAGGACAGTTCCTCCTTGCTCAAGGCACTATAAATATAAAATAAATAAATAAAACACTAAAAATACTAATCTCCTAGCTCAAGCAAACTGCAAAGCACAACACACACACAGTTTCAGATAAATCAAACTCAGCCGAGTGAGCCACCACCACCACCGAGTCACCATGGACAGCCAAGAAGGAACTCAGCAGCCACACCTCGTGCTCGCCAACAAGCTCTTCCTTCTCCGGCACCCTCACGTTCAGGACATCGAGAAGGTCCGCCTCAAAGACGAGGTCTTCGCCGCCGTCAAATCCGACGGTAAACTCCTCCTCCTCCTCCTCCGCAGCCGATTCCACAACCGCCGGCTCATACATTCCTCCGATTCACTCAACTCACAATGCTTTGTTTTTTTTTTTTTTTTTGTGTGTTTTGTGTGTAGATATGGCTCCGTTGTACGAAACCCTAGCTTCCGATTCGGTGTTGGAGAAAGATCAGCTGCTTCTGGACTCGATGCGTGCTAAGATCGACGAAGAGATTAAGAAGCTTGACGAAAAGTGAGCTTCTTTTTTTTTAAAAAAAATTAATTTAATTTTAGATTCTGTTTATTTTGAATTTCAATGTGATTTGCTTTTTTGGTGATAGAATTAGGGAAAGGAAAATAAAATTTTGAAATTTTTGGGCTATTAATGATAAAAATTCGACTCTGGCGAAAATTTAGCTTGTGTTTGATTTAATTTAACTTTTAGATTCTATTTATTTTGAATTTCGATGTAATCTGCTTTTTTGATGAGAGAATTAGGGGAAGAAAAATAAAATTTTAAATTTTTTGTGGCACTTAGTGATAAAGTTTTGATCTTGACTTAGCGAAAACTGTTGTATTTGGGTTGGTTTTGGTGTTTAATTTATATATATTTTCATGAACCTGAAATTGTATGTAATAATTGGAGTTAGAGATTTAAGTTTCTCTTGTTCTCGCGCAATTTTCTCAGCAACCAAACACAGTTTTGTTCACATTTAGTACCTTTATCTTAAGGATAAAGCTTAGGTACAGTTGTTTAGTTGCGGTTCATTAGGTTTCCCAATCAAATTCAAATGCATAGCCTCATTGAATTTAATTTTCTTCAGAGAAGATAACAATGTATTTGAATTTAATTGGAGAAATTAATGTACAATTTATGTTTTACCGTTATCTTAAATTTTGTAGTTATTTGATAAGTGTTGATGCAACTTTTTTTTTCCTTAAATTCCTGTATGTTACTGCTAGATGGTAATAAGGGGTATGGTGGAATGGGAGATGGCTTAGTTTTAATGTTGAAGTTTAGGGAATTGGTGTTTGATATTCAGATTCTTAGCTGTGTCTTCCGATTCAATTGGTTGGTGGGGTTTAGGTCCTTGGAAAAAGTAGCGGAATGTTCATTCAAAGGAGATATTAGCGGGTGGTTAGACTTATGATTGTTACTTGTTGACTTAGTTGCAATATTCTAAAGGTTGGATGATTTCAAATGCGTTTACATTTGTGCAAAGGTTAAGGGGATTTAGAAGCTTTATAAATTAGAATCTCGTGCCAAGTTGAAATCTTCAAGACCCTTAAATAATTGGAGCTGTGAAATCTTGTGTCAAATGTTTAAGGGGATTTAGAAGCCTTTAAACAAATGTTTGGAGCATTTTTTGGAGGTGAAGGGATGGAAGTTGGGGTTTCCAAACTAGAAAAGTCATGGTTAAATTTTTTTTACTAAATGCATTGTATCTGGGCTGGGCTTTCTCAAACAAATTGTTATTGGGTTGGGTTGGGTTTCAGCGTAACCTCCCAGTTCTGAGATGCATGATAGGGATAAGATTGAAAGCCTTGGGGTCTGTTTGAATATCGCTTATTTTGCTGAAACTGAAAACTTATTGCTGAAAGTACTGTAAATAAAAGTAAAATTTAGTTGAAATAGTACAGTAAAGTCTATGAATAATGCAGAAAAGTGCAGTGGGCACATGAATAGTAGCAAAAATAAACTGAATAGTGAAATAATTTTTAATTTTTAATTCACGTCCAAACGCACACTTAATATGAAAGAGGAAGATTTTTTTTTTTTCCTTTTAAAAGTTTTCCAAGTAGTTTAAGTATGGGATTCCTCTTTCTCTTGCTCAAACTAGTTTTGTCTTGTCACTGTCATGCTTTCTTTAATCTTCTGCAACTTTAATGCCCTTGCACAGACTTTTAGCCTCATTTTTTTTTGGGGGGGGGGGGGGGTTGGAGAATTGGGGTTTTTAGATTAGAAAAGCAATGGTTGATTTTTTTTACTAATTGCACTGTATTCAGGCTGAGCTTTTTTAACCTAAATGTAATTGGTATGGCTTGGGTTGGGGTTTCTAGTTTTGAGGTGCATTTATTTTGTTGGAATTAGTTTTTAGATGCATTTATTTTTGCTGGAACTAGTTTTTAGATGCATGACAGTGACAAGATTTATGCCTTAACGTGAAAGAAGATTTTTTTTTTGGGGGGGGGGGGGGGGGGGGCGCGCGTGGAATGCATATTTTTTGAGTAGTTTCAGCAATGGGTTCCTCCTTCTATTGCTCAACCTACCATATCACTATCATGCTTTCTTTGTAGTCTTCTGCAAATTTAGTGCACTCACAAGATTTTGGCATCACAATTGTGCTTGATTTAGGCTTCTACGATTACAAGCTTGATGAGCCTGTGTTGTTAAAACCGCTGAGCGCACTTAAGCGCAAAGACCTCCTGGAGCCTAGGCGCAAAGCGCAGGCGCGCGCCTGATCGATGTGAAGCGCACATTTAAAAAAAAATCAATAAATTAAAAAAAAATTATTAATGATCAATACAACAATCAAGTGATCAATTAATCATATAAATTACAATAAAAAATTTTAAATAATTTATATAACATTTACATAATTCTTTTGTGCTTTACAAAATATATGCAACCATGATATTTTATGGCCATGATTACAAAACATGGTTGAATCAAAATAGAAGTATAGAACCAAGAAGGCAAAGGCTAAAAAGTGCTAGAATGTTATGTAATGTTATATTTGTGAGTGTCTGATTTAGCGTTTGTTTGTGTGGTTGTGGCTAAAAGTTCAAAAATATCTAAAGAGATAGGCTTAGGTGTATGGTAGCACACCAAACTATTAGTTTTTATATATTAAATCAATGGCTTATATCAAACATATTTAGATCTAATGGCTAAATATCAAATCAGGATTCTTTTTAAAAAAATTTACAAAAAGCTCGCGCGCTTTGCGCTTAATAAAAAAGCTCAAAAAAGTGCTCTTAAAGCCCGCTTTTGTGAGGGCGCTTCGCTTTAGAGGGAAAAAGCCCCAAGGGCTTTGCGCTTAAGCGCGCTTTTAACAACACTGTGATGAGCAGAACATATGCTTGTGTGAATGAATACTCTCATTTTCTGCATCTTCTGAGTAGTTTAAGCGATGGATTCTGCTCAAAACATTCCCCACAGTTGTCTGCTTTCTTTAATCCTCTACAAATGGTTTTGGCCTCACAATTGTGCTCCCTTGTGTCTTCAAATTTTTTTATGAATATGACACACATGCTTGTGCAGATGAATGCTCTTTGTTTTTTCAAAAATGATTTCCTTATTGGCTATTGAGTTGAATGTCATGGAGTTGACTTTGATAGAATATTTATGAAATGAAGAAGTATGGTATAATGAACGAACAATATGTAAGGATATGGACTGTAATAATTGGTAGTGAACTAAAACTTGTGCAATGATTTTTTTTTCCCCTTTAGATGATAAGATTTTATTGAGAAAGATGAGATACTTTAAGCACACAACTATTTTCACTAAATATTCCTAAAATATTGTAACACCTATCATCACTTCATCAGATGAGAAGAGAGTGAATTACTGAATTAAGAAAAAAAAAAAAAAAAAAACCTAAAATAGAATTTAAAATTTGAACTTCTAGTGCCTATGATTCAGGACCACTTGAAGAACCCTCTTAGGATGCTAGATTTCAGCTCTAGAATAGTAGAATGCTTGTAATTGAGCAGACTACTCTGTGTACTCTCATGTACATGAGATAGTTCCTTTCTTTTTAATTAAATCTCATTATTTATATAAAAAAGATTCCTTGTCATTAAAAGTATGGTTGTTCTCTCGCTCCATGTAGCCCAACTTCAACAAGGTGGGCGGCATTCCATGCAAAAGAGCTTCTATGTTAACGCAATGCATTTTTACATGACAAGTTAAAATTTTCCTATCAAAAAAAGAAAGAAAAAAACATGACAAGTTAAAATTTTAGCCCCTCAGCTTAGCGTTTCCAATGATTTTTCTTTTGTTTGTTAGTTTGTCTGCTACATTTTCCTTTCGAAGGAGAACACAAGTGCACAACTGTCTCCTGATTTTCGTGCATTAATCTTTCGCAACAAGACTGTATTATGGTCTAAGTGTTTAAATTAGGTTGAGTTGAATCAGGTTTGGTCTGAACCTTAAATCATCTTGCTGGATGTTTTTACTTGTGTCAACTCATCTAAATTCTGATTGCTGTGTGTCAATTAAAAAAAAATCTATGTTAATAAGGTTGAACTCCTTAATCCTTATCTATCGCGTGTCTTAGATAATAGATTGTTCTGTAAAAACAGCTGGCTGTAAATCTTGTGGATGAAAGAGGGTGTTTGCTTGAAATTATGTTAAATAAGGGCAATCAGTTGGTATATTGTTTGATGGAACGATGAGTATCTATTAGGATTCAAAGTATTATGATCACCAATTGATCCTAATTTTTTTAGCTTAAGCAATTCTATCTGGTTGTACTCTATTCAGGATTGCTGATGCTGAGCTAAACTTGGGTGAAACTGAAGTTCGAGAAGCCCATTTGGCAAAAGCCTTGTATTTTATTCAAATTGGTGACAAGGTACATAAGTTTCATGTCTTATTGCTCTTGAAAGTGTTGACCATTGTCTGCTTACAGTGGAATTTGACATCTAACTCCCCCTCCCGACCTACCATGAACCCAGGAGAAAGCATTGGAACAACTCAAGGTGACAGAAAGCAAAACAGTTGCAGTTGGGCAAAAGATGGACTTGGTGTTCCATACACTACAGCTTGGATTTTTCTACATGGATTTTGATCTAATTTCCAGAAGCATTGATAAAGCAAAGAGGTAAGCAATGCCATGATATTCCCAACAACATTCTGCGCTTCTGTCTTTTTGAAAATTGGCCCACTTGAGTGAGTCATTGAATTATTACTGTTTGTACAATGCTTCCAGCTTATTTGAAGAGGGAGGAGATTGGGAAAGGAAGAATCGTTTGAAGGTGTACGAAGGCTTGTTCTGCATGTCCACTCGAAACTTCAAGAAGGCAGCCAGTCTATTTTTGGATTCTATATCAACCTTCACAACTTATGAACTTTTCCCTTATGACACCTTCATATTTTATACTGTCCTTACAAGCATTATAACCTTGGATAGAGTTTCCCTGAAGCAGAAGGTATTCAGCTTTTCCCCACTGGATGGTTTAAATTTATTCAACTTACGTAATCTTATATTTTTCTCCTTTTTTTTTTTTTTTCTTTTTTTTTTCTTTTTAGCAAGTTCTCTGATATTATTTTACTAATTAATTCTGGATGAAATTTGTTTAGGTTGTTGATGCTCCAGAGATATTGACAATTATTGAAAAAATCCCATATCTTTCAGAGTTTTTGAACTCCTTGTATGAGTGTCAATATAAATCATTTTTTGTGGCTTTCGGTAAGTTGAGATCTAATATAGGCCATATTCTTATACATATCAATAAAATGTTAAGAGAAATATGTTCTTTTGGTTTCTCTGCATTGTCTGATTTCTTGCAACACTCTGAGCTCCTTGGTGTTTGCTTATGTGATATGGTATGGCTATAAGAGTTAGTCCTACCAATACCAATTAATTTATTTATAACTTGTTCAATTCTATATATAACTTGTATATTCTGTTACATTTTTCATCATCAGCTGGCCTTACGGAGCAAATAAAATTGGACCGCTATTTGCATCCACACTTTCGTTACTATATGAGGGAGGTCAGAACTGTGGTTTATTCCCAGTTTTTGGAATCCTATAAGAGTGTTACAATTGAAGCAATGGCTAAGGCATTTGGAGTTACAGTGGAGTTTATTGATTTGTAAGTACATAAATTTTATTGATGCTCTATCTTAGATTCTATCTAGCAGTATGTTTGTGCCATACACAGATTCAATAAAATTTATATGTAAATTGAAAATAGATTTCACTAATATTAGTGAATTTGAATAATAAAATGAATAATCAAAAAATATTTTTTGATAGGATTTGAGATTTTCTTGTCCAATGCATTTTTCGTGTTCATTATGTATGGTATATTTTTAATAGGGTTTGAGATTTTCTTTTGAGACAGTGGTGTGTTTAATTGTGTTTTTAATCCGCCTTTCCTCTATTTCTCTATTACAGGGAGCTTTCGCGTTTTATTGCTGCAGGGAAGCTTCATTGCAAGATTGATAAAGTTGCAGGCGTTCTTGAGACTAATCGTCCAGATGCAAAGAATGCTCTTTACCAAGCAACTATCAAGCAAGGAGACTTCCTATTAAACCGGATTCAGAAGCTGTCTCGTGTGATTGATCTGTGAAGTATTATTTGATTTTCATTTTGAAAATGATGCCAAAATTTGCACATTTCAGAGGAACACAGAGCATAAGGAAGTTCTGTTGGATGCCTTTTATTCGTGAATCTGATATTTACTTATCTGTAACTATTTGTTTTCCGAACTTACCAAGCATTGAACATTCTGATTCAGAATTCAATTCAATTTTCAGTTTTCTGGAGTTTATGATTGCATGCTTAGGTTATAAGATGTCACACAACCTGTCTCTGCGGCCCTCCAAACAAACTAAAATCATCTACTGTTATTTATAATGGATAAGTGTGCGTGTAGAGTATAAAGTTGTGTCATGTGGCCCGTTTCTTGAAATTCTCTTTATTTAGTTTTTTACTTCAACAAAGTTTGCATTTATATTAAAGTATTAGTTCATTCAATTAGTCAATAAAGTAAATGCACATATTAATTATTTATTGTTGTCAATTAATTATTTATATTAAATGAATTTATATGATTATTTTTTAAACTCTATATAGAAAATAATTTTTACTTGGAATAATAATAATAAATTTAAAATATGACATTCTTACTAATTAAATATTTATAAATTAACTAAAATTAATCTTAATCCTTTAAATTTCTTATCTCCTTTGTACGTGTGTGTGTGCGCGCGCATGCTCGTGTATGCGTGTGTGAAACTAACACTGTAATATGTATTCTATGTAATTATAAAGATTGCTAATATAATAAATGTTAATTTTGTTATATTAATTATTTTAAGCATAATGAAATTTTTATATAATTTTTCTAAGATTTATATGAGAAACAATTTATGTAATTAGAAAGATTACTAATATAATAAATATGTTTATTTTGTTATATTAATTATTTTAAGCATAATGAAATTTTAATATCATTTTTCTAAGATTTATATGAGAAACAATTAGTTTTTTATGTAAGAAATAATTGATTTGAAATATGGTATTTTTACTTAAATTTAGTTATTTTTACAACAATTGAAACCATGTCCAATAAAAAGGGAAAAATATTTTTAATAACACAATCGATAATGTAAAAAAAAAAAAAAAAAAATTGAAGGATTTATACATTTTTTAGTAGGCATGAATAATGCCTATCTATATTAGCCACTATATCATGCAATTTTCATTTTGTAAATACATATATATAATATGATCAAATCACTATACTACTCTAAGAGTATTTTTATTTTGTTTATAAATAAAATAACTAAAGATTACAATTTTTTACAATGATATTTATTGAAATATCTTTTTTATACATCTGAATGTTTCTATTGGAAATTGAGGTGTCAAGTTGTCAACCAGTTAAGTTACAAGATTTTTGGTAAAACTTATTGAAATATTAGAGAAAACTAATAATAAGTTGCATCGCACTAATTCAACAAGAGAGAATCACAAAGAGGGTAAGATCAACACACATTTACTCAACAACAATGACTCCCAACAAATCAGCCAAGAAAACCATCATCTAGTCCCAAATAGAATCCCAAGAACTTTATCAATTGTGCGTAGTTTCGACGAAATCTATCTTGAAGTCTTGGCTTCAATGCAATAGACCAATGCTTTTTTTCAAAATGCCTCTGACAATGCAGAGAATGCCAAGGCGTTCCCCATTCTTTTTTCTCCAATGAAGCTGAATTCCATGCATTGAGTGTCCTCGTTTGAAAGTACAATTTAAAAGGTTGTGAAACGGTTACCAAAATGACTATCAAGGGATCAACAGAGACGTCTCAAAGAGGTTGGTAGAAGACTTTTTCTAACCCTTGACGAGTAGAAGATGGAGGAGTAGAAGAAGGTGGATGGGAGTGTAATGGGTTTTAGGGTTAGGTACGTATGTGAAAGGAGGTTTAGGGTTTAGGTAGTTCGGTCTCTATTCTTGTTCTTCTTTCTTTTCTTGGTATATGTCTGAGATTGAGGTTTTTGGGTGGGTCTTTTGCCTTTTCTTAAATGAATTGGGGCTTTTTGTCTCGTTCCAGTTCGTTCTCTATCTATCAATGTAATCAAAGTTCAGAATTAAAATGAAAATATCATGCAATTTTACTTTATGATTTTTTTGTTGTTGTTGTTGCTAAACATGTTTAATTTATGTTCTTGAATCAATTTTTCAATCAATGTTTATGACCCTGTGACATTATTTGCTTGTTTTGAGTTTAATCAATCTTTGTTGGCCAAGTCAATGGCATTACCTACCTAAAACTCTGTTTTATCTGTTTCTTAGCATTGTGAAATCTTGCAGTCTTATATATCGAAGCCAGTGAAGGTGGTTGAATGGTGATGGATGGTTATGTTGCACAGGATTGGTTCTGTGCCTTACTTGGAATGTCATAGCTGTTAGTACAGTCTCATGGGGTGATGGTGCCGTTATTGGCTCATGGGGTAGTTAGGAATAATGTTTCTGAGAAGGAGAGGGAGTTCAGAGAGCAACCGGATGGGCAGGGGTACCGAACCATGCTTGGATTTTAGTATTGGGTATAGGAAAGCGTCTCCAAAGATTTCAAAGGAGAAGAGGAGGTTCTTGGTGGTGGTGGCCTCAGGGGGACTAAACCAGCAGAGAAATCAGATTGTTGATGCTGTTGTTATTGCAAGAATATTTGAGGCTGCATTATTTGTGCCAGTCTTGCAGGTTAATCTGATATGGGGAGATGAAAGGTAAAAGAGAAAGATGTGACTAAATTTTGATGTGTTAAGTTATTTAGTCCTTTGAATGTATATATTTCCAGCACTCTCATTTATTTGGACTTATGAATAGTAACATGAGTAGATTAAAGTATTGGTCACCTCTTAATGTCTAGTGGAATTCATGGTTCATAATTTTTTTCCTAATGAAATTATCTAATGAAAGCAGCTAAAATTTTGATGTTTCTAGCTTCTATCACACATTTGACCAGTTCAACAATTTTTCTATTAATTTGTTAGAATTGTCCTGCATTGAAGGAAATTATATATGGAAATCAATTAGTCAATTTGTTTTTGTAATAACTGCAGTGAGTTTTTGGAGAAACTTGATGTAAAACATTTCAAGAGGACTTTACAATCTGATGTAAGTGTTGTATCATCTCTTCCTTCCACGCATTTGATGTCAAGGCAGACCCTTGAAACTTGAAAGCAAAGATTCCTTATGAGATTATGATTCAGGACCACTTGAATAACCCTCTTAGGAGGCTAGGTTTCAGCCTCAGAATTATAGAAATAGAATCCTTGTCATTGAACAGACTACTCTGTGTTTTCCCATGTACATGAGATAGTTCCTTTTTTTCAATCAAATCTCATTATTTATATAAAAAGAAGATTCCTTGTAATTAAAAGTTTGGTTGTTCTCTCCCTCCATGTAGCCCACAGCCCACCTTGAACAAGGTGGGCGGCATTCCACGCAAAAGAGCTTCTATGTTTACACTCCATTTTTACATGACAAGGTCAAATTTTAGCCTCTCAGCTTGGGGTTTCCAATGTTTTTTTTATTTTGTTTGTCTGCTACATTTTCTTTTCGAAGGAGAGCACAAGTGCACAACTGTCTTCTGCTTTTAGTGCATTAATCTTTTGCAACAAGACTGTATTAGGGGCTAAAGTTTGTATTTAAATTAGGTTGAGTTGAATCAGGTTTGGTCTGAACCTTAAATCATCTTGCTTGATGTTTTTACTTGTGTCGACTCATCTAAATTTTGATTGCTGTGTGTCAATTTTAAAAAAAAATTCTATGTTAATAAGGTTGAATTCAATTCCTTAATCCTTATCTACCAGACTACCACAGGTCTTAGATAATAGATTATTCCGTAAAAACAGCTGGCTGTAAATCTTGTGGATGAAAAAGGGTGTTTGCTTAAAATTATGTCAAATAATAGCAATCAGTTGGTATATTGTTTGATGGAATCATTAGTATCTATTAGGATTCAAGGTATCATGATCACCAATTGATCCATTTATTTTTATTATTATTTTTTTAAGCTATTCTATTTGGTTGTGCTTAATTCAGGATTGCTGATGCTGAGCTAAACTTGGGTGAAACTGTAGTCCGAGAAGCCCATTTGGCAAAAGCCTTGTATTTTATTCAAATTGGTGACAAGGTACATAAGTTTCTTAACTTATTGCTCTTGAAAGCATTGTGACCTTTGTCTGCTTACAGTGGAATTTGACATCTAACTCCCCCTCCCGACCTACCATGAACCCAGGAGAAAGCATTGGAACAACTCAAGGTGACAGAAAGCAAAACAGTTGTAGTTAGGCAAAAGATGGACTTGGTGTTCCACACACTGCAGCTTGGATTTTTCTAATTTCCAAAAGTATTGATAAAGCAAAGAGGTAAGCAATGCCATGAAATTCCCAACAACATTCTGTGCTTCTGTCTTTTTGAAACTTGGCCCGCATGTTTGTACAATTATGTCAGCTTGTTTGAAGAGGGGGGAGATTGGGAAAGGAAGAATTGTTTGAAGGTGTATGAAGGCTTGTACTGCATGTCCACTCGAAACTTCAAGAAGGCAGCCAGTCTGTTTTTGGATTCTATATCAACCTTCGGAGATTCTGGCCTTTTACCCTTTTTTTAAAAAAAAATTAACAATAAACCCCTGTTTTGAAACTATATAGGTAAGTGGCCCTGTTTCGATACTCGATTACCTTAGAATCGAGTTTTCAATAAAATACTCGATTCGTACAAAATCGAGTTATGCCCGATCAAATTAAAAAAAAAAAAAAAATTTGCATGGAACTCGAGTTCGGGAAACTCGAGTTCCATAAAAAAACACCGCTATAGGGTAAGAAAACGTAGCTATAGGTTTTGCCCGATCAAACTTTCAAAAAAAAAAAATTTGCATTGAACTCGAGTTCAAGAAACTCGAGTTCCAAAAAAACGCCGCTATAAGGTAAAAAAACGTAGCTACAGGATTACAAAAAATGTAGCTATAGGTTATGCCTGAGTTCCATACAATTATATTTCTAGTTTAATAAGCTATAGCGGCATTCGGGATCACTTATAGCGCCGTTTTTAAACACATATAGTGGCATTTTTTATGGAACTCGAGTTTCTCAAACTCAAGTTCCATGCAAATTTTTTATTTATTTTATTTTAAGTTTGATTGAGCATAACTCGATTTTGTACCAATTGAGTATTTCATTGAAACTCGATTTTAAGGTAATCGAGTATCGAAACAGGGGCATTTGCCTATATAATTTCAAAATAGGGGCATTTTGCCAAATATTTTTAAAAATAGGGGTAAAAGGCCAGAATCTCCATCAACCTTCACAACTTATGAACTTTTCCCTTATGACACCTTCATATTTTACACTGTCCTTACAAGAATTATAACCTTGGATAGAGTTTCCCTGAAGAAGAAGGTATTAGGGTTTCCCTACTGCTTGGTTTAAATTTATCCAACTTCTGTAATCTTATATTTTCTTTTTTTTTTAAATATTTTTTTGAGCAAGTTCTCTGCTATTTATTTTTCTAACTAATTCTGGTTGAAATTTGTTTAGGTTGTTGATGCTCCAGAGATATTGACAATTATTGAAAAAATCCCATATCTTTCAGAGTTTTTGAACTCCTTGTACGAGGGTCAATATAAATCATTTTTCGTGGCATTTGGTAAGTTGAGATCTAATATAGCCCATAATCTTATACATATCAATAAAATGTTAAGAGAAATAAGTTCTTTTGGTTTCTCTGCATGGTCTGATTTCTTGCAACACTCTGTTCTCCTTGGTGTATGCATATGCCGTATGGTATAACTATAAGAGCTACATATACCGATTAATTTATTTATAACTTGTATAATTCTATACATAACTTGTATTATTATATAACATTTTTGTTTTCAGCTGGCCTGATGGAGCAAATAAAATTGGACCGCTATTTGCATCCACACTTTCGTTACTACATGAGGGAGGTCAGAACTGTGGTTTATTCCCAGTTTTTGGAATCCTATAAGAGTGTTACAATTGAAGCAATGGCTAAGGCATTTGGAGTTACAGTGAAGTTTATTGATTTGTAAGTACCTAAATTTTATTGATGCTCTATTTTAGATTCTATCTAGCAGTATGTTTCTGCAATGCACAGATTCAATCAAAATAAAATGTAAATTGAAAAATATCCTTGTGTAACTGCTTTTTTTTTTTTTTTTTGGTAAAAGTGTAACTGCCTCTTTTCCCAACTCTTTCTTTACGAAGCTCAATCTCCATAAGGTGTGCTCCCAATAATTGAGACAACCCTGAAAAAAGTGAATACATTTTACGCTCTTTTTCAATTCTTCTTTTCACCAATATCATTGAAATTGAATAAGAAAATGAATGATCAAAATAAAAGAATTAAAAAAAAAAAAATACTAAAGTATGTAATAGAAGCTCATCGTGTATAACAAAATTTTGGGTAAACGATTGGAATTGTTGAAAATAAATCATTATTAAACTTTTAATTTTCTTAGAAATTTTGGATAAATTTATATTAAAGTAATATTTTAACTTTTTGAAACTTTTCTAATAGGGTTTCATCTAGAGCATGCTGTTTTAATTAGTTGCTTGCATGATAAAAGCACATTGTATGATGCATAACACTTACGTTTGGTTATGTGAGGCAAGCACGTCAGTTGACCCAAGCAAAAATGTGGTATATGATTAAAATAATATAAAATAAATAATGAAACTTAGTTCAATTAGATTTGAAAAACATCTAGCAATAGAATTTAATTGGAGTGGTATTGTACACTTTAGGAATTTTTAGTAATAGAGTTTGATTTTCTTAATAATTTTGTGAAATTTTTGTGATTGTGTAAAATAAATGGACAAATGGATTGTCTGTGCGGCCTAAGGAGACTAGGAGACAGACATTCACTTGTTGCAGCTACAGCGTGTCCAATGCATTTTTCTTGTTCATTATGTGTAGTATATTATTTAATAGGGTTTGAGATTTTCTTTTGAGACAGTGGTGTATGTTTAATTGTGTTTTTAATCCACCTTTTCTCTATTTCTCTGTTACAGCAGGGAAGCTTCATTGCAAGATTGATAAAGTTGCAGGTGTTCTTGAGACTAATCGACCAGATACAAAGAATGCTCTTTACCAAGCAAGGAGACTTCCTATTAAACCGGATCCAGAAGCCGTCTCGTGTGATTAATTTGTGAAGTATTATTTGATTTTCATTTTGATAATGGTGCCGAAATTTGCATATTTCAGAGGAACATAGAGCATAAGGAAGTTCTGTTGGATGCCTTTTATTCGTGAATCTGATATTAACTTATCTGTAACTATTTGTTTTCCAAACTTACCAGGCATTGAACATACTGATTCAGAATTCAATTCAGTTTTCAGTTTTCTTGAGTTTATGACCGCTTGCTTAGGTTATAAGATGTCACACAACATGTCTCCGCGGCCCTCCAAACAAATTAAAAATCATCTACTGTTATTTATGATGGAAAAATTGTAGATTTAGTTTTGTGCAAAACTTAGGTACCGTTTCTTGGTTGTTATACCTGATAAGTCAGGTTTCCTTAGTTCCCGATTAAAATATACATGGCTGCATCAATGCAATATAATGTTATTTTTAAAGAATAATGATGAAAGGGATATGTAGTGATCCTACCATAATGGTCCAGAAGGCCAGGTTGTTATTATTTACTAGTAGATTACAGAATACATAATCAACCAACTAGCACAGACACTCATAGATGAGAGCTGATTGAGATTCAGTGGCAGCTACCTCCTCTAGGAGCTGTCAAAATAAATTTTGATGGAGGTGTATTTGAATCTCTGAAAGCTATTGGTATCGGTGTAATCATTTGTGATCAAGCCAGTAAAGTCGGCGCAGCTATTAGTCGAAAAGAGAACATGTTTGGCAATGCAGAAGAGATTAGAGCAGTAAGAAGAGCTATAGGTTTAGCAGAGGACATGGGCATTACAAGATTAATACTTGAAGGTGACTCAATTAATGTGCTAAAAGCAATTCACAGAGTAGATGAGAATTTATCAGGCTTGCTTCATCTTGTGGAGGAGATAAAAATTAAGCTCTTGAACTTTGAATGTTGGGAGGTCAAATATGAAACTAGGGAGGGTAATCAAGCTGCAGATAAATTAGAAAAAAAATAACAGTGTATGAGACTGTATCTGTGTAGACTCAGTCCCAGTATCAATTGCAAACCTGCTTTATAGCAATAATTGTAACAGAGACTTGCATGAGTGAATAAATTGTTTTTTTTTTTTCCCTTGGCGGTTCAAAAAAAAAAAAAAAAAAATTTGGGGCTCCTAAAAAATTTTAATTTGTGAATTTCTTAGCCTAATTACCTGTTAGATTTTGTGTAGAAGCATAAGCAAATTGATTAGACAGGATTAGGCTTATCCAAAAAAAAAAAAAAAAAAAAAAAAAAAAAAAAAAAAAAACTGATTAGACTGTATTAGACTTTTGAGGCTTCATGATGGCTTCGTTTAATTCCTACAGTGGAGTTTTATTTATTTATTTATTTATTGACAATAATGCTAAAATCACACATATTTTGTCATAATTGTCCTAATTAATAGACTATGAGTAATATATACAAAAAAAAATAATGAATTTATGTCATAGTAACTATCAATATCCGTTTGAAAATAGTTTATCTAATTTTTTATTAAAAATGTAAGTATATTTATACTTTGAAAAAAAAAATAAGAAAATTGAGATTTTTGAAAGTTATATATAGAAGCTAAAAAACTAAAAGCGGAAGCCAAACACATTTTGACGTGTGGAATAAAACTGTTGGCAAACTGTGTGTAAAATGTGCAGTACTAGTTTTTTTTTTTTCTATTTTTTGCTCTTGTCTTGATTCTTGAAGCAACATGTGCATACGCATAATTATGCATGTTCTGCCAAAATATGTACGAGATTGCCAAATGCCACGCATGAAAGATATATAACGTAAGATTATAAAGGGTAGTGATTGATGTGGAATAATTTACACCAAATAAAATGAAAGCATTCACATTGGCTAAGCTAATAATAATTTATTTTTTGTATTTTAGTTAACTGTTTTTTATTTTTGAGAAAGCTAAACTGTATTTTAGCTGACTATTATGCATAATACATATATCCAATTTACTATTCTCAACTCTATTCTATTAAAAATGTTTTTATTCATTTTTTTTAAACTATTTCCCACCATGGTCATTATAATTTTCATGTGATCATAGTTATCAATATCGTATGATACGCAATACGTATTGTACGATACGTATCGTATCGTGTGTAAAAAGTTCCATATCGTATCGACGTATTATAAGTGCTCATGAATCGTACGATACATTGTGTGTATCGTATGTATCGTATCGTAAAATTATGCGTATCTACGACTTATTAACAAATGCTTTAAAATGATATTTTTTTGTTAAAATTTGTATTTTTATTTAAATTTAATAAGTAGTTAGACTTGTTTTTAACAAAAAATTATTAGGTTACTTAATTTGGCCTAATAAAATAATATATTCATAAGTTTTTTTCTTTTCTCTTTCTCCTATAAAATTTGAACTACAGAGTACACATTTACACTTTACTTTAATATTTGCAAGTTTATTTTCTATACTATGAATAAGATATTAATTAACAATATAATTATTTTAAATTTTTGTCATTATTGTTATAAGTTCAAGAAACTAGAATGCCAAGAAGAAATATATATTTTTTAATTATTAAAATAAAAAGAACAAGAAGAGATAGTAAATATTTATAATGATGAAAAAAATTTTAATGAAAAAATAAGTTTGCAAAATGATAAACATGATAATAGCATTGAGTTAGATTGGGTTTAATAGGCAATATGATGAAAAAAAAAAAGAATTATTTTTGGATCATTTGTAATATATTATCACTTTTGAATTTAAACAATTTGAATGTGTATATTATAAACACATGTTAGTTTGATTTATTTAGTTAGTTTGTTAAATATTATTACATTTTTGATGAATAAATTAGTCATTAGTCTAATATATTTAAAATTTATAATGAATATACTATTTATATATGTATATTTATAATTTATAATGAATATGTATTTTACGATACACGATACAATACACAATTCGAAAGAAACAAAAATAAATTCCTGATACGATTCAGATTTTGACAACTATGTATATGATTCTCTTCTTTATTTTCTTTAGTTTTCATTTGTTTTCTTAACAAACAAATAGTCTTTCAGAAGTTAAAATTGCCACAATCAAATCAACTCCACAACTCAATCAAAACTCCCAAGTCAACATAGAGTGCTTGCCTCAAAAATGACGTTGCCTTAAAAGTCGCTGCCTCTACCATTGTCAAAACATCATTAATAATTGATAAGTTAGACGATTCGATAAGAAAACAAAAATCAATTCACAATGCAATTCACGTTTTGATAATATATGATTCTCTTTCTTACTTTCTTTAGTTTTCATTTGGTTTCTTAATAAACAAATAGGCTTTCAGAAGATAAAATTGCCACAATCAAATGAACTCCACGACTCAATCAAAACCCACAAGTCAACATAGAGTGCTTGCCTCAAAAATGACGTTGCCTTAAAAGTCGCTGCCTCTGCCATTGTCAAAATGATCATTAATAATCGATCCTCTACTCTGTTCTCAACTCTCTGTAATCAATAAGCAGGACCACTCATTGATCTTAAAAAGATGACACTTCGCACTGGCACTGCGCACAACCCGGGAAGGAGTGGGGCCCCTTCTGGAGACACACTGAAAAGGTTAGCAGCTTAGCTTACAGAACAGCACGTTCCCTCTTCCCAGGAATGAAGTGTTGGATAAAAAAAAAAGATTTTAAAGTGCAATTTAAAAAAAAATTAATGTTTTATTGTAGCTCAATTTAAAATATATATTTTTTATTGGATAACTTTTTCAATTCATTTTTCTCTCACGGGGTTTTAGATTTCTGTTTTTATTTAAATTTTAAGATATATTATTTTATTATGTAAAAATATTATTTTAATATATTATATTATAAAATAAAAGTTAAAATACTGAGAATATTATAAAATGACATAGTATAATTGATAAAGTAATTTTTTGAGATAGTAAAATAAAATAAGATAAAATTTTGGGATGTGAATGCTCTAACAGCCATCAAAATCATCATCAGTTGTTTTTGTCGAGCCAACGTCGTTGTCAACATATTGGGTGAAGAAAGTTGTTGAGAGAAAAAGGCACGAGGAAGAAAAAAAAAATGGATAAAGTTTCTCTCTAAACAAATTTGAAGTAAAAATTTTTAAACTTTATATATATATATATATATATATATAGTTTAGGTGTGAATTTTAAAAATTTAACCATTAAATTTTATATTCTTTATGTTCTTAACATGAATAATAAATTTCATTTAAATCGAATGTTATTTACTATTTGATCAATAAAGTTATTTTTAATGCAATATTTCGATCACCAAAAGTTGAATTTTTAATATTTATTTGATGACAAAGTAATTGATCTTTAATTTGCAATGTAACGAATAGATTTTCAAAGTTCACACTCAATATAAAGATATATAAGAAGTTTATAATTTGGGGAGAAATTTTGTTTGCAGAGATGGTGGTGGGAGAGAGAGTGTGTGAGCAAGGATTGAGTACAGAGTGAGAAAGAGGAAAAAAATGATAGAAAAAAATGATAATCATTAGCTTAAGCTACAATATTTTTAGGGGTAAAATAAAGTTAAGGTATTTGAGATTTGAGCTAATAACAATCAAGTTTAAAATATTTTAAAATTGACTATTTTGATTTTTAAACCCAATTTGATTTTTTATTTTTACTTATTTTTCTCCTCTTTGTCACGGTATTTAGGAGCTATATTGGTCAATTTTGAAATATTTTAAGTCGGTTGGCATTAGCCTAAACCTCAAGAGTGTTAATAATATTTTACTCTATTTTTAATTTTTTGTTAAATACTATTACTACATGGTATTTTAGAAAATTGATTGATAATGTAATGTGTATGTTTTTGAGGTTATTAGACGTGTTTAGACTAAAATGGTAATGAACATTCTTAGAGTATTTGCATTAGTTCATGTAAAAATTATTGTCAATTTTAACATAAGAACTTATATATTTTTTTATAAATATTTTTTAAAAAACACTTACATTGAAAATCGAAGAGTTTATCATCGAAGGCGATCTTTTTATTTGTTTCACATGTGTTGGTAGAGTAAACCTATGCCCCTTCCTTTGTAGCCCTTGTCATCTATGGTACGCTGTTTTATATTCATGAGTTTTTTCGAGTTGAGATTTTCCATGTTCGCATGTAAGGTAATAGACCATTTCTACTTAGATTGAAGAGAGTCTGTATTTCATTAAACAAGTTCTTCACCAAGACGTAATTTCAGCTTTTCATTGAAAAAATTATTTAATTAACTGTATAGTTCATTAAGGCATTATTTATTTATCAATTTGTTATTACTCTTATCTATTTTAATATATAATCACTTATCAAAAACAAACCTCGAAATCCAAGAGCTTATCAATTTTGTACATGGTGTTTTAATGTACTGCTTAATAAAATAACATCACATTTGATTTTAGAACATTGTAATGCAGAGTTTTTAAAGATTTAAGTTTATTTGGAATTCGTTTATTTTATTAAAATTTAAAATTTTTGTTAAAATATTATATATAAAGGTAAAAATTAACTAGAATAAAAACATGAGACTCATAAATAATATTAAAAAATATAATATAATTCATAAATAATAAAAAAAATAAACTAAATAATAAAATAAACTGAATTTTAACAACGCTTAGTAGAACTCAGAACGCACGAACAGTACACATTATCTGAAGTTAGGATACGGTAATTACACGGACCCACTGACCTTATTGCACTGGACGATGAGTTGACATGACACAATGATCTTCGTGTGTAGCCTTCAGAGACCAGTACTGATGGAAACTTATATACATACGTTAAATGAAGAGTAGAAGGTGGTTGTGGTGGTAGTGAAAGTGGCGGTGAGTGAAGGGCTGACAATGAATTAAAAACCATGCCAAACTGCTCAATTAAATTTTGATTTGTACGTTTTTGGGCAGTACTGATTGAAATTCGACACTTATGGGATTTACTATTACTTGGAAGAAGATGTTTCAACTCCAAAAGTTATGTACATTGACTCTTGGGTGAAGATATTTAAAATTGTTTTATTAATCTTAAAATTATAAATTAAATAAAATTATAACTATATATTTATAAAGGGTTGTACTAAGTTATGGCCTACATTAATAAACTATTTAAAAAAAAATTATGAAAAAATAAAAAAGTTGTACAATTTTTTTTTTAAGTTTCTATTAACTGGACCTAATTACAAAATGTAGAACAATTGCATATAAATAAAATGAATAAATTGGAAAAAAGCTTAGATAAAATCCAAACACCCTTCTAATGCTTTCAATAATATCGTTGCCTTGCCACTATACACCATAATTTTGCTTAAGCTAAAATATAAAGGTTTTTTTCTTTTCTTTTATTCTTTTGTCACTAGAAAATATTGGAAATACAAGAAAAGTTCAAGATTTTAAAGACTTTTGTGTTCCTAGATTTATTGCTTACAATTTTGTATAGTTACATCATAATTGACAATCTCAATACAATTATTCGGACCCGTTTGGTACATGTGTTTAAATACATGATTTTACTTTTTAAATATTATACGTATTTTCACACACTTTTTTACTTACACATATTTTTAAAAAATACAAATAACATTATTAGAACAATGTTATTAAGCGGGCAATTGTACCATATATTCTATACATTTCCTTCATATGGATCTCACACATAGAATATACATTTATATGAGATGAAGTATAATTTTATTAGTTTACCAAAAAAAACTTTAATTTTATTATGGTTAAGTCTTTCATTTTTCCCCCCTTTTTTATTCATTAAAAAAAAAAAATTCTAACAAGCCAAACTAGGGTCCCGCAAAAGTAAGCATTGTGAACAGGGGATGTCTTATGTTGTCCTTTGAATCTGATTGCTTTACAAGGGGACAACTAGTTTCAAAAGCATGGGCATTAGAAGATTCCCATAAACTAAACTTAAAATGGTATTTGAAACCGACACTGCAAATATATGTCAAAACTTTGTCTAAAAACCAAACTTTTTTTTTGAAGAGAGAGTTACCAAACCTTACTTGGTAGTTTTATGTAGCATAATTTTTAATTACATTTATGTATAAACTTGGGCTGTCCATTTTTCTATTTTTATTTACCTCTTATAGTATCATTATTTTGATAATCTCATGAAAGCATGATTATATATACCCAAAAATAAGAAAGGCTTATATTTTTAATAATTATAATTAAAAAAAATTCTATCATAATTCATGGAATTCATTTTTTTTTTTCTCACACCAACCTCCACAGCTGTATTTTAAAAAAATTGATGGAAAGAACACTTTTCATTAAAAAAAAATTCTAACATAATTCATGGAATTCATTTCTAGGTCTAGGTTTGGCTGCTACATCTTTCTATAGCTGTGCTTCTATCAGGGCTGGTGTGTCTTCCAGCTATAATTCCATATGATATTATCCACCTTGCTAGCATATTTTTTAATCTATGCTAATTATTGGTGGGGCTGCTTGGTAGTGACTATTGAGTAGGTGCAAAGTACCCACTACTTTTTTTATAAAATGTTTGTTACTTTATATGGGAAAAAATATTATAAAATGAAAAAAAAAAATTTATGAATCAAATAGTAAAAATATATGATTTGAACAAAATTTGACATACAAATTATGTAACTGTGCTATTTTGTTTAGTGGGAGCTTATAGCCATTGTCCCATTATCTAAAAACTAGTTTGTAAGCAAATTTAATCCTTTATAAAATTTATGGACAGATAAATAAAAAGATAAAGAAAAATATGTTTTTCTCGTTTTATATGTAGTAAATAAAAGGCCACCATTTATATTTTTATTTTTTTTCCACTATAAAGATTGTCCCAAAAACTCCATTGGATTAAAGAGAAATGAGAGGAGAGTAGAGTGGAAAGTATGCCAAACATATAAAATTTAGTACATTTCGATCATTTCCCCTTCTCGTTTCTCTCTTTATCTCCTTTCATCCAAACATCGGATAAGGTTTTTTTTTTTTTTTTTGGGTATTTTCTGCATTTCCTTAATAAGGTGTCATATGTTAAAAGTCTAAAACAAGAGAGACAAAAATAGAAGAAAAAAAAAAGAATAGGAGGGAAAATAAGGTGGTATAAGAAAAGATTGCGGTGCAATATTATTTAATTTTGAATGATAGATTTAGTAGATATATATTGGTTTAAGTAGTGATAAGTTTAGTGGACTTTAAAAATAAGACCAAGATTTATATCATATTTCCCTTTTAGAAAATAAAAACATGAAATTGTATATATTTTTAAAGTATTGTCATCAATTAAATTATAACTTTTGATAGCATGGTAAGGTTTTTTTTTGTTTTTTGTTTTTTTTTTTTTGTTTTGAGAAAGAAGATAACATGGTAAGTGGTAACTAAGTAATCCATCAATACTTTTAGACTATAAAAAATTATGGAGAATAACTATAAAAAAATATTAATTTTTATTTAATTTAGTTGAAGTTTGCATTTGGAGAATAAATATATCAAATTATTAATTTAAAAAAAATTACTGTAAAAAAAAGAGCTCCAATCATGCTTTTAAATTTCATTTATTTAGTTGAAGTTTGCACTAGATAGGGACATAATTCCGAATCCACCACTATTGTTTTTTTTTTTTTTTTTCTTTCTTATTCAATTATTTTATTTTTAAAATCACTATTTTTTTGGGGGGATAATTACTATTGTTAGTAAATACTAAATGGCAATGCTATGAGATATTTATTTGGGACCTGTTAATGAATGTCAGGGTATATATTAACTATTCATTTTGAAATTTTTTTTATAAAAAATTAAAATAATTGTCAAAACATTTAATTAGTTTTTCATTTTTTTTATAAATAATTCCCTAAAATAGTTTGTACAAAAAACACACGTTAGTAAAACCTAATTTGTTATTGACCTGAAAAAAGGGTAAAGAGTAAAGACCAAATAGCGGTAAAAATGATGGCTTGGACGCAACAAAGTGTAAAGCAAAAGAAAGTAAGAAGCATAAAGATAAAGATAGAAAGAAAAGGACTAAAGAAAAAAAATTTGTCCGATTTAACTGACAAGGGGCATTCTTTTGGGCAAACAAGCCTTACAATCCAAGCAATATATATACCCAGATTCTTCACGCTTTTCACGTTTCAGTGAGCTCAGACTTCTCTGCCTTCAAATATAAAAGTATATATATATTTTTTCTAAACAAATATAAAATATAAAACAATTTGTTTATAATTATTAATGCAATTAATTTTAAAATATTCTCTTTTAATTATTGATATAATTTATTATGGCTAAAGCAACTTGCTCACGGGCTGCTAAGGCCTTAGTTGCGTGGCCATGAGAGCTGCCTTAACTTTGAAAAGCTGCAAGCAAGTATACCATGTCTGGTTGCGGCGTGCACACACTAGGCTATCATTGTAACGCCACTCTAATTTAGAAGTAATTATTTAGTTTTTTGGTGGACTACGTTATCTGTCTATCATTTTACTAAAAAATTTTTACTTGTTTAAAATTACTGAGTCAGTATTTCAAAAAAAATTTTAACTTAATAATTTTAAACAGGTGAGAGTTTTTTAATAGAATGATGGACCATACTATTTGTCCATCACGTGAACCTTATAATTTCTCCTAATTTATATCCATCATGGCATCACCTAGCAAGAAAAAACAAAAAATGGCAAATAATAAAAATAGGCAAATGTTAACAAACTCCACGTAAGTGCTTGTTAAGGTTGTGCTTAAGTAGGTCCCAGCTAATACAAAAATTAAATAAAAAAAACATAAAACTAGTCATTTCGATTATTTTAATATTATTTTTCTTTACAAAGTTACCCCACACTAAAAAAAAAAAAAAAAGACATAAAACTACAGAAAAGGACAAAAAGTTTAATAAAAAAAAAATCAAAAGTTTCTGTACACAACCCTAAAAAATAGAGTGACACTGAGTTTGTAAGTTTGTTGAATATAAAAGGCAAAAAATTCTTAAAAAAAAAAAAGAAAAAAAAATATATATATAGCACTACTTCTGGTAATAAATATATATATAAAAAAAGCACTACAGTTTGGTTTCTCAGCCTGTCATATCTCATTCACAATTGGTATAAAGTAGAAAACAGATATTCTCTCCTTCCCTCTCAAACTCTGCTCTCATCCAAGCCATGCACTGGTGTTTTGACTCTTTGTGTGTCACACACTACTAGTATTTGTGTCAAAAATTTCAGACACGGACAACTTATAAGTTATAAGAGCCACTCTCTAACACACACAGACACAGACACAGACACAGATTTCACAACCCAACTAGGAAATAAAGCACTATGCTGCCTCCTGTGGATTTTAAGGATTTTCAAGAAAAGCTGTCCACCCATTTCAGACCTTGGAATCGCTCCTTTCAGTTCTGGGTACGAGCTGTTGATATCTACACTGGCTACAAGGTCTCTCTCTCTCTCTCTCTCTCTCTCTCTCTCTGTATGTATGTAAAGTTTGTGTCTTTTTTCTCTATTCATGTAAAGTTGGTGTCTTTCTTTAAGAATTTCGATTGGGTTTATTTTGGTTTTGGTTGGAATTGCTTAGGTGTTTCAAGTTAGAGTGAGTTTTGTGAAGGATGTGCAAAAGCAAGAGGCAATGTGGGAAAGACAGCATGAAGTTGCGGCTGAGAAGATATATTCTATGTGCTCTGACCTTGGTGGATTTTTCCTTAAGGTATATGAAACTTTCTCATCTAATTTCAATTGGGTATTTGTTTTTGTGCTTCTTATTTTGAAATATGTTGAAGTAATGGTCTAATTAAAATGGGGTTTTAGCCTTTTTGCATTTCTAGCTCGATATGTATCAGGTACTTGTCAAATTCAGCGTCTGAATTTTTGCCCTGCTTAGGATTTTACTTTTATGTTGATGAAATATCTTAAAGTGCCTAATGGGATCTCATTATTGAATTTATAACTTGAAGTCATGGAGGGGGAAAGTGGACAGCTTGAATTCATTTGGGTTGCTTTTGGATTTGAGGATTTGAAATAAAGGGAATTTGAAGAACAAATGCTAGTATACATTGTTTGATATAAATTTACAACACATTATGATGTAATCTTAGGAGATTTTGCTCAAAGAAAAACATGTGATATTAATAGATTTGAAATGACATCCTACACCTAGTTATTTGAAATCTACATATAAACAAAGCTCAAATCCCTCCATAAATTTAATCAATAGAAAAAATTCTTTTTTTGATAGGTATTAGTAGTAAAAATTCTATCATTTCATACTATATTCAAGTCATTTAAACTAAAGATTGAAATCCAAATCCTTCTCTTTCATTTTCTTAATCCAAACAAACCATTGGTTTATGGTATTTTTTATGTTTTTTCCTTAAGATTATGAGCATTTCCATCTCTATTTATTATCCAATTGGGGTTTTGGGTTTGTGGTTGCTATTATGATAAGAGTTTTGGAGAATATTACAGATAATTGATGAGTTTGGATTTATATTTTGTTTTCTGGGCTTTACTTGTATATATTGGATATGTCGTTCAAATCAGGTTGCCCAAATTATTGGGAAGCCTGACTTGGCCCCAGCAGCATGGGTGAAAAGGCTTGTGACCCTATGTGATCGGGCTCCGGCAACCCCCTTTGGTGACATTCAACTTATGCTGGAGAAGGAGTTGGGAAAAAGTATTGGCGAAATGTTTGAAAGATTTGAAATGGATCCTATTGGTTCTGCCTCAATTGCCCAGGTACCTACTCAGACAATTGACACTCCCATAGAGGGAAACATATCTGTGTTATTCACACCATTACTTTTCAAAGGAAATGATTAATGTTCCAATCATGGCAGCTGATAATTGATGTAAAGGGGGAAGCACTTTGAATTCAAATGTTAATATTCTTAGCCAGTGTTTGGTCTATGAATTTGGAATTGAAAAGCGGGTGAGTCAAAACGAACATGGCTTTATTAAAAAATGAAGTGATACTGGTTCTTCATGGTCTAAACCAACTTTAGTACCATATATCTGATCTTATTATAAAACACTGAAAGAATTGAGCTGCCTTGATTACATTGACAAGGCACTCTTTGTAACTTCTAGTTGGAGTTTGAAACACCCTATGTTTTTTCTTTAATTTTATTCTTTCTCCAAAACTTATATATTTTCATAAATTATTTCTCTTCATTCTGACGTCGAATTTAATTCGGCTCCAAATTGAATTCAATGTGGCTTGTCTAGAATTTCCAATCCTTCACTGTTGCAATCCACTTTATTTTCTTTTTTTACATTTCACTTGCTGTCAAGATGGCTCTTCAGCAGGAAGTGAATCATATTGGAATGATGCTTGTAAAGACTCATGACTTTGCACCTTATTTGTGTTTTCTGCTCAAATTAGGTACATCGAGCAAGATTAAGAGGTGATAAGAATGATGTTGCTGTCAAGGTGAGGGAAAGTGGACTACTTTGCGGCTCCATATTTCTGCACTAATTTAAATTTTTGTGGCATATAATAGGTGCAACATCCAGGAATCCAGGATCTGATGATGACAGATATTCGTAATTTACAAGCTTTTGCTTTGTACATACAAAAGACAGATGTCAAATTTGATCTATACTCAATAACCAAGGAAATGGAGACACAGGTGCATATTATTTCTGTATTTCTTTTTGTCATAGAATGTAGATTACCATTTTCCTTTTCTTTTTTCCTCTCTCTCTCTCTCTCTCTCTCTCTCTCATATCTAGTTCTGATATTGGTTTGATTTTTTGCTCTACACCTGAAAATGATAGTGTCTTGAAAAGATTAGACGTTAGTTGTTGAGTGTGGTTCTTAGTTGTGGATGACTTATATTCTATTTGTTGAATACTTGAATTTATGCTATAACTGTAACTCTTTTCAGATTAAAATTAAATAGATATAGTGCTTCTTCCTGCATGACCATTCAGATTACTGCATACTGCATACTGGATACTTATTCTTTTTTGTTTATGCCATTCAGATTGGATATGAATTTGACTTCATCAGAGAGGCTCATGCTATGGAAAAGATTCGACATTTCCTATATGAGAATAACAAAAAGACTCCTGTTTTGGTGCCACGAGTGATACGGGATATGGTCAGCAGGTACATAATGCCACACCCCATTTTTATGTGGTCAGGACTTGCAAACATGGATTAAGATGATAATAGGTTATTTTGATAGCATGAGACTGTTTATTATTTTTATTTTGAAAGTTAATATAAGGTTGTTTCAATTGAGAAACATCTTATGTAAAAAAACACTTATTTAGCCATAGAAAAGGGTTAAACTTGTTTGAAGCTAAAAATCACAATACCTTTGTCCCCATGCTGCATTTTGCAAATTCACTTTGTCAATTTTTTGTACTGCTGCATTTCTGGTGCTTTATTTCATTTGACAAACCTTTTGTTAATCAAGTATTTCTTTGTTTGGTTAGGAGGGTCTTAGTGATGGAATATATGGATGGAATTCCAATCCTTAATCTTGGTGATGAAATAGCAAAAAGAGGAATAAATCCTAGTGGTAAGATTGCAGCAGCAGCAAAGCAGTAAGCGTCTAGACTGTCACTGAGAGTATGGGTTACTTTTGCCATATTTTGTTTATATAAGTAGCTGTTACATGCACATGAAGTTTTTCTTGTTTTCACTAATATTTATTTACTTTTGAGTCCTTCATTTAAACATGGAGACATTAAATTCCATTTTTTTTAAAAAAAATGATAAAAGTGTAACTCTCTTTAAATCCCTTATTTCTCTGGTAAAGTTACTTCTAGGTTTCTTTATACCTTGGTGGCATACTTTTTTTTTTTTTTTAAATTGCTGGCTGGCCTTTTTAGTCACTTCTTAATTCTTTAGATATTTCTTGCTAGATTTTTTCTCTAAATTTGTTACCAATATTTTCCTGAAATCAGTTTTCTTGTTCTTTAGATTTATATATATTTTTAGATAAAATTTGCTATGTTGTAATTCTTTACAATCACAGAGTAATGAATCCCTTTTTCTGGTTGCCTTTCTAATAATGTAGTCGATATTATCTTCTAAAAAAATAGTGTAGGATACTTATATTAAACTTTCTCTAACTGTAGGAAAATCCTTGAAAGTTTGACACTAGCATATGGGCAAATGATTCTGAAGAGTGGTTTCTTCCATGCTGATCCGCATCCGGGAAATATACTTATCTGTAAAGGTTCAGAGGTAATTGGGCAATTAATATCTGTTTTTTTAAGGTTTATTTCTTTTTTATTTTTAGATTTTATTTATGCATATTATTATTTGAATGCTGCTTACCATTCTCTTTTAAATGAATAGCTTAAATTATAGGTTGCATGATATGAAGAGACAGAATACTAATTAAACCTGTGGTTTTGTAATGTTAGATTTGCATGCCAGACCAATTTATAAGCTCTACTTGTGTCTTTTCTTTTTCCCGCAACAGGTTGCCTTACTAGACTATGGGCAAGTGAAGGATCTCCCAGAGAATTTGAGGCTTGGTTATGCTAGTCTTGTTCTTGCCATTGCTGATAATGACCCTATAAGAGCTGCAGAGAGCTACAGGTACTAATCATTGCCTATAAGTCATTTTGGTCCTTCGCTTCTAATGAATTGCCTGTTGGTTTGCCAAGAACTATCATGGAGATTCAAATGGAAGAAGAAAAAAAAAGAGATTTGATGCGCTATTTGTTTATTGCTATATTTTAACTGACTAGTAGATGTGGTAAAATGCAGGTCATATTTATGTATCCAATATAATTTTATGTGAAATATGGCTTGGTTTGAGAAGTTCTGACGATGTCCCAGAATTTTTTGAGGTTTATTGGTTTTGAATGTTAATATTTGTATCAAATTGATTTTTCCTATTTCATAGGGAGCTGGGAATTGATACCTTAAGCCAATGTGAAAACGAACTACAGGAATTGCTGAGGTTGGCACAGACGATGTTTGATACAAAACTACCCCCTGGAGTGGTGATGCTGCAACCTTTCTCGGAAGAATCTTCAATTAAAAAGATTGCTGTTCGGGTATGCTTTAGAATCGTCAACTATTAAATTTGCTTACCTTGTGGACAATTCTCCTAGACGCACATACATATAATTTTTGCTTAGATGTTTATGTACCGGTTTTCCCATATTATTTCAAATGTTTCGTTGCATTTGTAAACCAGACTGAAGTAAAACCTCTTTACTGTAATACTATGTAGCATTTGAAACAAGTCTTGGAAGGGTTTCCTCCGCAACCGAAAGTTTATTAACAGGGAATTCAATCCCACTGATGTGGAATAGGGGATTAGTTATGTTTCATATGAAGTGCTTCTGATCTACCAAGGGTACCAAATTTTAAAAAATGCATAGGGAAGTTTTTATTATTAATTTGGCATGCCAAAATGCATAAATGAATGAATAGATATGTTCAAAGCTATTCACTTTGAGAAATTAAACAAATGAAATGCTGTATTTTCATTACAATATTGAGGATTTGTGAATAGGATATAGAAGATACTGTTACTTTAATTTCCCATGAGTTCCTATAGCTTTTTATTTGAATATATCAACTTTGATGGCTATATGTTGGTTCTAAATAATAATACAAAATGTTTGTACTTGGTACACAAAATTCCCATGTCAAAGGGGTCTGGGAGAGAGAATAATATGATCATCCAAAATAATTTATTTGAAAGAGTGGGCTTGGACTCTGGACATTAGGGGAACAAGTAGGAAGTTTGATGTGGGTACCTACCTTATGCTGTTACATTTTCTTCTGCTGAATTACATATTGCTTCCTTATTGGGACTTGGCTATGTTAGGCTTTTCCTGAGGAGCTATTTTCTGTACTTCGGACGGTGCATCTCTTGAGAGGGCTTAGTGTTGGTCTAGGAATCAACTACTCTTGTGCAGAACAGTGGAGATCCATTGCAGAAGAAGCTTTGTATTGTGCTGGCAGGTTAAAAGGTGACCCTTCTTAACTCTTTTAAGTTTTGAGAAAATAGGGACATTGTGATATTGCATGGCAAAGAGATAATTAAGATTGCTTTTACATGCATTCACTTTCTCTTGCTAAATGAGGTCTTTTGCATTTTCTTGCCATTGCTTGTGTGTATCTACTTTCTCATGCTATATGATGTCTTCTGCTGTTTAAAATCACATTTTATGTTTAAAATCACATTTTATCTTACCTTATAACGCTACCAAATGCACAAGTGTTCCAACACTTAGAAGTGGTTTTCTTTTATTTTGTGGAGTACATACTATACCGTGAGTAGAATCATTTTTCTGCGAGGGATGTGTCTGAAACTCTCAATGCCTCCAGTCTTTGAGAAATCATTCTATAAACCGGTGTACTACGCCTCCCTTTCACATTAGGGTGGATTACATTTGTGGGACCTACAGGTGGGGCCCACCTATATGTGAGAATAGGGTGTAGCACACCAAGTGCACTGAATGATTTTGCCTAGCCTAAATCTATATCTAACTTTTGTGTACATGCCTAACTTTCTTGATTGGTATTATTTCAGGTAAGGATATGAAGAGTAGAGTTCGTAGACGTGGTTTATCAAGAAGATTTTTTCGAAGAGTAGGCATAAATTAGTTTGGAGCTTTTTATGTTTCTTGTTTGCTAATGTACTAATCAAGCATTCAAACCTCTTTTATTTTTTTACTTAGAAAAAGGAGAAAAAAGAAGAAGGAAGTTTGATCCATTTGTTGTATATATTCAGTTATTTGACATCATTTATGATCACCACAAGCTCTTGTATAATGCCTTAAGATACAGTTTCAAGTTGTAAAAGTTCTCTATTGGCATTTCACAATTATTATTACTTTTTTCCATTGACATCATGAGTGTAATCCAACGAAGTACTGTGAACCAGTTGATTGAAGCTATTGAGTCCATGTCAAACTCAAGCTTGGAAAGCCACCTCCCCTACTTGCCCATAGTCCGAATGAAACAGACTATAGCTTGTTCCAAGTTTTACCTAACAGATATGTTTTGCTCCTTAAAACATTATAATTATAATTTATTTAGGGCCATTCTGTTTATATAATACCGTGGCACTGGCGACTAATGAACATGTACTCAGCATAGCTAGTGCGTTAGGAACAACTTATTTGCAGTAGCTTATGCATAGTGTTTCTTAAAAGATATAATTTTTGGTAACTTTTATGTTAAATGCGTGACAATAAAAAAAAATAATAATAAAGCAAAAAAGCTTTTCCAAAACGCACTCACCTGAATATGATTGAATGAGGTTGACAACAACATATTTTCATTGTAAAGCATTCTTTATCTTGGTGGATTCTTTAGTGTTGGTGTGGTATGACATATTTTCATTGGCCTGGGCAAAAGTATAATTGTATCTAGAATGTATATAATTCCAATAAGCTAAAGTATGAAAAAAAAAAGTAATCAAACAGTCATTTTCAGCATCCAAACTGAGCAGTAGGAGAAGAAACTATAATTGATGAGGGTAACCACTTTAATGGCCTTGCTTGGTTAGAAGCTTTCACTATTGTGCTTGGCCCCAAATAAAACCCACTTACAAGGCCCCATTTTTGGGGCCATCCAATCAATCAGCCTTTCTATTTTTTGTTTTTCAGAATGTTAGATCTATCGGTATGTAAACAATCACTTGGAATTCTACCCAAATGGTATAAGGTATGTTAAAGTTAAGAATAGCTCTTAAATAAAAATATTATCAAGCCCTGGGAACCCAATAGGCCCAAAAATTAGAACAATGCTGAATGTTAGTGGAATGGGCTCGGGCCCAATAGTTAGGTTGATACTTGATAGTTGAGCGTTAGTGAAATTATTCAATGTATCTAGTGTACTACACCCTCCTCTTATATAACTATATGACTTATTTATGTGGCCAAAAACAACAAACGAAAAATTTTGTATTATTGTGTAAACAATTTACAATTTGAAAAATTGTAATACTCCCACACTTGAAAATTATTTGTTCACCTTTAAAAAATCCAAAATTTTTTTTTTTGAGGAAATATGATTTACTGTATTGTCTTTGAAATAAATTTTCTTTTATATATATATAAAAAAAAAAACTCCCATGAATTTAAACTCAAATAAACTAAATGGGAAAAGAGTGTTAAGTGGGCCTGAGTAGGGCCTACTTGAGTGAGTTGGTAATTGGGCCATGAGTCCATGACTGAACATAAACCCGGCCCAACCACTATATCAGTTCCAAAACAAAAAAAAGTGTATAGAGTACGATTCCCGCTATTCTTTGATGAAACTCCCGCGTCACTCAGATTAATAATAAGAGACAAAAACTTTCTCATTTTCGAACCTCAGATTAGAGAGAGAGAGAGAGAGAGATGTTTGGGAAAATCAGAGGAGCTTCGACTTCGTCACTGGACAGCTTGGAGTTGGAGAGACCAACTTCCAAGATTTTCAGAGACGACCCTCTCTCCATTTATGGTACTCTCTCTCTCTCTCTCTCTCTAGCAGAATACTAGGATTATTGATTGGTTCATGAAATATATGTTTCACAACCATTTACATTAGATCCTTGTTTGTTGTATTTAAAAAAAAAAAAAAAAATTTCGACAATCTCGGTTGATGTTTTCATTGAACTAATAATGTTTTCAAGTTCCGTGTTGAAAACATTATCCGTAAGCTGATGGGTTGGAACTTTTTTATTTTTTTTAATTTGGTTTAAAGCTCGGGTTGGGTCAGGAAGGATTCGGGTCGACCAAAATTTCAAAACTGACCCAAAATTTGACAGGTTGATTTGTTTTATATTTTGGGATTTATTTGTTTAAATTTGTTATTTAGATGTTTTGAGAATTACTTGTGATGAAATTGGAGTATTAGAATTAGACCCAATTGTGTAAATTGTAATTTACTAAAACAATAGACTTTTAAATAGTTGAATATTAAGCTTGATAAAAAATGGCCTCAATCCAATGACTAAACCCAACCCAATTTGCCTCTATGGGAAATGGGATTGGGTTAGGTTGGTTGGATTAGAGACTATGCATACCCCCTTTGAGTTCATGTGTGTATAAATTGTAACATGCTTAATAATTTTCAGAATTGTCAGGTAAATACTGATCAGTTTCTTACATAGAGGTTGTTCTTGTTTATAATATGGGGATGTTTGTGATCAAGTGTGCTCTATGAACATAAATTTGTATCAATTGAGATTTAAAGCTATACATAGTACCGACTTCAGCTTTAGTGTTAGCAGTGTAAGATAGTGTGTTAGTGTTGGAAGCTTGTGCAGAAGGGTTGAATGGTATTCTTTTCGAGGTCATCAAATTAAATTTGATTCCTTTTTGTTGCAGAGGTTACACTCATGAAGCTTAAATTAGGCTCTCAACGTGAGCTAAGTTCACACTCTGAGCAGACAGTGCCGCAGATAGAAACTGATTCTGCTTCAAGCTCCTCTTGTGCTGGGGTGATGAAGATAAATGCAGATTGTTCTGAAAAATGTTCTCAAGACATTGTGGTTTCCCCTTATGAGAAGGCAATGGCAATAGATACAGAATGTTCATCTGGGAGTGTTTCGCCGGGTTCAATTGATTCTCCTTGTTCAGGCAGCAAGAAACATCTACCGAACAGGAATGTTTCGGTTCTTTACCTCTTTTCTAAATATAAGGATTCTCATCAACAAGTTGTAAGCTCATCCTGTGAGGACGCGATGCCAATAGAAGATGGTTGTTCTGAAAGTTCTTGGACAAATTCAAGTGATTGTCATCAGTCTCTTAAAAGCATGGAACATCAGATGGATCAGGAATGTGTAACCTCTTTAGCTCTGCAGAATGTAAGATCTGAACTAGGATGCGCTTAATTCAGGCTCACTTGGCTGTTTTATAAGTTAATTTACTTGGAAGTCAATTGTTTCTGATGTTGTCTCAATGCCCATGCATGGGGAAATGTTGTTATGTATGGAAAAGAAAGTCAGCTATCAAAGTTTCAGTGTTATTGCCTACATAATGTTCAGCCTTGAGCATTAGGCTCTCTCTCTTTTTCTGGGTGTGTGTAGAATATTGTAATCCGTATGCGTGATGTGTAAGCCCATGTTTTCTAGTATGCACGCACTTCTCCAAGAATTAGGTTGAAATACAATCACAAATGAGTTTAATGTTTGCAGTTGAAGGCAAAACTCAACCTTTGGATTGGAGGTTGTACTAGAAGATATGGAATAAGGAGAAGACTGAAAAAAGGATTGTGTTGAAGTGTATTTGAATAAGCTTAAAAATCCAGCTTATATTAGTTTTTATTTATTTATTTTTTAAGTCTCACGCATACGAGTTTAGGAATTGTGGGTTTAAGTAGTCGCAAGTCCTATGAGTGCCTGTGGTCCCATACCATTACGCCATGCAGGGGTTTAAGTGGTGTATGGACAGCGATTGCACCTGCGAGCCCTAACTAATCATGGAGGTAAAATAAACTAATGATGATAAATTATCCCGAAGGACCTACATTGGATTACCAAGATGGATCCTCATCTGGTTATATATAAATATATTTGCTGAGTGACTACTTGCGTCAATTCTATAGTTGCTTAGCTAGCCAAAAAGAAAAACCTATAGTTGCTCTATTCAAATTTGGATAATCATTTGATTGGCATGGTAAATTCAGTCAACAAATAGTATAGTCCCTCTGTTTACGTGGATGATCAATTGATTTCAACAAACTTGGGTTTGCAAGATTTGTACCTAAGATAACTGACTGGTTCAATAAACTTGGGCTGCCAAATTGAAGTAAATTCATCATATGGAAGTTCAGAAACAGAATGCAGTAATTCCAAGCCGCATAATGCATTGTTCTTATTGATGGCACTCAGTAAGATGCAGCTTTGTGCAATACCCCATAGTAGACTGAAATCAATAGGTCTTAAGTGCCAGACTGATTCACAAGATTTGTATGGGAAATAACATGGACAAAAATGATCGTTCATTAGGAAATCCTTTATTGTACACAATAGCAATATTTCCTACAAGGTAGGAGCAAAGAAAAATACTTGTTTAACTTCTGGTGTCAACTTCACGAGTGAAAAATATCAGAAACACCCACAAAAATGAAGTAGGATGAAATTTCTGCATATCTCAACTGTAACATGGAAATTCCATAAATTGCTTTAAGTCACAAACGAATCATTTGACACTAGAAGTACAGGTGCAAAGAAGAGTTTCTTAAAAAATGTACAGGTTGTAGAAATGAGAACTAAGTGAAGGCTCACTCCCTAAGCCATGGTGCCTGAGCTGGTGTCCACTGACATAGTTCACCTTCTTTGAACCAAAGAGCTGCAGAGATGCAAATTGTGTGTGTAAGAGAGAGAGACAGGAAAGAGTTCATGTACACAATACATGCCTTTTTTTTTGATAAGTAACATAAGAAATTTTATTTAAAAAAACCAACCAAGTACACTAAAAGTGTAATACAGTGGCACAAATCAAGAACCTAGATTACAACGATCAATAAGATTGAGGAGAGAAAAACAAGAATAGGAAGGCAAAACTAAACTCCACTCAAGGAGAGAACGGAAAAAGAAAAACTTAATGTCAATAATAGACTGTTCACAACCCTCAAAGGGTCTAACATTCCACTCCCACCATAAGCACCAAAACTAACAATGTTTCACAAACCTCCATAAACCTATATTTCAATGTCTACCAAACTTCCCCTGCCAAGAAGCTAACAACTCACTAACTTTATACGGTGTAACCCAATGTATACCAAACAAACAAAAAACCATAGACCACAACTCATATGCTATAGGACAATGAAGAAGAAGATGATTTACCGATTCCCCACACCTTTTACACATAAAACACCACTCTAACATTGCAATATGCCTCTTTCAAAGATTATCTGTAGTTAACATCTTACCTAAGGCAGCAGTCCAAGAAAAGAATGCTACTCTAGGAGGAACCTTTAATTGCCACACCATTTTCCAAGGAAAATTAATGACAGAAGAAGGAGAAGAGTGATAGAAGCCTTCAAACTCAAAACCTCTCCTCATTGCTGGCTTCCAGCAAAGTTTGTCCTCACCAACACCTCACACATTTGTGGAATAAAGCACCACCCAAAAGATATCAAACGATTTTGACTCCCAATCTTGTGGTGGACGACGAAATTGAATGTCTCAATGAAGCCTCCCATTAGAGAAACGCATAACCTCTGACACAAAAAACTCCCTTGTCTGACTAATACTATACAATTCTGGAAATGCTTCCTTAAGAGAACAATCCTTACACCATACATCCTCCCAAAACTTTATCCTAGTACCATCATCCACATCAAACCAAAGAAATTTAGAAAAGTCCAGCCAATCACTTCTAATGGATTTCCACACACTAACACCATAGGTCCCTAACATTGGTTTGGTACACCAACCACCCACTTCATCCCCATATTTAGCCTCAATGAATGTACACAATACATGTCTAGCAAGCATTACGTGATTACTAATTGCGATTACTAATTGCAAAAATGACCGTTAAGCATAACATGATATTTTACCTATTTCACGCTTGCCATTCTCAGGACTGTCACTTCCATGAACCACATTCCTGCCAAAATTTTTCATCATAAGACCTTGTCTTTGGAAACTAATTTGATGAAATGCAAAGTAAAAATTCTTTTCCAATTCTTTGTGATTAATTTACATTAAACTAGTCAAGCACCAAAGACTAAAGCCTCTAACCTTCCGGTTTGAACAGCAAGGTCTCCTCTTATTGTGCCAGGGTCAGCTTGAAGAGGATCTGTAGACCCTATAAGCTTCCGCGCAGATGCAACAACACCAACGCCCTCCCAAGCCTTGCAAAAATAACTTATGATCAGTCTTGAAACTTACAAATATTTTAGATTCATTGGGAGAGGGGGGGGGGGGGGGGGGGAAGAAAAATTATACCATGCACACAACTGGACCAGAAGTAATGTAATCAATCAGCTTAGGGAAGAATGATTTGGACTTGAGATCCTTATAATGTTCCTGTAACCATAAACAACAAACATCACATGCATAGTAATTTAGGTATCTCAAAGAGGATGTAAAAATCAATGCTCAAGTAACCATCAAACAGACATCAAATTAACACTAGTTACAACCATAGTCATAAATTGGTAAATTACATTGTTGTCCTATTGATTTTCCCGAAAGCATGGAAATTAATATGAAAGCTGGTCATGCTACACCAAGTTTATTACATGGCCTTTGTGTTCGAACCCCTTTCCCTCTTCCTTGTGTGTGTGTTTGTTTCTTAAAAAAAAAAGGTTTATTACATGGCCTATTACTTCCTTAGCAATTAAATGAAGCAGCATTTAGTGTTTCCATCATATGCAAAACCTCTTCAACAATTTCACATCACAATTGTAACTCAATTTCCAATAACGACAATGGAAATACTGAATTGGAGTTTCTACATATAAATTAATAAAGTAAATACAATGACAAACGTCACAAACCTCTGCCAATTCTTTTGGGCACTCGAAGAGCTTCAAGCCAGTCAATTTAAATCCCTTCTTCTCAAACCTTGAAATAATCTCTCCAACCTGTAACAACTCAACCCAAATATACAAATTCATGCCAGGAAATAACAATTAAAAGAAAAGGAAGCTCTTTTATACAATAAAAGTGCTTAAACCCTACATGGCAACAAATTAAGCCAAAAAATTCCCAGGAAACTATTAATTTCCCTCAACCAAGACATGCAGTTGGGCTCAATGCCTCAATCTATTAGAGATTTTTTTTCTAAGGTAATGAATAATGTAAAGTCTTAGACTTTTCCCCCATTCTTTCTCAGCAACCAAATTTGACATAGGTTTGTTAAGAATTGCAAACAAATTAAAGTAAAGCTTACAAGTCCACGTTGCACAGCATCAGGTTTCACCATTATATAAGTTTCTTCAACTTGTTCCTGCACACACAATGACACCAAGAAAGACAACAAAAAAAAAAAGTACAAAATTTTCAAATGGGGTTCTAATAAACTTTGCAAATACCGAATAAAATGAGAGAAAACTCAAATGGGTTTTCGATAATTGAGGTAAAAATTTGAAAATAAAGAGGAAGAGAAGCAAACCATGGAAGCAACCAAGTGGGGCAAGAAGATATGGGTTTTGTGAGAGAGGGTTTTGGCATGGGGACGAGATGGGGAATATGAGAAAAGATGGGACTTTGAGTAGAATGCAGCTAAGTGGAGGTGGTGTTTGGTGCGTTGGATAGGGCAGTGAGTGTAGGATAAGCTGCAACTAGTTCTCTGAGTTTGTGAGAGGCATGGTGGACTCGCTCTACCGAACACTGCCTGAGCTTCCATCCTCTGTCTCTCTCTCTCTCTTCAACAATACGAGTGCATTTATATATTATAAGGAGCCAAAATTACTTGAGTACCCCTATCTTATTTTGTCCTTCATTTTGTGATCCATAAAGTAAAAACAATGCTAAACACACGACACAACCAAACTAATTTTAAGTCTCACCAAAAAAAAAAAAAAAAAAAAACTAATTTTAAGTGTTAATGGGTTATTTGACGGTTTCTTATTAAAACAAAAAAAAAAATGTTTAGTTAAAAAAAATGGTAAGCTAGACCCATTTTACAATATGTGAACCGGTATATTGTAATTAGTGTAATGTTATTTTTATATGAAATCACCGACTTTACTTTAATAATATACTAATCACAATATGTCTCTCTTATGATTATGTTTGTGTTTATCAAATTTGATTATATATAGTTATATACAATAAATCTAATGATACAAAATTTTGTAATATATATAATTTTTACAATATTAGAATCAAATAATGTGATATGTTGTGATTGTTATATAATAAAGTGATTTTCATGGTGAATTCATGTGAAAAAGATAATCATAATTTGTTATCTTAACTTATTGTGAACAAAAATTGTGATAATATTTATGGCCTGCTTGCATTGCTATGTTGTATATTTGATTTTTTTTATTATTTATTTTTATGATATGGATTTTTATAAGAAATATTTCATCCAAATGGGGACAAGATTTTACAACTCACAAGGGGATGATAAATCAATTGGTATTACCTACCGTATTAGCCATGCATATGAGAATTGTTTGGACTAAAGAAATTAGGAATTCCAAATTTGAGTTGTTCTCTACTTCTGTGTTTTTATTAAAGTTGGAGGGAAGATAGAAGGAAAGAAAAGTAGGAGAGGAAAAAAGAAAAAAGGAGAGAGGAAAAGACAATCCTTTATTTGGTTGAGATCTATATATATATATATTTTAATAAATTTAGACTTAGAATAGGTGCTCTTAACTCAAACATGTCTATATATTTCATTATGTAAGCGTACAAAAATGGATCAAATATACCGAATGGGCCGAAGTGGACATAATAGGACTGAATAGGACTAAGGTGGACCGAAAAGGAGCAAAGTGGACAGAATGGACTGAATAGGACCAAAGTAGACTATATAGGACCGAATAGAACCAACATAGACCGAATAGGACCAAAGTAGACCGAATAGAACCGAGTGGACTGAATAGGACCAAAGTGGACAGTATAGGACCCAAAAAAATTATAATAGACTGAATAAGACCAAAGTGGACCGAATGGACCGAATAGGCCACAGTAGACCGAATGAAATATAATGGACCGAATAAGACCAATGTTGAATGAATAAAACCGAATGGACCGAATAAAACCAATATTGACCGAATAAAACCAAATGGACTGAATAAAACCAAAGTGGACCGAATATGATTCATATGACCAAATTGGACTGAATAGAACCAATGTAGATTATAGACTGAAAAGATCCGAAGTGGACCAAATAGGACCGAATAGAATCGAATGGACCGAATAAGATTATAGTGGCCCTAAGTAGACCAAATAAAACAAAGTGGGCCAAATAGGACTAAAGTGGACTGAGTAGGACACAATAAGACCAAATTGGAATTAATAAGACCTAATGGACCGAATAAGACCACAATGGACCGAATAGACCAAAATGCTAGGTTGAAGTGGCTCAATAGAAACTTAGCAAATGGATATCAATAGAAACTTAGCAAATGCTAGGTTGAAGTGGCACAATCTAATGGATATCAACTAAAACAGCCAAAAATTTGGACGAGTCAAAAAGGTTTGCTTTTAAATAAACAAAAAACTAGCAACTCGTCCATAGGCAAATGCTCGTCCAACAAATAGACGAGGAACAATGTTGAAGTCAACAATGATAACACCATTCGTGGACGAGCCATTCTGAATTCAAAAAGTAAAATTGAGCTGAACGTGGACAGCCTTCTATCAAGGACGAGTCAAAACGTTATTGGAATGCAAACTAAGTTTATCCATACAATGAGTAAATGAAAAATAGAGCAAACATTCATTCATTAATAAAAAAAAAAGGGGGTGGACAACCTACGTCCAAAAAACCCTTAGTTGAAATAAACAACTGTTTAAAGTCTCGTCCTAAAACTGTGGACGGAGAAATTGTACTTAAATTACATCCAATGATCCAAAACAATGGACCAGATAAAGATAAAAAAAAAAAAAAAAACTAAGTATAAAGGTTGTCTTCATTGGGGGGGATCGGTGGTAGGGTCGTCCTGAACTTGCTGAGTGGTGGCATCATCCTCGATGTTGATATCCTCTGAGCTCGTTTGAAGAAGGGAGCTTGTAGCAGTACCACCAAGGTTGAGCTTAATGGAACTGAAGTCAAGGTTAGGAAAATTTTCCATGGCGTCCATTCTGAAGTCTTCAAACCCAGCTGCATAGTTTGCGTTCAAGGAATCAGTGTACTTCTTGGACGCCTTGAACTCTGCAACCGCGTCTCCCTTAGCTTTCTCAAGAAGAGCACTCAGCTCGTCATTCCTCTTTTGGAGATGATCAAGACGAGTGTCCTTCTCTATGACATCAGTCTTCAGCTCCTCCACATGGTCCTGCAGCTCCTTCACTTCGTCCTTGGCCTTGCCTGCCACTTCGGCCCATCTTTTGCTCTTGTCCTTGACCTCCTGTATCCTCCTTTCCAGTAGGATCCTCGTCTTGTCCAATTTTGTTGCTTGTCTGGACACAGTGATGAACTTAGACATGGCCTGCGTAAAATTTAGTTTTTAGACAAAGCATAATTAAGTATTGATAAGACGAGATAAAAATGAGATGAAGTTTACCTTGAAGAGGTCATGAACACCAGAGTGCTCAAAGTCCTTCAAAGACATGTTGTAGCAGGCCGCCACGTCCTGGCCAGTCACAACCCTTTCAAACCTCTCCCAGGCTAAGTTTTCATCTTCAAGGAGGTTTGGAGAGACTCGACTAGAGGGCTGAGATGAGGTAGGCACTTGGGCTGTAGACGGCATGTTCATGGACGGAGGATTAAAGAGCTCGTCATCAATGTCATGAACATGGACGGGGGGTTGTTGGGCAGGAGGGACAGAACTAGGCTTGACAACCCCATGCTTGGACAACCCATGCTTAGCTTTTTTCTCCCTGTGTCGACTTGGAAGATTCCCCAAGTCAACCCCCTTGGACAAACTTTTCCTTTTATCACCTACTGATGGACGAGGCTGGGATTGGACCCCCTGTACAACTCCCTCGTCCACCACGTCCTTACCTTTGTTTTCTTTCATTGTAGCCATTCCTAAAAAATAAATAATAATAAATAAATAAAATTATTAATTATTAAAAAAAAAAACACACTTACGTCTATGGACAGTAAGCTCGTGAGCAATGGCTTTAGCAGATGGCTCAGGACCCAAACCCCAAGCAGTAAGACGTCTCAGGCTCACCAAAAAATGGAACGTCCTGTCAATGTACAGACGAGCCTTTTGAATTCGCTCAATATAGAACTTGCTCAAGTGAGGCCGTCTAACACCTACAAAAAAAGAGAAAAGCGTTAGACGTGAACAATCAAACTAGATATATATGAACACATCAGGACGGACAACCTCAAACATACCTTCAAGACGAAGGTTCCCTAACTCTCTTGTATAGGAACCAATTGGATCCCTGCCAACCTCAATTGGTTTCCCAGCCCAGGGGCTAGAGACGAAGAAGAACTCCGTCTTCCAGTTCCTGTCTGAGGTGACCAAAAACTTTTTCAATCTATAGTCTTCCCCTCTAGCTGTGAATTGATGGAAGCCAAGGGATTGATTAATCTTGGAGGGTTTATAGCAGTAGAGGAACTCGTCCACAGTAAGAGGACGATCCCCCCCAAAAACCTCCCTCCATAAGACTTGCATGGAAATAATTAGCCTCTATGTGTTGGGGTTGAACTGACAGATGGCCAAGCCTAATCTAGTGAGCAACTCCCTAGCAAAGGCATTGAGAGGCAACCTCAAACCCCCCAAGAGGTAAGCCTCATAAATATTAACTCCAAAATGGGGTTGGCAACACCATTCCCCATGGACTGGTATCCTAGGGTTTAAGCTATCAGGGATTTGGTACCAAGCCTTGAGAGACTTTAACCTTTTGCTGTCTGTCGTGGACGGAATATCTATAGCACAACTATAAATTACCTTAACCTCATCCTCGACAGTGGATGAGGGAGCACTTGTGCCAGCCCTTGACCCAGACTTAGTTCTCATCCTAAGTCCTTCCTGAAGAACCTCCAAAGGAACTCCAGGGAAGCCTAACATATACTCTTTTGAAATATTACCCCCACTACTACTACTGTTGCTATCATTACTACTACTATCACTTGACCCACTAAAGCTACTTGGTTCATTGAACTCGTTTATGGCTTTCTCGAGGCTATTACTAGACGAGGAAAGGACAATCTCAATCATTTTTTGGAAACTTTAAACCTAAGGACAAGAGTGAGGAAAATACCTGGATCTAAGTGATGACTATGGACGCGAGAAACTTCTAGCGAGGCCCTAGGACGAGGAGTGTCAGGGAAGAAAAATTTCAGAAATGAGGGGGGTAGCTTAAGAAGTCCACTATTTATAGGCAAAGACTTTAGTACCTGAAACGACACAACCAATCACGAGCTGACACGTGGCACACTCCTCGAAAAATGAGTCGACGTGAACTTTCACTAGTGAGATCGTGACACATGACGAGTTTACAGAGACATAAATACACGCGTCCAGAGAGCAACACCATGTCACACCTCCTAGACGACCCATGGACAGGGGGGCAACTGACAGTGTCCTAAAATAACCCAACTCCAAGCTCGTCCGTGGAGGTCGTCCAAAGAAGAAACAAAGATGACTTAGCCCATGAACCTCGTCCATGTCAGGGTCGTCCATCCATAAAGACTCTTGGACGGCCTACAAGGACTTCAGACGTGGTTACCACATGCAATCCCTGGATGAGGTCAATACACTTGTTCCAGAATGCAAACGTGAAATCAAAGACAGTGCCACGAAACCATCTTTGATGACAGTTACAAAACGTATGACCAAATAATATAACTTCCATAGCAGTTATGGAAGTTAACTCTGAACCTTCCGACCTCCTCCAATATAGGAGAAGTTATCAAGTAACCGCTTATAGCATGCACTATATAAACAACTATCACCAATGAAAAGGTACAAAAAATCTTTTCTAAGTAATTTGGAATTCTTAAAGTTGAGAGAGATATTAACTTCATCATCGGAGGGTTTTTGGCCGGTCCACCCCGGTCACCTCTAATAGTTTGTTCATCTCTTTAGGTTCTTTCCAGATTATCTTTTCGCCATCGAAATCTAAAGCATCCAGTCTACTGATTTTGTCACGTATCATCAAATATAAGTCATTCTTTTAGGATGAATCCGTCCATTTGATGGACTTCATAAATATGAGTCATCTCTTTTAGACGAATCTATCCACTTTGTAGAACCCATCCACTTTGTGGGTTTGATAAATATAAGTCATCCCTTCAGGATGATTCCGTCCACTTTATGGACTATAAATATAAGTCATCCCTTTAGGATGAATCCGTCCATCTGATGGACTTTATAAATACGAGTCATCGCTTTTGGACGAATCTGTCCACTTTATAGAACTCGTCCATTTTGTGGGTTTGATAAATATAAGTCATCCCTTCAAGATGAATCCGTCCACTTTGGACTTAATAAATTCAAATCACCCCCCTTGAGACTTAATGATTATGTAGATAGCATATATATATGTCATTTCTGAATAGCTCCTCTTATTGTGGTAATCATGCATAAAAATTGTTCTTAAAAGATAAAAACTTACCATTCGGACATAAAAGAACCTATAGATAATAAAAACTTAAAAAATCAATAAACTGGAAATGAAGAGTATTGTTGTTCATGTTGTTGTCTACTAGTAGCACTTCATTAAGTGCTCCGTGTTCCAGGGGTGGTGCAATTTTTGCCTGTCCAACGTCTCCAGGTGGTATGTTCCCTTCCTATGCCATGCTTTGATCCTGTATGGTCCTTCCCAATTAGGTCATAGCTTCCCTTGGGAGGTATCTTTTGTGGCACCCGTCACCTTTCGTAAGACTTGATCTCCAACCTTGAAGTCCCTGCGTCTGACTTTTGTGTTGTAATGCTTGGCCATGAGGTTCTGGAACCATGCTAACCTTTGCTTAGCCGTTGCTCTGACTTCGTCCACCAAATCAAGCTGTAGGCGGATAGCTTCATCATTCCTTCTCTTATCATGGTTTCCCACTCTGTAGCTTGTGAGTCCTACCTCAGTTGGGATGACTGCCTCGTTTCCATATGCTAGTAGGTGTTCTTGTCGTCATCCTGTACGCCCATAAAATGCTTGGCAATTCTTTCGGCCATATACCCTTTGCCCCTTCGAGCCGAGTCTTGATGATTTTGAGTAAGGATCGGTAAGTGGCCTCAACTTATTCATTGGCTTGAGGGTGGGTAGGGGATGAGTAGTTATTCTTGATCCTTAATTGTAAGCAAAAGTCTCTGAACGCATAGTTGTCAAAATGCTTCCCATTGTCCGAGACTAGTACTTTAGGCATGTCGTACTTGCAAATGATATTCCTCCATACGAAACTTCGCACATTCCTTTCTGTGATGGTGGCTAGAGTTTCGGCTTCTACCTACTTGGTGAAGTAGTCTATACCGACCACTAGGAATTTCAGCTGTCGAATTGCTATTGGGAATGGGCCCATGATATCTAATCCCTATTGTGTAAAAGGCCATGGGGCTGTCATTGGGGTTAGTTCCTTCGTTGGCTGTCGAATGAGGTTGCCGAACCTTTGACACTTGTCGTAAGCTTTGACATATGCGATGACATCCTTCTGCATGGCAGGCTAATAGTATCTTGCATGGATTAGTTTGTGAACTAAGGACCGTGCTCCAGAGTGGTTCCCGTAAATTCCTTCATGGACTTCTCACATGACATAGTTTGCCTCCTCGAAAATAAAACATCTCAAGTACGGGTGGGAGAAGCCCCTTTTGTATAAGATGTCTTTAATTAGAACGAATCGTGTTGCTTGAACCTTCAACTTCCTTGCAACCTCCTTGCCATTGGGTAGTACTCCGTCCTTCAGATAAGATGTCCTTGGTGTCATCCAATTGCTCTCGAAACCTATCTCCTGCACACTGACACTGTCTATTAATGGTGAATGTTGAACGAAGGACAGTACTTGACTGGGGAAGAGCATGTGTTCTGCTGATGTGGCCTTAGCAAGACAGTCGGCTGGCTCGTTCTCTTCCCTTGGGATTTGAACAAATTTTTCTTAGAGTTCACTCACTTAATTCTTCATTTGCTCCAGGTACTTCTTCATACGTTCGCCCTTGCATTCGTAGTCGCCGTTTACTTGACTTGCAACCACTTAGGAATTGCAGTATACGACCACATTTACAGCCCCTATTGCTTTGGCTAGATCGAGTCCTGCTATAAGGGCCTCGTACTTCGCTTCGTTGTTGGTTGTAGGGAATTTGAGTCGGATCATGCATTCGATCTCATCACTTTCTGGAGAATGGAGTACTATTCCAGCTTCTCCTGCCCGTCCGTTTGACGATCTATCCTAGTGGATGCTCTATCGCGGTTGTGCTTTTCCCTCCTGGCCTTCTGTGTTGGTGAATTCTGCGATAAAGTCAGCAACGACTTGCCCTTTTATGGTCGTTCATAGGCAGTACTGTATGTCAAACTCATTCAACTCAATTACCCATAGTGTCATCCTTCTAATTACTTCAGGGCTACTCATTGCTCTCCGCAAAGGTTTGTCTATTAAGACGACCATAGTGTGGGCCTGGAAATATGGCTTGAGTTTACGAGCTGCAGTGACTAACACAAAGGTGAGTTGTTCCATTGAAGGGGTACCTTTCTTCTGCACCTCGAATTTCCCTGCTAGTGTAGTACACAGGCTTCTGTACTATGTCTTCTTCTCTGACCAAGGCTGCACTGACAGCTGCTAGGGAGACTGCCAGATAGAGGAATAATTCTTCCCCTGGTCTGGAGGGACTCAGCAATGGTGGGGAGGAGAGGTATGCTTTCAGGTCTTCGAATGCTTGCTGGCATTCAGCCGTCCATTCAAAAGACTTTTTCAATGTGTGGAAGAAAGGTAGGAACTTATCCGTTACTTTTGAGATGGACCTGCTCAGCGCAGCAACCTGACCATTCAAGTTCTGTACTTCCTTGATATTTGTTGGTGACGTCATCTCTATTATTGCCTGTATCATGTTTGGGTTTACCTCAATGCCTTTTTGGGACACCATGAACTCCAAGAATTTTCCTGTTGTCACCCTGAACGCACACTTGCTTGGATTCAGCTTCATGTTATAAGACCGAATGGTGTCGAAGGTCTCTTAGAAGTCGTTCAAGTGGTCGTCCTCCCGAATGCTTTTCACCAACATGTCGTCCACGTAAATTTGCACATTCCTTCCAATCTGATGTGCGAACATTTTGTTCATCAGTCTTTGATACGTGGCACCCGCGTTTGTGAGTCCGAATGGCATCACTTTGTAGTAGAAGAGACCTTGGCTGGTAACGAATGAAGTTTTCTCCTGATCGGTCTCGTGTAGCTTGATTTGGTTGTATCCAGAAAACGCATCCATGAAGCTCAATTACTGGTGTCTTGCAGTCGAATCCACCAAAATGTCAATCTACGAATAAGGGTAGCTGCCTTTGGGGCATGCCCTGTTTAAGTCCGTGAAGTCTATGGCTTTGTTCCATTCCTGCGCGAACACCCGTTTCTTCTAACAGATGGGAGAGAAGGAAGGCGATACGTTCAACTTATGGACTATGATTGAAGGGTCAATTCAGGGCATGTCCTCATGGCTCCAGGCGAACACATATTGGTTCTCCCTCAAAAAAGTTGTAAGCGCCCGTCGGATTGACGAGCTAGCCAGAGTTCCAACCCTGGTCGTCCGTTTGGGCCTAGCATCATCTAGGATTACCTCATCCAATCCTTCCACTGGTTCTGCCACCGTTCGCTGTTCCTCTATACATATAGTTTGCAAATGGTCATCCGTTTCCAGCATGGCAATGTAGCACTCGCGCGCTGCCACCTGATCTCCCCATACTTCTCCCACTCTGTACTTGGTTGCGAACTTGATCATCAGGTGGTAAGTTGAAGTTATAGCTTTCCATGAGTTAAGGGTAGGCTGGCCTAGGATGGCATTGTAGGTAGGCGACACAATTGACACAATTGACAACCAGGAAGGTGACATCCTTGGTAATTATCGAGGGTAGTCACCAACTGTTACGGGTAAAGTGACTGTATCAAAGGGATATACTTTTGTTCCTCCGAATCCAACGAGAGGTGCGTTAGTTGGAACCAGTCGTTCTCTATCAATCCTCATTTGCTGGAACGCAGGGTAGTAGAGGATATCAGCAGAGCTCCCGTTGTCTACAAGGACCTAGTGAGTATTATAGTCCCCAACATGTATGCTAACCACAAGCGCATCATCGTGCAGGTGTTGGAGACGTCGAGCATCCTCTTCTGTGAATCCTATTACGGGGCTATTGACCCGTGCCATCTTTGGGACGAAACCAGTTAGTTGGATGCTCTAAACCATGCGAAGGTAGGTCTTGTGCGCCTTCTTGGATGAACTGGAAGCTGTGCTACCCTCCATGATCATCCTTATGTCCCCCAAGAGTGGCTTAGGGCCCTCATCTTCTTTCCATGCGGGCTACTCTTGGGGCTAGTCCGTTCTTTCCTTCCTGATGAACCTTTGCAACTTTCCTTGCCATATAAGAGCTTCTATCTGCTGCTTCAAGTCATAGCATTTAGATGTATCATGGCCATGATTGCGGTGGAAGTGGCAGTACTTGTCTCAAGACCTCTTGCTGGGATACCCCTTCAACTTGCCAAGGAATGTTAGGGCTCCTTCAACCTTGATTTGCAACAAGACTTGATCGATGGTGGTGTTCAGTGGGGTGAAGCTTGCGAATCTCTCAGTAGGGGGTTTAGAACGTCTCTCCTCTCATTTGTCCCCTGTCCTCGCCATCTTCCGTTCTCTATCCTACCGCACATCTTCTTGTCTTTCGCTCTTCTCGGGCTTCTCTTCTCAGGCCAGTAATGCGTCTTCTACATTCGTGTATTTAGTAGCCTTGTAAAGTACACCTGACATAGTTTTTGGGTCATTTTTGTATAAGGAAAATAGAAATTTATCCTTTCGCAATCCATTGGTGAATGCAGTCACGAGAATCATGTCGTCAGCTTCGTCAATTGAGAGGACCCCCTTGTTAAAGCGGGTTATGTAAGACCTCAACGTCTTGTCCTCTCATTGTCTAATGCTCATCAGACATGCAGTGGACTTCTTATACCTGTGCCCCCTATAAAGTGCGAGGCAAACTGTGCTCTCAGCTCCTAGAAGCTACTGATGGAGTTGGGCGTCAGCTTGCTAAACCATACCTTCGTAGGACCTTTTAGCGTAGTTGGGAAGGCTCGGCACATGATTTCGTCTGTCACCCCTTGCAGGTGCATGAGGTTCTTGAACGACTCTAGATGATCTAAAGGATCTTTTGATTCGATGTAGGCTTCTACCTATGGCATACAGAATTTCGGTGGAAGAGGGAACAACGTGACAGGTGTGGTGAAAGGCAAGTTTGTTTGGTGGACTAACTTATCTTGGTCGCTTGACACCCATCCTCTGAGGGCGTTCATCATGAGGTCCATCCTTTCATTCATCATCTGCATCTCCGCGGCAGATGGACGGCTTGTATCTTGACGCTCTTGTCTGTAGGGCATTGCTACCTTTTGGCCCCTCTTGGTCCCTTCTCTCAGTGCTAGTTCCTTCCTGGTCCTCCTCCTAGGTATTGAGTGCTGCATTCTTTTGCTGCAGCTACTCTTCTAGGTCATGATTTTGCTTGGTGAGGTGTTCTACTGCTGCTGTGAGAGTTTAAACCTATCTCCCGAGGGTGGTAGTGCAAGGTTCTTCCCCTTGGTTGTTATTGGTGGTCGCCATTGAGCGAGTAAGTACCATGCAACTTTTTGTCTGGGAAGCGGTGGTATGGCTTACTTTCCCTATAGATGGTGCCAGTTGATGATGCTGAAAAATTGTCCGTAAGCTGCACAGTTCTCACATGCTCTAGACAAGACTTGCACAACAAAGAAGAAAAAAACCCTACAAAGAGTACTAGCGTGGTACCGGCCAAATACCCTTCGAAGGTTAAGTTAGAGAATGTTCACAACTCTAGAGTGCCATAACTGGGGTAAATTGTGAGTATCTTGTTTTTTGAGGTCTTGGGGGGGGGGGGTTTATAGTGGTGTAGAACCGACTTTTATTTCTTGGGTGAGAGGGTGTTTCTTTTTGGGTAAGATCCTAATAAATGTACGTATTTTACGGGATTCTTCCCATATAGGGACTTCATTGACTAGGGTCAATCGTAGAGCGCAAGACATTTCTATTTAGGATTCCTTGGAGTTCACATAAGCCATGCGGATGCCATGTGGCCTCAACATTCGTCAATCCCGTGTCTGCGCATCGAGGATCCATCCACTATGGAAGATCACCCGTCCACTATATGGGTCCGTCCATTGTGTGAACTCTCCATCCGGTGCCTCAATTCGTTGCCTTATTTTTTATATTAATTTAGCACCGTCAGGTTCACTTGAATGGATCCGTCAACCTTAATTTCACCCTCTTCAATGTAAAATGTTTTTGTGGATCCTTAGGATTCTCTACTATTAATAGTGAGTTATATGTTAAAATAAAAAACTTTCACCTTAGTCGTGTCTCTTTGCAATGTCTATATGCTCTTAAGCCGCTGTAATTTAGTCTACAATAGTTTGTTTTAATTTAGATATGTGAGGTTTTTGAGGTTGGGCTTTAAATTTTATACCATAATATAATTGCAAATTCATTATTTATTTATTTATTCCATAAATGTATACATTTTTACTTTAGAGAGTTTCAAGTTTAAACTTATGGTGTCCACTTTTGATGATGATTCTTTATCATTAGACCAAGATACCAATCGGTTTTTGGTGTAAGAGGAAATATATAAACATAAATACATGTTACTAAACGTCTAATCCCCTCTCAAACATATATGATAATACTAAATACTAGGCGTTGTGATTTGTGGCCATTATATAAATCATAACAATAATAATAGCAATAACAATAACAATAACAACAATAATAACGTTCCAAGCAACCAAAAAAAAAAAAATTATGACTCTATTTAGTATTTTCAGTAAATTATTTCTTGTAACAAAAAAACATATTAAGACTCAATAAATGGGTGCAACACATTTGGCTTTTGTTTATTTCCTTTACCTTATTTTCATAGTATTTATTATTTATCAAAAGATATAATTTATTTCCCTAAAAAAATATAGTTTTTGGTAAGTTTTATGTTAATGTGTAACAAAAAAACTAAAAGCTAATTTAATTCTAAAACAAAAAACAAAAAAGTTAAATTATTTGAAAAAAGGCAGAGAGCAAAAAGCTATAGCCAAAAAAACCAAAAAGGAGTTATTTCTAAAGAAACATTATCTTACCCCTTTTAGGTTGGAAGAAAGAAGAATGACTGGGTATGTTTTGATCCTTTAATTACTTCGTGATCTGGATGCTTGTGGGACAATCTACAACAAAAATTAGTTGGACTGAGTGCTTTGATACTTGCACCAAGTGTTGTTTTTATAATCTAAATGGTAATAATCGTAGAATGCTTGGATGTATGAGTTGTGACAGTAATTACCGTAAGCGGATTAATGGCGAAGCTTTTTTTTTTTTATTTTGGTATTGGGAAACGAAGGGTTCTAAACTTATTAAGGTTTTACTTCTCAATGCTAGTGATAATGAAGTATACTGGTAGAGATCATGCAGAAAATAAGAACTGATCACCACCCAAGAAGAGTTTTGATATTAATAAATGTGAATAAAGCAATGAGGAAGACTTTGTGAAAATAACTGTTTAATTATCAATTTAATTATGAAAAATTTGTCTCAGTTCGTTCAAATTTTGTTATGTAAAGCCTAAACCTCTGATTATATGAGTTCTATTTTGAAAATTTTCGATTGCTTCGGTTGATTGTATTTTCAATTCGCAAACCAAAAGGCCCTATTACAATTTGCAATTATATTTAGTTGTGAGTTTTTTTTTTTTGGACAAAGATTCAACCTATGGCGAAGTCCGCTCCTGATGATAGGTTTTTATCATCAAACTAAGACATCAATCAGTTTTTGGTGTAGATGGAGATTAAAACCCAAATTTTTTATTTAACCATCAGAGACTTTACAAGTTGAACAAATTAGAACCCACATTTAGTTGTGGGTTTAGTGTACTTTGGTTGTGTTTGCTTGAACCTTATTTATTTATTTATTTTAATAGGTGCTTGAACCTTATTATACATAAATGACTGACATGAAACAGTACCGTAGAGTCTTAATATGTTTTTTTTCTAGAAAATAACCAAAGTGCCCCCAAAACGACCACAATACCCTCGAGAACTTTCATTACAGTCAGCATTTTTTTTTTTTTTTTGGTTGCTTGATCCTTATTATTATTGTTATTGTTATAGTTATTTTTATTGTTATTGTTGTTGTTGTTGTTGTTATTATTATTATTATTAATGTTTTTTTTATTATTATTGAACATACTTTTAACTAAATTTTGTAATGAAGTTATGCGATTTTAAGATTGCATAGAAATAATCTTACTATGCTCACCTGAACTAGCGGCAACAATGACATATTTTTTATATCATGAAGCTAGCATTCTTTTGATGATTGTGGTTTTCTTAATGGCTTGTTATGATGCATTCAATTTACTGAAAAATAAAATTTTCATTCTCTTTTAAATTTGCGCATAAATTTACTGAAAGTTTTTACTGCAGGGCCAGGGAGTTAACTAGGTTGATTGAAAAGTTTGGATATAAAATGCTGAAATTGGTTGTGGGGAAGAAGATGGAAATGTTTGTTCTTAATTTTTACAAAATCCTAGTCTTTTGATTTATTTGTTTATGTTTTTTTTTGTATATATATATATATTTTATTTTTATTTTTTTGTGAGTAGAGAGACATCAAATGGCAGAAAAAAAATAAATATTTAAACTAGTTTTAATAGGGGTGGGTTATGGAGGCCCTAATGGAGGTGACCTTAGTAGGTAAAATGTCAACTTTCAAAGCATAGGTAGGCAAGATGAAAATGAGTCTAACCATAGATGGGTTTGTTATTATCATTTGTTTTTTTAAACAACAAATCCAATAAGGTTTCTCATATTGCAGACCTCAAAATGCTGGTTAAGCAACGAAAAAGAAAATTACGAAAACAACCCCACCTTGATAGAAGATAAGCTACATTGTTATCTCTATTTAGTATTAACCCTATAGTTTAGAGAGTGTAATAAATAATAAGATAGGGCAGAGTCGGATCAGGGTTGCTGAATGTTGAGTCTCCTCTTTAGGCAAGAATGAAAATAGTTGGTTTGGAGGTATCGATCTTGTTGTCCCTAATGTCATTGTTTCAACATTAATAAGTTCTAAATGAAAGATAATGCGAGGGAGGTAATCATGAGAGTGCTAAAACAAAAAGAAAGCATGACAACCAAAACATGTTTATGACCTATGATCTCGAAGTGGGAAAAACTAATACAGGGTAGAGCTATTCAAAAGGATCATGAAAGTTTTGCCTTCCTGGAAGTATAAAAAAACCAATTAAAATAAAACCTTTAGTTTTTGTTTTATTTTTTTTTTTAATTTTTATTTATAATTAAGTCCTATAGTTTTAGTAATACATTAAACCCAATTAAAACCGGAACGGATATTAAAATTCACTTGTATGAGTGGAGGTTTAATTTGTTTTTTTATAATAAAAGATCTCAATATTTACTTTTAAACTATATGATTTAATTTTCTCAAAAAAAAAAAAAAACTATATGATTTAATTTGTTATTTTTCAAAACTTCTTCATTTAATTTATTATCGTTTAAATTACATGATTTAATTTGTTGCACTCTCTAAAGTTTAAATTTATAAATCTATTCCCTCCCCAAAAAACCTGTAGTTATAGTAATAAATTAGGATAAAATTTAGTTATAAAATTGGTTATAGACTTAAACTTACTCAATATCCTTTTAATGAGGGAGAATTTTGACAAATCCACCATTGAACTATATCTTCTTTTTATATTCTCTATACTTGCAAATTTTTTATAAAATTAGAGATCAGTGTCTATGTCATCAATAAATTATTTAAATTGCAAGTTTTTGTAGTTTAAAATTATGCATAAAATATAGGCTTATAGATCATATAGTAAATAATATCCGATTGATATTGTATGTTTTTAGACCCTTTAAAACACAAATTGTTTAACCTAGTTATTTAGCCAAGTGATTACTTAGATAAATTATTCAGATTTAGGAGAACACAATGAAATCATATTATGCAAGTAATGCGGAAATATAAAGAACACATGATATGATAACTCAGGAAAATAAAATCGGTAAAAAACCTGGGGAGAATTTAACCTAGCTATCCTCAAGGTAAAATAGATCCACTACGAAAGAATTGAAGTTTTTATAATAATATTTAGACTTCTAATGTCCTATTGCTACCTCGAGTAGAAAACTAACTACCATGACCACGTGACAACACCGAATCCATGGACTATTTTTTTCTTTGATTTACTGCAACCACAAGTTCTCCTACTTGTGACTTTGAGACTCCACTCAAAGGTTTCAGATCTTCTTTAAGTTCTTTATGCAGCAACTGAAGCGATCACCAAATTCTTGACATGAATCTTGATAATACTAAGTGTGTATGAAGGTAAACACCTCTAGATCTCGCAAGAGATTTAACACACAGTACATCAAAAGACTTCTTAAACGTAGTTAGGGTTTTTCTTTTTATACTATAAGTAAAACATAAAACCCTACACGCCATATGGACTTGGGCTGAGTTGGAAATTTTGCAGAAAATTAATTCTGCACGATTCTCGATCGGTCAAATCTAATTTTCGATCGATCGAGCCTTATAGAATTTGACCACTACTTTCTGCAATTACTCGATTTTAACTTTACAATTAAACACACTTTGAGCAACCTAAATCTAGACTCTAAGTTTAATTTGATCATGGTTTGCCAATACATTACAAATTGAAGTTCTAATACATTTCAAATTTTATATCTGTTAGGTTCTAAGACTTTAGGAACTAAATGTATTAGAACCTAACAGATATAAAATTTGAAATGCGTATTAAGAATGCTAAAAACATACAGTTCAATGGTTAGATTTTCAAAATATATTATAATATTTATTTTATTGAATAAGGTAGTATTCTTAAGTTACAACCAATTTTGTTGCTAAACTTTGTAATTTTAGCAAAACATGTGATAACATAGAGGCATCCTTACATTGGATATTATTTGAACCGATTGTTTGGTTTTCAAAATTGTATGTAATGTAAGTGTATTGAAGTCATCGTGGATTTTGTTTCTCATTTGGAGCGCACATATATATATATAAAAGGAGAAAGTATTTGCTATAAAACTGTTTTACTAAGTCATCTAGGCGTTTACAGGAAAATGTTTAAAATGCATGTGTGCAATATTACTTCTGAAACAATACTATGGAATCAAGACCGAAGCGTGCTGAACAACGTAAATAGACTGATATGAACCGAAGAGGACCTAAATGCACTGAATGGATCAAAGTGGACCAAATTAGAAAGAATAGACTGTATGGACCGAATTAAATCGTATAAGATCAATGTGGACCGAATAGATTGAATTGGATCGAATAAGAATGAAGTGGACCTAATTCGAATGAATGGACTGAATAAGATTCAGACCAAAGTGGACCGAACAAATATATAGACCGAAATGGTCCGAACAACATAAATAGACCGAAACAGACCAAAATGAACGGAATAGACCAAAGTAGACTGAGTTAGAAGGAATGGACCTAATAAGACTGAACTCGACTGAATTAGAAAGAATAGACTGAATTGGATCAAATAAGACCGAAGTGTTCTGAATTAGAATGAATGGACCAAATGGAATGAATAGGACCGAAAGGACTGAACAACATAAATAGACAAAGAAACAATTCAACGTGTCAAACGACTAGGTATTTTCGATTCGACGCACTAGAAACTTAAAAAAAAAAAAAAAAAAAAAAAAAAAACCATTTTCTCTTCCTACTTACAAATGGCGGAAAATCCAAAGGAAATGGAGGATCCAGAGGAAGTGAAGCTCCCTAGTGGCTTTTCGGGCGATTCATCAGAAACATATGGATGAAGAAGCCAAAATGGCGCAAGCTGAAGCCGCAACTGCTGAGATGGCAAAGACATTGAAAGGTCTTTCCATGGCTGAGAGACGAGAATTATTGGAGGTCGCTAAGCCTACATGCTCAAACTCAATAACTGACAAAAAAAAAAAAAAAAGGGTATGGTTTTGAAGTTAATACTGTGACATAAATGTTGTCGTTTTGTTGGGTTTTTAAGTAACTGAGTTTTTTCCAATGGCAATGTTGTTCTTGGTGTTGTGTTTTTGTATAAATTGGGTTTGTTCATATGCTTTTGTGTGGCTTGGTTAAGATGGATTCTGGTTTAGATTTCACAAGATGTAAAATGTTATTGTGGATCCTTCGGATTCTCTACTTAGAATAGTGATTTATATTGTTAAAATAAAAAAACTTCCACTTTACTGGTTTCTCTTTGCAATGTCTATATGCTCTTAAGCCACTGTAATTTAGTCAGCAATAGTATGTTTTAATTTAAATATCTAAGGTGTGAGGTTGGGCTTTTTATTTTATACCATAATATAATTGCAATTTTATTGCATAAATGCGTACATTTTTTTTTTAAAGAGAGTTTTAATTTATGGTGTCTCTTTCTAATGATAGGTTTTTATTATCAGATCAAGACACCAATTGGTTTTTGGTGCAGACAAAAATGCATAAACATAAATGTAGGTTACTAAAAGTCTAAAGCCCTCTCAAATGTATATGACAATACTAAATACTAGCCATTATAATTTGTGGCCATTATATATTTTATAATAATAACACTAACAATAACAATAAAAATAACAATTACAATTACGTTCAAGCAAAAAAAAAAAAAAAAAAAACATATTAAGACTCAATAAATGTGTGCAATGCATTAGGCTTTTGTTTATTTCCTGTAACTTATTTTCATAGTATTTATTATTTATTAAAATATATAATTTTTATCCAAAAAAAAAGATTTAGTTTTTGGTAATTTTTATGTGAATGTGTAATAAAAAACTAAAAGCTTGTTTGGAAATTAGTAATTTTCACGTTTGGGATGTCCTAGTCTTTAGGAGTATAAGTTAATTTGTTTTTGTTTACCTAGTCTATAGGAGTTTGTTTACCTAGTCAGTAGGAGTTTGTTTTTGAACGTTGGATAGTGCCTATTTTCATGTTGTTTTTAGTTCTGTATTAGCCTATTTATAAGCTATTGGTTTATCAATAAAATGTACAAAAAGTTTATCCTCTACTCTCTCTATATCCTCTGCTTCCTACTGTTATTGTGTAAACAACGTCCTTTAGTATTTTTGTTTATATCGGTGGTATCAAAGCTTGGTTAGAGTTCCATAATGGCTTTTGAAACTTTTGTGCAGCCATTCCACGCTTTGATGCTCACTATGACCATTGAAGCATGCTCATGGAAACCTTCTTAAGGTCCAAAGAATATTGGACAGTTGTTGTTTTTGGAGTAGCAGAACTTTTAGTAGGTGTTACATGGAAATTTGCACTAAAGACACAACTGAAAGGGCTGAAGTTAAAGGATCTTAAAGCAAAGAATTATCTCTTCCAAGCTATTGTGATATATATATATATATATATATATATATATTAAAAAATAAAGCCTAAAATTTAAATCATTTGGAAAAAAAAAAAGGGGTAGAAAGCAAAAGGCTATAGCCAAACTAAAAACTTTTACCTTTTACCATCTTTTGGTTCAAATTTTGGTATGTAAAACCTAAACCATAGATTATATGAGTTCGATTTTGAAAGTTTTCCATTGCTTTTATCGATTGTATTTTTAATTTGCAAACCAAAAGGCCCTATTATATTTTGCAATCATATACTCATATTTAGTTTTGGGTTTAGTGTAACTTGGTTGTGTTTGCTTTAACCTTATTATTATTATTATTATTATTATTATATACGAATGAATGATGTGAAACAGTACTCTAGAGTCTTAATATGTTATTTTTGTTGCTTGAATCTTATTATTATTGTTATTGTTATTGTTATTAATATTGTTATTGTTATCATTTTATTTTATTTTATTTTTATTGTTATTATTTTTAATTTTTTGTGGTTTCGATTAATGATTTTTCATATTCTTGGTGAATTGGTGGGTTTTAGATTTCTTAATTGCATACAACAACAACAACAACCGCATCAACAACTAAGCATTTTAACCACCACACACCCTTGGTGCGATGGTTACTCCACAAGTATAAGTGCTTGTGGGGTGTGGGGAGGCAAGGGCCGGGGTTCAAGTCTCCAGGAGGGAGCTTCACAAATAAAATTCTATCTTGTATAAAAAAAAAAAAGCTAAGTGTAGTACCTTGAACACAATTTTAACTAAATAATGAAGTTATGCGTTTTTAAGATTGCTTCGAACTAATCTACTATGCTCACCTGAACTAGCGGCAGCAATGACAAATTTTTGGATTTCATGAAGCTAGCATTCTTTTGATGATTTTGATTTTCTTAATGGCTTCTTGTGAAAAATTCAATTTACTGAAAGAAAAAATCATTCTCTTTTAATTTTGCACTTAAATTTACTGAAAGATTTGGATATAAAATGCTATAATGGGTTGTGGGGAAGATGTAAGTGTTTGTTCTTAATTTTTACAAAACCCCAACTTTTTGATTTACATTCTTTTTTTGTTTTGTTTTGTTTTGTTTTTTTTTTGTTTTTTTTTTTTGGAGCAGAGAGAGACATCAAATGGCATAAAAAAATATTTAAACTATTTTTAATAAGGATGGAGTTATGGAGGCTCTAACGGGTTGATCTCAGTGGGTAAAATGCCAACATTCAAATCACGGGTAAGCAAGATGAAAATGAGCCTAATCATTGGTGGTTATTATCCTTTATTTATTTTTTATTTTTTATAAAAACAACACACCCAATAAGGTTTCTCATATTGCAGATCTCAAGTTACTGGTTAAGCAACAAAAAGAAAATTATGAAAACAACCCTACCTTGATAGAAGATGAGATACATTGTTATCTCTATTTAGTATTAATCCTATAGTTTAGAGGGTGAAAAAATTAATAAGATGGGGCGGAGTTGGATCGAGGTTGCTGAATGTTGAGTCTCCTCTTTAGGCAAGAATGAGAATAGTTGGTTTGGAGGTATCTTATTGTCCCCAATGAGATTGTTTCAACATTAATGAGTTATAAAAATTGAAAGAGAATGCGAGGAAGGTAGTAATAAGAGTGCTAAAACAGAAAGAAAGCATAATAAGACGACAACCAAAACTTGTTTATGACCTATGATCTTGAAGTGGGAAAAACTTATATAGGGTAGGGCTGTTCAAAAGGGGCACGAAAGTTTTGCCTTCCTGGAAGTATAAAAAAACCAATTAAAACCTATAGTTTTAGTCTTATTTTTTTTAAAAAAATTCATTTATAATTAAGTCCTATGGTTTTGGTAATCCATTAGACCCAATTGAAACTTGAACAAATATTAAACCCAACACAAAATTCACTTATATGATTGGGAGGTTTAATTTGTTTTTTACTAAACTATATGATTTAATTTGTTATTTTTCAAAACTTCTTCAGTTAATTTATTACCGTTTAAACTACATGATTTAATTTGTTGCACTCTCTAAAGTTTAAATTTTTAAATCTATTCCCTCCACAAAAACCTATAGATCTAGTAATAAATTAAACCCAATTAAAACCTGAACGAATATTAAACCCAATACAAAATTCACTTATATGAGTGGAGGCTTAATTTTTTTTTTTTTTATAATAAAAAAATCTCAATGTTTACTTTTAAATTTGATAGTGTCCTAAAATGACCCATCTCCATAAGCTCGTCCGTAGGAGTCGTCCAAAGAAGGAGTAAAGATAACCCCCCAGGAACCTCGTCCGTGTTCGGGTCGTCTGTCCATAAAGACTCTTGGACGGTCTACAAGGACTTCAGACGAGGTTCACTACGCGCAGTCCCTGGACGAGATTTATACACATTCCAGAACACCTGCGCAACCAATGACAGCCATAAAACCGCCTCCAATGACAGTTACGGAACGTACGACCGAATAAGATAACTTCCATAGCAGTTATGGAAGTTATTTCCGAACCTTCCGACACCCTCTAATGTAGGAAAAGTTACCAAGTAAAAACAACCGCTTACAGCATGCACTACATAAGCAATGATCGCCAATGAAAAGGTAGGAAGATCATTTTCCAAATATTTTGAGTTTGCAAAGTTAAGAGAGACATTGACTTTACCATCGGAGGGTTTTTGGCCGGTCCACCCCGGTCACCCCTGATATTTTGTTCATCTCTTCAGGTTTTTAATCAGACTATCTTTTCGCCAACGACATCCGAAGCATCCAGTCTACTGATTTTGTTGTACATCATCAGTTGGCGCCGTCTGTGGGAAACGTAAGTTTGTACTCAACAATTACTTTCTGCCGACAAAAGACTGTATGGTTTGGACAAGATCAAGGGCTACCAGCCCAGGCCACCAAGAAAGTAGGGATGCCTCCAGTAATCCTAACCGCGATCGACAGTCAGCGTCAGTCACTTAGCAGCCTGCCATCCAACACATACAATCCATGGCAGCCGCCATGGCAGAGTTAACCCGTCAGAACCAGGAGTTGACTAGGGAGATTCACTTGCGGAGGCAGCGTTAAGAGAGGTTCGAGGAAGGAAAAGCCCAGAGTCAAGAGATTAAGGAAAACACCGACCCCGAAGGCCAATCAAGAGGTACCGTTTCACGAAGGGTGCCGCATTTGGAGAGGGAAATGGACCAAATGCGTAAAGCCATGGATGAAATGAGGGAGAACATAAGGAGGACGAATCCCGTGGAAGACTTGGTTCACCGAACGTACTCCCCTTTTTCAGCTTCCATCAATGGCCATCCCCTGCCCGCCAAGTTCAAGATGCCTTTCTTAGACTCATACAACAGGACGTGTGATCCATGCGATCACATTGTAGCCTTCAAAACTACAATGCATCTCCAAGGAGTCCAGATGAGATCATGTGTAGGGCTTTCCCAACCACACTTAAAGGACCAGCACGAGTATGGTTCAGCAAAATACCTCCAAATTCTGTAAGTTCGTTTGAAGAGTTGAGTAAACTGTTTGTCAACAATTTTATTGAAGGACAAAGGCATAAGCGTTCCTTGTCCAGTTTGTTAACAATTGAGCAAGGGGAAAATGAGAGCTTGCGGTCCTTCATTACTCGTTTCAACAGAGAAGCCCTCACTGTGGACGAGATGGATGACAAGCTGCTGCTGGCGGCCTTCCATAACGGGGTCAATTCTGACTTATTCATCCATAAGCTCTATGAGCAAGAGCCTCAGACCATGGCTGAGCTCGTCCATTCGGCCCAAAATTTCATGAATGCAGAAGATGTGATCATAGCCAAGAAGAGGAAGAGAGCCGAAAGAAGGGAAGGAGACAACCCCCGTCACCTGGAGCAGGCCCCTAGTCCAAAGAAGGCCCGCACTGAGAAGAAAAGGGATCAAGATAATAGAAGGCTAGTTTCATCTTCAGGAAGAGGTCAGCACTACACGTCTCTGAATATTCCACTTGACCAAGTGCTCATGCAGATCAAGGACGATCCGTCCCTGAAATGGCCAGAAAAAATGAAGGGGGACCCCAACAAATGCAATAGGAATAAATATTGTCGTTTTCACAAAGACCATGGGCATGACACAGACGAGTGTTTCGATTTGAAGCAGCAGATAGAAAACCTCATCAGGCAGGGAAAACTGAGAAACTTCCTTGGACGAGATCAGAAAAGATGAAAAGTTGAAGGGCAAGATGGAAGAAACGCCGCGACCACCGCTGGGAGAAATAAGGCTGATCATAGGAGGAAGCTTGACAGGACAAACTTCTAGGTCGCGAAAGACATACCTAAAGGTAGTACAGAACGTTCAACTCTCAGGACGACCGTTCAGGACGAGGAAGCTGAGGAACAATCTATTACCTTCACAGACGAGGACGCTGCGAGACTTCACCACCCCCATGACGACGCCATCGTTATTACCCTGCTTATTGCAGATTATACGACCAGAAGGGTGCTAGTTGACAATGGCAGTTCGGCAGACATCCTGTATTACCCCGCCTTCTAGCAAATGAACCTCGGACGAGACTTACTCCGCCCAGTGAACTCACCCTTGGTAGGGTTTGGAGGAATGAAGGTACAACCAATGGGGATAGTTACGCTGCCTGTGGTGGTGGGGGCACATCCACAGCAGATAACTAAAGAAATAAATTTCCTCGTGGTGGACTGTTCGTCATTGTATAATGCTATCATTGGAAGACCTACCCTGAACAGTTGGAAGGCAGTAACGTCCACTTACCACTTGTCAGTCAAGTTCCCTACAAAACACGGGGTGGGGCAAGTGCAAGGAGATCAGCTAGTAGCAAGAGAATGTTACCTAGCCATGCTGACCATGGACGACGCAGCTCAGAGGATGAACATAAAGGAAAGAAGAGTCATTGCAGAGCCTACCGAAATACTGGAAAAAATTCTTTTGGACGAAAGTGATCCCAAAAAGTTTACTAGAATAGGAACAAGCATGAAGAATGAAACGAAGCAAGACTTCGTCCGTTTTTTATAGAAGAGTGTTGATGTGTTTGCATGGAGTCACGAAGACATGCCGGGAATTGATCCAAGTGTCATCACACATCGATTGAACGTATGTTCGTCTTACAAGCCCGTCCGTCAGAAGAAAAGAGTTTTTGCTCCAGAACGGGATAAGGCTATTAAAGAAGAAGTCCTGAAGTTGAAGACAACGCGATTTATCCGGGAAGTCTATTACCTAGAGTGGCTGGCCAATGTAGTAATGGTCAAGAAGGCAAACGGCTAGTAGAGAATGTGTGTGGACTTCACTGATTTGAACAAAGCTTGCCCCAAGGACAGCTACCCCTTGCCACGCATCGATCAGTTGGTTGATTCAACGGCTGGCCATCAGCTATTAAGCTTCATGGACGCTTTCTCAGGGTATAACCAAATAAGATGGACGCTTTCTAAGGTGATGCCCTTTGGTGTAAAGAACGCAGGGGCGACTTATCAAAGGCTGGTCCATCAGATGTTTCAGCTACAAATAGGACGGAATGTGGATGTCTATGTAGACGACATGCTAGTGAAGAGTTTGGACGAGAAAAATCACTTGGACGATCTCCAAGAAACCTTCAACACTCTCAGGTGGTACAATATGAAGTTAAATCCTAGCAAGTGCGCTTTCGGCGTTTCTTCAGAAAAATTCCTTGAATTCATGGTTTCACATAGGGGCATTGAAGCAAATCCTGATAAAATTCAGGCGATCATTGACATGAAACCGTCAGGAAATATCAAAGAAGTCCAATCACTCACTGGACAAGTTGCCGCACTCAACCGGTTTGTCTCTAAAGCAACTGACAAGTGTTTGCCGTTTTTCAAGGTTCTTAAAAAAGCCTTCGAGTGGACGGACGAATGTCAAAGGGCTTTCCAAGACCCGAAAAGCTACCTGACAACAGCCCCGCTACTAAGCCCATCCGTACCTGGTGAAGAACTATACTTATACTTGGCGGTGTCCCTGCATGCAGTAAGCTCGGCATTGATCAGAGAAGAAGGAAGGCTACAGAAGCCAGTCTACTATACAAGCTGAGCTTTGAGGGGTGCAAAAGGACGATATCCTATGAAGGAAAAATTAGCCTTTGTTTTGATTACAGCCTCGAGGAAGTTGAGACACTATTTTCAAGCCCATGTTATTAACGTCTTGACAGACCATCTGCTGAAAAAGGCAATGAACAGGTTAGAAGCTGTAGGAAGACTAGTCCAATGGGATATTGAACTTGGGGAATTTGATATCAAGTATTTGTCGAGGAGCGCGATAAAAGCGCAGGTGTTGGCAGATTTTATTGCGGAATTCACTCCCAACGATGAAGGTTTAGACGAGCTGGGTGGCACTCGAAGATGGATCGTTCATGTAGATGGGTCCTCCACGTTACATGCATGGGGGATATGAGTTATTTTGAAATCCTCAGAAGAAGATAAGTTGGAGTATAAAGTTCGCCTGTAGTATGCAACAACCAACAATGAAGTGGAATATGAAGCCCTCCTGAAGGGGCTAGAGTTGGCAAAGTCTTTGGGAGCAGAGTCAATACTCGTCCATGGAGATTCCTAGCTAGTCATAGGCCAAGTGAATGGGACGTACGAAGCCAAAGAAGAACGCATGAAAAAATATCTCAATAAAGTGAGACGCTTTGTGAAGAAATTCAAAGAAGCCAGTTTCATTCAAATCCCAAGGGAAGAGAACGTGGAAGCAGATGTTTTGGTAAAAGAGGCCTCGACAGGTGGCGCTTTGAATGACTTTGACGAAATTCAATACATGCCAAGCTTAGATTTGCCAGAAATACAGCAAATAGAAGGTGAAGACAATTGGATGACACCGATATTGGCTTATCTAAAAGATGGAAAGTTACCGGAGGAGAAGGACGAGGCCAAGAAACTAAGAATCAGGTCAACCAGGTACGTCCTCATAAATGATGTGTTGTACAAAAGGGGTTTTTCCCAACCGTATCTGAGGTGCTTAGCTCCGGACGAAGCAAACTATGTATTAAGGGAAGTTCACGAGGGAGCATGTGGAAACCACTTGGGGGTAAGAGCACTGGTACATAAAATCGTCTGTGCAGGATACTACTGGCCCACCATTCAAGCAGACGCCAAAACTTATGTCAAAGTATGTGACCAATGTCAACGATTCAGCAATATCCCCAAACAACCTGCAGAGCACCTCACTCCTATGATGGTCCCTTGGCCCTTTGCACAATGGGGATTAGACATTTCGGGTCCTTTTCCACTCAGAAGCAGAAGTAGCAAACCGATCCTTGTTGAAAATCATCAAGACTCGGCTTGACGGGGCAAAGGGTGTATGGCCAGATGAACTACCAGGTGTTCTTTGGGCTTATAGGACGACGGTGAGGACCCCCATAGGGGAAACTCCTTTCAAACTGGCTTACGGCAGTGAAGCAGTCATACCTGCGGAGGTGCACATGACCAGCCATAGAGTGATGAAGTATCAGGACGGAGAAAATGGTGACCAGTTTCGTCTTAACCTCGATCTCCTAAACGAGGTACGGATGAACACAGAGCAGAGAACAGTGAGGTATAAAAACTTGATGGCCAAACACTATGATGCCATAGTCAAACTCAGGCGCTTTAATATAGGGGACCTCGTCCTAAAGAAAGTTTCCTTGGCCACCAAAAACCCTGCTCATGGAAAGCTGGGACCAAATTGGGAAGGACCTTACAGGGTTATTAACTGTAAAAGGCAAGGATCCTACTATTTGGAAGCTCTAGACGGACGAAAGCTGGAACACCCTTGGAACGTTGAACATTTGAGAAGGTACTATCAATAAAAACCATGGACGAGCGTCAGATGTCATGGATGTCCAAAGTAGTTTTCTAGTATATGCTTACTACTAATGTTTTAAATGTGTACCATTTATGAACTAATTCGTGTTTCGACGTTTGTAATTTACTAAAAGCACTAGCTCTCAAGCATATGCCAAGTCTATGGACGAATATTTACAATGTGGATTCCTAGTATATATGTGCTATATTTCTAGTATATCTGCGTATGTATGAAAATAAATTAAAGACGAACAAAGTCCTTGGACGCAAGGATGTATCGTCCAAAAGCTTTCTTTACATAAGGATAAAGCAAAAATGAGGCATGTTCTTCCAAACCAAGAGACGAATTGATGCCTCAATGTGTTAACCCAACCATAGACGAGGGATAACCCGACCCAACCATGGACGAGGAAATACACAATCCAGTGGATATCAACTAAGAGCCAAAAGTTGGACGAGTAAAAAAAGTTTACTTTTAAACTGGAAACTCGTCCATGGGCAAACTCTCATCCAATAAATAGGCGAGAAACAATGTTGAAATCAACGATGACAACACCATTCATGGACGAGCCATATTGAGTTAAAAAAAAAAAATTTTTAACGAGCCAAAACGTTATTGAAATGCAAAATAAGTTCGTCCATACAATGAGTAAGTGAAAAGTAGTGCAAACATTCATTCATTAATAAGAAGGGTGGACAACCTGCGTCCAAAAAACCCTTAGTTGAAATAAACAAGCAAATTGTTTAAAGCCTCGTCCTAAAACCGTGGACGACGAAATTGTACTTACATTACATCCAAAAGTCTAAAACAACAGACCAAATAAAAACAAAAATACAGAAAAAAGCTAAGTACAAGTCTTCATTGGGGAGGATCAGCACCAGGGTCGTCTTGAGCTTGCTGAGTGGTGGCGTCATCCTCGATATTAACGTCCTCCGAGCTCGTTTGAAGAAGATAGCTTGAAGCAGCACCACCGAGGTTGAGCTTGATAGAATTGAGGTCAAGGTTGGGGAAGTTCTCTATGGCGTCCATTCTGAAATCCTCAAACCCAGCTGCATATTTTGCGTCCAAGGAATCAGTGTACTCCTTGGACCCCTTGAACTCTGCAACTGCGTCTCCCTTGACCTTATCAAGAAGAGCACTCAACTCGTCATTCTTCTTTTGAAGATGATCAAGACGAGTGTTCTTCTCTATGACATTAGTCTTTAGCTCCTCTACGTGGTTTTGCGGCTCCTTCACTTTGTCTTTGGCCTTAGCCACCACTTCAGCCCACCTCTTGCTCTTGTCTTTGACCTCCTGTATTCTCCTCTCCAGTAGGATCCTCGTCTTGTCCAGTTCCGTTGCTTGTCTGGACACGGCAATGAACTTGGACATTGCCTACACAAATGTGATTTTTAGACAAGGCATAATTAAGTACTAGTAAGACGAGACAAAAAAATAAGGACGAAATAACAATTTTGCTTACCTTGAAAAGGTCATGAACACCAGAGTGCTCAAAATCCTTCAAGGACATGTTGTAGCAGGCCGCCACGTCCTGATCAGTCACAACCCTTTTAAACCTCTCTCAGGCTAAGTCTTCATCTCCATGAAGGTTTAGAGGGACTTGACTAGAGGGCTGGGGTGAGACAGGCACTTAGGCTGTGGATGGCACGTGCATGGATGGAGGATCAAAGAGCTCATCGTCAACGTCATGGACGGGAGTCTGCTGGACAGGAGGCACAGAGCCAGACTGGACGACCCTAGTCTTGGACGGCCCATGCTTGACCCTTTTCTCTCTGCGTCGACTGGGGAGTTTCCCCAAATCAATCCCCTTAGACAAAGCTTTTCTTTTGTCACCAACTGATGGACGAGGTTGGGATTGAACCCCCTGCCCAACTACCTCGTCCACCACCTCCTTGTCTTTGTTTTGATTCATTGTAGCCATTCCTATAAAAAAATGGACGATGATGATAAGCAAAAATAAAAAAATATATATACAGTCAGTTATTCATAAAATAAAGATAATAAGACACACTTACGTCTACGAACAGTACGCTCGTGAGCAATGGCTTCAGCAGATGGCTCAGGACCCAAACCCCAAGCTGCTAGACGTCTTAAGCTCACCAAAAAATGGAACATCCTGTCAGTGTACAGACGAGCCTTTTGAACTCGTTCAATATAGAACTCGCTCAGGTGAGGTCGTCTAACGCCTGTAAACAAAAAAAAAAAAGGAGAGAAGAAAAAAGAGCGTTAGACGAGAACAATCAAATCAAATATATATAAACATATTTCAGGACGGATAACCTCAACCATACCTTCAGGACGAAGGTTCCCTAATTCTCTAGTGTAGGGACCAAATGGATCCCTACCAACTTCACTTGGTTTCCTAGCCCAGGGGCCAGAGACGAAGAAAAACTCCGTCTTCCAGTTCCTGTCTGAGGTAACTAAGGACTTGATCAATCTGTAATCTGCCCTTCTAGCTGTGAATTGATGGAAGCCAAGGGATTGATTAATCTTAGAGGGCTTATAGCAGTAGAGGAACTCGTCCACAGTAAGAGGACGATCCCCCCTAAAGACTTCCCTCCATAAGACTTGCATGGAGACAATCAGTCTCCATGCATTAGGATTAAATTGACAGATGGCCAAACCTAACCTAATAAGCAACTCCTTAGCAAAGGTATTGAGAGGCAACCTCAAACCCCCCAAGTGGTAAGCCTCATAAATGCCAACTCCAAAATGGGGTTGGCAACACCATTCCCCACGGACGGGTAACCTAGGGTTTAAATTATTAGGGATTTGATACCAAGCCTTCAGAGACTTTAACCTTTTGTTATCTGTCCTAGACGGGATATCTAAAGCACAACTATAGATGATCTCCTCGTCGTCCTGAGCTGTGGATGAGGGAGTACTGGTGCCTGCCCTCGACCCAGACTCAGCCCTCATCCTAAACTCTTCTTGGAGAACCTCCAGAGGAACCCCAGGGACCCCAGACGTGTACTCGTCTGAGGTATTCCCACCACTACTACTACCGTTGCTACCACTACTACTATCACTCGACCCACTAAAGCTACTGGGTTCATGAAACTCGTCTATGGCTTTTTCAACACTGTTACTAGACGAGGAAAGGATAATTTCAGTCATGTTTTGGAAACTTGAAACCTAAGGACAAGAGTGAGGAAAATACCTGGATCTAAATGATGGCTATGGACGCGGGAAACTTTTAGATGAGACGCTAAGACAAGGAATGTTAGGAAAGAACATTTTCAGAAATGAGGGGGGTAGCTCAGGAATTCCACTATTTATAGGTGAAGACTTTAGTACCTGAAATGACACAACCAACCATGAGCTGACACGTGGCACACTCCTCGAAAAATGAGTCGACGTGAATCTTCACTACTGAGACCGTGACACATGGCGAGTTTAAACGTGGACATAAACATACGCGTCCAGAGAACAACACCATGCCACATTTTCCTAGACGACCCACGGACAGGGGGCAACTGATAGTGTCCTAAAATGACCCATCTCCATAAGCTCGTCCGTAGGAGTCGTCCAAAGAAGGAGTAAAGATAACCCCCCAGGAACCTCGTCCGTGTTTGGGTTGTCCGTCCATAAGACTCTTGGACGGACTACAAGGACTTCAGACGAGGTTCACTACGCGCAGTCCCTGGACGAGATTTATACACATTCCAAAACACCTGCGCAACCAATGACAGCCATAAAACTGCCTCCAATGACAGTTACGGAGCGTACAACCGAATAAGATAACTTCCATAGCAGTTATGGAAGTTATTTTCGAACCTTCTAACACCCTCTAATGTAGGAGAAGTTACCAAGTAAAAACAACCGCTTACAGCATGCACTATATAAGTAATGATCGCCAATGAAAAGGTAGGAAGATCATTTTCCAAATATTTTGAGTTTGCAAAGTTAAGAGAGACACTGACTTTAACATCGGAGGGTTTTTGGCCGGTTCACCCCGGTCACCCTTGATATTTTGTTCATCTCTTCAGGTTTTTAATCAGTCTATCTTTTCGCCAATGACATCCGAAGCATCTAGCCTACTGATTTTGTTGTACATCATCAAAACTATATTATTTAATTTTTATTTTTCAAAACCTTTTTATTTAATTTATTATCATTTAAACTACATGATTTAATTTGTTGCACTCTCTAGAGTTTAAATTTATAAATCTATTCCCCTCTATAAAAAAACTTATAGTTTTAATAATAAATTAAACTCAATTAAAACCTGAACGAATATTAAACCCAATACAAAATTCACTTATATGAGTGGAGGTTGAATTGGTTTTTTTATAATAAAAAAATCTTAATCTTTACTTCTATGCTATATGATTTAATTTGTTATTTTTAAACTTCTCTAAAGTTTAAATTTATAAATCTATTCCCTCCACTAAAAATAAAATAAATGCAGTAGAGACATTGAAAAATTTATAAATCTATTCCGACTAGTAATTTGACAACAATTTTATAACAAATACTAGGTGGGCGGATTGTTACAAGTTTTTAATTTGAATTCACTATCAAAATTACTTTTTTGCCTACCAATAACAACCCATAATAACCTTTCACCTAAGATTTATTGTGAAAGCGTTGTGAAAATATTGTGAACATAGTATTTCTCAATTTTTTATAGGTTCCACAAGGAAAAAAAAAAAAAAACAAAAACCCTATAAATATCCTCTCTTTTTCGGTGCGGGAAACAAGAATAGCTCTCACGCTTATTTAGGGGGTGTTTGGTACATGTTTTCAAACAACAATTTTTAATTTTTAAACAACATTACATGAATTTCCACATATTTTTTCACCCACATATATTTTCACATATGTTTTCAAATAAAAATTTTCAATATTTAAGTGCATATACCAAACATCCCCTTAGGTACTCTTTGTATCTGCCGTAAACTCTTTCACATCTGTTCTCTCTATCTCTCTCACAGATTGTTCTTTGATAAGGTTTTTTTTTTTCAAACCCCAATTTTATTAGATAATCCGTGTTCTTGTTTGGTGTATTTTTCTTTTTCTCTTTCTTTTATTTTCCAACAAATTATTATGCTGTGTGCAAAGGTTGTATCAGTATTTTTTGAGGTTTATTTGATTTCTAACTGTACAGTATATTGGCCATGGGCTGGTGTTGCAGATAGTTTCTACAAAGTAGATTTTTTAATGGTGTTGTTGGTTGTAGGGGCTAGTGCTGTAGAAAGTTTCTGCAGTGAGGTTTTATCATCAGTAGCCAACCCAATTGCTTGAGTATACTAGTTAAAATATATTTCTTTGGCATTATTGCTCTTATATATGTTCACAATTATAGTGTGAAAGTTGTTGTGTGATTGTGTGTAATGATTGAATAATGAATGGAAGCATGAAAGAGAGCATACACAAAGATTTACGTGGTTTGGCATAACGGCCTACATGAAGGCTACACATTATATTAAGCACTACTTGGGTTACAAATTTACAATGAACCCAATGTAAGGTTTATATACTAGAGAATATATGATTAACCCTAAGTTAACCATAGAATAACCATAGGTTAATATACTTGTTCTACATATACATGGGTCTACAATTGGATTGGGCCACTTGCGCCATAACACAGATCTTATTACTTATTGGGCTTCTCATTTTTTGTGTTTATTTTTTTCTGTACTGAACAGTCTGATCAGCCTAATCAATTTGGGCATGTACAACATTAAAACCGATTTTTATGAGTAGCTTGTTATGATTCATGATTTTAAGGGTTATATATATAGACACACACTATCGTAAGACTGTTTAAGGGACATTTGTATATTGTCAAACTCAATTTTTGTTACTACTTGCCAGGTTTTGGGACAAAATGGGCAAATGCCCTTTTCATGCAAACAAAGCAACATTTTGCCCTCTTTCCCAAGCTAATTAGGGAAATGCCCCTCTTTTAAAACTCGATTTTCTCAAAATCGAGTTTAAAAAAAAAAATTTAGAGCCCTATAGTGACGTTTTAAGGAGTCTATAGTGATGTGTTCAGGACCTATAGTGGCGTTTTATAACTCGACCTCCATGAAATCGAGTTATATGCAATTTTTTTCATTTTTTTTGCCTATAACTCGACTTCGTAAAGGTCAAGTTATAAAACGCTGCTATAGGTCCTGAAAACGTTACTATAGGCTCCTTAAAAACGCCGCTATAGGGCCTAACTCGATTTTTAGAAAATCGATTTTCAAAAGAGGGGCATTTCCTTAATTAGTTTGAAAAAGGGGACAAAATGCTGCTTAGTTTGTGTGAAAAGGGTATAGGCCAATTTTGTTCCCAGGTTTTGTGTTGCTTAAATTCCTATTTGCAAGTGTTAGCCCTTGCTGGCTCTTTAAGGGTCATATTTTAGATACTTCTCATATCCTCGGATTGCATCCTACATATTTTATTTATAGAAACGTAAGTTAACTACTTAAAAGTTTGTTGCATGATTCACGATTTTAGTAGCTAGGTGGCTTATGTAATTTACTTTTGCTCTTACTGGAACGTGGTTGTTTGATTGATAACTTTTACTTATTCAAGTATAATAACAATGATGATGTTGCATACCAAATACTGGGAAAACATGTTCAAGCTTAATATTCAAGGTGCCTTTCAAACTTTGAAAACTGAGATTGTTTTCTAAAAACTGCTTTTCGAAAAATAACTTATTTTCTAAAAAACATTAATATCGAAACAAACAAAACATATAAATGAAAGGAAATAAGGAAGGAGTAAAAAGTGAAAGTATGAAACACATTTACACATACTCCAAATTTTAGCCAAAAAAAAAAAAAAAAAAGTAGAAAAACAAGCCAAAAAAAAAAAAAAAATTATTTATGAAAATAACTGGTAGATGCATGCAGATCAAAAATCTATACCTATTCTCATATTATTTCAAGTTCAGATAGGTTATCAAAGATGAATATTGTCGTATGTATCAAAATCTAGAAGCATGGATATTTGTACGAGTACAATCTAATGATACAAATAATTTTTGAAAAATTATAATATGACTTGATGAGTATGGCATTGGTACACACTAGTATGACACAGTTTTGACATCCTAAACAAAGATTTTGTGCTTCCTTAATCAAAATTGAAGAACCTTTTCCTGCTTTCTACTATGTTAATGAAACGTTTTATTGGGACTATATCACCTATTCACCCACAATTTACTGTGCAATTATTGCGGCGTGACTTAGTTGGACCAATAAAAACCTACCCTATCAAATAAAATGCCAATTCAATTCCAAGTTGTTAGGACATATGTGATTCACTTGTTAGGAACATATGTCACTACTTTATGTAATTGATTAATCCTTTGACATAACGCACTTTACTTGTATTTGGGTAAATCTATAATGTGTTTAATACTTCAAAGAACATGTTGTTCAAGTCTAGTATTAAAGCCATGAAGATTGGACCAAGAAACAAGTGAAGAAAAGTTGTTCACTAAAACTGGACAGATAGCTCGACACTTGCGGACAGATAGCTTAACAGATGCTCGATAGATAGCTATCTATCGAGATTTAATAAATGAAGCTCGACAGATTCTAGACAAATCGAGAATCTATCGAGGTTATGGGAATTCAGATTTCCAGATCTGATTTTCGGCTCATACTTATGTATTTGTATAGGGTTTCTTTTCTCACAACCCTAGACATATATAAGGCTTAGTTTAGAGGCCGTCACATAAGAGAATACAAGCAAAACATATGCAAAAGGTGACCGATGTCTTATTCTCTCTGAAAGAAGCTACCGCGTCTTTGCGCCTTAGGGTTTTGTAACCAAGTGCTTCTTGATCTTCATTGTTGATGAAGTGAAGAACTTTGCAGCTAGCAATTTTCTTTTAGTTGGTGATTAAGTCGCGTACTAGGATCCGCGCAATTAGTTAGGCATGTATTGAGAATCATGCATCAAAGGGTGGCGTTCATATATTGAAGAGTTTAGAGGTTCTGAAGCGGTAGAAGGTTTTTGCTGTGAGTTCATCTACGGGGATTGTAGAGTCTAGGGACAAAGGTTTTGTACTAGATCTGAAACTTCTCTTTACTATAGTAGATTGCTTTTTAGGAAAGTTACCCCCCAGGTTTTTTACTGTGAAACTAGTTTGTTTCATTGGTTTTCTTGGGTCATCATATCTTGTTTTATTTGCTTTTTCGCTGCATTCATTATTGATATGATATTGATGTTTGTTTTAACAAGTTTTATTCATAATAAATCTAATTAACAACTTGGATTTAAAACTTATTAATTATATCAATCGGGGTTTAAATTTCTCAACACAAGTCAGAAGATACTACTAATGGATTCTAACCCTCTCTCTCACAGTCTCATTGACATGGTCTCAGTTGCAGGAAAGAAAATGTTTCTAACCTTCTATTTGCTACAAGACTTTGAGTCAATGTTGACAAACTATTTAATTTCCCTACAAACATTTTTAATACATTTTTAAATACTAAATACATTTTTTTTTATCTCCTTATAAAAACATTTTTAAAATAGAAGATAAACCACTTCATCTTCATGGTTGATAGTTCTTGGTGGAAGGGACGAAACTAGGATCGAAATTTAGGGGGGGCCAAAACCTCAACAAAAAAAATTCTTTAAAATACAAATTAGCATATATTTAACGTTAAGAAAATATCAACAAAAGAGAGGAGAAACAAAATAACCGTTTATTAATACATTTTAAATTAATAATTTAAAAATAGAATTTAACATTCTTTTAAATAACAATAATCATCTATAGTTGATTTGTACTAAACTTTGTAACAATCTCCCTTTCAATCCTAATTTTCTTTTGATTAATGATACATGAATTTTTAAAATTTATATAATAAAATTTGTAATACTAATGACTGTACACTACACATTAGCTCCAATTTATTAACACAACTATTCAATTCTATAATACCCCACATAAAATTAAACTAATTTACTAATAAACAACCAACTAGTAAGTAGTAAGTTAAAACAAAATATTTTAAGTTAAAAATTAATAGCCAAACACACCTGCCATCCCACCCCACACAAATTAATGGCCACCCATGCACCCCACTCTTACTAATCACTACAAGTACATTCACTTGGTTTGTAATTTGCATTCATCTATCTTTCTTCTTTTTTTCTTTGCACATTTTTTTTTTCTTTTTAGCAAAAATAATCATATATTTTTCATGAAAATTCAAATAGTCAATCTTAACACTCATAAAAAAATAACTTGGATCTAAGAAGAAAGATTAAGAAACAGCCAACTCAGTAACACAGATGTTGTAGTATAGTTGTTTGCCAGTTGAGTTTTATCATTTTCATGGTGCTATTTGTAACTTATTGGCAGGAGGGGGGCCAAAAATAATTATTTTGGGCTCAATTGTTAAACTATTCATTAAATGTGTATACTATTACTATTTAAAAAAAAAATTTGGGGGGGGGGGGGCCGCTTACTAGTTCCGTCTCTGCTTGGTGGAGTAGTAGGTTAAAGTGCTATAAATTACTCTAGAAACATAGGTCCCTTGAGTGAAGCTTCCATCCAGTACTCCTGTACATGGGCGGTAGGCCAAATCCTAAGTCCCCCTCCAAAAACAAACATATTTCCTATAGTCTAATTACATTATGGTTAGATTTTCAAAAACAGCAGTAAGAAATCTTACATTTGATTGTTGTTGTGGGTTCCAGTTAGTTCAATTGGTAAAGTTTTTTATGGTTGAATAAGAGATCCCAGGTTCAATCACTGTCTACACCAAAAATTGATTGATGTCTTGGTTTGATGATAAAGAACTATTATCAGGAGTGAATGTAATAGGTTAAAACCCTCTTAAAAAAATTTGATGGTTGTTATTTAATTCTTTTGCTTTTATCAAATTCTCACTCCTTAATAACAAAGACTAACAATTAATTATGATATCTTTGGTTGGAATAAAATCTTTTGTCTTTTCATTTCTTATAAAGTAATTAAAATTTAAAAGGAAAAATACCCTTGGTGCGATGGTCACTCCGCAAGTATAAGTACTTGTAGGGTGTGGAGAGCAAGGGTCGGGTTCAAGTCTTTATGAGGGAGTTTCACACACATATACACTTAGATTAGGCTAGAGTAAAAATTCTATCTTGTAAAAATATATATATATATATATATATATCATATATATATATATGACATATTGTAATTAGTAGAACATAAAATAGAACACAATAGTGAGACAAAAGATTTTTGTTCTTTTAACAGTCTTTAAATTTTCAGCATGAATCCACTTTCCTTCCATTCATCTCTTAACTTAAAAAAGAAGATAAATAACATGATCAACATGATGAATATTTAGTCTACTAGGTTTTTCTTTTGTTTCAAAACCCAACAAATTTTATTTAACATGATATGTAGCAAAGATTTTTTAGCAAAATGATAACCTTACGTTGTAATTGGCATTCAACAAGATTAGTATGCTTGAGACTTGGATATTTGAACCAATTAAGTTTGGTTTTCAAACCCTGTAATGTAAGTGTATTGAAGTTATCATGGATTTTATTTCTCATTATGAAGCATATGTATACAAGAGAAAGTATTTGCTATAAAACAGCACTTTTACCAAGTTATCAAGCCGTACAATGAAAATTGTCGAAAAAGTCTACCACGTAAAAACTATGATGTGGCAAAGATTGAGTGGAAGAGAAAAAATTGTGAGTTTATGTGAAATTAACAGACAGTCAATCACAATTTGCCACATAAAATAGTCGTAGTAAAAGTTGTGACTTTTTATGTGACATTTTAATTTACTCAAAATTGTTTGATATGTGTGCAATCACTTTTGAAACAAAACTATAGAATCAAGGCGTTTAAGGTAAGGTTGCCAAAGCCAGGCTCCATTGTTGTTCTGTTCCGTACGGGGGTTGGGGGTGTGTGGGGGAGAGGAAGGTAGTTAAGTACAATAAAAGAAGGAAACAAAAATAAACAAATAAAATAGGGAAATTTCTAAAAATAAAACCCTACTCCATAGTTATAATATTTGGGAGGCTACAAAGTTATGATTTGTGGTGGAGAAATATAATAATTTCTTGGTCAATTAGATCTTGAATAGTTTGCCATAAGGCAACACAATAGTTGTGGGAGGTCAAGTAAAACTTTTAGGTATGTATTAAAATCACATTTGTCCACATGATAGCCAGTGAGTAGTAGAGAAAAATGGTAAACCTATGTAAAAATGAAAAATAATTAATCATAATTTGCCACATAAAATTTTTTGACAAGAGTTATAACTTTTTATGAAGTAATAATACTATATTACTAGAACTGGATTAGTGAGTGCTCTGGGTTTGAGGGAATTAAGCAAGCCTTTAGCCTTAATGGCTTGTTTGGAAGTTTAAAGAGGGAGGAGAGTAGAGGGGAGTAGAGGGAAGGAGAGTAGTGGAGAGGAGAGTAGAGGGGAATGAATCCTCTCTACATTGTTTGGATGTTTTTAAAATTAGGGAGGGAGAAGGGGGTAATTAGCCCTTTAGAAAGGGTAATTTTGTTAATTTAGAAAGGGTAAATTAGGGAATTCATTTGGCCAATAACTTATCTACTCTACTCTCCCTCCAAATCTCTCCAATTTGGAGGAATTAAAAATGAAGGGTTAGAGGTAGTTGAAACCCTTCCAAACCCCTCTAAATCCCTCTCCCTCCTTCCTTAAAAAACTTCCAAACAAGATAATTGAATTACTCTCCCTCCCTCTACTCTACTCCCCCTCCTTTTTTTAACTCCCAAACATGCTATAAGTCTCTAAAAGACCTTATTTGAATGGCATTGGATACTTGAAGGAGCTATTACTATTAGAACTAATAAAGAAAAATAAAAATCTAATAAAATAAAATAATTTAATTTAATTTAAGAATTTATACATAAAAAAAAAGTGAATTGACAATTTTTCATTATTTTCTATAAAAAATATTTCATTAATCATAATTTATTATGTATTTGTTTATTTTTTTATAAAATAGCTAAAATTAAAAAAAAAAAATTAAAAACATGGAGTGGTAAAGAATTTGTTATTTCTTATGGGATGGGAGAGTCGGTATTTATTAAGTTTTTGGAAACCGAGCAGGACTAGGAAATAGGAAATCGAGTAGGCATAGGAGAGAAACCCTTTAACTTTTCCCCTTTTATAATGGTTTCTATGCAGTTGTTTTTGTTTTAATCATCGTTGTTTTATAATGGCAACTCGGAGTTCTTCTTTGTTGAGGAAGATTTTGAAGAACAAATTGAAGAAGAATAGGACAACACCTGAGTCGTTTAATGAGTCGTTTCCTTGCATAATAATCTCTACTTTTCTACCTGTCCTTGCATATATTGAATCCTTCAAATTTGCGTCATACACATGCTTCTGGTATTCAACAATCAAACTTTCAATTTTAATCTTTCATCTTTATAATTCCAACCTCTCCTTCTCTTGGAGTACATCTTGCAGTGCCAGCTACATCTCTTCCATAGACCTCAAACCTTTTTGTATCTCTGCTTTCATCTCTGTGTCTATCTATCCATACTTCCTTCTCAAATCTTCAAACTCCCTTCTTATGGCCCCAAGTTTTTCCCGAGACAGCTTCATCTCAGTTTTCAACTTGGTTATCTTTTCCTCAGACTTGAGTGACGCAAGGGTGTTCCTCAATTCAAATTCAGATTGCTGAAACTTTCTCTGTTCATGCAGTCTCAATTTCAACCTTCTTGATCTGGCTGAGCTTCTCCTTATTTGCATCTTCCATTTCGTCAATATGTCTAGAGAGCTTATCAATCTCAATGATTTCTTTCTCATGTGAACTGATTTTATTAGTACTTTTAACAAAATCTAAAAGCTGTTCATCTGCTGTAGCTAGCTTCATCTGCAGTTCGTCATTCTCTTAAGATAAACATAATTGTTATCTCATAAGCCTCTGCTTATCTTTGACTTGTTGTTTTCAGCTCCATTTGGTCGTTCAAATTTATAATGGGAACATCGATTGGCAAAGAAGGAAGCTCAACTTATTGTATTCCTTCTTTTGTGTTTCTGTAGGTTCTCTCTTCGTTAAGTTTTCCTTCCTAATCATCGACATTCCTGCATGATTTAAAATTAATAAATTCAATGGTAGAACTCATAAGCATAATTTCATTATTAATTAAAAGAAAAAGGGGAAGATTCTACAAGGCATCATTGGCTAGAGTAGTAGAGTAGGTCAAGTTGTATTTTACCAAAGTGGTTTATTAAGCATATTGAAACTACAAATTGTTAAGGTCAAAAATAGTATATGCAAATCACACGCCTATCTTTCCAATTTTTCTCTCTTCCATGCAAAATTATAGTTTCTTGTGGAGTGTGTCCATTTCAAGCCTGTGATAAATAGAATTTGATGTATTCAAGGAGATAAAAACCAACTTATAAAAGAAAGCAAATCTATATAAACAAAAGCACAAGTTGTAGCTGCATGTCTGCATGCAGAGGACTTCATTCTCCTCGCTAATAGAAGACCTCCAAGGTGATCTGGCTCCTATATTGAAAATGTAAAAACATGAAATAAATGTTTACACAAACGAATTTGATCCCCAAAAAAAATGAGAGTATAAACATAATTCAAACAAGTTGAAATCCTTCCCAAAACTCTCTAATACTTGTAACAGATGAACTATAAGGAACATATATATGTTTTCAACCTCAAAAATTTCAGAGGGCTGCATGATTGTTGTTGTTGTTGATGGTCCAGTTTAAAATATCGTAGTTGTAATGTGCCCATGTGCAATTGATGATCATTCCATTTGATATTATCCATTCAAAGCTATATTAATATTATCTTTAACTTCCATAATTTGTGAACATAAATCTTTCAAGGCAAACTATGCATAATATTTCTAGGGACACACCCAACATGCTGATATGGTTGAGTGTGAGTGGTGGGCATTTTCTACCCACTCCTATTTACTGGACCCACTATTTTTTTTCTTCTTTTTCCTCACAATCAACTACATTAGTGTATAGTGAAAGTAGTTGTGAAATTTGGTGCGTCCATAGCATTGTTGCAGTCGGTCATGCAAATTTTCAGTCTGTCAAAAGATTTGCTACATTCAGACTTTTAAATGGCTGCCAATGACCATACTAAATAATTGCCACTAATTCTAAATTGTCGCCAAAATCAAGAATGAAAGTGACCATGAGCAAAGTGTTTCTTAACTAGTTCCTTTATAAATAGACACCCTTTTGCAAGGTTTGGGGCTCTTTCATATTTCCAAGTCAAACTCTCTACGCTTTTCTCTTTTCTTTTTTTGATAAATGAGTTTTGGCATTATGGGCAGGGAAAGAACAGATTCGAACTAGTAACTTCTGCTTAATGAGACATTGTTCTCAGCTGAATGTCCTAAGAAACTTGGCCCCTTATGAGGACATCATTGGGATTATTCTCGTAAGAATGGCTTCAAGGTACTTTTGATGGTGGCATTTTGTGTCTATATTTCAACTTTAAACACTTATTCTACCGTAGGTGAATCACAAGGGAAGGGAAAAGAGGCTTTTGAAGATTCCACAGCTAGAAGTTTGAAGTTTGTTGATGACCTTATACCAGAACTGCACACTGTACCTACTATTCCTTCAATTTGTGTTCCAGAAACCTCAATTTCCCTTCCATCAGTTTAAAACTTTTGTGTTAATAGATTTTATTTTGTTGTTGTTAATTGTTGGCATGATCTGTCTGTGTGATTATCAATTATTATAGTAGGGAAAAAAAACTATGTTGTTAAGATTGTGATTATGAGTAGAGACTAATGTTTTTCTCTTTGTTTGGTGCTCACTGGTGATTCTAAGCACCCTAATTAGGTAGTGCTGCACAGATTCTAGGGCCCTTATATCTCTATTTTTCCTACCCTTGTCCTTGCATCAATGTCAGCCATCATACACACACACACACACACACACACACACACACACACACACACACACATATATATATATATATATATATACTTGTGATTGCCATCTTCCTTCTCCTCTTTTGTTGTTTCAAACTCGTGATTCCTAATTCTTGTATTCTTCTCAACTCCATCTTCTGCAATTCTTACTCCACTATTTTCAACTCTGACTCCTTCAAATCTGCATCATGCGCTTGTTGCCCATATTCAACAATCATACTTTCAATTTCTCTCTTTCCATTCCCTCTAATCTCCAATATCTCCTTCTCTTGGAGCACACCTTGCAGTGCCAACTCCATCTCTTCCTGAGACAACTTCATCTCAGTTTGCAACTTGCTTTTCTTTTCCTTGGACTTTAAGTAATTCAGTAGCTTTACCATCCAAATGCAATATTTTTTGTGGGGGGATCTATTCTCTCAGCATTTATCTATGGCAAAGAGAACTTTTTCGTCCTCTTGTTTCCTTTTTTCTTCCTCCAGTTTTGCTTTCAAGCCTGCAAGGTTGTTCCTCAATTCAATTTCAGATTGCTGAAACTTCCTCATCAAAATAGTGTACGTGTATTTGTGAAGACTTTAAGAATATCTTCAGCAAAACAGCTACTGTGCATGCATTGAATTTCACTCTTAAAAGTGGCACATTGAAGTTTTAAATGGTGGAGGGGTGTCCCCACATGGACCCACAATCACCCCTCCACCACTCACAACTCGCCACGTGGGCGAGTTGTGGCACTAGCATAACTCTTCTACATCTTAGCCTGCAGCAGTACCTTGACCAAAAAATTACTCCATGAGATTCAAGAGATCTAAAAAAACCAAGAAAAGCAGATGACTAGATGCTACCCAATGTGGTAATCCAAAAATACAATGATTATAATAAGAATTGTTAAATGACATAATTGGGGAGTTCAACAGCATAAAAAAAAAATCTACTACTCCTTTCTTGCCTAAGTATCCAAAAGATGCACAGTGGAACTGTTCTCTGCACCTTGGAATGGGCTTTGCTGTTGAAATCTTGCTGATACTTCAGATTGTGCAGCATAGTCTTAATAATAAAACTACCCCAATTTCGCATAAATTGCTACTTCATATATTCCCTTTATATATATATATATATATATATATGCACTTGTTGTCATCATCTTCCTTCTCCTCTATATTGTTTGGGTCAATCTTACTTTCCTCTCCCTAGATTTGCATGATGTTTCCTTGCACATGCAGCTTCATTCCATCTAATTCACCTAGGCATGTCATCCTTAAAATACAAGGGTATTATCCTCTTACTTTACCGGATGTCTTGACACTTCATCTGCGGATAAAAAGAAAATTGAAATAAGCCAATTTCATTGTCTGGACAGTTGTATAGATCTCCCTCTAGAATCGAGGTGTCTAGGGTATTGATCTTTCCTTGTTATCACTGAAATTATATTTCAAGAGCCCTGTTTGCTTCAACATTAATAGAAAACAATGGAGTAGCCTAAGGGGTAAGGTTAGCTTACCTTATGACAAAACATCATAATCAAGGGACTTTGCAAATTTAAAAGCATTTACTTGCTTATTTTATAGTTTAGGGCTGGTTCTATTAAGCAATATAACTTTATTTTACAGTATAGGGCTGGTCCTTTTCTTAAGCATTTCTGTAAAAATGCACAGGACACTTTCATATCTCCTATTTCAAGCCTACACCTGAGTCACTTAAATGCTAAAGCATTCTATTTATTATATGAAACTAGCCTGTAATCTCGTGCATATGGATAGAAACACTTAAAGATATATACAATAAGATGTATAATATAATTCTTATATATATAATTTAAATACTATTGATAGTCATTTTTATATTTTGTTAACACTTGAAAAAATTTTGCAAGGATATTATTAGGTATAAAATGTAAATTGTCCATGCTTTTTTAAAAAAAATAATTGTGAAGCACTTTTTTTTTAAGATTCATTTATTCTAGACTCTTTGGTTTTTGTACTTAATAATTCACTTGGATGAATATTTATGATGTGGTCCTACATTTGATTTTAAAATAAAAAAATAAAACTCTTTAAGAATAAATAATTTCGAACACATGGCGCAAAATTGAAACTCTAATTTGGAATTCTAATTTGAGTTTTTCTTAGCTTCACCTATTTTTATATATACAAATGATATTCATTTTCTTTTTTTCTGCCAGCTAACACACTCATATCTAGGATATCTTACTTAATAACTCATAATAATATGTATCCATCCATGTGTATGATCTGTGTATATAGCTTATGACAATACTTTCATAGAATGTGTATTTTTCATGTGCTAATTCTCTGGAATCCGGATGCATAGATAAACATTATGTGTTGGTAATGTGCATGTTTGGGAAGGTATGGATTGAAGTGGTGCCAGAGTTGACAACATGACAAGCCTAGTAGTTTCATATATGATATATATATATATATATATATATATATATATATATATATATATATATATTGGATTGTCTTACCTGAGGATGTTCAATGAAGAGGTTGGACAATATTATGTTCTTCATTGAATTTAGCTGGTCAACTAAGCCAGGATGATTAACTTGGAAAGTGCATACATCACTGGAATATCCTTGGCCACATTACACGCAACTTCTAGCTTAAAACTTACCACTAAAAGTCAAGCTTCTTCCAAAGCTGAAACCACACAGTAGCTATTGCAATTCATATTGCCCATCATCTATACATTACTAAAAGCTGAAGTGTAGCATTTATTGTTGCTATGCTCCAGTTCAGCCACATCAGCGGCCATGATATCTTTATAAAAAAATTACATATTTTTTTAAAATATTAATATCTAAGGATGACTTTACACATTCTAAAATAATAATTAAATACATGTAACTTACTAACTATAATAAAATATTAATATCAAAATATCTAAAGATGACTTTACACATTCTAAAATAATGATTTTTTTTTGGAAAGGCTTTCTAAAATAATAATTAAATACATATAACTTACCGACATAATAATGCTATAATTATTATCATTGAAATTATGTAGTCATAAAATACGTTATTTATAAATAATAATAAAAACCAAAATAAAAAAGTAGGAATTCTTCACCGGACATACCATCCTTTTTTTTTTCTTTGTTAACCCTTCTCATAGGCATTTTATCAAACATGTGACATAGAACTACAAATGGTATTATCTTCAGCATACCACTTTGTTGGTGGTAATTTATAGTAAAAGAGATATGATAGAAATAGAAATACCACTTAACATTCCAAAATATTTAACAATATATATATATATATATATAATACTAAACATATTAAATATTAAAATATTCAATATTGGACATAAAAAAATTAAAATTGCATTATTAGTTTATGACCTTACACATTCTCTTGAATGAACATATGAATACTAAACTATTCCCAATTGCATTATGGCAAAATAAATTGTCATATGAACAGAATATTTTTAAAATATTAATATCTAAGGATGACTTTACACATTCTAAAATAATAATTAAATACATGTAACTTACCAACTATAATAAAATATTAATATCTAAATATCTAAAGATGACTTTACACATTCTAAAATAATGATTTTTTTTTTTTGGAAAGGCTTTCTAAAATAATAATTAAATACATGTAACTTACCGACATAATAATGCTACAATTATTATCATTGAAATCATGTAGTCATAAAATACGTTATTTATAAATAATAATAAAAACCAAAATAAAAAAGTAGGAATTCTTCACCGGACATACCATCCTTTTTTTTTTTTGTTAACCCTTCTCATAGGCATTTTATCAAACATGTGACATAGAACTACAAATGGTGGGATTATCTTCAGCATATCACTTTATTGGTGGTAATTTATAGTAAAAGAGATATAATAGAAATAGAAATACCACTTAACACTCCAAAATATTTAACAATATATATATATATATATATATATAATACTAAACATATTAAATATTAAAATATTCAATATTGGACATAAAAAAATTAAAATTACATTATTAGTTTATGACCTTACACATTCTCTTGAATGAACATATGAATACTAAACTATTCCCAATTGCATTATGGCAAAAGAAATTGTCATATGAACAGAATATTTTTAAAATATTAATATCTAAGGATGAATTTACACATTCTAAAATAATAATTAAATACATGTAACTTACCAACTATAATAAAATATTAATATCTAAATATCTAAAGATGACTTTACACATTCTAAAATAATGATTTTTTTTTTTGGAAAGGCTTTCTAAAATAATAATTAAATACATGTAACTTACCGACATAATAATGCTACAATTATTATCATTGAAATCATGTAGTCATAAAATACGTTATTTATAAATAATAATAAAAACCAAAATAAAAAAGTAGGAATTCTTCACCGGACATACCATCCTTTTTTTTTTTTTGTTAACCCTTTTCATAGGCATTTTATCAAACATGTGACATAGAACTACAAATGGTGGGATTATCTTCAGCATACCACTTTGTTGGTGGTAATTTATAGTAAAAAAGATATAATAGAAATAGAAATACCACTTAACACTCCAAAATATTTAACAATATATATATATATATATATATATATATAAAATACTAAACATATTAAATATTAAAATATTCAATATTGGACATAAAAAAATTAAAATTACATTATTAGTTTATGACCTTACACATTCTCTTGAATGAACATATGAATACTAAACTATTCCCAATTGCATTATGGCAAAATAAATTGTCATATGAACAGAATATTTTTAAAATATTAATATCTAAGGATGACTTTACACATTCTAAAATAATAATTAAATACATGTAACTTACCAACTATAATAAAATATTAATATCTAAATATCTAAAGATGACTTTACACATTCTAAAATAATAATTTTTTTTTTGGAAAGGCATTCTAAAACAATAATTAAATACATGTAACTTACCGACATAATAATGCTATAATTATTATCATTGAAACCATGTAGTCATAAAATACGTAGTTTATAAATAATAATAAAAACCAAAATAAAAAAGTAGGAATTCTTCACCGGACATACGTTTTTTTGTTTTGTTTTGTTAATCTTCTCATAGGCATTTTATCAAACATGTGACATAGAACTACAAATGGTGGGATTATCTTCAGCATACCACTTTGTTGGTGGTAATTTATAGTAAAAGAGATATGATAGAATATTCAATATGGGACAAAAAAAATCAAACATATTAACACTCCAAAATATTTAACATTATAAATATATATATATATATATATATATATAATACTAAACATATTAAATATTAAAATATTCAATATTGGAAATAAAAAAAAAATCAAAATTGCATTATCAGTTTATGACCTTACACATTCTCTTGAATGAACATATGAATACTAAACTATTCCCAAGTGCATTATGGCAAAATAAATTGTCATATGAACAAAATAGTAGAAAACACACCCAATATTGCATTATGAGTTTATGACCTTACACATTCTCTTGAACGGTCATATATTAAGTTATGCCAAAGTGCATTATGACAAAATAAATTGTTATATGAAAATGAACAGTATAAAACACACCCACGAAGAAAATAAACGAAAACACACCCATCAAGAAACTCTGGATTTTCTTTACTAAGAATGAGATGATTTCTTCGATCAGAGATAACAATTCAACAAAAAGTGATCGTCCCAATTTGGTAAGTATTTCAATGTGCTTACAATACTCTTGATCTTCACTCTATTATTTTTTTTTTTTGGGTACATTTTAAATGTTTTCCACTTCTTCTTTTGAGTAATGGTTATTTTCCTTGATCACAATTTATCAAATCGCTTCCATCATATCGAAATACATTACCATCTTGCTAATTTCTTATTTTGTTTTAGTACATGGACTTTTGCCTCCCATTTGTTTATTTTATTTTCTGAATAGCTTTGTTATTTTTAAATTAAATACTACACAAATTCTTGCTAAAATCCTTTAATCTCATCTAAATATATGCTAATTTATAATTTTTTTCTTAGGATACTTTGGGAGAGGAAACAAAATCTTATGATTTATAGGTATGGCGTTTCTCTTTTTCTTTATATTTGGGATTATACCGTGTTTCTCTTTTTCTTTGTATTTGAGATTATACCTAATCTTTATATGGTTTTTTCATTAATTTTTCAACAAAATACAATGCAAATAACATTATGGTAATTCAAACACACAAAAGGTTTTTTAAAATTTTATTTTAAGATCTAATCTCTAAATCTTACCATTTATAATTTTCAAGGAAACAATTTTGGGACACTTACAATGTTTAAGTATTGCATCCATTTTATGACTATGGGCATGCATGCAATATTTCTTTATGTTTTTAATGCTTAACCTAATATCAATTTCTTTGGATTTAAAAATTCTTTCAACTGAAGCATATACCTTGATGTAACTTATTCCTAGAAAATTCCACAACTTAATTCAAATCATGCTAGCCAAATATATATATAGACACACACACTATTATTCCTCACCTCAGTTAGTTTAAACTTATCTCATTCTCAAGGGGAAAAAAATGCTTCAAATTTATCTCTTTTCTGAGGTTCAATATGTTCTTTGTATTTATTTAGACAGAGCACAATGATTTTGTATCCTTCTATATGAATTAAATCATCATACCTTATTTAGCTTAAACTTATCTCTTATTCGAAGTTCAATTTGGCTACGACATGTTGCTCTTCAATCCATAATACTCCTTAAATATTTTAGTGTAATACATATTTCTTTAGTACTTTTTTCTTATATTCATCTGCATAAACTTCTTATAAGTTCTTGAATTGATTAGAATTTAAGAAGGTCATATCAAGATAATGGCAACAATCTTTTGTGTTAGCACTACTCAAAGAACCAAAACTTTTAAACACAAAATTACTACCATAATTTTTTTTTCTTTAGGATAATAAGTGATAAATAATTGTTAGTTTATTTACATTTCTTTGTAAATAGTTGCTTTTGTTATTTTGGGTGATGATGTAGGTATTACTAATCAAATTCTCTTACATTTTTTTTTTAATTTTTTTATCACTAAAATTATGTTTCACATATGTCACACTTTTTAGCAAGAGTTCTGAAGATATATATATATATATATATATATATATATATTTATATTTATATTTATATTATTTCATTGGCAATTCTACAATCAGCAATGCAACACTTTTATGGTGCAATTTATAATTTATTTCATTGATTGTTTACACGTGATAGTTTATCATTTAATATCTTTCTCTCTTCCTTCTTTCTAGAACGTATAGAACGTATTTAACAACTGTTATCATATTGGACAACACAATATGAATTGGATATATTACACTTTTTTTTTAGGCTTGGTGCTCCACAAACAAATATGCTCTTCTTCGAAGTTTTTTTTTTTTTTTCTCTTACTATTTTCTTGGCTGATTTGTTAAAATTTAGAAATTGTGTTCGGCTTCATCTTGCTAGGTTCATTTTGCATGATCATTGGCTTATATGCTATAATTTGGGCTAAAGCTGTAGACCTAGAACTGGAAGAGATCAAACTAGATATAGTCGTAGAGAACAAGAGTATTAAATGTATAAATTTGTGAATAGCTCAACAAAATGAACTGGTTCTATGGTATTAAAACCAATTATGAGCATGTATAAACAATTCTTTCATGACTAATTTTGCTTTCTCCTACCCCTTTTGTGTTATTTATTGGTTGATTAAGATTTACTACACATTTAGATTCCTTTGTTTTCAGGTTATTAAATTGTGGAGAAAAAATTCTATAAAATAAGTGATTTTCATATATGAGTTTAGTGAATATCAAAATATAAATTGTTATAGCTTGGTTTAATAAACAAAGTTTGTATAAATTGCTCATTAACTTCTCAAAAAATGAAAAATAATGTTAGCTTCCATATGAAATAATCAAGATTCATTTTCATGTTCTAATCAAAATTGTACATTCTCCAATTTTTTTTTTTTTTATTGTGTTGGGTTTTGATGCATATTTCGCTATATTATAACATCTTACAAAATATCTTGCCATATATAATAATTGAAAGTAAATTGCAACATGTTTCCTTGGATATATATATATATATATATACATATATCAAGATATAGACTTCTTTACCTACAGAATATATACTACTCTGTATTAGAATGTAATCACATTATTTTAGATGAGTTTGTGACTATTACTTATAAGTCTCAAGTTCAACTTATGTCGCCCCATCTACCCATTTTTCTTCATTAAAAAAAAAAAAGTCACCAGTATTATTCTCATTTTTAACTTCACCACCAAAAAAAAAAAAAAAATATGGTGTCAAATTTTTCCGCATACCACTTTGTTGGTGGTAATTTATAGTAAAAGAGATATGATAGAAATAGAAATACCATTTTCCGTGCATTGTGCGGGTTTGCAACTAGTTCAAGTAATTACAATGAAAACAGTAAAAAAAAAAAAAACAATCATCACATCTTAACAATTAATTAGTACTCTCTCTCTCTCTCTCTCTCTCTCTCTCTCTCTACATATATATATATATATATTTATATTTATATATTTCAACTGGTACTTAGCAAGCAACACCACTTAAACTAATATCAATGACAATGATTTTTCTTGAGGTTGATTTTTCTTGAGCTGGTTGGCACATTCTATCGTTCTTCATTCTAGTCGTCTCATACTCCTAAGGATTACCCACAAGAGCCGGTGTTCGAGGTTTAATAACAATCTTCTCAAGTTTGATGGCACTTTTGAGTAAGTAAATGGTAAGCACCATATCTATTGCACGCCCCACAAACCCCAAAAAAATTTTAGTTGTACCAAAATAAATTAAGAAAATATAATGCATAATAAAAATAATTAGAAGAATATAGACTACTTTAAAAACACCAAAAAATAATAAAGTTATATATTTGTAAATAGTAATTACTTTTTAAAATTGTTAAATTTTTAGGGAGAACAAATTAATTACAATAAAATTTAGAGAATAAATTATACATTATATCACATCTCAAAAAATATATATATTCTCACCCATCACATGGATTTGCGACTAGTTGCTACATAAATCACAAAGAATTTATTTGACTAACAGAATGTTAATACAAGCAAACAAATTGAGACTACATGCTTACATCACTCTAGAATCAATCTCTATCAATATGATCACAACATGAACTATGAAAGTGTTGGGCTTTGTGGAGTCTAGTTGTGTTTGATCCGGTTGACGACCCGAAATAATGTTGCGTGGTTTTTAATGGGAGATTTTTTAAGGCTTAGTCCATGGAGCGGAGGCTTGGGCCAAAAATTTTTTGTCCCGTTTTGTAGCCCATTGTGTATCCTGTGCGCAGGATGTAGAAAACGTAGTTTTGGTGGTTAGGGTTTGTTAGTTGTCATTCTTGTCGTTCTTGAGAGACTGAAACACTGTAGCTGCACTTTATATTTTTTCCCTGATAATAGTGAAATCCCTGCAACTCCGTAGACGTAGGCAAATTGCCAAATCACGTTAATATTGTCTTGTGCGTGTGATTGTTTTCTTTGGCGTGTGATTGTTTTCTTTGGCGTGTGTTTTCTCTAATTTTTGTTTCTCATAGGTTGGGAATTTCGGGTTAATTCCCTACAACTGGTATTAAAGCCAGGTTAGGTTTGAGTGGGAGCAATGGCAGAGGAAGCAGGAAAGGCGTTTGAAATAGAAAAGTTCGATGGCATAGAATTTGGATTTTGGAGGATACAATAAGAGGATTATCTTTATGGGAAGAAGTTGCATCTGCCACTTCTAGGGGAAAAACCTGAGATTATGAAGGCAAAGGAATGGGCTCTTCTTGACAGATAGGTACTAGGAGTTATCAGGTTAACTTTGTTTAGGTCTGTTGCACACAATGTTATAAAGGAGAAGACCACAACAGATCTGATGAAGGCTTTGTCTGGTATGTATGAAAAGCCGTTAGCAAACAAGAAGGTGCTTTTGATGAAGAAACAGTTCAATCTGAAGATGACAGAGAACGCATCAGTAGCACAGCTTCTGAATGAATTTAACACTATCACAAATCAATTGTCATCTGTAGAAATTGATTTTGATGATGAGATTTGTGCACTGATCGTCTTGGTTTCTTTGCCAAACAGTTGGGAGGCAATGAGGATGACAGTAAGTAATTCTACAAGAAAAGAAAAGCTGAAGTACAATGACATATGAGATTTAATTCTGGCTGAGGAGATTCATAGAAGAGATGCAGGCGAAACCTCAGGATCTAGTTTTGCCTTAAACCTTGAGACAAGAGGCAGAGGTAATGACAGAAATTCAAATCGGAGCAGATCAAAATCCAGAAATTCTAATTGGAACAGAACTAAATCTAGATCAGGCCAACAAGTACAATGCTGGAATTGTGGGAAAACGGGGTCACTTTAGGAGGCAATGCAAAAGTCTTAAGAAGAAGAATGAAGATGATTTTGCTAATGCTGTAACAGAAGAGGTACAAGATGCGTTACTTCTTGCAGTAGACAATCCACTTGATGATTGGGTTTTGGGCTCAGGAGCTTCGTTTCATACCACTCCACACCGAGAAATCATACAGAATTATGTTGCAGGTGATTTTGGTAAGGTGTATTTGGTTGATGGTACAGCCTTAGATGTTGTGGTTATAGGAGACGTCCGGATATTGTTGCCTAATGGGCTTGTTTGGTTACTGGAGAAGGTTCGACATATTCCTAACCTGAGGAGGAATTTGATTTCCGTTGAATAACTTGATGATGAAGGGCATGCAATACTATTTATTGGTGGTACTTGGAAGGTTACAAAGGGAGCCAAGGTACTGGCTCACGGAAAGAAGACTGGTACTCTATATATATGACCTCAAGTCCAAGAGACACAATTGTAGTTGCTGAAGCAAGTACTGATACAAGCCTATGGCATCGCAGACTTGGTCACATGAGTGAGAAAGGGATGAAGATGTTGCTGTCAAAAGGGAAACTCCCAGAATTGAAGTCAATTGATTTTGACATGTGTGAAAGTTGAATCTTAGGAAAGCAGAAAAGGGTGAGCTTCTTGAAAATTGGCAGGACACCGAAGGCTGAAAAATTGGAGTTAGTACACACTGATTTGTGGGGGCCTTCTCCGATTGCATCCCTGGAGATTCAAGGTACTACATCACTTTCATTGGTGACTCAAGCAGAAAGGTATGAGTTTATTTTCTGAAAAATAAACTGATGTATTTGAAACTTTTAAGAAGTGGAAGGCCATGGTTGAGACAGAAACAGGTTTGAAAGTAAAATATTTGAGGTCAGATAATGGAGGAGAGTACATAGATAGAGGGTTCAATGAGTATTATGCTGCATAGGGAATTAGGATGGAGAAGAGCATTCTTAGGACACCAAAGCAAAATGGTGTGGCTGAGATTGCATGCTGGACTACCAAAAACTTTCTAAGCTGATGCTGTTAGCATTGCAGCTTACCTAATAAACCGAGGGCTATCAGTTCCAATGGAGTTCAGACTTCCTGAGGAGGTTTGGAGCTGTAAAGAGGTAAAGTTTTCACATTTGAAAGTTTTTGCTTGTACTTCTTATGTTCATATTGATTCTGATGCTCATAGTAAACTTGATGCAAAATCTAAAATATTTTTTTTCATTGGTTATTGTGATGAGAAATTTGGCTTTAGGTTTTGGGATGAACAAAACAGGAAAATCATCAGAAGTAGAAATGTGATATTTAATGAACAGCTTATGTACAAGGACAGGTCAACTGTAGTGTCAGATGTTACAAAAATAGATCAAAAGAAATCTGAGTTTGTCAACTTAGATGAATTGACTGAAAGTACTGTCCAGAAAAAGGGTGAAGAAGATAAGGAGAATGTAGATTCACAGGTAGATCAGACTACACCTGTAGCTGAAATCCGTAGATCTTCCAAGACCATTAGACCTCCACAACGTTATTCACCCACTCTAAATTATCTCCTGTTGACTGATGGTGGTGAGCCAGATTGTTATGAAGAAGCCTTGCAGGATGAAAATTCAAGCAAGTGGGAGTTAGTCATGAAGGGTGAGATGGATTCCTTGTTAGGAAATCAGACATAGGAATTGACTAAATTGCCAGTATGAAAGAAGGCTTTGCACAACAAGTGGGTATATAGAATAAAGAATGAGCATGATGACATCAAGCGTTACAAGGCCAGATTAGTTGTCAAAGGATTACATCAGAAGAAGGGCATTGACTACTCAGAAATATTTTCTCTAGTTGTGAAGATGTCAACAATCAGACTGGTATTGGGAATGGTGGCTACAGAAAATTTACATCTTGAGCAGTTAGATGTGAAGACGGCATTCCTTCATAGTGACTTGGAGGAAGACTTTTACACGATTCAGCCAGATGGGTTCATTGTTCAGGGACAAGAGAATCTAGTTTGCAAACTGAGAAAGAGCTTGTATGGCCTAAAACAAGCTCCAAGACAGTGGTACAAAAAATTTGACAGTTTTATGCATAGAATTGGGTTCAAGAGATGTGAAGTTGATCATTGTTGCTATGTTAAGTTCTTTGACAATTCTTATATCATTTTACTGTTGTATGTGGATGATATGCTCATTGCAGGGTCTAGCATTGAGGAGATTAATGATCTAAAGAAGTAATTGTCAAAACAGTTTGCAATGAAGAATTTGGGAGCTACAAAACAAATCCTTGGTATGAGAATCATTAGAGACAAGGCTAATGGTACATTGAAGCTTTCATAGTCAGAGTATGTGAAGAAAGTTCTCAGCAGGTTCAACATGAATGAAGCTAAACTAGTGAGCACACTCTTGGGTAGTCATTTCAAACTAAGCAAAGAACAGTTACCGAAGACAGAAGAAGAAAGGGACCATATGAGCAAGGTGCCCTATGCCTCAGCTATTGGCAACTTGATGTATGCTATGGTGTGTACAAGACCAGACATTGCACATGTAGTGGGAGTTGTAAGCAGATTCAAGAGTAGGCCAGGGAAGCAGCATTGGGAGGCAATCAAGTGGATTTTGAGATATCTAAAGGGTTCATCAGATACATGTCTTTGCTTCACAGGTGCAAGTTTGAAATTGCAAGGTAATGTAGATGCTAATTTTGCTGGTGATATTGATAGTAGAAAGAGTACTACTGGGTTTATATTTACTTTGGGTGGTACAGCTATATCACGGGCCTCAAATTTACAAAAGATTGTTACTTTGTCTACTACAGAAGTTGAGTATGTTGCAGCAACTGAAGCTGGAAAGGAGATGATTTGGCTACATGATTTCTTAGATGAATTGGGTAAGAAGCAGGAGATGGGCATTTTACACAGTGACAGTCAGAGTGCAATTTTTCTTGCCAAAAATTCGGCTTTTCATTCAAAGTCGAAGCATATACAGACAAAATACCACTTTATTCGTTACCTTGTTAAAGATAAGTTGGTAATACTTGAGAAGATTTGTAGATCTAAGAACTCGACAGATATGTTGACTAAGGGTGTCACTATTGAGAAGTTGAAGTTGTGTGCAGCTTTAGTTGGTCTTCTAGCTTGAGGACAGGAGGATGAGTTGTAGCGATGAGAGATTTTTTTTTGGAGGATAGCGGCTAATGTTGGTGATTGAACTAGTCTCCAAGTGGGAGATTTGTTAGGCTTTGTGAAGCCTAGTTGTGTTTGATCTGGTTGACGACCCGAAATAATGTTGCGTGGTTTTTAATGGGAGATTTTTTGAGGCTTAGTCCATGGAGCGGAGGCTTGGGCCGAAAAATTTTTGGCCTGTTTTGTAGCCAATTGTGTATCCTGTGCGCAAGATGTAGAAAACACAGTTTTGGTGATTAGGGTTTGTTGGTTGTCGTTGTTGTCGTTCTTGAGAGACTAAAACACTGTAGCTGCACTTTGTATTTTTTTTCTGATAATAGTGAAATCCCTGCAACTTCGTGGACGTAGGCAAATTGCCGAACCACATAAATATAATTGTCTTGTGCGTCTGATTGTTTTCTTTGGTGTGTGTTTTCTCTAATTTTTGTTTCTTACAGGTTGGGAATTTCGAGTTAATTCCCTACAGAAAGTCCCTTTATTTTATTTTATTATTGTGTAGAATAGCACAATCTTAAATACAACAAATAGATAGGACTGGATTATAGAGTATGCGTAGATACAATTGGACATTACATAAAAGAAGATTAAAGATAATAATAACAATATAACAAGTGCATGGCTATAGCTCCAGAACCCAGATTGAATAACTTAATACAATAGTAGGCAAACATTCTTTCATTCCCCATCTGCTGAGGAAGCATATGAGAGTAGCTCTTGGTCATGTTCAAACAAGGCCATGTCTTCTTCTTTCATGTTCACCCATGTCTCAATTCCATCACCATCTTTGGTACTCATCATGACCACAACATTCTTAAAAGGCCTGCTTGGACTACAGACCCAAGTGGGCTTTCCCATACCAAAATCAATTTCGTACACAGGAAACCTACACCAACTAGTGAAGTTACAGAATTCTATAATACCATGATCAAACTGTTTGATTGTTTTCTTTATAAAATCCAACTGTCCATCATCATCTTTTAGTTTCTTCAGGAAGTCAGCATCGATTTCCATGATTGCATTCCGAAGCTGGCTCACAAGAAACCGATAATCTTTCTCAATCTCAACCGGCAATGTTGCAACCACAACCCTCCAAAGATTCCCAAAGGAATGCACTGGAAGTTGTGGAACCATCCTCTCACGCAAGTTCACTGCATGAAGTGCAGCAAATAGTTTTGGTTTGTTACCTTGTTTTGCTCTAGCCATTGCCATGAAACGTCTCCATATGAATGCTGAAATGGTCTCCACGCGTGATGGACCCTTGTCTTCTGGACCAAATGCGGCAGAGGCTTCTTCTCTTAGCGTGGTTATGCTCGATTTGTTGAACACAAATCTTCTAGTCACAATGTTTTCTTTTGAAATTGCTCCACTTAGCATGAACCCATTGATATGATCTCTAGGAGGAAAATGGATAGCTGCATCAAAACTAGGACTTATAATTTCACTTTCTCCTCGAGACATGCCAGCCCATGCATTAACAAACGTGACCGCTGATGTACCATCAGCAATCTTGTGTGAGACACACACAGCAAGGGCTACTCCACCACACTCAAACATGTTATATTGGACAGCTAAGAGAATTTCCTTTCCAAACTCAGTGCTACTATGATATGGCTCAAATGGTAGCAACTGCATAAGCTCCTTCCCTTTGGGATTGTCTACCACTTGTGATAGATTGCATGGGACTCGGGCTTGAATATAGTCTACACCTTGGTCATTACAATTGATATAGAAATCTTCATTAATAGGTGTACCAGCCAAGGGATAGTAACGAGTTAAGGTTTCGGCTAGAGATTTTTTTAGCGAATGAGATCTTTCGAATGGATCAACATCCACAAATTTCTTAGAATCATAGAACAAAATGATAGGAATATAAATGGGAGGTGCAATTTGGTCTAAGAAAGAAAGCTTGAAGTTGCTACGGTGATGGGGTGTTGGAGATGATGGCTTAATTATCTCCTTGGAGATTATATCAACATTCATCACCATCTTCCTTTCTAGGTACTATCACAAAATACAAAGGAAAATCTTTTTTTTTTTAATAGGATATATAGGAAAATCTTAGTTCTTCATAAGCGCAAGAGCTTGTAGTCAGACATATATAGAGATACTTGCTGGTACTTTCAAGAAAAACTCCTAGTCAGTTTCGTATGGATTTGTATAACAGATTCACATGATTTGCGGCGATTTGACCGTAATGTGTATAGGAGGTGTATTACGTATAGACCGATTTTTATATTCTATAACTTTTTTTTTTTCTGAGAATCTTATTCTATGGTTGACTGCGATCACGGCATGAGCAGGGCCAGCTCAAGCTTGTTTGAGGCCTAAGGCAAGAATTTTATAGGGATTTTTTTACATTTAAATATCACTTAAATAATATTTATTTATTTATATTTAATTTCAAATCCATTATTAATTCTTACTTATTAATATGACTAATTCACTCAAAGTGAGTGAAGGATAATTACTATATAGATTTTACAAATTGACATATCACCAATAACAGAAAAGTTATTCAAACATTCATTTTATTATATTATTTAAGTAACATTGATCATATTCCTGTCACATCAGTTTGTAAATTTTTTCCCTAAAATTTATATTAGCTTTAGCATTTTTCATACACTTAATGATGACTGTGTTGTATTTTTATTATTTTTTTTACGGAGAAAATGATAAAATTATTACAAATTTTACTACAAAAAGCTTACAAATTGATGTGTCAATGAGTTAGCACTTCAACAAAATAATAAATGAGTATTGAGTTACTTCATAGGTGACATATCAATTTGTAAGACCTATATAATAAAACTTGTAATATACTAGTATAACTCTAATATTTTAGGCCTTCTTAAGATTGGAATAAAATATATTAGGATAACTCAAACTTTTTATTTTATTAAGAAAAAAAAAAAAACTTACCCCCAAATGGGGCCTTCTTTTGTCACGGGGCCTTAGGCCATGGCCTAAATGGCCAAGGCCTAGGGCCGGCCCTGAGCATGAGCAAGTTAATTTGCATTCATATTGTTAGATACTGCATTACTGCTTGGGCAAATGCACATGCATAATTGCATTGCTGACTTACCGTAGACAATTAAGATTGTGCAAAGACACAGAAATTAGAATTTTGTTTTGGGTAAACTACATAAATGGTCCCTATCCTTTACACCATATTTCAATTTAGTCCTTAACCTTTCAATTGTATTAATTTGGTCTCTAACCTTTTAGTGTCGTGTCAGCTTAGTCCCTGCCATAATCTCATGGATGGAAAAGTCTAACATGTCAAACGGCCTAATTTTTTATTGCCACATCAACGGACACATGTCCTGCCACGTTAGTTTTTTTTTTTTTAACCCAAATTAATTTAACCCAAATCAATTTTTTTTTTTTTTTTTGATAAGAAAGTTTGCAGATTTTATTAAACAGGGGTAGGTCCAAATTAATTCAAAAACACACATCTCCCTAAAATCCAAAATCCCTAACGGTGAGGGTGGCGGCTCCTTCTTCTTACAGCGGCGCCTTCTTTCTTCCGGTAGCACCTTCTCTACTCCAACAACCCCAGGTCTGTCTCTTTATCTCGCGATCTCTCTCTCTCTCTCTCTCTCTCTCTCTCTCTCTCTCTCTCTCATCCTTACTTCATGTTTGGCTTCCTCAAAATTCAATGATTTAGTCTTTTCCTGCTCTTAATTTCATATTATCATTTGGCTTAGCTTTGTGTCTTTCGTATTTTTATACTTTATATCGCGATTTTTTTGCTTATGTATACTCTTATCTTGTTTTTATGCTCAATCTCGCGTCAGTGGAGATTGGCCCTATGGTTACTGCAATGTAGAAACTCCATTTTTTTTAAACCCTTTAACTCCGCTATAGTCCACTGTGAATCTGTTTGGGACCATTTCTATCTTAAATGGTTGGACCCACTTGTACATATATATATATATATATATATTGCTAAACAAGTTGGACCCACTTGTAGTAATATACACATACAGAATTAACCTTTGCATGATAAGTAGGGGTGTGCGTGGTTCGGTAGGTGCGGTTTTTTTCTAAATTTATTACCGAACCGATAGAGATCGGTTTTTTCATAATTAGAACCGATGTACATCGCCTAGGGTCGGTTTTCCGACCTATAGCGGTGCGGTTTTTTACGATCGGTTTAGTCGGTTTGGTCGGTTTGAAATATTAAAAAAAAACTGTTTTTTTAATAATAAAAATATTGGGCTTTCAAGCCCAATATCAATATATCAACTTGTTCAAGATTTCAAGTAAATGCAAATTATTTAGCAAGCCATCAAAAATTTAGTTACACATAAAACAAAAGCAAAAGAAAAGTCAAAAAAAAAAAAAAAGAAGTAAAAATGCCAAAATAATATTTTTCTACATCCAGCCAACCCACAAAAGTATATTCCAACTCATACTTATACCATAATTACTCATTACTCAATTAGACACTAACAATATACATTACTCAATCTCAATATATATAACCTAAACAACTATAATCAGAATGTAATGCAAATAAAATTAATATCGACTTCCATGTAAAAATAAATAAATAAATAATTTTTTTGACCAAAGAAATGCTTTACCATGAATAAATACTACAACAAATAAACAAAAGCCAATGCCTAATAGGCAGTATGGCAAACTAGCAGTACTACAATAGTTAAACTAAGTAGCTCAAAATCCCCAAGTCAAAAATATAAAAATAAAAATACAAAAATACTGAAAAAAAATATTGAAAATACTAAGCAATATTTTGAATCATTAATGATTATAGCTCAAAATCTTTCTCATTGAATGATTGAAGAGTGATAGCTCTCTCAGTCTTCCTCAAAATCAAATTGCTGGAAAAAAAAAATGTCAGTTCTCGTGGACTTTATAGAGAGAGAGAGAAGAAGAAACGGGTTAATTGTTTGTACTATGAAACTCACCAGCAGTGTTGTAGCGGACTGGCAAGGGGTGAGCACTGAGAAGCAACTTTAGTGTTGCAGCAGCGGCAGAGAGGCGAGAGAGAAAGAAAGAGCTCTGAGGTAGGTTATGTGAAAAAAACCCTTTATATACTTGTTAAAATTTGTAACCCTAAAGTAAAACTATGTCGTTTTATTGTTTTTTTTTTTTAAATAGCTATTAAACTGAAACATTCCGTTTCTTTAAGTCATATATTAGGAAATCAGAATCTTAGATTCATAGCATCATCTCTTTATTAGAACTGGACTCAGATCAGAATGAATTGAAGAAGATGAGAAGTGGAGAACGATATACAAGTATCGGTTCGGTTCGGCATGTATCGGTTTCAGATTTTCAGCTCCGGTGACCGCACTGCACCGGCATCGGGATTCCCTTCACGCTCCGATCGCCGGCATCGGCTTTGTCGATCGGTTGAAATGGCGGCGCGGGAGGATCGGCGCCGGTCGGTTGGATCGGTGCCGGTGACTTTCTGCTCACCCCTAATGATAAGTCATATAATTCAAAAGGTACCAGATTCACATAGAAAATTCAATAAAAGAGTCAAGACATGGAGATGGTCAAGTTGACACATCATTCTTTATAAATACTAAATTCCAAAGTTAATATGTTCTCCAAAAAATGGTTATTGAAATTGAGGACCTATTTCTAAGAATGATAACAAAAGATTAAATTTGTATTTATCTTTTTGTCCCTTTAATGAAATAAAAGAAGTGCATAAAAGCCTAACTGGTACTAGTGAAAAAGAATATTGTTTATGTATCTTATTTTGTTTGTTTGTTATTTTTGCAAGAATGGGTGAATTTTCTATGGAAGTTCATCATGGTTGGAAATTTTTGAGCGATCCAATTAGGTATGAGGGGGTTGCTATAAATTATTTTGATGGTAATGAACGAGATTGTTGGTCTGCCCAATAATTGAGAAATACGGTTGAGAAATTGGGGTATATGAGTTATGGTAAGTTGTGGTATAGGATGCCTATGGTGAGCTTAGAGGATTGTGTGGCTGTGCCTAACATAATTGATGATGTGGGGGATGATATAAACTATTCTGACAATTCTAAAGACTCAAGTGGTAGTGATGATGCTTTTAATAAGATGGTGATAGGACCAATAGATTTAGGCCAGGCAAGCAAAGAACAAGATAGTAACATGGCAATGGGGTCAAATGCCAAGATCGAAACTGGTCTTAGTGGCAATAGGGTCAAATGCAAATGCAAGTGCATATGAAAATCACCATTTATAGCCAATAATACCACCACGGTCAACTGCAAGTGCACAAGCACATTCTGAAGGTGGTGCAAATACACAATCAGCTGCAAATGCAACAGCCATAGGAGTGACCTCCGCAATAGCTAGGACATTAACCAATGCTAAAAATGGTCCATTTGTTACACTACCACAAGGTAAAAAGACGAAGAGGCCTAGGAGAAAAGCAATTCATACGCCAAGGGGGAAAAAAAGCCTTGGGTCAGCAATGTACCACTTCCAGAAATATGGGGTCCACCTCCTTCATGGAAAGGAAACTCTTTTGAAACCGAAGAAACACTGATGGCTGCTAGTCAAATTGCAAGGTATAGGGAGACATTCAACATACTTGGCAGTCAGGATTCAGTTCATGCACCACCATCATTTAGGGGACAAAGTGAGAAAGGAAAGAAAGGAAGTCGTGGCTAATTTTTATTTATATTCATTTTAAAGACCAGTTGGAATTTTTATTTGTTTTGACTTATAATCTATTATGGATTCATATTCATGCACTTTGGATGTTCATTTTAAGTTATGTTGTGTATTGACAAGTTTGATATGTCATGTAATTTGACTATTGAGTACTCTAGATGATCACCAACAGGTTTGAATGGATGTTATTGTTTAGTGTCATTTTGTGATGCCCAGTTTTTTATGTATCGTGTCCATTATTTTCCTTATTCTCTTTGCAGTTTGGTACTTCCGAATGCCAAAAAATATGGATGATTGCCAATGTGTTTGAATGGATATTTTTGTTTAGTGTCATTTTGAGTTTTTTACGTGTGAAATGGAACATGTTCCTAACCCTATTTTGTTTAAACTTTAAATGGAACATTTTCCTCATTATATTTGAGGCAGCTTTATGCTCAAGAGCGCAAGCACATGTAATCTTTATATATGATGCCCAGGCTTTCCGTTATCATGTATCTTTTCCTTCTTGTCTTTGAAAATTTTAGTGGCTATTCTCATCAAGCGTTTGTCAAATAGCCTTCTAGCATTTCCCTGCAAAATAAAGTGTTTCACACAACTCTTTGAATAATTCAAAAGAAAGGAAAATCTAAAAATCCATGGTCTGCAATAGAAAATAATGCCTTCACATAGAATCTGATATTAACACACACACACACAAATACCCCTGATGTTCATTTATCAATACAATCATTCACTTACAAATGGAAAGGGCTACCATCTGCAAAAAAAAGTGTTTGTTGAAGTGTTAAGAAAAAATTCCCCTAGACACCCAAGTTAAAGAGTGTCTAAAATTACTCTTACACCAACTCTTACCCTGTCTTGCAATTAAGCCTAATAGATAATAAACAAACTCACTTGTTTATTTCCCCAAAGTAATGCTGAGAAAAACATAGGTGACCATTCTCTTGCAACTAAGGTCTTTTAAAACCAATCCATGCCAATTAAAACCTAACTGTTCTTGCTTGATGCATCAAACAACTGAAGAAAGTAAAAATTAGAGACAAATGCCAAACAATCAGATGGGGATGGTGGACAACCCAAGTCCCAAAAATATTTAGTGTACAGCCTCATCATATCAATTATACTTGATAATTTAGAAAAGGCTCTAGTTAGTACAGAAGAATATTCAAAGTATCAGAAATACTAAAATATACAAAAAGAGATAAGCATTATAGCTTGTAAAAAATAAGCATTACAACTTGACCATCTCCATGTCTTGGCTCTTCTGTTGAATTTTCTGTGTGAATCTGATACCTTTTGAGTCATGTGACAACCCCATGCAAAGGTTCATTTGAATGTGTTTGTCTGTATGTGTATATTACTACAAGTGGGTCCAACAATTTAAGGTAGAAATGGTCTCAAACAATTTCACAGTGGACAATAACGAAGTTTTTTTTTTTTTTTTTTTTTTTTTTTTTTTTTTTTTTTTTAAGCTGTGACTATAACAAAGTTAAAGGGTTAAAAAAAATGGGGTTTCTACATTGCAGCATCCATAGGGACAGTCTCCACTAATGCGAGATTGAGCATAAAAATCAAGTAAAAAAAAAGAGTATATATAAGAAAAACGCCAAAACATGAAGTAGAGAAATACGAAAAATACACAAGGCTGAGCCAAATGAAAACACAAAATTAAGAGCAGGAAAAGACTACATTATTGAATTTTGAGGGAGCCAAACATGAAGTAAGGATGAGAGAGAGAGAGAGAAATCGTGAGACAAAAAGAGACACACCCGATGCTACTGGAATAGAGAAAGGGCTATCGGAGTAGAGAAGGCGCTACCGGAAGAGAGAAGGCACCGTTGGAAGGAGCGCCTGCCCCTATTTAATAAAATTTACAAATTTTCTTATAAAAAAAAATTGATTTGGGTTAAAAAAAATAACGTGGCAGGACATGTGTCTTTTGATGTGGCAATAAATTAATTTTTTATTTAGGCCGTTTGACACATCAGAATTTTCCATTCATGAGATAACGGTAGGGACTAAGCTGACATGACACTAAAAGATTAGGGACCAAATTGACACAATTGAAAGGTTAGGGACCAAATTGATATATGGTGTAAAGGATATGGACCATTTATGTAATTTACCCTTTTACTTTTGTCTTTTTATGGACACCAAAAATTCCTTTGAAACTAAAAATTTGTGTCATATATACGTATGAATAAATTATGACAGCAGGACATGAAGGGTGTGGAACATGACTCATTTTTAGTTTTTCACACATTTTTTTCTTTGCTTAATGATCTAAACTGTTTAAATAAATCGATCTATAAATAATAAAAGAAAAAATTTTTTTTATCATATTTATGTCCTCCTTTATCTAAATAATCTATTGAGTAGTTTAAATTGTTCTAATTACCTATCAAAGCATGTAAAACGTACAGATGATATTCTTCAATTTTGATGGAGTACTTCAGAGCACTCCATATAATAATTTATTGGGTAAATTCCACAAACCTCCCCTGAGCTTTGAATTAATACCGATAAAGTCCACAATATTTAAAAATTGACCATTTTGGTCCTTTTTTCCAAACGGTTTGTAACACCGTTACTTTTTTTTTTCTTTTTTCCTTGCTCTTTCCTCTCTCCAAAATCGCCTCTCTCTCTTTCTCTGAGTACGGAACCCATAAAGCCAGCGATCACTAACCACCAACCACCAGCAAAACCCACAAAACCATCAACCACTAGCAAAGCAATGGCATCAACAAAACCTACAAACCACCCAGAGCCACTGACCACCAACAAAACCCAAAACCCAAAACCCATCAGCAATACCGACCACCCCACAACAAACCCAGACCAGAAGCGCAAACCAAATCCCACAAAAATCCAACACATCCACAGAAAACCAAATTCTCTATCACCAATCCAAACCAAAACTGACCCACTACAAAACTCACCACCACAGCGCCACCGCAAAAAGGAAGAGAGAAGAGAAATTGCAAACCCACCACCACGGCGCCAGATTTGAGCAGAGGAGATTGAAATGTCGCCGGACGTCATCGGATCTGAGCGGAGGAGAGTGAAACGTTACCGGTCTAAGCTTAAATATCGCCGAATCTAAGCAGGTTTTTGAAACTCCTCTCACTCACTACTCACTAAAACTCAAACTCACCGCTCAAAACTTAGGCGTTGATAAACCATCGTGCCGGTGACCGAGACACACACATATAACAATGGTGGCGACGAACGTGAAATCGGAGATGATGACTTTGATGGACAAGGAGCGCCTTGGAGGCCGAGATGAACGCCATCATCAACCGCCTCTGCGGGCCTGGCAGCCCTGGCCTTTCTGGTAATCTCGCCAATTCCGAGGTCTCTTTCTTCTTTATCTTTCAATTTTTGAAATTGTGAGTTGTGAGTGATAATATGTACTCGGAGGAAGAGAGAGATAGAGAGAGGCGATTCTGGAGAGAGAAAAGAACAAAGAAAAAAAAAAGTAACGGTGTTACAAACCGTTTGGAAAAAAGGACCAAAATGGTCACTTTTTAAATGTTGTGGACTTTTTCGGTATTAATTCAAACCTCAGGGGAGGTTTGTGGAATTTATCCTAATTTATTAATTTAATTCCTATATGTATACTTTGGTTATGTGAAAATCTTATTTTCCTTTATAAGAATTGATTCCAAGGATATATAATATTCACAACTTAGTGTCACACTTTGGTAGTTTTTTTTTTTTTTTTGAGAAACCAGACCTCAAGCCTGGGAATTTATTGGATGAACAAAACCAAAACTTAATGGACATCAAAGTCAACTAAAGCAGCAATGTCAATTTGGTATTAGATACTGCCTTCGCAAATACACAACACGGTTTACTGCAATTAATTATGAACATTTTTTTTTCCTGCAGTTAGACTCTCTTTGTTTTGGCTTTTTTTTTTTTTTTTTTTTTTTTTTTGGAACTGACTTTGTCAAGGCAACATTTTTTGTTCTACAACACAGCCGACTAGTACAATTGAAGCAACGTTTTTCGTACTCTCTCCCTAAGATTTCTTTGGCTCTACCTATTCTTCTTTTTATTTTTTATTTTATAGAAACTTTAGCTCTACTTCTAATGCCATATTTATAATTTTGAGAAAAAAGAAAAAAGTTATATTTATAATTTGGTTTACTAGTCAATACTATATTTTCTTAAGGTTAAACAAAGAGTATGTGCACGTCTACCATTGTGAAAATAGAAATTGTAATGGCAATGAAATAGCTAGGTGGATAATAATTCGTTTTGTAGTGTATATGTACAACGATAGAAAGGAACAAAACATATAGTGATTACAATTAATATTTACTACTTGATACAATGAGCTCCTAAAATGAAACATCTGACTATTGAGAATTAATTGAAATCATTTTGAAATAATATCGTAAATGAGATAGTTGGTCATTGGCTATTTATTCACAATTTGAAGTTGACATTCCTATGATTTTTTTTCAAATTTTTATTTTGACTAGGAAAGCTAATTGTTTTTTTTTTTAATTGAAAAATGAAAAATTAATTTGATTATTTTACGGGTTTCTTTGGTGTGGAAAGAAAAGACTATTCTTTGGACATAATTTGGGGGGGGGGGGGGGGGGGAGATTCTTTAGTCTCTCTATATTATAACAAAAGCATAAATGGCGGAGCTTTTTTTGGGGGGGGGGGGGGGGGGGGAGGGATTCTTTAATCTCTCTATATTATAACTAACCCACATTAGGTAAAATCCTAAAATAACAATAGAATACCAATATTACAATACTTAAACTATAAGTACAATTAGGATTAATTCATCACTTGTACTCCAAGTAAGACTAAAAAGCATAAATGGAGGAGCTTTTTGGGGCTTTTTTTGGGGGGGGGGGGGGGGGGAATTATACAGTCCTCTGGTGGACCACGTCATCTGTCCACTATTCCATTAAAAAACTCTCATTTGTTTAAAATTGCTGAGTCAGTGTTTTAAAAAAATTTTCAACTCAACAATTTTAAACAGGTGTGAGTCTTTTAATGGAATGGTAGACCATGTCACTTGTCTACTATGTAGACCTTATGATTTCTTGGGGGGGGGGGGGGGTTCTTTAATCTCTCTATATTATAACTAACCCACATTAGGTAAAATCCTAAAATAACAATAAAAAACCAATATTACAATAGTTTAGGATTAATTCATCACTTGTACTCCAAGTAAGACTAAAAAGCATAAATGGCGAAGCTTTTTTTGGGGGGGGGGGGGGAGACGGGGATGGGAATTAGTAAGATTTTATATATTCTTTTCTAAAAAAATTACAAGAGGAAGGAAATTTTAAAGGTGAAAAAACACTATTTTGATCTTTATATTTTGGGGTTATAATTAATTTGATCCCTATATTTTAGTAGCAATCAATTTAGTTCTGGTTATTTTTAACTTACAGTTAATTTAGTCTCTATCGTTAACTTACTAACGAAAAATATCTGCGTTGCTATTGAATTGAATAGTTGGCCACTTCAAGCTTACTAGGCTTATAAAAAAAATATAAAATATTAATAAATATTTTTAAATGCCACATCAATCATAAATGATTAAAAAAATCAAAACTCAATGAACCTCTCTGTACGGGGTAATGTGCAGAGTAGCAGTGTGAGGAAGAGCAATATAATAAGTTAGCAATAAAAAAATTTGATTAAGTAAAGTAGCATCTCGAGTTTTAGAAACTCGAGATCCATATTAAAACTGGAGTCTCAGAGACTCGCTTTGCGAGACTTTGAGCTGATGACTTGGACTAAAAATGCCACATAGATCTCGAGTCTTTAAGACTCGAGTTCTAAAAAGCAAAACCGAGTTTCTCAAACTCGATTTTGGAAGGACTGAAATACCAGGAAACTGAGAAATGACGAAGAACCAGCGATGAACGAAGAACCAGGAAGCTGAGGACGATTTGACGACAAACCAGCGACGAACGAAGAACCAAGAAACAGAGATACGCTTGTCTCCACTGATAGGTTTGCCGATCGTCGATCTACGGTGCGTTCACGATCTCCATGGGTGCGTTCACGATCTCTTCTTCGTCTTCTTCTTCTTCTTCTTCTTCTTCTTTTGTTTTTTTATCTCTGTGGATCTCTTTGTCTTCCTCACGATCTGCACGAAGAACTCAGAAGATCGTGAGGAAGAAGAAGTGAAAGAAAGAACAAAGAAGAAAACCCAGCAGAGAGAAAGAAAGAAGAAGAAGACCCACGGCACACACAAACCCAGTCTCCGATCCCGATCATCACGGTCTCTTCTTCTTCTTCTTTTTCTTCTTCTTCTTCTTTTCTTCTTTTCTTTTTCTCCGTGGATCTGTTAGTGTTTTTGCTCTGTTTGGAACTCGAGTCTTAGAGACTCGAGTTCCATGTGGAGTTTTTTGTCCACGTTAGTTAGTCAGAAGTCTGGAACTCGAGTTTTAAAAACTTGAGATGCTAGTTTCCCACTTTCTTTTGCATCTTGTCAAATAACAAAATTCTTCTAATAATAAAGTTAAATGGAAAAAAAATTCCTCTCTATACCTCACGATCTTTGAACCTTCAACCAAAACAAAATTATAAAAATAAAAAACTAATGCATCATAGAGATGAGCATAATAGAAAAAGAAAAGAAGCAAGAGAGTCAGGAAAGAGAAATCAAATCTGAATAGAAAGAAAAGAAAGGAAGGATAGATTTAATGAGGTTGACTTTGATTTGAAGGAACCCAGAAAAAGCAACCAAAGAAAAAAAAAAAACAAACAAACAAACCCAGATCAGATAAAAGCAACGTCAATGACAAGCTCTAATGGTTTCTTTCGTCTTTTACATTCTTTTATTTTTACTAAACCCAAATCGCACAGACCCTCTCTCTCTCTCTCTCTCTCACCATGGCCGGATCTAAACCAACTCTCTTGATTTGCTCGCATAGATCCAGTGTTTTCGGTTCTCTTTCTCATGTTCGTAATTCTGAGTTAAATTTCATTTTTTTTTCTATTTCAAGAGAATGATTTCATGGTGTTAATAATGGACATTTTGAAAAATAATTTGGGGTTTTTGATTCGTGGAAGTGTTGGATTAAGGGAGTATTTTATGTCAGTGCATTGTAGAGGTTGTGGTTTAAAAACTTATCTAATTTGTGGTTGCAGATTTGATAAAATTAGGGATTGATTGTTGGATTTGTTTTGGGTGTATTGTGTGTTTGGTTGCCAAGAAAATGAAGGAAAAAACTGCAGTATAAGTTTATTTTTTTTTTAATTTTTTTCTATTTTTAAATTTGGATAAATTATTATTTTTTTGGTTTTTTAATCATTTAATTGCTGATGTTTTATTTTAAAATATATATTAATATTTTTTATTATTTTCTATTAGTCAGGTAAGCTTTAAGTTGACAAATCCGTTAACTACGGAAAATGTTGGTCATTGGCTATTTATTCACAATTTGAAGTTGACATTCTTGTGATTTTTTTTCTTTTTCTTTTTAAATAGAAGTTGTAAAATCCAATTTGGCTTCCTCTATGCCAATAAACTGCGCATGTCTTGCAGACTTCTAGCTTCCTATTGTTTATTACATGGCCCACCTTGGATTGCAAAGCTTTCGTGATCACTATTTGCCAATTTACTCTTATTTCTCTTTATGGCTTTCCTATATTGTCCCGAATCAACATACCTACCATTGCTGATCTGCTCCTCTTAAAAATTATGCCATCCACATTGACTTTGTATAGGCTGTGATGCCTGCCAATTTGCCTTTCAGTTCCCCCTATTGTTGAGAAGTTGCTTTAAATTCATGAAAAGGAATGTTAATTGAGTTTTCTTGTTGAAGAATAAAAAATTAATTTGATTATTTTATGGGTTTCGTTGGTGTGGAAAAAAAAAAATTTATTCTTTGGAGTGGAAGTTAAAGTAGCGTATTCATTGTCCACCAAGGAATATGAATTAGTCTTAGGGCTTTGTCCCAAAGGTCCTCCCGATTGGGAGAGGAAAAAAAACATAAAATTGAGAGTGAAACCAAAAGATGGGAAAAAAAAAAAGAAAAGGATTTTTGCTCAAGAGATAGCACAAGGAGAAGCAACAAGGTTTGAGTTTCTTTCTAGTAAGTTTTTGTAAAGCACAAATTAAGGAGAATTTGTGAGGCTTGGATAAATGTTGTGAAGTGAAGAAAAAGAAAAAGGTTTTGCCATAGTGTGAGTGCAATGAGAAGAGAAAAATAGTATTTGTGAGAGCAAAAACATTAAACATACATAAGATAAATTTGAGATTTTCTCTAGTGAGACATTTTTTGGTGCTACAACCATGGAGTTTTGTTTGTATTCAAATAAGTGAATATCTTAGGCAAGTTCGGATAAATTCCTAAGATAATCATATTCAAGCTCATTTCAGTAGGGTTTAAACAAAATTTAAAGTTAGAGTGTTCAAATTTTTATTTTTGGAAGTAAAAAAAAAAATTATATATATTAAAAAAAAAAAGGCTATAGTGCCGCCCCTGTTTCTAACCTGCCTAAGAGGTAACATATACCCCTGGATATCCTTTCCTTATCCACACATTATATATATACTAGTTATGACAGCACGTGCAAGGCACGCGCCGCTTCTTTATTTTAGTAAAAAAATTATATTTTTCATTAGATAAGACAAAACTACTAAAAAATGCATAGATAATACTAATTTCTTAATCTTAATAAATTTTATTAAATTTTTCTACATGATTAGAATAACTACATATAAGATACAGATTTATTTATATAATTAAGTTATCTTTTTAGAGCTATACAATGTAAATGTATATAACCAAATCATTAATCACTCCCCAAAAATTTCCAAAAGTTATAAAAAAAAATTCCCCAAGAGCTTTTTTAAGAGCTGCAACGAATATCTCTTTTTCTATTGTTGCAGTAGCACCATAACAGCAAAGTACTATAGTTCTCTCCAGGTTGTCCTTGCACACTAAAGTTGATCCAATCTTTTCTTCTTAAAGGGATTAATTTTGAATGTTTGATCTTGAAGTTCAGCAGAAAACTTGTCACCACCTAAAGTTGATCCAATCTTTTCTTCTTAAAGGGATTAATTTTGAATGTTTGATCTTGAAGTTCAATAGAAAACTTGTCACCACCATAAGTCTCTTATCCTACCCAGTGATATTGTCATGCCACCTGAAATGAACACAACAATCATAATCATAGTTGGTTTTATGATGGTATAACAAAAACTTAACCAACCAAAAGTCCAACATGAGGGCAATATCAAATTTAAAAAATAAGGTAAAAACCAATGGTTTAAAACAATAAAACATGACCTCAATTAAAGGTTGTTCTTTTTACCCCTCTTAGTTAACAATTCAGGGGCGGCTCCAGGATTTTTGCCCAGGGGGGTCAATAAGAAACATAAATTATATAAAATAAAAAACAAAAGAGACTTGAATATATCAATATCACCAAAAAAAAAAAAAAAAACATGAAATTCTACAATTGTCTTCTACGAGGTTTCATATTTTGAAACCGTTGCATGATAGATTCATTATCAATCCTACGAGCTATATCTTTTTCAATGTACACAGTCAAACAATTATTCAACCACTGATCCCCCATTCGATTGCGCAATTCATTCTTGATATATTTCATTGCTGAAAAACTTCTTTCCACTGTTGCAGTCGCAACAGGAAGGGTCAAAACTAATTTCACAAGCAAATATACCAATGGATATATAACATCCTTATTTCTCTCCACCATCTTTCTAGCAAGGTCCCCAATTCCTTTAAGCTCTAAAAACTCGTCATTGGAGCGCATATCAACAATGTAAGTCTGAAGCTGATTATCAAGTGCCAATACATCTGTCTCAGAAAAATCAGATGGATAGAACTTTGCAAGATGGGTCAATTTTTGTATATCAAAAGCTGAAAACGAATCACTTGGATTCAAGCAAGCCATACAAAGTAACAACTCAGTAGTCACCTCTGAAAAACGATTATTAAGCTCTTGAAGTTGCAAATCTATGACTTCAAAGAATAGATCAACACGATAGTGATGTAAATTTGTAATTTGTGGGGCGTTGCGTCGTGGCCTCACACCAACTACAAATATTTCTTCCATGTTCAAGATAGGAATATCATGCTTGCTACAAAATGTGGATACTTCAGTCAATAGAGCTTCCCATTCATCATCTCTCATCAGCTGCAATCGTTGCTTAGACACTTTGACAAGTGTCATAGCATTTACAATATCTTGATTTTTCTTTTGCAATGCTATTGACAACTCATTTGTGATCCCCAAAATATTTTTCATCAAGTGTAAAGCAAAAGAAAATTCAAAAGATAGAATTAACCTTAAAATAGATCGAGCTTCAACTCTTTGCTCAGAGAGTAGGCTATCCTTTTCAATCATCTCAAGTACATCAACTGTGGAAGAGAACATCAAAATCAAGTTGAGGATTGTCCTATAATGTGATCCCCAACGTGTATCACCAGCACGTTTAAGACTTGTCTCTTGGTTCAAACCTTGCCCACTTTCAAGTTCACCCAAGTTTAATGCTTCTGTAATTTTGGCAAGTTGTGCATTTCGTAAAAATTCTCGTCTTTTACAAGAAGCTCCAACAATAGTTACTATTTTACTAACCAAGCTAAAAAATTCAGCAATATCAGTATGCTTGTTAGCAACAGCTACAAGAGTCAACTGAAGTTGATGAGCAAAGCAATGGACATAAAATGCTGATTTATTCTCCTTTAGAATTAAAGTTTTAAGACCATTGAATTCACCTTGCATGTTACTGGCCCCATCATAACCTTGCCCACGTAGTCTTGATAAACTCAATGAATATTTACATAATAAAAATTCAATTGCAGCTTTTAGAGACAAGGCAGAGGTATCTGCTACATGTACAATACCAAGAAATCGCTCTGTAACAATTCCCTTTTTGTCCACATAACGTAAAACAACAGCCATTTGTTCTTTTATTGAGATATCACGGGATTCATCAACTAAAATTGAAAAGAACCCACTACCAAGATCTTCGATGATGGCATTGGTAGTTTTATATGCAACTGCATTCACAATGTCTTTTTGAATATCAGGATGGGTTAGCTTGCTATTTTTTGGAGTTTTCTGCAATACTTCATTAATAACATCATTATGATCTGCCAAAAATTGTAGAAGCTCAAGGAAATTTCCTTTATCACTTGAATCATCAGATTCATCATGACCACGAAAAGCTAATCCCCGATGCAAAAGAAATCTTATGCAATCAACTACTGCATTCAATTGAGTCCGATATTCAATTTTATCTTGATTTGACTGCTTAACAAAAACACTTTGAATGTGTTGATTTTGCTTCATTAGATTTTCACCATTCTTAAGAGCTTGGTTATGGGCACTATTAACACCTCCAACATGTAGGTCTAGCTTTTCTTTCTTATTCCAACTATTGAATCACTTTGTCACAAAACTATCACCTCCAGATTGCATACCAACATCTTGTCTAAATAGGTAACAATATAAACAATATGCAGCATCCTTTTCAATACTATATTCCAACCAACTTTCATACTCTTTAAACCATTTAGGATTAAATCGACGCATAAGTCCACCAATTTTTGTTTGAGGAAAATCGTGTTCATAAGGTTGACATGGTTTTTTTTGTAAATAATATCTTCTTATTTCATCTCGGTCATTAGGATGGTAAAATGAAATCTTTTTTCGTAGCCCAGGGTCTGAAGGAAGATTGTTCACATCAACACGAACATGCTTAGAAGATGAATCTTGAGTAGAAGATGAATCTTGAGTAAGATATGAATCTTGGGTAGAAGATGAATCTTGCAGTTTACGAGGTTTCTTTATTACAAATTTATCCATAGTACTAGCAAAAAAACAAAAAATAAACTATAAGTTCATTTGACGTACTTTTCTCTAATACAATAAATATATTAATTATTGTTATTAAGTGATTTTTTTGTAATTTTTTAATTTAGAAGTTTATAATTTTTTAAATATTTTATATTTTTATTGTTTTTAGTGTTAATATATTGACCAAGTCACATAGCCTACAACCACTCACAACTAACAAGTCACATTCATCAAAATTAAAAAAAACTACACACAAGTAAAAAATTAGTCTAATAGTCAAAGTGAGAAGTTATAGTCATAACTCACCTTTGTAGTCTTTAATCTTTATATGATTTTATCAAATCAATAAAATGCTTGTAGGAACTCTTTAGAACACGCCAACACTGACCACCTAACAGTAAACAAAAGTAAGAAATTCAAACTTTAAGTGCCCAGCAACAATAAATCACTATAAAATAATAAAAATAATCCTCCTCCTACAAGTCTAACCCATTAACCCCCACAGGCCCACAAAGTCACACTCGGTCAGACTTGGCTTTTCACTTTAAAGGCTCAAAACTCAAGTTGAGTTAAAATATCAAAACTGCAGATTCAGAACACAGTTCAGTTGAATCAGTTCTAACGCCACAGCCCACAGCTCTCACACACACACGGTCCCAGATTCAAAAACTCAACAAAAAAAATCAAATGATAACTTCACACACACATACGGTGATTCACTCACATAAATTTAGTGAAAAATCAGATGGAGCCCCCAAAACACACTCTCACAGTGAAAGAAAGAGAGAAAGAGAGTGCTGAAAAACCAGATCAAGCGGCGGCAGAAGGCAGACCAGGCGGCGGCGGCGGCGGCAGATTTTGTGTGTGATGCAGAGGTAACCTTTTTCCTTTGGGTTTGGAGAGTGAAGAAGGATAATGAGAGATTTTAGAGGTTAGGCAGCTACAAATTATTAGGTTTTATTTGATTTTTTTTTATTTATGATTTTTTAAAATTTGATTTATGGGCTTTTTATTTCTGAGTTAAAGACTACAATTTTCTTTTGGACTTTTTTTTTTTTTTTTTCCGGAGTTTAAGTTGGGCTTTAAAAAATGAAAGGGTCAGGTTCATGTTGAGGGGGTGCAAATTTTTATTGCAAGGGGTTCAAATTTTTTTTTTAAAATATTATATATATATATATATATATATATAAAATTTCGGGTCAGGGGGTTCATTTGAACCCCCTGACTGTAACGTACCGCCGCCCCTATAACAATTCCACCAAACTCTTTCTTAATGCATCCTAAAACTATTACAATCCACATATCAATAATTTACAACAAAACCTTTGGTCAAGAAAACAAAAAATAAACAATATATCTAGGACCCAAGTACAAAAACATAGCACTACAGCTAGTTTGGTTATTTAAATAGAATTTTTCATTTTTAAAAAATCAAATCAACAAATTAAGCCACAACCCAACTCAAGTCAATAAAACCAACATCAAGCTACTTGGAACAGCTATACAGTTAACACTAACAGTACTATGTAATACTTCCAAAAGGCTATTTACAGGGCCTACACAAACAACGGAAAACTATCACACACAAGTCACATATCAAACAATTTCCCTAGACAAGCAACAGACTTTGCATGGACTACTCACTAACAACTCTCCAAAATCAATAATCTCTAAGAAAAATTCAGTAAAAAAATGATGACATGATTAGGTTAATTGACTTCTATAATGCTAGAAAACATGCATGTTTTTCTTATAGTTCTCACAAATGAGAGAAATTTTTAAATTCAACAGGCTAAACTCCCATTAGATTGAGGTCCTTTAGCTGGCTGTCATACCAAAGAAAAGAATGAAAGCAGTACAAAAATTTAAGGAGGGTATGGAAGAAGAATGCAATCACTAATCTACAAGTATCGGTACATACAAGAACTACCAATTTCATTAACATTTCAAACTCTGTTTTAAATTGTTCAAGGTGTAGTCTAAAAATTCCCCATGCAAATAAGCTTTAGCCATCCAATTGTATGATAGTGTTTTAGGGGTAAAATGAATAAAATTGATTAGGATAAGGGAATTATAGATTTAGGTAACTAATCTAATATGTTCCCATCACTTAATATGCTCCATATTATATAAATAAAAAAAAAAATTTATTCACACATCCAATGTTAGAGCACAAATGACAACATCCTTTAAAATTAAAATAAATAAAAATGTAGGTGATTGATTTTTGATAAATCAGTAAATTTTCACTGAACAAAACAAAACTATATACAAATTAACAGCCCTACGAGACAGTAGAACCAAACATATCACAGGTCACAAGCTAAAAGTACAAGAGAAGACACTAAGGCAACTGTAAAATAGTGAAATCAGCCAAAAAAAAAAAAAAAAGTATAAAGCACAGTGTAGGTCCTGAAACAATTAGAGGCTTTCTAGTTAAAAAGACAAAATACAAAGTATTTGTTTCATGTAAAAGACTCACCAGTGATTTGTGAAATGAATAAACCAAAGAAAAATTTAGAGAGATATAAAATACTCATAAATTTGTTAAATATTAATTAAATTTTTTTTAAAATTAATGTATCATAAGATTTAGTTAATGGAACTAAAGGACGAAGAATAAAGTGTAAGTACCCATCTCAATCTGTCTACATCCACGAATGTTCTTCTAACTGCATTCAAAGTTCCAAATACCATTAGAATTCTACTTAGGCCTCAAAAACAAAGAAAAAAACCAAGAACTGTTCAGAGCTTGGCACTTGAGTATGTTATACACATCAAGAATTAAAGTTTCTACAAATCCATTAAGAAAAAAAAAAAGAAAAGAAAAAAAAAATCATACAAAGATCAAGAATGAACCAATAAGTGCTACAAAGCATAAAAATTGATCACTTGGCAATATTGTATTTCTAAAAAAAAAAAGATCTTGAAAATCCAAATCAAAATTGAATAATTTATTCATAACCTCTGAAAACTCCTAGAAATCCACAATAACAATAGGAAAAAAAAAAAAAAACAAAACCAGAAACAAAAACATTTATAGGTCTCATCATTTGCAGTCAAATCTTCCTATGTTGATACAGTACTCTTTCTATATATATACAACCATAGGAAGAAAGACCTTTATTCAGAAATCGTGCCCCCAATACAATACACCAAAAACAAAAAACAACAATAGAAAAATGAATACTCATGGCAGTCTCAATTTTCAATCAATCTTGTATTCCCAAAATAAGGCTACATTGAACAGAGTGACAATCTAACAAAGAGGCAAATAAAAAGATGGAAAAAAAAAATAGACATCACAACAAAGAGAGATGTAAGCAAGAATCTACCTAAAAAACCCTATCTCTATAACTGAAATTTAGCAACCAACATTAGGAAAGAATATTGCTGGATTCAAAATTGGAATCCCATATATTATAGCACTTGCAATTCATGTTGATATAAGAGTCTTAGGATGCTCAAACTATCTTATGACAGAAATTAGAATTGAATGAAAAAGATGGCATAAAGAAACTGAAACAAATCCTCCAACAATGACAAAACCAAAATCTAAATAATTTGCTTTATGCAAATGAAAATCCGAAATGAACATAAATCAAGTATTTCACTGCAATGAACATCATTAACTTCTTCAACAAATTTTAACACCTTTAACAAAAGCAACCAAATTTTTAACGGTCATCAACTTTAAATTAAAAGAAACAAAATTTTTAACAATTATCAAGGACAAAACATATGTATAACCAAAAGAAACAAAGCAAAAATTATTAAAATTAAAAAAAAAAACATGTACATAGACCTACCAGTGCACTCAACCCAAATTTGCTTTATCTACACAAAATCCTCCACTCTAAGAACGCTCGCTTGCAAAAAGCCCCAAACATTTGACGGAGGCCAACATTGAAAAAACCCTTTCCATTATTTCTCCGCTTTTTCCGCTTCTTCTCTAAGTGGGTTTGTAGATGTCTTCGATCGTGCCGTACTTTTCCTCACCATTCAACCTTAATCAAAACCAATAACCCAAATACCTAAATAAAAACAATCAACCCAAAAAAAAAACCTAAATCATATGTAAAACCAATTTTTGTTGTTTAAAATACCTGTATTGGTAGTGGTTCCGACGGTATATGACAGTGGTAGAAGGCTGGGCTAAAGGTGGGTGATGGTTTGACATGGTTGCGTTTTGAGGCGTTGAGCTCCATTTTTTTTCTGGCTCTTCTCTCATGCAGATCGGCTTCAAATCTTCTTGGGTTTCAAATTTTTTTGTTGATCTGGATTAATAGAGAGAGATCATGGAACTCTCCGTTTCTTCAAAAGGAAATTTTGAAGAAACGGAGAAAAATAAATAAAAAAGAGATGCAGAGAATAGAGAGAGAGAGAGAGAAGAGATACAGAGGGTTCCAGAGAGAAAAGAAAGAAAGAAGATATACGGACAGCCAAACGCTTTGTTTAGCCCTTCACAAATGGACAAAAAAAGAAGGACTCACGAAACCAAAATTACACTGTAGATATATGTCAGTTCATTTAGACCCCTGTAAACTAGATTGTTTAACCTAATTAATTAACCAAGTGAATACTTAGGTTTATTATTCAAATCTAGGTTAAAACAATAACAATCATATCAAGTAAAGTAGCGGAAAAATAAATAACACAACGATATGATGACCCAGGAAAACCAAACCGGTAAAAAACCTGGGGAGGATTTGACCTAGCTATCCTCAAGGTAAACTGAATCCACTATGAAAGAATCGAAGTTTACACAATAGACTTAGACCACTAACGTCTTATTGCTACCCGAGTGTAGGAAACTTACTACCATGACCCCATGATAGCTCTGAGATCCACGGACTCCTTCTTTCCGGAATTCTTCAACAAATCCACAAGCGCACCTGCTTGTATATCTTTGTGTTCTCTTGATTCTGCAACTGTAACGATCTACACAACTCTTGACATAAATCTCAAGTTTGTAAACCCTAAGTGTATGTGAAGGTAAACACCTCTAGATCTCAAAGAAAGATTCACAAACACAGCAAAACAGAACTCTAAAAACGTGGCTAGGGTTTTCCCTTTTATACTTAGGGCAAACATAAAACCCTATACATTAAAAACGGGCTTGGGCTGAGTTGGAATTTTCTGCAGAAAAACGTTCTGCACGATTTTCGATCGATCGAGTCTAATTTTCGATCGATCGAGTCATACAGAAAGTGAACAGTACTTCTGCATAAAAACTCGATTCCAACTTTACAATTAAACCCATACTTTGAGCAAGTCTAACACACGACTCAACATTGTTTTGATCATGGTTTGCCAACATACAAATTGAAGTTCTAAATACATTAGTTCCTAATCTTTAGAACCTAACAATATACAGTGCACAAACACTGAATGTACAATAAATATTACTGTAGAGACATTGCCTCTTTTTATATAGTTAATATATATATATATATATATATATATATATAAAATCAAATGCAATTACATACTCGGTGATGCAAATCAAATGAAAGAAATAAAAAGGGACCACATTTGTCCAAACTCCAAAACTTCAAACGTGATCTTTTTTGGGATTAGTGCCCTTAAATCCTATTGTATGATGTTATGTATGACATGATGTATGACTTAATATTGTAATTAATAAAGTTGTTCTATTATTATATAAAATAATGGTAACATGAGTATTCAGATATTATCATATAGTCCATGAGATGCATAGTATATGATTTATGTGAAAAGTCACAAAAGATATAAATCACAAGTTCTTTGTAAACTCATAATTTTAGTTCAAAGTCAATGATGAAATTGAGCATTTCATCTGCGAAGACTATAACATGTCAACTAAGATGATTTGTCTTGATCATGGAAGTGGTGACTTCTAGTTGATATGTTTTAAGAGTTAAGACATATTGAACTGGACCGCTGCGAGATTTATTATTTTCCTAACGACTGTCAATTGAATAATAAATCTCACTACTTATATTTATATGAACTCTTAATCCTGAAAGAATAATGGACCTAATCATGAAGTGTAGATTGTTTTGATATATCAGGAGTGAGATCTAAAGTTACGGTCAAAACTTTAGTATGTTGGGCAACCACATTTAGTGATGATGGAACATATATTCTCAAGATGGAATTCATAGTCTCTTAACAGAGTTACAAAATATTTCCTTGAGATAAGTTTAATGGGTTTGTTATTCTGAATGTTAGGCCTAACTACTTTAGTAAATAGTTACTAAAGTATATATTTATGAAATTGGATTTCATAAATATATAATGAATAACTTAAAGGATTAAACCGGGTACTCAAGGATTAAGATGTAGTAATTCACAAAGTGGCAGTCTACATTCATGACTTTGTGTTACTACAAATATTTTATGAAGGGGTTGCATGTACAATAAAGTCTTGGGATATAATTTATTAATAGGGCCTAGAGTGCAATTATATTTATATAGTGGTATTAAATATAATTAATGGTAACTTTGAATTTGTCAAGAGTTGACAGAAAAGTCCAAGGCCCATTGGAGCCAGTGTCTTATATGTTCCCTTTTGGTCCCACTCCAAGCCACATATTAAAGCCCAAAAGGCTAGCCCAATTAGATAATCAGTTATTAAGGGAGAAACATACAGAATTTTTAGGTCTGACATCTTCATGAAATGGTATGTATGTGAGTGTTGGACATTCTCTCATTCTCTCTTGAACAAACACATATAACTGATTGAGAGACCACACTTCTTGGGTGTTAGTAGAATTGGAGTAAAGATTAAAAGTGTTCCCAAGAACGAACTTCTGATTTTTGTTTTGAAATTCACCACACCAAGTTACACTATTTTGATTCTATATTCTGAAACTTACATAGTGCATGTTATTAATTGTGAATGAAGTAGATTCGTTTATTTTCCGCTTCGTATATTTTGTATGCGATACAAATATGTATTTTTTCATCAATCTTCACTCAATGTGGTGTACACAAATGATATCCTTTTTTTTTTTTTTGAGAAGAGACGCAAATGATATTCTAACACTAACTAGCTAGTATCTAGTCCCTATAAATATGTAGTGACCACTTGCATGCATCTTCAATCACAAAGAAGATAATATAAGGTAGACACATTAGGAAGATGTTCTAGGAAAACTTTAATGTAAGTCCTTTGGTTGGAAGATGTTCTAGGAAAACTTCTTGGTCTTCATCAAGCACATTAGGAGAAGCTATTAATTAATCACTTTACAATCTTTACTTGGTTGGTTTAATTTGTATTGAACTCTTCCTATGATGCACATAACATGCTATATTCTCTACTAGACGGTCTTTAAATTGGCTAAAGGATGGGGTAGTAGTGGATTGACAGCCAATGTAAAACCATACTCAAAACATGAATGTATTAATCAAAGTTTTATGAATTATTGTAATGCTAGTGTGTTTGGAGTCTTTGGACCAAGTATATAACTTCTTATGGGCAAGAATTAATTCATTGTTAGAGTCATAAAACCCAAGCATAGCTTAGGTCCAAGCCCAATCGTTGATGTGCAAGCCAAGAATACTACATGTATTGTAAATTAATCATGGTCATTGTATGATTATTTTAGGGTTTTGCCTATTATAAATATCCTATATACTGGTTTCATTGTAAGTAACTATCATAAATAAAAAGAACAACAACAACACCACTAAAATGAAAAAGACATGGATGCACATCTAGCCTTTCCTTAACCAAAAAAAAAAAAAATAAAACATCAAAAATTAGAGTCTTTTACCGTAAAAAAAAAAAAAATGGTAGTTGCTAAATTGTAGATATAAGCTCTTTTTAACTTTTTGTTATGGATGTGTAGTACATGGCTAAATTTTTAGGATTAAATATAACTGTCATAAATAAATAAAAGAACAACAACAACACCACTAAAAAGAAAAAAGAAAAAAAAACCTTGATGCACATTTAGAGTGTTTCCTTCGCTAAAAAAAAAAACTAAAACAAAAAAAAAAATTTTTGAGTCTTTTACCATAAAAGAAAAAAAAAATGGTAGTTGCTAAATTTTAAATATAAGCTATTTTTAACTTTTTGTTATAGATGTGTAGTACATTGGTAAATTTTAGGGTTAAAACACTACATTTTAGGATTAAAGACAACTTGATAACTGTCATAAATAAAATTATAAAAAATAACAAAAACAACAACAACAACACCAAAAACAAATGTCAGCCTTTTACCATTTTTTTAAAAAAAGGTGGTTGTTAAATTTTAAATTTTTTTGCTCTTTTTAACTTTTTGTTATGGATGTGTAGTACATGACTAAATTTTAGAATTAAAACACTACATTTTAAATAAAATAAAAAAATAAAAAAACAACACCTACAACAACACTCAAACAAAAACAAATGTGGATCTTTCATTTAACAAAAATAAAAGGTAAAAAAAAAACCACATCTATTTTTATTTCCAATCATATTAGATCAACGTACTATACCAATATTGGTGGTTTAGTAAGAATTAGATCAATGTACTACGTCGAAATGACACAATATATCTTAATTATTAAATCGTTCTCATGTATTGATGTTGTATGAATCATGCTCACCGGGTGTAAATATTTCAAGTTTTTACATTTATCCATCAACTTCTTCATAATAGCTTTTGTAAATATTTTCACATGTAAGTTGTAAGTAGTTTTATATTTACAATTTCATTATGCATTTTCAATATATCTATATTTATCAGAATTATTTAGAGGATCTATTTTTTCCTCCTCTAAAGGTTAATACAGAATTATAGCATCATCTTCCAATCATTAAGACATTGATTAATGCATTAACAAAATTGCAAAAAATAGGAGATAAGTACGGAATACAAGCCATGAACGCGTGCTCAGAGGCTCTTCTATATTTTTGGGATAAAGGTTAAAATTTTGCATCCACTATAATTTGGGATTACTAAATTTTTCAATCATAAAAAAAAAAAAAAAAAAAAACTAGAGGTGTGATGAGTATTATATATATATATATATATATATATAAACGTATAAACTACTTACACACACGCGCGAGCGCACACACACACACACACACACATATATAATTAGTGCACATCTATAAATAATTAATATATGCATTTACTCCACTAAGAAATTCAATGAACTAAAAAGCTCACATAAATTCAAACTTGATTGAGGTGGAAGCTTAAATAAAAATCTCAAGAAATGTGCCACTAGGTAGAACCTATTGCTCTATAGGCGTGCATTGCATTAATCATTTATATAATCTTTTGTTTAAAAAACATAATAATAACTTATATGGTTATTTATATAAATTTGATATAAGAAAACATTTCTAGTTGGAGTAGTTATTATCCAAATAATATTAAAAATAAAGATAAACATAAAAAATACACATAAATGAAAATATAAACATAACAAATAATATTATTTATATAATCATAATTATTATGAAAAATTACACTTTACCTCCTAAACTATATTCCATCTTACACTTACCTCCTAAACTATACGACTGCATGTTTAACCCCCCTTAAACATTATCCCCTGCACACTTTGCACCCCAACATTAGCTAGTTGTTAATTTAGATGAAATTTAATGTGACTTTCACATGACAACTCCAATAGTAAAAAGTGAAAACGACTGAATTACCCCATTTTAAGTTCTATAAACATCATAAGACCCTCATGTGTTCTCTTTAAAGTCTTCCCTCACGTATAATATTTTGTTCATCTCCTCCTCTGTCTCACTCTGTCCCAGATCAATTTATGCCTTAGTCTCAGATCAAGTCCCAAAAAAACCCAAAGACGCATAAAGACACAGCAAAAAAGTACCACACGTAACACAATACAATGTTCATCAGAAAACAATTGTACATAGAACTATACAAGCAATATTCTATACTATGATAGCAGGTGGGGACGAATTGAACACATTATTCCAGCCTACAACTAACTTTGTCAACAGAAGTTAATAAATCTACCCAAAAAAATTCACCATGCGTCCACGCCACAATCCACATAAATTGTTATCACCCAATATACTAAAATGATATTCGTTTTACATTGAGTTCTAATGGTTCGTGTTTTTCAATTTGGTATAATTTTGGTCTTAAGGTTTTTTGGGGTTGGGACTGAGGAATTGATGAGAATTGAATAGTTTACCTTTGTAGTTGATGAAAGCAAAAGACTTGGATTGTGGGAGTAAAGCCAGAGATGATGAGGAAGAAAAGGCTGAAACAAAGAAGGAACCGGATCAATTTATGAGCCAGGGTAATTCGATCTTTTTTATTATTGCAGTTGTCATGTGCAAGTCATGTGACTCTAAATTCCATTTAAATTAACAGATAACTAACAACGAGATGTTCTATCTTTTTAGTCACAAAAAAAAAAAAAAAAAAAAAAAAAAAAAAACTAACTAACCATGGGATGCAAAGTATGCAAGAGATAATTGTTGAGAGGGGTTAAGTGTGCAATCGCATAGTTTAGGGGGTAAGTGTAACATGAGATATAGTTTTGAAGGAGTAAAGTGTAATTTTTTCCAAAATTTAAAGATAAACCTACCATTTGAACAAATAAGAATGAAAGATGTTTGGACTTTGGAGTGTAAATATGTATAGTTCTATATGCGCCCTCTAATGTTCTTCTAATCTAAGTTTTTAAAGTGATATTCATGTGATTATGTTTATGAGTTTCAATTTGGTGGACTTATTTGATGAGTGTGTTTATGATTTTTATAAATGGTGGACATTTAAGATTTATTTATGATGAAAATTTGAGGTTTTGGATTTCTAACATCGAATAGCTGGTAAATCTAATTTTTATTGTTATTAAGTTTATTTTAGAGTAAGTTGAGGATTTAGATTAGCTTTATCATGGTGGATATAGTGATATATCTTTTTTCATGGGTTCCTCTTGTATATGTTGTGTAAATAATACGAGAGCAAGCTTTTAAGGTGTTGGGAGTCTTGGGACTTTATTGCAAAGGAGTGGATAGGATGGACCCCCATATTTTTATTATTATTTTTTTTTTTTTAAGATTGAGGTTTTCCTAATAATCATGATGTGGGCTATATAACTCATGGACTTCACTTCGTGTTATGGACCTCGTAACCTGGATTGTCTTCTACTTCATAAATTGAGTTTATGACTCGTATCTTCTTTTGCCTCACAAACTAGGCTTAGGCTGCGTTTGTTTTGGGTGTAAACAATTTCCAGAAAATATTTTACACCCAGCGGCATGTTTGGGTGCACATGAAAAATGAAGTTTTTCGGAAAATCGTTTACATTGACTGTAAAATAAGCCCTTTGACCCGGAAAATGAATTTCGGTTCTGTTTTACCTTCAAATGATTTCCGGAAAGACGCAGAGAGAGAGAGAGATAGAGAGAGAGAGAGAGAGAGCAAGAAGAGAGTAGAGAGAGTTGCGCCGTCAACGTCGCGCCGCCAAGATCGTTCCGCCGATCGTCCTGCCGAGTTCGCGCCGTGAAGATCGCGCCGGTGAGATCGTCTCGTCGAAGAAGATCGCCCCGTTGAAGAAGATCGCGCCGTCGAAGAAGATAGCCCCGTTGAAGAAGATCGCCCCGTCGTCAAGCTCGCGCCGGCGAGATCGCGCCTTCGCGTCGTCCTCCTCTGGGTCAGATCAACGCCGCCGATCTCGTCCTCCTCTTTTCCGATCTCTCTTTCCCGATCTCTCTTTCCCTCAATCGCTCACTGTTTCTTCCTCAGATTGTGAAAAATGAAGTTTTTATTTTGATTTTTGGTTGTAAATGATTCATGGATTGAAATTTTTTGTTATAAAATTTGTTTGGGAACTGAAAAAATTGATGAGAAAATGTGTAAAATTTGTAGGAAAATAGCATTTTCAGAATGTTACCAAACACCGTAAATCATTTTTTGGACTATTTTCTATTACAAAACCAAACACCCAAGTTTTATTTTACTTACGGGAATTCACTTTCCTCTGCATTCATTTTACACTCAGAAATCAATTTACATTGAACCAAACACACCCTCACTGCCTATGTTCCTCCCTACATTACAAAGTGGGCCTTATGAATTATGACTTATGACCCACCAAATTTGCTACATTTAACGAATTCACCACTCACGTTTTCTTTCTACAAGAATTGGGCCTAGCAAGCCAGTTGGGCTGGTTAGGCAACAAAACTATACAGCCCATCAACATTCTTGCAAACCCAATTTCTTTATTCTACAAGTACAGCCCAAATCAGTTAATAAGCACTAAGCTAAATCGCTTGATTGGCTATGGAGAACATGTCTATCAAACTCTTATGCAAAAAAAACGCCAACATTTTTCAGAACACATCCAGTTAGAATGAAGTGTTTGCTTACTCATGTGGCTAAGCCCTTGTGTGTTTTTCATGCAACATGTAGTCATTTAACCCTTGGCGTTGTGGACAAAGGTTTTATTGACCAAAACACATTAATTTCTTTGAGTTAAGGGTGCTTCTATTTTCTTATTCTTAGACAGTGTATTTAAAATTCAATATGCAATGAAACTACCATTCACCAAAATTTGTACAAAACTGCACGCCTAAATTTGTATCATTCCCACGTGAAATAAGGTTACAAGAGCAAATACATAGAGGAGGGATGCAACAAATGATGATATTACCCACATATACAAGCAAGGCAAACTTTGAGGACAAGCTAATCAAAAGTGCAAAAGTAGACATTGGAAGAGAATTTGAAGTCTAGTGAAAGTCTATTTAATGGTCCGTTTGGACTGAGGGAAAGGGAGGGTAGCAAAGTATAGTAGATTTGGTCCAAAATTAACTTACTCTCAGTCAACTCTACTTTACTCTCCCTCAATCCAAACGAGCCCTTAGGCTTCGATCCAAACGAGCCCTTAGGCTTCGACGCTTCGTCACGTCTACCCAAACTTTTATTTTAATATAATACATTATATGATCTCTCTATTGCAAACACACAAATGGGTTGTTACATCTCCACCTACACCTCTCTTAGAGCTAGGGTCTATATCTTTCTCTTCCTTTCCCCAAACATACATAAGAAATTTCTTTAAATTCTTTAATTTCTAAAGACGTTCATACATTGAACTTTTACAATGAGGCACACTTGTGAAATTCCACGCCAAAAATATGACATGTGCAATGAGAGCAAGCAGGCAAGCAAACCCACATAAGACAAAGAGACCCAGAAAGCTTTTAAGCTGAAGCTGATCCACTTCAGTAGTTGTGCCTTGCGCAGTGCATGCACTTCTCATAAGCCATTTGTCATGAATTCTCTGGAGGTCACCATTCTCTGACAGTTTTAAAATGGCAGTTGACATATCAATTGCTAAAGGTGAGTCCTGTGGAAAGGCCTGATGATCAATGAAGAATATAACCATATTATTATAAGACAGCAGCCAATGCCACTACCATTAACAAACACACACACACACACACACACACACACACACACCCTTTGGTTAGTTTCATGCATGATCCTAGGAATGTTAGCATAGAGAATGATACATATAAAGATTATGCTCAAATAATGCAGACTTAACATGTTAGGATTTCAAGTAAGCATGCATGCTGAGCAAATTTTGAAGATTGTTAAAATAATGAATTGATAAGATACTTTAATATTCTTCGTTTGTTTTTGTTAGAATTTATGTTGTGATTATGAGTGAGATTGATAAGAGATAAAGATAGAAAGCGAAAATAAAATTAATTTGATTTGGCCTAACAATCTACATCTACATAAACGTCTACATATGTACTATATTGAATCGGGTGTTACAACAAGCACATTAGGGGTTTATACAAATAGACTAACTTTAGGCTAGCTATAGAAGCTAATTATAGACTAACCATAGAATATGGTATAAGTTAGGATGTGTAGTACAAGTACATCCAACATGGACTAACATCTCTAACATACCTCTGCAAAATTAAGGGAAAGCTTGAAAACACCATAAGTTTGGAAAAAAAAAAAAAAAAAAAAAAAACTTAATGTGTTGTAGAGCATGCAAGACAAAATCAATTGTATAATAAATTGGGCTTGACATGAAGTGGAACGTTGGAGATAATTGTTGACATTAACAGAGGAATGGTGGCGCAAGGATGACATAAAGATGTTGATGATAGTAGCAATTAAAGAAGAACGGTACTCGGAGAACGACAACACTAACAATAAGAGGAAAGGGACCATTTTTCAAGAAGGCAGAATTTGATCATTAATTATGTTAGTTATTAATATACATTATTATGATTCTATTTATATATGAACCTTTATTATTTAAAGAAAATATGATAGTGGTAAGATTCTAATGAAATATGTAAATTTATGAAATTTTATAAAGAATCTTTATAGAATTTAAAGTTGATTATATATATATATATATATATATATATAGAATAATTAAGTGAAAATTGTGAGTTTTCAAAACTTTGTGTATCAGCAATTTACTTATAGAAGTAAACCAAAGTTTGGTTTTATATAGATAGAGAAAGTTTGGCTCCAAACATGTTTAGAATTATTTTTTTTAACCGAATATGTGACAAATTATAAGACTATCTATGTGAATTATTCAAACAAGTTATATATCTCATTAAAAAAGTCATCTACCTAAAACTATAAATGAATAATCTCTTCAATTGCCACATAGTATGTTAGAACAATATAGATGCAAACATGTTTGGAGTCACTTTAGACTATTTAGATTGTAGATAATAAATTATATTTGCACAATATGAAAGGTAAATTTTGATTCTAAACATATTACAAATAAGAAAATGATATTTATTGTCTTTGTCATATGCTATGGACATAGTCCACTTAACTCAACCAACCAAATGAGCCATATGCATTGTGTATGATAGAACATATGTCATCTTCCATACTAGCAGCATAGTCTCAAGAAGAATGCCTAGGTGAGTCCTTATGGGTAGAATCTAAAGCAGCTCTCTTAGCAACTAGTTTGGCTCGTAAAGAAGGTTTTGCTAGAGTTGTGCTAGAAGGAGATGCTGTGATAAAAGCTATCCTAAACCCATCTACAACCCCTCATTGGTCCATCAACGCTATTATAGAAGATATTTGTGTGATTCTACACTCTTTTGTATGTTAGAATACCTCTTTTGTTTTTAGAGACTCTAAATTTGTAGCTTATTCACTAACCAAATAAGCATACTTTTGTAACAGTTCCCCCCCCCCCCCCCCCCCCCCCTCTTCTCTGTAGTTTATGGGTTTGTGGAAGGAGGTGTAGGCTAAATCTCTCCCCTTCCCTTGCTTCTATTTGTTTTTGCTCTCTTTTTTTGTGCTAATATATTGCCTTATTCAGAGGAGAAAAAAAAAAAAAAACATATGTCATCTTCCTATTGGTAATTGAAGCCTAAGGCTCTAAACATGTTTGGAACTAAATATTTTTCACAAGAGACGAGCCTAACATGAATTCCAAAAGCAAGTAGTAGTGTAGTACCAGGAAGTGCAATGTCATTGATAAAAGAGACACTTACAAATCCCCAACCAGCTTTGGTGAACTCTTGACCTACAATACTGAATTCACAACGAGTTGAAAGGAAGAGTTCTACGTACGCACGGTCATCAACGATAGCAACAACACCACCCTTTTGTGGACCGTCGTTTAAGGCTTTGGCATAATCTTCGGCAGAGTTAAGAGGAACAAGTCTGGACTCATGAATACCAAGTTCCTCAACTAAATAACTTCTGGCATATGAACCTTGTTGGTAGCCAATGAGATCGTTGCTGTTAATTAGAGTTTCAATGCCTTTAATAGGAGAAGAAAGTTGTTGCACCGTAAGTATTGAGGTTAAACTTGCAGTGTAGCTTGAGTTTATTATAAGAACGACAAATAACCATATAAGTAGCACACAACGAGTAAGGGGTTCATCTGTTTTTTCCTCTACAACAAACAAGAAAGAGGTTACTTGATAAGAGAAACAAAAACTACTTTTGCTATACCTATGATCATTAGAAAATACAAGTAAATTAGAGCCAATTCACTTACTATGGGCATAAAACAATGTTGAAAAGCTAAACCTGCAGAATCAAAGGAATGTATGTGATTGGAGGATTCAACTAAGAAGATGCAATCTAAACATGATCGATTCATCAAATAGACATATTGTAAGAAAGAAGGAAATTCCCAACACAAAAGTCTCTCCTGCAAATTACTATTTCACATTCATGAATAGTTTGATCTTTATAGCAAAGGATAGCAAAGAGTTTTCTACTTTCCCTAAATCAAAAAGAATCACTAATCTACATTGTCACAATCTAATAATAAAAATTGTACCCAATGCACAAAATTTCTATCATTTTGAGACCTGGAAGAGGTGATTGATAAGCAACTTTACTACCAATTTTTTAAATAAAAAAAAATTATAGGGGAGGTTGATACGTGGACTTGAGCTCGCCTCTTTCAATGGAAGGCATTTACCATCGCACCAAAGTCCGACCTCCATTGTTACAATCTTATGTCAACAACAAAATTACATAAAAAGAAACTTTGAATCAATTTAATGTTGGGTTGTTTACACTAACAAAAAAGTAAAACTATTAGGATGAAACTTATCTTGATTATTTTGCACTAAGCAAAGAGTGACAAAAGGTATTTAAGCATTTAGCTCAGGGCCATGATATGTTTAATTCCTCACCATAAAGCAGTGGCAACTTGTTTTTTTGGGTCACCCTTACCCTGGAATTCTTCATTAGTTCTACGCTCCAAAATCCAAATAACTGCTCCCATAACGAGGAAAGAGATAGCTATGACAAGCCACATCATTAGAGTGAATGGCCTCAAAAATGCCCAAGCATTGGAATTTAACTCCTTAACAGAGGCCACTACTACTAGCCCCGACTCAATATATGGTTGTGTAAAATCCACCATTCTTGTTCGATCAGTAGTGATTGCAATGTCACCTATTGCTGCATCTAAGACCTATATGGAAGAAGAAAATTAGAGAATCAGAAAATGGGGAAAAAGATCTTTTTGTCCATGGAAAATATTATATGTTTTATTTCCATTTCTAAAGATTTAAAATGTCACCCATTTTATCCTTTCGTCTACTTTCGTGTTTCTCTTGTATATTTTAGGGACGAAAATGGACGGTATCTATTACTATATCATCCATGTTTTAAGGGATAGAAAATAGAGTTTTTTAAACCTTAAGGATGTGTAAAGAACCTAAACTATCTTTTAGGGACAAAAAGAATACTTTGGCCTTAGAAAATCAATGAAAACTTCACAAAGTTCTGAAACAATTTTTTTGTTTGTAGTACTTACACCCGTCGTGATCAAACGCACAAGCTCAGTGCAACTTGGGTTATTACGACCATCCCCAAATGGAACTAATTTATATGGGACAGCGTATGGCAATAAACTCAATGCAGTAGTAAATACATCAATGCAATATCCTTTGAAAATGTCAGTGCCTTTTGCTTGTGACACAAATTCACGATAACTAACTCGTGTTGGGACTCCAATTATCAATTGCCTTCCATTTTTTGAAAAAGCCCACCCTCGAGGAAGTTGTGTAGTTTGTCCTGGCCAAACTACACTATACAGTCTTTGGTTTGCACTGGAACGATTAGGAGGCTTTGTGTAAAGCACTTCTGGAGGCAAAACTGATAAGCCAGAATAATTAGTCCAATAACCAACCCTTCTAAACCCTGTGCCAATGACATTGATGACTTCAAATGCAGGATTAATGAAGTCCTTATCGGGAGTAAACTCAATTGGCCCTGTTACACCACTCATATTGACCTGTAAAATGCTCTTAAGCAACAAATTCCCTCCATTAAAGATGTTTAAAGCATCAAGTCTCAAACTCCCTCCACGTAGCTCAGTTAACCTCGAATCATTTGAGAATGAAATAACTCCACCCTGATTGAAAAATGCATCAATTGCATGAGCAAGCAGCCAAACTGTGTCATAGGCATATAGACCATAAGTATTTAGCCCAAAAGAAACATTAGCACTTTTTTCCTTGGTCAAGTTGTTCCATTTGGAAACAAATTTTCTTTTGAGTTTTGAATCTGGTGCATACATACGCAATGTAATAACTCCTTGAAAATCATCCATTACATCTGAAGCTAGGGGAGAATCAGTATCCAATATGGTAGAGAGCCAGTTAGTAGTTATCCACACAAACCCAGATTCCATCATTCCAAGATACTTTGCTAAATTAAGCACCGTCGAACCTGGACCATCATAAGTGTGAACAATAATTATCCGAGACTCTATTAGAGAAACCTGTTACAAAACATCAACAACAACAACCAAAAAAAAAAACAAAAAGATTAAATTCAAACATTCTTAATAGTTTAAACTTTTGGGATAATAAGTAATTTATCTTATAATATCAAAGTGAGTATTCCTAATTTCAAATTATGTCTCTACTCTATCTCTCATTTAAAAGGTTAAAAATCATATAAGTTGGATCCTATTTATTAAAAGGGTGGGTTAGCCAAATAGTTAAATGATTATATCCATCCATTCCTAACAGGTTAAACTTTTGTTGATTAGAAATCTATCATAACCTTAATCAACACGTCGGTGATGTCATCCCGGGTCGCTTCAGAGGGCATGGGTGCTTTGTATGAGATCTTACATCGTTTCTCAGCAAGCTTATCCCCTAATGCAACAATCCCATTTCTGCCATAATCATCGTCAACATAGAGTGCAATCACCTCTTTCCATCCATAGTAGTCTACAATTTCTGCTACTGCAGCCATCTGAAAAAGATCATTTTGGGAAGTTCTAACAAAGAATGGGAACTGAAGTGAAGACAAAGTTGGGTCCGTTGCTGAATATGACAATAGAGGAACTTGGAGTTCATTTGAAATTTGAGAAATTACATGAGCCGTTACAGAATTTAAGGGGCCAATTATGGCCACTGTGTCTTTCTCCATGAACTGTAAAGCTGTTATGATAAATTAAAGAAAGAAAATTCACAATCGATTGGTGATATGAGGTATCCTACCTTAAGAGAATATGACAAGTGAACAAACAAACAAGAGTTATAAACAAATAACTTACTCTCAACAATGCCCAAAAATCCGTTGTAATTGGAGTCTCGCATTGTAAGTTGGATCTTAGTTCCAGCAAGAACAGTTGGATCAGAATTCACATCTTCAATTGCAGCTTCTATTGCTACCTTTGCAACCTTTCCAATAATAGACTTGTAAGCAAGAATAGCCCCAACGTTGACAACACTAGGCCTTGTAGAGATATTTGTAACCACCCCATTTGAGAAAATCTCATGGCAAATAACTACTAGCACCATAAGCCAAACTCTAGTCATGGTAAATTATTGGACACAAACCCTAATTCTCACCTTTTTCTGCAAAGAACACAAAACTACACCATCAAGAAATGAAGTATACAAAATAAAATAAAATATTAAGAAGTATCTAAAAAAAATGAGAGAGAGAGCATTAAGAATTAATATGGTTTGATTAGAGCAGCCTACATCAACCTCAAAAGACCCAAATAACCACTATTTTACTATTGATCTTTATATGTTACAATGAACTCAATGAAGAGTGCATATATAGTAGACAAAGCTTGGAGTAAGCCTAAGGTTAGAGTAATATAATTTCAACTATGTATATGGTAAGGATTATGATTCTTAGTACAATTTGGATTAGGATACAATATACTTGAATCTTGACTATATCTCTAACAATCCTTTAAACTCTAGGTAGTATAAGATTGATGACAAACTGAGTTTAAAAGGAAAGTGTGACCAAGTGGAGTGAAAATGATAACTTGGAATGAAGGCAATGCCCATCCGTATGCATGATTTGAGAAACTTGACCAAAGATGAGAGAGATGCAAAACTAGAAAGAAAGTAAGATGCCAGGTAGGAGGTACTAATTAATTAAAGTGGTTCATCAAGAAACCCGGTATACAAAGATGTTTGAGTCATGCGACAAGTAAGAAAGTCAAATAGAGGCTACCGATCTGACTCTCGCAACCAAGGTAGCAAACTACCAAGGAGAGCCAATGAAGGCAACAAAAGTGGTAATCAAAATGCATGAGTAGATGAAAATTAAGTTAGATGCCGAATACAAATCTTCTATAACATTTTTTTATGTTTCACTTAATGATCCACCGGTGTGACTTTGAAAAGCTCCAGCGTGAGCTTATATGGAGGATGACTCTTCTAAACGGGGAAGGACGTGTGGCAGTGTGTATGGGTTTTTTTTGGAAGAACGTTGTCCAAACACTACTAAAATCGCGGGCTTTAGGCCCCGTTATTTTGGTCCGCATTTGCAAAAACGCGGCCCAAAACGGACTAAAGCTGCGTTTTTAAAAACGCAGCTTAAGTCCGTTCAACGGGCCACGTTTTAAACGCGGGGCCATAGCATAAGGTGAAGAGGCCGTGTTTTTAGATGCGGCTTTAAAATTTTGTCTGAAGCCGCGTGTTTAAAATGTTGCTTCAATTTGGAATGGGATCGCATTTATTAAAACGCGGCCTCAATTTTGCCTATAGCCGCATGTTAGACACGCAAAAATCGTTCAACCCTAGCCGGCCTCTCCCATACATCACCCTCATCACCCTCATCGCCTCATCACCCTCATCGCCCTCAAAAGCCCGATCTCAGCCCTCATCGCCTCCAAGCCTTCATCTTCGATATATCATCACCCTCACCCTCGAGGGTGAGGATATATCGGAGATGGAGATGGAGATCGGAGACAGATCGGAGCTTGGAGATGGAGGCTTGGAGCTCCAAGCCTCGATCTTGGATCGGAGATCGGAGATGGAGCTGAGCCTCCATCTCCAAGCCTAAATCTCGGATCGAAGATCGGAGATGGAGTGGAGCTCCAAGCCTCCATCTCCGATCTCCGATCCTCCTTCTTTGTCACGGTTTCTCCAAAACCCATTTGAAGAAAAAAAAATTATTTAAGAAAAAAAAGAAGCCCAACAACAATAGCAGCAACAAATAGAAGGACGAGAAGGTTGGATTGAGCACTGCAGGTACTCCATGCTTGTTTCCCATTTCTGTTTTTTTTTTCTAGGTATTCTTTGAATTTGAGTTTTGAGTTTTTGTGGGTTGTGATAATTTGGTTGTTGTGAGTTTTGAGTATTAGTTACTACAGGGAAAAAAATTTAGCCTTTATATATTATTGCTAATTTGGTCCCCAAAAAGTGAAATAATTGATTTCGCCGGTGTTTGCTTCCTTGTAATTTAAATCAATATTAATCTTATAGATCTGTTATATTTTTCATAGTTTTGTTACCATTTTGACGTACTAATGTTTTTTTTTTTTTTTTTGCATGTTTTGAACATGAAAGGTCTATTGTGATTATGGCTGCCCAGAACCAGAACATTGACCTTAACTCTGTTTTTTTCTGGGTATTCTTTGATTTTGAGTTTTGAGTTTTTGTGGGTTGTGATAAAGTTTGGATTTTTGGGTTGTTAATGTGGGTCATTGAGTTGCCAAGTTCTGATTTTTATTGTTAGGATAGTGTACATTTATGGATTTGCTAACAAATAGAGTTCTTAGGTAAGGGGGGAGAAGTGAATAATGTCAATTATGCTTTGCTTAATTGTGATAAATTTACCTAAATGAAGTTACTGGGTTTGTAGCTCAGGTTCTCTCTAAGACTCTATCTCTGTCTATAGATGTGTGTGTGTGTGTGTGTGTGTGTGTGTGTGTGTGTGTAAATGAAATGAAAGTTTTGATCTTTTTGGGTTTTTTTGTGTATGAAAGAATTTCTGGGTTATGGTTGTTGTGGCACTGTTTATTCAATTTAGTTGGGTATAAGAAGTGGTAGGTTGATTAATTTTTGTGGGTTTTGCATGAAATGTATGAAGGGTTTAGTTTGCTTTTTGTTTGAATTTATTTGCATTTGTGAGTAGTTGATGTAAAATCTTGGCAAATAGCTTGGTGCAACTCAGCTTTAGAGCAAAAATAGCTGATTACAAATCACATGGTATATATATTGAGGACATGAAATTTATATGATGATAATCATCACTAGGTGAAAATGATACATTCATTTGGTGAGAGAAGTGGCAATGTGGCATATTACATATACCACAATATTAAAGATGAATTCCACTTAAAAAGTATTTATATCTTCTTTTTTTTCTATTTCAAGATTTCCTATGCATATTGGATTGCCTAATGGTTTTTAGTTTCTTTGTCTTTGAGTTTACTTGCCTTTGAACAAGGACACTAAGGGTGGTGTTCCTAAATTTTCTTTTGATGGGAGATGCTACCATACTAGTATAAGTTGCCTCTAATGCCGATGTAGGAGGTATTCATTGTGTTTTGGTAGCTTTGTTTGCATATTTCCTAAGTTCATTTTCTTTTGATTGGAGATGCTCCTATACTATATAAGTTGCTTATAATGCTGATGTGGGAGATATTCAGTGTGTGGTTATAAGTTGCATTTGTGCTTATAATGCTGACGCTGGCAAGTGTGGTCTATTTCATTTAGGACAGTCAGCAGTGAGGCTTATCAATTAGTATCACCATGAATCTGGTTTGGCATGTGTCAAAATATCTAGGGAAGACCAAGGCCTATAGCCGCGTTTTAAACGTGGCCTAAGGTAGAATCTATAGCTGCGTTTTAAACACGGCCATAGGCCTTGGTCTTAGGCCGCATTTCTAAAAGTGTAGCCATAGACCCCGGAGGCCTATAGTCGCGGGGTTTAGGCCACATTTAAAAACGCGGCCTAAAAAACCGCGGCTATAGCCCTATTAGGCCTATAGCCGCATTTTTCGAACCTTAGGCCGCGTTTTAAAAACATGGCCTAAGACCCTTTTTTTTGTAGTGAAAGAAGGGAATGTATCTGGATAGTTAGGCTTAGAAATGGGATGGAATCGTAATTTCATGTTCACAAAAGCCTAAATCTAACTACTCTCTAAGACCTATAATAGGCTGACAACATTGGTAAGATGGTGCACCTAGCTTTGATCTCATGTTAAAATAAGAAAAATATATCTAGAAGTAAAGCGAGAGGAAGAACATAATGAATTAATAATTAATACAATATAACTAAGAATACTATAAAAGTTCATAATATTTTACATCACTAAATTAGCTTACCGTCTCACAGATGAACCCACCACAATGTATAAGTACTTTTTTTATAATATTAATTTAAAAATATTATGAAATCATTGTGAATTTTTGTAGCATCCCTAACATGACTCGAAATAATATGGTTTAATTAGCCTTTGTGATCTGCTACACCGAAAAGCATTTAATAACTACTATATCTTTATTGTTGAACTCTACCTATTACAATGAACCTATATATTGAGTGGTATACAATAGAAAAGCCTAGAGTAATCCTGCAACAACAAAAAATACACACACACTCTACACGTGCAATGAGACTCTTTTTTTATTTTGAATTTAATATAATTTTTCAATTTGAATTTATCTATTATTGTGAGGTTACACATGAAGGAATTTTTAAGAAACTAAAATTTAGAGTTTGAAATGGAGTAAACTGTTGAATTTACTGTATGCTAGTTTTTAGGGAAAATGTATCAAACATGCATGAGATTTCTCATATTTAAACAGAGAATGTGCTAATTTTTAGGAAAAAAGTTTCTCTATTAGTTTTTTTTAATTTTTTTGAATTACAATTTTAACCTTATTTTTTATTTTTTAAGAATAAATATTGTCTAATTAGATTAAAAATATTTTTGACATTTTTTGAAGTCATAACTAACTTTCTGAATTCTCTTAATATATAGAGAGAAATATATATATATATATATATATATATATAAATCCTAGATTAACCTTAATTAAAGTTATTAGTATAAATAGATTGTGTGTACAATAACGATTAAAATTCCTAGTTAAAGTTTGACTACGATAATTCAATGGACTCTAACCTTGACTATATGTCTAACACCACAAAAGATATTTGTAATTTAAGAAGCAATTGAATGTTGAATCTAAGAACATGAAGCAGAGTGGTTATAAAGGGCAAAATAAAACTAAGTTTCTCAATTAAATTGAAATATGTGGCCTATTATTTTATTGGTCAATACACTTCTTTTGTGTATAAATTACAACTTTTAAGGCTATATACTTGAATTAAATTGAAAAGTGTAAGCTAGAGTACCTATAAAATGATATCTAAATTTTATCCATAAATAAAATACGGAATATTTTCACATGTATTTGATTGTCCTTGTTAAGGAGGAATTGAACAGGTCACACTACCTTATAGAGTAGCAAAAACTAATTAGCAAATACATCTATAATTAAAAAGGAAAAAGTTAACAAATATCCTAAGGGTATTAGTTTAAGAAATACTTTTAGAAATTTTTTATGGGAAAATAAAAAAGTAATTGATTTTTTAAAACATATATTTATATTTCTCATAAAAATGATATTAAAATTTTATTAAAATGATTTATTAACAAATGTCCTGCAGACACCCGTTAACCAAACTCAATTAAAAATTATGCGACTCCCTAAAAAAATGAGTCTATTGACAAAAAAATAAAACACTCAACCTTATCCAATTCACTTCAACTCTTGTTAACCGGACCCATAAAACCTATGCACACTCAAGCTAAAAATTATAACCTCTAAAAGTACCAAATTAAATAAACGGTTATTGAATGTCTAGATGAAAAAATAATGTACAGAAAAAACAAAAACAAAAATGAAAGCGTTGACAAAAACTAACAAGACCAAAGGAGTCAATCTCACACTAGAAACCATTTTGATTTGAGTGTGGAGAACAATATATATCAATACTAATTAGTACCGATGTATTGTTTTAGGATTACTACTCCATACATATATAGAGTCGATACGGTACTGTTATAGTGTTGACTACCTTAAACACGACCCAAACCACCAAAAAAAAAAAAAACTCCTTCTAGTTAAAAGTTTGAAAATATCAATACTAAGTACATAACTGTGGGATCACAAAAAGTATCGATTTTACAAAAAGTAAAAAGGATAAGAGAAATCTAGAGAAATTTGATCCGACTTGCAAGGGGAAAAGAATTAAACTTACGCAGAAGCTTTAGCGATTAGCAGCCATTGTTTTTTACCTACAGCAGCTAGCAAACCCAACAACTAGATCACTTTTAACTATGTTTATGAAAGAGCTTATGTCTGGAGATCAAGATCAAGTGCGAGTTAATGAGCTCATGGTTATACATTTGGTTAATAATGTGCGAAAAATATAGAAAAATTTCTTTGTCATTAATTTAATATTTTGGGAGATATTTCTCACTGTACGCGTGTGTGTGTTTGGATTGCACATTTCAGCCAAGTTTTTGCATTTGGCGTTGTGGACCAGCGTGCCACGCACTTTTCATGGACCAGCCGGACAAGGAAAAACGCAACAAGTGTCCATGTACAGTGTTTTCAGCTTTAAAAATTATTTTGCTACAGTGTTTTTTTAGTAATAAATTTTTAATTTTTAGCAAAATAAGCAGAATCCAAATAAACCCTAATGTACACATAATGCCCACATAAAAGTGAAAAAGACAATGAAAGAGACACTATTGGCTCTGATAACATGGGTAGTTATGTTATGACCTGAAAGATTTTTAAATTAAATGCACTTTCATGCCAGTTTCCAAACTAGACTAATATTCTAGACTCAAGAGATTTGTGTCTGTGGTCTACACCATGCTTTGCTAAAGTCCTGTTTTGAATACAATGGAAAGGGTACACATGTGCATTTAGTGTAATTAGAATCTCTAAGACCTAAATTGGCTGAGCATTTTTGTTTTAGGCTATATAGAGAGCCTATAGTCTATTGATGGAGAAATTGACCTAAAATTTAGAATCTATACAAAAAAAAAATAAAAGAAACAAGTATGGGGGACCAAATTCATCGACAGGTAGAGAAGAAGTGGATAATATAGAGTAGCAATTGCATTGACTGAACAATGATGATAGGAAACAAAAGACGAGAACTCTAGTTGTTGGACAATAACAAGGTCGGTATGGTGCGTAAGACTAGAGACAGTTAGGCATGTGGAAGACTCGGTATACATTTCTTCCCATGCATAAAGTGCTTGGGGTCTAGAGGGAAAAGGATCCAAAATGAAAAGTTAGTAACATATTGTAACTATCTCAAAAAAATGATTTACTTGTACAATTTAATCCAATTAAATTCACGAAATAAGGGATATCACAACTGGGTTATTTTGGTAAATAAATAAATAAAACAAACGCAGATCATATCATATCTAAGCCTAGATAGAAGATGGCCCTTATGATTGGAAAGAACGCATGGTAGTGCATATGAGTTTTAAGGACGTTGTACTAAGAAAGGAATGTATTAGGATAGTTAGGCTTGGGGATTGGATGGAATTGCCCTTGATCAAACTACACTAATCCCTGTAATTAATAGGGTGACAATAGCATCTAGCTTTAATACCATATTAAAGTAAGAAAAGTATTATGATGAATTAAATATATGTTAAAAAAAATAAGAGAGAAAGAATGCACTAAATTTTTATGGCATAACCTTTATGACCTACCATTGGAAGTACATCTTTATTATTGAACTACATGTATTACAATAAACATATTGAATGGTATATATTAATTAGATGATCATGCGTACACTACTAATTATGAATTACCCCTAATCTATATATATATATATATATATATATATATATATATCCAAAACTCAAAGGAAATCCAATTAGATTTTAATTGGATTTTCAATTTTGAGTCACATATCTTATTTAATTTTTAATTTTGAGCCAAGTGAATTATTGAGAGTAAAAATTGAAGATTCTAAATCCAATTAGATTATAAATTCAATTTCAATTGAAGTCCAATTTATACCACATGTCCATCTATGTTTTTAGTTTTTGTGGCAAATAAATTATTAGGCGCAAAAACCAAAAAGTATAAAAACAATTAAATTCTAAATCACACACACACACTCACACACACACACACACATATACATATAATGAGAAACCATTACATATTTTAAAAATGTACAGTTTAAAAAAAGTGTAAGACAATACCATATATAATTTGAATATTTTCTATAAAAAAAAATAAAAATACGTATAATTTAAACCTTATAAGTGTAATTATTTTTAATTGTACACATACATATACATAGAGCTACACACTAATTAAGGTTAATAGGTTATTAGTATAGTTAGCACTTAGGATGGTGTACAGTTAAGATTAAAATTCCTTGTACAATTTTGACTATGATAATATTACAATGGACTTTGACCTTGACGATATGTCTAACACTAAAAAAAGATATTTTAGATTTAAGAAGCACAGGAATCTACGTCCAAGCATTACATGTAAATGAAATATCAAATGACATTAAACGAAGACTGGTAATTAACATGTTCACATTAGAGCTCAAAATTATAAACTCTAGAAGTACCAAAATAAACAGTAATTGAATATCTAGATCGATCTAAAAATGATATACAAGAAAAAAAAAAAACAAAAACAAGCATGGAAGCTTTGACTATGTTGAGCTATGGCTTCTGTGATCAATAGCCAAAACCTTACAACACCGAAACCAAGAATAAGACATGGCAAAACAAGTACCACTTGTAAGGAAAAAAGAGTAAAACTTACACAGAAGCTTTAGCGGCCATCGTTTTGACCCACAGCAGCAACCCCAACAACTATAGACCTTTAACCACGCTTATGAAAGAGCTTGAGTTCAGAGATCAAGTATGAATTAGTGAGCTCATGTTTATACACCTGGTACATAACAGTGAATGGGATTGGTAGTGTTGGAACGTTGTAATGAGCTCATTATACATATGATACAACTACAAACTATTTTACAACATTTTTACAAACTGTTAATATGACTAACTTTTGTTGGTTATCATCTGAACTTATCACTAATATCGTTTTTTCACTTATCAATAACTATTCATTGCATCAACAATTTATAAAATTTTGTAAGACAGTTTGTAGCTCTAGCATTTTCCATACTTATATATGATGATTTTTTTCAAACATCAGCATTAAGTAGAATTAGTTAAAGAGATACATCATATGTCAGTCTCCTGCGCACCTCATTACAGAGAAAACAAGGAGATAGAATTTATTTGATATTTATTATTTCGGGGCCATTTTTCTCACTGTACTATAAATGCACTTGTAATGTCACATACAAGCTGCTAGGAAAATGAAAGAGACGCTAGTGGCTCTCATAACATGTGACATTACTAGACTCTTTCAATCTAATTAAGAATATTACAAATCTAGCTTAGTTGATGGTGTCTAGAATCAAACCCCTACTCCGAAAGCTTGATTGTCTCATGTCAGTCAGGCTTTCATCCCTGGTAGGTGGATTTGTGGATAACCAAGTAATGGTCCAGGAGGTGCTTCATAGTCTCAAAGTGAAAAAGTAAAAGCGAGACAACTGGCTATCAAATTAGACTTGCAAAAGGCCTATGATAGAGTTATTGGTTCAATTTGGGTTGATGTCTTCATCAGTTGGATTCTTGTGTGTGATCTCTTTTGAAGTCTTGATTAATTGTGCTAAGTCGGAACAATTTAAAACTAGTACAGGATTAAGACAAAGAGACCCTCTATGTGACAAAAGAGGGTTAAAATACTTGAGAATTGGTCGAAAAGCTAGGGTTCAAACAAGGATTTGAAAGGTCAAATAAATGGGTGGGAAACAGTGGAAAAAGAAGGATGGGGTAGCTTGAAATTAATGGATTAAATGGGATAAATGTAGGATGTCAGGATAGGTGAACAAGAGGAACTAGCTAGGAGGAAAGAGAAAGGACAAGCTAAAAAGAATCAGAAGTTTCCTCATTCTTATGAAAGAACCAGAACTAGAGGTGTCCTCCTTCTTATGAAAGAACCAGAAAACAAGTTAAGGATATGACATCAATGGTCTAGATTTTAAGTTAATTGCCATACAATTTTAAGAGAAGATTTCATAGTCTCAACAAGAAAGACTACATATTTCCCTAGGATCTTCCAGTGAGCCATGAAGAATGCAATTCAACTAATACAGGCATATAGCTTGTGAAAATGAAGAATGTAATGCTATGGACCAAAATTGTGGTACAGACAAAGGACTAGCTCGCACTACCTCTTGTGAAATATGAAGATTACTTTTCATTTCAAAATTGAGCATAAGGATACAAGATAAGGCGTGCTTCTTCAAATTCACTTTTTTGATGATGTTCAGTTTTACAATCACTTATTTTTCGTTTGAGAAAAGCTATTTACCTTCTCTAGAGTACAAATTATGTCTATGTATTGAGCCCCTAGTTCGAGCCTTAACCCAAACATATATATATATATATATATGAGATGAGTTCAAGTTACACTTAGTGTAACTCTTATAAAGTTACATCTTTTTTACACTGTAGATTTTTAGAAGATCTAATAGTTAAAAAAGACATTATTAAATGCTATTACTTTTCACCTTATTACCTAATTAATACCAGCTTTCTCTCTATTTTCTTCAACACAATCTAACAAATATATATATATATATATATATATGCTTTCCACCAAATAATATATATATGTTACGTTAAACATTTTCAAACTTCCAAAGTTCCAACCTGTATCAAGTAAATAAATTTCATTAAACTTTTCAATAATATTAGGCTAGAAATTTCGGGTAATTATTATTATTTTTTTTTTTTTTTTTTGCTCTCTCTTTCAAATCTCCTGAAATGTATTTAAAATTGTTCCAAATAGCAAAGCACAAACAAAACTCTTTTGAAGTTTCCTTGCACGACTTGGCTAGCATTCTCCGCCCACTATATTTATTGTTTAAGGGTAAATTACATTTTTCCACACAAACTAATACTCTGATTATACTTAACCCCTGAACTATTAAAATGCAACACTCAAAATTTTAAAAATACTAATCCTTTTTGTCTATTTCGCAATTAATTCTAACAAAATTTAGTGTTGAAAGACTAACTTATCACTATTGAAAATGAAAACCTAGAAAGGATTTAACCTAACTATCCTCAAGGTAAAAAGCAAATTCACTATAGAGAATCGAAGTTTACAATAAGATTTAGACCACTAACATCCTATTGCTACTACATGTAGAACTTACTGACACGACTACATGCAAGTTCTAAATCCATGGACTCCTTCTCTATTAGGCCTTTAAGAAAATGTAGTAGGGAGAAAGAGAGATTAAGAGTAGAGAATGAGGAAAGAATCACAGATATAGATACAAATTTGTTGATCGTATCGATGGTATAATATTCAGCTAATGAAGAAGAAAAGTGTAGTGAAAAACGACATCATTCCACTACTAATGCCAAAGTCCCAAAAGATTTTTATTTATTTATTAACGAATGAGCAAAAAATTGGAAACATTTTTTTTCTTTCTTATAAAATCAAATATTTTTAAGAGTAGTCTTACTAACACAATACTTTCACAAAAAAAGTGATGTTAGTAGTGTGTCTAGATAAAAACCAGTTACAACTTCTACAACACCAAATCTTGCGATTCTTCAAGAAATAACACCAATAAAAGACTTTAGAGAGCTTTTGGGTACAAAACCCTAGATTTACAAAAGAGGCACACTCTTCTCTTTTTGAAAAGCCTTATAAAAACATGTTTAGCATTTCCTTTATATACTAGTAGTGTTTTACTTGAAACCCAATAAGTTTAAGTACAGTTTGGGCTGAAATAGAATTCTACAGATACTATTTCAATCGGTCGAGCTTGTCTTTTGATCGATCGAACTAAGCAGATTTCGAATTCTTTTTCAGCAACTTGTATATTCTTAAATATTGACTTGTATCACCTTGAGTATTGTCTAATAATACCTATAGATTTTAGAATCTATATCTAGACAAGTTTGTATTCACAATTTGCCAATTAATTATAACTTTTAGATCCGAACATAGTTAATTATAACTTTAGGATGTCAATTGGGTTGCGTCTTGTGTGTTTCAATAATCCAAAGGTTAAATGTAATTGGAGTGATAATTAAGGTGGAAAAGTGTAAATTTATTTTATTTAAAAAAAATGTGGTTAGTGGGTATTGTATTTTTATTATTTAGTATTATTATATTTGTACCCAACTCTCCGCTAAACTTAATTATCTATACCCTTCTCCTCCCAGCTTCACTTCATCAGCCCTTCTCTTCTTTCCCCCTCTCTCTTTCTTTTATTCAAATTTTCATCATCGTCGGAGACTTGGGGAAGGAAAAGAGACACACCCCACAAGGTACTTTGCTGAGTTTCCGTGTTTTAAAGTAAAAGATTACTTCTTCCTCTGTTTTTCTCTTTCGTTTGTTGGAAGAACATTGATTTACTGATCTAGTCCACAAGTCTTGACCCTTGCCTTTGTTTGTATTGTTGGCATCAATTTGTTCTTAATCCCATAATTAACTCTTTCTTTTTGTTTCCTTAATTTTCAGTTCTCTATTCGAATTCATATCTAAATGGAGAAGACAATGCTGCCTTCCAACATGGTTGAAATCATATCTTTCAACACACACACAAAAAGGAAAAAAAGTTACTTTTTTGTACTTTGTAGTGCTGAATTTGAAGTTTTGTACAATTTCTTGGATTCTTAACTGCTATAAATAATAATATTAATAACAAGTTAACAACCTAGCTCCATGTTAGAAAAACTTGTAAGAAGTTTAGACCCCTTCAACCCAAACAGATTAACCTAGATAATTAGCCAAGTGATTAACTTAAGTAATTTAAATAATTCTAGGTTAATACAACAACAATCATATCATGCAAAAGTGCAGAAAATAAAGAACACACGATATGATAACCCAGGAAACCAAACCGGTAAAAACCTGGGGAGGATTTAACCTAGCTATCCTCAAGGTAAAACAGAATTCACTATGAAAGAATTGAAGTTTACACAATAGCGACTTAGACCACTAACATCTTATTGCTACCTCGAGTAGGAAACTTACTATCACGACCACGTGACAGCTCCGAGTCCACGGACTACTTCTTTCCTTGAATTCTCAGCAAAGCACAAGCACACCTGCTTGTATATCTTGAAACTCTTGATTCTGCAACTAAACAATCACCAAGCTCTTGACATCAATCTTGAGTTTGGAAACCCTAAGTGTATGTAAAGGTAAACACCTCTAGATCTCACAAATAAGATTCACAAACACAATATATCATAACACTAAAAACGTGACTAGGGTTTTCCCTTTTATACTTAGGGCAAAACATAAAACCCTACACGTCAAACGGGCTTGGGCTGAGTTGAAAATTCTGCAGAAAAAATAATTTGCGCGACTTTCAATCGATCGAGTCTAATTCTCGAACGATCAAGCCAAGCAGAAGTGCACAGTAATATCTGCAGTAACTCGATTCTAACTTTACATAAAAACCTCATACTTTGAGCAAGTCTAAACAAGACAAAAACCGTTTTGATCATGGTTTGCCAACATTACAAAATGAAGTTTTAATACATTAGTTCCTAATTTCTTAGAACCTAACAAACTCCCCCTTTGGTAATCCGTGAGAAAACACAAACTTAACAAAATGCTCAAAATTTACAAAATAAACAGCCCATTACAAAAAATAGCCCTACTAAACAAATTCAACATAACTACTATCTATTAGTTGCAAAAGTAGACAGCAGCACGACGGAATCAACCTGTATATTCCTGTAACACTTAACAAACACATAAACGCATATGTGGAAAATACAAGTAACATAGATAATAACTTCTTGATTTCACATAACACAAAATAAAGATATATATCATGAATAACATCATAAATATAAATCAATAAGTAATGTAGCATAGTAAAACAAGAAACATATACAAAAGATGTATCTCAAATATATCTCCCCCTATCATGAGCCAAAAAATGTAAATACATAATGAAGCACCTAGATACAATCTAAAAGCTCCACAAGCTCCATAGTATCACAAAAAGAAACAAAAACTCCTCCTAAGACAAAAGAACTCCCCTATAAAGTACTCCACAATGTACTCCCCTTTTTTGTGACGAATTGCCAAAGGGCACTCACTCTTCATCAAAAGGAGGCGGCGGAGGAGAACGTCGAAGACTCGCCAAATTTGCTCTCAAAGCTCAAATCTCGTCAAGCACATCTACCAAAAGCTGACCATGAGCCGCCTGAACGATGATGACAGTGTCCAAAGTCCGACGAATGTCCGAAACATCCGAAGGAGAAGGTGGAGGAACATAGCAGTAGCAGTAGTAGGATCAGTAGACGTCTCTGCCGAAGGAGCACCTGCAGAAGAAGTAGGAAGTGGAGTGACACCAGAAGGCTCTACCCTAGGACGCTTAAAGCTTGCTCGAAGTTGAGCAGCCCTTTGCCTCAAAAAGGTGGCACCTATGGGAGCAATGATATGAAAAGGCTCAGAAGCAGAGAAATCACCTAAACCTAAGTGAAGAAGAATCCTATGAATAAAAATAGGAAAAAACAAAGCATGAGCAGTAGAACTACTCCTATGTACTTCGTTCAAAGAACGAAGAAACAAATGAGGAAAACTGATAGGAGCATCAGTGACAAGAGCGTATAGAAACACACATCGCTCAAGAGGGATAGTGTGGAAATGAGAAATGGGCCATAAGGATGACAAACAATCTTAAAGAAAAGATAATGCAGTTCAGAAAGCTCAGCAGAGGTGATCCAAGGATCAGAACCCCACTGGATAAAAAACTCAGTGATGTATGACATCACGTCATCAAGAAGAGGAGACTCATTATAGGGAAAGACAGGATGAGAAACTACAGGCACCCCAAGAGCATCAGACACTACCGAAGGGGTAATGCGATACTCTACACCTCGTATCCAACTCTTAACTAAAGTGTTGGAATCATAGATATGGATAGAGAGGTTCGAGTAGAACTCTCTAATCAGGGTAGCCGGAGGCGAATGATCTATGTCTAACAAGGGTAGTCAGCCCTTACGCTCAAAATTACGTCTCACCTCATCATCAACCTCATCTAGAATAACCCTATGCTCATCCCAAATGTTACGCCTAAGGTTAAGGGTCTCGTATGTCTCTTGATAATTTTCACTCAGAAACCTATCACTATCAAAGGAAGGTGAAGAGGCAGAAGTTTCATATGCTCTAATTTTCCTAGGCATGATGCTAAGGACAGGATTGAAAGACATAGAAAGAAAAGAAACAAAAGAAAAACCAAGGGCAGACTGCAAGTTAGAACAACACAAATATAGAAATAACAATTCTATATGATGCATAAGCAGAATAACCAAATGATGCATGGTCTAATGCAATGACACACAGTTCAAATATGATTCAATATCACAAAATTAGTTTGGGCAAGAATTTTATATCAAAAATCCCCAAATTTGAAAAACCCAATTTCACAAAACCCAACAAGTTGAGAAATTGATCATTACACAAGTTAGAAAACACAATATAATGATCAAATTAATCAATCTAACAAGCCAATTTCATCAAATTGCATCAATTTGAACAAAAGCCCCAAATTCGGCAATTTCAAGCCCTAGAAATTTCAATTTCTCATAAATCATCAAATTAATCAAATTAAACCACTTGTAACACTTGTATATGGTGTCCCCACAAAAACCCAATGATTTATTTGAAAGAAAACAACCAGAATCAACAACAATTGCAAAAAAAAAAAAAAAAAAAAAAAAAAAAAGAAGACCGAAAATACCCAACAAATGCATGAAATTATGCAAGAAAACATGGAAATAAAAAGAAAAGGAAGGGTAAAAATGGACATACCTGCTTTAGGAGAGAGAATCTTTGCAAAAGATCCGGAGGAAAACGACAAAAAATTCAAAGAGACGCTTGACCGGTTGGTGAGAGAGAAAAGCAGTTTGAAAATTTTTGAAAAGTGATGAACACGTGATGAAAAAATTCCTTTTAAAGAACTCTCAGCCCGATTTTCGATCGATCGAAAATAAGGTTCGATCAGTCGAAAATACTTCGATTGATCCAGTATCAATCGAATATCGATCGAAACACACAGAAACTTTCCAAGGATTTTAAAAACAATTTCGATCGGTCGAAAAATAGATTCGATCGATCAAAATTCTGGAAAAAACAAATTTTTGAAAAACGAAGCAATTTCAGTGCTGAAATTCCTCAAAGCATTAGATTTTATAAATAAAATGCATGAGTATGAAATGAAATGTTTTTCAAAAACACATATATTTATCCCAGTTTCCCAAAAATAAGATTTTCACATAATTTTCCTCAAAATCTCAAACAGCAAACATGTTTTGCATCAATTTTCAAGAAAATTTCAAATTTTGTTGGTCAGACCAAAAACACACATAATAACATGTACAAAGTTTAGTAAGGAATAACTTGTGTAGTGTGTGCAACTAGCAAAAGCTTGAGAAACATGTGAGGTGATATGCAAATAGTGATCAATCACAATTTCTATAAAATTCATCACATGAATTTGAAAGAGACTATCACTTAAAGAGTTACATCATATAACTCTCACATCTCCTAGAATAAAAGCTTGCAATCATGTAAATTTCTTGATTTGCCTCATAATATATACCAATTTTAATTGATCAGAAACTTATTGAAATAGCCAAGATAATGTACACACCAATTTTATTTGAATTGTGAAATTATTATAACCCAATAATGTACACACCAATTTTAACATTTTAACCGAGGCTACACCTTATGTTCTTTTTGTGCATGTGCTACACTTTCTCGAGCACAAAATCTTACGATATGCACTAAGGTGTTCATGATTGGCTAATAAACAGTGGTGAGACGGTTATTTATGCCTTTCTCAAAAAGTTCAAGTCCGTCAATCAAAAACATATGACTTCAAGATCAAGATCATGTGATCAAAAACCATAAACATCTTCCCACACAACATGCACTACAAAACTTCACTTAGTAAAGTGCAATAAATATAAGTGCATCCAAGCTAAATAAGGTACATAAACATGTTATGTAAAAATAGATTGACCAACCTTGTCTTCAAATTCAAGAAAAATACAGCAAAACACATATTGTCAAACCCATTCTTGTTACCCTTTAAAAAAAAAAAAAAAAAAAAAAAAAAAAAAAAAAAAAAAAACCTAGAATGAAATGCATGAATGTTATGCAATGCAAATCCTAGAAAAAAATGGTCACAAGAGGTAGATCAATAAAGAACAAAGACCATGTCAGACAGACTCAATTAGGTCGAGCCTTTTGCATCCAAAACTTTTTAGATGCACCTCTAGCATTGGAGTTATTATTCACATTAGAATTCTGAGCAACTCCAGGATTGGAATAAAGGTTTAACACCTTTACCAATTCACCAATAAATACCATAGGATCTTGTGCTTGAGGCACAGGTACTTTAGGTTTATTTGCTCGCTTAACAGCTTGCAACTTGAAATAATTTAGACGAATATGCCCAGACTTTCCACAAAAATGACAAACTCATGCAGGCTTATCATGCAACTTGCCCTTAGAAGAATTAGAAGTTCTAGAATTAGACTCTTGAAGATCAACTCTAATCTTTCTAGGAGGTGTGACTTCTACAGATTTAACAACTTCACTCACAGAAGGTTTGACAATCTCACTCTTAGAAAGTTGAGTAGAAGGAACAAAGTTTGTGGAATAAGGTTCAAGCACAGAGATGCTTTCCACAAAACCTAAGCCAGTTTTGTCAGAGGGAAACTTTTGAATACTTAACATGTGATCAAGTTTAGAGCCTGCAGATCTATTAGTTTGTTCTCTAGCAATAGATAATTCAATTTCCAAATTTTTAACTTTATCAAGCAAAAGCATGTTCTCAGTCTTCACATTATTCAACAGCTCATTAGCATCAAACAATTTCACAAGCAAATTTTTCTTATCAAGTTCAAGAAATGCAATTTTCTTTAAGCCCAAATCAACATTCATAGCATCCTTCAACAGACACACTTTCATTAACTACAGTAGTAGTAGTGAAAGCGATGAAGTTTCTATCCTCATCACTAACGGATTCATTGTCAGAAATTTCATCATCACTAAGGGTTACAGTCATAGCCTTACCCTTAGACTTCAAGTATGTAGGACATTCAGATTTCATATGACCATACCCTTGACATCCAAAACATTATTGTCTCATAGAATTATTAGAGGGTTGACCTACTTTCTCTTTAGGTTTTTCAATATTATTAACCTTAGTGGGATCATTCCTCCTAAAATTTATAGGTTCAGCAGTGTTCTTACCTCTTACCCTTCTATTATTGTTCCTAAGGAAGTTTCTAAAATTCTTAGTAAGGTAAGCAATCTCTGTAGCAGAGAGTTCATCATCAAATCCACCAGCATCAACATCATCAACAGACTTAAGAGCCATTGATTTGAATTTGATAGTCTTAGGTAGGTCCAACTTATAGGACTAAAGAGATCCTACAAATTCATCAACAGGGATGGAGTCAACATCTTTGCTTTCAATGATAGCAGTCACTTTGGGTCTAAAATCCTCAGTCAAAGATCTAAGTATCTTCCTAACAATTTTAGGTTAATCATAGATTTCACCCAAATTATATGCAAAATTAACAATATCATTCATTTTAGCATAGAACTCATCAAAAGATTCATCATCAATCATTCTAATGCTTTCAAATCTAGTAGTCAATTGCTGCAACTTATTTATTTTAACTGTCTTTGTGCCTTCATGCACAGTCTGGAGGATATTCTAAGCAGTATGAGCAACCTCAACATTAGAGATTCTCTTAAATTCCTCCATAGAGACATCATTGAAAATAGCATTCATAGTTTTGCTATTGAAAGCAGCTGCCTCTTTTTGAGAAGTTTGCCACTCACTCACAGGAGTAGTGGGCTTCTCTCAACCATATTCAACAGAATTCCAGACTCTCTCATCAATAGATTTCAGGAATGCTTTCATCCTTACTTTCCAATAAGCATAATTATTCTCATCAAAATGAGGTGGAATAACAAGAGAGTGTCCGTGTTCCATGACAACTGGGGTCAAGGATCAGCTTTAAGATCAAAAGATCTAAAACAAAAAAACTACCCGCTCTGATACCACTTGTAAGAAGTTTAGACCCCTTAAACTCAAACAGATTAACCTAGATAATTAGCCAAGTGATTAATTTAGGTAATTTAAACAATTCTAGGTTAACACAACAGCAATCATATCATGCAAAAGTGCGAAAAATAAAGAACACACGATATGATAATCCAGGAAACCAAACTGGTAAAAACTTGGAGAAGATTTAACCTAGCTATTCTTAAGATAAAACCGAATTCACTATGAAAGAATTTAAATTTACACAATAGCGACTTAGACCACTAACATCCTATTGCTACCTTGAGTAGGAAACTTACTACCACGACCACGTGACAGCTTCGAGTCCACGGATTACTTCTTTCCTTGAATTCTCAGCAAAGCACAAGCACACCTGCTTGTATATCTTGAAACTCTTGATTCTGCAATTGAACGATCACCAAGCTCTTGACATCAATCTTGAGTTTGGAAATCCTAAGTGTATGTGAAGATAAACACCTCTAGATCTCACAAATAAGATTCACAAACACAATATATCATAACACTAAAAACGTGGCTAGGGTTTTCCCTTTTATACTTAGGGCAAAACATAAAACCTTACACGTCAAACGAGCTTAGGCTGAGTTGGAAATTCTGCAAAAAAAATAATCTGCACGACTTTCGATCGATCGAGTCTAATTCTCGATCGATCGAGCCAGGCAAAATGGCGCAGTAATATCTGCAGTAACTCGATTCCAACTTTACATAAAAACCTCATACTTTGAGCAAGTCTAAACAAGACAAAAACCGTTTTGATCATGGTTTGCCAACATTACAAAATGAAGTTCTAATATATTAGTTTCTAATTTCTTAGAACCTAACAAAACTGTTTCTAAAGTTGAATCCTTTGGCAAAGATATGCTTTACTTACTTTTTTCCTTGTGTGTATTTGGTGTCTACGAAAAAAGTCAATAGAGGAGAGGAGGACTGGATAAGTCAGTTGCCAGATGAAATGCTTATATCTGTTCTTTCTTTCTTGACGCTGAAGGGAGCATTTATAACTGCTGTTCTTTCCCATAGATGGAAATATTTGAGCCCATTCTTGACTAGTAGTTTGGACTTTGACGGTCTATATACAATGTGGGAAATTAAGGAAGGAATGAAAGGATTGAATTTTGAAAGGGAGAAATTTTTACAGTGGGTGAACCATACTCTAAAATCATATCAAGTCTCAACTACAGATGAGTTCAGGGTTTGTTTTGAGTTTAATGATGGTTCAAAAAGTCATGTTGATGGATGGATTGACTTTGCAATCTCAAAGGGTGTTAAGAGACTTGAATTGGACTTTACAGCAGCAGAGTCATACAAACGTACAAGATGTTATATGTTTCCAAATGAGCGTTTTACAAGCGAGAACACTTGCATCAAGTCCCTCACATCCCTCACTCTAAAATACATACGCTTAACTGGAGAGCTTCTGGAGCGCTCCTTTCCAGTTGTCCCTTACTTGAAAGATTACGTGTCGATCATTCTGAAGATCTAGTGAATATGAAGATTTACGGTTCATCTTTGAAGTTGAAGTGCTTACAAATAATACGTTGTTTAAAATTTAAAAGTATTGAGATTAATGCTCCAAATATTGAGTCTTTTAGCTATGTTGGTAAATTAATAAGACTGCATGTTCATTCTGCACCCCGTCTTCTAGATGTACGTATTGGTGGGATGTATTCGCTTCCTATATATTATGCATTTGGCTCTCTTTCGAGCTACCTTTATCAGCTAGAGAGTTTGACGCTCGACGTTCTCTATAATTAAGTAAGCACTTCAAATTCATTTGCAATCTCTTACATATGTTTATTTAGTTTTACACAATGTTCTCTCATCTCTTTTTTTTTTTTTTTTTTCCAGCCTGCTATTAAATTTCCTGAATTTCAAACTCTTACCAAGCTTAAATACCTTAGGGTCCGTTCGGTTGGAGGAGTGGAAAAGTGAGAGGATGGAAAATATTTAGTTTTCCTTCTTGTGTGTTCGGTTGGGGGAGTTGAAAAGTGGGAGGATGGAAAACTCTTATGTTCGGTTGGAGAGAAAAAGGAAAGGATGGAAAATGTAATCTACATAAATTGACTATTATACCCTTGTTACATAATATGTAAGAAATAGATTTATTTTTAATCATTAAATAATATAAAATTTATCACATCATATATATAAATTTATATTATTATAATGTAAAAATTAGATCAAGTCACGTTGAAAAAAAAAAAAACAACATTTAGTAATGTTGAAAAGAAAAAAAAAAAACATTATTCAGTAAAGTTGAAAAGAAAAGAAAATAAAAAACCAACGTTGTTTAGTAAAAAGAAAAAAATAACCAACATTAATTGTTAACGTTGAAAAAAAAAAGAGACCAACATTGTTCAGTAAAAAGAAAAAAAAAAAAAAACCAACGTTAACAACAACAACGTTGTTGTTAACGTTGAAAAAAAAATTTCAGGTCAACGTTGAAAGAAAAAGAAAAAAAAAGAAAAAAAATGTTGAAAAAAATAGGTAGAAAGAAGGTATTTTTGTAAAAGTGCTACTATAGAACTTTTCTCTTCAGATTTTCCTTCCGATTTGGAAGGAAAAAAAAAAAGTTGGCCTGGAGAGAAAACTTTCTCTCAAGTTTTCCATCCTCCCTATTTTTCTTCCCCAAATGAACAGTGAAAAACAGCATTTTCCACCATATTTTCCTTCCTTCCTATTTTCCTTCCAAACGAACGCACCCTTAAGGTGGCAGTTGGCACAGATGAAAGATCAAGCCTCCTCGGTTTAATAACTCTAATAGAAGTAGCACCTTTTTAACATAAATTTGCCTTTGAGGTGACTATTCTTACCTCCTAACTTCACACAAAGCATACTAGTAGCTTTTAGTCTTTAATCTAGGTGATGCAATCTGAACACTAATTGTTGGCTCGTGGTTTAGCATCATTTTATCTATTAAAAAAAATATTACTTTGAAGTTTGAACAGATAAACAGTGATAATTATTCCATTCCAATAGTTGATCAGTAGTTGAATCCCGTCTTCTGTATTTGATCAATAGTTGTTTGTTTGCAAATTGATGTTGCTCAGTCGTAATATATTTGGGGGTTTTGTTAAAAAATTTCTTCATCATTTTTAACTTTGAAAAGTGAAGATGATGACTCCAATAGAATTGAACATTCAATTCAACACCCTTTCCTTGGAAACACATAATGTCAGTGTTTCCGAAAATGAAAAGTTGTGTTCAAAGGAGTATCTTTATTTATTTCAAATCATTGTATCTATTTATTCTTTAATCTAGGTGATGCAATCTGCACACTAATTGTTGGCTCATGGTTTTCCATTGTTTTTCTTATTTATTTAACAGATACTCCTTTGAACTCAAAGTGTTCATTTGTTGTAAGCATTTATATTATGTATTTCCAAGGAAAAGGTGTTGAAATGAATGTTCAGGTCTATTGGAGTCATCATCTTCACTTTTAGCATTTTCTCGCTTAAGAGTTTTTATTTTTATTTTGGGACAATGAAGAAATTTAAAAAAAAAAAAAAAAAAAAAAAAAAAAAAAAAAAAAACTCCAAAATAGAGTACAACTGAGCAACATCAAGCTGCAAACAAATAGCTATTTATCAAATACAGAAAACATTATGCTCCACACCCACATAACACTCAATCTTAAATAGAAATCTTGACTTTCTTACAGCCCTTAACCATGCTGTGACCTCCTCCCTAATGGCTTTAAATCTGGTTTCAGTAAATTTAATTTACCCTGCATCTTCTGGTCATCATTATTTGTTTCTAATTCCAAAGAACTTTGCCGGTCATCATTATTTGTTGTTTGATTTTAATTTATATTATTAGCTTACGCATATCCCCTTGAGAATCAGTGCTCTTTGTTTTGAAGTTCCTTACTTTTCTTTTCCAATTGCATGCATGATATGATTCTTATTTTCTTTTTCCCAATTACAGTTGATATTGGACGAGCGCGACGTAGAAAGAAAAGCAAGGAAGGTGAAGAAATATTCCAATGAACACCTCAAGGAGGTGGAAATAGTTGGGTTTGCAGGGTGTGCAATAGACACTCAGCTTGTTGTTTACTTACTCGAAAGTGCCGTCAACCTTGAGAAGATTGTTATTAATCCTTGTTCACCATATATAAAGGGAATCCTTTGCCCGGAGAATGTGAGGACTACTGTTCATTACAAAGGTGCCAGAGAAGCTGCCAAGCGGCTAAAGGACTACTGTTAAATATAATGTAATCATCCTTGTTAATATTAGTGAGTAATGATGTGTGCCAGTTAATATTTATCAATATGTAGAGAGCTTGAATTGTTTTTGTTTAAGTGATATTTGATTTATATCCAAGCAGTTTGTGACTTGTGAAATGAACGAGTAGTTGTTATACTGTTATGGTTGTGCATTCTATTGTCTCTAGTTGATTTTTTTGTGCTGTTATTCAAATTGAGAAGTGAGCAATGTCAATTGTTGTAGTTGATATTGACAATCCCCAATATATTTGTATTAACTAGAGGTATATGTGTAAATTGCAACCCGGATAAAACAGTTCAGCCCAGTCCGATTCGACTCAAAATGGTCAAATCTAAAAGGAAAATCGATCGACAACAGATTGATAACTCGAAGGCCTAATTGAAATGGGTTTTAATGTCTGAAACCCATTGAAATAGGTAAAAGTTTTGTTTAGTATATATGCTCCGCTCTTTTTTTGTTTTTTTGGTTTTGAACTGCACGTGACAGTGGCCAAACTAGAGGGGAACAAGCCCCACATGCAGTTGAAATGTTTTCTCGATACTTGCAATGGCAATGCATATGCACATGTTAAGTAGTTGACATGGTTATTCACCCCAAAAAAACAACAACAACTAGACATTGCAAAACGGGTGGGTCGGGTCGGGTTTGGGTTGAGTCAATCGGGTTACGGGTCAAACGGGTCACGGGTCAAAACGGGTTATTTTTGGCGGGTTAAAAATGGGTTCGGGTCGGTCGGGTTGGGTCGGTTTGACCCGTATTTTTCACATGAATTTTTTTTCTTTTTTCTTTTTTATTTTTATAAAGAAAACAACATGTATTTGTCATTTAGAAAGTTATGCAACAAATTACTTGATGTAAAATGCATTATTTTGAATTCACCACTTATATCAAGAATGAACTCTGTTAAACTTATTAATACTTATTCAATAATTTTAAAATTATACAAATTTTAACATTGCTATCTAAAACATAATAACACAAAGATAAGTAAAACAAATACACAAGTTTTATTTCTACATAATATCAACATTTCAAAATATAAAACAAAATTACAAATGACTTATTGGATAACTCATTTGATAAAGAATAAAAATATATAAGAAATTTACAATCTTGAAAATTAATTTTATAATCTATTATCAATTGTAGTTGACACTTTATTTCAATTTGAAATATACATTAAAGTTTGATTGCTTACTTATTTATTCATGGTTTCTTTTATGAATATCATATAATTATTAAGTAACACACACTTTAGGAAATATTATAATTTATATTAAAAAGCCATTTATTTTGGACATAAATTGTTAAAAAATAGGTCAAAGCATTGATAATTTATGTTAATTTGATACTTTGGCTTCACTATGTTCAAACTTGTAAATGTTTCTCACACATATCTACAATTTTAAATCTATTTTTTTTAACTTTATTGTAACCAAATTATCTTTAAATCTATTTGATATCTAGAAATCTTTACTCATTACAGAATGCTCAACCATTTATCTTTAAATTATTTGCATGCAGTTATGTAAATGTATCAATTATTTCCTTAAAGCTCACAATAAACACTTAAACCAATATTGTCTTAATTTTACTTTTTTTTTATTAAAAAAAAAAATGTTTTAAAAAAATGTTTCGGGTTCGGGTCGGGTCGCGGGTTGGGTCGGGTTGACCTGCAAAAACACGGGTCAGGTCACGGGTCAACCCGTTTTTGCTTCGGGTTAAAAAAAACGGGTTCGGGTCGAGTATTTTTCGGGTCGGGTCAAAAAATTCTGACACGTTTTGCCATGTCTAAGTCAACAACAACTACTTTGTTGACATCATGTTCATCATCCATTATTCCTATTATTATAATACTGATTACCACCAAAAATACTACCTAGTATTTAGAATTAGGAGTATGTTTTTAGTCTCATAAATTCCTATTGCTTGGCCTGTTTTATATTGAGCAATCCTACGTTTTAATGAGCTACTAGGGAAAAAAAAAAAGCATACATGTATGAATCTTCAATTAAAACTTCCAGAATGGGACTTTCTAGTATTTTCAATAGAGACATGTAATTGGAACTCCCTCCATGGCTCACTTAAGATGTATAAAAGTTCCTCACACACCAATTACCCTTCATATGATTATTTTACAGCACATTTGATTCTAGCAATAGAAAAGTTATAACAATTACTTCTAAATGATATTTATTAAACTCATACAACCGGAATATAGCTGAAGAAAGGTTTAATAAAGAATAGCTACCACCTTAAATGAGGAAGGAGAGGTATGGGAACTAATAAGCATATGCCTATATACCTATATATTTCTATTGCTATGAATGAACATAGACTGCAAGGAAGCTAGAAGGAATGGAAGAATTAAGAAAGACATATTGGGTACATATATATATGGGAAATTAGTTAGGACATCTTCAGCTTATATATGGCTATGTGGTTTTATCCATATGAGGGAGCACAGACGATGCAAGCAAGCAAGAGAATGGCGGAGGAGGCGCCATCTTCTTCAAGATTGGAGCTGCTTCTCTTGAACTTGCAGACCTTTCCTTTGTTGCACTGCATTTGCTTCTGCAATTGCTGCTGGTGAAATGGCTGCTGTGGTTGCTGCTGCTTTCCCTTCATGGCTTCTTCAACTTTGGACACCATTTGTAATTGTTTTTCTCTCGTGACTTATTTGAGAAACTCACTATAGGTATGTGGAATTTTTGTGTGGATATATAAATGTGTGTCTGAGAGAAAGAAAGACAACTTGTGCATGGGGAACAACATACATGCACCTCCTCTTTTTATAGCCTTCAGTGGTACCAAAATGCCCTTGGAACTTTATTACTAAATAGTGTGGAGATTGGTATCCTAGAGTTCCCACTCCACTTCTTTCCTAAGATATAATCTTACAATTAATATAATATTAAGAAAAAAAAATGATTTTTGTACAAATGTTTGTAAAGAACCACTAAATAAGCAAGAATATTAAAAGGGGGACAAAATAATACTATCAATAAAGAATCGACAAAGTGCCAATAATTTTATAGTTTAATAGTATTATCCAATTCTTTCATAGGGAGAATATGAGTTTGAATCTCCCTCTCCTCTACTTATTAAGTAAAATAAATTAAGGGTTGCAAAACACTATATATATCTAGAGAGAATAGAAGGTGGACATTGACCAATGACTTTCTAAATTTAACACACAAGAGAAAGGTGAAACTTTGTAAATAATAGTTATATTTCCAAGTTTGTTAAATGGAAAGATAGGGTGGAGATTATCAGTTATTTGGCTAAGGGTGAAGCATCTAAAAACTTGTGTAATTTTATTGTAAATCATGCCTATTACAATCTTATTATCTTACAAAATTTTGGTTTATGACCACATCTAATAATGGGCATAAGAGATCACAATTCAATTTAGTGGAGATTACTAGGATTCTGCAATATCTAATGTTGCACCAAGATAATTTGAACTTAATTTAAAACAAAAACATGTCTTTAGAACTTTGCCTATCATAATCATTATCATCACATGTGTCTTCATAGCTGTAAGGTTTTGGAAATTGGCATTGGATTCTCTTTGAATCCCCTATCATTGAAAAATTTGTTAGTATCTTCTTAGCTGGTAGTATAGCTGGTGTTAACTAAGTTAATCAATTAATACTAGTGTATAGTTTAGAAGCTGGTTTTTTTAACATGCATACTGATATATAAGAAAGACTAATTTCCTTAACAACCATGTATTATCATGATCAGACAAAGGCAATTATTTTTGATGATTGGATTTTATATGTTTTAAAAAAAAAAATGTCTTCAGAATATCCTTAAGAAGAAAAATAGAGAATAAACAAAGATAATCAACGCATGAAATGCCAAAAACAGAGGCTAAGGGGTTGTTTATTTGGTTTGTATTTTCAAATAACAATTTTTAGTTTTTAAACAATATTTTATGTATTTTCACACACTTTTTCACCTACATATATTTCAAAAAACTACAAACAACAATTTTCAAACTACTTCACCAAACACTCCCTAAATTATTATATTTTTCAAGTCTGTGCCTTAATAGAGTTTGCTCAGCTAGTCCTTGTCGTTACTTTGTGAGTGGTAGAGCCCTTTCATGTGCAGAGCCATGTGAGCACGTGTCCAGGTTATCGTCCTAGTTGAGTCTGACCCGCTTCCACGGGCCCCAAAGAGAATTTTTTCCATTATCTAATTATCTTTGCCCACAGTTTCTTTTATTTGTTTTTCTATGTTTTTTCTTAATATATATATATATATTGTGTGTGTGTGTGTGGGGATACTAATAATCATGTTGCGGGTTTTGAATAGTTGAATTAGTAAAAAATTTTATCGTGAAATAATAAGATATTTAGAGTTCAATTTTCATTTACATCAAAAATCAATTAGTATCTAGATCTGATAATAAAAAAAGCAATCATCATTGTCTGAACATCATAAATATGAAATATTATTGTATCTATAAAGAAGAATTATATTAATTTGATATGTTCAATGATTCAATTTCATGAACTAAATAATATTGAGTTTGAATTTTTTTTTTTTTTTTTTTTTTGCGCATATGTATAGTTTTTACAAGTCCAATTGTTTAAGTACAACTGTACTTTTATCAACATTTTAAAAAAAACATTTAATAATTAAATAAATGTTTCAACAAAAAGCTAACCCAAGCAAAGTTTAAGTATTTCTATATCCTTTTGGCTTTAATTAGAATTAGATTAGGTATAAAATTACACTTCATCCTTTTCGAGATTCACATAAACTTTAAAATGGAGTGCATCAGTGCATGCATGAATCTCAGTGTATTGTTTTGTGGGAATGTATTAAGTAAAATGGTAAAGTAGAGGTACATCTCCCTTTGTCTAATTTGACTGGCCTTTACGTGTGATTTGATCTCGAAAGGATGAAAATTCCATTCCCCTTTGCTTAGTACTGATAAATTCTATTATTTTTTCCTCAAGCACTAACCTTAGTCCTAGGAAAAAAAAAATTCCACTAAAAAAAAAAAAAAGGTCATTTGCTACATTTATATGTTAGTATTGATCAGCCTACTTAAAGCCGCCATATCATGTAGAAACTAGAAAGTAGTATATATGGAAACAAACTTTTCAGATCCAAAACAAAGAATATGACTGACATAGCTAATGTACTCCATCCAATGTCTATTCAAAGATGCTTGTGAATGATTTTGCCAAAATTCCTTTTTTCACACAATAATCAAGTGTAGAACCATGTAGCACCTACATAAGCCGATTGGCATCTTCACCCTTCACACATATATGGAAATGAATTATCAAACAGCTTAATAATTAAGTAAAAATGGAGTAAATATTACCCAAACAGAAGTGAAACGAAAGGGTTGGAAGAGCCGGGTACTGACACAAATTTTGCCACGACTTATTAAATATGTAGACCATCAATTTCACATGAACCGAATACTATTTTTCTATCATTCACAGTTCACCACTTTAATAAGTATCTGTACAAAAACTGTGTCCTTAGACTTTCTCTCTTATTTTCCTGTTTTTGATAAGCTCATGGAGACCATGCATTAATTGATGTTTGCTGTAAATATAGAGTATCAATGAACAGTAAGTTGCCAAACTTCATAAGCTGATGACTGACTTTTGTTGTGATTGAAACAGACAAGCTGTAGTAGTATGAAGAGCACAAGGCCATGAGCTATCCCATAATTCTAAGCATGCAGGGCCATGGTATCAGAAAATGGGATGTTTGCCATTCTGGGAACAAGGCTTTTCGGTTGGTTTGACCCTTCACAGGTTTCATAATGAACTTAGCCAACCAAACTCCATTGCTATATTAACTTATTTAGATATTTTCTTCGTTAGGTGTTTGATCTTTCATTATAATAGGGCCCCAAATACTATTGAGCCTTACAGAGAAGCGTTCCACAGTTTTGTAATGGTTGGAGTAGTCCTGGTCCTGGCTCTATGATTGATTAGCACCTTACCTAAGCTACTTAAAGCAAACGAACTAACTTGTTAATAGTCTTTGCTTTGTTTTATCTTAAATGGCATCAAGAAATCCCAAAAAAAAAAAATCCAAAACAAAACAAATCCTGTCATGCTATCCTTTGTAGAATTGTGAGCATATATATATATATATATATATATATATATATATATACACACACACATATCATTTTCCTCATATGGCAATTTCATTGACTCTTCTTCTTAATAATCATTCTATTAGATATATGAGACTATTGTATCTAAAATTTTAAAATAATAATTAAAAAAAATACACATGAAATAATTTGGAAAACCTTCAATCATGTTTCTTTGAGGACAAAATTTTCTTCTAAACTGAATTGGGGAAATTTTATTTCAAACCATTAAGTGAAATTCTTTAAAATAAATAGTTTGTCATATTGGCATGAATTAACATATTTATTTATTCAAAAGCAATACTCTTCAAAAAAATAAATTCAAAGGAAATAATTTATTAAATCTAATACTTAAATTCCTTCCAAAACAATTTTCCTCTCCTCTCCCTTTAAAAAAAAAAAAATCAACCTTGGTACGATGGTCACTCTACAAGTATAAGTGCTTGTGAGATGTGGGAGGTAAGGGTCGGAGTTCAAGTCTCCAGGAGGGAGTTTCACACACATATACACCTAGATTAGGCTAGAGTAGAATTCTATTTTGTATCAAAAAAAAAAAAAAAAAAATCATCAGCATCCTATCCTCTCCCTCTCTTTCACTCATGTTTGGACTTGTGGATAAAAAGAACTGGGGAAGAAAGAAGTTGCACAGCATCCCATTATGGATTAGTTGGACTTGTGCTTCTTTTAACTTGCCCATAGGGAAGCATCTTAAGTTAACAAGGGAGCCCAAAATTTTGGGCCTTGAAATGGTTTAGGCCTGTAACTGTAGGCCTGTAGTTGTTGGCTAACATCTTCCAAAATTGGACATTTCAATTACATTGAATGGCCCAGCAAAAGTGATAGACAATATATCTGGCTCAACTTAGAGACATTTTTCAGACGTACCTAACAGGCTAACACCCCCAGACAAAACAAAACAAAAAAGATTGAAATGGTCCAGTCTTTTAGAGTTGTACACAAGTTATGGCCCCTACCCACTTTCCAAAAGAAAGAAAAAGGACAGTAATAGATGATTTAATTGAAATGATGCTCTTTTCTTTCCTTCCAAACAAAAGATGTTTACATTCAAATGTCCATTTCATAATAGGAAGGTTAAAATGTAGTAATACCAAATGGTAGTGTTCAAAATGCAATATAATGACAAAAGCAACAATTTATATGCAAATGTTTTTATGTCTAGCCACCTATCACTTTAACCACAATTTTCTAAGACTTTTAGGTGTGAGATCCATCCACCACACAACAACAACAAACGAAAGCACAAAAAATGAAGGCGAAAATACTATTTTCGTCCCTATATTTTCACCTCATTTTCATTTTGGTCTCTACTTTTTATTTTTACCGCTTTTAGTCCTTATTTTGAAAAACACGTTTCGTTTTGGTCTCTACCGTCATCTCACTAACAGAAATATCCTACGTGGCAAACAGATTGCAGTGTTGGCAAACGGATTGATGACGTGGCCAATAAAATAATTATAAATTTTATTATTTGGCCTTTAAATAATGCCACATCAGAATTTTAAATATTAAAAAAAGCCACGTCAGAAAAACAATTAAAACAAAATTCTAAACTTATGATTTTTTAAAATAAAATTAAAATAAAATTTTCAAGAACACGTTTAAACATAAGAACCCAGATTTCTTAGCATTTTCTTGTCAACCAAACACAAGCCCAGCTAGAATATCATATGTTCTTGTGAGAGACTGCACCCCCGGCCCCCCTTTTTTTTATAGGGTATGTTGGGCCAAACCCACGTGAATGGGTGGAGTCGTGTTATTTCCTCTCAAAATGGAGGTTCGACTAGTTAAATTTCCCCCTTTAGATTAAGGGTTTTACAATGGAGTCGCCACTTATTTAATTATTGGAATAAATAAGAAAATCAAAATTAAAAAGTTCCTCATTTTATTTATTTGCAATTGAATTTACATTGATCATAGGAAAATTACATGGCTTTGGTCCTAGATACAATATAAGATAAAGTACATAACTTTATTTCCTAGTTACAATCTAGAAATTGAAAATTACATGAATAAGCATTGGTCTCCTAACCCTTGATCTAAGCTCGGAGGCTATGTTACAAGGTGGGAAGGTGTTAGGCACCCACCTTACCCGGTGAAACCGGTCTTCTAGACTATGGTGGCCAACATTCATATCATATCATCCAATATGTCAATCAATCAATTTGCATGTTGAATTTAATGTGTGTGCATGTGATAAACCCTAATTCAATTGATTAAGCGTTGCATTTGAAAAATAAATTCTAGTGAACGTGTGTGAATGGTGATAACCTAGATTCAAGGATTTGAAAGAATTATGAAACAAACATGTTTTTCATATTTTTGATGTGGATTTAAGATTAAAACTAGTGTTATGCATGAACATGTGATGAACAACCAAGAACATGTGAAGAACAATTAAGAACATTCAAACATATTCAAAGGAATTTAAATGATCATTATCATGCTTTAATCTTAAACTCTCATCATGGCAACACAAAAAAACAATTAGGGAAAGAGATTATACCTTCATACAAGATCCATATAGAGGATAAGGAGACTCTTGAGGGAGGTCTAAAGGGTGGAGGAAAAGAAGAGTTAGGAGAGGAAGTGTGAGTCTCACTCAATACCTTGAGTCTCAGGAAGACCAAGATATAACAAGACTACTCAACTTCACTAGAACTCAAGAAAGGGGAAGAGAGGGGGTTTTTTGTGTCTCTTGGAATGAAGGAGAGGGGGGTTTATATAGTAGTAGTGGAGAAAATATGAAAGGAAGGCCATTAACGAGGGTTGACAAAGAATCATGAACCTAGACCTCATTTTAGCCTTTGGGGAAATCTGGTGCATTAAATGGAAAGATTGGTAGGAGTGAGGAGCAAGCCAAAATTCGGTTTTCCCGTAGCTGCTGTAACAGCCTGTGGAGCCAACTTCGAAAAATCATATCTGACTCAATTCTGATCGGAATTGTTTCGTTCTTGTACTCAAATTGAAGCCCCGGATGTCTAGTTTCTGGGAAAATTAATCTCATTCACAGATTCAAAATACTCTGAGAGATATTGATGAAATTGTGAGCAGAGGTCATTTGTTAGAAATTGGTTTCAGCACAATTAACATTAATAGGTCCCAAATTAGCTCCCAATTAACATTCAATGGCTCCAATCACTCCCATTTCAGACTTAATTGGTCCCAAATTTACTCTAAGTAAAAGATAATTGCACAAATTGCTCATTGAATAATTAATGCTTAACTATCTAATTAATTAGGTGTGTGCAACCTTACCGTAAAATGTAGTCCTAACCAATCAAATTATGACACATCATTGATCTCAAATTGATTATACTTATAGCCAATCGAAATCAATTGTTCATAACCACATATAGTCAGACTCAACATGTGATAGTGCATCTCAGCCATTAAAACTTGATTTGATGATAACTTTCAATCTTGTGGTCCGATTAGGGCTTATGACCTGTCGATTTGATTGTTATAACATTAAGATCATTTTGGTGGAATGAGATTAAGGATCTAATGACCAGAATCAAAAAGTATATTTCCAAGAAAAAATTACCCTTTTACCCTCCCAGTGAGGTTAAATGCGACTTGCAAAATGGGGTGTCAATAGAATGCCCCTCATTGAAAGAGCTTGAAAAGCGAATGTCAACGTATGAAAGAGACACCTAACTTTGGAATCAGTATTTAACCGTGGTGGATGCATGATGCATGCAGATAAGAATGCAGACCATTATGCAGTGGATCAAAATGTGGACCGAATCTCAAGGGAAATTGCCTACGTACCTCTTGGTGAGAGGATCAGGTCCAAACGTAGTTCATATATACAGCTCTCTCTTATTTTCTTTTTTCTTTTTTTTTTCTTTTTTTTTTTTTTTTTTTTGGAAAGAAATGAGTACAAGACATTCTTACCAGTGGTGATCTTGAATTTTGAACGTGCTTCCTAGAGGTCTGCAGATTTGAATTTGGACATGCTTCCCAAAAGTCCGGTGGATTTGAATTTGGACGTGCTTCCTAGAGGTCCAATGGATTGAAGTTTGGACGTGCTTCCCAGAGGTCTGATGGATTTGAAGTTTGGACGTGCTTCCCAGAGGTCCGGTGGATTTGAATTTGAACGTGCTTCCCAGAGGTCCGATGGATTGAAGTTTGGACATGCTTCCCAGAAGTCCGATGGATGGATTTGAATTTGGACGTGCTTCCCAGAGGTCCGATGGATTGAAGTTTGAACGTGCTTCTCAGAGGTCCGATGGATTTGAACTTGGATGTGCTTCCCAGAAGTCCAAGGATTTGGATTTTAGACGTGCTTCCCAGAGGTCCGATGGATTGAAGTTTGGACGTGCTTCCCAGAGGTCCGGTGGATGGATTTGAATTTGGACGTGCTTCCAAGAGGTCCGATGGATTGAAGTTTGGACGTGCTTCCTAGAGGTCCGATGGATTTGAACTTGGACATGCTTCCCAGAGGTCCAAGGATTTGGATTTTGGACGTGCTTCCTAGAGGTCCGATGGATTGAAATTTGGACGTGCTTCCCAGAGGTCCAGTGGATGGATTTGAATTTGGACGTGCTTCCCAGAGGTCCGATGGATTGAAGTTTGGACGTGCTTCCCAGAGGTCCGATGGATTTGAATTTTGGATGTGCTTCCCAGAGGTCCGATGAATTGAAGTTTGGACGTGCTTCCTAGAGGTCCGGTGGATGGATTTGAATTTGGACGTGCTTCCCAAAGGTCCGATGGATTGAAGTTTGGACGTGCTTCCCAGAGGTCCGATGGATTTGAACTTGGACATGCTTCCCAGAGGTCCAAGGATTTGGATTTTGGACGTGCTTCCCAGAGGTCAAATGGATTGAAATTTAGACGTACTTCCCAGAGGTCCGGTGGATGGATTTGAATTTGGATGTGCTTCCTAGAGGTCTGATGGATTGAAGTTTGGACGTGCTTCCTAGAGGTCCGATGGATTTGAACTTGGACGTGCTTCCCAAAGGTCCAAGGATTTGGATTTTGGACGTGCTTCCCAGAGGTCTGATGGATTGAAATTTGGACGTGCTTCCCAGAGGTCCGGTGGATGGATTTGAATTTGGACGTGCTTCCCAGAGGTCTGATGGATTGAAGTTTGGACATGCTTCGCAAAGGTCCGATGGATTTGAATTTTGGACGTGCTTCCTAGAGGTCCGATGGATTGAAGTTTGGACGTGCTTCCCAGAGGTCCGATGGATTTGAACTTGGACATGCTTCCCAGAGGTCCAAGGATTTGGATTTTGAAAGTGCTTCCCAGAGGTCCGATGGATTGAAATTTGGACGTGCTTCCTAGAGGTCCGGTGGATGGATTTGAATTTGGACGTGCTTCTTAGAGGTCCGATGGATTGAAGTTTGGACGTGCTTCCTAGAGGTCCGATGGATTTGAACTTGGACTTGCTTCCTAGAGGTCCAAGGATTTGGATTTTGGATGTGCTTCCTAGAGGTCCGATGGTTTGAAGTTTGGACGTGCTTCCCAGAGGTCCGGTGGATGGATTTGAATTTGGACGTGCTTCCCAGAGGTCCGATGGATTGAAGTTTAGACGTGCTTCCCAGAGGTCCGATGGATTTGAACTTGGACATGCTTCCTAGAGGTCCAAGGATTTGGATTTTGGACGTGCTTCCTAGAGGTCCGATGGATTGAAATTTAGACGTGCTTCCCAGAGGTCCGGTGGATGGATTTGAATTTGGATGTGCTTCCCAGAGGTCCGATGGATTGAAGTTTGGACGTGCTTCCCAGAGGTCCGATGGATTTGAATTTTGGATGTGCTTCCCAGAGGTCCGATGGATTGAAGTTTGGACATGCTTCCCAGAGGTCCGGTGGATGGATTTGAATTTGGACGTGCTTCCCAGAGGTCCGATGGATTGAAGTTTGGACGTGCTTCCCAGAGGTCTGATGGATTTGAACTTGGACATGCTTCCAAGAGGTCCAAGGATTTGGATTTTGGACGTGCTTCCCAGAGGTCCGATGGATTGAAATTTAGACGTGCTTCACAGAGGTCCAGTGGATGGATTTGAATTTGGACGTGCTTCCTAGAGGTCCGATGGATTGAAGTTTGGACGTGCTTTCCAGAGGTTCGATGGATTTGAACTTGGACGTGCTTCCCAGAGGTCCAAGGATTTGGATTTGGACGTGCTTCCTAGAGGTCCGATGGATTGAAATTTGGACGTGCTTCCCAGAGGTCTGGTGGATGGATTTGAATTTAGACGTGCTTCCTAGAGGTCCGATGGATTGAAGTTTGGACGTACTTCCCAGAGGTCCGATGGATTTGAACTTGGACGTGCTTCCCAGAGGTCCAAGGATTTGGATTTTGGACGTGCTTCCCAGAGGTCTGATGGATTGAAGTTTGGACGTGCTTCCCAGAGGTCAGGTGGATGGATTTGAATTTGGACGTGCTTCCCAGAGGTCCGATGGATTGAAGTTTGGACGTGCTTCCCAGAGGTCCGATGGATTTGAACTTGGACATGCTTCCCAGAGGTCCAAGGATTTGGATTTTGGACGTGCTTCCCAGAGGTCCGATGGATTGAAATTTGGACGTGCTTCCCAGAGGTCCGGAGGATGGATTTGAATTTGGACATGCTTCCCAGAGGTCCGATGGATTTGAATTTTGGATGTGCTTCCTAGAGGTCCGATGGATTGAAGTTTGGACGTGCTTCCCAGAGGTCCTGTGGATGGATTTGAATTTGGACGTGCTTCCCAGAGGTCCGATGGATTGAAGTTTGGACGTGCTTTCCAGAGGTCCAATGGATTTGAACTTGGACATGCTTCCCAGAGGGCCAAGGATTTGGATTCTGGACGTGCTTCCCAGAGGTCCGATGGATTGAAATTTAGTCGTGCTTCCCAGAGGTCCGGTGGATGGATTTGAATTTGGACGTGCTTCCTAAAGTTCTGATGGATTGAAGTTTGGACGTGCTTCCCAGAGGTTCGATGGATTTGAACTTGGACGTGCTTCCCAGAGGTCCAAGGATTTGGATTTTGGACGTGCTTCCCAGATGTCCGATGGATTGAAATTTGGACGTGCTTCCCAGAGATCCGGTGGATGGATTTGAATTTGGACGTGCTTCCCAGAGGTCCGATAAATTGAAGTTTGGACGTGCTTCCCAGAGGTCCGATGGATTTGAATTTGGACGTGCTTCCCAGAGGTCCGATGGATTAAAGTTTGGACGTACTTCCCAGAGGTCCGGTGAATGGATTTGAATTTGGACGTGCTTCCTAGAGGTCCGATGGATTGAAGTTTGGACGTGCTTCCCAGAGGTCCGATGGATTTGAACTTGGACATGCTTCCCAAAGGTCCAAGGATTTGGATTTTGGACGTGCTTCCCAGAGGTTCGATGGATTGAAATTTGGACGTGCTTCCCAGAGGTCCGGTGGATAGATTTGAATTTGGACGTGCTTCCCAGAGGTCCGATGGATTGAAGTTTGGATGTGCTTCCTAGAGGTCCGATGGATTTGAACTTGGACTTGCTTCCCAGAGGTCCAAGGATTTGGATTTTGGACGTGCTTCCCAGAGGTCCGATGGTTTGAAGTTTGGACGTGCTTCCTAGAGGTCCGGTGGATTTTAATTTGGACGTGCTTTCCAGAGGTCCGATGGATTGATGTTTGGACGTGCTTCCCAGAGGTCCAATGGATTGAAGTTTGGACGTGCTTCCCAGAGGTCCGGTGGATTTGGATTTGGACGTGCTTCCCAGAGGTCCGGTGGATTTGGATTTGGACGTGCTTCCCAGAGGTCCGATGGATTGAAGTTCGGACGTGCTTCCCAGAGGTCCGATGGATTTGAATTTGGACGTGCTTCCTAGAGGTCCGATGGATTGATGTTTGGACGTGCTTCCCAGAGGTCCATTGAATTTGGACGTGCTTCCTAGAGGTCCATTGAATTTGAATTTGGACGTGCTTCCCAGAGGTCCGATGGATTTGAATTTGGACGTGCTTCCCAGAGGTGCATTGAAATTGAATTTGGACGTGCTTCCTAGAGGTCCGATGGATTTGAAGTTTGGACGTGCTTCCCAGAGGTCCAAGGATTTGAGAGGCATCATTCATGCTAATGTTTGTGGGCCTTTTACCCTAGTACCTGCAAAATAAACATTTTTAATTAGTAACGGAGTTATTCATTGAAAAGATTTTGGCATACCCAGCGAATGCCCCTAGTTTGAGATATCTTCTTTGCTTTAATGAATGCTGAGGGTGGACAATTGACTTGATGTTGCACCACTGGAGAATATGGAATAGGATACTAGCTTTACATTCCTGAAGAAGAATTTAATGAAGATTTTTTTTTTTTTTTGAAAAATTTAGAAATCTTGAAATTTTTTTTTTTTTTTTTTTTTGGAAAATTTGGAAACCTTGAAAAAAAAAATTTTTGAAGGAATTGAAAATTTTGATTGATGAAATTTTATTTTTATTTTTATTTTATTTTTTGAAAAATTTGGAAATCTTGAATTTTTTTGAAAGAATTGAAAATTTTGATTAATGAAATTTTGATTTATTTATTTATTGAAAAAATTGAAAATCTTTTTTTTTTTTGAAAAAAGATTTTTTTTTTTTTAAGATTTGTTCATTATCAAAAAGTGAAGAAGATGAAGAAAAAAAAATGGAGTAAAAGTGATGAAGATTTATTCATGATGATTTTTTTTTTTTTTTTTGAAAAACCTATCCTTTGAATGAGAATAACTTTGGCTGGAAGTTGATCTAGATTGCTAGACAAGTCCTTGCTTAATTCCTGCAAAAAGAAAATTTCAATTAGCAACGGATTTATTTATTGAAATGAATTGGAAGTACTTACCCAATGCCCCTAGTTTGGGGCATATTCCATGCTTAGATTGAAGTTGAATTCATTTGATGTTGTGACCGTTGGGGAACATGAAAGAAGATCATGGTCCGTCATCCTTGGTTCCTGCAAAAAGGCTTTCTTTCTCTAGCTTGTTGAAACCAATTATCATGAAAACATTTTGGCCATTACCATTAGTGTAGACATGCTTGCAAAAAATGGATTGATGCCTCAAATGAAAACATGCTTTGCATACAATATAAATAGGCCAATGTCCCTAGTTTAAGCATGCTTGATGCAACACAAATGGGCTCAACCTAACATGCACCTAAACAATTTTGTCACATTGTTTTGACTTTGTTCTCCAAGGTTGTTTGGGTGATTGAGACCGGGCCTCTGCAACGCTGCCTACGTACCTCTCTCATAGAGGATCAGGTCAAGACGTAGTTCAAGATGAACTGGATTTTGAAAAAGAATAATTTTTTTTTTTGAACAAGAGGTGATCCTTTGAACAACCATTTTGGCAAATCAAAGTGTTTAAGAATCAAACAAATCTCTTTGATTAGGAAGGATCAAGATCATTAAACTCATGTAATCAAATTTGCTTCATCCTTTTGAACATCATCAGATTAAGTCTCCAAAGGCAATCAAGAAATGAAATGTGATAATATTTATGAATCACATTATTGGGTGCAAACAAGGAAAGTGCTCTAGGTTTGGAAGTTCTTTTGAGTCATTTTGAGGATTTGAGAATTTAAAAAATTTTGTCCTCGGACATATTGTAATACCCCACATACTTTATTTGAGATTATTATTAGAATTTTCTTTTAAATATCATTGATGGGCTGTAGGTATATTTTTTAGTAACTACAGCCCACTACCTCACTAAGCTCACATCTCTAATATAAACTACAAGGTAGAGGAAGAGTTAATTAGGGTTTTTTTTTTTCATAGAAAGGGTTTTATCTAAGAAGCTAAGAGATTTTTTTTCCTTGGAGTTTAAAGCACATCAATTGAAGAGACAAACAATTTGCTCAAGGTATGATTTCGAACTGTTAGAGACAAAATTTTTAAAAAAAAAAAGTTCTTGTTTTTATGCTATTAAGTGAATTTTACACAAATCCTTGCAAGCCCGTAACAGTAATGAATTGAGATTTTTTTATTTTATTTATATAGAAATATATATAAGGATTTAGTCTCATAGGGTCTTGGAGTTAACGCCACCTGGTACTAGTGCTGAATCATTAACTCTATTGTAATCTATAGTATTGTTTTAAGTTTCAAGAAAAGTTTTAGTCAATACATGATTTGGGCTGCTAGGTACTACGGGTAGGGATCTTCTCTGGATGCTTTAAATATATATATTTGGATGTTAGAGAGTACTTCAGGGCAGCCTAGAATTTCAATTGGGGTTATTCATATATATATATATATATATATATATATATATATTAGAATGGCTTACGGTTTCTATTGTGGCTATATATAAAAATAGATTAATTTGAAACTAATCTATACATGATTCCATCACTAGGTTGCCTACGGTTAGTAATTAAAAAAAAAAAAATCATGGAATTCCAATCTTAGTCATGAATATGGCATTAACATTTTGGGTTATATATTAGGATGATTTTGACATTGTTTTTCTTTGGGATTTAATATTAAATCCTAGGTCAATGACATTTTGGCTACTGCCGTCCTCATGGCAATATGAGTTTTGATTAATTCAAGGAAATATTATTGGTTAGAATACTATTGGTTAGAGGAACAATAATTTAGTGTTAAAAGGGTAATTAGTTCAGCAAAGTATAATTTTGGTGAGTCAATTTTTATAGTTCTATAAGCTTTATATTTGGTAGAGGATATTAAGTATATTTTCATGATTGATTATAGGTCCTATTTAAGAGTGTTTTGAGGCTCTTTGGAGGTTGTTTTGGCTGGAATTTCAAAGTGATTCAAGCACGGTAAGTAATTATGCATAATATGCACAAGTTTTGTTCTTTAGGTTCTTAGAAGTTAAGATTTTCAAAAGTTATATTTTTTTCTTAAGCTTACATTTTTAAAGGTTTATCAAAAAGTATTTTTACATCATTGAAAGAGAAACTTTGTTTTTTTTAAAAAAAAATGTTTTAAAGAGAAATTTCGAATTTTAGATAACGTTTTGAATGACCAAATTTCATTTAAAAGACGATTTTTAAACTAAACTATTTTCAGAAAGAATTGCGTTTCAATCTAAGTTTTTTTTTTTAAAAGGTTCTTGTTCTTTAAATTTGTTAAAACCAATTGATTACAAAGACATATTCTTATTTTCCAAATGGTATTTAAGACGTTTCTTTTAGCAAATTGAAATTTCAGATTTACTCAAGAATTGTAATATATTTGAATAAATTCCCCAATTCCTATTTGTTCCCTAAGAGAGCCAAGCATCCTTTAATTTATGTTTTATTTGACGTTGTGATCTTTGATATGCTCCTGTATTTGGAATAATTGTAATATCAAGTAAATTATTATATTTTGTATAAACGTTGCTTTTGTGATATATGACTCAAAATAAGTGTTTTTTAGACTTGATCAGATATATCAGATATATGTGTAAATCCGCTCACAGGATTGTATGTGAGAATATGTGTTGATCCCTCACCAGCAGGGGTTAGATGTTGGTATCCGCTCACAGGATTGTATGTGAGAATATGTGATGTGTATATGTGATACTGTGCTCTGATCAATTATCTGTATGTGTTTTCGAATGACTTTAAGATTTGATTATATTTGTATGAAGTGATTTGTTATATGTTTGGAAAAATTATATCGAATATTTTGAGTGAAATTGTGAAATTAACTCGTGCTTTGCTTGACTCTTTTCCATTGTGTATTTTGTATAATTACTTACTGGATGTGTGGCTCACCCCATCAATTAATATTTTCAGATTAAAGTGTAGTTGGGAATATAGAACCTGTGATCGCTTTGTAAGGTGCAAGGTAGAGCGTGGGAGTTGTAGGCGATTTCAGTGTTACCTAAAGACTTACAGAATTTCTGCTACCTTTATTTTTTTTTGTAATTTTTTTTAGTGGAGATTATTTCCAATTTGTGGAGTTTAGGCTTTTGTAAGAGGTTTTATTTAAGAGCGCTATTTCCTTGGAGTTTAATTTATTTTGGATTCATTTTTTATTTATGGAGTTATATAAGTTTTGCAGGTTAGTTGTGCATCTAAATTCATGTTCCATAGATTTGGGTCGTGACAGTGTTGGTATCAGAGCTCTGGGTTATGATTCTGTAGACAATTAGGACTTATGATATTTTTATAAGATGTGGAGGTTAGGCTTGAATTATTATTCATAGGCAAAAAGTAGTTTTGGGGAGTTTGATAATTGTAAGAAGCTATATGCTTACATGCTTAGAATTTTATAGTAGTAAAGGGTTTAGTATATCTTGTATATCATGACTTTTCTTGTGATTTAATTGACTCTAAGGTGTTGTTTGTTTGGTTATAGGAAAATGCCACCCCGCAATTCTACCCCTTCTAGTTCTGAGCCAAAATCTGAGAGCCTTGAGGGTGTTTTAAGTGCTATCAGAAGTCTTGCTGAGGTGGTGGAGAAGCATGTTAGTACTAGTGGAACAGTTAAGCCCAAAGATGCTGAGATTGAAGGATGTACTATTGAACAATTCAGGAATTTTCTGGGGGGAAGAGTGTAATACCCCACATACTTTATTTGAGATTATTATTAGAATTTTCTTATTGTGATGCCTCAATTTGATTGATTGATTGTGTGATGTGTGTGAATGTGTGATGAGTCCCACATTGGGTATTTACTGGGTAGATCTGGGCTTTATTAACAACTACAAGGAGCCTCAATTGCGATTAGTCCTTTTGAGGTATAGTGCAGATGTGGCTAGCGCTTTTCCTTGGGTCGTTACATATGGTATCAGAGCCAGCCCAGTAACCTCGTGTGGGCTTGGAGACACTACCCCACAAAGTGGGCCTTAATGAGGACATTAGGGATTTAAGTAGGGGAGATTGTGATGCCTCAATTTGATTGATTGATTGTGTAATGTGTGTGAATGTGTGATGAGTCCCACATTGGGTATTTACTGGGTAGATCTGGGCTTTATTAACAACTACAAGGAGCCTCAATAGTGACTAGTCCTTTTGAGGTATAGCGCAGATGTGGCTAGCGCTTTTCCTTGGGTTGTTACACATATCATCCTGTGGGGTTTAACAATTTTAAGCATTTTTCCTTTTTAATTCAAGAGAAAAATATTAATAGAGTTTAAGATGCGCCTACTATTAGCAAGACTTCAAGGAGGTCTTTACTCATGGGTTGTAATGTAGGCCAGGTTTGAGTTATGAAATGAAAGATATAAAAAGCTCAAAATTCCCTATGATGATTCCCCCAAGTATGCATTACTCAAAAATCAAGTATTGGAGGAGTTTTCCTATTTCTTCATTGTTATCTTCTCACTAGTCTTCATTGGTCACTTGTATCAACAATCATTTTTATGCTCATTCCTCTTGAATCATACCTCTAGACTTTCATCTTGTAAAATTATTCTCTTTTTAGGTTGCATCCTCAAGTTTCCAATTTGGTATGATTTTCCAATTTTCCTTTTATTCTTCTTCTTTTCTTTGGCCCTAACTTTTACTTAGACCGCCCTTTTGGGTTTTCAGCCTAGTGGGCTTCTTTTCTTTTTCATTTTTTTTTTTTTTTTTTTGCCCTAGCTTTTGCCTAGACTGCCCTTTTGGGTTTTCAGCCTAGCGGGCTTCTTTTCTTTTCTTTATTCTTTTTTTTTTTTTTAGCCCTAACTTTTGCCTAGACCGCCCTTTTGGGTTTTCAGCCTAGCGGGCTTTTTTTTTTTTTTTTTTTCTTGATTGAATGAACTTTTTTGGGGATGTTTTGCCTCCTTTGTTTTTCTCAGCATAAGTCATTTTGATGCATTCTCTATACATCTTTTTTTTTGCCTTGCTGCACTTGCACATTTCTATGCTTGATGAATTTTTCTTTTTTGATAAACTTTCTTTTAGATGAATCTTGTATTCCTCTTGGCACGATAAATTTTAGGCTCTTCAACTTGACAAAAAAAAAAAATTTCATTGATAGAATTTCATTTATCTTTCCTTGATTGTGTGAAACCTTATTTTTCTTTGATGATCTCTTGTCTTTAGCCTAATGAATTATCCACTTGTCTTTCATGTCTTCTAGGAGAGATTTATCAATTAGCTTCAAAGCTACAAGGTTGAGTCCTCTTCAACATGAGATTTAACTATGCATAACTTGATTTTTCCCACCCCAAGTTTAGATTTTAGTGGGTTCATATAAAAAAAAGGCTAAATGTTTGAAGGCTCGAATGGGCTAGCAATGGATAATGAACATTTTAGGTAGTAGGAAATAATTTTGTTTAACCAAAGATGGCCTCCTATCCCTAGAATGCTTGCTTGTAGACACAGTGCCTTAAGCTCTTTTAATAAATTCATCTTAAAGGAAAAAGTATGAATGCTCTAATGTGGTGAAACAAAAGATCTTTGAAAATTGGATCGAGTGCAAGGATTTTTGGGATTTTTTGATGGATGGATTCTTTTTTATTGCCTTTTAAGACCATTTCTTCTTATATTCTAAGTCAAGTAGCAAAAGTCTTTACATGGATCAAATGAAATTAATCATTCCTTAGTACAAGTTGATTGCTCAAGCCTTTAAACATTAAGATTTAGAAAATGTTTTGTCCAAGGGATTCTCATGTACCATTTTGAAAAGGAGACTTCTTTTTTTTTTTTCTTTTCTTTTTTTAAAATCTTAACAGAAAAAAAAATTGGGTCTTTTTGAAAAAGTCACTAGGAAGTTCAATGGTCCTAGTTCAAAGATTTTTTTTTTTTTAAATGACTCAAAGGCCCAATGCCCCTAGTCCAAATACTTTCTCATTTGAAATTTTTTTTTTGAATTTTTTTTTAAATATATACATGAACAAAGTACATCAAATGCTACATGAATTTTTAGAATTCAAAGAAACATAGAAATATGCAATAAACAAACAAGCTTTAAATTTAACCAAGATGTTGCAAACCAAATGTGGAGTGAGGCAAAGTTGGGCCGCTTGCTTCTTCTTGGTCCATTTAGGATGCTTGAGACTGGGATGCTTGAACTTTGATTATGATGAAATGGCTTGGGCTTGCACTTGGAAGGCTTGAACCTTGATTATGATTTTTTGGTATTTGCTTGAAATGGCTTGGGCTTACACTTGGAAGGCATGTATCTTGTGAGCTTTTAGTCTTCGATGTTGATCATGCGTATACACCTTTGATGAGCTCAAGTGTTGGGCTTAGACTCATTCAAGAAACAAATTGGGCTTCCATACCAAGTTGAGTTCAATCATAGGCTTTTGAGTTAGAATTCATTCACAACATACAAGGTTCAAACAATCATGATGAACCCAAGCGTTGGACTTGGGTCATAATGGCTCAAACAACGGCCAAACAAATGCGTAATGAAATGCAATTTACATGGACCGACCTAAAGGTAGGTTTTATGGGTCATTACGGCATGGGTAGAAGGTAAGTTAAAGGTCCCCACAAGCTAGGACGTTGTACCTCCCAACTTGTGACGCTAGGAGCGCCGCGTTGGTCCGAACGGTACAGTTTGTCCCTATGAACCATCATGGCATAACCATGATGATCCTTGTCGCAGTGGGTGGTAGGTTCACCGCTGGGTATGTGAGTCTCAGGAAGACCACAATCCACGGTTAATACTACAGGGCTTTCGGGCTAACACACAAATAAAATAAATTTCATTCAAGCAAATGATGCATGACATGCAAAATAATGACATATTAGACATATTATATACAAAAAGTAATAAACAAAAAATGACATGGTTAGCCACCATAACCTAATTGAAGCTTAGCCCTCAATATCCCCAGTGGAGCCGCCACTATAAGAGACCGCGCCCCCGGCCCCCCTTTTTTTTATAGGGTGTGTTAGGCCAAACCCACGTGAATGGGTGGAGTCGTGTTATTGCCTCTCAAAATAGAGGTTCAACTAGTTATATTTCCCCCTTTAGATTAAGGGTTTTACAATGGAATCGCCACTTATTTAATTATTGGAATAAATAAGAAAACCAAAATTGAAAAGTTCCTCATTTTATTTATTTGCAATTGAATTTACATTGATCATAGGAAAATTATATGGTTTTGGTCCTAGATACAATCTAAGATAAAGTACATAGATTTATTTCCTAGTTACAATCTAGAAATTGAAAATTACATGGATAAGTATTGGTCTCCTAACCCTTGATCTAAGCTCAGAGGCTATGTTTCAAGGTGGGAAGGTGTTAGGCACCCACCTTGCCCGGTGAAACCGGTCTTCTAGACTATAGTGGCCAACATTCATATCATATCATCTAATATGTCAATCAATCATTTTGCATGTTGAATTTAATGTGTGTGCATGTAATAAACCCTAATTCAATTTATTAAGCGTTGCATTTGAAAAATAAATTCTATTGAATGTGTGTGAATGGTGATAACCTAGATTCAAGGATTTGAAAGAATTATGAAACAAACATGTTTTCATATTTTTGATGTGGATTTAAGATTAAAACTAGTGTTATGCATGAACATGTGGTGAACAACCAAGAACATGTGAAGAACAATTAAGAACATTCAAACATATTCAAAGGAATTTAAATGATCATTATCATGCTTTAATCTTAAACTCTCATCATGGCAACACAAAAAAACAATTAGGGAAAGAGATTATACCTTCATGCAAGATCCATATGGAGGATAAGGAGACTCTTGAGGGAGGTCCTAAGGGTGGAGGAAAAGAAGAGTTAGGAGAGGAAGAGTGAGTCTCACTCAATACCTTGAGTCTCAGGAAGACCAAGATATGACAAGACTACTCAACTTCACTAGAACTCAAGAGAGGGGAAGAGAGGGGGTTTTTTGTGTCTCTTGGAATGAAGGAGAGGGGGGTTTATATAGTAGTAGTAGAGAAAATATGAAAGGAAGACCATTAATGAGGGTTGACTAAGAATCATAAACCTAGACCTTATTTTAGCCTTTGGGGAAATCTGGTGCATTAAATGGAAAGATTGGTAGGAGTGAGGAGCAAGCCATAATTCGGTTTTCCCGTAGCTGCTGTAACAGCCTGTGGAGCCAACTTCGAAAAATCATATTTGACTCAATTCTGATCGGAATTGTTTCATTCTTGTGCTCAAATTGAAGCCCCAGATGTCTAGTTTCTGGGAAAATTAACCTCATTCACAGATTCAAAATACTCTGAGAGATATTGATGAAATGGTGAGCAGAGGTCATTTGTTAGAAAATGGTTTCAGCACAATTAACATTAATAGGTCCCAAATTAGCTCTCAATTAACATTAAATGGCTCCAATCACTCCCATTTCAGACTTAATTGGTCCCAAATTTACTCTAATTAAAAGATAATTGCACAAATTGCTCATTGAATAATTAATGCTTAACTATCTAATTAATTAGGTGTGTGCAACCTTACCGTAAAATGTAGTCCTAACCAATCAAATTATGACACATCATTGATCTCAAATTGATTATACTTATAACCAATCGAAATCAATTGTTCATAATCACATATAGTCAGACTCAACATGTGATAGTGCATCTCAGCCATTAAAACTTAATTTGATGATAACTTTCAATCTTGTAGTCCGATTAGGGCTTATGACCTGTCGATTTGATTGTTATAACATTAAGATCATTTTGGTAGAATGAGATTAAGGATCTAATGACCAGAATCAAAAAGTATATTTCCAAGAAAAAATTACCCTTTTACCCTCTAGGTGAGGTTAAATGTGGGTTGCAAAATGGGGTGTCAACAGTTCTTGCGTTGACCCACTGTATTCTTGCGTCAAACTCAGGCGAGACCATAACGTCGAACTCAAGCGAGACCGTTAGAGAAGCTGATGACGCGGTGGCGACGATGGTGAGGTTCACATTGGAGATGGAGATGGCATCGACGGAGTAATTCGGAGATCGGGTTTGACTACGAGGTAGAATATTGCTGCGGAGACGGCGACGAGGGAGAAGGCGAGGAGGAAAGCGAGGATTCTGAGGGACCAGCAGAGGCAGCAACAGCACAGTCAGCGGCGAGTTTTGGATTTGTGAGTGAGGGATTGGTAGTGATTTCTAGGTTCTTATGTTTCAATTCTTGGCTTAAAACCCAACTTTCTCTCTCTCTAAACCTTGGCCAAAACCCAACTCTCTCAGACCGAAAACCCTGCCCTCTCTCTCTTAACCTTGGCCGAAAACCCAACCCTCTCTCTCTAAACCCGTGGCCAAAAACACAACTCTCTCTCTCTCCCTAAATCCATGGCTATTGGTAGTTTCAGATCTTGGGTTTTGTTCATCGATTTGAGTTTTGAGTTTTGTGTTTGGGTTATGATTTTGTTAATCTGGATTTTCACCTTGTTCAGATTTGGTTGTAATTGTTGTATTCATGGGTTGCTGTTAGCCTTTATGGTGTTTGATAAATTTTCTTAATGAACAAAGGTAATTGATTACTTTGATCTATCTCCATTTGATTTTGAATGCAATTTTTTTGGACTTAGTGTTAGATTCAAAGCCCAACTTAAGATTTGTTTTGTTTCTTTTATATGTTTGAGAGAGAGATGAAGAGAGAGAAACCAACGAATTAGCCTTTCTGAGTTTGATGCTCTTGTGTTCTTGTGTATGATTTTTCCTAGGTTTGTATGTCATTTTCTGGGTAGTGCTCTTTTGTGTTCTTGATGAAGTGGATGATAAATCCAAATTCATGTGGTTTTTCTTTTTAATTCTGTTTTTTTTAATTGACCAATTAAAATTTAAAATTCTAAGCTGACATGGATTTTATTAAATAACAAATAAAATTTTTAATATTATTGTAATGTCCATGTCAGCATTTACTATGCTAACAGTACATTCTGTTTGCCACATCAACAATTTTCGTTAAGTGAGTAACGGCAGGGACCAAAATGGTAAGCGTTTTTCAGGATAGAGACTAAAAGCAGTAAAAATAAAATCTAGGGACTAAAATAAAAATCTCCTGAAAATGTAGGGACGAAAATGTAATTTTTGCCAAAAATGAATTGACCCTATTTGTTGATACTTATTGGTGGTTTAGACTTTAGATTAATTCCAATTTTTTTTTTTTAAATCTATGACCCATAAATTTTTAAGGTAAAATGTTTGAGTAGCTGAAAACATATGTAATACTGGTAAAAGGCTATTTGGTTTTGTGTGTCTCCAGCTTCATTAAAGGCAAGTTGAGGTTTGATCTAACAACTCCTTCTAAGAGTTTGATTTTCCTATGCAAAAACAAAAAGGGAAACAAATGTAACGTCCATAAATGAAAATGATTGCCAGCTACAAAACAACCGCGTTAGAAAAATGCTACAAGCATAACATTTTATTTTCACAACCGTTAAATATGTAAGTTGTCATTAATTTCTATATGAGTTAATCATATTCACACAATTTTATTATTTATCGTTAACAACTTAACACCTCTCCAATTATGAAAATATTATGATTTTATACTTGTTAGTTACCTTTTTTTTTATGAATTTCCTCATTTATTATTGGCCAGCAAAATGCTAAATTATTGGTTACCCTAGTACAAATTGGACCCATGGTTGGTCATCCCTTCCAACCATATTAACGACTGATTCAAACCTAGAAAAGGACATGTCTTTGGATTTTGGAATTATCAATTCAACCCTAGGTCGGAATGGACTATCTCTTATCCCTACTATAATGATAAGATACATAACAAGAAACAAATTTGTCATATACTTTATACCTTTAATAGGGTATACCTTTCCGATCTTAGGAGGTGCATTACATCAAAGAATACTCATAAGCTTGAATATACCACCTTCCACCTTGTCAAATAGCTGAAGTGCATTAAATATCAAGACACATCAACAATACATCAAACTAAAGTAATTCCTTAGATCTAGCGAACAAATTCCAATATCAAGTCTGTTTTTTTTTTTTTTCTCAAAAAAAAATTAAAAATTAGTGCCTCAAGTTACTTTTGAATTTATAATGAATTGGTGCCTCTAATAATTTTAGAAGTAGGAGGCCAATCATTTTCACTATATCAATAGTAAAAAAAAAAAAAAAAACAATACCATTAAGATTTAAAGAGCGTTATTCACAAGTAATTCCATTTTATCTTGCTAGTGTGACACAATGACAATGTAAGGTAGAACAAGTTGAAGACAAGCCATATACCTAATAAAATTATTGACTTATTGTGGACAACACACTTCCCTAATGTGGCGTTTGGTACGGGGTAATGTTTTAGGATTCCCAGGAATGTTTAAAGATTCCCATATTTGGTTGCAAATTATGCGAGGGGATTAAATGCCAGAGGAATGTGGATTCCCCCCTTAAACCCCTCTCAGTAGGAGTGTGGATTCCCTTTAAAACAGGTGAGCATCCAGATTTTCAAATCTAAAGGAAATTGTATTTTTTATAAATTGACAATTTTAACCCTTTTTCCTAATCATTTAAGCAATTAAGATAAAATATAAAACAAGTTATCAATATTTTTTCTTTTGTCTTTATTTTTTTCCCTCCAAAACAACATAAATAAAATAGATAATTCTATTAATATATTTTTTAATAAAGTTCTATTTAGATATTACGTGTGGAAAAAAAAAATTGAAGGAGATCCTCCATTATTGCTATGTACTTACTTTTACTGTTGTATGTGTGTTGTTCAACAAATTATTAATTTATTTAGAAGAAGATATTTTTTTAAAGGGCTAATTAATAATTTATATATTTTTTTTTCATTATTATTTAGAGGAAGTTTTTTTTTTTTTTAAAGGACTTGGTAGTTCACATTCAAATCTAAAGATAGAATGAAAAAAATAAATAATTCATTTAAGATTCCTAGAAATACACCAAACATTATCATCTCACATTCCTGAGAATCTCCTAGTGAAACCAAATATAGGAATAGCTACATTCCTAGGATGTCAAGAGTAATGTAGATTCTGTTTGGTGTGGGTGTGCGTTCCAAACACTTTTATTCTTATTTATTTTCTAGCCGTTGGAAATTTATGAGTAAAATAGCCGTTGGGCAATTATGAGTAAAATAGCCCTTGAAAATTTATGAGTAAAACAGCCGTTGGGCAATTATGAATAAAATAGCCGTTGGACAATTATGAGAAAAGTAGCCGTTAGGCAATAATTGATAATATAGCCGTTGGGCTTTTAAGGGTTATTAGTAACCAATAACTATATACTATTATCTTCATAAGTAGCCTATATAATACTCATCATAACACTTTTTTTTTTAACTACTCTATTTTTTAGATATACACAATTCTACTATCTTTTTCTCTCACATACTTTTCTACAAGAATAAATTTTTTTTTTTTAAGGAAAGGCAATAGAAGGTTGTTCTTAAACCATTTGTGAGTGGAAGTGCGTACATCACAAAGGTCGACACTATAGTCTAATCTTGGGAGGTTGTTTGGCCAAGAGAATCAATCGCACCAAGTTTTACTTTGGGTGGCACGAATCAACCTTTAAGGATAATGCTCTTTGCGTGATTCTATAGCACTATGAGATTGTTCCTAAATTTACTTAAATTTATTTTATTGTTACTTATTGACATTTTTGCTAATTATTTGAGATATTATTTATGTATCAAAACTTGTTTATTCACTAAAATATTTCCAACAGATTCTCCCGTACTAAACGTCACATAAAGGTAAAAATCGATTGTGTAATTGCTTCCAACCTTAATCGCTACTTAATAGCAAGAGAGGTCTACTTTTCTTTTCAAGTTTTAAAGTAGTTTTGATATCATATGGGAATAGTTTAGCGTGGTTGCCGACCAAAATCCTTTTAGAGCCTACACACAAAATACAACAGGAAGACGCACATTTCATTAGTCATGAAGGCTTTCTATTGTGAACGTAGGAATCTACAACTAAACCATATTTATTTTCTATATTATTTCCCTTTATATTTTATCACTCTATCATTGTTATTTTCTTATTTATATTTGTTTTTATATGCTATCATAGTATTAGAGTTATGTTTTATATTTGGGTAAATTCCACAAACCAATACCAACTAAATCCATAACATTTCAAAACTTACCAATTTCGTCCTAAATGACAATTTTGTCCTTGAACTAAAAAAAAAACGTTGTTATTTTTTTTTTTCTCTTCTTCCTCTGTCTCTTTCATCTCCCCCTCTCTTATCTGAGTTTCAAAATCTCAGAAAAAAAAAAAACTTCACCCCTCTTTCATCTCCCCCTCTTTCATCTCCTCTATCTCTTTCCCCCTCTTTCATCTCTCCCTCTCCTCGCTCACCGTCTTCCACTCTTCCTTTAAATTTTTCTCTCTTCCTCCACCTCGCCAACCCATCATCTACCGAAAGACCCATCTCGCCTACCTAGCTTCGACCCACCTCTTCCTCCACTCGCCGCCGACCCAAGCCCTTGCCTAACTCTAACCCTCACTCTCTTCGATCTCCGCCTCTCTCTTTCTCTGCTATCTCATACCTCTCTCACTTGTGGCATTTGTCGTGGGTAACAGCATTCGTCGTGGGTTGCTGTGTAGTGCGTTCAACGTGGGTAGCAAGTTTGGCTGAGTTTGTGTGGTTGGAGGTGGATTTTGGTTGTGGCAGAGGGTTTACGGGGTTTCGAGTTTGGTTGGGTTTCGGTGGATTGTGGTTGTTTATTGGATTTATGTGATGGATTGTGGTTGTTTGATGGATTTCTGCAAGTTTGAATGGGTTTCAAGTTTGGCTGTTGTGGGTTTGTGTTTGTGTTTTCCGATCTGTTGTGGGCTGTGGGTTGAGATCATGGCTGTTGTGGGTTTGTGTTTGTGTTTTCCGATCTGTAGGTTTGAATGGGTTTCAAGGCACAGCCTTCTCTCGGAGCGGTTTCTCTCTCGCGTCACCTAGTCGAACCGCTCCGAGAGACTCTTGTCCGAGTCGGTTCGGCTCTTCTCTTCAACCGAAGGGGAAAGCGTTGGCCAATGGCTCGGTTCAGAGCCTTGATACGGCGACGGTGAGCGAGGAGAGGGGGAGATGAAAGAGGGGTGAAGTTTTTTTTTTTCTCAGATTTTGAAACTTAGATAAGAGAGGGGGGAGATGAAAGAGACAGAGGAAGAAGAGAAAAAAAAAATAACGACGTTTTTTTTTTTTTTTTTTTTTAGTTTAGGGACAGAATTGTTATTTAGGACGAAATTGGTAAGTTTTGAAATGTTCTGGACTTAGTTGGTATTATCACAAACCTTAGGGGTAGTTCGTGGAACTTACCCTTTATATTTTCTAATGTACTATACTCTATTTCACTATACTTGTACTCTACTTGTGGTCCTTTCAAACCCTATTGAGTTTAGGAGAAAGATGTGCCTAGGTTTACCCAATGAAAAGTATCTCCCATGGCTTCGACAAGGGTGCCCTAAAGAATGGGACTGTCACTAAGGCTGCGTTTGTTTTGGCTTCAAACAGTTTCCGAAAATGCTTTTACACCCATGTGTGTGTTTGGGTGGGACTGAAAATTTGGTCAAACGGAATTCTATTTCCGCGTGGACCGTAAAAAGGGGCCTTTGTGCTATAAAATGAATTCAGGTTTCATTTTACCTTCAAACAGATTACAGCCCTCACAGCCACTCTCTCCAAGCTTCTCATCACACGCACACTCCATCACTTTCCTCTCCAACCGAGCTCCATTTTCTCCATCCATCTTCTCCCTCAGCTAGTCCGCTCCATCTTCTCCCTCAAAACGCAGCTGGATCCCGAAGTAGCTAGGCCGCTCCATCTTCTCTCTCACGCCAAACGCAGATCGTCCTCTCCCTGACGCTCGTCCGATCCACCCACGGTGAGTGTCCTCCTCTATTGTTTTTTTTTTTATTTTCCATAGCTCAACCTCACCTCACCTCCTCACCACACCCACCCTCTGCACAAGCCGATCCACCACACCTACCCTCCGCTCAAGCCGATCCACCACACCTACCCTCTGCTCAAGCCGATCCACCACACCCACCCGATCCACCACACCCACCCTCTCCACAACCCGATCCACCAGATGCACCCTCTGCACAAGCCGATCCACCACACGCACCCTCTGCACAAGTTGATCCACCACACCCACCCGATCCACCAGACGCACCCTCTGCACAACCCGATCCACCACACCCACCCTCTGCTAGTCTCCGATCCACACCCACCCTTGGATTTAATCTCTCTATATATATATATATATATATATGTATTTATATATATAAATATATATAACTATTTATAAATAATTATTTATAAATAGTTATATATATTTATAATTATAAATAATTATATATATATATGATTATATATATATTTATACATATTTATATTTATATATATCTCGGATCATCAACATTTTTTTTAATTATCTATTTTTTATTTAATTATTGATTTAAGAATTTATCAAAAGCCATACTCAACTCCAACAAGAAAATTTAGTTTTTAAATTCTTTTGGTTGCTCCCAGACAATATTTCTAAATGTAAATTTTGTTTTCTCTAGTGATGATCCTGCATTCTCTTTAGGAACCGAAAACAAAGCATAATAATCTATACTTCTATACTATATAAAAATGAAAATTTCAGTGTACAATTAGGTGCCTATAAATTTACTGGTGTACCAATACTCTAGTTGCTTTGTAAGCTGTAGATTCTATCTATTGCTTTGTGTATATTAATTAACTTTTGTTGGTGTGTTACAATTATACAGAAATATTGATTGTGATGGTATTATGTTGTGTAATGTGATTATTGTGTAAATATTGAGTGTGATGGTATTATGTTGTGTAATGTGATTTGTTGTGTAAAATATTGATTGTGATGGTATTATGTTGTGTACGTTATGGATGTTACAATTATACAAAAATAGAATGCAATGTGATTTGTTGGTGTAAATTTTGGTACTTGTTATCAATGTGGTTTGGATGTTTTCTGATTGTGGCTATTTTTATATACTATGTAATCAATTGTTTACGTACCTCTTAGACCACACTGTTTGTGATTTTTTAGATGAAGAAAAAAACCAAAGCCGCAATTCTTGCCTCAGTTGCATCTGTCTTCCTTGTGGGGGTTGCATTGGTAAGGAAATTGCGGCGTAGACGATTGCCTAGGGCGCCGTATGTTAATCATGCAGTCGAGAGAGAGCATTACATAAATAGTATTCTGCATGGAAGTGAGAGACATTGTGTGAGTCAAATTAGGATGAACCCCATAGCTTTCCACCACTTATGTCACATCCTCACTGAGGGTGAGTACATACGCCCGACAATTCACATGTCCGTGCAGGAGCAAGTGCTACTTTTCTTACACATTATTGGTCATAATGTGAGGTTTCGTGTAATTGGTAGTCGGTTTCATAGATCGACTGAGACTGTTCATAGACACTTCAAGGTCGTCCTTAGGGGGGTCTTGAAATTATATAGAGCTCTAATAAGACTGCCTAGCGAAAATACACCCCAAAGATAAGGGATAGCAGAAGGTTCTACCCATTTTTGAAGGTATATATTTGCGACTTGTGTATTTTTGTAAATTGTGAAGATTTGTGTAATTTTAAACCATTATGTCTGTCGAAAATTAGGATTGTGTTGGAGTAATAGATGGTACACATGTTCGTGCATCTGTGCCACCTGAAATACAAGGAAGGTTTCGTGGTCGCAAAGATGGGACCACGCAAAATGTGTTAGCTGCCATTAGTTTTGACCTAAAGTTCACTTATGTACTGGCTGGATGGGAAAGCAGTGCACATGATTCACGTGTGTTAAATGATGCATTTGCTAGGCCAGGGGGATTTTCAATTCCTGAAGGTATTATAGGATTACTTCATCTTTTTGGTTTATTTGTTTACTAAATATTGTGCGTTTTCCTAAGCGTAATAGTGATTTGGTTTTATTTTTGAATATATGTAGGTAAATATTATCTTGGTGATGATGGGTATGGTAATAAAAATGGAATTTTGTCACCTTATTAGAGTGTGCGATATCACTTGAAAGAGTTTAGTGATCGTCCTCCTAAGAATGAGCAAGAACTGTTCAACCTCCGACACTCTTCATTGAGAACTACCATTGAGCGAGGGTTTGGAGTGTTGAAGAAATGTTTTCGAGTGTTGGATGCAAAACCATTTTGGTCTTTTGAAACCCAAGTGAAAGTAGTGTTAGCATGTTGTGTGATTCATAATCACATTATGGGGGTTGATCCTGCTGACTATATTATGGAATCTGCAATGAACCAAGTAGAGTCTAGTGGCCCCCATCAAGAAACACACTCACGTCGAGACTCCATTGAAGACAGTAGAGTGTGGAATGCTAAGAGAGATGAGATATGCCAAGCTATGTGGTCTGATTATATTAGTTACAGAGAGTAGTACTTTATTTAGATTTCTATGATTGTAATATGTGCCGTATTTTTCTTTTATGTAAGGACAATGTATTTACTATAGACTTCTAGTAGTGGAAGGAAAAAGAATTTTCAGCATTACATTATCATTTCTAGTAGTTGTTTCGTTCTATTGTGCACATCTATAAGCGTGGTTTATGTGTGTTTGATTTGTTGTTCATATTCCAAGTTTAATTACTAAATGCTACTCTTACTATTAAATGCTACTCTCATTATACAATTTTCATATGTAGTAATGTCAAAGGGAAAGGAGAAGGTGGGCGGCACTAAGCATTTTCGATGGCTGTCCCCCATGCATACAACTATGCTTACGCTCCTTGCTAAGGAGGCCGCGAAGGGCAACAAGCCCTCTAATACTTTTAAGGCTGGCTCCTTTGCCCTTGTAGCAAAGGAAATATCTGCGCAATTTGGGGTCGAGTGCCACCCCTCCTATGTAGAGAACTGGCTACGGACTCTAAGGACCATGTGGAAGGACATTCAAACTCTTCGGAAGAAGAGTGGCTTCGGCTGGGATGACAACTTAAGAATGATAACATGTGATGCAAAGACATATCAAGAAGAAGTCATGGTATGGCTTTCAACTATATTTGTTTTAATATAAATGATAATATATGTTTTTGGCTTTTATAATCTATGAATTGAGAATAAGACAAGGCTGCTCAAGTACCCTATTTATATGAAATTTATATGTCATTCTTTTTAGGATTCCATTACTTTTACAAATTTTCAAGTGTAACTTTCATGTGTGGATCTGTTGTAAAATCTGGTCTTAGCATTTGTGATGGTATTATGTTGTATAAGTGTAGTTTTATGAGTGAAGTGATTATTGCATTGTTATTATACATTTCTTTCTTCCTTACAGGCACATCGTAAGCATGCGGAATATTTGAACAAAAAAATTGAAATGTATGATGAATTGGCCATTGTAGTGAGAAAGGATATGGCCACAGGTAGCTTTGCGAAGTCGTATGTTGATATCAACACTGAGCAAGAGAATGCGGACAGCACTGAGATGGTGGGTGACAATGGGGAGGAAGGTGTGGTGGACAAAGGGAAGAATGCGGTGGAATCATCCACCACTGGGTCCACACTTTCAAAGTCTCGCAAAAGAGGCCGTGCAACTCCGTCTAATGATAGTGCTCTAACTGAATTGTCTGATCAGCTAAAGGAAATTGTGGTGGCTTTAAAAGAAATCAATCGGGGGCCTATTGATTACACAAGTCTTTATTCTAAGGTGATGGCTATGGTGGCAGATGGGTATAGCGAAGACATGCTTGCAACTGCCTTTGACCATCTCTGCGAAAATAAGAAGGCAGCAATGGGATTTCTAGTAAAGAATGCGAAGCTGAGGAAGCTTTGGCTAGATAGCTTTTTGTTCACACGACTTTGACTTGTCTGTTTGGTGCCGACTATGATGTTAGCTTAGGGACTGTGATTTGTTGTAGTACTAGTATTCACATTTCATTGTATTATATATGTGACACAATTATCTTATCGGTAAGCAGACTATGTATTAATTTTTAACCTTAGACACTGATGGTACGTAAATTTTGTGCACTGTTATGCTACAATGGATAACAGTTACGTACCTTAACTGTAGGATGTGTAGTCTTTTGTATTATTGGGACGATACAATTGCCCAAGTTATGTATGTGTACTGTTCAAATACCATGTGTAGGTATCATTTTTGTACACCATGGAGGTGTAATGCTACATTGTGGCTGTTTTGATATAATATTATGGGTATATTGGGATGATTATTTTTGATGTTGAAGTGGATGATTATATTTGTATTGTTACAGGTTACAAGTTTGTCTTGCAAGCATTTTTTCCACAGAAGTTGCTGGGCAGTTTTTGTATTCCGTAAAATGTTTGAACAAATTAAACAACAGAATTGATTTTCCGTAAAATGGAATTATATTTTTCGTAAAATGTTTCAACGGACCAAACATGGGAATTAATTTTCCGTAAAATGAACTCTATTTTTCGTAAAATTTTTGACTGAACCAAACATGCGCCATTATTTTCCGTAAAACAAATTCCGAAGTAGGCAAACAGCCTGAATACATTTTCCTTTCCGTAAAACAATTTCCACTGAAATGATTTTACGCTTGGAAACCAATTTCCGTTCAACCAAACGCAGCCTAATTATGTAAATGACATAGAGCCCGTGAAATCAAGACTCCCAATTGAAAGAGAGGGTCATTGATGTTGAAGGCATTGGCCTGATCATTGAAGAACCAAAACAAGTGGGACATAATGGGGGGTACGCGAGGCCAATGAGGAGGAAGACCACATAGACCCACTAATCTCTAAAAATAGGTAACACGGAGGAAAATTGTGTATAGATTTCTGACATGGTAAGTAATATATGAGCTATGAGTTATAACTAGAACCCAACCGTAATTCGAAATACCAATTTATCATTATCTATCTAAGGATTGAGTTTCTTAGTAGATTGAAAGATAACTCCATAATGAAGTTTTTAAAATTCTATTAATCAATTTGAGAAGGAGTAGATTGAGTTTTACTGATTTATCAACCTGTAAACAATTATTTCAATTTAATTTTGAGAATATGATAAAATTTATCCAATTAATTTCAAAATAAATTGATAAGATTTTTGAAATTAAATGATAATTTTTTTAAGAACTTCAATTATAATGCCTCTTATGATTTTTTCTTTTTCTTTTGATTGTTTGGGCAACATTACAAAAATTTACAATATTTACCCACTCTCAAGGGTAAATCTTAGATAGTCCTGAAATAGTGTTTTGAGTTTTCACAAAATGAATTAGACTCAAATATTGGGGGGAGAGGGAATGAGCATTTGTTCCTAATTTACAAACTATGTAATAAAATGCCCTTATTTTGAAATTATTTAGCGAAATGCCCCTATTTTTTAAACTCGATTTTAACAAAATTGAGTTAAAGGTGAAACTCGACATTTGCAATGTCTAGTTCTATGCATATTTTGCCACTTAATTTTTTTTAAAAATTTAAGTGGAACTCGACATTGACATTGTTAATGTCGAGTTCCACTTAAAAATATACATAGAACTTGATTTTGAAATTTTTTTTTCCATTTAACTTTAAATTTCTTAGAATTTCGTTAGTCAGCACGTTGGCAAAACAAAGTTGGAAAATAGTATCTCAAGTTTTAAAAACTCAAGTTCAAGGTGGAAATTGAGTCTTAAATCCTCGAGTTCCGGAGCTGGGAAACACCTGATGTGGACAATTTTCCACGTGGAACCATGTAGAACTCAGGTTCCGATTCTTCATTTTCTCCTTTCTTCCTTCATTTATCTCCTTGTACCTCACCCACGGATTTATCAAATCTCGGCACCAGAGCAACAACCCAAACCCACTGATTCACAATATCTTGGCATTGGAGCAAAAACCTAAACCCGAAAATCACGATCTTGGCACCGGAGCGGCTCCCGCGCTTAAGTTTGATGTTTCTGTACGGTATTGTTGCTTGGTTTTGTTGTTTTCTGGGTTTGTTGTCTTCGGAAGTGGGTTTAGGGTTTTAAGAGTTAGAAAAATCGTTGGCCATGGTGGTCCGAAGAGAATAGGGCGAAGGGAAAACAGAGAAGGAAAAAGCAGAACTCGAGTGTCTAAAACTCGAGTTCCACGAAACGAAACTCAAGTGTTTAAAACTCAATTTTCATGTGGATTTTAGACTCCACCTTAGTTGTGCCAGCACATAAAACTGGAGTCTTTTAGACTCGAGTTGCTACAATGAACTCGAGATACTATTTTATTGAATCATTTCTATCGTATACTAACTAACGATGTTTTACCCAAATGCATGCTAGTTGGAAAATTACTTCTTTGATTTTGAGGACATCAAATTTTACTATACAAAAATCGAGTTCCAAAAATATAAATATTTGACTAAATAGTTTCAAAATATAAATATTTTGTTACATACTTTATAAATTTTTTTCCCAAATATGCATGGTCCACCTCGAGCCGGGACCCGGGAATACTTGCGTTCTTTCCGGTTCTCAAATGGGCTCAAAAAAGACACAGTCAGGAAAACTTCTAGACTACCAACCTGCTTCTCACAGGTGTCAGTTAATTTTTGGCCTAGAACCTCTAACCGTGACGTGGCAATAAGCTCCACTGCTACCGGTATTCCCGGTCTCCCATTTCCCCCCTCTTTATATTTATTAAAACCCTAAAATATTCATTTTTCTCACTAATCTCAACCACTCTCACAGTCTCACTGAAATAACTCTCACTCTCTCTCTATCTCTCAACAAAGCCATGGGTAATAGCAACAATTTCAATTTGTTTTTTCATTTTTTAATTTTTTTTTTCTTTTTGAATATTGAATAGCTACGATCTCTGATTCTCATTGTGTGTTTTTTTTTTTTTTTTTTTTGGTGTTAAATTACAGGGAAGGTCAAGATCGGAATCAACGGTACATGATCTTACGATTTGATTTTTTTTTTTTTTTTTTTTTCATATTCTTCGATTTGGATCTGATGGATTTTGGAAATGTTTGTGTGAAATTGAGAAATTTTCAGGATTTGGAAGAATTGGACGTTTGGTTGCCAGGGTTGCTCTGCAGAGAGACGATGTTGAACTCGTTGCTGTTAACGATCCTTTCATCACTACCGATTACATGGTATTACTTTTAAATCGCTGTGTATTGGCTTTGGATCAGTGGATTTTGTTCATGAAATTGACCTTGTTATTTGAGCTTTGAGATTATATGGTTCATTGCTTAGTATAGTGCTCTTTTTTTTTTTTAATTTTTTAATTTTTTGATCTCGATCGCTTTTTTTAACTGATGTGTTTGGATTTCATAGAATTGTTTGGTTAACAATAAAGATTTTCGTTCAGTGAATAGTAAGCAATGGTGCTTCTCAGATTGAGTGTGAATCGCTAGTAGTAATAGACATGCATACACACACACACACACACTAGCTTAACGCGTGCTCAGAGGCTTTTTTTTTTTTTTTTTTTTGGGTAAAGGTTAATAATTTGTATTTATCATAATTTAGAAATATATATATATATATATATTTTTTTTTTTCAAACAAATAACAAGACTGTAATTTCTTTTTTGAACGGCAAGGGAAAAAAATTTAATTTTAATTTTAGGAATTCTGTTTTTGAATTTAAAATGAAATTTGTTATTTGATGTTTATGACCCTATTTCTAAATGAAATTACTTTTCACTAATGAGGGTATTTTTGAACCACATAAAAGGGGGAATTCTCTTATATATAGTATATACATATGCGTGTGTGTGTGCGCGCTCTGGATGGTTTTATTTTAGTTGGGATTATTTCCAATGTTTGGTTAGCTCTAAAGATTTTTTTTTTTCCTGGCAAATAGTAAAAATTCATAGCTTCTCAGTTTGACTTGGAAACTATGAGAATTGCTAGTAGTAATAGACATCCATATATAGGGTCTGTTTGGTTAGACGTTTTGGGAGCTTAAAGCAGCGTTTTTAAAATCCAAAGCTCTGTTTTGCAACCACAACTCCTCATAGCTTCTTTTTACAAACGCTTATTTTAAACTCAAAACACTGCTTATACAAACGCACAAATAAATGCACATGTTGTTATGTTGGGGTGTGTGTGTGTGTTTTTCTGTTTTTTTGCCGTAGAATTTAATACCTGAGAACTATAAATTATAAACTGATAGTGATCCAAGGAGTTATTTGCATTTTCTGTGTGTATTGATTAATGGGGTTCTTTTGGTTTTTCCTTGTGTGTTTTGTGTGGGGTAGACCTACATGTTCAAGTATGATACAGTTCACGGTCAGTGGAAGCATCATGATATCAAGGTTAAGGACTCTAAGACTCTTCTCTTTGGTGAGAAGGCTGTCACTGTCTTTGGAGTCAGGTACTCTTTTAAACTCTGTGATAAATGAATGCAATTGTAATCGATACGTCTTTATATTAGAGAAAATGTGTTGGCGGATTATGGTTGTAAATGCCATTTGAACGATTTGTAGGAACCCAGAGGAGATCCCTTGGGGTGAGTACGGAGCTGATATCGTTGTAGAGTCCACTGGAGTGTTCACTGACAAGGAAAAGGCTGCTGCTCACTTGAAGGTTTGTCATTGTCATTGCCACTCTTCTATCATATAATTTTTGTTTATAGTTTCATTCCAACCTACTTTTGCAAAAACCGCCTCCTCACTATGCCATCTCCCATCATTTGTAGCGCATAATTAGGGCTAAGCCAAATACTACATGTCATAATTTGTTCATTTAATTTTATTTCGAAGACTAGGTATCATCTGTGAGCTTGGATTATCTAATAGTCCAAGTTTAAACATGGGCTTTAGTTTGGTTCATTTGCCAAATAACAACTACAAACATGTCTTTTCTTGAGTGAAACCTGAGTTGTTTATAATCAGCTCTCTTCACTTACAGCCCTACATGTTGCTTAGTCAATGTAAATCATTTTGGCATTTGTTGTGTTAGCCTGCCCAATATTGGTCTTATATTTCATTTTTCAATTTTATAATCTCTCTCAATATAGTGTGGCCTTGGTGCCCTTATCTTACTTGAGTTTGGCTTGGTTTGATTGTTAGGGTGGTGCAAAGAAGGTCATCATCTCAGCCCCAAGCAAGGATGCTCCCATGTTTGTTGTGGGTGTCAACGAGCATGAATACAAGCCTGAGCTTAACATCATTTCCAATGCTAGCTGCACTACCAACTGCCTGGCTCCTCTTGCAAAGGTTCCTCTATCAAATTATCTCACACTTCATTTTACGCAATACTGTCCAACTCTGGCACTAGTTGCATTAGAATTCATTTTATTATCCTAATTTATCTTGTATCAATTTTGCAGGTTATTAATGATAGATTTGGCATTGTTGAGGGTCTCATGACTACTGTTCACTCCATCACTGGTGGGTCTACTATTGTCAGTTTTCTCAGCTATTATTCAGGAATCTGCTTCATCTATTAATTTTGATTTCATTTTTTGTACTCTCTGATTCAGCCACCCAGAAAACTGTTGATGGGCCATCTAGCAAGGACTGGAGAGGTGGAAGAGCTGCTTCCTTCAACATTATTCCTAGCAGCACAGGAGCTGCCAAGGTATGGAACTTTATCATTCTGTGTTAGGTTGTAGTTATACCCTCTAACAATTTGTATTGTGTTCGGGTTTGGTTGATCTGTACCTGGGTTATCATATTTGAAGTACTAATTCCATTTCTTTTTTATGTGAAGGCTGTTGGAAAAGTGTTGCCTGTATTGAATGGGAAATTAACTGGAATGGCTTTCCGAGTTCCCACCGTAGATGTTTCAGTGGTTGACCTCACTGTGAGGCTGCAGAAGGGGGCAACCTATGATGAAATTAAGGCTGCTATCAAGTAAGGGTGGTGAATAATTTTGTGCTATATGCTTTAGTATCTTTGTTTGTATGGTACGTGTTATTGCCATGTGAACCGTGGGGACACGTGGTGATTAATGTTAAGCTGCTTTACCTTCTGACAATTGTGTGGTGAGGGGGGTCTCATCTTATATTTCTCTTGATTTTGGATGGTTCTCAGGGAGGAGTCTGAGGGGAAATTGAAAGGAATCTTGGGTTACACCGAGGATGACGTGGTTTCCACTGACTTTATTGGTGACAGCAGGTATGGATAAATTTACATATCTTTTTAATGGCCTGTCCCACATCTGGAATATGAAACTGACCTGACATTTGTGGATATTTTTTATATATATCCACAAATAAACTGACCTGACATTTGTGGATATTTGTCTTTCAAAAGACATGTTTAGGAAAAGACATCTGATCTTATTGGGCCTTTTTGTATGATCTTATCTTCAATGTTTATTTTCTTGTCCTATTAACAGAAGGAACACTTTATTCTCTTGCATCTCATCTGCCATATTGTTCAATGAAATTTACCAAATTATTGATTGTTTGTTTAACCGTTCAGGTCAAGTATTTTTGATGCAAAGGCTGGAATTGCTTTGAATGATAACTTTGTTAAGCTCGTGTCATGGTATGACAACGAGTGGGGTTACAGGTATTCACTCAAACTCAATTTCCTTCTTGGATAGATCACAGAACATACGTGTCCACTGTGTTAATAAAAAACAAAAAATGTGTCCCATATTGGTGTATTGTAGTTTCATTTCTTTTGAGGCAAAATTAGAGGGAAAAAAATTGGAGAGGCATGGTGAATGTGTTGCTTATGTTGCACTTTTTATGGTATTTGCAGCTCACGTGTGGTTGATCTGATTGTCCATGTTGCATCCAAGTGTGGTTGACCTGATTGACCATGTTGCATCCAAGTGAAGACGGGACGGCAACGTCTTGTGAGTTTGTAGTTTGTATTTTTCTCTTGTGAGTGTACAAGGCATGGGTGGTAAAAGGCGGCAAGTGAAGAATAAAATGGTTTTTTTTCAAGAACTACTTGGTGGTGTGTTCAACCAAGTCTTATCTCTAGATGTGAATTAGGACCAGTGTAATGATGGGTTTGGTCTTCTCCTTTTCTCTGAGGAAGTGGTGTTTGGATATTACATGCTTGTTTGGCATTGTTATAATATTCTGAAGATTTATTACTCGCTCCTTTCCCTAACCCGATTCCTAAGTGTCATTCATGAGTTTTGCTTCTTTTTTTTTTTAATTCTCCCTCACCTTTTACCAATTAAAATAATTTAATTTTTAAATTTTCATCCCACTTTTAGTTCTTATGAGTGGTCCTTTAGCGTCTTAGAATATAAGCGAATTGTGCTTGGTAATTTAGGAAGGAATCCAAAGAAGAAAATAAGTGGGAATATTTGATGGGATAGTGAATATAAGGCAATCGTGTGCAGAAAACTTTGTAGAGTTGGTCTGTAACACAGTAAAGCAACAAAAAGAAGTTGGTACATGGACAAAGTGAATGCACGGTATGGCTCATTAACTTTATGTCATTATGCAGTCTTTGCTTGTCTTAACTTATACATTTAAATGAGGCTGAGCAAGGCCTCAATCAATCAGCCAAAACCTCAACTCGTTTGGATTATCTGCTTATGGAGCACGGGTCATGTTATTTGAAAAATCATATTTCCTATTTGGAGAGTAGAAATTTCTTCATGAAATGGTCATTCTCGGTTGTAAAAATACTTAAAGAGAGTTTCTGTGATATTTCTGAACACATTGTCACATTCTTCTTAATCCTCATGTGGTCAGATAATGATGCTTGGGTTTAAGTTCTTTACAGCTGTTCTAAAAGAAGTGTAAGACCGTGCATTTTAGTCTAGATATGAAATCAAAGCTTATTTTTTATTCAAACTCTGTGGTACTGATTAAATTTTATTAATACAATGTGTTTTACACTCGTGATGCAACGGGAAGCTTCTACGGATCATTTCAGCAACTTTCTGTGCTTTATGAAATAAAAGTCAATAATCCGTGAGCATTTCAATTTATTAGTAAATTGACGTCGTTTTCTTTTCTTTCTTTTCCCCCAAATTTGCGGTGTTATTAAGCACTTTATTGAGAAGAACTACTTTAGGAATTACAGTAATTGAATCGTAATCAAATGTAAATTAGCATTTATAAGGCACAATTGACAATACCAATGGTTGGAATAGAAATTAGAAAATGGTTTTAGAATCACGTCAATTATTTATTTATTTATTTTTTTTAATATAAATTTATGGAAAGTATAATGTCAATTTGAATGCGAAATATGACCTGACTGACTTAGTTCGCTTACCTTACAAAACCCTTTTTAACGAAGGGGAACGCATGAGGCATGTGAATTTGTGTACAACCATTACCTACCTTACAAATTTCCAATTTCTAATTCTAAATAAACCATTTGCGTCATTCAATGGGTACGTAAGGCCATTTTAATATTTTGAGGAGTTCAATTCAAGAAAAACTCTTATTCACCTCCTAAAATTTGACCCCTTTCTCTACAGTGTCGATTATTTAAAAACAGTAAATGTCGAATTTTTTTAATATTTTCATCTTTGATTAATACACCAGTGAACATGAGAGATTGATAGTCAATAATGAAGAAATTGAGAATTTGCGATTGGATTCTTAATCTTACCGTTGTTGAGTTGGGTTTGACTGTACATGAGAGTTATGCTATGAATGAATAATAATAGCATTGATCATCATCAAAAAGTGATCATCATTTCTCTTTCTTCTATGTATCATTTTTTTTTTTTTTTAATTTTTTTAGTTAAAAGCTATAGGATCAGGGGTATGTCACAACAGCCAACAGGCAAGACAACAATTAAATATCTAATCCAACCTAAAGAATTGGGTTTTTTTTTTTTTTTGATCAACTTCAACCGAAACAATTGGCTTAGTTGACCACTTGACTGTAGCACCACTCACAACCATTCCAAAACAAAAAAATTTTTTTTAAAGAAAAATGAAGATTATTATGAGTAGCACGAAAATTCAAATTATAAACTCTATGTCCTCTTGCATAAAAAAAAAAAAAAAAAAAAAAAAAAAAAAAACTCTTTGTCCTCTTGAATAAAAAGACTTGACAAATTATATTTTAAATCCTATAAGAGAATGATATAAGAAATCAAATCCCATAATTTAAAAAAATAATAAATTAAATCTTGAGATTTTAAAAAAAGTAGCAAATTAAATTTTAGAATGTTAAAAAGCAACAAATTAAAACTTGAGATTTTAAATAGTAATAAATTAAATCTCAGCCCATTTAAGTGGAACAACATTTTCTTTTGTGTTTAATACAGTCTAAAGTTTTAATTTTTTACCTTTTTAAAATTTCATAATTTAATTTGTTACTGTAAGGACACAGATTTGGCTATCCAGCCCAAGAGTTGATGAACCAGCCAAAAAGGCCCAAAAATAATGAATTTGTAAAGAATACGTAAGAAAGCTGAGCTAAATTAAATTAGACTATCAACAAGATGGGTTTGGGTCACAAGCAGAATGAAATAAAAGGTTTAACTTCCAGAAAAAGTCCTCAGTGAAGGTCCGAGGAGGTCAATATTGATCATTAATGTTCTTAATTTAGATACAAGTTTAGTCCTTCCTCTCTCCCATCTTTTTCCCTTTCCTTTCTTTCTCTCTTATGAAGGATTTCTTTAGGGATGGCAATTTTTTCCCGACCTGCGGATACCCAGTCCGGCCCGACCTTAATGGGCCGGATTTTACCCGGTCCGATTAAAAATAGGGTCGGGTTTGGGTTTAAAAAAAAAAACCCGAAACGGGTCCGGGTCGGGTTCGGATTTTTACAAAAACCCGACCCGAACCCGGACCCGGCCCGACCCGATTATATTTATATGTATAAATACTAAAATACCCTCTTATATATATATATATATATATATATATATATATATATATTACTATAACCCTAAAATACCTAACCTCACACACATTTTCTTCAATCTTCAGCCGCCTCCCTCAAGCTCAATGCTCTCATCTCTTTCTCCTCTGATTCACTCTCTTCTTCCACTCTCACTCACTCTCCTCTCATGTCTCACCGCTCACGCCGTCAGCCGCCCCTCTCTAATGCTCTCAGCCAGTCAACCTCTTGGTCTCACTCTCTTTGCTGAAGAAGACGAAGACGAAAATCTAATTTTTTCGCCACAAAGCCTCTCCGATCTCACAACATTGCTCCCTATATTTGCTATGCACGGAGCTTAGTGATAGCAGAAGCCAACGATCCCAACCACAGTGATTTACAGCAATCGTTTTTGGTGTTCTTCTTCCTTTTGTTCTTTATTTGATTAGTGGGTTTGGGAACTTAGATTTTCTTTGTTTAAACTATGGGTTTGGGGATTTAGATTTTGTTCTTAAGATCTGATGTTCCTTGCATGTACTTTTTAGATTTTGATTTCAAATGTATTTGGTTTCTGTGAATAGGAAATTTGAATGGGAATGGTGGATTTGATTTGAGATTTATTTTGTTTTGTTGTTTGTGCTGCACTGCTGCTATGGTTCTTTTTTTCTCAGGAATTTTTTTTTTTTAATTGATTGGGCCACGGAATTGGCCACTGTTAGGGGCTGAAGATTGGCTGGCTGGGCGGGGCCCAACGGGGCGGGTATGGGCCCCGGGAAAAAAACCCGTTTAATAAACGGGCCGGGTCCGGGCTGCAGGTCATGGCCCGCGGGTCGGGTCCGGGTATGAAAAAACCCGGCCCGAACCCGACCCGTTGCCATTCCTAGATTTCTTCACATTATATAGTTCCTCTCAGATCATCTTGATCCTACATTTGTTGATCATCTGAGTCTTTACACTTGAGTACTCGTCCCATCATGCACCTTCTTTGACCTTCTATGGGCTGCGGTGGCCAAGGTCACACTGTTCAGGGATCTTCTTCACATAAATGCGGACAGAAAAGTAGGTGCAACACATTTAATACGGTGGCAGCAGCTTTTCCTTCGATATTTTCTTGAAGGCTTCCTTTCCTTCTGTCATGATATACGTCTCCATAGTTAGGGTTACGTGAGGATTACTCCTCGAATCACCCCCACTCATCTCAAACGTATCAAATTCTGTTCTGGGATTTTTTGTATTCATTTACCTCTTCTCAGACTTTACTTCGTCCTCGAATGAAGCTTAAAGCCTAATACATGAATTTGGGCCTTTATCCCTACAGTTACCTTATTTTAAATCATATGGTTTAATTTTTTATACTCTTAACCTATAGGATTTAGAATGCAATTTTTTTTCCAAAGATTTAGGATAATATATATTGTACGGCATATGGTCAGAAGCTACCTTCAGTGGGCCCTAGTTAGGGAAGGCGCATGAACAACATCACTCTTGGGCTTATCCCCTCACGTTCGGCCCATGAACAGCCCAAGAACCTTAGCCCGTTGATCAATATCTCAGTATCTAAATACACCTCAGTTATCCCATGGTTGGCTAGAGCACCAATGATGTTCGAGTAATCCTCGGCGGACTATAAGTGCCTAGGGAGATTGTGCTATTGACCGAGTTTTGGTGGCTAGCACTAGTTCCAACGTGATAACTCTCCTTCCCAATGAAATTTATTATTTGTCGGGAATAATCAGCTTGGGTCCCACCCGCACGAGTGGAGTCATATAGTGATCATGGTTCCACCGCTAGCCTCAGGCTATAAATAGCAGAAGGAACAATGAGAGAGGGGTTGGAAAATTGTTCGTGAAATTAAGAGTTAACCAAGCACATTTCAGAGTGTTCTTGCATGTATTTTGATCCTGAGCCCGCCCAAGGACTACCCTTAGTAGGATACCTAATACCCGCTGTATAAGTAAATTGTAAGCCCAAACACTAGGTCCAGTTAAGTGTAGGAAATTGGGCACGCACCCTCCAATTATATAATAGTAATTTACCTCACCCACCCTCCAATAATTTTTAGTAAGAAATTTAATCTAGTAATACCAAAAAAAAAAAAAAAAACACAACTTTTAATGTAGCAGACTATAATTGGTGGAACAAAAAAATAGTAATTCATATAAAAGTGACATATAACCTGTCACAATATGCCACTAAGTAAGAAATTGTAATGAAGGCTCTTTTCGAGGGAGGTTTAAATCTCTCTCCCATTGTTCGCATTGTTAAATACATTATATCTATAATGGAATCTCTTAGATCTCATTCTTTTTCTCATATAAAACGGCGGGGCAATTTTGTGGCCTATGCTTTGCCTAGGAGAGAAAGAAGTTCTTTCTCTTAATTGGTTTAGACGAAGAATGTCCGATCAAATATGTTGCTAAAAACTTAATTTAAAATGAATATTTAAGGCGTTGGTCTAACGCCGTCACAATAGACGACAAATATAAGAACCTACAATTAAACGTTAAAATGGCAACGTCGTAATATGGAGCGAAAATCAGACCCATTACAGTCCAATCAAGTCTCTTCCCTCTTCTCCAACAATAACAGCTCCGTTTAATTCAAATTTTTCCGAATGTTCGATCTCTCCGCCAAATCCATATAACATTAAAACCTCTCTCTCTCTCTCTCTCTCTCTCTCTAAACTTCAACTTCAAAATCTCTCTCTCTCTCTCTCTCTCTCTCTCTCTAAAATTGGATTTAAATTAAATGCTCGAATTCTCTGATTCTATTTATTTAATTCTAAAAAACCCTAAAAATCATTGTAATTACGGTTTTTGATTCCTATCTATAATGGCGACATCGGCGTTCAAATCCACGACGAAGAGAACTTCGATCGGAGCTGCCACGTCATCTTCCACCGATGACTCCTCCGCCGCCGCCTCCTCCAACCGCAACTCCTCCTCCGCCGCAGCTCACCACCGCCGCTCTCGCAGCCTCAGCCGATTCTCTCGCCCGAGCTACTCCGGACGCGACGCCTTCGACGACGTCGTGGTTCCGGCACCGAGAGGGAAGTTCGTCAACACGACGCGTGGCTCCGGGTTCCCTGAGATCAGCCTCGACGACCTCGCCATCGAGTTCTTCGACTCCTCCGGCGATCGGGGACGCTCTTCGGCTAAGAGAATCTCCGACGACGTAACCGGAGACTTGAAATCTTCGTCGTCGGCGGCGTCTCAGAGGCGAGGGAGGTCGGTGTCGAGGCAGAGCGCGAGAGCTGCGAGTGGCGGAGATGGGAGGGGCAGTGTGTGTAATAATTCCGGCGGAGGGAGGGTAGTTTCGGAAAGTAATCCGAGACGACGTCGCTCCGTTTCGGTGGTTCGGTATCAGATTAGCGATTCGGAGGTGAAGTTTTCATTCTTTTTGGAATTTGAAATTGAATGATTTGATTTTAATAATTGAGTAATTTCTAGCTTCATAATTACATGCTTTTGTTTGAGTTATAATTTTCTGTGTTTTTATATGCATTAATACGCAGTCATATATTGTGTACATATAATTGTCTTTGCTTGAAAATTTACTGCAAATAATGTGATGTGCAAAATGGGGTAAGTGTACTATAATGGTTATTGACTTATTGGGTACATCCAAATGAGTGACAATTACAATATTCTGGTGTTCGTTTTATGATTATTGTTCTTTATCATCAGTACAAGAAGCAAATGGCTTTTTTTTTTTTTTTTTTTTTTTTTTTTTTTTTTTTTTTTTTATGTGGGCGGGATTCGATCTCATGTCAAGTATTGAAGGGCAAGAGACATAGTTGAGTTGAGCCTTCTAGTACTCATAATATGTTGTGGATTCATAGTTATTAGGATTATGAGGTGACAAGTTATAGGCTTTGGCCTCTTCTCTTAATGTAATTATGAGAATTTACTGTTGCATTGGAATGCTTTTCTATGAGAAACATATAATGGGTTTTTTTTACAACCTATGTATGTATGCTCTTTGCTATCGAAAATGATGAATTGTTTAAGGATGTTTACGGAATACCTGGTAGCAAGTTTCATGAACAAATAGTTTTATTGGTGGCAGAGGTTATGTATTATCATTATTGCTTTGCTAATCAAGAGCGTGCATTTCTTCCTAGCTATGGGTGAAGGTGGAGAAAATATCTGACTTGTTTATGGTTTTTTAAACAACAGAGTGATCTAGACCATTCTCAGAATTCTAGCAATCGTGCTAATCCAAAGAGTGTTGGCAGTGGAAACAAACAGGTGCGACCAGCAGTTTCAAATCAAAGACAAGTATTGAGAAGGTCTTTCAGTCAAAAAGATTTGAAGTCTCATGATGGCTATTCTGTAAGAATCTTTCTTCTCTTATGGCTTATAGTGTTATTACTCTTGTTTATCTATGTTGAAAATGGTGGGGAGAGAAAAGGGCTTGGAGTTTTATAATAGAGATGTTTACAGACAGGTTCTGATGCTTGGGTATAGAGCTGTACATACCTATATTTTAAATCCTATTTAATATTGTTTAAAGATTTTCTCATCAGACTTGATCTGAGTTGAATTTAAAACAATGTCTGTGGATCTTTCAGAGCCAGTCTTCGGTCCTTACTGATGATGAAGGAAGGGATGGTCGCTCCAGTAGAAGTGGGATTGAGAAGACAATACGGGCAGTTTATGCACAAAAGAAGGTTGATTATTTTGCATAAAATGGCAGTTATACAATAACATCAGTCACTTGTATATTTTTACCTAGACCAAAAGGGAAAATAAAATTGTATTTTTATGTCAGTTAGTAACTGTTCTCATCCTTTTCACCCATCAGGCTGAGCACCCTTCTGAGGATGATGTTAACGGTGGACTGTATGCAGTAATGAGAAATGAACTTAGAAATGCTGTGGAGGAGATCAAGATGGAACTCGAACAAGTCAGTAACTTTAGTGTGATATAAAACTTGTCAATATGTCTTTAGTTGTAAATTTGGTTGAATCTTTGTTATGTTCACAGAAACTTACCAGTGCTCCCTGCAAATTATGCAGGCAATGGTGAAAACAAAAACCTCTGATTCAGCAAGTGGGGACTGCATGCAGTCCAATGATTCTGATGTTCTTCAGGCCGTCTCTTCAATCAGAAGGAATTACTCCACCAAATTGGGGCAGGTATTTCAATCTATTTTAATGGTGATTGGTAACTTCAGCCCTTGGTGTAGTGCTCTTGTATATATGAAAAGAAACCATTGGAAACTCTTTCTTTCATCGTTTTTGACCTGCAAAATCTTTCCAGCTTTCACTTATAGGGTGTTGTTGCATGTATCCTTTTGTCTGTTTATGAAAATTAAATCTAGTTAATCTTTTGACATAAACATGTTATCTTGCTGAATGTTTGATTTTAATTTACAGCTTTCTAAGCTTGTGTTTCAGTATTTTGATCATTTGTGGGTTGTCCATTAATTAGCCTTAACTGGTATTTAGGATGGTGTTGCTGTGTGTATCCTTTTGTCAGTTTATGAATGTTAAATCTTTTTAATTTCTTGACATATACTTGTTATCTTGTTGAATGTTTGAATAAATTGGCACAACTTTCTAAGCTTGAGTTGCAGTGTTTTGATCATTTGTGGGACTAATTGGGAAAGTAATACTGGTTTTTCCCAACTTTCTAACTGTTAAACTGATGCCTTCATTCGATGTGTTTTAGTAAGTCGTGAAACTAAACTGCTTTATGTATCAGCTTTGTTAAACTGATGCCGTAATTCAATTTGTCTTTTAGTAAGTTGTGAAGTCAAACTACTTTATTTATCAGGGTTGCCTTTGACATGAAAAAGAGCCAATTAAATTACTTTTTAAGTAGCTAATGAAGACAAAACATGATGTCTGTTATTCAGGGCAGATAATTATCATACACACACGCACCAGCCATTTTCTTTGGGTTCTATAGTATGGAATTGCTTGTTAGAGAATATATAATTTGATTTGAGTGTTGCATCCAACCAGTTGTTCTTGAGACTCATCTTGTGAAGAAATTTCTGAATACTGATGGATCTTATCATGTGACTTTACAGTCAGAGAAGCGTAAACAAGATCTATTGGCTAAAATAGTATTGGAGGAGCAACGTGGTAGGGAGCTGTCAAAGATTGTGAAGGAAATGCTTCCTGATACAAAGAAAAAGGAATTGCTTCCTGATCCAAAGAAAAATGCTGTAGAAAAACCTGCACAAGCCAGAAGGGTACTCTCTTTTGCACTGTAGTAGGGTTGCATTTATGTCTCAAGTCTCTTGACAGTAGTTTGATTGTTTCAAAATAATATTCCTCTCTTCTGATGGTAAAATTTATAGACTTTATTAACTTTTTTTTTTTTGATAAGTAGACTTTCTTAACTTTTTATTTGATATATGTTTTTCCAGAGGAGTAATGACCGAAGTCGGATGTCAAAGCGATTGACTGAGGAGGCAGAGAAGTATATTGAGGACTTCATTTCTAATGTTGAAGATTCAACAGACATTTCATCTCTTGACGGAGAAAGGAGTGATACTAGCTCATCTATAGGAGTAATTGTAAAGCCAGAAACCCTTTATAGTCCGGCAGTATCTAATTCTCTTCCTGTTGAAATGGATGGGGTTGTACTGCCTTGGTTACATTGGGAAACTAGTAATGAAGGTACTCCTCAATCATGCAAGAGTAAGGCAGAGCCACCTCCGACTCCAAATACATTACGGGATGCAGCTCAGGTAATCTCTAACTGCACAACTAGCATAGTAACATGCAATTCTTACTTCATAGGCCACAGAAAAAATGTTTAATTTTAAAATCCATTCCGAAAACTTTCCTTTTTCGGTATCTTTAATCATCATTCGACTCATTTCTTTGAAATGCATATTATAGGGAGTGTATACTACACAAGACCAAAGTAATTGTTCCACCAGCAGTCGTGGGAGTTGGAGCCCTGGAGTTATTGTCAACCTGTCGATGAACATAGAAGAAGATACAGGGAGTAAATTTGGAGAACCTGGTAATTATCATAGCCAATCTTGTTCTGGTGAATCGAGAGGGGGGTTATGGCTTGACATGGATGATTATCTCAAGCCTCAAAGCACGGAAGAATTTATCATTGAAAGGTGGAAGCAAAAAGAGAGAATTAGTTCAGGCAGTCTTCTGCTTTGTAATCACATGTTTTTTTAGCTATAATCCCTTTTTGAAGGTTTTGTCCCCCACATTTAGACTACAGTAATTACTTATTACTCTGTATAGATAACTTGTTTTTAATATCTTGTTATTTTTATTTTTAGAAGTAGCTGTAGACATTCATCTTAGAAAAGTGCTTAGTGCACCAATTGATCATTTCTATCATAGTTTAGTTGTGTTGTATACCATTAATTGTCTTATTATGCATTGGATATATGTATTTTCTCTCAATGTGTGGATCTTAAAGCTGTGAGAGAGAAACGATGTATGTAATTATATATCCGTTGCATGAGATACTTTCTTGTATAATTAGTTGCTTTTAAGGTCAGTGTACTTACTTACATGTATGCATTCTTTTGCTTCGTTAAGATTTTCATTAGTTCTAATTTATAAAAAAATGACAAATCTCATTGCTTTGAGGCTAAGTTATAATCTTTGTTTGCTGTAACCTAGTGATTTTGTCTAGTCAAGAGTACAATTCTGGGAAGGGAATAACAAGTCTAACCTTACTTGTAAGCCGGGCTCCTACTATGGTAAAAAGTACCCATATGGTTTTCCAGTCTAAATCATAAATCATGTTATTTGGCTCATGAGTTGTATGGTAAGTTTTTATTTTATTTTATTTTTTTTGAGATGAAATTGTATGGTAAGTTATTACTAGTAAATAAACACCTAAAATTTCCTCACTATTTAATAAAAGTGGGGAAAATAAAAAACCTTTGAATAATTTTGATGAAGTTAAGAGCTTTATTACTACTACTATTAATAATAATAATAATATTATTATTATCATTTGTTAAATCCCTAATTTATTTTAATTAGTATTGGATAATAAATAATGATAGAGATGTTTTATTTATTCAAATAAATGAGTTTGGATTAGGATGAGTTTTATTGATAGATTATAGGCATTAAGCTGTTAGTATTTAATTTATATGGAAGTCTCTTTAGGAGGTATTAGTTCCCTACAAGTAAACCAAAAATAAAAATAAAAATAAAAATAAAAATTTGTTCATGTTTGTCTTTGTTTGTTTCACTGTTCTTATACATGGCATCAAGTGCCTGCCATGCGTTTCTAAGCCAAATGTCAGTCACGCAAGTGTTACCCAAAACTCAGATTGCTCATACACATTTTGTGTCTATTCCGGTATACCCAATCCCTCAAACAGTCAGAGCTCACAACTACCTGATTTTATATTGCACTAGATTTTAGGAGTTTTTACATTTTACATGAAGATGCTTGACTAATTCCATCAGCAACTCAGATTCTCAGAATCATAACTGACTTTGGTCTGCATTTCAAATAGATCCATTTAAAAGTTCAAATAAATATTAGTACAAATTTAAAAGTATATTTAATGTTACATTATTGAAAGTCTTTTAAATTAGGATATTAGGGGATTGTGATCCTCTAAAGTTTTTCTCAAAAAAGAAAAAAAGATCCTCTAAAGTTTGTAGGTAACTCCATGTTATTAAATTTTATCCATTTACTTTGAAATGAGCAGATTAAAATTTATTTTAAAAAATAATTGATTATATATCACTATTTTGATATATGTTTAAATTATTTATTTATTTATTTATAATGTCACAAAATTCAATCAATTTAATTTTAAAATATGTAGATAAAAACTTTATGAATTTAATGGTGGTGTTATATAAGAACTCTAGAGGATTGTTGTGATTCTTCTAAAAAAGAAGAAGATTATTTTGATTGACAACAGATCGAATGGCTTTTTAATAGATCCATTTTTTGTCATGAAAGTTTGGCAGCTTTAGAAGTGTGCTATGCGTACATAACTTAATCCCATGCAATTGAAGCACTTTTTTATTTATTTATTTATTTTTAGAAACAAACACACACTAATTTTTGTTCACACGATATTGAAGGACGTTTAAGTTACCTAGAAGGAAACTAACTCTTAATGTTTGCCCTTATTATACGGTATATAAGGATCTATTACAAATAAAAAATACTTATTAAAAAAAGTACATGACATGTATTCCCTTATCATTATAAAAAAAAAATGTTATAAATAAATTTATCCAAACTTTTCTATCTCTAAAATTAAGAAGCTTATTTTTATCACCAAAAGAATTCTCACATTTCAATTAGAAACTTATCATTATACACACAAAAAATAACAAAAAATACATGATATCTATTCCCTTATCATTATAAAAAAAAAAAAAGTAATATATAGATTTGTCCAAACTCTTTTATCTCTTAAAATTAAGGGGCTTATCTTGATTACAAAAAAATTCTCACAATTCAAATTAGAAACTTATCATTATATAAATAAATAAAAAATTAAAAAGTACATGATATCTATTTCCTTATTATTATATATATAAAATGTTATGTATAGATTTCATACGTTACTTTTTGTAAACTTTTTTTTTTTTTTTGATAATCTTAGAAATAGAAATGGCCTCCCAAACATTTTTTTTCCTGAGTATTTTGAAAATTGTTCTTAAAAGTAGGAGTCAAACACATATAATGTAAAATTTATTATTTGAAAATTAGTTTTAATTTCAATTTTTTGAAAACTGTTTTCATATTATTTTGAAAATAAAACCAAAAATCTTCCTAACAAACAGGAAACACACACTGACATTGGGTTTGGAATTTTTGAATCTCTTATCATGGACTGACACTGGTATTGGATTTGTTCACAACACAACGAAAAAAAAAAAAACAAATTTGTTCACAACACAACCAAAAAAAAAAAAAAAAAAAAAACAAACAAACATGGAGCCTCAGAATCCAGAGAAGGAGGAAGTATCAAAGAATGTGAAAGATCTTGATGACTGGCTTCCCATCACCAAATCAAGGAATGCAAAGTGGTGGTACTCTGCTTTCCACAATGTCACTGCCATGGTTGGCGCTGGAGTCCTTGGTCTCCCATATGCCATGTCTCAACTTGGATGGTATGTCATATTTTAACTATACAAACTATACATGGGTTCTTGTTAGTTCAACTTGTAAAATCAAGAATTCGATTGATGTCTTGGCCTAATGATAAAGAACAATTATCATGGAGCCGATGTATAGACTAAAATTATATTTTTATGAATAGTTCACATGTTTCACATCATATCCGATACATATGTGTAAGTTTACATATATAAAAGTATATAAATAATCCGGTGGTAAAGAACAATTATCATGGAGTTGATGCTCTAGACTCAAATTATATTTTTATGAATAGTTTACATGTTTCACATCATATCTGATATATGTAATTATTAAAGTTTACATATATAAAGTATATAAACAATCTGGTTTATATATATATATATATATATATATATATATATATAAAAAGGTGATATAGTGTTTTAAATTTTTTAAGTAGTTAGAACACCTTCTATTTTAGGCTTGACATTATGAGATGATGATTGTGACTATGGTACTGAGGTGGGTTTGTGTGTATTTTAGGGGTCCTGGTGTTGCTGTAATGGTTTTGTCATGGATTATCACTCTGTATACCTTATGGCAAATGGTGGAAATGCACGAGATAATGCCTGGAAAGAGGTTTGATAGGTACCATGAGTTGGGTCAGCATGCTTTTGGTGAAAAGCTAGGCCTTTGGGTTGTGGTGCCCCAACAACTAATGGTGGAAATTGGTGTGAACATAGTGTATATGATCACTGGTGGGAACTCCCTGAAGAAGATTCATGATATATCATGCCCTGGATGCAAATCTATCAAAACCACCTACTTCATCATGATCTTTGCATCAGTTCAATTTGTTCTTTCCCACCTCCCCAGTTTCAATTCAATCACCGGTGTCTCTTTTGCCGCGGCTGCCATGTCCTTGAGGTATTATCTTCTTTTAAGAACAATTTCATATGATTCTTGGGGTTTACTTTGAAATGTGCACTTGTATCAATAAATATACTTTAAGATCACAGAAAGTTAGTAACCAACCATAAACCTTCAGAGTATCAAAGAGAATTCCACCCCAAAGTCATTACTATTAAAGTTTTATTTGAGAAATGCTAAAATGTTACTTGGAAAATTTTAAACTATTACAAATTTTACTTTGAAAGTGTGTCACATCAACAATATAATAGATAAATTCCTGAATTACTTTTTTATTCCGTATTTTAAAAGTAGAAAGACTACACTCATTAAACTTATTCTTATATGCAAATGTTGACACTCTTGACTAATTGTTTCCACAGTTACTCTACCATTGCTTGGGTAGCTTCAGCTAACAAGGGTGTTCAACCAGATGTGCAATATGGTCCAAGGGCTTCAACCACCACAGGAAGTGTGTTTAACTTCTTTTCTGCTTTGGGTGATGTAGCTTTTGCCTATGCTGGACATAATGTGGTCTTGGAGATCCAAGCAACCATACCTTCTACACCTGAGAAGCCCTCCAAGAAACCTATGTGGAAAGGTGTAATTGTGGCCTATATAGTGGTGGCCTTGTGTTATTTCCCTGTTTCCATGGTTGGTTATAGGGTTTTTGGAAAGGATGTTGAGGATAACATCCTCATATCGCTTGAGAAGCCCAAGTGGCTCATTGCAACCGCTAACATGTTCGTTGTTATTCATGTCATTGGTAGTTACCAGGTATGATTCACTAAGAAAATACTTTTATAAAGTTTGTGCATCAAGTGTTAGCAAAATTCATTTCTACTGATTGTTTTCAAATCTAGTTCAGTTGCCACATATATAACTTTTTGTTTTTAGAAAATCAATGTTAGGGTTGAATTTCATGTACAATTTTTTTTTTCAAATAACATTCTTTAATTCATTAATCACTATATATGTTTGATATAAAGCTTCCTTGAGCAGCGTTTTTATTTCTTTCAATTAATAAACGCTATGTTTGTGCAATGTAGATTTTTGCAATGCCAGTTTTTGACATGATAGAAGCATTTTTCATTATGAAGATGAATTTCAAGCCGACTAAGTTCCTTCGTTTCCTAATACGCAATGGATATGTTGGTAAGCATTTTTCTTTACCATTGTTTTTCTTGATTGTGCTTAGTTCTCTTACTCTTTTGGAGTTTCCTCTAGTGGTTAGTTTCAACACTTGGGGGGTTCTTTCCAGATAAGCCTCATGAAGAACCTTATATTCCTTGGGGAGGCTCTACTTCAACCCCATGGAAACACCCTTTAATAAATAATGACAATTAATTGATGTTCTTTCATCTTTGGGTGCAGCACTTACCATGTTCCTCGCAATTACATTCCCTTTCTTTGGTGGGCTCCTCAGTTTCTTTGGAGGATTTGCTTTTGCTCCCACAACATACTATGTATGGCACAATATCTATATTTTCTTAATGTAAGAAATTTGATAAAAGCTTTGGTTATCTAATTCTCATTGTTTTGCAGCTGCCTTGCATCATGTGGTTGACCATTTGTAAACCAAAAAGGTTTAGCTTATCTTGGTTCACAAATTGGGTATGTTAACAAGAAAATTTCTTTTTGGTCTTGTACATTTCCTTTTCTAACACGTCTTTCTAGATTTTTTTTATGCCATCTGATTTGATTTGATTTTTTTTTTTTTTTTGTTGGCAATTTCAGTTCTGCATTATAGTTGGGGTCACTTTGATGATCTTAGCCCCTATTGGTGCTCTGAGGCAGATCGTACTTCAAGCCAAGGAATACAAATTTTACTCTTGACTGCCTTCTTGGAAGGATGGTACAAAATGCTTTGATCTAACATATTGTATGCTGTGCTTGTGATATTGTGATGTTGCATGGCTATTTGTTGGATTTTCTTCAACCCCCACCCCCAGAATAAAAAAATAAAAAAAAGGAAGAAAAATGTTTGAATGTACATGTGCTAATTTAGATTGTGTTGGTAGCTAGTGTGGTAATCAAGAAGACTTCAACTTTATTGATGTTGTGAACCATTTGGTGTAGGATTTTAGCATAAAAAAGCTCAATATTTAAGATATGGGCAAGTTCTGGATCCCCATGGTAACAGGCTCACCACATCAACTATAGGAATGACATATGCAATGGGGTTTAGGGTTTGGTTTTATCTGCCTTAAACAATAAATAAATCCTAGGGTCGAGGTGATTTTCATGTCAATGGAGATTTGAGTTTTTCTCATATTTTCATGTAGCCTGTTTCTATATACAGACCTTAGGTTAGTATCCAAATGTTCTTGATCAAAAGTCAGTATCCTCATTAAGCAAAACAGCCTGAACTCATATTTCTAAACAACAGAATGAGTATAAACTCTATTGAATAGTTGTGACATTCATGTAACAATAAGGACTAATCTATTTTCTATTCAATCCTCATCTCCATATAGAATAACTTCAACTAAACTTCATTAATTTAAATGGTGAGTTTTGAGTATAGAGTTACTAATTACTATACTAACCATCATATTATATAAAATTTCTCTTTGAACACATTAAATGGCTGCATATATGTATGCTGTATAGAGTAGTGGTAAGATACCATTATTTCTAGTTTAGAATCTATAATAATGGGAAATTTCCTACCATTCATGCAACCATTTTATTTGTTGAATTAGTAATTTTCTATGGTTTATTGCTTGTTGTAGTAAACCTACAAAATTTACCACTATGAGTCTATGATATTGTTTTATGACAAAATTTTATGATCCTATTTTGACCAGAAATGGTAAACAGTGAACCATTTACACTTTGGCATTCCCATAAACGACAATCGTATAGATTTCGAAACAAAAATGACACATCGACTTTGGACCCAACAAAGCGGCCCACTAATTGTATCTACCTATGAAAGGCATTGATTCCAGTGTAAGAAACTAAGGCCCATGTTCAAATTTACAATTTTTCCTAAATGAAAAACTTCAAAATTTTTTTAAAAAATTTAAAAAGTTTAAGCTATGCTATTTCGTTTTTTTTTTTTTTTTGGGTTAAATTTAATTATTATTGTTGTTATCATTTTCTTGTCTGCTACTGCTGCTGCTGCATTGAACTAATCTAAAATCAGGTACGCTTACAAGAGAAATGCTATTGTTCACAACATTTTACAACAAATCTTAGGTGGCAAGTTGTTATAAGTTGTTATGGTAGACAAAAAAAAAGTAATTTTAGTGGTGGATTCAAATTAAAACCAATAACAACTTATCACCTAAAATTCATTGTAACAATGTTGTGAAAATGTCATGAATGTAGCACTTCTCATGCTTATATTAGGAATATGAAGAGTTTAATAGAGGAGGAAAGACAATCCTCATTATGCACCAAACACGGGAAAAAAAAACACTTATTTTTCTATTATAAAAAGGCTCCTTTTTAACATTGTTATATAATTTATACTACTATTTAAGTAGTTTCTCTTGTTTCATATCCTTATTTTGTGGTTCAAAAATATCCCTACACTCAATGTTTAAATAGAGACAAAATTGGAGGATAACCCAGTAAAAATACATATCTAACTTCCACATAAAACATGGCCTAAAAAATATGTTCACTTTTGTTGGTTTTCAAACTCAACTCTCACATATTCATTCAATTAGTAGAAATCTCACCTCACATTTTTACTTCCTTTTTTTTTTCCCCTTTATCAAGGCTTATATGTGTCTTCTCTCTCTCTCTCTCTCTCTCTCTCTCTCTCTCTCTTAAAATTTTTTTGCAGTTTCCTTACTAGCCTCATCACCATGCTTTGCGCATGCGATGAGACTATTTTATTTATTTATTTGGTCTAGTGTACGTGAGATTAGGAATTAAGGAAACCGGAAATTAAAAAAAATAGAAAAATTAAGTAAAAGAAATCAGTAAGTCTTGATATAGTAAAAAAAAAAAAAAAATTTAGAATGTGGTCTTGAGGGAAATATCAAAGTGGACTAAGTTTTTTTTTTTAATTTTAATTTTTGGATAAGTTTGATTTGAAGACATGGATTAGTAGGAGTGTTCTATTTTATAGGTATTTTAAATGGAGTTGGAGATATATTTTTATCAGGTTGTCCTTAAGTTTTGTCCTTGTTAAACGTAAGGTCTAGAGGTATTTCTGAACCACATAAAAGTCCAATTCAAAGATATGAATCCTCTTATAGATAGTGTGTGTGTGTGTGTGTGTATATATACATATTTTCTTTTTCTTTTTCTGAATGGCAAGCTAACTACCAAAACAAAACATAAATAAATGTCCTCTCCCTTTCTTCTCTTTTTCACCAAGACATAAGTAGAGATAATTCATTACCACTCATTTTTTTTGTTTCGCATATTTGTTTGCATGTTTTTATTTTATACAAGTTTATAATATTGAAAATATTTTCCTTTGACTCTCTTTAGGTGTTCAAACTTGAAACACTCTTCTATACTAGAATTGATGTGTATTTCAAATTTTCATTTTGTACATAGAAATATAAAGAAAGAACTGCAAACACAAAATAGAAACACAATTTTTTTTTTTGAATTAAAGAAAAAAAGCCTTGGAACAATCGTGTGCTAAGTTATCTTTCATTCTATTAGTTGATTTGGTTTAAAGGTGTACATTTCTCTTCTACATTGAAAGTTCTAAAGTTAAATGTAGAAGGCGAATAATTACCATCAATGTAAATGTGTTTATACTTAGGTACATGTTGATTTGGTTTGGCATACTAATTTCTTTCCTTTTCAAGAACTTGGTTAATACACCTTTACAATTTGGATGGAACAGTGAAAGAGTGTGGATTTTGGATAGAGTTAAAAGAGATAAATAAATAAAAAATTATGACACTAGATTCAAAAAAAAAAAAAAAAAAAGTCTCATTACATGCGCGAAGCGCATTTGATGGGACTAATTATTATTAATAGGTCCGCTTTTAGCCCATTTGTACCTGCTTTTTAGGGTATATATTTATCATCTATGAGTGGGGTTTTATGTATTCATATATTGTAATTGCCGGGATGCTGCTTCATAAATGACAAAGACGAATCAACACACCAATAAGTGGTAGAGCTCATATTTTGGAGTAAAAAGGACAAGTAATACTTGGACCAAGGTCAAGTGTCATGGCCCTTTAGTTTATGGTTTACCAAAATGTATGAACTATTAACATTGATAAAGCATGCCAAGTCCGAATTTGAATAGTTAACCAGATCCTGTGATAAATAAACTATATAAAGACAAGTTTAAATTATCAAATAATCACAATGCTAGAGATCTAATCTATATATACTATAAAATTGAAGTATCTAATTTTTTGTAGACTATGAAAGCTTATCACATAAACTTTTAAGCTCTCATAATTTTTCACATTAGCAATATTTTTATTTTTATTGTTATTGTTATTTTTACCTTTTACTTTTTTTAAGTTTTATTTTTAAAGGACCCAACTCTTCGACTACCCTCTGACAATTTATGTTCTCTCTTCTCAGTCTCATCTACTTATTCTCAAACCTTCATTGTCTATACTAATCTATTCCTCTCTTCATTTTGTTGTCCAAACCCTTCGCCTCTCTCACTACTTAATCTGCTTCCTCTCTCTCAGTAAAGATTCAAGCTCCAATTGTTTAGGATTCTTAATATTCAAACTCCTCCTGGTATGATTCAACCCTACAAAACCCCCAAAACCAACCCATTATGCTCATATTCAACTCATCCAAACCCCTTTAATCCACCCATTATTGCAACCCATTAAACAAAATCCAGCTCAAGAAGATGACTAGATCCATCTTTCCATGAAGAAGGTTAGCCCATTGTCCTAAATCCGGGTCAAAAGGATAATCATTTGGGAAAAACTGATGTTGCAAAAAGTTGCCAATTGATATTGTCAGGTCATCTATCCCAACCTAAAATTTCCCATCCCAAAATTTCTCTAGGTTCTTTTGAATTATATGTAAAATTCATTGCACATATATGGTTAATGGAAATAGAGAATTTATAAATAATCACATAAAATTTGTAATTCATATGGAATTTGTTAATATTTTTTGTTATTTGTATTGATAGTGCTTGCTTCTCACAAGATTGAGTGAGAGAATTGAAAAGGACTTAATAAATAACAATTTAGAAAAGTCAATCCCACAACGTATTGTCCATGAAACTATTTTCATGATGTATGCATTTTTACAAAACATCAGTATATACAAAACAAGCAGTAAGGTATATTGACAGAGGGACAGGCATGAAAAAGAATTAGGGTCGCCAAGATGTTGCGTCTGGATGTATAGTTTCCATAGATTTCCAGCCTGGCTCAATCAACAAGTACAGTCACCAAAATGTTGCGTTTGGAAGAGAGGTGGTGTTGTGCAGGACATTCTGCAACATTTTTTGTTAAAAATTTCATTTTTGTCAATCTGTGGCAAATATCGTCGAGCCTTTTTTGTGAGAGATAGTCGAGATATTTTATTTCAATCTTGTTCAGATGGATTGCTCCAATTTTAGAAAACAAAGAGGAAAGGAATTTTAAGAAAAAGATTCATGGATTTTTCTTTTAAAGAAAAAGGCCAGGGTTTAATTTTTTTTTTTTTTTAAATCTCTGGTTTCTTCTAATTGAATTAATGTTGTATATGGTAAAGGAATGTTTTGAATTATTTGCTTTCAATACGTTTCTTACTTCTTATTTGATTATATTAATAGAAATCAATCTCATGCTGATGCTAAAAAATAAAATCAGTTACATTAACAATAAGCATGTGTTCATATAAAAAAAAAAGATTATTTTACATAACAATAACTATAAAAATAACAATTGCAAATTTTATAAAATTATGTTCTTATGAAAAAAAAAAAAAAATTTGCTTCATACGGGAAAAAAAAAAAAAAACTAGCCTTTTAATAGTTTAGAATATTATTAATGAATGAATTATTATGAAATGAAGTATAATAAAAATTATTATTTTGTTATATAGTGTGTTTGGAGTTTATAAACATATAAACGAAAAGCACGAAAATAAATTTATTATTATATCCTTTATATTTTATTTATGTTTTTTATTGGATAGAATAAAGTTGAAATTTCTTTTCAAATGAAAGGGAATGGATTCTTTCACTCGCTAAAGCCATAGAGAAAAATGAATAAAACAATCTATTGATCATGTTTCCCAATTTAATTATTCTAAGAAGATTTCTTTTTCTGCTCAAATTTTTTCCTATTCAAGTAATAAAATTAAGATTCTCAAAAAAAAAAAAGAAAAAAAAAAGAAAAGTAATAAAATTAAAATATCTTATAATGCAACGGTTTACCTCTGTAAAACACCTATATGTGTAAACCTTGTGTATAGTTGATAGAATTTGTTTAGATGAGTTTATTTTTGTTTACTTATCTATAAACATTATGGACCCGTTTGATAAGAGATTTCTAGTAACTTTATTTGTATTTTTTGGAAATATGTGTGAGTGAAAAAGTGTGTGAAAATACATGTAATGTTGTTTAAACACTGAAAACTGTTGTTTAAACAACAGGAACAAATGAGCCCTATACAATTGAAGCTTTCGACTTTTTGTTAATTTCATGAGAGCTTGTCACCTTAGCTTTGCAGCCTTCACAATTTGACACCTCATTGTTATTTGTTAAATATATTAAAATTTTGGCTTAAGTTTTTTACTTTCCTGTGTTCCGAGTCTTCCGACCTGATAAATTACCTCTCTCCTTCCAATGAAACTTTCTTCTTTACCTCTTTGCCATAGTGGTTCTCTTTGCCTATCTAAGTCAATCTCTCTACCTCTCTCTCAATCCTCAAAACTTGATTCATTTTTTATCTTTGAGATTTCAAAACATATTAGGAAATTTTAGCGCAAAGGAAAGAATGGTGCAAATTTATGTTCTTATTTTTTTTTGAACAATTAATCGTGATTTGTTTTTGCATTGCTTTTATTATTTTGTGAAAATGCTTCAAATCTTCCTTATTTGGATTGGTTTCAAATTTTGAAAATACAGGTTTTGCCATAAGCAAAACTTTGACCAATCTCACCATATTTTGATTGGTTCATAAAATATTGAAAGGCTAGCAAACCTTTCACCAATCTCAACCAAATGCTTGAGAATGCTTTAGATCTCCCATATGCTTTTGAAAAGAAGATAAATTGATGTATATAGACTCTGATAATGCGGGACTCTGATGTATATAGACTCTAATAATCCCAATTTATACGTACATGCCATCATATATGGCAATTTGCTCTAATTTCAATTATTTATATAATTTCAAAGTGCTAAAACTAAAACTTAGTGAATGATAAGAGGACAATGAAGTTCCAAATTGTTTGTTATTATTATCTATACTACTATTTAAAGGGCTTTTCCTGTTTGGATCAGATTTTTTTTTTTTTTTTTCAAAATACCCCTACACCCCTATATTTAAGTAGAGATAAAATTAAAGATAGTCTGGTAAAAATACATGTTTAACTCCCACTAAAACATTGCCTACAAAATAGGAATACTCTTCTACTAACCCTCTTCTTCAAAGTAACTATATGTTTATTGTTTTTTTTTTTTTAATATAACAACAAGTTAAACAACCCAACAACATTGTTTTTTTTCCTATAAAAAAAACACCAACTAAATATCAAAAAAAAAAAAAAAAAACTAAACTAAATAGATATATACACGTTTTTTTTTTAATATAAGTAGATACATCTTTAACTCTCACTAAAACGTTATCTACAAAATAAAACCACTCTCCTGATGGTTTTCACACCCCTAAGTATTTTTGTGATTGAAAAATGTAGTATTTTCAAATTATAATGAATGCAAATTATTAACATTTACAAAAAAATAAAAATAAATAGAAGAGCCTTTGAGCATGCGTGTGAGTGCGTGCTCAGAATTTAGTAATATTTATGAAAATTCTTTATCATTTGCCTTTTTTTTTTTTTTTTTTTCACCAGATAATAGTATATTACTTTGCATATACAATATATGCTTCACATCTATGTAAAACCTTTCCAGGCATAGTACGGATTGGTGACTAGTTTTTTTAAGTAAATAAGAATAAACATAAGTCATGATTCTATTATATGGAGTGAAACACAAATAAGTCATAACATATGAATCTTACCAATATATAGAATCCACATGTTATGAGTGCCCCATTTCATATAATAGAAGTGTGAAATACTCATAATATATTAGATTTTATCAATACTTAGAATCACATATTATGTGTATTAGGTTGTAACTCGTGCTTACTCATGGAAACATTTAATAGTAGTGACAATAAAGTAGTGATTTTGACTTTTGTGATGAATATTATGAATGAGTTACTTGATAGCAAAATTAAGAAAGTGTGTATACATTTTAGGATGGAACGCTCTCTCTCTCTCTCTCTCTCTCTCTCTCTCTCTCTCTCTCTCTCTCTCTCTCTCTCTCTCTCTCTCGGAAAAGGAGGAACTTGTACGTAGCACAAAAAAGCTTAAGAATGTGAGCCATGCTAGCTTCGATGAAGGCCATAGCTTTGGCCCTGCATCATTGAACTGTGATGGAGGAATGTAGAGCCCAAATACGTCGTTTAGAGATAAACTGTTGGGAGAGATTCCAGGGTGTTCTCACAAGCTTTTAGCTTCAAGGATGGAATGGATGATGATAACGAGTCGGATGGGGAGGTGGAAACGCTCCGGCAAGAGCTGTTAGCTGTAAAAATTCCTAGGGAACTCAAATAGAGAATCCGTAAGCCTTGAGCAAGCGCTCTTATTGTGAAAGTTTACGCTCGGAGTATGGGGCTTAACTTCATTCAAGCAAGGCTCCTGGTTCTATGGAAACTGGTAGGGAGGTTAGATTGTGTGGATTTGGATCATGGTTTCTTCCTCACAAGGTTGTCTTTGGGCGAAGACTATGAAAATGTTTTAAAGAAATTCCTGTGGTTTATTGGAGACCATTTTCTTTCTATTAGACCATGGAAACCGAACTTTAAGCCTGCTCTAGCAAGTGTATCCTCTGTTGCTGTTTGGATTAGACTAAACGAGCTCCCTATCGAGTACTATAATGCAGAGGCGCTGCAGCTCAATGGGAAAGCCATTGGGAATGTCCTTCGAGTAGACACCTTTACGGCGTCGGAAACTAGAGGGAGGTTTTCAAGGCTGCATGTGCAAGTGGATGTGGAGAAGCCTCTGGCTACTGCGATTATGATAGGGAGGCTGGAACAGCAAATTTGCTATGAAGGAATTTAAAAAATGTGCTTCGAGTGTGGTCATTTAGGACATAGAAATGAGCATTACCCTCATGTTGTTCGTCAAGGACCGTTGACCTCGGGGGCCGGATCGAAGGAGGCTGGTGAGATGTGCTCTAGTTCACGCGGTGCTTATGTCCCTGACAAAAGGGAGGGGACCAGTGGTGTACTACGTGATTCTGAGAAAAGTACAGAGCAGGTGGATATACGTGAGGGTGTGTACGGGCCTTAGATTGTGGTAGCATGTAGGAAGAATGAGACAAAACCGTTGAGGAGTGGTGGGACCTCGCCTCGACTAAGTAGTGGGATTAGCATCAGAAGCATTGAATATGTGGAAAAAGGGAGCTCAGATCGGGCTGCTGGGTTGGATGGGTTAAATAGAGAGACTAAGAGAAAGTTGTCTGCACTAAAGTGTTTAGATAAGGCCCAAATTGCCTCTGTGGTCCAAAGCACCAAGCCTAACCAAGCCCAACTCTGATGTTGATAAGTAGTGATACAAGCCACACTTTAGATCGGCCCATATCAGCTCCAAAGTCTTTGAGGCTTTCATCGGTTAAAGGGAAGAAAGGGGCAACTCGTAATAGAATTATCAATGGAGATCAATGTAGCGCCGTTGGGGTGCTGAGCTCAAAATGCATTAGCCTCAATCAACCTTAGGTGAGTGCAAATCTGGTGGGGAATGATGGCCAACGTAACAGCTGTGATGGGCAGTACCGACTCGGTGGTGCTGATGGTGTTCAGTTCACTGCCAGTATGGGGTTATCGAGGGGTGAATCGGAAGAGTTGGGTTTATGTCCTGGCCAAAGTGCGAGTAAGGCTGAACTGAATTTTGGGGTTTTTCAGCTCTCTACTCATGAAAGCATGGAGGGTGAGCAGGTCGGTGTGGGGAAAGGCGCTAACCACAGGGGGGTGCTTCCTGGCAGAGATACTGTTGTGAATGGAGGCATGCAAGCTATGGAAGGGTGTGAGACAAAGGGGATGGAGCTTGAAGCAAGAGGCGCCCTTGAGGATCCTTATTGTTAATTGTCCCTCTCTTACTCAATAGTCTTTGATGAATGTTATTATTTGGAATTGCAGAGGTGTTTTGAAGCCCTCCTTTAAGAAACGTGTAGGTGAGCTGGTCCAGAGGCATAATCCAGCGATAATGGTTGTTATGGAAACTCGTGTTGGGGGAGATAGAGCTAGGGAGATCACAGATTCGTTGCCTTTTGATGGAGTATTCCATACCAAAACCATTGGTTATGCAAGGGGTCTGTGGGTTTTATGGAATGCTGCTAGGGTTGAAATGGCTTTGCTCTCAAGTACTGAACATGAATTCATGCGGAGGTAAAGGTACATTTTACAAATGATACCTGGTTATTATTTGCTGTGTATGCTAGTCCTAGATGTGCCGAAAGGCAAATTTTGTGGAAAAATCTGATGAGAGTTGCTGAATTGCATAATCTGCCCTGGGTGATAACATGAGATTTTAATGAACCCCTCCTTAGCGAAGATAAATTTGGGGGCAGGTAGGTGAGTGTTAATAGGTCTTTACTTTTTAAGGAGTGTTTGGATAGGTGTAATATGATGGATACTGAACCCAAAATGGGAGGATTAGACCTTTTCAGTTTCAGATTGGTTGGTTGTTGGATCCTTCTTTTTTTCCTATTGTGCAGCAAGCGTGGGAGAGGAATAATAGGCTGGTTGATGCTGTTAATGTTTTTACTCAGAAAGCTAAAGACAGGAATAAAAATCAATTTGAGAATATTTTCACTAGAAAAATGAATTTGATGTCGAGGCTAAATGGTATTCAAAAAGCTCTTGCTCTTAGGCCATCAGATTTTCTTGTGAAGTTGGAAAATGAGATTCTAAGGGAGCTGGACCTTATGCTGAACCAAGAGGAGGAGTTGTGGGCTTTGAAGTCAAGGGTGAATTGGATGATTCAGGGTGACCATAATACAAAATTTTACCATGTTTTGACTTTGATTAGAAGGAAGAGGAACCAAATCATGGCTATAAAAAATGTAGTGGGGGCTTGGATTCATGAGGAGGGGGAGATAAAGACTTTATTAGGTGTGGTTTTGAACTTCTTGTCATCTTTTTCTTGTGTGCCTAGAGTAGATCCCACTGATGTGCATTGATAATAGCTTAATTTTGCATATTTATATCACTATTAGAAAGCATTATCATACTTATTTTAAGGTAATCATGCATTTTATATTTGGTTTTGGAATAATGTTGAATAATTAATTTTGTGCTTAATTGAATCTTATTATGTGAATTTGTCTTTTGTAAGATAATGAAATTAAATAAGTGGATTTGTACAAAGAAGAAAGCTAATGGACTTTACTTTTACAAGGGCCATGATGAAGTAAAAAAAAGGCCAACCCAATTAAATTTAAGTCCAATTGGAGTAAGGAATCAAAGGAAATTTGTACCAAATCCAAGTCTAATTCGGATTAGGATTCTAGCCTGCATATCTGTTAGTATTTTTAGCATAACTTTTGGCTCAGATGTCCAATCGAGATGATTCAAGTTGGGCTGGAAAGTTAACTTAAAGGGATACAACTTTGTAGTTTACCAAAAGTCCAAATTCTGACGTTAAATGGGCCAAAATAGTCGATTAAGTGAAGCCTAAAAATCTGGGATTTTCTCCAAACGAGAATTCAATTTGTAATAAGATTCCTTGACCTATTTAAAGGCTTTTTAGGGCAAAATTCAGGGAGGCTAGTGTTAGGGCTGAGATGCAAAACAGAAAATTGGAGCAAGAGGCAGTGTCGCATGTGGCTTCTCTGTAGCTTTTCTCCATGATATCATTATGACTATTTCTTTCTCTATTTTATTTGTCTAGTTTAATGTTTAGTATTTTATTTTTGTGTTTTCTTTCTATTATCATGAGTAGCTAAATTTATAATTAGAATTGAGGATGAAACCTTGTTAAGGATTATCAGTAATATTTATGTGATTTAATTTTTCCAACAATAATTGTTCTTTAATGATTTAAATTGTTCTTGCTTCATATCAATTGACTAAGATGAGATTCTAGATATGAGTTCAATCATGTTTTTCTCATGATTTAGGATTTGTCTTAATTAATTGAATGCTTGGTTTATTAATTCTTGATTATAAAATTGGATATCGCTTGTGATTTGTCTGTCAATGGATACAATTTATGATTTGATTTTTAGAATTGGATATATCTTGTGATTTGTTTGGCTACAAGTACAATTGATGATTTGATTTTATACTTAAAAAGCGAAGAAGAACATGTTTTAGATTTTTAAACATAAGTTTTAATGATGATATTTTCCATGATAGCAAGATTGATTTCTAGATTATCATGCAGTGATTGGAAAAAGTTAATGATCATAAATATATGCTAATATGACTTACAAGGCGGATTCCTAAACCTTAATTCCTTTCTCTTGACTGTTTACATCTTTTTATTGCTTTATATATGTTGCATAGTTTAATTATTTGTTTAATTTTATTATTTGCTTAGTTTATTTAATTGCAGAAAAACCAATTTTTATTAAACTAGATTAGGGTTAATTTGGTTAAGGTTTAATTAATTTTTCTATGTTCATTCAAGTCCCTGTGGGTTTGACCTCGTTCTTGTCAAACTATACTTCAATACGGTTCGTACACTTGCGAGTACTTTAAAATTTCACAACAAGTTTTCTATTTCTCAGTGGCAATCTAGGCTCTCAGATTCGGAGAAGGAGAGTATCAGTGGGGGGGCTTCTGAAGTAGAGATTAAGGCAGCCCTTTAGTCTTTGAAACCTTTTAAAGCCCCGGGGCCGGATGGGCTTCATGCGGGTTTCTTCCAAAAGTTTTGGCATACTATGGGAAATTCTGTGATTGAAGAGGTTCAAAAGATTTTTGCAGATAGAAGAGTTTCGGAGGTTTTGAATTGTACACACATTGCCTTGATTCCAAAAATTTAGGGTCCTGAAAGTAATTAAAGACCTATTAGTTTGTGTAACACAGTGTATAAGGTGGTTACTAAAATTATTGTGGCAAGGTTGCGGCCTTACTTGGATAAACTCATTTCTCCAATGCATACGGCTTTTGTTCCAGGAAGGAAAGGGATTGATAATATTATTATTGCTCAGGAGATCATTCATGGCCTTAGGAAGAAGAAAGGAAAGACTGGATATATGGCTTATGATAAACTAGAATGGAGTTTCATTAGAGATATGCTTATTCGGTTTAATCTCCTAATGGATATTATTGACCTCATAATGAGTTGTGTGTCAACGGTGTCTACATCTATTTTATTCAATGGAGAAGCCCTTGATCCGATATTCCCCTCTAGAGGTATAAGGCAGGGAGACCCGATTTCTCCGTACTTGTTCATCCTTTGTATGGACTATCTTGGGCAGCTTATTGAAGAGAAGTGTAGTAGGACACTTTGGCAGCCAATGAAGACATCTAAGAGTGGCCCTGCTTTCTCGCATTTGTTCTTTGCAGATGATTTGATCCTCTTTGCCAAAGCAGATGGGGTAAATAGTGCAGCCATTAGAGATGTTTTGGATACTTTCTGTAGCATTTCTGGGCAAACGGTGAGTGAAGCTAAGTCAAGGGTGTATTTTTCTCCAAATGTGAAAAGGGATACTAAGGAGTCACTTTGTGATATATTGGGTTTTGCTTCAACACCGTTTCTTGGGAAGTACCTTGGTTTTCCGCTAAAACAGCTGGGTTCTTCCTCGCATGATTATGACTTTATTTTGGATCGAGTGAAGCAGAAATTATCCGGGTGGAAGGCAAACATTTTATCCTTGGCTGGACATAGGGTGCTCATTCAATCATCATTGGCTGCTATCCTTTCGTACATCATGCAGTGCTCTTACCTTCCGGGAAGGGTATTGGATGGGCTAGATAGATTAAATAGGAATTTCCTTTGGGGGTCTACAGAATCAGCCAAGAAGATCCATTGGGTTGGTTGGGAGAAGGTGACAAAGCCTAAGGAGAAAGGGGGTTTGGGGTTGCAAACAGCCAAAGGGAGGAACGTGGCTCTTCTTTCCAAACTTAATTGGAGGTTTCATACGGAAGGGGAGGTGTCGTGGGTGAGAGTTTTGAAGATGAAATATTGCAGCCAAAAAAGAAGAGAAGCTGCAACTGCAGATACGCTCCCTTGCTCTTCAATTTGGGCAGCTATGAAGAAAGGGATGGACACCTTTAATAAGGGAAGTAGATGGTTGGTGACAAAAAACTGTAATCTGAATATTTGGCACAACAATTGGACGAATGGGGGCCCCTTTAGGAAGCTAATTCAAGGTCCTATTCCCAAGAAGCCAATGGTTTGGAAGTTAAAGATATTATGCTTGATGTGGGCTGGGATTGGGAGAAAATTACTTTTGAATTTACTGATGATATCAAGGGGATGATTAATGCAATTCCTATTTCGACCTTAGGTGGTGGCTCGGACAAATTGACTTGGTCTGGATCTCCTAAGGGGGTTTTTGATGTCAAAAGTGCTTATGAGATTGTTATGGAGTCTACAAATGCCAGTACCATTTCGGCTAGTTGGATTTGGAAGGCAGATTTGCTTCCAAAAATTAAAATGTTTCTTTGGTTGTGTGCCCATAATAGTATTGGTGTCAAATATTGTTTAGGGAAAAGAGGAGTGGTCCAAAATGAGTGTTGTCCTTTTTGCTACAATGGTGTTGAAACCATTCTACATGCCTTGAGAGATTGCATCCACCTGAAGCAAGTGTGGAATCAGCTAGGGGTAAATGCTTCTAACTTTGACTTTTGGCACCATAACTTGGTAGATTGGTTGTCACTTATTACAAGATCCAATGATAAGCTGCATGATACGGGTCTTCCTTGGAGAGTGGTTTTTCCTTTTGCTATTTGGAACATTTGGAAGAGCAAGAATGTTTATATTTTTAATGGGAAAGCTAGGAGTCCAAATCTGGTTGTGGATATTGTGTACCAAGCTAAGGAGTTTCTTCACTGTGTGGCAACTCCAAGGTTGGGAAATCGTAGAATTACTAGATGTATACGGTGGGAGAGACCTGAGCAAGGGTGGAAGAAGTTGAACATGGATGGGGCATGCATGGGGCTTCACGGGCTGGCTGGTTGTGGGGGTTTGGTAAGGAGTGCAAATGGGCAGTGGGTTGTTGGGTTCAGCAAGCGAATTGGGGTCACTTCCAGTTTTGCCGCTGAGTTGTGGGGGCTGCGTGAAGGCCTTCAGCTTTGTTGCAACTTATATATTAGTTTTCTTGAAGTTGAGATGGATGCCAAGTCCTTTTGTTGATGTTGTAGGGAATCTATATTATGTTAACTAGTCGCTAACCCGTGCAATGCACGGGATAGTTAAAATAAAAATTAAAAGTACTTATTTTACTTAAAGGTATATAACTTAAATTTTAAAAATGTATAATTTGAAAATGAATGAAAATAACTAATTTATTCAATATAATGATTTAGAAAAATTCTTTTTCTTTCATATCATTGGTTTCACATAACACATTTCGACGTGGGCTATTCTATGGTGATAACTTTACATAATATTCAACTGCAATTATATTTACTATCCATTACCAATCAAATTTATGTTATCTTGATAATAGATCTACAAATTGCATTCTTGTATTCTTAGAGCTTACCGCATTATTTTTATTATCTATATATAATATAAAACTGAAAATTTTAACTTTTTGAAAGACTTACATTAGAATTAGGAATAAAAAATAAATATATTTTTTTTTAAATTAGACCTCACGTTAGGTTTTTTTTTTTTTTTTTAAAGGCTCACTTTAGGTTAAAAAATAAAAGACTCACGTGAAAAAAAAAAAAAAGAGACTCCTATTAGGATTAAGGAAAAAAGAGAGAGACTCCTATTAGGACTCTCTCACTATTTAGTTTAACAAATTAAAATTTTTTATAAATTAAAATGATAAGGAAAAAAGAGAGAGAGAGACTCCTGTTAGGACTCTCTCACTATTTAGTTTTAAAAATTAAAAAAAATTATAAATTAAAATGATGATGTGAAAAATTGTGGGAGTTTCAGAGGTTTCGGTTTTATATATATATATATATATATATATAAATAATAATATCTATATATAATATAAAACTGAAAATTTTAACTTTTTAAAAGACTTATGTTAGAATTAGGATTAAAAAAAATTTAAATTAGACCTCACGTTAGTTTTTTTTTTTTTTTGAGGGCTCACTTTAGGTTAAAAAAAAGACTCACGAGAAAAAAAAAAAAAAAAGACTCCTATTAGGATTAAGGAAAAAAGAGAGAGACTCTTATTAAGACTCTCTCACTATTTAGTTTAACAAATTAAAATTATTTATAAATTAAAATGATGAGGAAAAAAGAGGGAGAGAGACTCATATTAAGACTCTCTCATTATTTAGTTTTAAAAATTAAAAAAAATTATAAATTAAAATGATGATGTGGAAAATTGTGGGAGCTTCAAAGGCTTCGGTTTTTAATATATATATATATAGATAACATTTTCTCCCCTATCTTGGATGACGGCAAACAGTTGATAACCAGGTTCCATCAAGTCCATATCAAGCACTGCTTCCGGCAAGCAAATCAATGTGCTGATAGTTTAGCTAAGAAGAGCTTAAGGATGACTACTGATTTCCTTATTTATGATAGTCCACCTGTGGACATTTTAGATGTTTTTGAGGGAGACCTCAATGGGATGCATTCTTTTAGGATATGTCCTGAACCTTCTTTTGTTGTTTAGTTTCTTTAATGTTATCATCTTTCTCCCAAAAAAAAAAAAAAAAAAATTTAAGAAAATTAAAATGGGCACTTGCCCTAAATTAAATTACAATTGAAAGCTAATATGGATTTTTTCTAGATTTTGGTTCTGCTTCAACTTTAAAATATGGATTCTATTTAGAATCTACCACTTTAAGCATATCCATCCAAAACAAACATCCAGTTGTTGTGCATCTGTTACCCAGCTAGCCTAGACCAATTAACAACACAGTTATTCCAATGTAATTACTCAGAGACGGCAATGGGCTTTACTGAACTAAAAGTTTTTCATAAGAGAGATGCAATTACATATCAAAACTTCAAATACAATTTTTTTTTTTGAGAAGATAAAACTTCAAATACTAGGTAAGCTAAAATATTATATAAATTGGCCTAAATAAATAAACAAAAAAATTGATATAGAATTTTAATTCACACAATAAACTAACAATGCTATGTCTATATCAAACCTTTTTTTGGGGGAAAACAATATTTAATGTTAATTCAGCAGCAGATTGACAAAGTCATATTAGAGAGCACTCTTAACCAAATATGTACATGGCTAGTCTTGTGTTGGTGTCAATTGCTCTCTAATCCCTCTCTTAAGTCTATCACTTTCCAAGTTGTTCAACCAATGAGAAGAAACATAAAACACTCAAAAGTATATTATATTATATCTTATTAAATTAGACAAACAAAATAAAGGTATCCTTTGCCACGAAATAGAAGGGATTCCTCAAAGAAATATTATAAAATGAATGGGAAAAATTAGATATTAGATAGCATATTATCAAATTAAACGGAAAAGGTAGCCTTTGCACTACAAAGATATAAGGAATTTTTCAAACAAAGATGAACAAATCAATAAGAAAAGTTAGAAAGAGAAATATTAGCAATTAGATAGCAAGATGGAGGGGACTAATACGTTGTTCATGGAGGACTCTAATGTGTGAATTGCATAATTTTTGGCAATCACAAATGTGATTCCTTGACGTTTCATCTTATACAAAATTAAAACACACCAAATTCATTACATTTATTAAAAACAAAAAATTGATTCTTTGATTTTTGCAATATGTGATAAATACTACAATAAAATTAAGAAATTAAATTGACAAATGACTCACTCGGCACAAAGATTGAAAACCTTAGATAAGATATGTAGCACAAAATTACAAATTTAATTAAATTTTTTCACAATTTTGGTTATATATATATATATATATTTTTTTTTTTTTTTACAATTGAGTGTATCAACTCCCCCCTCAAAAAAGAAAAAAAGAAGAAAATAGAAGAAGAAGAGTGTATCAACTCAATCATTATGAAAAAATAAATGGATATAAACTACAAAAGAGGTCACCACCTTCCAAACAATAGTAACAAAAAACACTTAAAAAACACTCTTTATCCACTCATGTAAAAACACTTCCACTTTCCACTCTCCACTCTCCACTCTCCACACCCTCTCTTCATTCATCCCAACACAACACTTCTACCAGGTCCAAATGCAACTCCTCCAAACCCCTCATTTCTTCACCTTCCCTAAACCCCTAAACCCCATCTCCAAATCCCATCACCATATCCAACCATGTCGCTCTCCTCTCTTCCTTTCCAAAATCCCACTTCAACTTCATTTCTCCACCACCACCACCCGACATTGCTTCAGCTCCGACGAGTTCCCTGTAGACGAGACCTTCCTCTCAAACTACGGTCCCAAAGACAAAGAAACCGAAGACGAAGCTCGAATTCGCAACTGGGTCGAGCGAGATTGGGCTCCATGGGAAGAAATCCTAACCCCAGAAGCCCGTTTCGCTCGCTTAAGCCTCAACGAGGGTGAAGAAGTCCCTCTCCAATCCCCAGAAGCCATTGAAGCTTTCAAAATGCTCAAACCCAGTTACCGGAAAAAGAAAATGGAGGAGATGGGTCTCACTGAGGATGATTATTATAAAAAACAGTTTGATTATAAGGGTGAGGTACCTGAGCCTTTAGAGACTTTGTGGGCTACTCCAATGATTGCACAACACGTGGTGCCGAGGGATTGGCCGCCGCGGGGTTGGGAGGTGGATAAGAAGGAGCTTGAGTATATAAGGGAAGGTCATAAGTTGGAGGGTGTGAGGAGAGTTGGGTTGGAGGAGTTGGAGGAGGCACAAGTGGTGAGTAATGCTGAGGATGTGTGTTTTGATAGGTACAAGGTGTTTTTGAAGCAGTATAAGGAGTGGGTTGAGGCCAACAGGGATAGGTTGGAGGAAGAGTCTTATCAGGTAAGGAAATTTCTAAAGCTACTTTAAATTTCATGACTTTACAACACTGATGTGGAAATGAATATGATTGGTGACACTTCGATAACATGATAAATGAATCTCTCAATTACTTTTTAGTGATTGGTAACATATGAGTTTGTAAATCTTATGTGGAAAATTTTGTAGTCTCTCTAGCTTCATTCATAAGATAATGTGAGATTGGAAACAATGAAAGGGTAGAACTTATGTATAATTACTGTAGCTTAGGTTCACAATTAAATTCAACTATGTGGCTGAATTAGTCAATGCAGCACCTTTTTTCTGTAAAGACAATTAAATTCAATCAAGTGATTTATTGGTCAATGCAACCATATGTTAAATTTAATGGGAGTTTAAGGTATAGCATCTAATGAATTGTACCTAAGTTTTTCCCCAATGAAAAATTATAAAGATGGAAACTTTTGGTTGTGTTTCTTGTTTTATTGTGTTTAAGTGCTTATGTTTATTATGATGTTTTTGCGATTAAGGTGATGTAATTCATTTAATGCTAGCATGGTTTTATGGTTTGTTAGTAAGCGGGGTTGGACTGAGTTATTCATTTTGAGTTGGATTGAAGTTTATGTGAAAAAAATTTAGTGTAAAGTTGGCATTTTTGTGGGGATTGTAATAAAATTAGAAGGGTAATTATTTTTTAAATGTTTAAGGTAGCTTTGGGGGCTCTTTATATGTGGAATTGAAATATTTCATCCAAAAAAAAAAAGAAGAAAACTTTATGAATTTTGGAGTTTACAGCAATTAGGGATTATTAATTGAGGTTGATATTGTCAAATTGGCTTAAGTTTGCCATAAGTTTAGGATTTTGAATTTGTATATTGTATGGAGTCCAGCTGAAATATGTGGTTATGAATTTGATGAAATCGCCATTCATTTTGTGATAAGTATGTCAAATAAGTATATTCTGAATTTCTGATTAGTTGGCTACAAAATTGGCTGAAAGCTTTAGTCCATCTGGACGGATTGGGAGAATTAGGCATATACAGATTTAGAGTTTTCAAGATGTATGTTAGAATTATGATTAAATTTACCATTTCCTAACAACTTAAGTTTTGGGAGAATTAATAATTTAACATGATATCAGAGTAGGTGGTCCTGAGTTCAATCCTTATCTCCACTCTACCTTCCATCTAAAATGTCAAAAACCCATGTGTTGGGCCTCACTTATTAAGGGGTAGTTTAGGCCCACACGTGAGGGGAATGTTAGAATTATGGTTAAATGATTAAATTCATCATTTCCTAACAACTTAAGCTTTTGGGAGAATTGGTAATTTAACAATATATATTAAATTTATGTGCAATACTTGAAGCAACTAACTTTACTACTCTATTTTCTACAAGTTTGAGTTGTCCATGCAGGAGACTAATATGCATGTTCTTAATGCCTTTACAGTATGACCAAGATTACCATCCTGGTAGGAGGAAAAGAGGCAAGGACTACAAAGAAGGAATGGTAACATGGTCGCAAATTTTCTGTGTTTAGTTTAATTTGGATTGGGAGAAATGATGACATTTATGATCCTTGTTTTCTGCAGTATGAACTTCCTTTTTATTATCCAGGACAAGTAAGTTATTTTGCTCATTCTCTTTCCCTTGAGCAATCTCTCTCTCTCTCTCTTCCTACTGGAAATTGTACTTATAGGTCTCGTCCCAATAATGCATATATGGACTTGTGTGTCCTCACTACCATCCTCATTCTAGAAATATCATCTACTTGATGCTATATGCAATTTCATGGTATGGAAAGTCATTGTGGGAAATTTCTATGCAGATTTGTTCAGGGAAGGTGACTACCTTGCACCTTTATCAAGGAGCATTTGTTGACATTGGAGGTGTATATGATGGGTAATAATTCCCTATGCTGGTATTCATCATGGTTATGTTTTAGTAAAATATATCATACATACCTATGAGTAATGCAAAAGTTTACCTGTTAATTCATGTGTCTTGATTTGTTTCAGGTGGGTCCCTATAAAAGGTAATGATTGGTATTGGATTCGCCATCACATAAAAGTTGGTATGCATGTCATAGTTGAAATTCTGGTGAGTGTTTAAGACTATCAGTACTGGGCTAGTTCCCTACTACCCCACCCCCCACACACCCCCCCCCCCCCACCCCCCCACCCCCCTCCTTTTGTTTTTGGGAGTTGGGACCAATTATCCCTGAATATTGATTCCCTTTGTTTATACAGCATCCAGGGGTTAAAGTCATTATAAGAAATTGACCTTTTCACTAAGGTTCTCATTGTACATTTCATTGATTTTGCAGGCAAAGCGAGATCCTTATCGCTTTCGATTTCCTATTGAAATGCGTTTTGTTGATCCAAATATAGATCACCTGATGTATGTAATCCTGTACTTCTGACTATTCTCCACACCTTCAAGTCTATTTTAGAATATTACTGAGGTCAATCTCTATTCAGTCTAACGATAATTAATGATCTTATTTGATACTGTCTATAACTCCTAATTTGCTCACTCATTTATTTTTGAAACTTGTGTCCATACTTCCAGCTTTAACAGATTTGACTATCCGCCTATATTTCATCGTGATGATACTAATCTAGATGAATTACGGGTTTGTACCTTTCCTTTTATATAGTGCCACTATCTCTATTTTTCTACCTTTGATATGTCCGTAATAAGCTTATCATACCTTTACTCAAGTACATGGGTGGTTTACAAGAGACTACTAAAAATTAAAACCTAGGATTACACAAATCTTCTAAGTATTTGAGGCCAAATTAGTCTGTTGGACCCAGGATTTTAAGCTAGCGGGGCCGGAGTAAAAAAAAAAAAAAAAAAATCCAAATAGGCTTCCATATAGAATTAGAAAATTATAAATATACAAAATCGTTGTTTCTAAATACATTAAAATGTAATCATCTACCAATAAAGACAAACAAAAACAAAATATTTTTTTTTTTTAATCTAGGTTGGCTAGGATTTTTTTTTTTGTTAAAGTTAGAGCATTCATAGTGGTAGTGCTAAATATTTTAGCTTTTGGCACTTCAAAAAGTTACTTTATTTATTTTACCACCTCATTGTTCAATACACCCAATTAATATTAAATGTTCTATATTTTTTTTTATCACTTCATTTAAAATGATATAAATATCTCATTAAAATAATAAAGAAAGAGAATTTGAGTTTTTTAATTGAAGGTAAGAACTTGCTACAGTTAACTAGTATTTATACTAGTTTGCTGGAGTTGCAAAAAATTTAGCTTTAACTTTTCCAATAACATGATTTTTTGGTTCATTGGTGGTAAAATAGTTTTTTTGCTAAAATACAATCCCTGTTGTGAATGTTTTTATTGTTTTTGTTAAGTTTTCGAGTTTAATAGTTGCTATTTGGGTTAGGCTAGTTAGGTTGATTGGGGAGAAGGGGGCGTAACGTTTTCGAAGGGGGGCCCAACTACAAAAAAGAGATATATAATATCTATAAAAAAATAAAAAATTTTGGACCCAGGGGGGGCCGGGCCCTCTTGGGCTCCCACCTGGGTCCATCCCTGCTCCTAGCTCATTGGTTTATTTAAGAGGCAATGGAGAAGGTTTCCATTGTTCCAAACTTGTCAGTTTTGGATACATTTTATATAGGAAGTGGGGCAATCAATTTCTTGCATGTGCAATCTGCTTTAAGATTGTTTGTTCTTAAAATTTGTATTTTTTCAACCATCCCTATGCTTTTGATTTGAATGTCTCCGTTTGCAGCGTGATTGTGGAAGACCTCCGGTTCCTAGAAAAGATCCAGGAAGCAAACCGGAAGAGGAACCTTTGTTGTCAGATCACCCTTACGTTGATAAGGTATGTTTTTTTGCAAGGAATTCTTTTTTTGAGAAGTCACTATATTGTCAATGTTGTGATTCATTTATTTTCAATTGAAGCAAAGGGGCATATGCATACATATAAGAGAAAGGGAAATGTTAACAAGCACCATGCGGTGCTTGTTAAGATTTCCCTTTTTGGGTCTCATTTAAAAAACAAAAAAAAAATTGTCAAAAAGATTATCAAAAAAGATAAAAAATTACCAAAAAGCTGTCAAAAGTTACTTCAAAACCTGAAAAGTTGACACAATATGTGTTGTTAAGTATGGTGCCCATTAACACAACCTTAAGAGAAATGCTACGTTTACAACATTTTCACAACAAATCCTAAGTGGCAGGTTGTTATTAGTGAGGCAAAAAGTCATTTCAATGGTAAATTCAAATTATAAGTAATAACAACTAACCACCTATGATTTGTTGTGAAAGTATTGTGAAAATGTTGTAGACGTAGAACTTCTCTACACATAATGTTACATATTTATGGCAAGCCTCACTGAAATGCATATTCATACATGCGTACATTATGACTGCACCAGGAGCTGGTTGCCTATCACATAAGGAAATATTTTCTCTGTCAGTAGAATTTAGAAATTGTGGATGTACATATACATAATTTCATGTTATATGTGCTCCTTTCTCTATTAGAATTTAGACATGTAAGAAAGTTACGTAAGTGTATGTGAATGCATCATACATTTAAATTTCCTCCCTCCACATCTCTCTGCTAGCTCATGGGACTCTTTCCTTTTGATGTTTGCTACTGATTTCATATGCACATGCAGTTGCATGAACTCCCTAATGTCTTAATTCATTGAAGGCCAAAAAGAACAATGGAGTACATTATAGAGAAACATATAAAAACTATCTTGGTGGACCTTTCTCTTGTGTCTTTAGTTTTTAAATTCTTTGATTTGTTGCAAGTTATGACTGAGTTTCTGCTGTCTTTGAACAATTTTGTGTGTATGATCAATATTTACCATTGTCATGGTCATCACTGTGGACTTTCGATTATTTATTTATTTATTTATTTTTATGCAGTTGTGGCAGATACATAATGCTGAGCAGATGATTTTGGATGATTTGGAGGCTAATCCTGAGAAATACAAAGGCAAAAAATTATCTGAGTTAACCGATGATGAGGATTTTGATGAGGAAAACAGTGTCATACACACCAAAGCTTATTATAAGAAAGCTTTACTGCCAAAAGTGATTCTGGTGAGCACTTTTCTCCAGTCATTGTATTGACTTGTATGCTGTTGCATTCACCTGCTTTTTTATGTATGTTAATTGGCAGAAAACAAGCGTTAAAGAACTTAACTTGGAGCCTGCCTTTGCTGAGCGTCAGGTTAGCCGTTGCCTTAAGTTTTTGCATGTTTCTTGTTCAAAATGTTAGATTACCTCAACTATTTGATATTTATATTTTCTTTTCATGTTGCTTGATTTTCCATTGCTTTGAAATTTGAGAAGCTCCTTTCCGTTTCCTGTTCTTGTGGATACAGCACCATAATAAACTAAGAAGGGAAGCAGAGGAAAGAGGAGAGAAATACAAAATTGACAAGCTGAGACGAAATATTGAAATGGATGAGTATGACTTATTACATTGGCGTCGATCATTTGAAGAAAGGGAAGCTTTGATTAGAGACATCAGCTGGTATTCCCATTGGCATTATTATATTAATACTTGATATTAGATCTCTCACAATCTTATTGACCTCTCCTATTGGGTTCTCTTCATTATGGTGCCTGCAAATAAAGCATTTTATTTCAATTTGACCATCATACACTTGAGATTTCCAATTTCATATATACTGAATTGTGGGTAAGCTGGTCTGAATAATTAAGGTAGTCAACTTTTCCATAGAGAAAAGTAAGTGATGCTGACACGTACCTTTTCCACTGTTTGTTCCTGGAATAAAGTTCGTTTACCAGCATGATAATTGGATTTATATAATATAGAGGAAGCATTGATATATGGTGATTTGAGTTTCCACTCGTTATATTTAATTGTGCAACTGCAGAGATATCAAGCTAATTGTTAGACTGATCTTGTGCTTATGTGAGATCAGACTAAGTTTAGAATTTAGATAGCCCTGAGCCTTGTGATGGTCATTTAAATAAACTTAATTTAAGCAGCGCAACTAGGTTTAGAGGCATGCATTTAGTTCACAGAAGGTGGATTTCTACCTTACATTTTGGATCAAATATATTTAGAGAATACTGCAATGCAGTATCAGTGAACATTTTCAGACTAAAGAGTCCTAAAATGTATCTTGCTTTGCATTTACATGATATTCACTACCTTCTGTTACCGATTTGCTTTAGCTGTCCCTTTATATTCTCCTTTTACTTACTGAAAGCTGTACTGTTTTTTTCTTTGGCAGCCGTCAAGCTCTTGGTCTACCATTGGAAGAGCCAGGAAGGTATAAAGATGCCAGTTTCTTTGGGAAGGATAAATATGACCCTTCAAACCCTCTATATCGATATGACTACTGGGGAGAGCCCAAGAACTCAGAGGAGAGTAAGCAAGAGCGGATGACAGATGCCCACAACAAATCTATTGTGGGTAACGGCGTTGTCTGGTATGAAATGTCATATGATGATTGCATCAAGCAGAAGATGGAAAGAGAAGCTGAGGAACAGGCACAAAAACAAGCTGATCATGAAGATTCAAAAAGAGACCATGATGAGGATGAGGATAAGGATGATGATGATGATGAAGATGACGACGACGACGACGACGACGGCTATGATTTGTTTAGCATTTTACGAAACTATAATGTTGATGATTCAAACCAACCCCATGTTAATGGGACTGAATCTTCCAGAATGTCAGATGAGGGTATGTTTGAGGATTAGTTCATGGTATAAGCGAGTATTAGAGCATGGTTTTCTGTACAGTTGTTTATATAAATTGTTAATGAGGAAAACCCGTTTACGGTATTGAGAAATGCTCTTGTTTTTCCTTTTGGGGAGAGGGTCTTGAATATTATGTGAGGTTGTAAAGAGATACTTCTGGGGTATAACTTAGGTTCTTTAAGTTGTTAGCTTAGTTGGGGTTCGAGGGATGCCCTAGTGATTCCAACACCTCTTGCGGGGCCTGAGCACTGGGGTTCAAACCCCACCAACCGTCTTACCGTATGCTAAAAAAGAAAAAGATAAAAAAGAAGACAAGTTGTAAGTTAATAGTATTTTCTAATTGTCTTTGCTATTGATAAGTTACAAATATATATCCACTGAGGCTTGCATTACATGTATGGTCTCACTGTGTTTGACAGTTCTTTAAAAATTGCAAATTTATTTTTTATGTGTTGTTTAAGTTTCAAGTTTAAAAACTGTATCCATCTTACTCTAAATCAATGAACCGAACTAAAATTTAGGAAGGCCTAATTTCATTATTCAGATTTAAGAGAATCACAACAATCTTGTAAATCTTAGCTTCTGCATGACATTGCAATCTTAAAACTTTCATCTTTGGAATTTTTTGTGCTAGTGAGTCCGACCCATCACTATCAATCCTTGAAGGTTCAAACCGAACAAGTAAATGTTCTCATTGGGTTGCAAATAAGAAAAAATTACGAACAGATGTTGGTCTTGGGCCACCAATTCAATGCATATGAGGTATTTGCTGCATGCATGCCTTTTACAATGTGAGCCTCACATTTGTGAGATCCACTTGTTATGAGAGGCCCTTCGCATACGATGGATGAGATGATTATTGTGCATATCATGCAATTGTAACAAAACCCATTTAATACTAATAATGAGCCTCTACCTCCAATTGTAACACAGGTACTAACTACCAACCTTAAATTAGGGGGTAAAAATCAACATTTCCTATACTTCAAACACAAAACCTTCTTGCTTCTGCTTAACAATTACTGCTACAACCTAAAACTATATATATAATGAAAATTGATAAAAAGCCTTTTCAGTCAGTTTTCTTGTAAGATGAAGCTGGGCAAGGGTCTTGGGACAAAGCTGTCTACATCACCATTCCTCCATCAATGGTAAAGACCTGCAATAAAGCAATACAAGCATTAGAACCCCTAAACGGGAGTAAAATATCAAATGGTGGCCAAGAGAGAAAATATCATTTGCTAAACAATACCTGCCCAGTAATGTAACTGGCAGCTGGATTAAGCGCCAGGAATTCCACTAGTCCTGCAACTTCTTCAGGTTGGCCATATCGTCCTGCAAGGACAGTTAAAAATTTAGATAAGCAAGCATAGTATTAAGATCTGAAGCATTTCAATTTCACATAAATGATTGAATGCTAATAGTAAAATCAAAAAAGCACAATCATCTTATAGGATCTTGCTTCAACTATCAATTAGTTTATACCACTGGAACAAATGCAGAACAGCAGAAACATATGAAACTCTTATCCTGACATCACCCCCCCCCCCCCAAAAAAAAAAAACAAAAAAAAAAAAAGGAAATTCTTCTGTAGTTTTAATTGAACTTCCATGTTAAAGTTTTCCAACTGACTGAACTAAAATCAATGGACGACTGGGGCAAATCTGAAGGGCATGAGCTACAGGGTTTATCAATGAAATCACATCATAGTTGTTCCATTGCTTATAAATTTTCTCTTATAAATAATTCTTAAGTAATTACAATAGATTTCATAATAATGCTCAAACAAAAGTAGTGATATATGCAATTTTAATGATAAAGCAATACCACCATTAACCTTAAGAAGTTATCTTTTCATCTCACCTAAGGGGATGGTCTCCAAAATTTTCTTCTCTATGTCTTCTCCAAGCTTGGCAGTCATATCAGAGCAAATAAACCCAGGAGCCACAGCATTAACCTACAGAAAGAGAAGTTTTTCTTAGTTGCGATAGTCAAGTGGATGCAACATAAACCTGTGAATAAATGCTAACTAAACGAATAAATTATACTTGAATAGCACAGGAAGTAGCAATGGAAGTGTGTTGGAATATATCTTGTAACTCAAACATAAAGGTATTCATCCTAGATACTTACATTGATATTCCTGCTTGCATATTCCTTTGCAACACTCTTTGTAAACCCAATTACTCCAGCTTTTGCGGCACTGTAGTTAGCTTGTCCAGCATTGCCAACCAGACCAACAACAGATGCTATATTGATTATTCTTCCCTGAAAAACAAAGAGCATAATGCAAAGGATGTAGAAGCAAAAGAAGAATGACCTGGACATATAATTTCAAGTAAAATGTATAATTACTCAGACAAATAAATTTCAACTGCATTTGTCAACGAGAAAAGTCAAAACTATATTGATTGAGCTGAAGCCTAATTTAAATGCATGAATCACCAGATGAGGCTTTTAGTCTTGGTTTTTTCTTCTTCACTGTTTGTTGTTGAAATGTGTAAACAAAGATTAGCCTTTTGTTTTTTTTTTTTTTTTTTTTTAGCTATTCACAGTTATGAGGTACCTTACAAATGCTTGGCTTATGGGCCATGACCATATCTAGCTCCATCACCCCACTGAAGGACCCAATTCCACCATTATCCTCACTACAACTTGATCTATACATATTGAATCTACAGGTGTGTACTTTCTGTGTTACAATTGTACCGTTTCACAATATTATGAAGTTGTGACACCCTATTGGTTTTACATTGTGCCAATTCATTTGTTTAAATCATTTGTCTCTATTGTCAAAAACAAAAGCGCAGGTGATGAATACCTTTTTCTTTTTTATCATAATTTTGGTGGCAGCCTGCAAAAAGTATTAACAATGTAGGTCAAAAAACACAGAACCAAGCTTGAAAACACAAAAACGCTAGATAATCAGTCTCCTGAACACACACCTGTGTGCAGAGAAATAAACCAGTAAGATTCAGATCAATAACCTCCTGCCATTGGGATTTTTTCATTCTCATCAATAATCCATCTCGTGTTATACCTGAAAGATTTGCCAAACAATTGGTGGAAATTACCAAAAAAGAAAAGAATAGGTGAAATAATATTAACCTGCATTATTTATCAAGACATCAACTGTTCCCCAAGCATCAACCACCTGTAAATATGAGAGTTGAGTGACATTGCAATGCAAACAGTAATTGAAAGGCATTTCCATCACTGTAAAGTGCATTTTCTTACAGTTTTAATCATCGATTCCACATCTTCTTCTTTTGAAACATCACCCCCAAAAGTAAGAGCCTGACCACCACATGCCACTATCTGCAAGAAAAGACATAAGCATTCACTCTCTTGTGTAATCTCATGACTGCGTAACAACTTGGTTTAGTGGTGTAGCCACTTATTATTTATAAGCACAATTTTTTATTAAAGAATGATATAATGGAACAGTTACAATTAATAATCTGGCATTTCCAGATTACTGAAGCAGCAGTAAGTACACACAGCCACTAACCAAGGTGGCTGGAACTTATAAGCAATCAAAGATTGAGACAGCAAACCAAGAAATATATATATATATATATATAGACACACACAAAGAAGGAAAGAGAAACACAAACAGAAACAGAAAAAGAGAGCACACCTCCTTTGAAACTTCTTCAGCCTCCTTTGATGACCTTGAATAGTTTACAAGGACCTGTAACATGATGGAATTGAAACGTACAGGAGATATTCACCACTACAACTCTTATAAAGCTTGACAATGAGCATGATTGACCACCTTCACCCATATACCCAACCTTTATTATAACTAGCAAGTAGTAACAGTCTGAAAGCCAAACACATTTGAGATACCAAGTACCTTGTTCAGATTGAAGCTCTAGGAGCATAATATTCAAACAAATGGACATATATACTGATTAGAATAAAGCAATACATGAAGCATTCTCATCATTTCATTTGCATTATTCAGATAAAATAGATCAACATACAATTATGCTTCTTGGCATGCAACATTGTAACTCAAAGATGTGGTAAAAGCATAAAATCCAGTAATTAAACGTAATCCACATAAAATCGCCTACCTTACTTTTCTAAAGAACATGTGTTAGACATATCAAAGCCCAACGTCCAAGCCCATTCTAATTGTCTAGATTCAATATACTAAGAGCTACTTGTAGTGCAGGTAAAATGACCCTATGATTAGCAGCCTAGGTTTAGTCCTACTCTATGAAGCATGGATATTGACACTGACACAAGACAAGACATGGTGACACGTCAATTCTTAAAAAATTAGGACACGACACGGAGGGATACAGCAATTAATTAATTAATATATTTAGCTATATATATTTTTTATTTATATTCAAATTTTATATTTATTTATAGATACTCAATTTTCAAAATAACATAACGACTATCAAATTATTTAAAAACATATTTAAAATTAATAGAATAATTTTTTCAATAAAAAATTATTTTCTTTCTCCCAACATGACGAGGACACGCGTGCAGAAGTGTTCTTTACACCGACACGTTTGGGGTTTTGAAGTGTCCATGCTTCTTAGGTCCTATAAATTGTATATATACCCCAATGGACTCATTGTAACACAAAATTCTATAGTAAAGTTGTAAAGACTTAGCTTCTAAGGCCTTCTACATAAATTCGTTTTCTCTTCTCTCTCAATCCCAATTCCAACAACAAATTCTAACATAATATTAGATAGAGATAAGTCTCACCCCTTTTTTCTAACATGCTTCCAAACTTTGTATTGCATAAAAATCAAAACTCAAACTTTACCAGTAATTATACTTTCTTCCACTGAATTCACACACATATTTACACTTTTTCTATACCATCAAAATGCTAGTATATGTTTAGAATCAGAGATGAACTCTGTTTCAGTAGTTCAGGTTTCTCAAAGAGAGAGAGAGAGAGAGAGACCTTACAAGGAGCTTTTCCAAGAGACAAAGCAATGGCCTTGCCGATACCTCTAGAAGCTCCGGTGACAATAACAACCGGAGATTCCACATTCCGTTCGACACCTACACTCGATTCCTCTACCGCCGCAACTTGAGCTCTAACACCTGTGAGTTTTACCAAAACCTTATCAGCATTTGAGGCATACACACAGTCATAATAATAGAGCAATTGAGTTTGCGACATGTAAATTCAAAACTATGTAAGACCAGAGGAAGTTGTTGCGAATGGGAGGCTGTGGAGGACACGAGGCGATCGGAGAGAGGCGGACAGTGGAGGACGGAGGCTGCGGAGGTGAGACAATCGGCGGACGGAGGAGGAAGAGAGTTTCGCCGTGGAATTGAAGGCCATCGAAAAAGTGGCCGCCATTGAGAATCTGAGAAAGCTAAGTATAGTCGCCAGAGAGAGAGAGTTGCTCACAGTGCAGGCAAGTTTTTCTTTTTTCTTTTAAATACAGGTCATGATGGAGCTCATGTTATGAACTCAATTTTATAAATATATTCTAAGCTTGTTGGTTGATTAGCTTTTATTTTTGATTAATTTATTCTTTTTACTTAGCAATCTTTTTTTTTTTTTTTTTTGGTTGAATTAAAAAGGGGGTCTTCAGTGTGGGCTCATCGACTCCACGCCACGTGACGGTAATGAGTAATATTATGTGTACCACACAGGCTTTGCTGGGGTTATCGTTCAAACCACTCCTCTCTGGGTGCAAAACGTCAAGTCACACTCCCTAGTGGTACTGAGCAATCTTATTCGCAAGCTGATTCATAAGCACCTTATTATATTTAAGCTTAGCATGTTTATGGATCAAGAATAATATTGGACTTGAGTTTGATTCATTTTCTACAAAAATTCTTAGGTATTCTTAAAATATAATGAAATTGTATTTTCTCCTCTCAGATCCATAATAGATCCTATTATGAATTTAATGAGTAGACCTCACTAAGAATGTTAAATGAGTAAGCATCATTTTCCATGGTCTAAAAGTACCTACTAATTACTCCATTTTCTATATAAATTCGAAGCCGCCGAACTCCTACTTAAACATCTATTTATTATTAAATATAGATATTTTATTCTTTTATTAGTCTTTAAATATTATTTCTTTATTCATCTTTAATCTTCTTTCTCGTATATTTGTGTATGAGATAGAAAGAGATTATATGTAATTATGTATCTCTTTGTAACAATTCTCTCTCTCTCTCTCTCTCTCTCTCTCCTTATTCTATTTTAGGAATAATTTGATAGTCGGGGATTTAAACTCAAGACATTTCTATTAGAAACACACAAGAAAGTACCAATTATAGCATTAAGCTATAAGACGAGTCTTATGCGTAACACATTTGATAGAAGCATCAGAAGCAAGACATTACATGTTGAGGTTTTTCTTCGATTCAACTTGAGCACTTTTCAACAGGTGACTATGAATTGGTACAAGCGTCCGCAAGGAGTCTGGTCCTGTATAACCACACCCAACCACCACCACCCAACCCCCCCCCCCCCCCCTCTTCCGCGGGCGTCTCCTTCAACTCTACCCCTCTTTGGATTCCCCAGCCAAAATGCTCGGGCAATTTAAGGAAGAAATTAAAAAATACATGAAAAAACAAAAAAAACAAAACAAAACAAAATGCCATTTGTCTCAGCTTTTGAACATTTTACAATTGGTACTGGACCTCTACGGCTCTACCTTCACTAAAATTTAACACCACTAACTACATATACGAATTTCATTTTTACAAACAAAAATTGAATATCCTGATTGATACATCTCTTCCATCAAAAACCCACAGCACATCCCACCATGGGTGACAAAGTAATCATATGCCAATAATTCACACCTCATCCCAATCCAAAACCAAAAATTTATCTTAAAGAACCCAAACCCAAACCCCATTCCAAACCCATGGTTGTTGATCATGCTTCTTCTGTTTCATCTTGAAGCACACAATCAAATTGGCCCTTAAGCCAAAACAATGTAAATGGAGATCCAAGGTGCATGGCCAATGTTCCACAAGATCACCATTTTCAATTCTTGCTCCTCAATTGGTACCACTATTTGAAGAAATTAGTCAGTTAATCAATTTCTCCTTCCTCAACATCATCTGTTGGTTCTGGAGCACTCTTGGGCGGTTCAACTTCTTCTTCATCATCCTCATCATCCACCTTCATGTATAGTCCAAATTGTTCCAGAGGGTTATTCCCCTGCAGTTTGAAGTTATACACACCTTGAGACATGTCCGAGATTGTCTCTTCTCTAAAACTTGGTGCATCTTCATTATGTGAAGCCCTAAGCATTTCTAGATCTTCCAAAAAGTGACTGTTCTCATTGATTTCAACAGTCTTCTCCATCTGCAAAAAGCCAGAAATTTTTCTTTAAGCATTCAAGAAAAGGTTGTAGTTCACTTCTACCACATGGGCTGTACATCTTACCTTTAACAATGCCTGACGTGCAGCTTCTCTGTCCAGCTCCCTCTTCCTTTTGGCCTCAGCTGCAGCTTCTGCTTCGGCCTTCCTTCGAAACTCTTCAGCAGCCTTGGCCTCTGCTTGCAACCGTGCTTTTTCTAATGACAAAATACAGAGCAAAAATCAATATCTAGCATGGCTTAGTAATTGATTAGGATAGGCTCAAGGCATACAAAAATGCACATATGCACATTGATCACACAGAAGTGAGGCTTCAAGAAAAGTAGATGCTGACCTTCTTTCTGCCGCCTTTCAAGTTCCTCTCTCTCTAATCGAAGTTTTTCGGGATCCACCTTTTCACCCTGAACCCAGTATCAAACAGTAAATAACAAGTAAAATAAAGTACGGAAGACAGTTTGTAACATACATCTAGCTTCTAGCTTAATATAGGGTAACAATCCTATAGGAGCAACCAACCTTTTCAAGTGCCTTTTCTTGTGCTTTAAATATGGTGTCCACAAATCGACGCTTCAACAGAGCTGCACGATAAGCCTTGTTGTCGGGAGAGACTTGCCTCTTAGATGGAGCACTCTCCCCTATAATGTTACAGCATGAAGGGTGAGATGATGCCCCAAAACTAACAGCAGATAGTTTTCTGCATGATTTCATGCTTACCATCTTGATGGTCATCTGCCTCAGCAGAAATTGGCTTGGACTGGGAGTCCTGTTCAACTAACCCCATCCCATCTATTGAATCTGTACAAGAAATAGGCCATCAAGCTTCAGCACATTCACTATTCTAAAAAGAAGACAAATGCCACCATGTCATAATTGAAGCACATCCCATTTTACTATATAACCTAAAGACTCACTGTTTTCAATTTCTGCATCATCGGGATCACTTTCTTTCCGATATAGATTTGATCCAGAGCCCAAGTTTTCCTGCCACAGAAGAGATGAGAAAAATTCTCATTGTGAGAGAGAGAGAGAGAGAGAGAAAAAATTTCAATCAGCAGAACGCTCATATGAATTTTCCCAAGATATTATGACATACCTTAATTGCACTATCAGGAGCTGAAGCTTTAACAGCATCAGGTTCACTCCCAGAAGAACTGCCTGAATCTGAATCTGTAAAAAAGATAGTATACAAGAATTCAAAAAAAAGAAAAAAGAAAAAAAAAGGGAGCATCACATGTTAAACTAAAATAGTAACAAGTTATAGAACAATCATTCCAACTACAAGCACAATTACATAAAGGCCTATATAAATTTTCAAAAGCCCACTTTGGAAGATAGTTGATGAGCAACAGCTGAAACATATATTTCATTACCAGTATCAATGGCCATTCAATGCTCTCTTCCTCAGCTAAGAAATTTAATTCCTGATATATATATATATATATATATATTTTTTTTTTTTTTTCCTTCTAAAGAGCTCAATAAGTGCAAATAAGCATAACCTAAGAGAGGGAAATTCTTAGCTTGACCCCCAGCCTACCCTGTAAGTCAAAAAGTCATCAAAAAGTTTTAGGAATTAAATGCACTGTTAACATGTAGACATCTTTAGGTCCTGAAAATATATCCATTAGGACCTAGTCACATCAGCATGCAAATGCATTTCAACTTAAAATGTTAAGTGTCTGTGCATTAAAATAGTATATAAAACATCATTCATTCATTTCAATACAAACGGGCCCTGGACCTTCAACAACAAAGTTGCTGACAAAGCGCCCTCTGTAGGAGCTTCCAGTAAACAAAAGCCAATAACCACATTACATTCAGGGGAAAAGTAACAGGCCATATTCAATCTACAAGTAAAGTCTTTTCTTTGATAAGTCAAGTCATTACATGGCCTAAAGAACCACAAAACCAAGCTCTAGGGGAACTAAGCCGGGGCAGAACTACCTGCAACCTTGGGGGGCCCACACCCCCCCACCCCTCCTGCCTTAGAAAAAAAAAAAACAAAATGGTCCTCTTAAAAAAAGAATTTGAGAGAAATAATGAACTTTTCCTTGATTTCATTTTATTGAAAATTTTGCTCTTATATCAGTTAGTGTTTTTGTTCATTTATGGTTTTGAAAACTTCATCGGTTCCATCGTAATTTTTTTATTTACTTTGGTAGGCAATTTGGTAATTTATATTGAAAATAAAATTTTTAAGAATTTCACTATGGATCATAATAGATGAATTTAATTATATGAAAGATCAAACTAGACATTAGAGTTTAAAAAATGATAACAGCTCTTTAAAAATTAGTAAAATATATATACATCATAGTATTTGTTAATTATGACTTATTCTAGTATTACAAAATTAATATATATATATAGCACATTAGGGGTTTGTTTTGACTAAAGTATCAGTAGCATAATGTAAGTAATGAACTCCCAATTTAATAGTAACTAAATATATTTGATAAGGCAGAAAACAGACTTCAACTTATCAAAGGCACAATAGGAAATATTTATACGAAGAAAACCATATGTTTTTTTTCTTAGGTAAAGGAATGGTTTCCAGCTTTTTTTTTTTTTGAGAAAGGGGGGGTGGGGGGAAGGAGATTTTGGGAGGGGGTAGCAAATTTCAAATTTGGCAAGAGAAAAAAACGTTTCAAAGTGTGTATAAAAACTATAGAGTAAATAATATCTTCAACCATGTCTCTCAAACGAGAACTGATCTAAAATGGTTAAGCTTACAGGGAAATCCTCCACTCCACTCTCCAAATTTCAGTAAATTGAAAGCAAATTGTGAAACCAAAAAACAAATGAACAGTACACAGAAACACGAACCACTGGATGAAGACCCTGAATCACTACTGGAGCTACTTGAACTACTGCATTTACTGTTTCTATTTGCTGCATCTTTCTCTATCTCTACTGGAGGGTAACTTGAAACAGGAGGATCATTACCACCAACAATATCCACGTCCTCATCAACTGGGTCATTGCCTGAAAATATGAATGGATTTAGAATTAATACAGCCATTGCCTGATACACATTTTCAGCTGTTTGGTTATGAAGTTAAATAGAGAAAAAGAATAATAAATAACCTTTACATGGTTGTGTCGATGAATTGCTAATCCCTGACTCATTGTTAAGCTGCATCAAGAAAAGAAAACAACTATCAGATAAAAGTTGCATAAACAAAAAAGATGAATACAAGCAGGAAAGAAAGAAAGAAAGAAATACCTCCATTTCAGAAGGTTCGGCTTTCTGCTGGTTTTTCTGCTTCTCCAGCATGTAGTCATTTAAAAGCTTCCTTAGTGTGAACAGGGTATCATCACTGAGTTCATCAATACCGATTTCAATCTCATCCTCATCGGTTTGCTCATCACTATGTTGTCTCAAGAAATCAACAATATTTTCAGGCAACTCTGTCATCAAAGCCTGCAAATCTGCACCCACTTTCTGCTTCTGCTCAGCAGTCATAACCTGCTTCTGTTCAGCAGCCATTATCTGCCTAGCAGGCTCTGGCTTAACACTAGCATCATTCTGTGCCAGGGTTTTCTTCATTTTAGCAGGTGGAATTTGAGTAGTAGTTTCACTTTCTATTAGAACGGATTTTGATGAAGGCTGTGATTTCTCATCAATCCCAACTGTAAGCTTCTTCTCAATAGTTCTCCATCTTGTTTCAAAAAATTTACTTAGCGTTTTAGCCATACGATGAAAATCATTAGTGGAAGGGTTGTAAGTCAGAGCATTCGAGTAAGTAAGCCGCACATCTGCAGCAAAATCTGCTGGATTGGTATATTCACCTGAAGCCATCTTACTCTTAATTGTACCCAAATCCATTGGATGCTTAATGACAGCGAAATAATCTGGAATGTTAAACTTAACAACATCAACTGGTTCATTAAATACCCAACCAAACTGATGTGCCATCATACTCTCCAGCAATGTCTTACATCTTTCCATTACCGCATCAGTGGAAGTGCTTGCTGGTGCAGCCCCTTTCACAGTTTCAAAACGACCCGATGTACTCTTTTTCATACGGGAACCATTACGTCCTGGAGGAGGCCGTTTCTTGCCATGTGGGGCTGCAACTTCAGATGGCCTCTGAAATACATCTAGTTGAGGCCTCTTTTGCCCATCACTGCTGCTCCGGATATCACTAGACGGTGATAGTAAAATAGGATTTGCACTTATACTAGCAACTTTCCTCTGAAGAACCTGGATCTGTTCAAGTTCCAATTTCAACCTAAACTCTAAATCCTTCCTTTCAGTCCGTGACATCTTTGATATAGACATAACCTCCATGGGGATACCAAAATTATCATAACCATCCACATTCAAGCTAATGCATTTCCTCTTAGGGGCATATGAATCCTCAGGAACCGCGCTTACACGTCCTGAGATACCAAACCCTTCAGATTCACCCATCGTCTCAACAACGGCATGACGGTAATCTGGTACAAAACCAGTGGAAAGCCCTTTAGAGTACTTCCTTGACTTCCCCATTACTTGCAAATGCGAACACTGGGTCGATTCTTTCTGTCCAATGAACTCTATAGGAACAGTGGGTGCCATAAGATAAACCTCCAATAACTGCACATATCAACTGTGGCAATAAGCAATGTTCCCCCCTTGAAAAATCTGTCAGAAATTTCCCAGATATCCAAATCTGACAAATAATGCCAAAACCTGTATCAAATTTAAGACAATCCCATCATTACCCAATTGGGTTATTTCCCTTAATCCTCACAAATGATCTCAAAAACAAAACTTTAGCCCAAAAGAGCTCAACTTGTTCAGTTCTCTTCAATAACATTCGAGCTCAAGAATAAATAATAGTATGCCAAATTTTAAACTAGTTTTTTTTTTTTTTTTTTGTATTACAGTGTTCTTAATTCTCCAGCAAAACCAATCTCAAAATCCACCAAACGATAAATTACGATTGGGAACAAAACAACCCTAACCGTGACAAAATTTCAGAGACCCAATCCAAGCAATGCAAACCCCCCAAACACCCTAGAAAAATTTCCTCTTTTGGTAACTCTCGATCCAAACCTACAACCAAAACAACGAATCCAAAACTTATAAAGAAGCAAAAAAATCAAAAAATAAAAACCCTTAAAAACCCCAAAAAATGTAAGCCCTAGATCCGAATTCAATTGCAAGAACCGCACAAACACAATGCGAACGAAAAAAAAAAACGCAAAACGATTTAACACGCACACACAAAAACAAACAAAAACCCTAGAATTTTGCTTCGCTAAAGAATCCAATTTTCAAAACCTGGATCTCTCTCGCTCGCGCGCGCGCGCAAGCAAAAACGCCGTCCCCAATTTCCGCCACCACCACCACCACCACCACCGAAACCCTAGATTCCAAAAACCCCCCAATTTTTTTTTCTCTTCAGCCTCCTAAAAGCGAAAGCAAAAACACGAAGCAAAAGCGAAAGCGAAAGAGAGAGAGAGAGAAGAGAGAGAAAAAACTAATATGCTATTAAAATGCGTGAGATCGCTAAGAAGCTAGTACGCTTTATATAGGCACACACAGACTTCATTGCCCGCCGCTATTAAATCGATCCTGGCCGTTAGTTTCCCAAATCCAAATAGCATCGCACGGTTACTATTCGGACGTTGTTTTAGCACGTGAGATTCAGATCTGGCGGTGCTGGTGTGGAATAAAAAATTAAAAAAAAATCAAACTAAAAACTCTGCGAATTAATTAATTATTGGTAATTTTACGACCCTGGGCACACGCGCTCGAGTATGGAAACGCATGATACTCGCGATGTTATGGGGCACGGTGTGGGTTTGGCGGTTGAGGAGGACACGTGTGATGGTTTCTGACGCGAGTATAGGATTTTTTTCGTTTAGTTGAGAGTGTGAGAAGGTTAAGGTGAGATTTGTGCCGACCACATGTGTCGGTCTTGACTTTTTACCGCCACGTAATGCGCAAGTGAATCTACTTTTGTCCGTAGTTCACACGTGCTAGATTTCAACTTGACAGCTCAGAGATTATTATTACGGCGGGGAGTAAAAAAATCTTTATTATAATCAAAAATTTTTTTTACCTAATTACCCAAAAAGGGAAAAAACAATTTCCTTCTAGAATGATGAAAGACCAGCCCATTCAGGGTTTCTTGTGGTTGTAGGCTTAATGGGCTTTTTTGGATGAGGCCCAATAGAGTGTAAATTTCTCCACAACCTACTCAAAATTAGACATAAATAAGTAATCAAATTTTCTTTTCAAGGGAGACTTTTCTGCAAAAGTTTTAAGTGCAAAACTTGTATGTATGTGTGGGCCAGATTGATGGAAGACAAGCCCAATTTGGGTTTCGTATGGTTGTAGTAGGCTTAATGGAAAGCTTTTATGTTGATGGGCTATTTTTTATGAGGCCCAATTGGTATAGATTTTTTTTTTTTTTTTGGGGACAAGTGGATAGTTATAATGGAGGAGAAGAGATTAAATTCTAAATGTTTCAATAAAAAACACCATAATGTGTCAATTGATTTACAAGATTCATGTTGTTGATATAAATTTCTTCTTATTTATACTCCAATGTACTCGACATTAAGAATAACATATACTTTTTTTATTTTTGACAAATCGATAGTTACAATAAAAGAGAAGAAATTAAATTCTGAATGCTACAATAAGAAACACCATATTGTGTCAATTGAACTACAAGATTCACGTTGTTGGTATAAATTTCTTCTTATTTATACTCCAATGTACTCAACATTAGAAATAACATATACTCTTATTTTCCATTAAAGTGTGAGAGAAAGAACTTCGGTAAATTTGAAATTTTAGGGCATCTTGTGGGTGAGACTTATGTAGTAGTTATAAGAGCAAACATGTGTGTCTTAAATTAATCTTTGTCATTGAATAACGAACTTGAGTTCAAATCTAGTTTACACCCATAATCTATTGGTGTTTTCATCTAATGTAATTTTTTTTTTCCCGGAGTGGACCCCATAGAATCAAATTCGATTATATCCATAAAATATATATACTTCTTCACACAGGAAAGAGAAAACGCAATTACTATGAGATTTTTTTTTTTTTTTTTCTAATGTATCATAATCATCGGTTAAAGAGAAGGGGAGGGGAGGAGAAGGGAGTTGACTTTTCCTCACTTATAAAATTATTATTTAAAAAAATATTTAATTGAAGTTAATATTACCTTATATTTTGTATTGGTTTAGTATTTTTTTTTTTTTACATTTATCTATATTTTAAATTGTATTTTTTATTAAATTTATTTTAAAGATTTTTTAACTGCAATTATGGATGTGATTATAAATTTGTATCATGTCATTATATGTGTCATCTACTTTGATAGGGGTGGTAACTAGTAGTCCTTAAATTTTGCATTTATTTTCATGTTGGTCCTTTCTAGCAGTACCGAGTTAAAAAAGAATACAAATCCTTCTTATCAAAAAAAAAAAAAAAAAAAAAAAGAATACAAATCTTATGTATCACATTTTGTGTTCCACTTTATTTTCCACCAATCAAAATTTTTCATGTGTTTATTTTTTTTCCATTTTAAATTTTGTCTATTTTATAAAGAAAGTTAAACAAATATACAGCAAGTTGTGATTGATGGAACATAAAATTGAATACAAAAAATGGTACAGATGATTTGTATTCATTAACAAATCATTATTATTTCAGAACAAATTGGCATATTTTATTTTTATGTAATTTTTAATGTTATTTAGTTTTTCTTAAACAATTTTTAAAGTTACATAATTTTCTTATAGATTAAAGATATAATAAAAATGACACATTAACCAAAAACCAAATCTCTCATCACATTTCTCTCCATCTCTACCTCTCTATCTCTCTCCCTCTTTGCCACCCTAAGACACTACCTAAATCACCCTATCTCTTACAAAGGTTAATTGACAAGTTTAACTTATTTGGATTCCTCTCACTTTCACTTGTTGTCTTTCCGTCAAAGCCTTCAACTCAAGACCACATTCCTTTTCTTTTTTCTTTTCTTTTTTTTGATAAAAACACCAACTGCAATTTCAATAACTAGAACAAAAGTCCAAATTGGTTACATCCTTGAGAACTTGGTTTGATACAATAGGGGGGGTATCCTGATAACGCCTTAAAATGTATACTTGTTATATATTTATGTGGGCGTTATCTCCTTATTACTATGCTTAATTTGTATAATTAAGTCATGATTTGCATTAATCCCTATTATTTATCTTTACATAATTTCTTGAATAAGATGTCATTCATTGTGTGTAATTTTCTATTTACAGGAAATTATGTGAGAAAGATGAGTTTATAGGAATTTGTGAGAGAATGGAGGCCAAACTAGAATTAAAGTGAAGCTAAAGGACCATGTTTAAATATCTAAGGAGGTGCAGCTGGAGTGCTTGGATTATCTACCAAGATTGGAAGCTTCAAATAAGGAAAAAAATCAAAGGGGTAGAATCTGAAAAGGAAAAATCTGATTTGAGCACTAATCAGTATTTTGGGCGTATCTCTTTCCTCATAAATCCAATTGACACAAGGCCAGGTGGGTTGCAACCATGACTTAAATATCTACAACTTTCTAGTTTTGATTTTTTCGAAATTCTCAATTTTTGAAGGCCTAAATTAACTCACAAATTATCGCTGTAAACCTAGACGGAAATTAAAATAGAAAAGTTTTATTTTCTTTAGACACTTAGACATTAAGGTTTGGAAGGGAGGCTGTGAGAATGACTTTTGGGCAGAGAAAACCTTGTATTTTCCTTTCTCTAATGGCAGCCTAAACTCTTTGTTAGGGCTAGGGGTTATGTTTCTTCTATACGGTATGAATATTCAATGTGATTCTTTCTAGGATTTTATTAACGACATATTTGATTGTTCAATTAGATTTCTTTTGACGTATTAGTTCTTCCATGCTTTCAATAAGTTCAATCATGTTTTTCTTATTGTTTAGATGAATTTCTAATAGTTTCAAATAAAAAAAAGGTTTTAAAGTAAATGGGTTTTTCTGAAAACTTTTCTAACCGCATTATTTATCGAGGTTATAATGCGTTCTTGAATTGTCTCAGTTCAACCGAATCATAAGTTTTTAATTGTATAAGAACAATCAACTATGAAATATATATTTTCTTAGATCACAAAGAATCTCATATCGATATAGGGAAACACCTAGATGCCTTGGTATTTACATTATTGATTTAAATCAGTTTTTATTATTATTCTTGTTAACAATCACCAAGCAAAAATATTTTTCTTCTTCGCCCAAATTTAATTATATTGTTTTTGAATTTACCCAGCTCCTTGTGGTTCGACCTCGGTACTCCGAGAATTATATTGCTACGATCTCCTGCACTTGAGAGTAAGCAAGCATATCCTAGTTCCACCCAAATTATGCAGTCATCCACACATTTGGCAAACTTGGCTAAGAGATGAGCTGCCATGTTGCCATTTCTGCCTATATGGGAAGCCTCCCAGGATTGAAATTATTGCAGCCAAAAATTTGCCCCTTCAATCACCTTGCTGATCGAGCTTGGAGGGGGTCCAGCATCAGTAAAGGCCTTTACCACCTGCTGAGCATCTCCTTTAATGATAATCTCCTTGAGACTCAAATCATTGGCCAACAAAATACCTTCCTCAAATGCGTTTGCCTCAACCTCTAAAGGCCCCAAAGGAAGATGGTTTCTTTTACTTAATGCTCCCATGAGCTGACCCTTCACGTTTCTAATCACAACCCCAACAACACAACTACCTGAGTCCAAAAAGACAGCATCGTCCACATTGACTTTATACCAACCGTCTCTCGGTGGTCTTCATTGGGCTTTGGGTGGGCCAAGATTTCGGATTGAAGGACTAATAGTCTATTGGCACTCCTCAGTATAAATTTGGGCTTCCCCAGCAATTAGCTTAGGCTGTCTGCATTTCCCCTCATGCTTAAAGGCATTCCTGTTATTCCATATTTTCCAGGCTGTGATTGCAAAACACTCCCAATCTTGGACACTCTTAGTCTCCTTCAACCTCCACACCACATCAATGAACTCCATGGGGCAGTGGGGCAACTGCTTGGTTAACAACCCCAATTCCTTCCATACCTCTGAGGCAAACTTACAACCCTAAAGTATGCAACCCGAGGTTTCACACATACCGCACAATCCACAGCTATCCTCCACTATAACTTTCCTCGATGCAAGTCGATGATTTGTTGGAAGGATATTTTTGTAGGCTTTCCAAAGGAATTGCTTCACCTTGTTTAGATAGTCCAGCTACTATATGAATTTCCAGAATTCCTTCATTTTTGTTCTTTCCGAGGTACTCCCACTTTCTTCTTTCTTTTTTCCTTCCTTAAGAAGATTGGATGCCACTCCATAGGCACTTTTGACTGTGAAGGTGCCATTCTTAGTCCATGCCCAAACCAGCGAATCTTTAAGGAAAGTTGGACTGATAGCAATGCTCAAGACCACATTCCAAGACTTAAGGCAATGCTGGTTAATTAATCAAACTGCTATAAGAGCCCAATCGAGTCTATTATGTTACTTAAAGCCCAACACATATAACTACTCCTATAGGAACCGCTAGACATTTTTTTTTTTTTGTAGTGCAACAACAATGCTCATCGGTAACTTAGGGCTTCAAGAGTGGCAGCTGAAAGGTTTATGTGCGGTAATTGAGTAGGGCTTTAGAAGGCAAATTAAGAAAGGTGATTGTAATTTTGATCAAAGATGGTGAATATGTGCTAGTATTTGGTTTGGGAGGTTTGCATGTGGTGATTTGCGGGTAGCCGAATGTTTTGTGAGTTCAATTTGGATTTGTAGTGTTTATAGGTTTGGTCAAGAGTGAATTAGAGGCTGTTTGGATTTGGGTGTTTTCATCACTCATCACTGAGTATTTATCGCCTATCACTCAAAATTGGTGGGTTCCACGGAGCAAACACTTGCTTGGATTTGTTCTTAGTTTTTGTTTTCATCACTCAATTCTCACTAAATTGAGTGATGAGTTAAAGAATCTGGAAACAAGTTTTAGGTATTTTCAAGTTATTGGAATATAGTTATGGTGGCATTTTGGTAAGTTCACTCAACTAATGGACCCCATGGTCAGTGTATAGTCATTTCAATGCCAACCTTTACTCCTCCAACGACTCTCTTCATACCAGACCAAACCCTTTTCTCTTTTTTTAAGTTCTTTCTCTCCTCTTCCCAAGCTGGCCTTTCCATACCCACTAGTAGCTACTCTCTTTAATCCCGGTTTGCCATTCCAGCTGAAGAGAGGAACGGGTTTTGCCTGACTTCTCCATCTAAACTTTGGCAGTGGGTCTTCATTAGTTCAGATCATCAGTACACCATGACCTTCACTGTCAATGAATCGAAAAGGAAATTACAAGCACCAAACCCATATAAAGGAAACCCATCAGCATTTACACAACTCATCACCGATATACCCACAAAATTCCTAACTTAAACTAACTCAAACCGGAGAGATGTATAGAGCCACAATAACAAAATAAAGGAGGGCGAAGCATAGTATTGAAGACTAAGGAGGAAGGAGGCGATGAGAGCAATTTGGGTTCGGTGAATGGATGAAGAGGGAGGCGATGAATGGTGCTTGAGAGCAATTTGGGTTCCGTGAGTTTGGGTATTGGGGGTTGAAGGAAAAAAAAGAAATAAGAAGCTCTTGGTTCGGTTTTTTATCATCTATGAGACTTGATGAGAAATAATTGACAACAAATAAGGGAATTTGAGGAAAACTCAGATGAGAAATTGAGCTCGGCATAGCAATACACCTACTAGGTACTACTAAAATTTGTAGTCTTTTATAGAGAATACCAAACATAATTTTGACTCACCGGTGTTTGGCTATGTAAGCTTCAACTATAGGAAGAACCCTATTCTAGATATTGATGGAGAACAGCTTCAATTTGATAATAAAGGTTGTATCTTGCTTCATTGGCCACCCTTTATGATAGTGACTAGAGATGCCCCAGGCACACAAAAAGTTAAAAACCCTGAAACTTTGAGCTCTGGGTTAGGTGAGTTTAGATATTGGGAGTTGAAGGAAAAAAAAAGCGACAGTATTTATCTCGAGACCTTTTGTTGGGGTCTCCTTTCAACTTGCCAGGAAAAGTGAGGGATCCTTCATCTTTGATTTGCATTGGGACTTGGTCTATTGGGGCTGTAAGCGGGGTGAAATTTGTGAACCTCGCTACTGGTGGTTTAGAGCGTCTGTCTTACCTTCTGTTTCCTGTCCTAGCGGACTTTCGCCCCCTATCTTGATGCATGTCTTCCTGTCTTTCCCTCTTTTTGGACAGCTTTTCTTCTCGGGCCGAAAGTGCGTCTTCTGCGTTCATGTACTTAGTTGCCCTGTAAAGCACATCGGACATGGTTTTTGGGTCATTCTTGTATAAGGAAAATAGGAACTTACCCTTCCGTAGCCCGTTCGTGAACGCGTCTACAAGTATTTTATCGTCTGCTTCATCAATTGAAAGTGCCTCCTTGTTAAAACGGGCGATATATGACCTTAGTGTTTCGTCTTCTCTCTATCTTATGTTCATCAGACACTCGGTGGACTTCTTATACCTGTGCCTTCCGATGAAATGCGAAGTAAATTGAGCACTTAACTCCTTAAAAGTACTGATTGAGCCTAGTGTCAACTTGCTAAACCAGACCCTAGCGGAGCCCCTCAATGTCGTAGGGATGGCCCTACACACTATTTCATCCGCTATTCCTTGTAGGTGCATCAACGTCTTAAAGGTCTCCAGATGATCCAACGTGTCCTTAGATTCGTCGTAGCTTTCGATCTGTGGCATACAGAATTTTGGAGGAAAGGGATACGAATTGACGGACATTGTGAATGGCAAGTCCGTCCGATGAACCAGATCATCGAGGTCGTTGGACACTCGTCCTTTGAGAGCATTCATCATAAAGTCCATGCGCTCCTTCATCATTTGCATCTCTGCGACTACATGAGACGGGACTTGATCTGCAGTTGATGGTCAGTTCATAATGCCGTTCGGGCTTGCTTTGGGCGTTGCTACCTTTCAGCCCCTGCTGGTTTCTCCTTTCGGCGCTGCTGGCTTCCTACTCTTCCTCCTAAGTGTTGAGTGTTGCGTTCTTCTAGCGCAATTGCTCCTCTAGGTCGTGGTTACGTTTCGTGAGGCGTTCTACCGCTGCTGCGAGAGTTTGAACCTGCATCTCAAGAGCTGTGGTGTGTGTTTCTCCTTGATCATTCGTCGTGGTCACCATCGAGCGTGTGAGTACCATGCAACTTTTTGTTTAGAAAGCTCAAAGTTATAACTTTTCTTTGCGCTTCCTACAGACGGCACCAACTGATGATGCTCCAAATATCGTCAGTAAGCTACAAGGTTCTCTCGCCCACACTCGATGCAACCTGCACAACACAAAACAAGAAATACCTTGAAAGGTACTGGTGTGGTACTGGCCAAAGACCCTCCGAAAGTTAAGTTAGAAAATGCTCACAACCCTAGAGTACTAGAGTTGGAGGATAGTATGCGTACCTTTACTTGTGAGAGCTATTGGGATTTTTATAGTGGTCTACAACCGACCTTCTTTTCTTGTATAAGAAGTCTTTTACTTATAGGACTTTCTTTTAATTGGGCGAATATGTGGAATTCCCTTTATATTTGGATTCTATTTCTATTGGGATTCTACATACTCTAACTATACGTGAGATGCAAGTTATTTCTGTTTATAAAGTGATGACAAACGTACCTCGAACTCGTCTACATCATGCCCGTTCACTCTGGATCTGTCCACTCCAGGTACATACATTTATACCTGTCATCTCAATTAAGATCCGTTCGTCATATTGAATTTTATCCTCTTCAGTTTTAATGGCTAATGATTGTTTATGGACGGAAAGATGAATTCGGCAACAAATATGAACTTTAGGAACAAAAATATCACAATATAAAACTTTAGGGACAAAAATAACAACTGACTCAAGTTTAAACTGTACTTTACAACTAAAACCAATTTAATTATAATAGAAACAATAAGATTATAAACTAAGTTGGCTCACTCTAGAAAGTGTTTATCATTCATTATCTTATACATAAAGAATATAATATGATGACGATATTGAGGATGAATGGATGATAACTAATCAAGCTTAATACATTATTATTTAAGTTACCTAACAAAAGATAGGTATTTAAACCCATAATCCCATTTAAAAATAAGGGCAAAATGACATATTCATGCCTTTCTTTTTGTGTTTTGGCCCTGTTTCATTTTCCTACCTGACTTTTCAAAGGGTCAGAGGTTTAGAAAGATTCAAAAATAACCTTCGAGAAAATGGCATTTCTAAATTCTTAAGAGTTCTTATCAGGGAAGTTGATACCGTACCGTACCGGCCGGTACATACCGTACCGGCCTCGTACCGGTACAAGTACCCCCCTATTTTGTACCGGAAAAAATACCGGCTGTACCGACCTCGTACCGGCCGTACTGGCGAATTCCGGCCGTACCGGACTGGAACACAAAATGCTGTGTTTTTTTTTTTTTTTTTGGTAACTGTGGCAATTTTTTAAGGGCAAGATAGTAATACTCATATATATTATGGTCCTGAAATAGATCCTTTTGATGGATGGGAGTAGATGATCCTATGTAGTTTGTGTTAACTTAATTATTTGTGTTATTTGTTTTCTTTGTATGCAATGAACAATTAAATTATTTGTTTTTTATATTGTGTTTTTTTTTTCTTTGTATGCAATGAATAATTGAAGTAATGTTTTATTGTAAACAGGAGGTAATATTTTATGATAAATAGAGATTGTGTGTGTGTGTGTGTGTATTAAATATGAAAAATAGCGGTAAACCCGAAACGGTACGCCGGTATTGACCGGTATCCGAAATATACCGTACCGGTGACCAAACCGGTACAGCCTTCGATACGATATTGACTACCTTGGTTCTTATCTCCTTTTTCTGTAACCGGTAGATCTAGCTAGAGGAGATTTGATTAAATTATTAAGGCATCACCCATCAGAGTTTAAACTATTTCAAAAGAATTGCTCTTTTAGAATTAGATCTAGACTATGCTTAATTCGATTGGTACAAGCTCCCCCCACGTGGCATATCACGGATATGTTGGACCACAAAGAGTCCAATCAATCTACCTACACAACTTTTGTAAAAGATACAAAACCCCTACTAATCTATTCATATTTTCTCCTTATTCTTGCAATTTAATCATATATCTTAACGACCATTTAGATTTGTATCTATATTATCATATACGTACTTCTAAGTCATATTCATTTAAATATTTTGTACTAAACTCAATATTTTATTTTTTTATATGAAATAAGATTGGATTGCACAAGCAATACATGTTCTGGCTACTATATAGCTCAAATTAAATTACTGACTAATAGCCATTAATTTGTCAAGAACTTTATAGCCCAATTGGTATTTCTTTATATTTTTAATGAAAATATCTAAAGTTTAAATCACCCCTCTTTTATTATAATTATCAAATTATAAATAAATAAATAATACTTGATCAATCCTATTTTGTTAGATTGATTAAAACATCATCTCATTTTTCACTTTCCCCACTCCACTATAAAATAAAGGATTTATTACAGTGAGGGTTTGTGACAACACACATTCACCTTAGCATCAAGATTTTATGGTTAGATATATTTTGTTCAAGATTTTATGGCTATAAATATTTTGTTATTGGGAAAAGTTAATAATACTTTAAAAGCATTCTTATAAGAAAATGAAAAAAATGTAACTAAACAACTTTTTGTATTTTTCATAAAAGTGGTATTAAAAAATGATCTATTAATTTTATTTGTTAACCCTCTCCACCACAGGAAGATACCATCTAGTATTTATTCAATACTCACAAAAAAAAAAAAAAAATCTCTATTCCTTCCTTCTTTTTTAAGAAAATAATAAAAAAGAAAAAAAAATATATTCGTTAATTCGTCACTAAGATCCGAATCCAAGAATCTCTCCCAGAAAATCAAGGCATCAATACCATATATGAAACTAAGATAGTAAGATAATATACCATTGTTGCGGAAAGGTAAAAAAGGGTTGAAGAGAGAGAACGATGTTCATGCAGCTACGTGGTGCAATAGAGATTGAGGTAGGAGAGAGTTGAAGAACAAACATAGTAAAAGCAAAGTGATCATACCTATCACCTCACCACTTCACCAGCCACTTAGCCAACAAAAGATTATTCAAAAGATTTCAAGATATTAGTATTACACACCCAACTTCTCTCATCCACCTGTCCCTAGTCGGCACACACACATGTACTCATCTCTCTATTCCCAACCTCCCCTAAAAAATCTACCGTTCTTTCTTTGCTCTTTCACTATATTCTTTCTCTCTCTCTCTCTCTCTCTCTGCAAAAACTAACTTCCCAAACTATTAGAACCCATTGAAAACGAGTCCCCTCTGGCCCTATCTACACCATAACTAAGTCCCTTTATATAGTTTTAATGTGATTTCAATATAGGTCACAAATCACAATATATAATATAAAACCAAATGACAGAGAACAAAGGTACTATAAAATTACATGAGAGAATTAGTTTTTAAATTCACTTCTGAACAAAAGAACAGTCATACAGATTAACACACAACAAAACACCTGGAATAGCTAGGTATTAAAGAGACAAGAACGTGGAAGAACAGTAAAAAGTTGAACAAAAAAAGAAGATACATCATCATCAACAGCCCAAAAATATTCACATTTATGAAAAGAAAAAAGAGTAATAAGGTACCACAGGTCCAAAGCTTAGTACTTGTTATACATATATATGTTAATGATCAGAATCAGACGGCTATTAGCGACCCAAAGAGAGGGCGGCCTTGACGTCCAACCTCCATGCATAACCAGCACCGTCCATTCTCCACACATCACAAGGCAGTGTGATCGAGCTCCTCTCCTTCCCACACGTGTCGTACTGGACCAGCCTCACCCTGCACGTGAACGACATGTAGCTTAGCGTTCTCGCTATTATCTCTTTCAAACTCTCTTCCTTTATCACCAACCTTACCGCCACCTCCTGATGATGATCATGATCTTCATGATCATGATGGCCCACCATCATCATCTTCCTGTAGGCCCCATTAGTCCACGTCACCCTCCCCAACCCATCAGATACAAACCCGGGACACGTGTCCCTCTCCAAACTCATCCTCCTCTCCTCATCTGTACTCCCTAGCTGCCCATCCACCGTCCACGTGTCCGTCACACATTCCACGATCACACACGACCCCACCCCCATCACCACCGTCCGATCTGATGACCAAAACCCCACCTCCTGGTTGCTGTTATTGTTTTTCCCATCAAAGCTCAGCGACATAGGCAAGTTAGCCCTAGCTGATGCCTCTTTCTTCTCCACCGGAGGAGACAGCCTCGCCGGCGAGTCCTTCCGGTCAGGCGTCTCCGGCAACAAAGGCAGAGTCACCACCTCCGGCGAAGCCTTTCTCTTTTTACTATTGCACCGCTTATTACTACTACTATTACCACTGCTACTACTTCCACTACTATTACTACTATTACTGTTATTGCTTTTCACGTACTTCCTCTTCCCTCTACCACTACATTTCACGTACACGTCAGCTTTCTCCGGCGAGGAACCGCCTGATGATCCAGCTCCGGCAGCCGGCTTAGGCGCTATTGGCCGGAACCTTAGCATTATCATATCCATCTTGGACATATCGTAAACCCCATTAGCACCATACCTCGCTATACAACACCCTCCTCTCCCATCCATCGTTCTCTCTCTTTCAGCGTCTTTTGTCTTTATCTTTCTCTAGCAAAAACGCAGCGTTTTTCAACTGGGTTTTGAGTTTGGAACTGGGACTGGGTATTTATAGGGAGATGAGGTCGCGACACGTGTGATGTGGAATACGTACGCTACAGTGGTTTGTACAGCGCAGTGTGGGATTGGTTGAGAGAGGCAACGTGGAGGCTCTGTAGTGAGGGAAGGGAAGACTGGGGGGGTGTGGGGTCCACGGACAGCTTGAGTTTCTGATTGGGCCCCACGAGGGGACCAATGGGAGAGCGAGAAGTGTCGGGTGCTAGACACAACAAAGGGGCACGTAAGCGTTTTTATTATTGGTGTGAGTCTCGGGCAATGTGTAACTTTGGGGTCATGGGGTGTAGTAGGTACTAGTAGTAGTAGGGTTTTGATTTCGAGAGGTAGTGTATGAGTTTTTTGGGGGTTCCAGAAGGTGGACACGTGGGCCAATTGAAGAGGGATTGTGATTGTGCCATGTGGAGCGTTTGATAGAAGATTTTTGATGTTTTGGACCGTTGGATTTTCCTTTTTCTTTTTTTTATAGAAAGCTTTGGACCGTTGGATTGGTTGGGATGAGAGAGGATTTTTTTTTTCCTCTTTGGTCTCCGTGATTGGGGAAAGGGAAAGTAAAAAAAAAAAAAAAAAAAAAAGGAAAAAAAGTGGCTCTTTACTCTTTAATTGTTTTTTTTTTTTTTTGGTTGAGGAAATGGGTCTTTACTCTTTAATGCCCCTTAACTATCTTTATTTAATTTGGAGTACAGAAATAGCCTTTGTGTTTGATACTATTTTTTAGCATGCCTTTGATGGTAATGGATATTTTGGGATATGTCTGCCTTGCCTCTAAAGTGGCAAGTAGGAATTTCTGCTTGTTGGAAATCGGAATCAGCCTGTGAAATTGTGAATCTATCTTGAGCCTCTACAAGTCTAGAGTAAAAAAAAATCATAAAAAAAATACTTATAAATAACTACTGATTTAATTAGTTGTCATATAAAAAAAGTGGTAGTGGAAGATCTAAATAAAAATTTATTAACTCAGTTATTATGAAAATGTTACATGAATAACATTACTCATTTACAAAACACTGCTTCATGTTGTTATTTTAAGAGATACAAAGGGAGATTAGCAACTTTTTTGGGGGTATTGATCTACAAGTGAGAGACAATATATTGCCAGCTACAGGGCTACAAAGATAAGATCCCCCCATAAGTTGGTACACCTTTTGAAGTGAACAAAACAGTTTTCTTTTTTGTAGGTTTGCTGACTTTCTTTAATATTTTTGTTTGATTGTTGACCAGTACTATCCAAAATGCATATGCTTGGTCACACCAATTTTTTCTTTTTGCGTGATTCATATTAGGATGGGTCTAGTACGTAACATGACAACACATGCAAATGAGTTTATGACATCCGATAAGATCGAAACGATACGTTGTTGTAGTATGTTTGCTCCAATAATAGCCAATCACTTGATGTTAACATCATTGTGTTGTTCACAAGTGTGCATTCAGTTAATCATATCCAACATTATTTTTGTTGTAGATGTTGTTGTTCCAAAGATCATATCCAATCAATCACTTGAAGTCACTAGTCACTACAAAGCAGGATGTACAAAATAGGTTAAAAAATTTTGTAGTGGTTATGATCTATTATTATTTACTACTACTAATTAGGGTTATAAACAAACTGAGTAGTTTTTTGATATGTTAAACAATATTTTTTTTAATAACAAATATCATTATATATAATAGAAAGGAGAAATAAGAGCATCCACAGCAGTGGATGTAAAATCCACTCATCTAAAAGTCACTTTATCTATAATTTTAGCTATTACTCCTTCACACTCCACAGCAGTTCATCTATATTTTTAGCTATTTGATTAAAATAATGCAAAAAACTCATTACAATAATAATAAAAATTTTTACAGCAAACTTTAGCACAACCATCACCACCACCACAGCACAACCATCACCACCACCGCCACCACCACAGCAAACTTCAGCAGATCACAGCAGAAAAAAAAAAAAAAAAAAAAAAAAAAAAAAAAAAAAAAAAAAAAAAAAAACAAAAACACAAACAAAAACAAAAACACAAACAAAAACCCAACGAAATCCAAAGAAACTGACGGTGAAGATCAGTGAGATGGACGGTGAAGATCAGTGAGATCAGTCCACAGCCACAAATCGGACCCACGCCGATACGACCCACCACCAGCAAAACGACCCACCACCACCACCATCTCCACCGTGACCCTTGAAATCCAACAACCCAAACGCCAAAACCCACCAAACCCAAATCCAGCTACCCAAACGTCGAAACCACACACCGATCTCAACCCCGATACCAACGCATACCGATCTCAACCCCGATACCAACGCATACCGATCTCACCGGAGTGACAGAGAGAGAGAGAGAAAGAGGCACGGTGTGATAAAAGAATGAAAAAAAAAGGAGCGAACCGGCGGCGGTAAACAGAGACTGGAGCTGAGAGAGGAGCTTGAGAGAGACGAGAGCTTCAGAGTGAGATGAGAGTGAACGAGAAAGAGAGAGACAAAGTCACGGTGATGAGCGGCTGGGACGGCGACGAGAGATGAGGGCTTGAGAGATGAGCGGCTGGGACGGCGACGGCTGGGACGGTGGGACGGCGAGAGATGAGGGAGCTTGAGAGATGAGAGCTTGAGAAGAGAGTGGTGTCTGAGATTGAGAGGAGAGTGATTTGAGAGGAGAGAGTGACCGAATAAAAGAAAGGAGAAAAAAAATCGGGGGATTAAAATAGAATTTTTTAATTATAGAAGAGTGCTACAGTGCACATCTATAAATAGATGTGCACTGTAGCACTTTAGTTATATTTTTAACTTTTGCCTCCACTGCTGCAGCCCCTCTTTTATGTTAAACATCTATAATTTTAGCAATATAACTATTTAGCACCACTGCTGTGAGTGCTCTAAGGGGCATTCGTCGAGGTAAATGGAGGCCTCCTCCATTGGCTGCCACAGCCAAAACTTGTACTACACTATTTCAAATAAAAGCTATGCATCCAAAAGAAATATTTATAAAAATAAAAATAAAAAACAAAAAGTTCTCATATTTCATCAAACATCAATCCCATTTCTAAGAAGTATTATTGTTCTCTTGAACGTTGAATTATTTGCGAAAAGAGTGAATAATTCAATAATTATAATGGGGAGGAGAGATTAATTTTAACCCTGAACGTCTTGGATTTAGCTTAGAAACATGAGTTGGGTTAGAAAAGAAAATTATTTTAATTGTGACTGGGCTTCCATTCGTGTCTATACTCTATAATTGTTTGAAAGGAAAGAGTGAGTATTTTTTTTATTTTTTTGGAAAGAAAATTGTGAGTGATAATAGAATATAAAAAAGGCCGTAACAAAAATTCAAAAGAATCAAAACATTTGAATATAGAATTGTTTCCAATAATGAAAGTTCACATATAAATAGAAGGGACCTTATCTACACAATGACATCATATATGGGGCTATGGACGTTACAGGAAAGCATAAATTCTCTATTATATTATGGTAGTGTAAATAAATATCTCATACGTACCTACATAAATAAAACACTTCTTAAACCTAAAATCAGCATCCCCAATAGTATTGATTCACAAAAATCAGAAGATATGACTGATTTAAAGTCGTAGCAATTCAATGACAAGTAGTCCCCTCTTAAATGGAGTTTTTTGTGAGACAACGATTCTTTCATTCCATTTATTTTATTCATCATATAATATTATTATTCTTTTTTTGGGTGATGCTGAGGTAACGTACGGTTCAATTGACTGAGAATAAATTTATTCAGACTTCAATTGGAAAAAGAATGCACATATAATCGTGAAGTGAAGGGAACTCAAAATATTATGATTTTAGTTTGTTAGCATATTTCATGTCAAAATTTACATCTAATTGTTGAGTACTTAATTTCATTGTAGCATGTACATTTTGGGTTGATATCTAATGGGTTGAACCTTGAAGAGGTCAAAAGCTAGAGATTAGAGCTATAGTCTACAAAATCTCAGTTGAGTGAAATTGTAAGGGTCAAAGGAGTTAAGCTTTTTGAAAATTAGTTGCACAAGCAACAATCTCGCCTCTCTCCCATCTCTCACCTCGGTTGAGTGAGATTGTCAAAACCTGAGACAAATTTGTTATTCCCTTTTTTGTTGTTCCTATCTTCATACCTCTACATATAATACTCATTTCCCACCTATATTGAAGAGTTAGAGAGAGAGAGAGTCCGAAGACCTTAGAGCTAAAATACATCTCTTCTCTACACATTTTCCCTCTTAAATTGCCAAATTGTATGAGTGGAGATTAAAGTTAATAAACAAAAAGAATCCTTCAGAGTTCCTGTTGTTGTTTGGTGCTTTGGGAATCATTGGAGCAATTCCAAAATCTCCAGGAGGCTTGGTCTCACGATTGGCAGCCCAACTCTCTGGTGACTAATAAGATGAAAAGATTTAAGGAATCAATTGTACTACAACTATTTTTATTTAGTGGACCATTTGGTACTATAGGCAAAGGAAATTTTTTTTGCTTGATTTTGAGTTTTCTATGTATTTGGGGTGCTTGCATTCTAATTGGGATTTTCTATAATATTTTTATGTTCATGAATATGTCAATTGGCTAATCATTTAAACAATTGAACTTAATTTTGTAAATAGCTTAAAATTGGCATAAGCTGTAAAATCGGGGTCTAAAAGTTTTACTCTCACAAAACATAAGTGCCATATATGTTCGAATTTGAAGTATGTACATTTGAATTGTTGGTATGTTGAACATCTTATTTTGTAATATTAGATATAAATATAATAGTTATACCATTTTCTTGGGTTGAGATTACTTTAAACTATTCATTTATTTTGAGTGCATATCAGAGTAGGTGATTGTATGGGGAGTATTTGAACTCTTGGCCCAAAAAGTGTATGGACGCAAGCCCAAAAAACCCAAACAATAAAATTGTAGAGAAGTGGGTTGGAAAACTGAGCTGTAGTGAAATCAGTGATGGGCCAGTAGGTTTAGTCAACAAAGAAAGATGACAAATATTTTATATCAGAAAATGTCCTTGGCCAAATCAGAGGAGATTGGTTCTTTTGTTTTGCCCTTTCAGTTCTATTACAAGACTTCTCTCTCTCTCTCTCTCTCTCTCTCTCTTCTTCCTTTCTCTCTCTTTTTCTTCTTCCTTTCTTCTTTAGGGGTCTCTTATATTATATACCCCCTTCTTGATAATCCTGAGCCTTCACTTGTTGGCCATCCAAGTTACCACTTGAGTACCTGTCTCATTAGTCACCCCTTCTGACTCCCTGTAAGTTGTGGTTGCCAATGTAGCACTGTTCAAGTGTCTTCTCCTCATAAATGTAACCAGAAAAGTAGCTGCAGCGCATTAAATGTGGTAGTAATAGCTTTCCCTTAGGTACCTCCTAGTTTCCACTTGTTGGTGCGCTCGAGGTGTACGTACCTGTCGCCGGAGCTTTTTAGAAGCTCACCTTGGTTCGTGAGATCCAAATCTAGCCCATGTTTAACCTGTTCGAGGTGGCATTACTCCTTGGACAGGGCCCAAGGCCTAATATTAGATCTGGGCCCTTACCCCTACAGTGATCATGAATTTGAATTTGTATTTGCTTTACTAGTTTATTTCCCATTTAAAAAGTTAAAAATTCTATACGTTGAGTCGCACTAATTAAGGAAGAGTCTATGTGAGAGAGTGTTAAAATTATACTAATAAATTCACAATTTTCTAACAATTTAAACATTTATGCTATGTTTGGAAGTTTGGAGGAAGAGGATAGTGGAGGGAAGTAGAGGGGAGGAGAGTAGTGAGGAGGAGAGTAGAGTGGAAATGATATCCTCTACCTTGTTTGGATGTTTTTAAAATCAAGTAAGGGAGAGGGAAATAATTAACATTTTCATAGTTTGTAATTTTGTTAATATAGTAAAAGTAAGTTTGGTAATTTATTTGATCAAGCATTTCTATACTCTACTCTTCCTCCAAATCTCTCCAATTTGGGAGAATTAAAAATGATGGGTTAGAAGTAGTTAGAATCCCTCCAAATCCATCCAAATCCCTCCTCATTCTCCCTTAAAAAATATCCAAATAAGGTAATTTAACTTACACTCACTTCCTCTACTCTACTCCCTCTCCATCCAAACAAGCTATTAGGACAATCAATAATTTATCAAATGTATTGTTTCACGTTTTGCAAATTTGTCTAAAGCAATAAGAAATTCCAGCAACCAAATGTATGAGAGAGAGAGAGAGAGAGAGAGAGAAATGAACTTCAAAAAAGGAAAGAAAACAACTAACATTCACCTAACCTTTTTTTTTTTTTTGGGTCTTAAATATGCCACAAATAAGAATATTTTGTCATAAAAAGGCTATGCTTTGGAAGTTAAAGGAACATTATAGAAGCCGGGCCACAATAAAAATGTTGAATTGCGAATGTCATAATTCCTGTTTATCTTTTGGTAAGATTATTAGTTATGAGGCCATTAGTTTAAATAAGCAATTGATGATAATAACTTCCTTGTGGAACTTCTTGCTTGGAAGCTTTTCTTTAATTTGTTTTGGGTTTTTATCAAATCCAATCTCAATGTAATTGTAGAGAGTTTTAAGGTGGATTGAAAGTGGTTGATGATTAATCAGACACTAAAAGAGCTTCAATTATCTCTTAAAAAAAAAAAAAAAAAAACTCATTGGGCATTAGGGTTAATCAATAAAAAGAAAAAGAAGTAGGTATTATGTAGTTTGTGGAAAATTCCTTTGGCTGTATTTGATAGTTGTGGACCTGTGGTGGTGTACTTTTGGTTGTATTGCTATTTGTAGCTTTTCTTTTTTTTTTTTTCTTTTTTTCTTTTTTTTTTTTTTGGTCTTGGTGTAATTATTCAATAATTGGAAAGTAATGTTTTCACACTATAATAAAAAATTAAATAATAATAATAATAATAATAATAATTATTATTATTATTATTATTATTATTATTATTATTATTATTATTATTATTATTTGGCCCTAAATGTTATTAGATAGCACTATCATGCATCAAAGCAAATAAGAACTGTATAAATCATTCTTACCCAAAGAGAAACAAAGATTAAATTGGCAGGGTCCACAAAATTTTAGAGTTTCCAATGGAAAACCCTCCTTAGAGCATTCACATCAATGGATACAAAATTTTGCATAATACAAAAAGTGCATCATTTTGCATATTTTGACCAAAAAAATCAATCACATCAGTGAGTATAAAATTGTGTATAAATGCACAATTACTATAGTAACCGTGCATATATGCACAATTACTGTAGCACTTGCTTTTAATATTTTAATGATTTTTTCTCTCTACTTGTCTCTGGGTTTCGGTCACTCTCTCTTTCCTCATTTTGTCTCTGGGTTTCACCGTTTCAGTCACTCTCCTTTTCCTCATTTAATCAAACCAAGCCGATCATCAAACCATGTCACGCCAATCATCAAACCACGCCACGCTGATCGTCAAACGAAGCTCTCTCTCTTTCTCTCTCTCTCTCTCTCTCAAGATCGGCTTTGGGTGGGTAGGGATGTGGGTGGTATTGGGTTTGTGAGTAATGGGAAGTCATGGGGTCGTGGGTAGCGACTCGTCATGGGTCTTGGGTTTGATGGGTATGAGTTTTTTGGCTGGGTTTAGATTTGGTTGTTAGCAGCATTGGTTTGTTGTGGTGGTGGTGCAGCAGCGTTGGTTTGAGTTTTACAATGAAGCTTTCTCTCCCTCTCTCTGTCTTTCTCTCTTCTGGGTTTTGTAATTTTCATTTGGTTATTGGGTATTCTCCTTTGAGGTTGACCATGTCTAGTGTTTCTTGTTTTGTGGGTTGGTTTTTCTTGATGATGCTGGTTGGGTGGTGATGATGGTGGCTAGGTGGTGATAATGGTGACTGGGTGTAGAGTGATCATTGGTAGTGTTGGGTCTGTGAGAGAGAGAGAGAGAGAAAGGGACAGTGAGGGAGGGAATAATAAAAAATTGTAAAAAAATGAATATTTTATTGAATAAATGTGTAAAATAGATAAACCGATGTGGGTGCTTTTTATAAATAGGTGTGTAACATAGAAAAAGTAGTCTTTTTATGCAAAATAGATGATAAGTTTGCATCCACTGATGTGGATCTTAGGTCATAAACTCATAATATAGAGATAAACATGGAAGGAATTATTAGAATGGATTTGCTACACTTTCTTTTCGAAGTGGGGTTCCAATTTCCAAACTCTATTCTGATTGGCACAGATGGGGCTATGGGACTATATGATGTTACCTTTTATTAAGTTATCTTCCTCAAAAATTATATTATAAAGATACCCTTTTTTTAATTCCTTTGGTTGTTGTCAAAGAATTTAGCATACTGATATGGAGAAGTTCAAAGCTCATCTGACTCACCTCCAAGAGCTTTTGAACTCCAATATAAGTCTACAATAATATATCTTTGGGAAAATATTTAGTGTACATTCCTTAATGCACTCACTCTCTCTTAAAACAAGAAAAATTGTGACTTCATTTAGTTATTGGAGATTGTGTGTACAATATGGAAAATTCTTGTGCCATATAAAGTGGCACAACATGGCCACAACTCGCTCATGTGGCGAGTTGTGGTTGGTGGAATAATGTCCTCACATTAACCCACCACACCCCCATCCACCAACCACAACTCGCCACATCGGCGAGTTGTGGCCAATGTTGTGTCACTTTATGTGGCACAAGAATTACTCGTACAATATGTATTAATGTGTGTATAATAGGCACTCTTCACATCTATATTACTTTTTTTTTTTTCATAATTAGTAACGTAACGTAATGTATTGTAATTGATATTAATAAAAGTGATCTTAATTATATATTATATAAAAATGATGGTGGTCTAAATACAATTTATCTTGTCATCAACTTATGAAAAAAATATATAAAAATGTTAGTATTTCTTAGCATATATATTATGATTTGTCCTTCAAACTCTCTGATCAGTGACCACATAGGATCAATGTGCTTGCTAATATCAATTAATGGCCACACCCACCTGTTCCCTTGCAATGATTTGAAAGTGTCTTGCACTTTTATTTCAGGGGCGTGAAGTTAGATTCCCAAGTTCCAATTTCTAGCACAAGTCTTGGACTTGGCTGGATTTTACTTTAGCTTACCTTATAAGCTATAGCCAAAAAGCAGGATTATATCATTGTAAGACAAAGGCAACCAATAGTTTCATGACAAACTATGTCAATTATTCAGTTCTTTTGACGTATAATTTGGCTTCTAGATTTCTGCCAGATGTCTATGGAGGCACTATAATGTGTTTGGGAACTGAAAACTACTGAAACCTTCCTTGGCCTCTCATATTTGTAGTCAAGTCTTTGAAATCTAGAAATTTTTGTTCAATAATCCCGGCCGGCAAAGTAGAAACATTTGTGGAACTTTGCACAAAACCTTGACCCAAAATGAAGGAATAGAAAAGATGAACCTTAAAATTAAATGAGATAATGAACAGGAAGGAATAATGAAGTAACATATGGGAAATAGCTGTTTGGTAGGTACCAATGATAATTAAGGATAGGTTTGGGTGGCTTTGACCTCCGGCTAAATGTGCTTTGGGTTCTAAGTTCTTAACTTCTAAATCAATACTATCAATGGGGATACCTCTAGCTCTAGAATCAATTGTGGATTATAATGTTTCAATTTCAAAACCTCCTTAATTAGACACTGTAATATGGTTCTGCTAGTCAAAAGTGCATCCCTAATGGTCGGTGAACATCACAGTATATATCTCTTCCTTTGACCATAATACTCCATTAGTCTGTGGTGCAAGGATTTTGCTTGTGATAATATATGTCTTCCTTTGACCATAATACTCCATTAGTCTGTGGTGCAAGGATTTTGCTTGTGATAATCGAATTGCCTTAATGATTGGTGGATATGTGGCCAGTGTCTCCCTACCTTTATGGGGTTTAGTCTTACCTTACCAGGGAGTGAGATTAGAATGATGTATACAGTATACACAAGCTATTTTGGTAGATAATAAAATATTCATTTTAACATAGATTTGGGATAATCCAGTGTTGGTGTAAGTACATATAGTAAAAGTAAAAGTATATATATCAAATTTTGATGCGTTGGATGAATTCAGATTTAGGGCCTGAATAATTCAAAATCAAACCAACCAATGGATACATATTTATGAAATTCTAAAACCTCACCAACCAGTCAACCCAAAGAAAAACTATCCCAAAGACTTCAAGTGGGTTTAAGTAATTAGGTTAGTCATGTTATCTAGTTATTTGCACTTTTGTAAACCTTTAATTATTGATAATTGTAAAATATATTAGAATATATTTAAATTATTTCACTATATATTGATCATTTTTATACTTTTAGAAAGAATAATAATATTTTTTAAAAAGACGAAAAATATTATCATAATATTATGCTTAAAATTAGAATAGCGCAACGTTATTGTGGAAGGGGAGGGGGGGGGGGGGGGACCTAATAATTTCAGAAAATGTGTACCAACTAAGACCAAGTAGGTCGGTTAGCACCCACTCAAGTTGGCCAACACCTATGCTTGAGCAATGGACCTAACATGGCCACTGATTTATGGATACATTCTTTTTGGTCAATCATCCTTAAAATAAGAGAATAAATTGGGTCAAGAGCTGGCGGAAAAGTTGTGTTTTATGCCGGCCAATCCTAATCTACCATGTCAGCAATTTTTTTTTTTCAAGCAAAAAATATTAAGCCTTAAGCTTCTCTCCCTCTCTTTCTCTTCTTCCCTCACCTGATCTCTCCATCTCTAAATCAAACCCACGACTTCTATGGCCGGAGCTTCAAAGCTCAACACAAGCCACCAACACCAAAAGTTTTCTCTCAGCTTCTTTCTATCCAGACATGAACATAATCAAGAAGAAGAAGAAGCACAGAAACAAAACCCCAAATAAAAAGTGTCCATGTTTCCTAAAACATAATAAAGAGAGGAACCCATCAAACTAGAAAATCCAAGAACATGATAACCATCATTGTGATCACTAATTGGATTCACAAGAATTTATATGACATTAATCTTGTTCATCTTATCCCTTTCTTCCTAATCTAGTTTAGGGCATTCCTAGATTCAAATAAAAAAAAAAAAAAAAACACTGGGAATAAAATGCTAAGCGAACCAAATTGAAACAACATACAAAGCTTTTAGAGCTTGAAATCCAAAATGCATCCACAACCCAACAATCCATAATAACTGGAGTATAATGACTAATACATAAAACATAATAACACATTCATTAAAATGATAAAACAAACCACTACATCTACAAAATACAAACCTAATAAGAAATCCAAACGACCTTCCATAACAATTTTAACATATCAAGCCTTTTCTACATAGCACAACCCCAACCCCAACCCCAAATTATTAAACACCATTACAATGGCTCATCATCACAAAACCAACTTCTACTAACAATGAAAGATCAGAGACCGATGGATAGGATTATTGATCAAGGCAGGAACATATCAGCCATGATCGGCTGGATCGGACGATTGAGCTGCCATGGGTTCATTATAGAATCAGGAATCTCCGGAATATCCACGGAGAATGCACTCATCTCATCGATCATCTGAAGCATCAAGTTCAAGGATTGCAAGTGATTTGTGAGTTCCACATGCTGAGCTCTAAGAACGTTGTTAGCGGATTTGATCGCTTCGTAGTTCTGCTCCTTGGCGTTGATCCTCCGCACCAGATCACGATTCGAGAGCTGCAACCGAGTCACCTCATTCGTCAGATCCTCCAGCTGCTTCTGCTTCCTCATCCGAGATCACCTCGCGGATTCGCAATTCGACAACATCCTCGTCAAATAACAAAAAGACAGCACACACACATCCAGCAATAGAAAACCCGAAGCCCCAAAATCCCAACGCAAAAACATAGCCACACTCAAGCCAAAAATCCAACCTTTTGAACATCCAAAAATCGAAACAAAAGTCCTTTCTTTATTACACCCCCAAAGTCCTTATGGTGTTGGTGGCTTGTGTTGAGCTTTGAAGCTCCAGCCATGGAGGTCGTGGGTTTGATTCAAAGATGGAGAGATCAGGTGAGGGGAGAAGAGAAAGAGAGGGAGAAAAGCTTAAGGCTTAATATTTTTTGCTGAAAAAAAAAAAAAAAAAGTTTGCTGACGTGACGGGTCAGGATTGGCTGGCGTAAAACACACATTTTATGCTAGCTCCTGACCCAATTTATTCTCTTAAAATAAGCATCCACTTACCCTTCTCACATTAGCATTTATTTCATCCTAACAACTGATCATCACATTTAATGCTACTTAACAACATCTCATCAACCTGTAAATTTGGGTTGTCGCCTTGACACAAGTACCTTTAGCCAACTTGAGAGGATGACTAACTAGTTGATCTAATGTCTTGTTTCAAGGTGAATTTCGTCAAAAAACCTCTCCCTCATGCTTTGTAGCTCATAAAAGGAAATCTCTATGCATTGTAACTCTATCATTTTCATCTTCTATTTTCTCCATTAGTTTTCCAACTTAATCATCAGAGCCTCCTAGTTTGAGGAATTTTTCCTTCGCAATTAATTAGATATGGTAGGAGAATCCACCATGTTTCGTTAGGAAAGTACATCAAAGTTTGATTGGGATTGAAGTCCTTACTACAATTCCATCACATCCCCTAATTTTCAACTACGCATAATTATTACTGGTTGTTTCATTTAGCTTAAGTGCACCAACTAGAAATATCAAATAGGAGGGAGCTTCATCCCAATACTCTCCAAGATTTCAATTTGTACCCTTCTTCTTTTTTTTTTTTTTTTTTTAAAATCTCGCAATAAGCATATGTATGGCCCCTAAACTTTTTCATTATTACTATATGAGTCCGGTTAATGTGTGTCCTTAGGGCACACATTAACCATCCATTTTGGGAAAGTTTTTATGGGAAATTGAAAAAGTAGTCAAAACAGTAAATTATTTTTTCGTTTTTCTATAAAAAATTTCCTAAAATGGATTACTAATATATGCCCTAAGGGCACACGTTAGTAAATCTCTTACTATATATGACTTTCTTAAAGTTGTTGACTTTTAATATTTGTTCTTACCGTTCGCCTCCTCAATCTTGAAGTTCTTGTTATGCCCTTGCCATCAAGCATCATTGTCTGTTTCTTTTTCTCGTCTTATCATTATTATCGATAGACAACCTAACGATGTGACATGAACAAACTCGAACTTGTTCCTCAGCTTAGGTTCATTGTCAACACTGAGGTTGAGCTAAAGATTGAGGTAAATGACCAAGATGGGGCCAAGCAGGCTCAAGCAATTCCTGAAGCTAATCCTAAAAGGCACAAGATTAGCTTGAAGAGTCTTAATTCCTTAGAAATCTAGCTTAATTTGAATTACAACTACTAGTAGATAACAAAAAATGTGATTTGACTTTGAACTCCATATATATAAAGATCATATTAGCATTAATGGAAGGTATGCACAAACAAAACTCTAGTCGTCACCTGACAAACTATTGATCTAAATCATACGTACCTTCGTTAAGTTTCATCAAATAAAAGTCCCTTAAGTTAATAACCCAACAATTCTTCATGTGCTACCTATTTCTTTCTCATAAGTCATAAATGTTCACGAATCGAAGTCATGCCATGCGATCAATTAAATTTACAATCATTATTTATTCACATAAAAAAATGGTATTCAAGAATTGAAATACTATATACCTCTTTAGATCTACCATGTTACATCAATATCCCGTTTTAACACATAAAATGAATGTAAAAAACTTGAGATAAAAAATACAAGTGTAAAAATATCATTACCCTTTTTGGATTTGAATTTTGAACCCTAGCTAGGAGGAAAAAAAAAAATCAAGAAACCAAACTTAGTCCTTTAAACAACTGCCAACCCAAGCCTATCCTCTTAAGTTTCAACAGCTGTGACCAAAATGATCACTAGTTCCAAATTCCTCTATGCCGCAACTTTATCCTGTCGCCTTGCTTGTCTACCTGAGCCGAATTGGTTGGTAGAGTTTTGAAGATCGACTTTGTGGAGACAACAAAGACAATGGGATAAGGTCTAAAAGCAAAATAAAGATCTCCAAGTCACAGGCTTGGACAACGTTAAGGTATCTTTCTAAATTTAGGCAATAATGTCATCTTGAATATGTATCATTGACAGTAACATCGAAGCAATAACCAATAATTCAGGACACCTCGGAAGCTATCGAAGTATCTAGCTAGTCTTTGTACGTATATTATTAAACATTTCCGAGAAACTAGAACTAGCTACTACTACATCAACAATATATTCATGACAATGACTTCTTTAGCAATTGCCTCACAAGGGTTCCAGAATAATTAATTAAATCTTCATCTATTATAACATAGATGGGCTATTCTACCCTGCATTATACAATGCCAATGGACAACCTGACATGAATTTTGTATTAATGAATTGATTAGAATCAGCAACACTTGAACCAATATGATATTTAGTGTCCGTTTGTCATATTTAATTTTGTCAACTTATTTTATTATTCAGTTTATTTTTGTTGCTATTTATGGATCTCACTGCACTTTTTGGTACTATTTATGAGTCTCACTGTACTATTTTAGCTAACTTTAATTACCTTTATCTACTGTACCTTTAGTAAAAAGTTTTCAATTTCAACAAAATAAGCGAATCTCAAATAGACCATTAATTAAGAGCTTTTAACTTTCTCAAAAAAATTAAGAGCTTTTAAAAGCCCAAAAATTCAATTTTAATTATATGTATAGTACATGATTAGTTTTAATTACACTAAATAAATCATAAGAGCAAAAAGTCTAAGATATTATAGTATAATACATTAATACTTATTGTAAATAGGCAAGTCAAATGATGTTACAAATGTAAAAGTGCATAGTTTCTCAAAAAAAAAAAAAAAATGTAAAACTGCATTGTCGAGCATTCAAACAAATCAAATTTAATAGATTGATAGAAAATGACCTATGTTTAAAAACCACTTGCACAATGAATTTAAAATGGAATAGAAGATTAATTGATAGAGCAAGACTTAGGTACAATATTTTGGTGCTGTTCTTTAGGTTTCCTTCTTAAGATTTTGCCATCTGGATTTTTTATCATGAGATGAAAGTATATTTTTTAGTTAAGTAACCACGTAGCTGAATTTTAAGAGGGAAACTTAAGGAACAACACCTGAAATGATGTACTAAGTTTTGTCCTAATTGAAATGTTTAATACAATCTCATAACTCTTGAGCAGAATTATAAAATAATCACACCATTTATTTATTTTTAAATGTTAATGGGTATAAAAAATAGCCATTCTAATTTTTTTTTTTTTTTTTTTTATAAATCAGGCACCAAATCTAGAAATTTTAAAATTTTCAGTGAGTGAATCTCGCGCATTGTTTTGCATCTGTTAATTTCTTACGTATTTCAGCTCTTTATATCAAGAATTGTGTCATCTTTTATATAATGATTTTGTTGTGGTCAAGATTCTTCGAAGTTTTTGCCTAACTCTGTTATAAAACTTTATCCTTCAATTGTGTATTAAGTAGTTTAGAATTTCTATTCATGTTCAACATTGAAAAGAAAGTTGATTCCCGTTTCCAAGGGGCCTGTTTGGTTAGAGTGTTTAAACAACAGTTTTCAGTATTTAAACAATTATAACACTTTTGACACGTATTTCTATAACATTTAAATACGTATTTTCAAAACATTGAAAACTAAACAACAATACTTAAAGAAAAATTCTGGTGTCACAAATTAGTGCACAAATTTGATTACAACTCACCAATGTGGCGAGTTGTGGTTGATGAAAGGTTGACCCATCATTACCCCTCCACCAACCACAACTCACCACATAAGCAAGTTGTGGACAAAGTTATGCACTAATTTATGGTACCAAAACTTCTCATACTTAAACACAATTATCAAACAAACTCTTAAATCTTGATTCAAAAAAATGAATAAAAAAGTGGTTTAAAATTTTCCATTCTATTGACAATTTAAATAGATACTAAAATATCTTAATGAATATTTTTTTTAAATGTTAATAATAACAGGAGACCAATCCCCTGAATTATATATAATTTTTTTTTCTTGATAACCTCCCTTATATGGTTTCTAAAAAAAAAAAATCTACAACTAAATGATTGTAATAACTATTGGTGGAGCATCAATCAAAGTGATGGTGACTTCTTTCAATTGTCAATCAGACAAGATCACTCAATTCCTTCAGAATAAGAACCAATAGAGTTAGGCCAACTTTCAGATGTTTCAAAAAGAAAAATCAGATAATTAAGGACTTTTCCCTAACCAGAGCCAGAGGGAAGGGAATGACTAATGAGATTCGTAATGAAAATCATTTTAACTTTTAGTTTTTTGTTTCAAATTTTTTTATATTAAAAATGTTAGCAAAACTAAATATTTTAAAAATAAATCAGCATTTAGTTTTTTTTTTCACATTTAATTTAAAAGTTACAAAAAATTATATGTTGTATGAATATTATGCAAATAAACTATGAGAAACATACATAGTGTCATGCTTTCCAGTTAAGATTAAAAAAAAAAATACCTCATATATTCTAACCCAAATAAAGAAAGAGAGAGATATAACCATTATTTATTTATCTTATAAAGATACATCAACAGTGCATATACCTGTTGATAAATTTATACCACTCTCACTAGTGGATAATTAGTGGCAGGTAATTTTGAATATGTAGTCAACAGAAACCTTATGGCTGATAATGGAAAAGACAAATGTCTATTATTAACTTTATTTCGGAACTGAAACTCTTAGAAATTAGGATGGCTCCAATCCTTATTTCCATCAAGTAATTATACTAATAGTTTGCATTATTGTTCATTTAAATAATATTTAAACTAGACAAAGTTTGGGTCCAATGTTTTAATACATTAAACCCATTGCGAAGGTGTCACGCAAATACTTTTAGACACGTATCATTATTTTTTTTTAATACAAGATAGAAATTTTATTCTAACTAGTTTAATCTAAGTGTTTATGTGTGTTAAACTCATTTCTAGAAACTTGAACTCCAACCCTTGTCTCTCACGTCTTACAAGCACTTATACTTGTAAAGTGGCTATTACATTAAGAATGCGCAATGATACACATGTCATTATTTTAATAACTCTAGTATAATCTAACTCTATAATACTAGACTACTGAACTCAAGTCAAGCAATGTGTAAATTATGTTTGTATTAATCATAACAATAAGACAAAAGGAGACAAGTGAGGGAATTGAATAAGATGAATAACGTATAACTCAGGTATCTTGCGGTACCAGTATGTCACTCCTGGACATTAATTTGTTTTCATCAAAAGTTTCCAAATTATGAATACTAACTAGAATTATTTTTATAATACTATCAAGATCCTTCATGTCTCATCATGTATCCTTCTCAAAAAAAAAAAAAAAAAAAAAAAAAAAACTCATCATGTATAATCTAAGAAGAGGAAAATGAGGGCAAATATTCAATTTCCTTTTGTTGATATTTTAAAGGAGAGAAAAATTTAAGAGGAGTTACAAGAAACCCCTCCAAACCTTTTTTTTTTTTTTTTCCAATTTGGGAGAATTGAAAAGGAGTGGATTTTTTTTTTTTGTGTTTTTTATTTTACTTTTTATATTTTTAAAGCATAGATATTAATATAAGAATAATAAATTTTTCCATTTCTTTATACACTATCATTTTAATCTCTCTCTCTTAATTTTTAATTTTAAAGATTCAGAAAATGGATGGGACATTGATTTTAATCTCTAATCTCTAATATTCCTCGATCTTCTCTATTACTACCCTCTCTTACATTCTCCAATCTTCTCACTCCACTTCAAGACATAATATTATATAACTAATAAAGAATCCAACCCTTAATTAATTATATAAACAAAATATCTCTAAGTTTGATGAAGATGGGTGCCTTCTTTATTTATTTCCTAAACTCCTTTAATTATAAGTTACTCAAACAGAAGATAAGGATGGGGGAAAGAGAGTAATATTTAATTTAGTATATTTACTTTATAGTAATAAGTCCATGTTTCTAGCAGCCACATGGCGCTCCAAAAATAGATTGGACTATTTGATTATGACATTAAACTTTTGAGTTGGCCTGTTTATTAATTTTATTGGATATTTGTCAATATCACTAGATTTCTAGTTTTTTTTTTTTTTTTTTTTTTTGAGAGTCACTAGATTTCTAGTTGATTGAATATGAAGTCAAGATCTAATGCCATACGTGCATATATTGGGTACATCGTATGTTATAGTATCCCTATGTTCTTTGTCAATATGTAGTTGAACTGTATGTGCAATTTTTAACAATTCTATACATTGAAAAGAATTAATCTTCAATTAATCACTCGGTGTTGACACCATTCTACATGCTGCATGCATGGCACAAAATGGTTCAATTTTTATTAAGAGATAGGTTCAGCTTATAACGTTCATTTTTTATGATTCATCTTTATCATTGGACTAAGATATCAATTGGTTGTAGGCGGAGATTGAACTCTACATCTCTTATTTGAAGAAAAGAAACATTATCAATTAAGCTAACTGGAACACACAAAATGGTTGAACTTAATAGCATGAAATTTCTATAATGCTCATTTACTGGTTCTCTCAATCTATTATGCCTCACAGGCTTTTTCTTGTTCTTTCTTTTATTTTTCTTAAGAAGTTAGGCCACAGCCACATAGTGAAAATAGTTCTTCTCTAGAAATTATCATATCGTGGTGGGGGGGGGGGGGGGGGGGTCTGATTTTTGGCCTCTAATATAATTTGTTCAAAATTTTACATAGTTACATTCTATATATATTCACATAATTGGTTTCGATAGAAGTCTTGCCCCATATATTACGAAGGGTTAATTTGTGATTTTGATGTTACATTCATATAGTAAGTCCATATTTAATGTGTTATGTAAAAGCATGATTTTCAATAACAAAGTAGTGAATATTAACATATTATTCCATGTTAAGCATGCTTTTTTGGGATTTGGGGTTCTTAGATATATGGGGCATGACAATTCTATATGCAACTTGGCTATTGATCACGATGTTGGTAGTTCAAAAAACAAGGGCAAATTGCTCTTTCTAATAGTAGAAAGTATTGTCTACTTAAATTGCGGAATGCCATTTTTAGCCAAAAGTTGTATGCTTCCATGAGCTAATTATAGACATGATGTTGTCTAATAATCTACTCTATTATTTCAGCTGGGAACAAGAAAACAAAAGCGCAGTTTTTAGTAAGATAATCATTTGCTTTTGCTAATTCCTATAGTTAATTGGAAATTTTGGAACACCATCCTTGATTTGTGCATGACCAGCCAATGAGATCTCAACACATCAAAGCAAATAGATTCCCCATTAGAATTATATAATCTTAGAGACCTACATTTGTTAATCAATTTAGTCATTCTTTTAATTTATCAAGTTTTATGCTTAAGTCATAGAGGGAGAGAGAGAGAGAACATGGATCTCAAAAAACCTTTTTCTCAATGCTTCATAATAATTTGATCTTAAGCTTAAGATGTTGGTTTTGTGACGTGTTATGTGGGTACCAATCACACAATGTACTAATGTAGGGTATCTAGGTAAGTGCAAAAAAAGTCACTAGGACTTAGGTCCGGTCTTGTAACTTTCCTAGTCAAGAAAGGACTAGAACCAAAAAGAGAATTATAATAAGTATTTAATTATTATATGCTAATATGCCTTATTGAGTAAGATTTACGTTTGAAAAGAACCATGGGCGGTGCCATGTATAGTTAGGGGGGTTCAAATGAATCCCCTGAGCTAGCAAATATATATATATATATATTTTAATATAATATATTTTGTTTTTTTTATTTGACTCTCCTAAATAAAAATTTGAACACTCTGATTCTAAATTTTTTTAAAATTCACTTTAAATAAGTTTAATTATGATTATCTTAACAATATTTTGATCTTTTTAGATACAAAAAAAAAAAAATGCCTAACAATAATCTAATTTTATCTAAAATCTGGAAGAAATAGTAAGCCCAACAACAAAGTAAAACTTTTTCTTTTTTCATTCTCAAAAAAAAAAAAAAGTAAAACTTTTTTTCATCTAAAATCATTTTAAAAAGCCCATTTAGATCTTAATAAATTTGAAATAAACTAATGGAAAATTCATAGTTTACATTGTACTATCATTGTAATATTTATATTGTTTCTAAACAAATGTGTACAATATTGTATAAATTTTGCAAATGTATATAGTATAATTATCTATAATATAAATTTTACATTGATAGTGCAATGTAAACATATAATTGTCATAAACTAATAAATAAAAGTATTTTAAGCAGTAATAGTTAAAATTCACTTAACAACAACAATTAACATGTTCATTATACTAAGAAAAAATATGTCAAATGAACCTATAGTTTATTTTTTATTCTATTACTAGTATGTACTATAAACAAATTTGTAATAAGAAAACCATTTAGACCGTAAAATTTATATTTTACCTAAGATGTATCTTCTTACTGACCCCCCCTTGAAAATATCCTAGAGCCGCCACTGAAAAGAACCCAATTTTGCTTCTTTCAAGGTCACTATATTATCTTAATTGTTTCTCAAAAAAAAAAAAATATATATATATATATATATATATATATATGATCTTAATTATAAAGAAGTTACTTGGTATAGCTGTGTCATGGACATGCATTTTTTTAAGCACAACACTAGCTCCCTAATTTAGTAAGAGAGAATGAAAAGTTTGAGGGAATCATATATTTATTATCATAGAATAGTTACCAAAAAAATATTAATATTATAGCTATATATAAATTAAAGCAAATATTATTAGGCCTAATAATATCCGTGGCTTTATTCTTTAAATTTCTAATTCTACTCCGCTGATATATATATTATTAGGCCTAATAATCTTATCCTTTGATTTTGAGTCTAAGTCTCTTTTTTGAATTTTTTTCCCCCTTTTTCTTAGTACTGGGGCAACAATATTAATCTCATCCAATATGTACAACTTTTCTTGTCAAAGCCTTTTTTTTTTTTTCCAACTAATTCAGATTAATCTCATCCAATAGGCCATAATTAGTACTTAACCAAATTTTTATTTTTTGAGAAGATACCCACAAAAATTAAGACAAAGTTCCCAATTAGCTATCTCATGAGCTACCCAACTATAAACCCTTAACAAAATTAAAAATTTCAGAGTAATTTATTTTGAACTAACTCTCAAACTTCTCCTATAATATTAACTGTTTACCAGTTCATTAGAATCTCTTTAAAAGCCTACACTCATCGATTTAGCAATATCCCATTCAACTTTTACTTTGGGGACAATTTTTTTTTTTAAAGTACTAACTCAAACAGCTTTCTTAAGATTTAAGAACCATATCTTTTTCTACTTGAACAGCATACTAATTGATTCTATCAAAAAAAAAAAGTAAACTAATTGATTCGTTTTGAATGTGCAGATAGTCCTGTAATTAATTACATATAAAAAAAAAAAGTTATTTTTTTCATTAGTTTGATACTAAATTACAAATTGTAGAAGGTTCTTCATACTCTGGAAAATTTGAATTATATTAGATAGAAAATAACACTAAGACAGCTCTTGTCAATATATCATATATGTGTAGTGTTGCTGGTATTTGCAATCCAGTGATTTCTCTTTTTACAATAAGAAAATCACTGTTATTCTAATGCACATTACAGAGTCATCAGAATTATTTATTAGATAAAACCTAAGCAGCAAATACTCGTCCTCGTAATATATATTAATTTAAGGTAATGTTTGGTTTGAGGGAAAATGAGAGAATGGAAGGGAAATGACTTTTTTGTCCTTTGCTTGGTTAGAAGAGAATGGAAGGGAGAAATGAAATGTGGAGAGAAAATTTTTATGTTTGAGGTATAGCACTGAATTTTTTGCTATTGGGATGGATGTTAGGAGTAAGCCAACCAAAACTATCATTCCTGTGGGATGAGAGAAGCTACCGTGGGGCTGGTTGAGGCTGAACTCTAATGATTCAGCTATAAATAATCCCGGCAAGGCAGGTGGAGGAGGCTTATCTCGTGATTTTGAAGGTAATTGGGTGAAGGGATATGTTAGAGGGATTGGGCACACCAGCAGCTCCATGGTTGAACTGTGGGCGTTAAGGGATGGATTAAATATAGCTAGGGAGATAGGTGTGAACAACCTTATCATTGAGCTAGACGCGTTGAGCATTGTTTTGCTTATGAACAATGAAGCTGAAAATATCATGATGTAACCTTTACTCTCTGATTGCAGGAGCCTCTTGAAGCAAATCCCAAACAAGAGTGTACTTCATCACTACAGCAAAAGTGGGCTGTGGTGACAAAATCTAGTGAGGATAAAAAATTTCGTCACCAAATGAAAACATTTAGTGAGGAAAAGAAGAATTCGTCACCAAATATTATTAAAATTTTAAACTTGGTGACGAAATCAATATTTCGTCACCAAAGATGTACCAATTAGTGACGAAATCAATATTTCGTCACCAAAGATGTACAAATTGGTGATGAAATATTTATTTCGTCACTATAGGTCATGAAAAAAAGGCAAACTTAGGGTGACGAAATATTCGCGTCACCAAAGACTTACCAGAGGTGACGAAATTCTAAATTCGTTACCTAATATTAGGATGTAGGTGCTTTTGGTGACGAAGTAAATTTTCGTCACCTATTGTTTAACCAAAGACTAACCGGAGGTGATGAAATTCCAAATTCATCATCCAATATTAAGATGGAGGTGTTTTTGGTGACGAAATCAGTGTTCGTTACCTATTGTTTACAAATAATTAAGGATGATCATGGGCAGGGTATACTCATATATACCTAACCCAATTAATTTATCCATGGATATCTGATTACTTTACCCAATTAGTATCCATACCCAATTGTTACCCGGTCTATTTATCCATAGATATTCATACCCTACCCAAAGCCGATTTTTATAAAATCACCAAATATGCTCAAAAACCACTAAAATGACCAATATATCCTCAAAATCTCTAAAATAAGCAAAATACCCATGAAACCTTTAAAATGACCAAAATACTCCTACAATCTCTAAATCACCAATTATGCTAAAAACCCACTAAAATGATCAAAATATCCCATAATCTCTAAAATAAGCAAAATACCCATGAAATAACCTCAAAAAATGATCAAAATACCCCCGAAATCACCAAATATGCCCAAAAACCATTAAAAATTACCAAAATATCCCCTAAATCTAATAAATGAACGAAACGCCCAAATCCTAAAAAATGACCAAATACACACGAAACCTAAAAAAATGACCAAAATACCACCGAAACCTAAATTTGGCCAAAATACCCCCGAAACAAAAAATTACCAAAATAACCCCTAAACCTAAAAAATAACCGGAATACCTCCTAAACCTAAAAACTGACCGAAATAGCATTGATGCGTGAAAACTACCAAAATACCCCTAATCCTAAAAAAATGACTAAAATACCCCCCAAAACCTAAAAAATAACTAAAATACCCTTGAAACCTATTAAATGACAAAAATGGCCCTAAAACCTATATTATGATAAAAATACACCCTAAACCTAAAAGATGATCGAAATACCCTCAAACATAAAAATGACCAAAATACCCCTAAATGACCAAAATACTCATTTTTTTAATTTCAAACTATTTTGGTCATTTTTTTAGGTTTATGGGGTATTTTGGTTATTTTATAAGTTTCAATGGTATTTTGATCATTTTTTAAGATTTCGAGGGTATTTTTGGATATTTTTTAGGTTTAGGGGGGTATTTTGGTAATTTTTAGATTTTCAGGAGTATTTCAGTCATTTCTTAGGTTCAGGACGTGTTTTTGTCATTTTTAAGTTTTAGGGGGTATTTCGGTTATTTTTTAGGTTTAGGGGGTATTTTAGTATTTTTATAGTTTCCGAGGATATTTTGGTAATGTTTTAAGTTTTAGGGGTATTTTGGTAATTTTATGATTTTAAAGGTATTTAGGTCATTTTTTAGGTTTAAGGTGCATTTCGGCAATTTTAAAGGGTTTTAGGAGTACTTTGATTATTAGCAAGTTTTAGAGGCAATTTGGAAATTTTGATTATTGGGTAATTGGGTGGGTTATAGGTTAAAATAATGCATAGAAGATGAATTTATAGATCAAATGGTAAACTACATCCAATTGTCATGAAAATTGGCATGCATATTAAGAACATATAGAACATGTAATCCAACGGTTGGATTTTCAAAATATGAATTCAATAATAAGTTATTGGGTGGTGTAACATTTTTTAGAGTTACATCAGGTGTAACTTGAACCCAACCCTATATTTCTTAATTCAATGTGAATTTTGACAAATCTACCGTTAGATTACATTATCTTCATATATTTTTTGTGATTAAAAAATTTCAAGGTGATCAAATATTAATAGGCATGCCATCAATCAATTGTTTAAATTCAGTTTTTTGTAGTTTAAAATAATGCATAGAAGATGAATTTATAGATCAAATGGTAAACTACATCCGATTGTCGTGAAAATTGGCATGCATGTTAAGAACAAATAGAACATGTAATCCAACGGTTGGATTTTCAAAATATGAATTCAATAATAAATTATTGGATGATGTAATATTTTTTAGAGTTACATCAGGTGTAACTTGAACCCAACCCTATATTTCTTAATTCAATGTGAATTTTGACAAATATACCGTTAGATTACATTATCTTCATGTATTTTTCGTGATTAAAAAATTTCAAGGTGATCAAATATTAATAGGCATGTCATCGATCAATTGTTTAAATTTAGCTTTTTGTAGTTTAAAATAGTGCATAGAAGATGAGTTTATAGATCAAATGGTAAACTACATCCGATTGTCATGAAAATTGGCATGCATATTAAGAACATATAGAATATATAATCACACGGTTTGATTTTCAAAATATGAATTCAATAATAAGTTATTGGGTGGTGTAGCATTTTTTAGAGTTACATCAGGTGTAACTTGAACCCAACCCTATATTTCTTAATTCAATGTGAATTTTCACAAATCTACCGTTAGATTACATTATCTTCATATATTTTTTGTGATTAAAAAATTTCAAGGTGATCAAAGATTAATAGGCATGTCATCAATCAATTGTTTAAATTTAACTTTTTGTAGTTTAAAATAATGCATAGAAAATGAGTTTATAGATCAAATAGTAAACTACATCCGATTGTCATGAAAATTGGCATGCATATTAAGAACATATAGAACATGTAATTCAACGGTTGGATTTCAAAATATGAATTCAATAATAAGTTATTGGGTGGTGTAACTTTTTTTAGAGTTACATCAAGTGTAACTCGAACCCCACCCTATAGTTCTTAATTCAATGTGAATTTTGACAAATCTACCGTTAGATTACATTATCTTCATATATTTTTCGTGATTAAAAAATTTCAAGGTGATCAAATATTAATAGGCATGTCATTTATCAATTGTTTAAATTCAGCTTTTTGTAGTTTAAAATAATGCATAGAAGATGAGTTTATAGATTAAACGGTAAACTACATCCGATTTTCATGAAAATTGGCATGCATATTAAGAACATATAGAACATCTAATCCAACAGTTAGATTTTTAAAATATGAATTCAATAATAAGTTATTGGGTGGTGTAACCTTTTTTAGAGTTACATCAGGTATAACTTGAACCCAACCCTATATTTCTTAATTCAATGTGAATTTTGACAAATCTACCGTTAGATTACATTATCTTCATATATTTTTTGTGATTAAAAAATTTTAAGGTGATCAAATATTAATAGGCATGCCATCAATCAATTTTTTAAATTCAGCTTTTTGTAGTTTAAAATAATGCATAGAAGATGAGTTTATAGATCAAACGGTAAACTACATCCGATTGTCATGAATATTATCATGCATATTAAGAACATATAGAACATGTAATCAAACGGTTTGATTTTCAAAATATGAATTCAATAATAAGTTATTGGGTGGGGTAGCATTTTTTAGAGTTACCTCAAGTGTAACTTGAACCCAACCCTATATTTCTTAATTCAATGTGAATTTTGACAAATCTACCGTTAGCTTACATTATCTTCATATATTTTTCGTGATTAAAAAATTTCAAGGTGATCAAATATTAATAGGCATGTCATCAAAAAATTGTTTAAATTCAACTTTTTGTAGTTTAAAATAATGCATAGAAGATGAGTTTATAGATTAAATGGTAAACTACATCTGATTGTCATGAAAGTTGGTATGCATATTAAGAACATATAGAACATGTAATCCAACGGTTGGATTTTCAAAATATGAATTCAATAATAAGTTATTGGGTGATGTAACATTTTTTAGAGTTACATCAGGTGTAATTTGAACCCAATCCTATATTTCTTAATTCAATGTGAATTTTGACAAATCTACCATTAGATTACATTATCTTTATATATTTTTTGTGATTAAAAAATTTCAAGGTGATCAAATATTAATAGGCATGTCATTAATCAATTGTTTAAATTTAGCTTTTTGTAGTTTATAATAATGCATAGAAGATGAGTTTATAGATCAACTGGTAAACTACATCCAATTGTCATGAAAATTGGCATGCATATTAAGAACATATAGAACATGTAATCAAATGGTTTGATTTTCAAAATATGAATTCAATAATATGTTATTGTGTGGTGTAGCATTTTTTAGAATTACCTCAGGTGTAACTTGAACCCAACCCTATATTTCTTAATTCAATGTGAATTTTGACAAATATACTGTTAGATTACATTATCTTCATATATTTTTCGTGATTAAAAAATTTCAAGGTGTTCAAAGATTAATAGGCATGTCATCAATCAATTGTTTAAATTCAACTTTTTGTAGTTTAAAATAATGCATAGAAGATGAGTTTATAGATCAAATAGTAAACTACATCCGATTGTCATGAAAATTTTCATGCATATTAAGAACATATAGAACATGCAATTCAACGGTTGGATTTTCAAAATATGAATTCAATAATAAGTTATTGAGTGGTGTAACATTTTTTTAGAGTTACATCAGGTGTAACTCAAACCCAACCTTATATTTCTTAATTCAATGTGAATTTTGACAAATCTACCGTTAGATTACATTATCTTCATATATTTTTTGTGATTAAAAAATTTCAAGGTGATCAAATATTAATAAGCATGTCATCAATCAATTGTTTAAATTCAGCTTTTTGTAGTTTAAAATATTGCATAGAAGATGAGTTTATATATCAAATGATAAACTACATCCGATTGTCATGAAAATTGGCATGCATATTAAGAACATATAGAACATGTAATCCAACGGTTGGATTTTCAAATATGAATTCAATAATAAGTTATTGAGTGGTGTAACATTTTTTAGAGTTACATCATGTGTAACTTGAACCCAACCCTATATTTCTTAATTCAATGTGAATTTTGACAAATCTACCGTTTGATTACATTATCTTCATATATTTTTCGTGATTAAAAAATTTCAAGGTGATCAAATATTAGTAGGCATGCCATCAATCAATTGTTTAAATTCAGCTTTTTGTAGTTTAAAATAATGCATAGAAGATAATTTTATAGATCAAATGGTAAACTACATCCGATTTTCATGAAAATTGGCATGCATATTAAGAACATATATAGCATATAATCCAACGGTTGGATTTTCAAAATATGGATTCAATAATAAGTTATTGAATGGTGTAACATTTTTTAGAGTTATCTAAGTTGTAACATTATTCTAAACATTTTTTAGAATAATGTTTTTGAGGATAAAGAAATTGTAGTTGTACAATTTACATTGTACAGTCATGGTTTTCAGATCCGAACCATTCAATGAAATGTAAAAAAAGAAAGTTCAAGATTTTTTGAAGTCCAACTGAGATTCGATCGAGGTTGAACCGTGATGACGTAATAATTATTTTAATAATTTATTAATATAAAAATAATAAAATACTTGTACAAAATTTAACAATTTTAATTAAAATAATATATAAAGAGATTAAAACATATTTTAATTAAAGAAAATATGATATTTTTTGTAATTTATTACAAAAATGATAAAATATCTCTTACATTATTTAAAAATTTTCAAAAAATTTGGACAAAAGAATGAATTTATTAATGAATTATGCTAAGGACACAATTTTTGGCACAACTTTGTGTTACAACTAGCTACATTGCGAGTTATGATTAGAAAAAGTGTCTACTGACATACCCTTACTAATTACAACTACTATGTGACAAATTGTGACACAAAATTGTGCCAAAAATTATGTTTCTAATATAATTCTTTTTTAACTTACTCTTACTTGTTTTTACTTTTTGATGATGCCAAGAATCAACTCAGTAAGCTGCAGGGTCTTCGCGCGTTCCGAGTGAACCTGGGCAAGTGGAAAGAACCTCAAAAGGGGAGTACCGGCGTGGTACCGACCAACGGCCCTCCGATGGTTAAGTTAGTATTGCTCACAACTCTAGAGTGCCAGAGTCAGGTAGAATTACGCGTACCTCAATTTTGGAGGACTCAGAGGTATTTATAGCAGTAGGGGACTTCGACTAAGGCGTGCTGGGGAAGACACCACCTTACTAGAATTGCCCCCGGGTAGTGTGGAACGCAAGATAGTTCTTGGTCGATCAAGCGTGTTGTGCAAGATATCCCTTTGGAAGTAATCGTACTGCGCAAGACATCTATCCAAGTAGTAGCGTACGCGACAAGATTCTATTTCTCGTGGAAGCGTACATCACAAGACATGTATTGATCCCCTCAGCTTAGCCTCGTCACCTATTCATCTCGTCGATATGCGTAGATTATACCGTCGGGACGTGCTGGGGAGTTGGCCTGGGATGACGGAGGAGAAGGACCGTCGCCCTTTACCATGCCGTTGTCTAGGTAGAGGGCGACGACACCTTCCAAACGGCACCTTCCCCATCACTTTTCATTCGGCCCCACTCTCCAAAACTTTTTCTTCCCATTCTTGTGTCATTCACGTGTTCCCTTGTCTTGCCTTTTATTCTCTCAAGTTGGTTGGTTTTTTTTTTTTTTTTTTTTTTAATATTGATTGTTCTCTCTGGTCTTATCAATTAACAAATCCCAAAATTCTTACATTCAAAACTTCATCCGCACCGTCAATTCAAAATGATCTCTTTATTAGCTTTCTATCTTCTCTCTTCTTGTCTTCCTAATAGTCTCATACTTTGTTCCTTTTTCGTCTCTTTCTTCATTTTGTTTAGCTCCAAGAATGCCTACAAAAGCAGCTCTTCGAAAATGAATGATTCAACTTCTATTTCAGAAAATCTAATGCCAGCGTGAGTTTGCTCTCCATTTTCCATTACTATATTACTTCATCCTCTCTAATCTCTATCAAAAGCGTGTGGTTCTCATTGATTCTAGATTAAAAACTAAAAAAAAAAAAGTGTGGCTGTCATTGTATTGTTGCATATATTTTCACATTTTTTTTTATAACAAATTTTAAGTGGCAGGATGTTATTGGTTATTATGGTTGGGGTAAAAAAATAATTTTTGTATTAGGTTTAAATTTGAACTAATAATAACTAACTACTTCTTGTGAAAATATTGTAAAAATATTATGGAGATAGCATCTTTCAAATTTTTATAATTTTTTTTTGCGTGGCGCCCAAGTTTTCAGGCGCGTTCTGAATTTTTTTGATTTCTTTTTTTTTTTTCATTATTTTTTATTTGTGTAAACAAAACACTGTTAATCTCTCTTTCTCCTCCCACATACAGACCCACGCCTCTCAGCCTCCCAAAAACCGGTAAGCTTTCTCTCATTGATCCTCTCTCTTTCATCACTCTTCTCTCTCTTATCACTCTTTTTTCTTCTTTCAGGATTAGCAGGATATTGATTTCGGGATTAGAGAGTGTGTTGGTTTTAGGAAATAAATTTTGGGATTGGAGAAGGTAATAGAGTCTTTCTCTTTTGTTTCATGGTTATGCGCAAGAAAAAATAACACAAATTAAAGTTTCTGAATTTGTCTTTGTTTGAAACTTACATGTAAAAGTTAATTCCTTTGTGGGTTTGTCTAATCTTTTAGTCAAGTTTTTACAGTTGGATTTTCTCTTCTGGGTCTTTTTTATTTGGATAGATTTAGTGTGTTTCTATGGATTCCCTAAAATTTATTAGGAAAGTGAAATAGAATTGTTTTTATAACTTTAATTTTGTCGGCATTGTGTTTTTAAGACTGAGGCTTTCTTGCATGTGTTTGTTACATTGTTCAATTAGCAGGGTGTAACCTAGGCTTCTTGTCCAAAGGGATTGAATTGGGGTGAATTTGCATTGGATGGTTTTAGAGTCCATCTCTTGCTCTTTATGCTTTCAAGTTCAAGCATGCCTTTGTGTTAGAATGTAATGTAATCTCTCTAAATTTATGTCTTCAATAAAATTTATTGAACTCCAAGCTATGTTGTATTATTAACGAATTCATTCATAAAAAGCTAAAAACAGACAGAAATAAAGTTTCTCTTCCTTTATAGGTGTGGAATCCTTTCATAAGTGTGTATAAAGGATATTGCTTCTAAAGATGTTGAGGAGCACCTTGTACTGATGTGGGCTACCATATATATAAATATATATATATATATATATTTATATTTGTGTTTTAAAATTGTTTAGCTTTTAGGGGCAACATGTTTGGCTTCTTTGTTCAACAACCACAGCTGCTCTCGTAGTAGAATGCCAAAATCTTTACCATTTTATATAACTGGATTATCAAGGGCTCACAACGAGACTACCCCTTAAATACTTCCACACTTCCGTTTTACTTAGGATAAGTGGCCATAGAAAATATCTAAAACTTGGTCTAGAGTTAGAAATTGCTTTTAAATATTTGTCTCTTTAACTGATTTGTCAAGTTTTTGGAAGTTGCCGTTTGTGTTCTGCTTTAGCTTATTGTCCTTTTTTTTATGGCATTGTGGCCTTTGTTATTGCAAGGGATTGTTCTAATTGCACTCTATCATAATTTTCAGCTTCTAAGTGGGTCAAGGTGAAGAAATTGGACGAAGTTGTGGCCATTAAAAACACGTGAGTTCTGCCAATATATGAATTGTTGCTCAGTTCATCTTGTCCATGATTTGGGTTTTCTCATATATGCTTGTTATCTACCCAATTTCTTGGCTTAGCTACTACCTATATGTGGTTTGCTTGTTTGTTCTTATGCTTGAAATGTTTTGTGTTTTGGGTTTTGGATAGCTTATATTTGGTGCTATTGTAGGCCATATAGGAAAGGGACATATGTTGTGCACATAAAATGTAACTTGATATGTAGCTACACTCCCTTCAATATTGTTTTCAATTACATCAACATGGTCAATTCTAGTTAGGAACCATAACTCACTGAAATTAAAAGGGAAATAGAAACAAAAGCGCACACCAATTTTATTGTGATGGCTGGGTTTTTTGTTTATGGTAATGGCTGTGTTTTTGTGTTAATAGTGGTGACTGTGTTTTTTGTTTAATGGTGGTGGTGGGTTTTTTGTTTATGGTGGTGACTAAGTTTTTTGTTTAATGTTGGTGGTGGGTTTTTTGTTTATGGCAGTGGCTGGGCTTTTGTGTTAATCGTGGTGGCTGTGTTTTTGGTTTAATGGTGGTGGTGGGTTTTTTTGTTTATGGTAGTGGCTGGGTTTTTGTACTAATGGTGGTGGTTGTGTTTTTTGTTTAATGGTGGTGGTGGGTTTTTTGTTTATGGTGGTTGTTCGGTTTTGTGTAAATAGTGGTGGCTAGTTTTTTTTTTTAAATAGTGTTGGTTGGATTTTTTATTCGTTGTGTTGGTTGGGTTTTTGTTTTGGATTTCACTTTATTTGTTTTGTTTTAAATTGATTTTTTTTTTTTTTTTTGCAGTCTTTATGTTTCTCCATTGCTTGTAATGGGGGTTGGGTTTATATTTGATGAGAATGTTGTGGGTCTTCTTTCTTTGATAGTTTGGCTTCATATGATGTTGCATTATGATTATTTTTTCTAGTTTGTTATTGGGTTTTTTGTGGACATTTTCTACATTGTCTTACTAATAATAATCTTTTTTTGTTGTAGTACATCTTATCAGTTATATAGGTTTGTAGTCTAGTTTGTTATTGATGTATTTTCCTTTATGCAGATATGGGATTGGTGGCAAAAAGAAAGCTCTTGTGGGACTATTTGAACTCAAATAATTGTTTGTAAAGTTTGGAAGCTAAGACATCATTTGTATATAAATGGTTGTAATTATTTTGTGAACATCTTTATTACATTTTTAGATTGTATGGATGTTTTTTTTTTTTTTTTATGGATTTGGTTAGAAATGAATGGATTTTTTTTTTATATATTTTTATTTTTTTAATGGATTTGGTTAGAAGTGAACAGGTTAATGTAATGGAAAGTAAATGTAAAGAATAGTGATAAAAAAAATAAAATTGATGACAATAATTTTCGTCCCCATATTTGACTATAAGCAGGAATTGGTGACGAAATAATTCGTCACTTGATCTAAAAAAAAAAAAAAAACAAAACAAAACAATTGGTGATGCAAAATTTCGTCACCTAATCTATTGAAATTGGAAAAAAAATACATTTGGTGACGAAATATTTTGTCACTAAAAATAAGGTTTAGTGACGACAATATTAGGTGACGAAAAACTTTTGTCACCTATCATTTATTATTGGTAACGAAAAAATTTCGTCACCTATCATTTTTTTATTGGTGATGAAACATTTTCGTCACCAATACATTCTGTGACGAAGCTTAGGTGACAAATGCTGTTTCGTCACCATTTCGCCACCATATGTATTCAGTGATGAAATAAGGACATATTGTGACGAAAGGTTTCGTCACCATAGTCCACTTTTGTTGTAGTGCATGTCTACCGTGAAGCTAATCAATGTGTGGATGCTTTGGCCAAGATTGGAGTACAATCCAGCTCTCATTTTGCTGTTTTTTGTAACCCACTGCCTTTGGTGGAGAATTTGTTAGCGTTTGATAAAGCTAGCATATTTTGTTATAGATTTGTAAATTCTTAGTTTAATACTATACCATGGGTTACCGAAAAAAAAAAAAAAAAAAAAAAGATTTTTATGGGTCCTACCAATTTTTTATTTTTAACTTTTTATCTAAATTTATAATATTACCCTTATACCGTTAAAAAGTTTTTAACTTTTTTTTTATATATAAAATTACATTTATATCCCAAGCAAACAAGGCTGGGGTTGGGTCCTCCATCCACTCTAACAAGTAAATTGAGAGCCCAGTCCCACCTAAGCGAGCAAGGCTGGGCTTGGGTCCTCCAAGCTTATATTTATATATATATATATATATATATATATATATTACATATATAATTAATAATTATAATTAATAAAATTAATGTCTTAGAAATTGTGGTTTCACTAAATAGATTGATTAAGGTCTTTTACAAATGATACAAACTCATAGGGTAGAACTCACCCTTGAAAACTAGCTTACAAAAAGAGGGTGCTCAAGAGTTTATTTATACATTTTGTTTTTTTTTAAGGGTGAAACTTGAGATTAACTTACACTTAAGTCATGTGAAACACTATGATCATAACATAAATATTTGAATTAATTTTCATATGCATTGTAACTTTTACTATGGATATAACTTAATCACTGATCGATAAGGCGTGTTTTTAAGATAAATTTTTTTTTCGTTGGAAGATTTTGATAGAGGGAATGTGGAATAAGATAAACAATACCTGAAGACATTAAGAGGAGTTCCTTTGACAAAGAGGCCAGTTGCATATTTTTCAATTCGAAGTAATCTGAGGAAGTAATGTAGGTCAATTCAATGAGGATTTGCCTTTTGCGGATTTTTTTTTTCCCATTGGATTGAGGATTTGTGGCTTAATTTTAAGGAAAATAGTCTTCATTAATGGTCAGTGTTTGCTAGCTTTGTGTTGCTTTTAGTCTTTTATGTAGTTTGGTTCTTCTTCTTCTCTTTTCTTTTCTTTTCTTTTTTAAACCAAAGCAAAAGGCATAACTTTAATCTCTCTCCAAACAACTACACAGCATATATCACAAACCCCATAAAGCATGTCCAGTTGATTCAATATTGGTTTTGCAGCTAGGACACCAAGGTTCCTGCAAATTCCATTTTGTTGGACTTATATGATCACGGCTAGCTTAGCTCTCCAAATAATAAAAAAAAAAATAAATAAATAAATAAAAACTTTACTTGGTACACGTACATCTTCTAATTTTGGTTCTTAAATTAAGCTTATATTGCTCTGTAGTAAGTATAATGCGACTTTTCTATAATTTGTGACAGCATTAATCCATAGCACGTGATATGAAAAACCAAATTAGTTTAATTTTATAAAGAGTCATGCTAACAAGTATCTTTTAGACAATAGTTATTAATCAATTTCCCCTTTATGAAATGCTTCTAATTCAATCCATCCATCAACGTGACTTTTAGAAACATCGATCATCAAACTCAAAACAAACTCTGAACTCGTCTATAGTTGAGACTCGATATGATTTAAGAGTGTGATTCACCCACTGCAAAAATTTCTTTCTTTCAAAATTCAATCCTTTCTTTCCTTCCTTAATTTCCCACATTGCATATAGACCATCAAAGTCCAAACTATTTCCATCTATGGGAAAGAACACTAGTTTTAAATGCTTCCTTTGGCGTCAAGAAAGAAAGAACAGAGATAAGCATTTCATATTGCAACTGACTTATGAAGTCCTCCTTGATTGACTTTATTTGCAAACACCAAACATATCCTACAATGTCTCTAATCCCTCTCACCCTCTCTCACATTGAGGCCTCATGCATGGCTGAAGTTTGCTGCTGCTCGCCACTGACCAGTTCTCTTCAACCGATTTAGTCTCCTGTGCCAGCGCTGATTTCTTCGCTGGAGAATGAAGAATGGTGTTCCAGCCCTAGCTCTGATCACGTTGCAACGTTATTTTGCTTAAAGAATAGATCAAACTCACTCACAGAGGAAGAAGAGAGGATTAAATTGTAGATTTTCAAAATGGTTTTTAAAAGAATTTGAACTTCAGGTTTGTGTGTTTTGTTTGGTTACTGAGAAAAATTGAATGAAAAGAAAAGAAAGAGATAAGTTTTTATGTGATTAGGTTTTTCATTTGAGAAGTTGATATATCTCAACAGTTAGACTGATGCACTGATTTTTTTTTTTTAATTCAATTTTATATAATTTGAATTTCAAGTTTGTGTGTCTGTGCTTTGTTTGGTTGGCTTAGAAAAATGGGAGGAAAAAGAGGAATGACAGCTAATTTTTTAGTTTGAGTTAAAGGTGAAATTTGGGTTTTCTTGAAAATTTAGTTCATTTTCTTTTCTTGATTTATTGGGTTTTTCTTTTTATTGATGAATACAAAACTAGTTACTCCTAAATTGGTTTTCTGTTCAATCCATTACAAATTATCGATATGTTTTTTTTTATTTGGTGAGCTGAGTTTTAGTTGGTCTTGGTTTTAATTCATGAGATTTTATTTGTTATTTGTTTAAATTGTTTTATTTGGTATTTTGGGTTAAATGGATGAGTCAAGGATTAAATGAGTTGGGTGGGTAATGGGTATTTAATTTTTATTTAGCTGGGTATAAAATGGTTAAATGCATAATTATATACTCAATTTATTTATGACTTAACTCAAAAACTACCCAACCTGCCCGATTGCCACTCCTAATCCATAGGAATTGAAAAGTCAGATTTCTTTGAAAAAATGACCTTTGAACACCATTTATAATGTTTAAAGTTTGAATTTCAATGCATGGGGGAGAGATGGAAATGAGATATAGATTTTATTATTCTTAACTTTTACAAAACCCCAACTTTTAGATCTCATTTTCTCTTTTTGTTTTTATGTTTATTTATTTATTTATTTATTTTTTTGGAAGAGAGGGACATAAAAAAAATGAGTAAAAATACATATTTATCCTTATTTTTAATAGAGGTGGATTACAAAAGGCAAACGAAACAAACCTTATGTGAGGAAAGTAACACTTTTTAAATCATGTGTAGGCAATATGAATTTGGACCAAATCACAAGTAATTTTACTGCAATTACTCCTTTTTGTTTCTAAGTTCTAGAGGCATTGTACTTACACAATGTGCGCAACTTGTTTAATTGTTTAACTCAATAGAGAAAGAAAGACAATATATTATGAGATGGCTAATGAGTTTAAAAGAAAATTCTAGTATATTGATGTGGCTAATTTTGAGGAGTTGGAAATAAAAAATGGTGGTCCGTAAAAATAATAAGCAATAAGTCACAATGTCCTACATATAGGATAATGGAAAAAAAATTGTGTGGTAAAATCGTAAAAGGATATCTATAAAATTAGTAAATTACTCTTGAAATCTATAGGTCATGGGGGCCTCTAATAAGGGCGTCACATCATCATTTCTATCTACTTCTATTTAAGAGCATTTAGATTTGGGTGCCTAAAACAATACTCATTTTATCATCTAAAATGCTACTTATCTATTTTAACATATCATTGTACAACTCATCTAACATCCCAATTCTTATATTTCATATCTAAACTACAACAAAACTAGTTTTCACCACCACCACCGAAACCCAAAGGACAAAATCAGCAACAACAATTGACATTACTAGTTTTTCAATTTCAATAACTGAATAAACAAATCAAGTAGAAACAATAGAAGATAACCATAGCATTATAAGAATTACTCGTCCATGTCACAAGTCACAACTACTTTGATATAAATATCAAATATCACTAAAACAAAAACCCAGCTCTCTACATATTGATAAATATTAACTTGCACACACCAACACTCACTAATATTAACAAGGATGATTATATTATAACAAACTCAGCTCTAGTAAGTAGTTTTTCCTTTAGCCGCATGGCAGCTTCTCTGGCACCTTTGTATTTAAAGGTAGTCCTAATATTCTTTGGGCAAGGGATTCCCACTACATATGGAGCACAAAGATTAACAATAATCTTCTCAAGGTTGATGGCACTTTCGAGTAAGTAAACAGCAAGCTGAATGTCTATTGCACGCCCTGCAAACCCAACTATTTCCACCTCCTTGAGGTGTTCATTGGGATATTTCTTCACCTTCCTTGCCTTTTTTGGAAAATTCATCTCCCACAATCTAAACTGTAATTGGGAAAACGAAAATAAGAATCATGTCGTGCATGCAATTGGAAAAGGATAGTAAGGAACTTCAAAACAAAGAGCAATGATTCTCAAGGGGATATGTGTAAGCAAATAATATAGATTACCATCAAACAACAAATAATGATGACCGGCTACGTTCTTTGGAATCAGAAACAAATAATGATGATCCGAAGATGCAGGGAAAATTATATCTAACAAGACCAGACTTAAAGCCATTAGGGAGGAGGTCAGAGCATGGTCAAGGACTGTAAGAAAGTCAAGATTTCTATTCATGATTGAGTGGTATGTGGTGGTATAGTGTTTTCTGTATTTGAAAAATAGTTGTTTGTTGCAGCTTGAAGTTGCTCAGTTGTACTCTTTGTTGGAATTTTTTTCAAAAAAAGTTTCTTCATCGTCCCAAAATAAAAATAAAAACACTTATGCGAGAAATTGCTAAAAGTGAAGATGAGGACTCCAATAGAACTGAACATTCATTTCAACACTTTTTCCTTAAAATACAAAATATAAATGCTTACGACAAATAAAAATTTTGAGTTCAAAGGAGTATCTGTTAAATAGATTAAAAAAAATATTAAAAGAAAAAAAAAAAGAAGGAAAACCATGAGACAACAATTAGTGTGCAGATTGCATCACCTAGATTAAAGAATAAAATTAAATTAAACCTTTGAACTTGAATTGTCATTTGTCGGAAACATTGACATTATGTATTTCTAAGGAAAAGGTTTTGAAATGAATGTTCAATTCTATTGGAGTCATCATCTTCACTTTTCAAAGTTTAGCTGTTTCTCGCATAAGAGTATTCACTTTTCAAAGTTTAGTAGTTTCTCGCATAAGAGTATTTGTTTTTATATTGGGATGACGAATAATTATTTTAACAAAACCCTCAAATAGAGTAAAAAGACTGAGCAACATCAATCTGCAAACAAACAAACAAATAACTATTGATCAAATATATAAGACGGGGTTCAAACTATTGAGCAACTATTGGAATGGTATAATTATCACTATTCACCAGTTCAAAGTAGTATTTTTAAAAAATATATGTATATATATATATAGAAAAAATGATGATAAACCAGGAGCCAACGATTAGAGTACAGATTGCATCACCTAGATTAAAGAATAAAAGCTACTAGTATGCTTTGTGTGAAATTATGAGGCAAGAATAGTCACCTCAAAGACAAATTTATGTAAAAAAGGTGCTGCTTCTATCAGAGGTATCAAACCGAGGAGGCTTGATCCTTCACTTGCGCCAACTGTGACCTTAAGGTGTTTAAGCTTGGTAAGAGTTTGAAATTCAGGGAATTCAACGCCACCCTGAAAAGGAAAAAACAAGAGATGAGAGTAAATTCTGTAAAACTAGATAAACATATATGTAAGAGATTGCAAATGAATTTGAAGTGCTTACATAAGTATAGGAGTGAACATCGAGCGTCAAACTCTCTAGCTGATAAAGGTAGCTCGAAAGAGAGCCAAATGCATAATATATAGGATGCGAATACATCCCACCGATACGAACATCTAGAAGACGGGGTGCAGAATGAACATGCAGTCTTATTTCGTTACCAACATAGCCAAAAGACTCAAGATTTGGAGCATTAATCTCAATACTTTTAAATTCTAAACAACGTATTATGTGTAAGTACTTCAACTTCAAAGATGAACCGCAAATATTCAGATTCACTAAATCTTCAGAATTGTCCACATGTAATCTTTCCAGCAAGGGGCAATTGGAAAGGAAGTGCTCCAAAAGCTCTCCAGTTACACGTATGTATTTTAGAGTGAGGGATGTGAGGGACTTGATGCAAGTTTTGTCACTTGTAAAACACTCATTTGGAAACCTATAAAAATGACTTGCATCTTTGAACGGGTTTGTTGCTGTAAAGTCCAATTCAAGTCTCTTAACTCCCTTTGAGATTGCAAAGTCAATCCATCCATCAACGTGACTTTTAGAACCATCATCAAACTCAAAACAAACTCCGAACTCATCTATAGTTGAGACTCGACATGATTTTAGAGTGTCATTCACCCACTGTAAAAAATTTTTCCTTTCAAATTGCAATGATTTCTTTTTTCTCTCAATTTCCCACATTGTATATAGACCATCAAAGTCCAAACTACAAGGCAAGAATGGGCACAGACATTTCCATCTATGGGAAAGAACACTAGTTCTAAATGCTTCCTTCGGCGTCAAGAAAGAAAGAACAGAGATAAGCATCTCATCTGGCAACTGACTTATCCGGTCCTCCTTGATCGACTTTATTCCCAAACACCAAACACAGAGAAGAAAAAGCAAGTAAATCATGTATTTGTCAGAAAAATTAAACTTTAGAAACAGTTTATCTAACATGGAACCTAGCTACCTATAGGTTGTTATTATTATTACTATTTATAGAAGTTAAGGATCCCAGAAATTGTACAAATTCAGCGTTAAAAGAAATAAAAACTACTTTTTTTGAAAGATATGATTTCTTTTTCTTTTTTTTACCTTGTCGGAAGGCAGCACTATCTTCTCCATGAATGTGAATAGAGAACTGGAAATTAGGGAAACAAAGAAAGAGTTAAGTATGGGAATAAGAACAAATTGATGCCCACAATGCAAGTAAAATGCCCAGAGATTGATGAGACAAAATACCTCGTGGGTGTCACTTTTCCTCCGAGGATGACGAAAAATTTGATAGCTAAATTAAATAATTGAAACACAGAGAGAGAGAGAGAAAGAAGAGGAGGGTTGATCAAGAGACAACTGAGTTTAGGTGAGAGGAGAAGGGAAGGGTATATATATAATAAATCACCGATCTAGCCCCTCCTTAAGAACTGTTTTTCCTTTTCCGAGAAGAAGAAGAAGAATTCCTATAAAAATAATAAAGAACTAGCCTCACGTGCGTGCTCAAAGGCTCTTCTATTTGTTCGGTAAAAGTTAATTTAGAGCATTTATTATAATTTGAGATTACTACATTTTTTAATTACAAAAAACCTAGGGGTGTGATGAATAAATTATTTCATCCAATACGCAGAACACTCATCACACCCCTAGGTTTTTTGTAATTGAAAAATGTAGTAATTTCAAATTATAATAAATGCTCTAAATTAACCTTTACCCAACAAATAGTAGAGCCTTTGAGCACGCGCGTGAGCGCGTGCTCAGAGGCTAGTTATTATTTTTTTTTTTTGGCCAAAGAGGTGGGTTAAAACTTTAAAACATGTCTTAATTTTAAGGTAGTGGGGTTGTGTTTTAGTAGTTAGAGGAAGAGTTTTTTCAAAAAAGTAACTGTGTAACTACAGGGTTAGTGGAAGATAGTTTTTTTTTACTCTTTTTTAGGAAGTGGGGATAGTTCCTAAAAACACTACATATAAGACCATGTTAATTCTACTGCTTACCAAAAACACAAACCATTCCTATCAAAAAAAGAAAAGAAAAAAAAAAAAAAAAAGACTTAACTGTTCTTTTGCATCTACATCTTTCAGTGACAATTGAGACAAAGTGTGTGCGGTGTTCGTATCAAAAATAAGAATGGTTGGTGAAGAAGAGGGTCCTGCAATCAGTATCAATCTTGGGATGACGTACTCATGTGCGGCAGTGTGGCAACGTGATTGTGCGGAGATAATAACCAATGAGCAAGGCAATAGAATGATGCCTTCCTATGTTGCCTTCATTGACAATGAGCGCTTGATAGGTGATGCTTCCAAGACTCATATTAAAAAACCCAAATCTCATATTAAAAAACCCAAATCAATTCACGCGCGTGCTCAGAGGCTAGTTATTATTATTTTTTTTGGCCAAAGAGGTGGGTTAAAACTTTAAAACATGTCTTAATTTTAAGGTAGTGGGGTTGTGTTTTAGTAGTTAGAGGAAGAGTTTTTTCAAAAAAGTAACTGTGTAACTACAGGGTTAGTGGAAGATAGTTTTTTTTTACTCTTTTTTAGGAAGTGGGGATAGTTCCTAAAAACACTACATATAAGACCATGTTAATTCTACTGCTTACCAAAAACACAAACCATTCCTATCAAAAAAAGAAAAGAAAAAAAAAAAAAGACTTAACTGTTCTTTTGCATCTACATCTTTCAGTGACAATTAAGACAAAGTGTGTGCGGTGTTCGTATCAAAAATAAGAATGGTTGGTGAAGAAGAGGGTCCTGCAATCAGTATCGATCTTGGGATGACGTACTCATGTGCGGCAGTGTGGCAACGTGATTGTGCGGAGATAATAACCAATGAGCAAGGCAATAGAATGATGCCTTCCTATGTTGCCTTCATTGACAATGAGCGCTTGATAGGTGATGCTTCCAAGACTCATATTAAAAAACCCAAATCTCATATTAAAAAACCCAAATCAATTTAGTCGGAGAAAGACTGACCTTTTTGACAGACTCAATACTCTAGGCTAATACCGTCACCGGGGTAGATAAATGCTTTGTTAGGTGGCTGGAATTGAAGCACTCTGTTTCTTCAGTTATGCGGCTAGAATGGAGAAATACCCTAACGATCCTCTTCTCGTTGGCTTTGAAGACAAAGAAAAGAAATTGGCTTTGAAGGCAAACAGAAAAAAGAGAGAAGCAAATCAGACTTGAAAGACAAAAAAGAGAAGCAAAACGAACCTGAAAAACGAACCTGTTGGATTGTGGCCCTGAGAGAAATAGAACCTGGTTTTGTTGTTTGTAGTGAAATCTGAAGCAAAGAGGTGGGTGAAAAGGGTTTAAAAACACAGAATTGAGAGAATTGGAGAGGAAAAGTAATTTGAGTTTGAAAACTAACGTGAATGTATTGGGAGTGTGGTCCTATTTTGTAGATAGTGTTTTACATGGAAGTTAAAAAAGCATTTTTACCAAACTTTGCCCCTTCTTAAACATAGGCTGTAGGGGTATTTTAGAACAAAAAAAAAATCTGGTCCAATCAGGTGCAGCCCCTTAAATAATAGTATAGATAATAATAATACAACAACGAACTAAGCCTCCCTTTCTTTTTAGGAGAAGAACTGGTTTTCCATATCTTAGAAGAAGAATAATGATAATACAACCTCCCTTGTTCTCCTATAGCGTTGCCACTTGCCAGAAGCGCTTGAGTCTGTAAACAGGGCAAAAGAAGGGTTTGGTCCGTTTAGAGTAAGAGAGACTAGTACTGTATTATTATTATTATTATTTATATATATATAATATTTGAGTGAGATCTGTGACTCTAGAGTCATGTACTTTTTCTATTCTGTACTACGTGTGCGCAATGGGCTGTTTAAACTTTAAACTACAACTGTACTGTTTAGGTCAACAGAGAAAGAAAGACTAATAATGGGTTTAAGAGTTTAAAACAAAAATATTTAGGGTATGTTTCGGTTACGAGGAAAAATGAAAATTATTTCACTATTCAGTTTATTTTTAATATTATTTATAGGTCTTATTGCACTTTTTGACACTATTCATGAGTCCCACTGTACTATTTTAATCAACTTTTACATTTATCTATTGTACTTTCAATAATAATTTTTAGTTTCAGTAAAATAAACAGTATCCAAACACACTCTTAGCATGTTGATGTGGCTGATTTCGAGAGGTGGGAAAAAAATTGGTTGTCAATAAATCATAATGTCCTACATTGGATAATAGTGAAGTATTAGATTTAAAGTTGGATTTAAATGCCCTTACTGGTATATCTATACGCAGAGGCAGTCCTAAAGTTACTCATTTATTATTTGCCGACGATAGCCTACTCTTTTGTAAGGCAGGTAGTCAAGAGTGCTACAACCTGGTGGAGATACTAGAGCATTACGAAGCAGCCTCAGGTCAAAAAGTGAACACGGAGAAGTCCTCCGTGTACTTTAGCCACAACACAACTCCTACAACGAGAAAGGAGGTTTTGGACATCCTAGGACCTATGCAAAATACAAGACAAAGTACGTATCTTGGCTTCCCATCTCTAATAGGAAAGTCCAAAAACCAAGTCTTTGCTGAAATTAAAGAGAAGGTGGGGAAAAAGCTCTTGGGTTGGAAGGAAAAGATGCTTTTGATGGGAGGAAAAGAAATTCTTATCAAGGCAATAGCGCAAGCAATCCCTACTTACACTATTAGCTGTTTTCTTTTGCCTAAGGGTCTTTGTAAGGAGTTGGAGGGGATGATGAGGAATTTTTGGTGGGGTCAGAGAAACCAAGAAACAAAAATGGCTTGGGTTGATTGGAAAAGATGTGCAAGTCTAAGAGGCAAGGGGGCATGGGCTTTCGCAATCTCCAAGCCTTCAACCTAGCTATGTTAGCAAAGCAAGGTTGGCGTCTCCTAACAAACCCAACTTCCCTGGTGGCATGAATTTATAAAGTCAAATATTATCCCTATGGAGATGTTTTAGGGGCGAAGCTTAGGTGCAATCCCTCGTACACTTGGCAGAGTATCTATAATAGTTTAGAGGTCATAAGGAGGGGCACAAGGTGGAGAGTTAGAAATGGGAAACTAATACACATTTGGGAGGACAAATGGCTCCCTGCCCCAACTACATATAGAATATGCAGCCCACTGAGACTCTTTGATGATTTTCCTATGGTTTCCTCCCTCATTGACGAAGACACAAGGCGTTGTAAAGCAGAAACCATCCTAAATATCCCTCTCGGCTTTAACTTTGCCAGAAGATACCATAGTTTGGGTTGGAAACAAGCGTGGGGTATTCTCTGTAAATAGCGTGTATTATGTGGCATTGTCCTTTGTGGACCAGTCCGTGGAAGCTAAGAGCTCAGCTGGGAATTATAGGACCTCCCTCTGGAAGAAGATGTGGCAACTAAAGCTCCCTGCCAAGATCAGAATTTTTGCTTGGAGGGCCTGCATCAACAGACTGCCTACTCGTCTAAACTTGGAAAACAGAGGAGTCAGAATCAATGGCTCATGTCCATTATGTGAGAAAGTCTTGAAAGTATCAAACAAGCATTGATTCATTGTAGTAAGGCCTAGGAGGTGTGGTGGAATTGGCAGACATGTCCAATAAACTTGGGAGATGGAAACTTGGATATCACGGATATAGCTTTGAGGATTATGGAGAAAGGGAAAGCTCTAGATTTGGAGATTTTTTTCACCACAGCGTGGTCAATCTGGTACAATAGAAACCAAGTGTTACATGAACATCCTTGCCTTCCACCTTCTCAGGCTTGGGATTATGCTCATAGGCTATGAAGTGACTATAAAGGAGGCATAACTGCAAACTTTCTTAGGCAGCAACCCCCTGATGTTGGCTAGGCAGCTCCACCTCCAGATACTCACAAGATCAATGTAGATGGAGCTACATCTGAGGATGGCAGACTATCTAGTGTCAAGGTAGTGATACGTGATTGCAAAGGTATGATGGTAGTTGCAAGAAACAAATTGTTGGATGCTTTGTATGATGTGGAGGCTACTGAAGCTCTTGCTTTTTAGTCTGGGATTCCTTTGGCCAGTGAATTAATGATTCCTCAGGTAATCATTGAATCAGATTCCCTTGCTATTGTCCAAGCTGTGAATTCAAGATCATTCCATGGAACTATTGGCCCTGTTATCCAAGGTGCTTTTAGTTTGCTCAGTCAATTTAGAAGTTGGAAAGTTCTCCATCTGAAAAGGGACTACAATAAAGTGGCGCACAAGTTAACTCAGCATGCCAGAAAGTCTGTGACGACTCAAACTTGGATAAGGGCTGAGCCCCCTATGTTTCAGTCTGTTAGTGCTAGATAGATCAAAATGCTAGAGTTGGTCTTTGTTTTATTGCCTTTGTTGCATTTCAATCTCAGATGTTAATGAAAAGTTTGATAGTTTCAATTCAAAAAAAAAAAAAAAAAGGATTTAAATTGTTTTTAAATTTTGTACTATCTAAAAAATTTTCAATTTTTGTACTAGGTTAGTTAAAGTTCCACAAAGGACAAGAGTCAATATAAATAATAATAAAAGCCCAATGAATAAGAAATAAAGAAGAAAGAGTCAACTCATATTTATATTCAAAAATAAAAAGTCAAGAGTCAATATAAATAATACTAATAAAAACTCAATAAAAAAGAAGTAAAGAAGAAAGAGTGAACTAATATTTATATTCAAAAATAAAAATATAACTCGTGTATATATCTATGGTTTAAAAAATGTGTAACTCTTATATCAAATATAAAATTGAACTCATATACGTATATATATACACCAATATCATATTATATCTATCATATACTATATAATAAAAGTTGAGTTTAGAAACTGTGGTTGCGCTAAGTAGCTTCATCAAATTGCAGAAATTTTTTAAAAAATAGATATAATTTCTTTTTGTTCTTATCTTCTTATCCTATAATATATAAGTTGATAAAATCTTAATTTGATTACAATTCAAATTCTTCAACTAATTTTTTTTTACATAAATTATATTACTACACCTCAAAAACAACAACGATATTAGTTCATATTTTTTTAGATTTAAAAAAAATAGCTTTTATATTTTGTTTTTATCTTCTTCTCATATAACTCACTTTACAAATTAGACTAACATTAGACTTTTTGTTCATATCCATTTCTTCTGTCAGTTCGTTTAGACCCCTTAACCCAACAGATTAACCTAGAGAATTAGCCAAGTTATTAACTTAGGTAATTTAATTAAACTAGGTTAACACAAATAAATATAAAAACAATAAAGCAGCGGAAAATAAACAACACAAAGATATGATGACCCAGGAAACCACACCGGTAAAAACCTGGGGAGGATTTGACCTAGCTATCCTCAAGGTAAACTGAATCCACTATGAAAGAATTGAAGTTTACACAATAGACTTAGACCACTAACGTCATATTGCTACCTGCCTGTAGGAAACTTACTACCATGACCCCATGATAGCTCCGAGATCCACGGACTCCTTCTTTCCGGAATTCTTCAGCAAATCCACAAGCGCACCTGCTTGTATATCTTTGTGCTCTTTGATTCTGCAACTGTAATGATCTACACAACTCTTGACATAAATCTCAAGTTTGTAAACCCTAAGTGTATGTGAAGGTAAACACCTCTAGATCTCACAATGAGATTCACAAACACAGCAAAACAGAACTCTACAGAATTCTAAAAACGTGGCTAGGGTTTTCCCTTTTATACTTAGGGCAAACATAAAACCCTATACATTAAAACGGGCTTGGGCTGAGTTGGAAAATTCTGCAGAAAAAACATTCTGTGCGATTTTCGATCGATCGAGTCTAATTTTCGATCGATCGGGTCTCACAGAAAGTTACAAGTAATTCTGCATAAAAACTCGATTCCAACTTTACAATAAACCCCATACTTTGAGCAAGTCTAACACACGACTCAACATTGTTTTGATCATGGTTTGCCAACATACAAAATGAAGTTCTAAATACATTAGATCCTAGTCTTTAGAACCTAACATCTTCAATGTGGAGTGTATATATCAAATAATTCATAATAAATGCCCACCACACTGATTCTGTAAGGACCTGAAAATTAGATGGCCCAAACCCACTTAGAGTAATGAGTTGGACAGTTCAATCTTGGCCCAAATCAATAAATTTGTAAGAGAAGGAAACAAACAACAAGAGAGGGCTCTACCCGAGGATGAAAATAAGGAAGAAATGGCTAATATTATAAAATAGATGAGCTAATATCATAATACAATACTGCCCCAAATTATACTGAAAATTGCACTGTTCACTCTCTTCTCTTAATATTCTTCTTATTTCTTTTTTATTTTTTGATACTAGTGTCTCGATCCCTTTCTCTGAAAACCATATTTTTCTTATATACTCCCCCCTCCTTCACATCCTGACATCCCATCTTTACCTACCCAATTTCTCCTAGTGACACTTGCCCCTTTACACATTTGAAGAAAGTGATAGAATGAGTTTGCTTAGCTCTAACTTGCACTATTTAGGTCACTTCCACATCAATGTAGCTAATTAAATTGTTGCCCACCATTTAATGTGAAGCAGCAGAGGCAACAGGCTACTCCAAACTGGAAACTTCCCCTACTCTCATTGATTCTCTTTCTTTAGATCATTCTTCCCACATGGACTGACTTTGAGTCCTTTGTTTCACACCCTCCTCTCCTTAGGCGAACTTCCTCTTCGGGCACATGATACCTCAATACCAGTACTGCAGCTCATCAGACCCGTCCTCCGTCCTCGGGCACCCACAGTTTCTTTTCTCTATTCTTCTCTTCCTCTACCTACAACCTTACAGGTGTGTATTTTTTTTACACTATATATATATATATATATATATATATATATATGTTTACTCTAATTTTTTTTCCATCAATTTGAATAGGTTTTGTGTAGTTTTTGTCTTTTGTTTAAACTAATTTTTTTAAGTTTTATCCAATTTATATGGTTATGGTTTGAGAATCAATCATTAAATATGCTTAGACATGATTTTTTATTATTTTTTATATTGTATATGAATTAAACGTTTATGACATGGGTTCCATTGGTGATATGTTGTTACACATTTATGCTTAATATGGTTAGATATGATTTTCTATTATTTTGTATATTATATATTAATTACATGTTTATGATGGGTTCCAATGGTGATATGCTGCTCCCTTCCCTGAATTTTTATTAAGAGAACAATCTTATTTTTAGCTTATTATTAAGCATGTCCTAATATAAATTTGATGATAAATTGTTCTATCTATTTTATTATTTAATTTTAAGTAAATTAGATAATTTTTTTCTTATTTTCTTTAGTTTACACATGATTATTGACTAAGCCGTGCCGCCTGGGCATAATACTAGTATATAATTAGAGCTAAAACTGAGAGAAATCCAATTAGAGTTTAAATTGAATTCTAATTGTTGTCTAATTTTGTGCAGCGTGTCCTATACAAGTTTTTAAAAAATTTTATTCTAAGTAAGTTAGTGTTGTGCAAAAAACAAAGAGTCTAATATAAATAAACCATCAAAACTCAATAAATGAAAAAAAAAAATTAAACTCATGTGTATATAAAAAAAAAAAAACTACAATAAATAAATAAAAGAGAGAGTAAAACTCATCTATAACTTAAAAAAATGTGTAACTCTTACACTAGATATAATTTGAATCCATATATGTGTAATTGTGATTATTTTTTATTATACTATGCATATGCACGAATTATACACTAGCATATTAGAGAATTAGTAAATTACTCTTGAATTCTATTGGCTATGGAGGGTCTCTGATAAGAGACACCACACAAAATAACATTTTACAACTTACTCAACATTTCAATTCTTGTTTTTCACATCTAAACTAACACTATTCCCTTGTTTATTCATTTCACTCTTTTCCTCACTCTCTTTCTTCACCCATTGCAATTTCTCTCTCTTCCTCTATTTCTATTTCTCTCTTCACCCACAATCAACACAAGCGACCACCACCATTAACAGCCACCAAAATTACATACATGTACCCAAAAAACCATATAAAAAACTCACATAATACCCATTATGAAATCACAGTCACATACCCAAATCCAAAAAATCACATACCCAGATTTGTCGACCCAAATCTTCAAAATTGCCAACCCACCAATTATGACCACCACCACAACCACCAATCTACACTTTGGAGGATAAAAAATTACTAAGTGACCACCCAAAGTGTATGAGCTCGTGATAGGACACAACCCACCGAGATAGGGTGAGATGCCTAATCCCGATATGTTAAGCAGCATGGAGAGAGAGAGAGAGAGAGAGAGAGAGAGAGAGAGAGGAGTTTGTTGATAGAACAAAGAGAAAGAAAATGTTTTAATTTGTTTGGGAAAAGAGAGACAATAAAAAAAATAGTACCACGGCACACCTTTGATGCGATAGTTACTTCACAAGTATAAGTGCTTGTGGGGTGTAGGGGGTAAAGGCCGAGGTTCAAGTCTCTAGGAGGGAGTTTCACACACATATACACTTAAATTAGGCTAAAGTAGAATTTTTATCTTGTATATAAAAAAAAAAATAGTATATTTCAATATACCCACATAACTACAGTAATCCTTATTTTTATGAATCTACTGTTCACAATTTTTAGCAATACCCACCTAAATAAAGGTTGTTTTTTGGACGTGTTTTTCTAAAATGGCAATCTTAGGGATTTTACACCCTCCAATGCTAATGCTCTAAGTATCAACATCAGTTGTTCTAAAAATATGTCATTTTAACACATCAAAAAACTGCTTAATTTTTTTAGCACATCGAGAATGGCAATATTTGGGGTTTTACACCCTCCAATGCTAATGCTCTAAGTATCAACATCAGTTGTTCTAAAAATATGTTATTTTAACACATAAAAAAAACTACTTAATTTTTTTAGCACATCGAGAAGAAGCACCAATCTCTATACTTCGAGAGCACTTAAAAATTACTCATTTGGAACTACAACGGTTGTTTTAAGTGTTCATAATTAGTCTCAGCAAAAAAAAAAAAAAAAAGTGTTCATAATTAGACTTGATTTAAAGTTAGCTATTGTTTGATCATAACCTAGGGGAATTGTGGTCATTAATATTACGGGTAAACTATATAATTAGTCATTAACCTTTACAATATATCTCAATTTAGTCTCTAACATTTCAAATGTGTCAATTTGGCCTCTAACCTTTTGGTATTGTGTCAAAATAGTTCCAACCGTTAAGTGATAGATAAAAATGCTGACATGGCTAACGGATAAAATGAAATATTATTTTTTTGCTCCATAGACTTCCACACGTATTGTCACGTCATCATAAATATGGTAAACACCTAGAGTCTTCAAACTAATTACTTAGCCATGAACCTAGTTTTTTGGAATAAAACTACTAAGCTCTGAACATTTACAAATAAGTATATATTTTACTCATCCATATGCATCATACATAAAAATTATTCAATAGCAAAGTTGAACATTTCAAGAATCTAGTAAATGTTGACTTTTATGATCATTGAGAATATAGTGAAAACACCAGGACCTAAACTGTGGCATTAAAATAATACAGCACGAAAATATAAATAGAGACATAGATATAGATGATATCACTTTTTTTTCTTTTTCTGTATTCTCCATCTGGTTGAAGCGGTGCAGTTGAGTATAATAGAGGCATAGATATAGATGACATCATTTTTATTTCCTATATTCAACAAGTTGATATATGAAGCATGAATGATGCCGGAACAATACTTATGACAGTGGTGCAATAACAATACTAGTGACAGAGAAGCAAAAAAATTCAATATGAAGCATGAATGATGCCTCGACTACATGGAAAAAAAGGCATGGTCAGTATATAATGCAGAAAGACCTAAGATAAAGATTCACCTCCAGATGAGTTGGCCACTTGATTTGTTCAGCACCTCGTCCCATCAATCCTACTCCATCTTTTATTTGCTTTCCTATTGCCCGTATCCTATTGCAATAGTTATAGCCAGAATGTGCCAAAGCGAATGAAGGAAAGGAAATGGTTCAAATTTGGAAACTAGAGAAGGAAGTAAATGTACCTTGAGTGTTTTCATTGTAATCAATTCAGAAGAATCTATCTTCCCAGCATTTATAAGTTTGGCAATTTTTACCAAGCCTACTGGCTGCCAGAAAAGATGAAGATTTAAAATTTGGCATTTATGCTCAAGTAGTTATCAGGAAGTAAATTTAATGAAAGGTAACACAATCAGAACACTCTTTTCAACAAGAAAGGCCAAGTAGATCAATCTATCCTAAATATTGAGAGAGAGAGAGAGAGAGAGAGAGAGTGAAAGTTCGTAATAGGAGCTCCTGCCATACCCATTAATTCTGTAACGAAAGATCTAGATCCAGACAAAGAAAATAAACAAATTTTTTTTATTTGGATGCAAATCAGTGATAAAAAAATTTATATAAACAATAAGTTCTTTTGGTCAAAGCTTCTAAATGAAAATAGTAATGTTTAAAGTTAAACCAAAAAAATAACATAGCAAAGGTGCTTAACAAAAGAGTTTTTGTGGTAAAAAGCAAGAGTCACCAAACTAACTATTAGCTGTGAACTTCTACAAATAAATATATGATCTTCCCATCCCTATACATCATACATATAATTATTCAGTAACATAATTGAACATTTTAAACTGTTGATGAATGTTAACTTTTATGGCCCATTGAGAATGTAATGAAACCACCTGAACCTACACCGTGGATTATAAACAATACAGCACCAAAATATTACTATATAAGTAGAGGCACATATATAGATGACATCAAAAAAAAATTTTTTGGGGTAAATTTCACTAAGACCCTGTAAACTTTTATATTGTTGAAATAAGACCTTGTTAACCTATTTTTTCCCCGCCAATTTGGTATTATAGCAATATACCCTTCTATCAGTGTTCCATCTAATTGCTAACAGAGAGATCACATTGCTTACAATAAAAAATGAAAAAATAGAGCATCTTGCAAGGTAGTCAAAGGCAAAAGGCGACTTTAAGGCACCACAGCCTTGTAGCACCCAAGGCGTGAAGCGACAAAAAGGCGCTAGCCCAAGTAAAGCGAGGCACCAAACTCAAAAAATATTATTATACATATAGAACTTAAATCATATGTACCTATTGTATTGAAATATTAAAAATGAAATGTTTTTAAATGCGTTGCAAGAATAAATTAGGTCTACCAAATGATTTCAAAATAGGATTAACTTGGTTTAGGATCTATTAATTATTTTAACAATAGGTTTTATAACATTTTTTTTTTAATTAATAATCTAATAATAGGTTTTAAAACAAACTTCTGTAAAAATAAAATAATAATAATAATAAATAAATGCTAAGGCTCTTGCTGTAGTGCCGTTTTCATGACTTAAGGTGGTTACCTTGCTTTCCTAGACTCTAAAGTTGAGTGTCTCACTAAGGGTGCTCACCTTTAACTACAATGGCATCTTGTCATTGTTACCTTCCCTTATCTTCTTCTACCCTCTCCTCTCCCCCCCCCCCCCCCCCCCTCTCTCTCTCTCTCTCTCTCTCTCTCTCTCTCAACATTTTTTTCCCTTTATTTCTTCTCTCTCTCCTTTATTTGGGATTGCATATCTAGCATCCCCTATTGCTCTAAGAACTCAACCCAGCTCAGCATATTCTAAAAGACAACCCAGCGCCAGCATCAATCTAAGTGGCATCACTTCAAATACCCAAACTCGCCTTCGATCTTCGTTGGTGAGTCTCGAAGTACTCAGGATTTGCAAGTGGGTTTGTTGATTCATCTCATTGAAAATGGGTTTGAATTTTTATCATTCATCTCGTGATGAGTTCACATGCAATGGTGGTTGTTGGATGGTTGAGGTGGGCTGTGTGGTGGAGGCTGTAGCAGGGTTGGGATCTAGGTGCCCATCATCGCCAAATTATTGAAATTTTAGCATGCAACAAGCTTACGAAGTTGGCAAGATTGTTATACATTGTATTTGCCTCCCAGTAACTAATTACTACTCTTAAGATATGATCCTTAGGATCTACACATATGCCAGATTCCTTAAGTGTAGATATGACCCCAAAGCATTACTTCTATGGAATAAGGATAGGTGTCCAGGTTTCATGCAACTTAAAAAAACAAATTCCACGGCCAATATCTAGCAGCTATATTCCACGGCCAATGTCTAGGCCTAACTTGCAAAATCTCATCATCTCATGTAAGACTAACCACCCCAGATTCACGGGTTCAAGTGATCATCTCCTAAAATCGCCGTCCACATAAAGTTTGATCAGCCCACCACTTTTGCTGGGTCATGTCCCAAAATCTCTATTCACTTAATTTTCAATCCATCCTCTAGGTGGGACCTTTTAAGTTTTGGCCCCCATTATTACTTAGCTTGGAAAAATTACTTGACACACAAAAATAATTACTTGGCACATCCAAACCTCGCCCCACTTGTCTACGAAGCCAAACCCCAATGTCCAATTGGCACTCCCCTCGTACATACAGAGATTATGTCAAAACTGTTACTGCAACAACTTTAGCAAGAACTTTACTGCAACGACTTTTAAATTCATCCAAAATGTTATAGAATATTAGAACCTGGCAAATGATCTAAGCTTGTAGTTTAAGTGCGTAAGCATTTTATTTTATTGGTTATTCAAAGGCATAATCATAGAACAAGTTATAACTAATTCTCATCAATAATCTTAACAAAAGCAAGATAGATATCCAAATAAAAGCTAAACGTATCATAAGTTGGGCCACATTTTATGTATACACATGCTCTTTAACTGGACTCAAACTCAAAAGACATGCATCTCTTACAACATGTACCTAAAGTTCATATCTTCTCTAATTTAGGAGTTTGCTAACAAAAATTGTAGAACTAACTATGGAATACAAGCATTTCTTAATATCCAAATCATTAGCTACAATGTACCCAAACAAACATGGTGACCCTAATACATATCATTCTAATTAACCTCAAATTTGTAGAAATATGTCACAAACTCATTATAAGTAGCATAATATTATGCAAGAATTACTCTTAAAATTCACAAAAAAATTTAGTAAAATTATGGACTATGCAAAAAAAGACATTTTGGCCAAATATAAAGTTACCCACAAAAGAAAAATGGTAAATTTGATATGTATGGGAAAATTATACGAGAGCAAGAGAGTGACCTGGGATGTGAAAGCACCGGTTTTGTCATTGATGTTTGGTTTCTCTATTTCTTCATCTCTTTGAAGGTTGAGAGCTCGGATGGTAATCGTGCTTTTGACCCTTGTCCTTGAGAGGTGAACTGGGTTCTTGAAGAAGAACTTGATTGTATTGGTTCTCGGGGTTTGAAATTTTTCAGGGTATATTTTTCTTTTCAGGTGTATAAGGTGAGGTATGTTGACTGTTTCTTTTGTACAAGTGTCAATCTTTTATTGGTGAAGATGCCGAGTTGAGTTTGTAATATTGAAGTATAGTATTCTTTCTCCAACACATGAGAGTCTCTGTCCTGAGAGCAGCGGTGGAGCTAGGGGGAGGCGAGAGGCGGCAAGTGCCCCCCTGACCTCCCCAAAACTCCTTTAATATAAGAGTCTAACATCTAGCTTGCCCCCCTTAGCATATTTTTGGATAAGTTTACCATCCCTTAGTAAGATACGAGTTGAGAAGAACTAGCAAATAATTTAATGACATGCTTAGTAAGATACGAGTTGAGAAGAACTAGCAGATAATTTAATGACATGCCCATGAGAGTGTTTTCTTTTTTGATAAAATATTATGACTCACGAAACATTGATTTTTAACAATAACTAGTTAAATTCCCACACGATGTACGGTGCAACTTATTATTAGTTTTCTCAATATTTCAATAAGTTTGCCAAGAATCTTGTAGGTTAATTGGTTGGCACCTCAATTTCCAATAGAGATATTCATAATTCATATCCCTAAACTATCGATGTATAAAAAAAAAATTGAATAATTTTCCTTGTAAAAAATTGTAATCTTTAGTTATTCTACAGACAAAATAGAAATCATACTATGTGTGTGTGTGTGTGTGTGTGTGTGTGTGTGTGTTCACAAATTGAAAATTGCATGATATAGTGGTTAATATAGATAAGCATGTTTCATGCCTACTAAAAAAATGCATATATCCTTCAATTATTGTTTCTCATATAAATGTAGAAAAATTATATTACACACACACACACACACACACACACACACACACACACACATATATATATATATATATATATATTACATGTAACTAAAATGAGTTATGAAATTTAAAGGACTAAGATTTATTTTAGTGAATTCACAAACATTTAATTTTTTTTATTGCTCTTGTGTCAATTGTTGTCAAAGCAACTAATCATGAGTAAGAATGTCATATTCTAAATTTATTATTATTATTCCAACTAAAAATTATCTCTTATATAGAATTTATAAAAATAATCATATAAATTCATTTGATATAAATAATTAATGCACAACGATAAATAATTAATATAAGCATTTACTCTATTGGCTAATTTAATGAACTAATACTTTGATATAAATGCAAACTTTGTTGATTTAAAACCCTAAATAAAGAGAATTTTTAGGAATGCTCCACATGGCACAACCTCATACTTTCTAGCATGAGGTCTCTGCTTTTATATATATATATATATATATATATATATATATATATATAAAGATTAATTAGAATTCAATTATATGAGGGACTCTTCTTACCCAAAAAAAAAATTATATGAGGGACTTTTGTTGACTGATCTATTGCTTCCTGAGAGTTTGCTATTGCTACATTGTTTTAGAAGTTGAGAAACACTCTATTTCAAAGCCGTGTAACAGGGGTGCTTTCAAGTTGGCATCCCTAGTTATTTAAAGCATTGAATGTAAAGTGAAGTTAGAGGATACCCCTACTAGCTTGCAAGATATAATCTAACCCTCTAAATCTTATGTATTAGCTTCATATTCAAATATAACTCCCTTGGTTTAGCCAAAGTCATCTATGGCCAAGATTCCATCAGTTGAGAGTTTAGTCAGCTAAAGATGTTATTAGTGTTATATCCAAGTTTTATTAAACTAGCAATGTTTTTATTCATTATTTTCATTCCAGAAAGTCTTGCTATTTTTATCAACAACAAAAAAAAAAAACACTCAGTGGGTCCTATTTTTAAACTATTGTTTGGTATAATTCATAGTTTACAATGAGGAGGAGAGTAGTATTTGAACTTGAGATGTCTTTGATAAATTTTGCTTCTAATCTTATGTTTTTAATCTTGCCCCCCAAACTCAAATTCTAACTCCGCCACTACCTAAGAGAGATGAAAGAAAGAAATGGAGAGGCGGTGAAAATCAAAGAAAGAATCAAAGAAGCTGAAAGGAGTAAGGGAGTGATTTGGATTATTAATGAAGAATCATTGAAACGGTATATGAACTGCATTATATATTGAAGCAATCACCCTGATATTCACTACAAGAAAAAAGACATAATACAGCAAATATTATTGCATCAAAAAAAATAATAGATGTAATATATATATATATATATATATTATTACATTTTTAGGTTGTTTTTTGTTGTAATAGTACCTTAAATTTATTACATCAATATGAGATTATAGCAATAATTATTATGTTATATTAAAATGTGTTGTTGTAATAGGTAACTCTTATTTTACGTTGAGATATGTTGTTGCAATAGGTAATTTTTTATTTCATATCGAACTATATTATTGTAATAGGTTAAATCCTTATTTCACATCAAATTTTGTTAATATAATAGAGGTGAGTAATTGAGTAGCAGGAAAATTTGAGAAATTGACACTATATTTTTTTTTATTAATTTCCTCTCTCTTACCCATGTCTATCCCTTTCTTTTCATCTTATCTCAATATTTCTCTCTCATCACACATCTTCCTTTTTTTCTCATCTCAATTTTTAAGGGTATATTTGTCTTTTCAGGTGTATAAAGTGTGGTATGCTGACTATTTCTTTTGTACAGGTGTCGATCTTATATTGGTGAAAATGCTGAGTTGAGTTTGTAATACTGAGGTATAGTATTCTTTCTCCAACACGTGAGAGTCTCTGTCCTGAGAGAGATGAAAGAAAGAAATGGAGAGGTTGTGCAAATCAAAGAAAGAAACAGAGGAGCTAAAAGAAGAAAGAGAGCCGTTGGATTGTGGGAGTGTGAGTAGGAATGATTTGGACTATTAATGAAATATCATTGATCAAACGGTATATGAACTGCATTATATATTGAAGCAATCACCCTAATATTCACTACAAGAAAAAAGACATAATACAACAAATATTATTGCAATAAAAAAAAATAGATGTAATATATATACTATCACATCTCTAGGTTGTTTTTTAGTGTAATAGTAACTTAAATTTATTACATCAATATGAGATTATAGCAATAATTATTATGTTACATTAAAATGCATTGTTGTAATAGGGAACTCTTATTTTACATTGAAATATGTTGTTGCAATAGGTAATTTTTTATTTCACATCGAACTATATTATTGTAATAGGTTGAATCTTTATTTCACATCAAATTTTGTTGATGTAATAGAGGTGAGTGATTGAGTAGCAGGAAAATTTGAGAAATTGACGCTATTTTTTTTTTTCCATTAATTTCCTCTTTCTCACCCATGTCTATCCCTTTTTTTTCCTCTTATCTCAATATTTCTCTCTCACCACACATGTCTTTCTTTTTTTCCTCATCTCAATTTTTAAGGGTATATTTTTCTTTTCAGGTGTATAAAGTGTGGTATGCTGATTGTTTCTTTTGTACAAGTGTCGATCTTTTATTGGTTAAAATGCTGAGTTGAGTTTGTAATACTGAAATATAGTATTCTTTCTCCAACATGTGAGAGTCTCTATCCTGAGAAAGATGAAAGAAAGAAATGGAGAGGTAGTGCAAATCAAAGAAAGAAACAGAGAAGCTGAAAGAAGAAAAAGCCGTTGGGTTGTGGGAGTGTGAGTGGGAGTGATTTGGACTATTAATGAAGAATCATTGGAACGGTATATGAACTGTATTATATATTAAAGCAATCACCCTGATATTCACTACAAGAAAAAAAGACATAATACAACAAGTATTATTGCAAAAAAATATAAAATAATAGATGTAATATATATACTACTACATTTCTAGGTTGTTTTTTGTTGTAATAGTATTTTAAATTTATTACATCAATATGAGATTATAGCAATAATTATTATGTTACAATAAAATGTGTTGTTGTAATAGGTAACTCTTATTTTACATTAAGATATGTTGTTGCAATAGGTAATTTTTTATTTCACATCGAACTATATTATTGAAATAGGTTAAATCTTTATTTTACATCAAATTGTGTTGATGTAATAGAGGTGAGTAATTGAGTAGCGGGAAAATATGAGAAATTAGCGCTATATTTTTTTTCATTAATTTCCTCTCTCTCACCCATTTCTATCCCTTTTTTTTCTCTTATCTCAATATTTCTCTCTCACCACACATGTCTTCCATTTTTTTTTTCTCATCTCAATTTTTCAAGGTATATTTGTTTTTTCAGGTGTATAAGGTGTAGTATGTTAACTGTTTCTTTTGTACAAGTGTCAATCTTTTATTGGTGAAGATGCTGAGTTGAGTTTGTAATACTGAAGTATAGTATTCTTTCTCCAACATGTGAGAGTCTCTATCCCGAGAGAGATGAAAGAAAGAAATGGAGAGGTTGTGAAAATCAAAGAAAGAAATAGAGAAGCCAAAAGGAGAAAGAGAGCCGTTGGGTTGTGGGAGTGTGAGTGGGAGTAATTTGGACTATTAATGAAGAATCATTGAAACGGTATACGAATTGCATTATATATTAAAGCAATCACCTTGATATTAACTACAAGAAAAAAGACATAATACAACAAGTATTATTGCAACAAAAAAAAATAGATGTAATATATATTCTATTACATCTCTAGGTTGTTATTTATTGTAATAGTAACTTAAATTTATTGCATCAATATGAAATTATAGCAATAATTATTATGTTACATTAAAATGTGTAGTTGTAATTTATTGCAACGAAAATCTAGTGTTGCATAAACCTATTACTTTTTTTAATTAAAAAAATAATCTATTGCAACGAGATTTTCAAAGTAAATTATTGCAATACATAAATTGTTGCAATATATGGAATTTATTGCAATGAAAATCTAGTGTTGCATAAACCTATTGCCTCGGAGTTTATTACAACGGCTTGCATCGACTTTTTTGCCGTTGCAATAACATCTATTACAGCAACATTAATTGTTATTGCAATGACTTTTTTCGTTGTATTAAGTCTTTTTTCTTGTAGTGATTATCTTAAACACTTTTAGTCTTTCTTCCTTTTTCTTCTTTCTTTTGCATTCTAACTCGTACGTAGTAACAAAGGCTAGCATATCCAGATCCAATCGTCATGTCTCTGAAGAAGATGATCCAGAAGTTGATGAACGAGCTCGAAGAAGCAGTTAAGGAGGTGAACTTTGCTCAGTTGAAGCTGAAGAAGGCGGAGCATAATGCCAAGGGAGTGTTTGAGAAGCTCAAAGACATGAAGGTGCTTCCCATTTCTGACATAGAGGAGGCACAGTTCATCCTCTATCTTCAGACTGAGTTGGGCTTCGCCGGTAAAGGAAAGCTCAGCTCCGAGTTGTCAGTTGAGGCAAGAGGCGAGCTATTTCGGTTTACGACACTCTACCAACTCCCTTTAGTTACAAACTGATCGGGATAGGTAAGGGAGTAGGTAGGAGGCTTGGGATCGCTAGACTTGGGTTTACTATGGTTTAAGATTGTTAAAGGTGAGCAGTTCATGTAACTTTCGTCTTCACAAATTTACTATTTTCTGAAAGGGCTAATACTGTGTGACAGACACTTTAGATTGCATGAATGAGTTCTTATCTTTTTTTTCTTTTCTTTTATCACATTAATGAAGAGTTTATTGGTACTCCATCTCTGTTTTACCTTGAATTGGAATCTTGAAACTAACTAAGCTCCATGACAAGTCCCAAGAGTAAGTAGTGAGCCATGTCTTGTTTGTCAACATGGGTGACTAGCATGGTTGTGGTAGTTTCACCTTTTCACTTATGTCTTCATTTGAACTTCATGATACAAAATTTATAGTACAATTGAGACAAGCATTGATTTAATGTTTTGTTAATTTGTGTGAATGTCATATGAGAGGAAAATTTGTTGTCAACTCACATCTCCCTTGGTATTTGCCTTTGAAAAAAAATATCAGTTCTTGCTAATTAGCTTCTAAGGTTTTAGACGTCTATTGCAACGAAAATCTAGTGTTGCATAAACCTACTACTTTTTTTAATTAAAAAAATAATCTATTGCAACGAGATTCAAAGTAAATCATTGCAATACAAAAATCGTTGCAATATATGGAATTTATTGCAACGAAAATCTAGTATTGCATAAACCTATTGCCTCGGAGTTTATTACAACGGCTTGCATCGACTTTTTTGCCGTTGCAATAACATCTATTACAGCAACATAAATTGTTATTGCAATGACTTTTTTCGTTGTATTAAGTCTTTTTTTTTGTAGTGATTGTCTTAAACACTTTTAGTCTTTCTTCCTTTTTCTTCTTTCTTTTGCATTCTAACTCGTACATAGTAACAAAGGCTAGCATATTTGGATCCGATCGTCATGTCTCTGAAGAAGATGATCCGGAAGTTGATGACTAAGCTCGGAGAAGCAGTTAAGGAGGTGAACTTTGCTCAGTTGAAGCTGAAGAAGGCGGAGCACAATGCCAAGAGAGTGTTTGAGAAGCTCAAAGACATGAAGGTGCTTCCCATTTCTGACATAGAGGAGGCACAGTTCATCCTCTATCTTCAGACTGAGTTGGGCTTCGCCAGAAAAGGAAAGCTCAACTCCGAGTTTTCAATTGAGGTAAGAGGCTAGCTAGTTTGGTTTGCGACACTCCACCAACTCCCCTTAGTTACAAACTAATTGGGATAGGTAACGGAGTAGGTAAGGGGCTTGGGATCACTAGACTTGGGTTTATTATGGTTTAAGATTGTAAAGGTGATCAGTTCATGTAACTTTCGTCTTCACAGATTTACTATTTTTTGGAAGGGCTAATACTATGTGACAGGCACTTTAGATTGCATGAATGAGTTCTTATCTTTTTTTTCTTTTTTATCACATTAATGAAGAGTTTATTGGTACTCCATCTCTGTTTTACCTTGAAATGGAATCTTGAAACTAACTAACCTCCATGACAAGTCCCAAGAGTAAGTAGTGAGCCAATGTCTTGTTTGTCAACATAGGTGACCAGCATGGTTGTGGTAGTTTCACCTTTTCACTTATGTCTTCGTTTGAACTTCATGATACAAAATTTATAGTACAATTTTGAGACAAGCATTGATTTAATGTTTTTTTAATTTGTGTGAATGACATATGAGAGGAAACTTTGTTGTCGACTCGCATCTCCCTTGGTATTTGCCTTTGGAAAAAAAAAATCAGTTCTTGCTAATTAGCTTCTGAGGTTTTGGACGTCTATTGCAACGAAAATCTAGTGTTGCATAAACCTATTACCTTTTTTTAATAAAAAAAAATAACCTATTGCAACGAGATTTTCAAAGTAAATCATTGCAATATATAAATCGTTGCAAAATATGGAATTTATTGCAACGAAAATCTAGTGTTGCATAAACCTATTGCCTCGGAGTTTATTACAACGGCTTGCATCGACTTTTTTGCCGTTGCAATAACACCTATCACAACGACATTAATTGTTATTACAATAACTTTTTTCGTTGTATTAAGTCTTTTTTTGTTGTATTAAGTCTTTTTTCTTGTAGTGATTGTCTTAAACACTTTCAGTCTTTCTTCCTTTTTCTTCTTTCTTTTGCATTCTAACTCGTACGTAGTAACAAAGGCTAGCATATCCGGATCCGATCGTCATGTCTTTAAAGAAGATGATCCGGGAGTTGATGAATGAGCTCGGAGAAGCAGTTGAGGAGATGAACTTTGCTCAGTTGAAGCTGAAGAAGGCAGAGCACAATGCCAAGAGAGTGTTTGAGAAGCTCAAAGACATGAAGGTGCTTCCCATTTCTGACATGGAGGACGCACAGTTCATCCTCTATCTTCACACTAAGTTAGGCTTCATTGGAAAAGGAAAGCTCAGCTCCAAGTTGTCATTTAAGGCAAGAGGCGAGCTAGTTTGGTTTGCAGCACTCCACCAACTCTGTTTAGTTACAAACTGATCTGGATAGGTAAGGGAGTAGATAGGGGGCTTAGGATCCCTAGATTTGGGTTTACTATGGTTTAAGATTGTAAAAGGTGATTAGTTCATGTAACTTTCGTCTTTACAAATTTACTATTTTCTGGAAGGGCTAATACTGTGTGACAGGCACTTTAGATTGCATGAATGAGTTCTTATCTTTTTTTTCTTTTTCTTTTTTATCACATTAATGAAGAGTTTATTGGTACTCCATCTCTGTTTTACCTTGAATTGGAATCTTGAAACTAACTAAGCTCCATGACAAGTCCCAAGAGTAAGTAGTGAGCCAATGTCTTGTTTGTCAACATAGGTGACTAGCATGGTTGTGGTAGTTTCACCTTTCCACTTATGTCTTTGTTTGAACTTCATGATACAAAATTTATGGTACAATTTTGAGACAAGCATTGATTTAATGTTTTGTTAATTTGAGTGAATGTCATATGAGAGGAAAATTTGCTGTCAACTCATAGCTCCCTTGGTATTTGCCTTTGGAAAAAAATAAAAATAAAAAATCAGTTCTTGCTAATTAGCTTCTAAGGTTTTGGACGTCTATCACTAGAAACATGGTAAGAATGCTAAAACCTGTCCTGTTTGCTGGTAATCACATTCAACACTGAACTAATCTGAAATACCTTTGCTTAAGATTTGAGCCTAAGGTATGACCAAACCTCATATGATCAATTTGCTACATAATAAAAGGATTAAAACCTGTACAACCTCAAAAAAGTGGAACAAGGAAATTGATTTTCTCTTTCCATAATTTACTTTTTATTTGGTGGAATGGACTCTGTCTGTAGCATTGTTGTCAAATTATAATGATAATTGGCCAAAAGGAAAAATACTAGTAAATCATCTTTTTATTAATCATTATATCTTTCATCAAAAAACTTACAGACAGAGTGGGTTGGGGGGGGGGGGGGGGGGGGGGAGGGGGGGTTGGTTTAACCAGGAGGCATTGATTTCTACAACCATTTTATCAATGAACTACTCCAAAATGGTAAGAACACAATTTAAATTTACTTTCAATGACCACTTCTTCTTATACTATATCTTGAAGGACATCACTCTCAATTCATACTTATTTAATGTTTTAATCTTGTCAAGGCATAACCCCTTTTGTGACATTATTCCACTTCAACTTACCAAAAGCTCTTCAAGATGAGCATGATGGCCTCTTGAATTGCAGGATTATGTATGCAATTTTTTCGTTTTAAATGTTTGAAATTTATATAAATACTAATCTTGCTTAATAATCAATTGAGTTTGAATTGTTTCATCATTTTGCATATATAATGTAGTGATGATTTTGAAAACTGTGCCAACCTTTGTTTCCAAACCCTTGGAGATCGAGTTAAGCATTGGACAACAATCAATGGGCCAAACTGCCAAAGTTGGAAGGAATGAATGACAGTGGGAAGGACTCAATTGTGATCTTACTTCTTAGTCATCTAACTTTTAGGTTTTTCCCCTTGATGAGTTTGATTGTTATGTTTTGCGTGGTTCATTGCTTGTGGTGTTTCAAGAATAAGTATTGAGGATTAGTCATCCTCTCTTTCAGTTAACAGTTAATTTTCTAGATTTGGTTTCTGTTTTAATCTTGGAGTACACTGGTTTTATGTGTGATAGAGATCATTTTTCTTTAAGAAATCATTTGCTCCATCCTTGCAGGACGTAGGAGGTTTTCAGAAAACAAAAATGAAAATCATTTTATTTTGCAAAAAAGCAGAGATAATGGCTTCCTTATTCTTCAAAAGAGCTTTGGGCAGCCTTATCATAGCACATAGCATCATTGTAAGATGCATCTATGCTTGTATAATGCAAAGAAGAAATACCAATCCCAAGGCTATAAATGAAAGAGGTTCATGTGGTGCTGTTTCCTGGGCTTTCAGCATTAGACCAAACAATGTAGTACTGAACATAATGCTAGTAGTGATTTGATGGATGAACAAAAATCTTGCAAATTTATATGAAATTATTTAAAAATGAGTATACTCATTGAGATTCCCAAAAGAAGAGGGAACAAATTCACTCATTAAGATGCTTCAAAATATGCCTGTTTTGTGTTTGCACATGCACTCAGGTATGGGATACGTAATCACATCTCTATCCCTCCTGTTAGATCTCATCTCAGGCTGCCCCCGAGATTTTCTGTGCAGTTTGCTCGTGATGCTTCTGAATTCTGCATCAGAAAGACATTGCTCGTCCCATATTTCCACCATGGGAAGGTACAAAGACATTGCTGCCCAGGGAGACAACGTAGTCAGTGGCAGCCAGAGCTGGGGACTTGTTAATGTACTGTGAAAGTTCTCCATTTTGTGCCAACTTTTCCTTTGTCACAACATTTGGAAATTCTGCCAGAAGTGGCTGCAAAGCCTTGTTTCTCCTAAATGGCTCTCCCCCTGCAACATATACCTGTGCACTTCCGGGTGCTCCTAGAGCCTTTAGGAGCCTGCAATAACAGAACATTTAAAATTCTCTCCAGTTATGGCCTTAAAAATCTTTATCAAGGATTATACATATGTAGTTCTGAGTTTCTAATTTACCTTGCCATTTTTAATGCATTTAGGGGGCATAGTCCAGCAAGTCGTCGTTGAGTGTAGGTCATGTTTAACCTTCCTGTCAGGTATTCGGGTTGAGAACCTTGGTGACGATGTCATCATATTCTGTGCCCAAACCAGTGAGACATCCAGTTTTGACCCACACATCCCTCTCTAGCTGGAGATGGAGGGCAATGAAAGGGCCTTCAATCCACATTCTCCTTGCAAGCCGGTTTCCAAGCTCCCTAATTGGTGCTGCATATCTTAATGCATGAAAGGCTACCTGCAATATGAAGATGAAATGGGCATAATTAGGCTATAGAACTGCACTGATGATTGTTTGATATGAATTTAATGGAGATTGATTTCCATGTACCTTACATCGAAGCTTCTGCAGATCATATGGAAGATTCTTTGAGAGTTTAGAATCTAAACTTTTCAACACCAGAACACCCTCTTCATTCATCTGCATGATCCATCAAATTTGAAAATTATGAGGAGAAAATGATTTGTCTCTGTGTGAGGCTCAATTGTATTTCAAGGGAAACTCAAATATGAATGACTTTTAGAGCCACTAGAATAACTGGCACACATGCACGCACATATATCTAATAGATTGTTCTTTATAAAAAAGAAAAAATCATAATGATTTTTTAATTCTGAATTCACATTCCACCTACTAACACTTTGTTGGTGAAATTTCTTTGAATTAATACAATGTTAAGAAGTTATAAGTGTAAACTATAAGTAATTTTTTTTAATTGCTTTCCAGTCCTAACCTCACCTTAGCAGCTAAATCATGATAAAATGCAGCAGATGGAATTTCCATCAACAAAGAATTCCTTACTTGTATAAAGAATCTGTTTCAAATCCAGAGTGGAGAAACATCATAAGGAATCTTGTTTTCAATGGTCTGCCTTGGCATCAAATGCGTGGAAGGAAGAGATGATACAACGTGTACATCAGCTTGTAAAGTCCTCTTGGAATGTTTTACATCAAATATATCCGAAAACTCACTGCTGTTATTACAAAACAAATTGACTAATTGATTTCCATACATAATTAAATGTAAAAATTGTATAGACATCATCCTGAACTGGTCAAATGTGTGATAGAAGCTAGAAACATAAAAACTTTTGCTGCTTTGATGAGACAATGAAGGATTTCATTAGGAAAAAATTTATGAACCATGAATTCCACTAGACATTAAGAGTTGACCAATATTTTAATCTACTAATGTTACCATTCATATGACACAATAAATGAGTGCTGGAAATATGTACGATTAATATCTTTCTCTTTTACTTTTCATCTTCCCATATCAGATTACAAGACTAGCACAACCAATGCAGCCTCATGAATTCTTGCATCAACAGCAGCATCAACAATCTGATTTCTCTGCTGGTTTAGTCCCCCTGAGGCCACCACCACCAAGAACCTCCTCTTCTCCTTTGAAATCTTCAGAGACGCTTTCCTATACCCAATACTAAAATCCAAGCGTGGTTTGTATCCCTGCCCATCTGGTTGCTCCCAGAATTCTCTCTCCTCCTCAGAAACATTATTCCTAACAACCCCATGAGCCGGTAACGGCACCATCACACTCTGACAGTTTTGGCTCATCCACATCATCTGAAGTTGTTGATAAAAGAGAGACTAAGCTAATCGGAGAGTACTCAGAAGACTTTAGAGAAGGAGATGAAAATGGTGACGAGGGAGAGCTGAGATAACATGAAGAGGGGGAAGCTTGGGAAACAAGCAAGAAGCTGAGAACGGTAAAACCCACGAAAGTGAAGGAAAATATGAGAGAAAGAAAGAAAGAAGAGTGAGAGGTTTTGGGGTGTACAATTCTACAACGCTCATATAGCTATCTAATTCTGGTGTGTATGTCTCTGAAAGGGAAAAGAGGAAGGTGAAAGCATTTTTTTGTTTTTTTGGGTAGAATGGTGAAAGCATTTTTGCTAAGTTAAATAATAGTCACATTTAGTTATGACTTACATATGCCTTGAACAAGTACAGGAATGACTTTAGTTTAATGTTGAAAATTGAATGAAGTTTTGTGACTTTAGTTTATTATTTCTGTTATACGTGTAGGTTTTGTAACTTATATATGGCATGGTTTTCCTGTGCTTTTGTGAGTAATTTTTAAAAGCTAGAAATGCACTTTATTAGCTTCTCCCCCAATCCAACCCAATGCAACTTTTTTTCCCCGGATAAATTATAATTTTAGTGGCTGAAATTTGGTGGAGGTTCGGTTTTGGTTTATCAAATTTAAAAAGTTAATATTTTGATCCTTGATCAAAAAATTTACGATTTGGTCTCTCCACCTTTATTTTTTATTATTATGTGACCAACAGATTGCGCCTAAATATCCATTGTTTAGGGACCAAATCAAACCAATAACATATTTAAATAATTAAAATCAAACTAACCATAGTCAAGGGAACAAACTTGTTTCCTTTTTAAACTTCAAGGACCAAGCCCAAATTTTTAAAATTTAATGACCAAAATATTTAACCCAAATTTCATGAATCAAAAGATTATAATCTACCCTTTTTTTAGCAACTATTTATGTAAACTCCTTACCTTGAGACCTCGCTTGGAAAGAGAGAATGAAATGGAATGGAATGGAATGGAAAAAAATGAAAAGAATAATTTTATAATATTCTTCAATTCCCTTGTTTGGGAGTTTTAATGGAAGGAATGGAAAGTTCATTCCCTTATTTGGGAGCTTAAGTAGGAGCGAATGAAATTGGTAAGAGGGAACACTCATTCCTCTTTATTCCCTTAAAACCTTAAATTTTCATTCCCCCCGAAATTGGGAGGAATGAGAGGAAATGAAATAAAATTTAATAATTTTTTTACTAAAACTCTCAAAATACCCCTATACATTCAACTTTTTATTTTAAAATAGGGGTATAATAGTAATATTGTCATAAAATGATTTCATTCTATTCCCTCCATGTTACTCCCAAACAAGATTACTTACATTCCATTCATTTTCATTCTTTCATTTTAAAACATCCAATCAAGGTTACTTAATTCCATTCCATTTAATTCCATTCTTTTCCCTTATTTAAATACATTTTATTCTATTACATTCCTTTCCATTCCCTTATGATCATTTTATTCCATTCTATTCCCTTATGAACTCACAAACGGAGCCTGAATGCTCCATTTTAGGGAGAAAGAAGAAAGGCCTAAACTCAACACCTTGGTTCTGGCGGAACTTTGGATAATTGAGGTAAAAGTAGAGGCCAAAGTCCACAAGACAACTAGTTGCGGATTCACCATGAATGTGTGTGCCTTGTAAAACAGAATGCAGAATGCACAGCAAGTGCAAACACAGATGTAGCTAGTCACTGATGAAGACCACTGATGAAGAATGAATGATGGGATGCAACGGTGCCATTTATAACTCTAGTGTTTAGTGTTTAAACATTAGCATCGAAACGCACCATATCACGTAAGTCAGGAAATGTGAAACGCGTCGTTTGGACTGTTGGTTAGTTGGTTAAGCATCCAAATTACTATTAGAAACGTGTAATTAGTTTGTTTAATTAGTTATAACTGATTTTCCCTCTTTTTAGCTTCTCTATCTCTCTCTATCCATGTATATATAATCAAAACAGAGACTTATTGCCAAAGGCCTTATAACTGAATTGGCACCTCCCCATGTACAAAATCCTTGAGGTTCGAGCTTCTCCCAGCTTGGTGAGAGAGCATCTTCAAAGTCAGCCTATCTTTAATGATAGATTTGAACCTAGAGAGTTAAATGTGTTGTTGGAGATATTACAAATTTTGCAATTAGTAAATTAATATTCAATGTCACATGATCAATTTAATTATAAATATTTTTGTAGTAAAGTTGGTAATAACTTTAGGATTTTCCTGAGAAAATATATTAAATGATTCTTTGAATTTGGTAATCCAAAGTTTGGATTCCAAACATCTTATATCATTGAATGTGTAAAAGTAACGGTCAAATTTATTAGCATATATTCCTTGCTCATCTCATGTTTAATTAAACTATATAATGATATGCTTGTGCCTCTAAGGATTTTTGCTTTGTTTCTTATTAATTTTAGTAAAAATCTACACATTTAGGAAAACTCAATGAGGTTATGGTTCTGTTATATCATGCTACCACTAAGATGGGTATGTTTATATGTGCTTTTATTTTTTATGTAGTTTCAGTAAAGGTATTTACTATAAACCGTTTAATTTTGGACAGTTGGATGAAGCACAGGTAGATGCCATATAAAAATCCAAATTACAAAGAAGCCCTGGTTACTCCTACAATTTTACTCATAGGAAGTTGAAACTGCAGGGTTTAAATACATGGTAATATCAAAATTCTATGTTGTGCAATAGTCCAAGATGTTTTCCTATAAACGACATGACATATTTAGATTAATGTATAATAAAAATGATATTAATAATATGTTTATTTTAAAAAGATATTACTCTAATTACCATTTCTCACTTTAACAAAATATAAAAAATTGCGTACCTAACCTTACTCAATCTCGGTACACTTATACTACGTTACTAGCCATGAAAACTTTAGCACTAGAGTTAAGTGCGTCGATGATCGTCTTGCTCTCAACGGGTTCAATATTTTTAATTTCATCTCATACTACCGCTAATTTCCGTACTATGTTTATTCTAATTTATTCGGACGGTATTGTAATTAATTTCATCTCATAAAATCGGTAATTACCATACCATGTTTATTCTAATTTATTCATATGGAGTTAATAGTTCAATTTGGAAAGAGATTAAAAAAGACCAAAACTTCAAATGTGCATTATGTCATTTTCCCTTCCGACGCCAAACATTCCATATAATTCATGGCCCTAACCCTGGATTTGAAATACCTTTCAAGACATCTCAAAAACGATTTAGTCCACAAAAAGGGTCGGCAAGGTTACTCAAGAATCTGGATTGGCTAACTCCTGATTTGTTTTGCATCTAGTAATGTTGAAGTACTTGTTCACCAAGTCACCTCAAGAAGACCCTTATAGCATGTTTGGGAGTTAAAAAAAGGAGAGGGAGTAGAGTAGAGGGAGGGAGAGTAATTCAATTACCTTGTTTGAAAGTTTTTTCAGAAAGGAGGGAGAGGGATTTGGAGGGGTTTCAACTCCCTCTAACTCCTCATTTTTAATTCCTCCAAATTGGAGAGATTTGGAGGGAGAATAGAATAGATAAGTTATTGGCCAAATGAATTCCCTAATCTTCCCTTTCTAAATTAACAAAATTACCCTTTCTAAAGGGCTAATTACTCCCTTCCCCCTCCCTAATTTTAAAAACATCCAAACAATGTAAAGGGGAATCATTCTCCTCTACTCTCCTCCCTACTACTCTCCTTCCCTCTACTTCCCTCTACTCTCCTCCCTCTCTAAACTTCCAAACAAGCCATTAAGAATTAAGAAAAAAAATCTACCAACCCATCTTAAAATAAAACTACATCACATAAACTACATCATCTTAGTAATTTCATAAAAGCTAGAAAGTTTATTGAGTATCGATCGAATCCAATTAACACGCAGAAATAATTAAAACCAAAACGTACCCAGGCCTTGGCCTTTAGAGCAGATTTGGTCTTTTCAGGAAGCTCTCTGGAAATCTTTGCCTGGCCCTAGAAATCGTGGTGCTCCCTCAGATATTCAATGGCTTCAATCTGAGGGAGACACAAGAATTTCCAGGGTCAGGCGAAGATCTTATGTTCTGAAAATCCGCCATCTCTCTGCTGTGGACTGTGGACTATGAAGTTGAAAACGGCGAGTGGGTTGTGTTTGATAATAAAAGGGTGATTGTGTTTGGGGACTTGGTTCCTTTGCTAGGGTTTTATTTGAGAATAAACGGCGTCGTTTTCTGTTTGTCTGTGCTGGGCTGGGCTTGAGAGTTGGGTTGGCTGATGGGCTTTCTCTTATCTTTTTCTTTTTTTTGTGAGTTTTTCCCTCTTGGGCCAGACTTATTTTTATTTCTTTTTGGATCTATGAGTTAAATTTTTTTTTTTTTTTTGGGAGAATCATACATGGGTTAAATTGATTCAACAGGCCAACGGGGACTTGGCTAAGTGGGTAAGGCTCGAATGCTTCATGCAACACACTTAGGTTTGAGTCTCGTTGTCAGCGGAAGTCCGTTGGTAGGCATTCTTGGTGAGGGGTGTACTCAGTAATGAGGTGACTCTCACACAGATTGGTATGGGTAAGGACCCCTTTGTCAGACGGCGCCTTGCTCGGGGGTGTAATACAACCATAAATCCCCCCTTTTTTTTTTAACCAAAAAAAATAAAATAAAATAAGTTGATTCAACAGTATTCTAACGACAGGACAACGCGACTGATTGATATAATTTTTAACTTAATTTTTTTAGGTTTAAAAATTTATTAAAATCTATAAAATTTAATTTTTGAGAAAGTATGGAGTTTAACTTTAGCTGTTGTGGTGATGGCAACAATAATGGTGAAATATTTCTCATTTTAGTTTTTTTTTTTTTTTTGAGAAATTTCTTATTTTAGTTTATAATAATAATAACTGGACCAAATAATTTCATATCAAATTAGTTTTATGGAGGATGAATTTTGAAGATTTAGATAGATGGATAATATATGTATGGAAGAACATGAAATTAGAATTAATAATAAGAAGGGCGGAGTCACTAAAAATTTGCAATTATCATCATAGTTAATTGACTATTAACCTGGTTAGCCTGTTAGCTCAACCCATTAACCTGAAATCAACTTCGTATGGCGAGGGCCAATGGGCCAAACTTGAAAGATAAAAAAGTAATGCTTTAAGACTGCATACCTAATCACGACTCATGTGAATACTTAAAGTGATTATAATAAATTGTGCTTACTATACAATTTGCTAACTTTGATTTTTTTTTTTTTTTCTTAAATAAAAAATTAATATTGGACTTTTTTTTTTTTTTTTGATTGAGACATTTTGTTTATTGAAAGATGAAAAAAGAAAAAAAACTATGTAAACCTTGAAAAAAAAAAAGACAATAATTAAGAGCTATCTTTTTTATTTTATTTTATTGTGTTTCTATTTTTCTATTAATGTAGTTCAATTATTACTTACATTCTATGACATTTTTTATTAAAAAAATTTAGATAATGCAATTCATCTTTTTTAATTATTGATATTATTTTTTTGATTTGGTGTTCTTAATTGATTGTGTTGATTATTTCCTCACTTATGCAACACTAAAATGGATATGACTGGTAATTTATAGGTAAACTTTTACATTTACATTGCAGTTTAGATACTTTATTTTTGTAATTTATGAAATCTGTTTTTTTTTTTTTTTGGTAATTTATGGATTTTTTTTTTTTTTTTTTGGTTATATATGCAAGAAATTTACATATGATTAGCACTTTTACTACTCTATGTGTTAGGAAGTATAATGGAAAGATTTTTAAGTGCCACACACACACACACACACACACATATATATAAACAAATTACAATTTGATTATTTATTTGTTATTAAATTATATTTGTAGGGGTAAAAAGCCCAATGCCAGGTTATGGGCCGTGGGCCTGTCTGAGGAAACCTGTACATCCGAGGATAACAAGTCTTGAGGAGTTTACCCGGCCTAACTCGATTCTAATGCGTAAGTCACGTAAAAGGAGGATTGGTCCGAGGAGACTTGCCTGATCGGATGTCAAGAGAGTATCTCAGATGAAAGCTCCAACATCGATCCTAGCCTTCCCGGAGAATCCCCTGATTTATATGGACAAAAAGGACAGGTGGCAAAGATCAGATATTAGGCAAAAGGCTGCTACCACCGCATTTATGATCCTGCAGCTAACATCATGGCCGCATTAATGGGAAAAGACACCTGAACAGTGACCTTCATCCTTTACAGCTGCCAGGTGAAGACTCCAGAGAGAGGCTGATGGGACAAGTATCAAAGAAGAAAAGCCCACCTAACTGGCGCAGGAGAGGAAAAGGACGCATAAGAGGAGGGGAAGAAGAAAAAGAGCGGGAGAGAGAGAGAAAGATAGAGAGAAGTGTTCATTGTATTAGTCTAAACATACTCCTCGGACTGTGCCGAGAAGAACCTTATATCTACGTTGTATTTCATCAACGTAAATCTGATCATAATTATACTTGGGCCATCAACCCATACATATTCAATCAAGTATTCTCCAGCCCACTCTCTTTACAAATTTATTTCAAGGATACTGTACACAGCCTGGGCCTCAATCTATTCTGTTCGTAGGCCCAACCCGTAAATTTGTGTCCTTACAATATTATATTATAAAATATATATTTTTTAATTTATATATAATTTTTTTTATTAAGCCGTGCATCGCACGGGATAAAGTTAGTACATATAATTTTATTAATTACCACATAATAGAATGAATAATTTTTTTAAAATTGGTTTAGAAAAAAATGTATATATATAAAATAATATAACATACAATATAAATTAGTTTTGGACTTGCACGTGACAAAGATAATAGATTGAAGAAATTTTTATTGGTTTGAAAATATATATGTAAAAAAATAATATAACATACAATATAAATTACTTATGGACCTGCACGTGTCAAACAAAAAGCACGAGATAAGAGCAATTGCATCAGTTGATGCAAAGTTGTGCAAAATGAAAAAAAGTTGCTCATTTTACACATTTTGAGCAAAAAAAACACCCACATAAGTGGGTGTAAACTTGTGCATAAATGCACAATTGCTACAGTAATTGTGCAAATATGCATGGATACTGTAGCATGTGCATTTAATATCTTAATAATTTTTTCTCTCTCCACTCTATACTTGACTCTCCTTCTCCTTTCTTTTTCTCATTTCATCAGACTCTCTCATGTTCTAACAAATTAATTTAAAAAACAGCTTAATTTTCAGGTTCCATATATTAAATTAATGATGGATTCGAACCTAGAGAGTTAAATGTGTTGTTGGAGATATTACAAATTTTGCAATTGGTAAATTAATATTCACTGTCACATGATCAATTTAATTATAAATATTTTTGTAGTAAAGTTGGTAATAACTTTAGCATTTTCCTAAGAAAATATATTAAATGATTCTTTGAATTTGGAAATCCAAAGTTTGGATTCCAAACATCTTATGTCATTGGATGTGTAAAAGTAATGGTCAAATTTATTACCATATATTCCTTGCTCATCTCATGTTTAATAAAACTATATAATGATATGCTTGTGCCTTTAAGGATTTTTGCTTTGTTTCTTATTAACTTTAGTAAAAATCTACACGTTTAGGAAAACTCAATCAGGTTATGGTTCCGTTATATCATGCTACTACTAAAATGGGTATGTTTATATGTGCTTTTATTTTTTATGTAGTTTCAGTAAAGGTATTTACTATAAACCGTTTAGTCTTGGACAGTTGGATGAAGCACAAGTTGATGCCATATAAAATCCAAATTACAAAGAAGCCCTGGTCACTCTTACAATTTTATTCATAGGAAGTTGAAACTGCAGGGTTTAAAAACATGGTAATATCAAAATTTTATGTTGTGTAATAGTACAAGATGTTTTACTGTAAACGACATGACATGTTTAGTAGATTGATGTATAATAAAAATGATACTAATAATACGTTCATTTTGAAAAGACGTTACTTTTATTACCATTTGTCACTTTAACAAAATATAAAAAATTGCGTACCTAACCTTACTCAATCTCATTACAAATATACTAAGTGACTAACCATGAAAACTTTAGCACTAGAATTGAGTGCTTTGATGATCATCTTCCTCTCAACGGGTCTAGTATTGTTAATTTCATCTCATACTACCGGTAATTTCCGTACCATGCTTATTCTAATTTATTCATTGGACGGTATTGTTAATTTCATCTCTTACTACTGGTAATTTCCATCTCACACTATTGCTAATGATCATCTTCCTCTCAACAGGCCCAGTATTGTTAATTTCATCTCATACTACCGATAATTTATGTACCATTTTTTTTCTAATTTATTCATTGGACGGTATTGTTAATTTCATCTCTTACTACTGGTAATTTCCGTAGGATAATATAGCAGAGGATGCAGTTTTTCTAGTGTCTTTATTAGTCATATTTCTACATGAAGCTTTTTGATTAGTCATGTTTCTCGATGGTATGATTCTTATTTTCAAGGGGAAGAAAAGCACAAAAGGCTTCTAGAAAGCATGGAGTAATTTTTGATAAGTTTAATATACAGTATCTGAACATTTCACATTTCAAATACAGTTTCTGTAAGTTGTACTTATTGCTTCTTTGAAAATAAATTTTGTAGCCTGTTTAGTGTTTAGAAGCAACAATATCATGTTAAACATTTTTTTTTTTTTTTTTTGATAAGTAAAAAGATATTTTAGAAGGGGGAGGGAGTTAAACAATTATGGAAGTGACAAGGATTTATTCATTTATTAGTAATGGTAGTAGCAACACAATAAAAACACCAGATCAACAACAAAAGGAGATGATAAACCAGTATTTTAGAGATTGGATGATCCCTGGGGGTGTTGTATGACAATATAATTATAAGCATCTAGAGTCAGAAAATCATCCAATGTTGGTGTTGTGCACTGCCTAGTGAATATCTTGCAAGCCTCCTTGTACATTCCCTTCTTGAACTTTTCCTTGCCAACCTCACTTTCAATCCTAGTCATCTCTTCTTCCACCACTCTCCCAAATAGGTCCTTAGTCACTTTCACTCCAAGCCCATCGCCATCCAATTCCACTCCATATTTCAACCACTGCCAGTTCTGAACCCTACTAATTTCAGCAGTTGCTGCATCTTCCATAAGGTTGTAAAGAGGAACTGATCCTGATCCAGTAAGCCAAGCTGCCAAATACTGGATTCCAACCCGAGTATTGAGCCTGAGACCTTCCATTGTCCGGACTCCTCTAGGCCTTTGCAAGAGGTCCTCTTCAGTTAAGGCAGCCGCATCTTCACGCTTCACAGTTTGGATCTGATTAGGGGCATTGCCCATGTTGTTAGTGAAGACTTCCATGCAAACTGAGATTAGTCCAGGGTGAGCTGCCCAAGTTCCATCATGTCCTGCCTTCACTTCTCTTAGCTTGTCCTTTCTCACTAGGTCCAATGCTGCCTCATTTGCTGCTGGATCATCCCTAATAGGAATCTGTGCTGCCTGCTCAATAATTAAGATGAAATTTAATATTTAATCTAAACCACAAAATGCATCCGTTTCAAATGAAGATGATCTTTTTTACACTTGGTGATGCATTGGAAGCAAGAAGAATTACATACCATGCCACCCATGGCATGCACGCCACGCCTATGGCATGTCCTGATGAGGAGCTCAGAATAGCTCCTCATAAAGTGTTGAGTCATGCCAACTTGAACTCTGTCCGGCAGTAGGCGATCTGGGTGAGCCTGGAAAGTTTTGACATAGCTGAAGATGTAATCCCATCTTCCGCAGTTCAAACCAACAGAATGATCCCTTAGCTCATAAAGGATTTCATCCATTTGAAAGACAGCCGGAAGTGTTTCAATCAGTACAGTGGCCCTGATGCTTCCTCTCTCTATCCCTGCCATCTTCTCTGCCCTCTCAAACACATTGTTCCATATCTTTGCTTCCCTGCCAATAAGAGAGAGCTTATTTCAATCTTCCACTAGATCACATAGTGGCAATGCTGCTACAGTTATTATATAAGTTTTTCTTTTAGTTATTCCTATATAGGCTGTTTCCCAAAGCAATGGCTCTAGATGGCAAATACAACAACACTCATATAGCTATCTAATTCTGTTGTGTATGTCTAAAAGGGAAAAGAGGAAGCTGCTAGCTTTTTTCTTTTTGGTAGAATAGTGAAAGCATTTTTGCTAACTTAGATAATAGTCACATTTAGTTATGATTTATATATGCCTTGAACAAGTACAGGAATAGCTTTAGTTTAATGTTGAAAATTGAATAAAGTTTAGTGAATTTAGTTTAATATTTCTGTTATACATGAAGGTTTTGTGACTTATATATGGCATGGTTTGCCTGTGCTTTTGTGAGTAATTTTTAAAAACAAGAAATGCACTTTATTTGCTTCTGCCTCAATGCAACCCAATGTAAATTTTTTTTCCCAGATAAATTATAGTTTTCGTCGCTGAAATTTGGTGGAGGTTCGATTTTGGTTTATCAAATTTAAAAAGTTAATATTTTGATCCTTGAAATTTCAAAAAATTTATAATTTGGTCTCTCCATCTTTTTTTCTTTTCTTTTTTTTTTTTATGTGACTAACAGGTTGCCAAAACATCCATTGTTTAGGAACCAAATCAAACTAACCGAATATTTAAAGGATCAAAATTGAACTGAATCATAGTCAAGGGAACAAAATTGTTTCCTTATTAAATTTCACGGACCAAATCAACATTTTTTAAATTTGAAAGACCAAAAAGTTCAACCCAATTTTCATGAATCAAAAAATATAATAATTTACCCTTTTTTTCAGCAAATATTTATGTTAACTCCTTACCTTGAATGCTCCATTTTAGGGAGATAGAAGAAAGGCCCAAACCCAGCACCTTGGTTCTGGCGGAACTTCGCATAATTGTGGTAAAAGTAGAGGCCAAAGTCCACAAGACAACCAGTTGCAGGTTCACCATCAATGAGAATGTGTGCCTCAGGTAAGTGCCAGCCTCTTGGGCGTACAAAAAGCTTTGCTATCTGATCATTGAGCTTGTAATCCCTGTTCCTGGCCTTGTCATGAAAGCTTATAGTCCCATCAACAGCATCCTTCAAGTTAACTTGGCCTCTCATCAGGTTCTCCCAGCTTGGTGAAAGTGCATCTTCAAAGTCAGCCTATGAATGAATCAAGACAACAGCTTAATTTTCAGGTTCCATACATTAAATTAATGATGGATTTGAACCTAAAGAGTAAAAGATATTGTGTTGTTGGAGATATTACAAATTTTGCGATTGGTAAATTAACATTTTTCATGAATACATGATAATATAAGTAATGGTTTTTTGAATTTGGTAATCCAAACATCATAGGATGTGTAAAAGAAAATTGGTCAAATTTATTTGAATATATTCCTTGCTCATCTCATGCTTAGTAAAAGTAAATTCTGAGACATGTATGAAATGAAGCTTCATATATGCTTGTGCCTTTTTAAGGACTTCTGTTTTGTTTCTTATTATATTTTGTAGTAAAAATTTACATATTAAAGAAAATTCAATCAGGATATGGTTCTGATATCATGCTACTACTAAGATGGGTATGCCTATATGTATCCCGGTCATTCCTACAATTTTATTCATAGGAAGTTGAAACTGCAGGGTTTAAATGCATGATACTAGAAACATTTATTTATGCTGATGTTTTACTATAAACAACATGACATGTTTAGACTCATGTATAATAAAAATGATGTTAATTGTATGCATATTTTGAAATGATATTACTCTAATTACAACTTATCACTTTAACAAGTTATAAAAAATTATGTACCTAACCTTACTCAACCTCGATACACATAAACTAAGTTACTAACCATGAAAACTTTAGCACCAGAGTTGAGTGCGTTGATGATCATCTTCCTCTCAACGGGTCCAGTAATCTCCACCCTCCGATCAGCAACGGCCGGTGGAACCGGTGCACATGTCCACACCCCTTCTCTTATGTTCCTAGTGGCAGGATCAAACCCTGGTAGAGCCCCTTGATTGTACCTCCTCTTAGCTTCCTTTCGACACTCCATGGCATAGTTGACATGGTTTCTAAACTCACGTTGCAAATCAACAACAAATTGCAAAGCATCCTTGGTGAGAATCTTTGCAATCTCTTCATCATATCGTCCCCTAATGTCCACTCCTTGAGGCACATCATAGCCTCTGCCACCCTTTTTTTTCATAGGTAGCAAATTACCGTAAGTTCCAATTCCCATCACCTTGTTCTTTCTCTCACAAAATTGTAGCTACGTACTTGTATATTATTTCTTGAGTGAAATGAAAGAGAAGCTAGCAAATATATATAGAGGAAAAGTTTATTTTCTTGGTACTAGAAATAAAATTGTGGATAGGTATGTATAGTGTTATCGTTATGGGCTTCATTGGGAGTGCATATATATATATATATATATGGCTTTATGTGCAAGTGTGACGCAAGTATTTCTAGATTAAGAGCAAGGATAAGGGGTTCGTTTTGATTCTTGTGCCAGCCTCGAGAGGTGTAGATATTGTAGGCATTCGGTGGATTGGTGGGTCAGTGACACGTGGCATCATAACATCATTTTTATCTATTTGTCCATATAATTCAGTGATTTTTTTTTTCTTGCCTGAACATATCATCTTCGTGATTGTTGAAACATATTGGTCTTGATTCTCTTTGGTAGTTTTATATGTATATGGCCTATGAAAAAATTACAGTTGGGACGAGGAAGGTGAAGGTTTGTAATTGGGAATTCAGAAAGGAATATAAATGAAGATAATTGAGAGGAGGCTAAGACAACTTTTTTGAGAGGGTATTGGAAATGAGATGCTTTGTATAGACCTAAAAATATAACTTGAAGTTTTTGGATTTTTTTTTTTTTTTTCAAAAGAGAAATAGCTTGTAGGAAAGCATGAGATGAAGTTTGAACCACAAATATCAAACATCACCAAAATATATATATATATATATATATATATGTATATATCATTACCACTAAATTATCCCTTAAATTTCAATAAAACCTTTAAATATTGATCACTTTGAATTACTTAGTTCACATTTTTTTTTAATGTTTTTACTTGTTATTTGAAAAATCATTTAAATAATGGAGGAATTTTTATTATTTGTTTCCTTCATTTTTTTTTTTTTATGGGATTGTTTCATCATTTGACATTGACACTTAAAAACTTTCACATGATCATCGTTTCGGATTTGAAAATATAAGAAACTAGTTGTTGGCCCGCGCTTTACACAAATTTTTTTCTTCAACTTTTTGTTCTTATTTTACTTGGTCCTCTATTAATTTGTGTTTGAATTTGATTAGAATTTTTTATATACATACATACATATATATATATATATATATATATTAGGTAAATGCTTAAATAAATTGTAACGAATATGTTAAAACAAATTCTTATAAGAATTTACAACAAAAAAATGTATAAAAAAAATCTACACACCAATAGTTAATAATAGAAATGGCATTCAATTTGCTATATAACAAAAAAAAAATGAGAAAAGCAATTATAAGATTATCAATGGAGAACATCAACAATAAAGAACTTCATCAGTATTAAGATAAATGATGTGGGAAGTTCTATACCTCTTCTTTTATCGCTAATTAAAAAAGAAGTTTCGAAATAGAACTCTATCAATATCAAGAGAAAGGAAACTCACTGATTCCATGTCTCTCTATCTCTTGGCTTCAAAATTTTGTTAAATTTCTCGAAGACTTTCTATCTATGAAAAATATCAACAACAACGTTAAAATGAACCATTTTCTACCTATTTTATTTATCAAAGAAAATAGAAAATAATTAACTTCAAAAAGGAAAAAGATATTTGATAGAATATGGAAAGGAAAAGATAAACAACTTGAAAAAGAATGAGAAGTTAACAAAGTCATACCTTTGCCAGGATTCTTTTGTTAGGATTCTTTTGTTGCAATTGGAATTAATGATGTTATATGTTAGTGTATAAAAATATATATATATATATATATATAGTGCAATTATTGTCTATTAATAAAATTTAACGTTTTCATTTTTATTTTTATTTTTTTGGCTTTTGGAATGAGTAATTCTACAACCACAAATTATTTTACAACATTTTTACAAACTATTGATGTGACTAACTTTTTATTGATTTTCATCTAGGCCCACCATTAACATCATTTTTTTATTTACCAATAATTATTCACCACGACAGTAGTTTGTAAAATTTTTTATAAAAAAGTTTGTATCTCTAACATTACTCTTTCAGAAGAGATGAGTAAACATGAATTACATATATACCGAAAAAAAATGAGGACTGATGAGTTACAAATGATGATATAACAACTCATTGTTTTTTTAAATAGAAAATACAACCCATTAAATTGTAGTTTTTTTAAAAAAATAATTATTCTATTTTATAACTAGACTCATTACATGCGCCTTGCGCGTGCAACAATACTCTTTTTTATTTATTTGTTTTTTTGGTTTAGTGTTGTAATGCTTAAAAGTGATATATAAATAATCATGTGTATTTATTTATTTATTAAAGAATGAGGTAAGGTAACATGGAATAATGTTTAAAAATGAGATAAAGAACCATAAGAGGTTGAAACCCAATGGGACATTTGAATTTATTGAATGGAATAAGAATTGTGATAAGTAAAAAAATTTGAGATTTAAACAAAAAAAAGATGATATACATTAGGGTGGATAGATGAGGATTTGTAATAATTGTATAGAATTTGGATAACAAAAATTTAGGAATATTTTAAAGAATTAAAAAAAAAAAACCATAGAAATTTCAGGATAAGAATGAATACGTGAGGTAGTGGATTTTTTTTTTTTTTTTTTTTTTGAAGAAGTAATTTTGTGTGTGTGTGTGTGTGTGTGTGTGTGTGTGTGTGTGTGTGTATAGATAAAGATAATTGAAGCATTTGAATTCAAATAGATAACAAATACAAATATGAATCAGACATTTGGATACAAATGGGTGATTAGAATAACAGTTTTTTTTTCCTCCTTTTGTTTGAGAGATAGTATTACTATTTTAACATTTTTTTGCTTTTTGTAGGAAAAAAATTAAACTAAAGGGTATGTTATTTCATAATTTGTAGGAGGATATTTTGGTACGCCAAAAATTGAAGACGAAACGAGGAAATGTCTAATTCCTTCTCAAAAATCTTACTAATAGTATAGATTATGTTGTTCATTATCAAATGGTCAAATGTGAATAGTAAATTTCAATATATATATATATTAATAATTAATATATATATATATATATATATATATTTCCCTTTATAAGAATATTAAATACAAAATATTTATAACGTACCATTAATTTTAGGATTAAATATATTGCCACATGTCAAATGTGATGTGTTATAGGCAAATCTATATATACATTATAAAACTTACTCTGGATTCATGATATCTATATTTCTCATTAGAACAGTAAATCCTTGAACATGAACATTTTCTAGTGGTTCAACACAAGCTATCTTTCCAATGATTTCTGCAACAAATATAGTTGATTAAGTAATTTGAAACATAATTATTTTTTCTTAAAAAAAAATTGAGACTTTTTATGCTACGTGTCAAATTTTTGTTATTGTCAAAGCATTCCACAATTGTTGTACGTAGAAAGTTTATTTTCCTCTATTTACTTATTGGCTGATAACTATCTTTTTTTACGTAAGGATCTACTCGAAAATTGGACACTGAATATAACTGTCCTTCTTGTAGTTGTGGTCGGAACTTCTTAACATTGTTTTTTTGAATTGTTGCATGTATAGTATCATCCTGCCAGTTAAGTAATTTGTTAGTCACAATTTTAGTTTTAAGGTGTCAAGTGTCAACATCTTGTGGATTTCAATTAGCTCAACTGGTAAAGTCTCTGATGGTTGAATTAGAAATTTGGGATTTAATCTCCGCCTACACCAAAATCCGATTAGTGTCTTAGTCTAATGATAAAAAACTATTATTAAGAGTGAACACCATAAGTTAAAATTCTTAAAAAAAGTGTCAACATCTTAAAGAATATGACAAAATAGATTCTCAATTCAAATCTAACCTGATTAGTTCAAGATTTTTTTGGTTGACAGCTTCCCACTTTCTAGAATTTCTTACTCTTATTTTCCAATTCTCATTTTTATCCGAAAGTTGTTTGATGAGATTGTAGCTAATTTTTTAAACTGATAATATAGTCATTAGTTAGACTTGATTGAGTTGAACTATTGTTAGAATAGAAATAGCCCTAATAAAAATTCAACGATATACATAACTAAGTATATCTAAAATTTGCAATGATCTTCATTCACCTTATGAAACAGAAATAAATAGTTTTGAGATGTTGTATACATTACATACCTTGTACATAAGGAAAATTTGTTTTTCCAATATCTTGTAGTTGGAAGCTCTGTCTCTATTGTTGCAATTGTTGCAATGTACGTTCTCTTGCTAGTTGTAATTTGTATGGTATGGTTATCAATAAGAAATAGACATCATACTCATCTTAAATATTTATAGATGTGATTATGTTAGTAGTATATGAAAGTTTTTTTTTTTTCTCTGTCAATTAATGATTTGGTTGTAACGGAAGTAATAATGGCCTTATCTTTTAAATTTAATGTATTTAGTGGTTAGGTTAGTAGTATGTCAAAGTTTTTAAAAAGAGGATCTATGACTTTTTAAGAGTAGTAAAATAATTGTTTTAATTATTTTATTCATAAATTTCATTGTTTAGTTATAAATATGTAAATTAAAGCATATGAATATATAAATGCAAAGTTAAACGTAAAGTTAAAACCATCCATGATGAATATGTATAGTCAATTTTTGTTGTCTATACATATTCATCATTTTCTTTTTAAGAGTGTTTTAAAATTTAGGAAAAGTATTTTAAATTATAGAAGAAATTCAAGAAAAAAAAAATGGTAATAACATGATTACTGATATGACTCAACGGAAGCATAGCAACATTAAATTTTATGTCTCAGCTTTTATATATAATAATAATAATAATAATAATAATAATAATAATAATAATATAGATAGATTATAGATAGATAAATAGCGATTCATTTACATATTTAACATAATATTGATTAACATTTTGCATATCTTTCATTTTCTCAAGAGTGAAAAACTGATAAATGTTATAAAAAGGGAGATAGTAGTTGTAAGAAATAAAACTAAAGATTAATAGAACTTTTGTATGTAAGTGGCCATCCAATTTCTTTTCTTATTGCCGAAAGTACAGCAAGTGGTGTTCTCTTGAAAAGTTATATCTCCCGTTCATTACAACAATGCTCTTATTAATAGCCTTTAACTTGCGGTTGGTTTTGACATATTTACTAAATCAAGTGGAATATTATTGGATCCTTTTGGTGGCACTATGGGTTAAATTATTACCGCTAAAATCTACACAATACAAAGCTGAAATTGGCAACTATTTTATTGCAGAGTCCACCAAGCACATGCAGTAAAATCCAGCTAGCAATTATCTCAATTTCCAACAATAAAAAAGATTATAAATTTTTTTTTTTTTTTGAGTGTAAACAGTATACTAATAGTCATTTGCTTTTTTTTTTTCTTATAAGATTTACTTTTCTTTAAAGTGTATTTGGATACAACTTTTTGTTGAAAACTTATTTGCAAAAGGTTAAAGTATGTTCTATTTTTTTTGTTAAAAAAAATGTGAAATTTTAAAAAACTTTACACAAACAAATATCCAAAAAAAAAACTAAAAGAAGTAACCCATGCCAAACATAGTAACATACCCAAAGAAATCTTGCTTTTCAAGTTCCGTTTGAGAGTTTATAAAGGAATGGAATGGAATGGAATTGAATGATCATAAAGAAATGGAAAAGAAATGAATGGAATGAAATGTATTTAAATAAGGGAAAGGAATGGAAAATAATGGAATAGAATGGAATTAAGTAACCTTGATTGGATGTTTTAAAACGAAGGAATGAAAAAAAATGAAAATGAATGGAATGTAAGTAATCTTGTTTGTGAGTAACATGGAGGGAATGGAATGGAATCATTCTATGACAATATTACTATTAGACTCCTATTTTAAAATAAAAGGTTGAATATATAAGGGTATTTTGGGAGTTTTAGTAAAAATTTCATTAAACCTAAATCCATTCCCTCCCATTACTCCCAATTTTAAAGAGAACAAAAATTTGAGGTTTTAAAACTCCGTTTGGAAGTTTATAAAGGAATGGAATATAATGGAATGGAATGATTATAAAGGGAGTTCTAGCTGGGTGGGTCCCTCCTCTGTGGTGTATTTTTGGGCTTTTGCAGGTCCAATGGGCAGTTGCGGTAGACTTTATTGTTCATAAAAGTGCGCTCTCTCTATATGGGCTTGCTCTCTTGTAGGACTCCACCTATGTAATTATATTGGGTTGAAATTCCCTTGGGCTTGAGTAACCAATTGAGCAAGGTGCAAAATTTCCAAATCGGCCTTACTATTTTAGGGTGGCCCAATGGGCTATTACTAGCCCAAAAGTAATTCTTATGGGTCAAAGCAAAAGTCCTAGAGCCTAAATGATGACTTGCATACTGCTTTACTACCCAAAAATTTCATTGTCCTCTATTGCTGTTTTTTTTTTTTTTTTTTGGTGAGTTGACACCCTAAATATATGTTAGTAGTTGACTTCTAAAAAAAAGAAACCTAATATAGGTGGAATGGGATCTAATAACGAATTTCTCGTATTAATCTCACACCTGTAGTGTTCATAATCGGCCTATTCAGTTGTGTATCGATTAAAAGGCATGGTGATATAGGTCAAGTGATGGTCAACAACTAAAAAAAAAACCAAAAAAAAGTTAAACATAGAAGTAAAATAAAAGGCTTATGTAACAATAAAAATTATAAATAATTACTTTGTAAAAAATTTACTTGACTCAAGAATCTTATTGAATTCAACCTCATCCATGACTATTTGAAGATTAATTGAATATGTAGATCTTAAACTAATTATAAGTACAAATTAACATTTCCACCGTGATTGGACACAAAAAAAACTCCAAAATTGGTCAAACACGACTCTTAGTACTAAAAACTGACTTAAAGACAATTGTGAGTCAGGGATGGCTAATACATCACATGCTACTTTTAAGAGAAGGCAATATTTTTATTGGAATTAATCTTAACCAATTCAAAATACAACATGTAATGACTATTTTCTTCCACTCCATCAAACAAAATATCCATCCACCTCTAATTTGCTTTCCATACTATCTTCCTTTGCCAAATGCACGGTATAAATAGATTTCACCATTGCATGATCGGATGTTGTTCAAGTGTAATCTCAATATTGTGTGAAGCAGAGGAGCTATCTTGACCTTGCCTACTTGAACACCCACCATGCACACAATAGTGTGCATACATACAAAGAAGAGCTATTTCTACTTTTGTTGCCATCTCATAGGGAACCACCCCTGAATACCATTTGTTAAACCTAAACTTCACAAACCTCAATGTATTCCTAGACATGGCAACACGGGTAGAATTTTTAGACCCGACCCGACCCAAAAAAATACTTGACCCGAACCCAATTTGTTGACCCGAAGCAAAAACGAGTTGGCCCGTGACCCGGCCCGATTTTTTGCAGGTCAACCCGACCCGAATAACCTATGACCCAACCCACTTTAAAAAAAAAATTCGTTAAAAAAGTATTTAAACTACATCATGATACTAGGTGCATAAAGCACAAAATATCAAAACTAATAGTCAATATATTATATAAACAAATAAAACTGTTGTGGATAATGACTATTTGAGTTTTTTTTTTTTTTTTTTTTTTTTTTTTTTTTTTTTTTTTTTTGCTGAAGACTATTTGAGCTTCATGCCTTCATCACAACCAATAAGAGCTCACAAATCACGGACATAAGTGACATGAAAGACAAGACAACACAAGGCTCAAGGCTGTCAAGAGTTAAGACAACCATTAAAAAAAAATCTCATTCAATACTAGCTTAGCTGTAATCCATTATCCATTGTCCAAAGCCAAAGCCACACCCACAATGCACAAAAAAAAAAATCTCTTTTTTTTTTTTTTTTGCTAAAGACTATGTTTTTTTAATAATAAAGATTGTAATGTTGTGTGATATTATTTTTCATTGCAATTTTTTTTAATAATTAGGAATTTGATCATTATGAAAGTGGTCATGGTGCCAAAACAAAAAAACCTCAGTTGGACTTGTATTTACGCTCTGTTTGTTTCAACAATAATGTTTTCTAGAAAATAAGTCATTTTTCAAAAAGTATTTTCTATAAAACTATCTCATTTTCCAATGTTTGGTAGCAACTTTAAATGAGTTGAAAAACAACTTCCTAACTTCCCTTATTTAGCTTGCTGTGAGATAGAGTTGTTTTCCAAAAAATTTTATGGAAAACAATCTGTAAAAATAAGCCATACGTTTTTTATTAATCAAAGATAGTTTTCCTTTGACTCATATTTTTTTATGCTATCAAACACTAGAAAACAAGGAAAACTATCTTTACACAAAGTTTTCCATTGAAACAAACGGAGTTAGAAGAGCCTAGACTTAACAAAAAGAAAAATTCAAAGTTGGAAGTTCTCTCTTGGTGGAAAGAGCATTACAATCAGTTTCCAAAGCTCTCTTTAATGGCACGGGATCTTATGAACATTCCGATAACCACTGTTACTTTTGAATCAAGTTTTAGCACTGGGAAAAAAATTCTTACTCCGTATCGATCACGTCTTTTACCTGAGAATGTGGAAGCTACGTTGTTTACTAAAAGTTACCTATATGGATTTGAAGGGAATGTAATTTTTTTATAGTCATAATTATACAATTTTAATTCTTTATGGATTTGCTTTCATGGTACATTAAGTTATATTAAAATATTGTATTGTAGATGAAGATGCTGATGAAATTGGCCAACTTGAGCTACAATTTGCAAGTATAAATATTTGCAATGCTGAATTTGCTACCAATGTTGAGTAGATTGAGATTGAGGTGTAATTCTTATAAAATTTTTACTTATTCTTCTTTACTTAATATGTTATGTTTATTTTTAAATATTTTTTTTTTTGTTTATCTTTCTAAGTAATTTAATTTTACTATTATTTTAAATGCAACAGGAACATGTGCACTTAAGAAGACCGATAACTTGCTACTTTACTGGCTTACTTGTTTTATTTGTTTTAAGATCTATCTCTTTTTGAAGATGTAAACTTGTAATTATATGTATTTTGACAGTGAACTATTAACATTGAAGACTTTTTCCATCATGAATTTATTACTATAAATAATTTTTGTCATGCTCAAAACTGTCATAATTAGAAGGATATTAACAAGTGGCATTAAGTTCAATTCATTTGCTTAATTGATTTTATTCATTTTCTCTAAACAGATTGTCATTTATTTGTTTTTGTAATTGAAAAAAAAAATAATTGTTTGAAAAATACGGGTCAACTTGACCCGACCCGTAACCCAATTGACTCGTTTAAAAATGACCCGTTTTGACCTGTGACCCATTTGACCTACAAACCCGATTGACCCAACCTAAATCTGACCAGACCCGCCCATTTTACCACGTCTACATATACTGCTGGTCTAGCACAACAACAACAAACAACATTAAATTAAGTTTATCAATGTCCCCCTAATACTTCTAAAAGTTTTTCATGCATATTCCTTGCCATTATGCTAAAAACATGATTTTTTTTTTTTTTATAGATAATCTCCAATGTTCATTCAAAAAAAAAAAAAAAGCTTGGCAATTTCAATCTTGAAAAAAAAAAAAAAAAACAAAAACAAAAACCCTACAAACAAATTGGAATTGAGCACTTCTATACAGGTTAGAAAAGAAATATGACTTATTATACTACCACAACTTTTATACCATAACTATTACCAGTCGACTGTGAGCCATTTTCTATTATTTTTTACGTGGATCTACCCTTTTTATTTTATTTTATCTATCACTTACAGTTCACTGTATAAGAGGATTTTTTTTTTCTTTTTTTGAGAAGGTCCAAATTAGATAGGGATGGCAATTTATATCCGACCTGCGGATACTCAGCCCGGCCCAACCCTAATGGGTCAGATTTTACCCGGCCCGATAAATTATAGGGTCGGGTAAGGGTTTTTAAAAAAAAAACCTGAAACGAGTCAGGGTCGGGTCCAGGTTTTAGGCATACCCGGCCCAAACCCTACTCGTATACACATAATATTTAAAAAAAAAAAAATTTAAAACCCTAGTACTATAAATACCTCTTTTCCTCAGATTTCATTTTCTACCCAACTAACCTATTCACCTCCAGCCACCCCCTCTCTCTCTCTCTCTCTCTCTCTCTCTCTCTCTCTCTCTCTCTCTCGCCCTCATCACCGGCCACTCCTAAGCTCTCATTGCCGGCCACCTCAAGCTGTTATTGCCGGCCAACCTCTCTCGCCCTCAAACGCTCCCCTCACGGTCACGGCCTCACTCAACTTCACGGCCCCACGGCCTCGTTTCGCCTCACCCTCCACTCACGGCGTCACTCTGCCTCGCCGCCCCTTACCTCTCTCAGCCGCTCCTCACCTAGTCACCTCACTCTTATTCACTCACCAACCCACCCTCACTAAACTAATAGGAGGAGCGCAGATCTTGTGGTGGTTGAAGTTTGTCACGAAGGAGATCGGAGCATAGGATTGTTAGATCGGAGAGAGATTTGTATTTTCTGTTTATTATTTGTGTTTTTTTTTATGAGTGAAAAATCTGTATTATCAAAGAAGAGCAAAAAAAAAAACTGATTTGTGTTTCTATCTAGATCGGAGCATAGGATTGTTATACGGAGAGAGATTTGTATTTTCTTTTTATGATTTGTGTTTTTTTTTTTTTTTTTGATGAGTGAAAGATCTGTATTAACAAAGAAGAGCCAAAAAAAAAAAAAAAAACTGATTTGTGTTTCTATTTTGTTTGGGTTTATGATTTGTGTTTTTTTTTTTTTTAATGAATGAAGAGTCTGTATTAACAAAGAAGATCAGAAAAAAAGAACAAGCTGATTTGAGTTTATGTTTGGGTTTGTGATTTGTGTTTCTGAATCTGTGGACTGTGGTAGTGATTTCTGTATGTGAAATTGGTTTTTTATTTTTTATTTTTTTATGATTGGGTTGTATTGGACCACAGCTTTTGATTAGGCTCAGAAACTGTTGGACGGGGCCCGCAGGGCCTGTGGAGCCCGACGGGGCAGGTTTGGATTTTTTTTAAAAACCCGTTTATTAAACGGGCCGGGTTCGGGTAACGGGTAAAGACCCGCAGGTCGGGTTCGGGTATTGAAAAACCCAGCCCGAACCCGACCCGTTGCCATTCTTAAAATTAGAGGATTTAAACCAAAAAAAAAAAAAAGTGGGTCATAAACATAAAACACAAAAAGATAGAGGAACAAAATAAAAATTCCACGATTGTCCTAACTCCGAAGCTGCCTCCCCAGACCACGACGAATTCTCTATATATAGCACACACCCAATCAAAAAACGCGTATTCACGAAAAGAAACACAGAGCCTTAGAAGCTGTGCGTTTTGAGCCATCGCCTTTCTCTCTATCTTCGCGATTTCGGAGCTCCTCTGATTCTCTCTCTCTCTTTCATTCAATTTCTCGCTGTATCGCTCGCCGCCGGTAAGGCCTTCGATACCTGTGAATTTCTCAAAGGCGAAGCTTTGAAAAAAAAAAAAAAAAAGGACAATATTGATATCTAGGGTTTCGTTCTTGATCTCATTCAATTTAGCTGAAAAAAAAAATCGAAGATTTTTGTTTTCTCTGCCTGGTTCTGATATCTGTTATTGAATTTCACCAATTTTTGGTTCTATTTTTTGTGTTAATTTCGATATTCAGTTTGTGTTCTCTCTCTGTTTTGTGCTTTATTAAAAAAAGAAAAGAAAAGAAAAGAAATTGAATTGTTGATTTTGGGATTGGGGTTATTAGGGGTTTATTAGAGTTAAAGTTTGAAAAAAGAAATTGATTTTGGGGGTTAGGGTTTGGTTGTTCTGTATTCTGGAATTGTTGAATTGGGGGTTAGGGTTTGGTTGTTTTGTATTCTGGAATTGTTGAATTGGGGGTTAGGGTTTGGGGAGTTGGGATTTGATTAGGGATTGTGTGATTGTTATTTTTTATTTTTTGAGTTTGATTATTGATTGAGAAGAGTTGTGGTTGTGAATCAAATGGCGGCAGGGCAAGTTGATGTTTTGAGAAGGGACGTTTATAAGCATTCCAAAAGACAGAATGGTCATTACAGGAATGATCCTCATGGCGCTGATTATGGTCGGGGCTGTGATCATGGTACCAGACATAAGAATGGGTACCATTATTCTTCGAGAACTCGTGACTGGGGGTCTAGAAGAGATGGGTTTGGCAGTAGAATCGAGGAGAGAAAGGTGGAAGATTTGTCAAAGGGTGATAAAGTTGCAGGTTATGAAGATGGGGTTCGGTTGCCTGCAGAAAAGAAGAGGAAGATCTCTCCGATTGTGTGGGATAGAGAAGAGAAGGATGTGAGGGTCTCATCAAAGAATAGAGTTGTACTGGTTGCTCCACTGCCTTCTCCTTACCCGCCTGCACCCAGCTCGAGTGGTGTGGCATGTCATGATGTTTTGGATGCGGATGTTTTGAAGTGTGCTGTTTCAGGAGTTGAGATTCAAGGACTTGATAATTTGGCAGATAAGGCTGCTGTGGAAGATGGGTTGGTGGGTGAATTGAATTCTCAAACTGATTTGTCCTCTTCATTGCCTTCAGAGCGGTCTGGGGATGACTGCAGACAAGAACATGTGGAGGAAGAAGAGTTTGTTGGAGCACGAAATATCTCAATGTCAAGGTGGGCTTCTGATGATGAAGCTTTGGATGACTCTAGGAGGTCGAGTCCTGAGAGTGGGGAGATTCGTACAGAACTCTCAGGAGAGGGTAGGGCTAGGTCATCTAGCTTTGATGGAAATGGTTGTTCTGTGGGACCTGTCAGTGGAAATACATATTGTGAGAGTGAGTTGTTAGATACTGATTCGATGGGTATTGATGACAAACAAGATGAGAATGCTAGCGTTACTGGGTCAGATGCAGACTCAGAGGATGATGGTGATACCCATCATATTGAAGAGACGAGAGTCCCTACCCAAAGAAGCACAAACATGCTTCAGGGTTGTAGAAGTGTGTACGAGTTTGAATACCTTAAAAAGATAAATGAAGGCACTTATGGGGTTGTTTATAAAGCCAAGGATAAGAAGATGGGGGAAATTGTGGCCTTGAAGAAGGTGAAGATGGGTGTAGAAAAGGGGGATGGTTTCCCGTTGTCATCATTGAGGGAAATAAACATTCTCATGTCTTTCAATCACCCTTCTGTTGTTGGTGTTAAAGAAGTTGTTATGGATGAGGATGACTTTGATAGTGTTTTCATGGTTATGGAGTACATGGAATCTGATGTCAAGGGTGTATTGGAGAAGATGAAAGTCAAGAAACAGCTTTATTGTATGAGTGAAGTTAAATGCTTGATGCGGCAGCTGTTGGAGGGTGTCAAGTATCTTCATGAAAATTGGGTGATTCATAGAGATTTGAAGACATCAAACCTTCTATTGAGCAATGAGGGTGAGTTGAAAATATGTGACTTTGGGCTGTCTCGCCAATATGGGAGCCCTCTGAAGCCCTATACCCCTCTTGTGGTGACCCTCTGGTACAGGTGAGCTGCAGCTATTTAGTGTGTTGTGTGCATGTCAGGAACTTGCATAGTCAACATACAAAATTGTTTATATCCTTTTCATGATTGTTCAATTTTAAGCCTTGGGTTTCAATTTCTGTTTTCTCCCCCCCCCCCCCCCCCCAGTTTTACTCTTAATATTTTGACAAAGGTACACATTAGTTTTTTCAATATCAAATAAATTATGTATTGTTTTCACTTTGCAGAGCACCTGAACTTCTGCTAGGCGCAAAGAAGTACTCAACAGCAATTGATATGTGGTCAGTGGGATGTATAATGGCTGAATTGGTAGCGCAGGAAGCACTTTTTAGAGGGAAAAATGAAATTGATCAGCTTGGCAAGGTATTCCTACTTTCTTTTTATTTCCTTTTTCCCTGTTACATGTTTTACATTGCTTTTTTGGGTCATTTCAGTGATGAATTGATTAAAAATGTTTGCAGATTTTTCAAATTCTTGGCACACCAAATGATAAGATTTGGCCTGGATTAACAAAATTGTCGGGAGTTAGACCAAATTTAAAGCAACCGTAAGTATATCTCTTTATGCATCTTAATCTTTAATTAAGTTGTGGCTTTCCTCTCTATTCATAATCCTCCAAGTGGCAGTGTTTCTCCAACCTTATTGCCTTGGGTGGACCTGCTCACGATGTGTGGATCTTGTATATGAAATTTAGTTTTTCAGCATATTTTCTCTCTTTTAGTAATGTAATTGCTGAATTTGTTTCAGGTATAATCTGTTGCGGAAAAAGTTTCCTGCCAGATCCTTCATAGGATCTCCTGTTCTTTGTGATTCAGGATTTGACTTGTTGAACAAACTTTTAACTTACGACCCAGAGAAGGTATATCTATGTGCAAATTAATAAAGTAGAATTTGATTCCACATTCTGGAAATTTTATGGTTTTTTTTTTTGTTGTTGTTGATAAGTTAGGAATTTTATGGTCATGAAATTTATGAATGCTTCCTTTTGTCTTTGCAGCGGATAACTGCAGAGGCTGCTCTTAAGCATGACTGGTTTAGCAATCTGGCAGCTTGATAATGCTTTAGAGCAAAGCTTTGTGCCATATCTTCTTCAGCAAACTTTATATCCACTTATTTGGTAAGCTTCTTCAAAAGTAACAGAGTCAGAATCCTTTAGAAGAGGTGTGAGAAAGGATTTGTGATGAGAGTTAGATGGTTCACTTGATCGAGAATGCAAGGCAGCCTGATAGTACTACAAAGCAATTTTTTAAGCTTTGTGCCTTATCTTCTTTATCAAACTTTCTTATCTACCTAATTGTTAAGCATCTGCAAAAAGGAAAAAAAGAAAAAAAGAAAAAAAAAAGGCCAGGATCCTTTAGAAGAGGAGTGAGAAAGGAGTTGTGATGAGAGTTAGATGCTTCACCTGTTCAAGAATGGTGGATTGATGCATAATGAATTTTGGCAGGTGTAGACTAACAACTGACATTTTATTTTTTGCAATGTACATCTTTCTTTGAAGACATATTTCGGTTGAAACTTGTCTAAATATTTCAGGAATATATCTTTGTAAATGATTCCGCTCTGGCTGTAACTAATATTGATACAATGTCAATTTTATTCCTACTACTTCTTCCCTTTATTTATGCTGTATCACTTTGTTTGCTAGAGTTTATGGTGTATGAGAGGGTGCTTTTTTGGCTTGTGGGACCACGAGGCTGTTATCTATGTTTTGTTAATGATTGTGTTGATCGACTTTCTTTGGTATGAATATTATATAATATAGTTGATAATAATCCTTGTGCCCTCATCTAAAAACTTAAGTAACTAGAAAATCAATTTTCAAGATTATTTGTAGCCTATGTGATTGATACAAATATTTTTATGTGGTCTGTAAAGGTATCAGGGTGGCTTCGTAAGTTGTGACCTCAGATCTTGAAGTCTTGAAATCTAGTCAGTACACAGCTCAACTGGCTTCTATTTGAGATTTTCTTCCTTTCCATTGCAATATATAACCCTCACACAATTCACACATGGTATGTTGATAAGGAGGAATGTCTTGTAAATTTTACCTTTGTCTTTGGCAAAGTATTGATTTTGTTCATTATATGTTGCTAAACTACTTTTCAAAAAAAAAAAAAAAAAAGTTTATAGATTGCTTCCTTTACATGTTCTCTTTGTTATTTCCATCTTTTTTTCCTCTCTTTTTCCACTTACTTCATTAATTCTTTATCATTATTTATGTTTTCTTCATTTATGACTTGTTTCTGCCTGTGTAAATTTATGAGTTAGGAATTATCACTTGCTGTGTTAACAAAGTTACCTTGCCCTTCTGTGGTACATTGGTAAGCAATTGGCTGGTATGTTCCAAACTTGCTCTTGTAGAAGTGCTGATGAGATACCTTCTGTTTCTACTATGTGGTAGGTTATTATTAGTTATTATGGGTGGGCAAAAAAGTAATTTTCTTATGATAAAATGACACTGAACTGCTATTAATCACCTGGAAAATTCTACTTTCTTTTGAAGTGAGATATTATTTGTTAGATCATTTTAATTTTATCGCATATTGGATTCTAATTTACTGAAGGTTCTTGATACTTATTAGCTATTCAAATTGAAATAGCTGACACTTTCCTTGCAAACACTCACCATTACCTACAATTGCATGATCACAATTTCTATTTACATATTTAATATTTTTACTCATGGAATGTATTTAGTTTTTTAATCTAGTTTTTCAATCAAAGCAGTAAAGATGGTGGATTCCAAGGTTTCCATGATAGTGACATGGATGAACAACGATGTTATTGGGTGAGGAAAACGCTTTACTCAAAGATGATGTTGAACTGTTGTTGTTGTACCGTTGGCAGTATGGATAAGAATCATAAGATGCACGGTTTATGCAAGTTATGTGAATTTTAATTTGTGTTTATTCAATTATTTGATCCATAAAAATATGAATCTGCACTTCCTCTCATTTTTCTGCTATAAAATAAACTATTTGTTATTCATTGCCTGGTATCTACAAGTGCATTTTGTTAGTTAATTACTTTGTTGTAATTTTTCTTAGAAACCGGACAAACAAATAAACAGCTAGAGACCTTCATATTATTCCACTGCATTCACCATTTTCCTCAAGTATCAGCTTTTACCAACATACGCTTGTGCTCTGGTCCTCGGAATTAAATTATTGGGCTCAATCAAGTAGCCTAATTTTTTAAACAATTCGATCAAAGCACAAATTTTAACCCAAAAAAAAAAAAAAAAGAATCTAATTAATCGTATTTCTATGTATTGTTTGATATATATGATTTATACGAAGAGGATTCAGAAAGTTAGTTATTACTTTTTTTTTCTGTTAAAAATACTCTTAAATTAATTAATCAATAACTTAAAAATGAGGTTAAAATAGTCAATTGGCAAAAGAAAGGTAATTATTATTTTTTTAACTGTCAAAAATGTCCCTACCTAAAATTTAAAAATGGGGTTAAAATAGTAAATTAACAAAAATAATAAATTCTTACTTCTACGTTGAAATGTCTTTATGCTTCTAATAAATTCTTACTTTTACGTTGATTTAAATTCCTACTTCTACTCACTAATTCCTTACAAAATAAGATCACTCTTTTGTTAGTTTTAAAATTCCTTCAATCTACAAAACTCACTCACGTATTTTTTTTTTTTTTTTGTAATTAAAAAAAAATAAAAATCTCAAATTATAATAAATACAAATTATTAATTTTTACCTAAAAAATAAAAAGCATTTGAGCATGCGCGTGAGCGCGTGCTCAGAGGCTAGTGTGATTTATGAGCATGATCAATACATATCTGTGATAAGTTACTTTTTACCTTCAACTGATACATAACATGATACGTGTGATACAACTATGCGACACTAACAACTATGCTACATAACACGATGCATATGATACTAAAAACTATGCGATAATAATAAATATGCTTGGTTTTTTTGGTAGAAAGAGGGGATGTTTTATATGATTAAGTAGTAGTTACAAAAGTTGGTCCATTAGTCATCCTTGGATGGAGTCTAGTGTTCAAGGACGAAGGGACACTCTGGAAGTGCTTTTTTTCCAAAAGATCCCATATAAAGGGATTAATTACAAAAGTAGGACGTTGTGCATATTTTACTAGGCTGCTTCTTTGCATTACTCCTCTCTTAGCCAGACTATTTGCGATATTGTTAGCTTCACGAAAGATGTGACGTGGTAGGATGGTCCAAGCTCTGCTTAGTAGGACCCTGCAATCACAAATTATTGGAGTCATAGCCAGGGTCATAGTCTCACTTGATGTTAACCAACATATCACAATATCAGAATTAATTTGCAGGTCTATAAATTTGCAATCAAGTGCCCAGGCAATTAATAAACCTTGTCTAACTGCCCATAATTTTGCAGCATTATTTGTGTCAAAATCAATATGCATTGAAAAGTCATTAATCCAGTTCCCTTGGCTATCCCTAAGGACGCCCCCTCCCCCCGCAAATCCTGGGTTACCTTGTACACTACCATTAGTATTCAAAGTTATAAAAGGATTTTGTGGGGGGCTGCCATGAAATGTGTGGCGATTTTAGTTTTTGTAAAAACAGGAGTGTGCTAAATAGAAAAATTCTGAGGCTAATTGTTGTGTCTTGTAAATGCATTGATGGAGAGAAGCTGAAGGGGGACAAAAAATCCTATCATTACGAGCAAGCGAGAGTTGCCAAAGACCATAAGCAAATATAATGTTCCAATGTGTAAAAGAAGACCCTACTAGGTTTGTATTGGTGAGATTTGCTTTTAACCAATTAACCGTAGGAGAGTGAAAAAAAAAAATTCTCTTTGTCCTGGAAAATTTATCCAGAATTCTCTATCCCAAGGAAAATTTCTAATAACATGCGAGGTTTTTTCAACATGACTGCAACGAGGACAAGTAGGATCAATATCATGGTGGATATTTGCTAAAAAGGATCTGGTAGGGAGTCGATTATGGCAACATTTCCATATGAAAATTTGAATTTTGTATAAACATGGAATTTTCCATATCCAATTCCAATCACTAGGGTCAGCTGTTGTATCCTTGAATTCGTATAGATATCTAGTTGCTTCTTTAATAGTACACTTACCCACAATAGTAGGCTATATTAATTGATACTAAGAAGTAACAACTATGCTGGTAACGTAAATTGTTGATGAGTATGAGGAACACTTAAACACCGAGTATGGGAAACAGGATTACACAACATTTTGCTGGAGAGATGTATGCTTTATAGCCATAACTTAAAATTTCTTAGTTGAAAGGACCTTTAGACTGGTGATTGATAGTGTTATCTCACGGCACTGGCAAATAGAATGAGCGGTGTAAAACTACTTCATTATATAATACAGTCTTAAAAAAAAAAAAAAAAAAAAAAAAAAAAAAAGTCCAGTAATATCAGTCAGTTATACCTGGCAACAATATTATGTCAGGCATAAATAATGTATTAATTCTCGATTAGAAGCTAATGAACTGCAAGGCACAGCAGTCTTGCTGGTGTCATCAGTCTGCTGCCTTTAAAAAAAAACAGGTCAGACAAAAGATTGCCTTGCAACTGTTGTCCAAGTGGGTTCATAACACTGTCACTTCGTAGTGAAAGTTATGGTCTTCCCTAGTACAAAAAGAACTAGGGAGAACTCGAGAAAGAAAATTGTATTAATGAGCGGCCTATCAATCGTCCATCCATATATGGTTGCTCCGCCAAGGTTGGACTGCATGTACATAACTGCAAAACCAAGTGAAGTTGATTAAAACTTCATGAGCATGTAAATAAATTCAGAGCAATAAGTGTATCCATTGTTTGTGAATAATAAAGATGATATGTGTGATATGATCAGTTTAGTGTAAAGCAGTATGTTGCAAGGGCATGACTTGGACAAAATTGAAGGTGAAGACTTATTGACCTTAAATATAGAAGAATAATAAAAAGGGAAATCTGCAGCTGAAATTAATTAGTTATCAGGTTGAGGTGTAACAAACATCTCTAATCTGTGTCTATTTGTGAGGAAGAGGGAGTAATCCTAAGTCTCTTGAAAGACTTGCAACAAGAGAGCCATTGCATTTCTGATGCAATAAAGCTCTCACTCAATTGAGTGTTAGCTCGCTGACACTAATTTAATCAACATGTCCTAACTATCAGGGAGAAAACAAAACTGATGCATCACAAAACGACTATCATATAGAATGTAAATCCATTAGTCAAGTTATTCTAGTCAATGGCTATCTTCAGCTGCATTTTTTTTAAAGACAATGGTACAGAAAGTGTTTGTAGATGTACCAAAAGCTTGTCTCTTATGATACATGGATATGTAAGAGGCCATTTGAGTATTTGTAGGTACTGGGAAATAATCGATTGACTCCAGATCACTTTCTGAATAGTTGATGGGCAATGAACCTGCTGGAATAGCAGCCTCCAAGTTCCCACCATTACTTGAAATTCCCCTTTGAGAAACATCATTGGGGTTGCACGTAACTAAAGCATGCCATCTGCTTGAAATTGCTGCAAGACTTAGAGATCTATATGAAATCTTTGCAGCTGAATGAAGGCAAATTATGAGCCCAACAAGCTCAACGATAGAGGATACCTGCCACAGCCCCAATTAAGCACTATAAGAACGAAAATATTGTGAGTTCTTGAACTATCATACAAAATAATGCAAATTTCATTTAGTTATGTGGAATGCTATGAAGCTCTATGCACATATAATATCTATGTGCATATTTTTTTTCTTGAAAAAAGAAGATGAAAAAGAAAGAAAAAAAAGAGGATTAATGTCCAAAATAGAAGAAATTTTTAATCAGATTTCTTAAAATTATGCTTGAAATATTAATATCAATTTTTTAAGATTCAATATGATATCATCTATGAAATCTCTACCTATGAAGGAACACACTTTCTGCACTTACTGCAAAATCACCACCATTGATGAAGTTAATAATATCAGGGTTTCCCGTGGTCTCTAGCAGAGCCACAAATTGACTAGCTGTCACAACTAACAACTCCAGAACAAGATATATTCGGAACCTGTGGCTAATTTTGGATAGGTTATGCTTTAGACGAATGTGCTCCTCTATGTACATTGAAACATCTAGATCCCTTTCCAAAAGCTTCCCATAGTTTTCAAAGTGTATAATTTGCAAGTTGCACACCAAATTGAAAAGAGCACTGCCCGATAGAAAGATCGTGGTTGAATATGTCCATGAAACCAGCGAGGCAAATAATGAGGCAACAGATTGCCACCATGAATCATTGTGCGCATATACCATACGAATGACATCGCGAACAGTCTTTAAAAGGAAGCATGGTAATAGCCACACTACCAGCAAGCGGAAGAAACCCTGAAGAAAGAGTATTGTCTATTTTATAATTTACTGCTGTGGTATAAGATGAATACATAACAAAATGATATCTGCCCAGATATTGATGCAGGACAATCAAGAGGAAAATAATATAACAAGAAAAAGATAACCCTAAGAATCTGCACTTAGAGGTTGCCTGGAATCAACATCAAGCAAGAAAATTTAGGCATCAGCACCCAATTTGGAAAATCTCCAATTTGAAATTTCATTAATCAATTATCTAACATAAGATAAACCACCTCAAAATTAAATGAAATCCTAAACTAATCCAACTACATAAGAAATCCAATCTAATAAGGTGTGCTGTCCGCAACAGATATCAGTGCAAAAAATTATAATTGTATATATGCTGATGGACCAGACAGACCATTAAGGTACTATTCATGTAATTTACCAAACGCTCAAAATGCTAAATTGTTATTCAATAATTTACTACTGTTGAGTACATAAGAAAAGGAGATCTGCCCAGATATTAGTGCAAAACAGCTACAACAGCAGATGAACTCATGAACCATGTAGACCCTTAAAGAACTATTCACTGTAATTTGCCTAAAGTTCAAAATATTAGAGCTTTTTCACTTAAAGCACTTTATCACAAAAAGCTCGGCTACTAAAGCTTGATAGATAATATAAAAGCTCTAATTCCTATAACAATACCAATCGGAAACATAGTCATATATACAATAAACAAACTTTCATTAGCCAAACATGATTGTTTTAATTATAACGTAAAAACTTCAAATTCGGAATATTAAACACTAGTAGATGTGTGTTTTGAAAGGCTCTAAATTGCAAGCAAGAAAGAAGAAAGTTGGGTATTTCTCACGTTGATCTTTTGTATGTATTCTTCACGAAACTGTATCATATGACCATGATGCCGATCCACAAACAGAAACTTCCTTACACCATACTTGCGAAGATTGTGTGAAATGAACAGCAGAGAAATGGCTGCCACAAGGAACTCAGAAACCAGAATCTCAAGCTCAAAGTTTTTGATCTGATACTTCTCGCAGTTGGAACAAAAAGAGAGCTCGATTATAGATAGTGGAAGTGCAAGACCTAGAAGAAGAAATACGAGCCATGACAGAGTGATGCTTAAAGCAGAGTATTGGCAGAAGCCAAAGATTCTGATAAATGTTTCTAAGCGATGGAGGGAGTGATTTAGTTGAGTGTCATTTAGTTCTTCTTGTTGGTGAGAGTCTAATATAATAAGTGGGGTTTGTGCTGAAGAGGGTTGTTCTGTTTGTGTGTTAGGAACTGCCATAAAGTGGTGAAAGTGTGAGTATGTCAAAGTTAAAAATGGTTCTATTTCATGGATTCAAAGGCTGAGTTGAGTTTAACTGAAGGGTATGATGTATGAATCAAATAAGAGAGAGAGAGAGAGAGTCTTGTTGGTAGGTGTTGAAGATGAAAGGTAGGAGAAAGAAAAGCACAGTTTAACTCATTTCTTGTATTTTTTCTATCGATCTTTAAACGTACACTGAAAAGGCCATTGACAAAGTATTAAAAGAAAGTATTCTCGTGAATCGCTTTTCAACATTTTTGACAGAAAGATGAGATAGCTAAATTAATTTCATGACAATTTGTCAATCACTGATGTATGGCTGCGAAAATTGAATTCGGACTTTCTATACATGACTTAATTTTTTTTTTTTTAATATTACTAAAACTTTATTTTCTTGTTTTAGATCAAAAATTACTAATTAACTATGGAGATTTTTTTTTTTTTTTTTTATAGAAAACCTGTAGATACAAAAATCAACGATCGTTGCCTATCACACTTGCCTGTTCTTATAAAAAATTACTATATATCGTATATTTTTATATGCAAGACCTATACAGCTATACTCATGAACTGTTTCACATATATGTACATGCACCATCTTCATTATCAAAAGAATATTTTGGATAGAATTCCTCGCCAGAATTGGTAAAGTACAACGACATTATCGGTTGATAACTGCCAGATAAATGCACTAGGACACTGAAAAGGTCTAATTATGAGTGCGCTGGTCGGTGGATTTCAGATTTCCATTGGCTTGTGGGAAAAAGAATTCAACGAAATGGGTCCATGGAAGCAACAAACAATTCCAAACCTAACGGTCTTTAGTTTTGGCTTTTCTTTAATTTTGAACTGCTTTTTTCCTGTTTTTGGTTTCCAGATTGTGTTGGCCCAAAGTTGAAATATTTAGTTTTATAATCAAACGGCAATGTTGGAGGTTTGTAGGCCTGCTTGGACATGCACGAGCAACATGAAACTTGCATGGTGCTGATGTTATTTAAAAAAAAACTTGATGCTGATAGGCTTGGGACTTGGACATCAACTTCGTTCATGTGGATAAAAAGGAAATTATTTTTGTCACAATTGAAAATCTGAATCTCTACAGGATTTAGCCTGCTCCCTTTGTTTCATATAGACTCGTTTTCTATAAAACTTTTTTTATTTTTTTGTGTTTGATTGCGACATTGAAAATTTTCATAAAAAACACTTCTTAATCTTTTTATAATATATATATATATATATATGGAATCGATAAGTTATATTTAAGTTATGACAACTTTCTTAAAATTTATTTCAAAAAAAATAGAATTCTAGTTTTATTCATCTTTTTTTTAATCAATGAATTTTAATCTTTTTAATATAATTCTAGTCTTGTTGAGTATGTAATGTTTCGAATTTTTTTTAGAGCTTGAAAAATGGGAAAAATTTGCCATTCGATTCGACTTGTTTTTACTTGATTACAGAAACATTTTCCTATGGTACCAAAATTAGAAAATAAGTTCTCCACTTAAACAAGCACAGAGAAATAAGGTAGAATAAAAATCTCAAATTTAAATATTTTCATATATCTAAATGGCACAAGGAGGGAGTTGAAGAATTGCAATAGTGGTATGTTCTATTAGGACCGTTGGGTTCACTTGTCAAGCCATTCAGTGGCTCAACATTTTCGGACAATTAACTAGACTTAAAAAATTAAAATAAAAAAGAGAAGAAATGTTGTAGTTTTCAAAGGATGCATGGATCAATTGAGTTTCAAGTTTTGAGTTTTGACAGATATTCGATCGATTAACAGAAAGGTTTCAACAATTCTTAATTAGATCGATACTTGATTGATTGGTAGTTCCAGACTCAGTTTCACTCACGTATTTTAATTGAAGTCGGTGTATTAATTTTTTAACCAGACTTAAGGACTTCATGTTTCGACTTTAGTAGGACTTAGAGAGGCAAAAACAAAGTACTGTATAGAAAGAATATTTCAGCCTCCATTATGTGATTATGTGAATTCAGAATATACATAATCTTAGAGTGTGTATCCATACTGTTGGGCTTTGTAGAACCTAGTAATGTTTGATCCAGTTGATAATCCGACCCGAATAATGTTACATGGTTTTTTAATGGAAGATTTTCTGAGGCTTAGTCCATGGAGCGGAGGCTTTGGCCCGTTTTGTAGCCCATAGTGAATCATGTGCGCAGAATATAGAAACCGTTTTTGGTAATTAGGGTTTCGTTATGTTGTGGTTTCTGAGTGAGTGAAAACACTATAGCTACACTTTGTATTTTTTCCTGATAATAGTGAAATCCCTACAACTCCGTAGACGTAAGCAAATTGCAAAACCACGTAAATATTGTCTTGTACGTGTGATTGTTTTTCTTTAGCATGTGTTTTCTCTATTTTTGTTTCTCACAGGTTGGAAATTTCGGGTTTATTTCCTACACATTTGTGGTGATCAAAGATCTTGAAACTTCAACCTAATAAAGTTTAGGAAAATGCTAACGAGTGCTCTTAGGACACTCGTTAATAATCCATTTTAAGAAAATTTTGATACCACTTTTATGGAAAATGAAAAAAACTGTCAAAATATTAATTACATTTTTTTTATTTTTTATAAAAAAAATTTTAAATGAATTATTAACGAGTGCAAGACACTCGTTAGCATTTTCCGTAATTTTATTATAGTTTCAAATCTTCAAGACGTGTCTTGGAGTCGGTGTTTTGATCCATAACACAAGAGGGTCATTCATGAAAGGGTCCATAAATGAGAGGTTACTTTTGAGATTTCGAAGCTGTTGTCAGCCACATCAATGAGTTTATTTATTGGATGTAGTGTCTAGGTAACAAGGGTCTTGTTCTAGATTGTAACTCATATTTTTTTACGGTAGATTTCTTTACAAGGAGCTAGCATGTCACCCTTACAGTAATTTTTCTTTTGGAAATGTTATGCATTGATTTTCCACTTCATCGCCAAATCTTTGTTTCGTTGCCTTACAGTAATTTTTCTTTTGGAAATGTTATGCATTGATTTTCCACTTCATCGACAAATCTTTGTTTCGTTGCTTTGCTTTTTTTTTTTTTTTTTTTTTTTTTTTTTAATTGTTGGTGGTTTGTAGTATTGTATATGTGATCACATAATTGAATTAATTAATAGTGATCTGGATAGTTGATTTGGGGTTTCGAGTTTCAGTTAATCTCTTCTAAACTAACGTAGCACAACGATAACCCATGAAAGCAATAAATTGATAGGTATTTATAAAAAGAAAAAGAATATTAGAACCGAATTTCAGATATTCCAGTTTTTCTTGTATTCTTGAATTGCTTTAGAACAAAATTTAGTTAGTATATGCTACTAAATTTCATAAATTTGAAACTGGTAGAATAAAATCTGGCAACTTATTAATTAGAGGGGCCCAACCTATGGATAATTTTTTTCGTAAACTGGAATCTATTTATTTTAAAATCATAGCTGAGATGATTTTAAGTTGCCAGCTAATCGTGTAAAAACTGTCTTGGAAGCTTGTAATAGTAACCAAATGGCATTATTTTACGAAATAAAAATCGCTCAGTTTATAATTCGCATTCATCAAAAGTCATATTTTTAAAACAAAATTGATGTATAGTACTTTAGGTGTTGTTCTTTAGGTTTATTTTTTAAAATTTTATCATGTAACTAATTAACTTAAAAAATACAATTACATTCATGAGAAAAAAGTCATATAGCAGAATCTTAAGAGAGGAACTTAAGAAACAGCAACTAAATATTGTACCTAAGCCTTCCTCTAAAAAAATAAAAACCCTTTGTTTAGGGTTATGTTAGTACCATATACCTTTTCATCTTGTTCAAGCACTCATTCAATTCATTACTACCGTCCGAAGTCATATATGTCATAAAGATCGATTTTTTTATAAATAAAAATAAATAAATAAACTACTAGCTTCAAATTAAATGTTACATCATAATATGCAACAACCCATTTTTCCTCTTACACTTTCTTTTTCATAGAAAAAAGTTTTTGAATGTTACCTTCAGCATATATCTATAAAATAAATGTTGTCTTTTAATCAATGATTATTAATATTTTATTTGAATTCCATATACTTTAATATGACTTTTTGATAATTGTTTTTATCAACCAATATCTCTTCTTTTAAAATCTCTAAAATAAGTGCTTTGATCAAATATATTGTGACTATTAGCTCATCCCTTCTCACATGATCATTTGAAAGTAATTGCAATATTATAAATTTCTAAGTATACTTGATTTTTTTGAAAATAACGTAAAACTATTTTGAAATAACCAAAAGGTATTACCTAAACTAGAGGCAAACCAATATAAAAATGCTACTTCAAATTTCATAAATAGTGCTTATTTTAACAAAAGTATTTCCAGCATAAATCAATTTATAGATTTAGCTTTTTTTCAACAGTCTCTAATCATTCAATTAAATATAAGGCATAAGGGTTTATTTCTTAGTTATCGTTTTGAACTTAATTTCAAAACGGGAACTTCTCTAAAGTGGTAGAAGTGTTGGGTGCAAAGCACCGTGTGGGTCCAGCCCACATGCTCTTTCAAAGCTCATTTACGAGCTTGCCTCCAAAAGCCTTCAAGTCAGCCTTCCATCTGAATGAGCTTGCTTCCTCAAGCTTCCAAAGTCAGTTTTTTGGTTAATGCAAAAGCTGAGCAAGTGTGCGAGACACGCTGATGAGAAAAGAAAGAAAAGAAAGAAGCAAAGGCCATTCGGCCTAGTGAAGAGCTGAAGAAAAACAGAGAGCCATTGGGCCATTTTAGTGTGAGTTCCACAGAGAGCAAGAAACACAGAAAAGAGAGAGCTTCAGCTTGGTGCAGTCCGAAAAAGATAGAGACAAATACAGTGAGAGTGTGAGAGAGTGAAAAAGAAAAAGGAGACATTTTTTTTTGCTCAAGCCATACAAAGAAGAAAAATTGATAGAGTTCTCGTAGAGTTTTTGAGTGCTAAAACCATAGAAAGTTGGAGTATTCAAAAGAAGATTTGGCTACTAGCTTTGTGGTGAGATTGTATTTACTCTTTGAAATTTATTTGTTGTATATCTAATTTTGTTGTGGACTTAAGTTTAGCATAAATTTAATAGCTGTAATCTCTATTTCATAGTAGATATTTTTCGGAGCTGCTCATGATTTTTCCCACTACACTGGAGGATTTTCCACGTAAGATTTGGTGTTTTTGTGTGGTTATGTTTAGATGGTGCTTACTGAATTTTTTATTTTCATAATATTGCTATAAATTCATTTTCATAATATTGCTATTCCTGGGTAGATATATATTTTTATTCACTCGTAAGCATTGAGGGGATTAGGATTTTTTTCCCAACAAGAAGATGGCTAGGAATGTCATGAGAGAACTTATGACGGTGATGATAGATTTGGCTATCCTTATAGTTGTTGAAGTAAAAGCTAATGATCCAAGCTCAAGCTCTTTTCATCTCAGTTCACATCTAATCTCACCTTCTCATCCTTTCAACCTTGATCATGTGCATCTAGTATTTTCTACTTGCCTTCTAGAAAAGGTTGAGAGATGCAAGAAAATTAAAACACAGTAAGTACCCGAACTGACCTATGCATTTTGTGTTATTAATAGTTTTAGTCGTTGTATGAGGGTGGAGATTCTAGATGACCCATTGCTTAAGAAGGCTATAGCTGCTGAATCATTATGCTACAGGAAATATAAGGAGCATAAGAGTATTCTTATTTTTGGAGATTGTTTATTTTAATGGTACGAACGATATGTTGAAGAGTATTGAGTTGTCGTTTATGTACAAAATCCAAAAGCTAACTCCATTTTTTAATCTAGTAATTGATTCTCTCTCTCTCTCTCTCTCTCTCAAGATATCAATAAATTTTCATGGATCAAAATTACTTAGGTGAAACCCATCCCAAAGATGGGTCTAAAATTATGCCAATAGCCTCATGGAATAGGGTGTGAGAAAAGATTTCCATTTTTTTTTTTTTTTTGAGAAACAAAAGATTTCCAAATTGGTTTTATAGACTAGCGGAACCAAATATAACCCTATTGATAAAATTCTAACTTAACATTTTAGTTGTGCTCAAATTTAGACTAATAATTAAGCAGGTAGTTTAATCCATGTGTGCTTTCACAATTCCTCTCATTTTATAATTCATGTTGTTTGAAAATTAATGAATTATACTATTTTTAAAATGGATTTTTGTGAGAAAAAAAAAAAAAACTATTTCTCATTGCCATATTCCTACTAAAGGATATTAGAATAGATTATAGAAATTATGAATTTTACGAAAGGCGTGTAGGAGAAATGTTGGTCTAATTCTTCTTTTAACAAAAAGTTTGATTCACGTAATTTAGTATTAAAAGGTGCTAAATTGAGATAATAGGACCCATTGAATTGATTGTGGATCATTTGAGATGATTTATTTGTAAAATATTTTGATTGTGAATTTGAATTAATCCCATGATATTCTGCATAATTTTGAAAATAATAATTTCTTGTGTAATTATGAAAAAAAATGTGAATATATTTGTTTTCAAAATTTACCCTAACTAGTCCATTAACAATTATCTCTTAAGATCTTGTATGTTGTGTCTCATGAAGATTAATCTCTTATTGGACATTATGATGGACAAGAATAATTTACTACAGCATTTAGAATTTGAACATAATGAATAATACCAGATCGAACCAAAAACAAGACAAAATTGGGCCCAAAAAACCTCAAAAATTACATTTTTGATTGCAAGGCTGAGGGAATTATAAGGGTTGAATTTATTTTTCCCATCGGGATGCTAAATTAATCAATTTCATGAAAATCTAACAGTAACCATCAGAGATAGCCAAATGGTTAAAACCTCAAAGAGTATACTTTCCTATGTTCTATGGCACTTTAAAGTAATGTCCGTGTAGCTACTTTTTGATGATTACCCATTTGCGATTCTTCAGTTTTTTGGGTTTGGGATATAAGCCCATTAATATGGACCTCCAGCAAGAAACTTGAAAAGCCAGAGACCAAGCCCTAGCCAAAGCTAAATTACAGTCTTCTAACCCTCTTATGATCAAACCATGCACTTTTGGAGAAATTACAAGGTCCACATAGTAGACAAGTGACATGGTCCACCATTCTATTAAAAGACTCATACCTGTTTAAAATTGCTGAGTCGGAAATTTTTTTAAACACTGAATGAGCAATTTTAAACAAGTGAGAGTTTTTTAGTGGAATGGTGGACAAATGATGTGGTCCACCAGAGGACTGTATAATTTCTCGCACTTTTGACCTTTAACAGTAAATTCATCAGAGAAGGACACTGGAGAAGACTTCCATTTTGAATTTTCATGAACATGAACATAGTTATCCAAGGACCAAGTCTCTAGCCCATTAGCAACAAGCACATACTTCATATTGCTCGTCTAAGTAGGCTTACAAAGATACATTACCTATAAAAATAAATAAATAAATATTCAACATTGGCTACAATAGCAAAGCTAAGGTGTGCTCCTAGGGAAGGTTACAGAAATATATTCTTTGAAAGGTGATGCTTTAAATGTTATTGAACCCCTAAGGAATTTAGAATCTGAATGCCTCTTTCTATTGTAAAGGCTCTAAATAGAGATGGTTCTAGGCCCAAAACATTTTGTTTTTTTCCCTACTTTGGGTTGAGCAATAAAGTATTTATTCAGCCAAAAAAAAAAAAGAACTAAGGACACAAGCCATGCCCACAATAATTTTTGTAATGGCTAGAATGATCTGTTATTATTTGAATAACATCGCTTTTAACTAAATCCATCACTAACACCACTTTTATTATGCACATCAATCACAACATATCATGTTAATTGTAGGGGTGTTGGGCCCGAGAGCCTATTGTCCATGTATATATCGGGCTTAAAGCCCAAGCCGAGGACTAGAGATCGGCCGAGAATGGGTAAAAAGTATCAAGAGAGTCCGTGTTATTAGATGAAGAGGTCAATGTTGGTCGAAACGGCACGGGAGGGCAAGCCGAGGACGAATGTGACCTTGGCTGACCAAAGTCGAGGTCTAGATAAGTGATCTGCCGTCTAGGGAAACTTTCCAAAAAGTCCCGTGGGCGCAGAGATGTGTGACAAGGGGGAGTCCTAAAATATTTAAGGAGAGAGCTGTTACCACCGCATTAAATGCCCTGTAACTAGCTCTCTGACCATATTAATGCATAGGTGACACCTGAATAGCGGCCTACAGCCTTATAATTGCTATATGAAGACTTTTGGGAAGGTGTTGATGGGACAAGAACCACATTTTGTAATCAAATCTAAGAGCAATATATACGAATGGTTGTCCTCGGACATTAGCCGAGGACGATTTTCTGTGTCTATATTTGTCTATGATCTTTTCCTTGTCATTTGGATCCATCTTATCAATTGTCTAACTCACCTTAACCCAATACTCCAACCCTCTCTCTATAAATTCATTGTTCTAGGCTTTTTGGGTTTAGGTCTATCCATCGTTTAGGACTAGGCACCGAATCTGGCCCTTACAATTGGCGCCGTCTATAGGGATACTAGTGTTTTGGTGAGTTGGACGTTGAACTATGGTGGGTTCAAGGCCACATCAGGCTGAGTCGAGGGGGTCCCAACATGAAGATCCTTTCCTTAACCTAAAACAGAGAGGAGAACGTGAGGGAGATGTTCATACCACCCATACAAACAAAAACCAGTCCAGGAACGAAAGTCACCCTTCTCAAAAGAAAGACACAAGAGCCATGCAGTTGGAGATTGATCACTTGAAGAGAAGCTTGCGCCACGAAAGGAGAAGGCGAACTCCTCCCAATTCTGACTTCTCTTCTAAGGATGAAGAAGATGGTAGCTATAGGCACAGATCAAGGACCCCTTCTAGCAAGGCGCATGAAGAAGATGGTAGCTATAGGCGCATGAAGAGGAGTACCATCATGAGCGCCGGGATAGATTTCTGTCTTTCAGAGGCCTGGAAAATGATGCTATGAATAGGGCACTTCACCAAATTTCTAGGTCACCTTTCACACGCAAAATCGAGAGCGTGAGACTCCCTCGATGGTTCACTTAGCCTACATTCACCATGTATAATGACCGAACAGACCCTATGAAGCATGTTAGCCATTTTAATCAGAGAATGGCAGTACACTCCAAGAACAAGGCTCTAATATGCAAGGTGTTCCCATCTAACCTAGGATCGATGGCAATGAGGTGGTTCGATGGCCTCGGTGCAGGGTCCATTAATTCTTTTAAAGAACTCACTCAGACATTTGGATCCCGCTTTATCACATGCAGCAGGGTTCCTCGGCCTTTGGACTCTTTGCTGTCCCTGTCCATGAGAGAAAGGGAAACCTTGAAAATATATTCGGACAGATATTGAGAGATGTTCAACGAGACAGACAGTGATTTTAATGATGTGGCTATCAGGACTTTCAAGGTCGGCCTACCTGCTAAGCATGACTTGAGGAAGTCTTTGACTAGGACGCCTGTCAACAGTGTACGCCAGCTCATGGACCAGATTGACAAGTATAAGAGGGTCGAGGAGGACCAACAGCAAGACAAGGGAAAAGGCAACGCAATCCCTCAGGAAAGGAGGAATTTCAAGTCGGATCGTTACAACAATAACAGGCCTAAGAGGGACTTTGCTGGGCCATCAAGGCCCACAAATCCCCAAGCGGTTAACGCAGTGTTCTGGGAGCCGATGCACCAAGTTTTAGAAAGGATAAAAAATGAGCTGTACTTCAAGTGACCAAACAAGATGAATAGAGACCCCTTGAGGCGTAATCAGAGCCTTTATTACTAGTACCACCATGAGCGAGGGCATACCACTGAGGACTGCCGAACTTTATGGAATCATTGGATCAGCTTGTTTGAGAAGGAAGACTGAAGCAAGTTCTATATCACCTCAACGGCCAGGGGGATCGAGCAGGGTCAAGCGCCCAGGGAAATGCTTCTCCCAGGCCCCTCATCGACACCATTAACGTTATCTTTGCCACTCTTGGTAGAAACGGCTCTCGTCCCTCCAAAGTGACGTCTGTAGCTCAACTACATGCTGAGGATTCTAACTATGAGCCGAAGAGGACTAAAGTGGAGCCACAACCAGCACTAACTTTCTCAGACGAGGATAAAGAAGAACCATACAGCCACACGATGACGCTCTAATGATCACCATTAGGATAAGAGGTTACGATGTGAAAACGGTATTGGTCGACCAGGGCAGCGGGGCGGAGATCATGTACCCCGATTTCTTCAAAGGGCTGAATTTGAGGCCCGAAAACTTGACAAACTATGACTCACCTTTAGTGAGTTTCGATGGGAAGGTGGTCACTCCGAGAGGTCTAATTAGACTACCCGTGTAGGTAGGCTCGGAGGTAGTGGAGGTTGACTTCATTGTCGTGGATGCTTATTCTCCCTACATGGCCATCGTGGCCAGACCCTGGCTTCATGCCCTGGGGGCCGTCCCTTTGACTCTTCATTTAAAGGTAAAGTATCCCTCTGGAAATAAGATTGAAGAACTTGTCGGGAGTCAATCCACAGCTAGGCAATGTCTCATAGCCACGATTTTGCACCAACTCGTGGCTGAATCCTCGGTCTCTGCTGAAGGAAGCTCATAGCAATCAAAATCCAGACCAATACAAGTCGGCGGGAAGGCCGAGGACGAACAATGTGAACATTTGGAAAAAATCATTGTAGGTGATGACCCAGAGAAGTTTTTTCAGGTAGGGGCTCCGCTGCCCCCTTAAGAGAAGGATGAACTGGTGGAGTTTCTTAGAGGAAACATCAATATCTTCGCATGGAACGCTTATGAAGCTCCGGGGGTGGATCTAAATTTCATTTGCCATCATTTAAATGTCAATCCATCAATTACCCACAGAAGGCAACCACCTCGGCACTCATCCAAGGAACATTCAGATGCAGTCAGGGAAGAGGTGAACAAGCTTAAACGGGCTGGGGCTATCAAAGAAGTTTTCTACCCCGAATGGCTAGCCGACACGGTGGTGGTAAAAAAGAAGAATGGAAAATGGCGGGTGTGCATAGACTTCACGAACTTGAATAAAGCCTACCCCAAAGATCCTTTTCCTATGCCTCGGATAGGCCAATTGGTGGATGCCACTATAAGCCATCCTCAGATGAGCTTTCTGGATGCTTTTCAAGTATATCACCAGATACCTCTGGCTTAAGATGATCAAGAGAAAACAACTTTCATTACCCCCACAGGAAATTACCAATACAAGGTGACGCCCTTTGGTTTGAAGAATGTAGAGTCTACCTATCAAAGAATGATGACCAGGATGTTTGAACCACAACTAAATAAAAACATTAAAATCTACGTCAATGATATGGTGGTCAAGAGCAAATTGGAAGCCGAGCATGTTAGAGACCTCGGTAATATTTTTGAAATACTGAGGAGGCACAAGCTACGCCTTAATGCTTCCAAATGCTCTTTTGGCGTGGGATCAGACAAGTTTCTGAGCTATATGGTTACTCACCGAGGAATTAAGATCAACCCTGATTAAGTTAAAGCAATTAACAGTCTCCAGCCACCTCGAAACCCCAAAGAGGTCCAGAAGCTGACAGGAATGACTGCTGCCTTAAATCGGTTCATATTCCAGTTAGCGGACAGATGCAGACCCTTCTTCCTATTGTTAAACAAATGGAAGGGATTCGAATGGAGTGAGGAGTGTGCCGCCTAACATGTCCAGGCCTAAGGTAGATGAGGTCTTGTATGCTTACATTATCGTGGCTCCCCACGCTATGAGTCTGGTGCTAGTACGAGTCGATGGTGGTGTGCAAAAGCCAGTTTACTACGTAAGCAAGTCATTGCATGAGGCCGAGGTCTGTTATCTACCTTTGGAGAATGCCATTTTAGCATGATACATGCTACGCGGAAACTCCCCCACTACTTCCAAGCACACACAGTGGTCGTCCTAACCTAGCTTCCACTTAGATCTCTACTCCGGAACGCTTACTACACGGGGAGGATCACCAAATGGGGGACTATCCTGGGGGCTTTCGATATCAAGTACATGCCTCGCACCTCGATCAAGGGTCAAGTTCTCGCAGATTTGGTGGCCGAGTTCGCCGAATCCCCACTGGAAGAGAAATTGGAAAGACAAAACATGGATGGAAAATCAGTTGGCTTGATCTCCTTGCAGGAACCTCCATCTTGGAAAGCATATGTTGATGGCGCAGCAAACCAGAGAGGATCAAGAGTAGGGCTAGTTATAATCTCCCCCGAGAAGATTGTTATTGAAAAATCCCTGAGATTGGAATTCTTGGCCACCAATAATGAAGTTGAGTATGAAGCTCTATTGGTAGGGATGATGATGGTTCAAAAGATGGGGGGAAGAACTGTGGAGATGTTCTCAGATTCTAGGTTGGTTGTGGGCTAGGTAAAAGGTGAACTAGAAGCTAGAGATCCGAGAATGCAATGGTACATGAATCAGGTTATACATTTAATAGCTAGGCTTCGAATCTTTCACTTTATTACAAATTCCCAAAAGCAGAAATACACATGCTGACTCTCTCGCCACGCTCGTCACATCCTCGGCACAAAGTTTGCCTCGGGTGGTCCTCGTTGAGGATTTGTTCAAACCCACTGAGGTAAGGAAAGACGTTGTCCATGTCCACCAGATCAAGATGGGGCCTAGCTAGATGGACCCTATAATGCTATCCCTTAAGGAAGATATTTTGCCCAAGGAAAAATCAGGGGCTGACAAGATTCAAAGAAATGCTTCTCGGTTCTGGCTGTCCGAGGACCAGAAACTGTATAAGCTCTCTTTTTCTGGACCCTACTTGTTGTGTATACATCCTGAAGCGTCGAAGTCACTCCTTGAGGAGCTATACGAGGGGATCTATGGTAGCCATATAAGGGGGAGATCTTTGTCTCACAGGGCCCTCACTCAAGGGTACTGGTGGCCTAATATGCAGAAGGAATTACAAGAGTATGTGAAAAGGTGTGATCAATGCCAAAGATTTTCATAGAAGATTTATCAGCCTGGAGGAGTCCTCAATCCTCTAACTAGCCCTTGGTTGTTTGCTCAATGGGGCTTAGACATCGTCGGTCCTTTCCTTAAAGCTGCTGGGAATAAAAAGTATTTGCTAGTCAGCATAGATTACTTCACCAAGTGGGTTAAGACTTAGCCATTGGCAAACATCAAAGATGTAGATGCTAAAAGATTTGTCTGGAAAAATATTGTCACTCGGTTTGGAATCCCTTACACCCTCATCTCGGATAATGGCCTTCAGTTTGATAGTAAGGCCTTTAGGAAGTATTGTTGTGATTTAGGAATTATGAACAATTATTCTACCCCAGCTTATCCACAAGGGAACGGGCAAGCTGAGGCGGTCAATAAGGTCATAGTGAATGGGCTCAAGAAGAGGTTGGATGATGCCAAGGGAAGATGGGCGGAAGAGTTTTCCCACGTCCTTTGGACCTATCAGACTACTCCTTGCAGGTTTACAAGGGAGACACCATTTTCAATGACTTATGGAGCCGAGGCTGTCATACCTTTGGAGACTGGCTTCCCCACACTAAAAATGCGCTCTTTCGACCCGAGCAGTAATGATGGGCTATTAGGAAGAGATTTGGACTTAGTTGAAGAGTGGAGAGAAAATGTCATGGTCCAATTGGCTTATTATCAACACAAACTTAAGCAAGTTTATGATGCCTACATCAAGTTGAGACCACTGGCACCTAGGGACTTAGTACTAAAAAAGGTAGTGGGTACTGCAAAGAACCCAGCATGGAGAAAATTAGGGTCTAACTGGGAAGGGTCATATCATATCACCTCAGTAGCAGGGATAGGGGCATATTATCTAGAGGACTTAAACGAAAAAGGCGTACTCCGCCCCTGGAATGTAAACAATCTCAGAAGGTATTACTATTAATAATATCTTCCTTTGTCATATTTGTGGTCTACTATGTTATTTACTATCTGTTCTACCATCTTTTTAAGTGTTAAGCAAGAACCTTAGTCATGCCTGGTCTTAGTCATGCCTGGTCCTTGGACCACATACTTTGGGAAAATTAACATCCTATGACTTCTTGCTAAGTGTTAAGCAAGAACCTTAGTCATGTCTTTTCCTCGGACCACATACTTTGAAAAAATTAACATCCTATGACATCTCTCTAAGTGTTAAGCAAGAACCTTAGCATGCCTGGTTTTTGGATAACATACTTTGAGAAAATTAACACCCTATGACATCTTTCTAAGTGTTAGGCAAGAACTTTAGTCATGCCTACTCCTCGGACTATATACTTTGGGAAAATTAACACCCTATAACCTCTCCCCGAGTGTCACGCAAAGTTTATGCTGTATCTAGATTCTGGAAGCAGATTAACACATTATGCTAATTGTTTAAGTTGTCTAATGGAATCAACCTTATTGAACAATTTAAGCTTCCATTGAAGAAGCATGTCTAACTACACGCCAAAAATCATCAGTTAAATCATTTGAAAGTATATCCATGATTCATTTCCAGTTTGATTACTGAATCCAAAACCTTTAATTTAGCAAAGGGAAGAAACTTAGCTGGTGTTTGACATGAATTGGTATTTCACTATTCACTTGCAGGGTTGGAATTATACCACATCTTTCTATTAGCAAAGCGCTAAATGGGGTGAAAACTGTATCAATACTCATTTAGAAACCTTAGAAAGAAGTCAATTGTTCATAACTTTCATTAATAGAGGCCTTAAAGCAAGGCATATGGATTACAAAAAGGTCACGTTGATTACAAATTCAAAGTAGCATCTAAAAATAAAAATAAAAAAGAGCAGGCAAGAAAAATTCATTACATCAGGAAACTACTTCTTTTTTATTATAATTTTTTCTTTAAAAGGAGCTTAGGGAGGCTCTGTAGGAGCTGTTGCTGAGGTCTTGGGGCCCTTGCCTACTGGGTCAACTTTGTTGGGCAGAGGAAGGGTAGCCAGGACAATCTCCATACTCCGTTAGGATTCTCTCTCGGCTTGAGGGTCCTGGGTGGCAATAGGAGGCTTCGGGGCATTGGGCGTCACTCCTTAATCATTTTTCTCTTCTTCTGTATCCTTGGGACGGTCGATCACCTTAGATGCCTTGTCAAAGGAGGCGGGGACGATGACCGTGCTATCCTTACCTACCTCTACCACCTGTTGACACCCCATTTTGCAACCTGCATTTAACCTCACAGGAGGGTAAAATGGTAATTTCACCTTGGAAATATGCATCTTGATTTTGGTCACTAGATCCTTAATCTCATTTCACCAAAATGATCTTGATGTTGTAACGATCAAATTGACTGGTCATAAGCCCTAATCAGACCATCAGATTGAAAGTTATCATCAAATCAAGTTTTAATGGCCGAGATGCACCATCACATGTTGAGTCCGACTATATGTGATTATGAGCAATTGATTTTGATTGGTTATAAGTATAATCAACTTGAGATCAATGATGTGTCATAATTTGATTGGTTAGGACTACATTTTATGGTAAGGTTGCACACACCTAATTAATTAGATAGTTAAGCATTAATTATTCAATGAGTAATTTGTGCAATTATCTTTTAATTAAAGTAAATTTGGGACCAATTAAGTCTGAAATGGGAGTGATTGGAGCCATTTAATGTTAATTGGGAGCTACTTTGGGACCTATTAATGTTAATTATGCTGAAACCATTTTCTAACAAATGACCTTTGCTCACTATTTCATCAATATCTCTCAGAATATTTTGAATCTGTGAATGAGGTTAATTTTCCCAGAAACTAGACATCCGGGGCTTCAATTTGAGCACAAGAACGAAATAATTCCAATTAGAATTGAGTCAGATATGATTTTTCGAAGTTGGCTCCACAGGCTGTTACAGCAACTACGGGAAAACCGAATTTTGGCTTGTTCCTCACTCCTATCAATCTTTCCATTTAATGCACCAGATTTCCCCAAAGGCTAAAATGAGGTCTAGATTCATGATTCTTTGTCAACCCTCATTAAATGCCTTCCATTCATATTTCCCCAACCACTACTATATAAACCCCTCCTCTCATTCATTCAAGGACACAAAAAAACCCCCTCTCTTCCCCTCTCTTGAGTTCTAGTGAAATTGAGTAGTCTTGTCATATCTTGGTCTTCCTGAGACTCAAGGTATTAAGTGAGACTCACTCTTCCTCTCCTAACTCTTCTTTCCCTCCACCCTTAGGACCTCTTTTAAGAGTCTCCTCCTCCACCATATGGATCTTGCATGAAGGTATAATTTTTTTCCCTAACTTGTTTTTTGTGTTGCCATGATGAAAATTTAGGATTAAAGCATGATAGTAACTATTTAAATTCCTTTGAATATGTTTGAATGTTCTTACATGTTCTTAGTTGTTCATCACATGTTCATGCATTACACTAGTTTTAATCTTAAATCTACATCAAAAATATGAAAAACATGTTTGTTTCATAATTCTTTCAAATCCTTGAATTTAGGTTATCACCATTCACACACATTCACTAGAATTTATTTTTCAATCCAAATGCAATGCTTAATAAATTGAATTAGGTTATCACATGCACACACATTAAATTCAAATTTATTGATTGACATGTTGGATGATATGGTATGAATGTTGGCCACCATAGTCTAGAAGACCGGTTTCACCGGGTAAGGTGGGTGCCTAACACCTTCCCACCTTGTAACATAGCCTCCGAACTTAGATCAAGGGTTAGTAGATCAAATGCTTATCCTTGTAATTTTTGATTTTTAGATTGTAACTAGGAAATAAAGCCATGTACTTTATCTTAGATTGTATCTAGGACCAAAGCCATGTAATTTCCTATGATCAATGTAAATTCAATTTCAAATTAATAAAATGAGAAATTATTTTTCAATTTAGGTTTTCTTATTTTTCCAATAATTAAATAAGTGGCGACTCCATTGTAAAACCCTTAATCTAAAGGGGAAAATATTACTAGTCGAACCTCCATTTTGAGAGGCAATAACACGACTCCACCCATTCATGTGGGTTTGACACCACCTATAAGAAAGGGGGCCGGGGGCGCGGTCTCTCACAGTGGCGACTCCACTAGGGATATTGAGGGCTAAGCTTCAGTTAGGTTATGGTGGCCAACCATGTCATTTTTTGTTTATTACTTTTTGTATATAATATGTCTAATATGTCATTATTTTGCATGTCATGCATCATTTGCTTGAATGAAATTTATTTTATTTGTGTGTTAGCCCGGAAGCCCGGTAGTATTAACCGTGGATTGTGGTCTTCCTGAGACTCACATACCCAGCGGTGAACCTACCACCCACCGCGACAAGGATCATCATGGTTATGCCATGATGGTTCATAGGGACAAACTGTACCATTCGGACCAACGCGGCGCTCCTGGCGTCACAAGTTGGGAGGTACAACGTCCTAGCTTGTGAGGACCTTTAACCTACCTTTTACCCATGCTGTAATGACCCATAGAACCTACCTTTAGGTCGATCCATGTAAATTGCATTTCATTACGCATTTGTTTGGCCGTTGTTTGAGCCATCATGACCCAAGTCCAACGCTTAGGTTCATCATGATTGTTTGAACCTTGTATGTTGTGAATGAACTCTAACTCAAAAGCCTATGATTGAACTCTACTTGAAATGGAAGCCCAATTTGTTTCTTGAATGAGTCTAAGCCCAACACTTGACCCCATCAAAGGTGCATACGCATGATCAACATCAAAGGCCAAAAGCTCACAAGATGCATGCCTTCCAAGTGTAAGCCCAAGCCATTTCAAGCAAATACCAAAAGATCATAATCAAGATTCAAGCCTTCCAAGTGCAAGCCCAAGCCATTTCATCACAATCAAGGTTCAATCATCCCAGTCTCAAGCATCCTCAATGGACCAAGAAGAAGCAAGTGACCCAACTTTGCCTCACTCCACATTTGGTTTGTAACATCATAGTTAAGTTTAAAGTTTGTTTGTTTGTTTATTCCATGTTTCTATATTTTTTTGAATTCTAAAAATTCATGTAGCATTTGATGTACTTTGTTCATGTATATATTATAAAAAAATTCCAAAAAAAAAAAATCAAGATTCCCAAATCTTTCCAAAAAAAAAAAAAGAAAAAAAAAAATTTTCAAATGAGAAAATGTTTGCACTAGGGGAATTGGTCCTTTGAGTCATTTAAAAAAAAAAATCTTTGAACTAGGACCATTGAACTTCCTAGTGACTTTTTCAAAAAGACCCAATTTTTTTTCTGTTAAGATTTAAAAAAAAAGAAGAAAAAAAAAAGAAGTCTCCTTTTCAAAATGGTACATGAGGATCCCTTGGACAAAACATTTTCTAAATCTTAATGTTTAAAGGCTTAAGCAATCAACTTGTACTAGGGAATGATTAATTTCATTTGATCCATGTAAAGACTTTTGCTACTTGACTTAGAATATAAGAAGAAATGGTCTTAAAAGGCAATCAAAAAGAATCCATCCATCAGAAAATTCCAAGAATCCATGCACTCGATCCAATTTTCAAAGATCTTTTGATTCACCACATTAGAGCATTCATACTTTTTCTTTTAAGATGAATTTATTAAAAGAGCTTAAGTCACTATGCCTACAAGCAAGCATTACTAGGGATAGGAGGCCATCTTTGGTTAAACAAGATTATTCCCTAATACCTAGAACAATATTTATCCATTGCTAGCCCATTTGAGCCTTTAAACACTTAGCCTCTTTTTTGCATAAACCCACTAAAATCTAAACTTAGGGTGGGAAAAACCAAAGTATGCATGCTTTAATCTCATTTTGAGGAGGAGTCAACCTTGTAGTTTTGAAGCTAATTGATAAATCTCTCCTAGAAGACATGAAAGACAAGTGGAGAATTCATTAGGTTAAAGACAAGAGATCATCAAAGAAAAATGAGGTTTCACTCAATCAAAGAAAGAGAAATGAAATTCCATCAATGTGAAAAAAAAAAAAAAGTTTCTGTCAAGTTGAAGAGCCAAAAATTCATCGCGCCAAGAGGAATACAAGATTCATCTAAAAGAAAGTTCATCAAAAAGGAAAAAATTCATCAAGCATAGAAATGTGCAAGCACATCGAGGTAAGAAAGATGTATAGAGAGTGCATCAAAATGACTTAAGCTGAGAAAAACAAGAAAGGCATAAGATCCCCAAAAAATTCATTCAATCAAGAGATGAAAGACAAACAAACAAACAAAAAAGCCCGCTAGGCTGAAAACCCAAAAGGGTGGTCTAGGCAAAAGTTAGGGCAAAAAAAAAGAAAAAAAAAAAAAAAAAAAGAAAAGAAAAGAAGCCCGCTAGGCTGAAAACCCAAAAGGGCAGTCTAGGCAAAAGTTAGGGCCAAAGAGAAGAAAAAGAAAAGAAAAGAAAGATTGGAAAATCATACCAAGTTGGGAACTTAAGGATGCAACCTAAAAAAAGAAGAATTTTACAAGATGAAAGTTTAGAGGTGATTCAAGAGGAATGAGCATAAAAACGATTGTTGATACAAGTGACCAATGAAGACTAGTGAGAAGATGACAAAGAAGAAATGGGAAAACTCCTCCAATACTTGATTTTTGAGTAATGCATACTTGGGGGAAACATCATAGGGAATTTTGAGCCTTTTATATCTTTCATTTCATAACCCAAACCCGGCCTACATTACAACCCATGAGTAAAGACTTCCTTGAAGTCTTGCTAATTGTAGGCACATCTTAAACTCTAATAATATCTTCTCTTGAATTAAAAAGGAAAATGCTTAAAATTATCAAAGCCCATAGGATGATATGTCCGATGACAAAATTTCTCAAATTCTCAAAACCTCAAAATGATTTAAAAGAACTTCCAAACCTGGAGCACTCTCTTTGTTTGCACCCAACAATGTGATTGATAAATATTATCACATTTCATTTCTTGATTGCCTTGGAGACTTAATCTGACAATGTTCAAAAGGATGAAGCAAATTTGATTACATGAGTTTAATGATCTTGATCATTCCTAATCAAAGAGATTTGTTTGATTCTTAAACACTTTGATTTGCCAAAATGGTTGTTCAAAGGATCATCTCTTGTTCAAAAAAAAATCATTCTTTTTCAAAATTTAGTTCTTTTTTGAACTACGTCTTGACCTGATCCTCTATGAGAGAGGTACGTAGGCAGCCTTTTAAAGGCCCGGTCCCAATCACCCAAACAACCTTGAAGAACAAAGTCAAAACAATGTGACAAAATTGTTTGGGTGCATGTTAGGTTAAGCCCATTTGTTTGCATTAAGCATGTTTAAACTTGAAGCATTGGCCTATTTATATTGTGTGCAACTATGTCCATCTTGCATGAAAGCATGTTTTCATTTGAGGCATCAATCCATTTTTTTTGCAAGCATGTCTACACTAATGGTAATGGCCAAAAATGTTTTCATGATAATTGGTTTCTAACAAGTTAGAGAAAGAAAGCCTTTTTGCAGGAACCAAGGATGACAGACCATGATCTTCTTTCATGTTCCCCAATGGTCACAATATCAAATGAACTCAACTTCAATCTAAGCATGGAATATGCCCCAAACTAGGGGCATTAGGTAAGTACTTCCAATTTATTTCAATGAATAAATCCATTGCTAATTGAAATTTTCTTTTTGAAGGAATTAAGCAAGGACTTATCCAGCAATCCACATCAACTTGCAGCCAAAGTTATTTTCATTCAAAAGATTGGTTTTTCAAAAAAAAAAAAAATCATCATGAATAAATCTTCATCAACTTTACTCCATCTTTTCTTCATCTTCTTCACTTTTTGATAATGAACAAATCTTCAAATCTCAAAAAAGATTAAAAAAAATATTTTCAAAAAAGAAAAAAAATATTTTCAATTTTTTTTAAAATAAATAAATGAATAAATAAATAAAAAGAAAAAGATTTCCATATCTTTCAAAAAAAAAAAAAAAAGAGAGAATTTTCAAAAAACCTTGGGACTAGGGGCATTGGGCTCGTGCTTCTTAGGTTGATTTCAAAAAAAAAACAAAAAAAAAATTCAAGATTTCCAAAATTTTCAAAAAAAATTCATCCAAAAAAAAAAATTTTCATTAAATTCTTCTTCAGGAACAGAAAACTATGATCTTCTTCCATATTCTCCAGTGGTGCCAACATCAAGTCAATTGTCCACCCTCAGCACTCATTGAAGTATGGAATTTGTCCCAAACTAAGGGCATTCGCCAGGTATGCCAAATTCTTTTCAATGAATAACTCTGTTACTAATTGAAAAAAATTATTTTGCAGGTACTAGGGTAAAAGGCCCACACCCATCGGCATGAATAATACCTTCCAAAAATCCTAGGTCCTCTGAAAACATGAGCCAGGATTCAAAACCTTTGGTCCTCTAAAAACATGAGCCAAAGCCCAAAAAACCCTTGGTCCTTTGAAAACATGAGCCAAGGTCCAAAAATCCTAGGTCCTCTGAAAACATGAGCCAGGATTTAAAACTTTTGGTCCTCTGAAAACATGAGCCAAAACCCAAAAAACCCTTGGTCCTCTGAAAACATGAGCCAAGATCCAAAAATCCTAGGTCCTCTGAAAACATGAGCCATTCAAAACCTTTGGTCCTCTGAAAACATGAGCCAAAGCCCAAAAAACCCTTGGTCCTCTGAAAACATAAGCCAAGATCCAAAAATCCTAGGTCCTCTGAAAACATGAGCCAGGATTCAAAACCTTTGGTCTTCTGAAAACATGAGCCAAAGCCCAAAAAACCCTTGGTCCTCTGAAAACATGAGCCAAGATCCAAAATCCTAGGTCCTCTGAAAACATGATCTAGGATTCAAAACCTTTGGTCCTCTGAAAACATGAGCCAAAGCCCAAAAAACCCTTGGTCCTCTTAAAACATGAGCCAAGATCCAAAAATCCTAGGTCCTCTGAAAACATGAGCCAAGATTCAAAACCTTTGGTCCTCTGAAAACATGAGCCAAAGCCCAAAAAAAAAAAAAAACCCTTGGTCCTCTGAAAACATGAGCCAAGATCCAAAATCCTAGGTCCTCTGAAAACATGAGCCAGGATTCAAAACCTTTGGTCCTCTGAAAACATGAGTCAAAGCCCAAAAAACCCTTGGTCCTCTGAAAACATGAGCCAAGATCCAAAAATCCTAGGTCCTCTGAAAACATGAGCCAGGATTCAAAACCTTCGGTCTTCTGAAAACATTAGCCAAAGCCCAAAAAACCCTTGGTCCTCTGAAAACATGAGCCAAGATCCAAAATCCTAGGTCCTCTGAAAACATGAGTCAGGATTCAAAACCTTTGGTCCTCTGAAAACATTAGCCAAAGCCCAAAAAACCCTTGGTCCTCTGAAAACATGAACCAAGATCCAAAATCCTAGGTCCTCTGAAAACATGAGCCAGGATTCAAAACCTTTGGTCCTCTGAAAACATAAGCCAAAGCCCAAAAAACCCTTGGTCCTCTGAAAACATGAGCCAAGATCGAAAAATCCTTGGTCCTCTGAAAACATGAGCTAGGATCCAAAACCTTTGGTCCTCTGAAAACATGAGCCAAAGCCCAAAAAACCCTTGGTCCTCTGAAAACATGAGCCAAGATCCAAAAATCCTAGGTCCTCTGAAAACATGAGCCAGGATTCAAAACCTTTGGTCCTCTGAAAACATGAGCCAAAGCCCAAAAAAAAAAAAATTCTAGGTCCTCTGAAAACATGAGCCAGGATCTAAAACCTTTGGTCCTTTGAAAACATGAGCCAAAGCCCAAAAAAAAAAAAAAATCCTAGGTCCTCTGAAAACATGAGCCAGAATCCAAAACATTTGGTCCTCTGAAAACATGAGCCAAAGCCCAAAAAAAAAAAAAATCCTAGGTCCTCTGAAAACATGAGTCAGGATCCAAAACCTTTGGTCCTCTGAAAACATGAGCCAAAGCCCAAAAAAAAAAAAAAAAAAATCCTAGGTCCTTTGAAAACATGAGTCAGGATCCAAAACCTTTGGTCCTCTGAAAACATGAGCCAAAGCCCAAAAAAACAAAATCCTAGGTCCTCTGAAAACATGAGCCAGGATCCAAAACCTTTGGTCCTCTAAAAACATGAGCCAAAGTCCAAAAAAAAAAAAAAAATCCTAGGTCTTCTGAAAACATGAGCCAGGATTCAAAACCTTTGGTCCTTTGAAACACAAGAACAGAATCTTCATATTTTCTTCACTTCAGGTAAGTATGTCTTGTACTCATCCAAAAAAAAAAAAAAAATTTGCATGCATGAACTACGTTTCGACCTGATCCTCCCACCAAGAGGTACGTAGGCAATCTCTCTCGAGATTCGGTCCACATTTTGATCCACAACATTTTCATCTATATGCATCACACATTCACCACAGTTAAATACTGATTGCAAAGTTAGGTGTCTTTTTTATACATTGACATTCGCTTTTCAAGCTCTGCCAATGAGGGGCATTCTGTTGACACCCCATTTTGCAACCCGCATTTAACCTCACAGGAGGGTAAAATGGTAATTTCACCTTGGAAATATGCATCTTGATTTTGGTCACTAGATCCTTAATCTCATTTCACCAAAATGATCTTGATATTGTAACGATCAAATTGACTAGTCATAAGCCCTAATCAGACCATCAGATTAAAAGTTATCATCAAATCAAGTTTTAATGGCCGAGATGCACCATCACATGTTGAGTCCGACTATATGTGATTATGAGCAATTGATTTTGATTGGTTATAAATATAATCAACTTGAGATCAATGATGTGTCATAATTTGATTGGTTAGGACTACATTTTATGGTAAGGTTGCACACACCTAATTAATTAGATAGTTAAGCATTAATTATTCAATGAGTAATTTGTGCAATTATCTTTTAATTAGAGTAAATTTGGGACCAATTAAGTCTGAAATGGGAGTGATTGGAGCCATTTAATGTTAATTGGGAGCTAATTTGGGACCTATTAATGTTAATTGTGCTAAAACCATTTTTTAACAAATGACCTTTGCTCACTATTTCATCAATATCTCTCAGAATATTTTAAATCTATGAATGAGGTTAATTTTCCCAGAAACTAGACATCCGAGGCTTCAATTTGAGCATAAGAACGAAACAATTCCGATCAGAATTGAGTCAGATATGATTTTTCGAAGTTGGCTCCACAAGCTGTTACAGCAACTACGGGAAAACCGAATTTTGGCTTGCTCCTCACTCCTATCAATCTTTCCATTTAATGCACCAGATTTCCCCAAAGGCTAAAATGAGGTCTAAATTCATGATTCTTTGTCAACACTCATTAAATGCCTTCCATTCATATTTCCTCAACCACTACTATATAAACCCCTCCTCTCATTCATTCAAGGACACAAAAAAACCCCCTCTCTTCCCCTCTCTTGAGTTCTAGTGAAGTTGAGTAGTCTTGTCATATCTTGGTCTTCCTGAGACTCAAGGTATTGAGTGAGACTCACTCTTCCTCTCCTAACTCTTCTTTCCCTCCACCCTTAGGACCTCTTCTAAAAGTCTCCTCCTCCACCATATGGATCTTACATGAAGGTATAATTTTTTTCCCTAACTTGTTTTTTGTGTTGCCATGATGAAAATTTAGGATTAAAGCATGATAGTAACTATTTAAATTCCTTTGAATATGTTTAAATGTTCTTACATGTTCTTCACATGTTCTTAGTTGTTCATCACATGTTCATACATTACACTAGTTTTAATCTTAAATCTACATCAAAAATATGAAAAACATGTTTTTTTCATAATTCTTTCAAATCCTTGAATCTAGGTTATCACCATTCACACACATTCACTAGAATTTATTTTTCAATCCAAATGCAATGCTTAATAAATTGAATTAGGTTATCACATGCACACACATTAAATTCAAATTTATTGATTGACATGTTGGATGATATGGTATGAATGTTGGCCACCATAGTCTAGAAGACCGGTTTCACCGGGCAAGGTGGGTGCCTAACACCTTCCCACCTTGTAACATAGCCTTCGAACTTAGATCAAGGGTTAGTAGATCAAATGTTTATCCTTATAATTTTTGATTTTTAGATTGTAACTAGGAAATAAAGCCATGTACTTTATCTTAGATTGTATCTAGGACCAAAACCATGTAATTTCCTATGATCAATGTAAATTCAATTTCAAATTAATAAAATGAGAAATTATTTTTCAATTTAGGTTTTCTTATTTTTCCAATAATTAAATAAGTAGCGACTCCATTGTAAAACCTTTAATCTAAAGGGAAAAATATTACTAGTCAAACCTCCATTTTGAGAGGCAATAACACGACTCCACCCATTCATGTGGGTTTGACACCACCTATAAGAAAGGGGGCTGGGGGCGCGGTCTCTCACACCACCTCGGGGGTGTTAGCAGACCTTGAGCCAGAAGGAGTAGACTCTCGAATGACAGAGGGGTAGTACACACTTTCTACCTTCCTAAGTATAGATGAAGTCTCAACCCCAGCTTGGTTGAGAGCTTCACTCCATACTTGGGCGCAGTAAGTCCTGCACACCCCCGAGACCTCAACCCCCAAAGCTTCCTCGGTTTCCGCCACTCCTTCGTCGTATCCATCTTGCTCGGCCTGATCCCGAGCTTTCTCAGCCTTCACCCTTGCCAACTCGGCCTCTTCCAATCACTTTTTGAGGGCAGTGATTTGAGTTTTGGAGGCGGTCAACTGATACTCAGCATTACGGTGGAGCACCCTCTGGCCCTCGGCTTGCTTTTCAACACTATCAAGGGCGGCAACTACGCTTTTTCTCTCCCTCTCCTCCTCCATTAGCTTCTTCTTCAGCTCTTGAACACTTTTCTTAGCCGCATTGAGAGCATCCACTGTGGCAGTAATTGGTTATCTCTTCCGCCCAGAAGGAAGCCTAAACGGCCTGCCAAAAAATGAAACACGGTTCAGAAAAAAAAATAAGAGAAGTGTAAAAAAAAAAAAAAAAAAAGTGGTAAGTGGAGAACGTACCATAGCCAGGTATCTCTTCAGGCTGAGGAAGACTTCATGCCTCCTCAAGGACCGGAGCTCGGCCATATCTTCGGGGAGTAGTAAAGCCTGCTCTACCGCATCGGCCACGTAGCCAGCCTTACCTCCTTGAAAATCTCTAATGGAGGCACTGGCTAGCAGAGGAGCACTGTCGAGCATTGGGGTCGGCATCCACACTTTGGGTCGGTCAAAGGACCCCCCTCTTCTCAGCGTCCCTTTGCCCCACCTTGGACTGCTTAGCCGCTTGCTGTGCCTCATCCTCCTGGGTGGGGTGGCTTTTCCCCACCTCCATCACCTCTTTGCCCTTTGACTCCCTTTTTTCTCTTCAGGTTGGCAGGTTGGAGTCCTAGGCGCAAGGTGGGTGGGACAGCAGGAGGCTTATTTTGAGCTGTTTTAACCGGAACATCCTTCTCGAGTTGGAACTCTATCAGCTCCAGCAGACTGGACCTAGCCTTGCGTTGGATCCCCATTTCGTTGAGTATTAGCGTAAATGAAGGGTTGAGATCAAAAGTTGAAGTATATGGGGACAAATCTCGGTTGAAGACTTCAAACTCGTCCTCAGAATCAGATACTTCTACTACTTCTTCTTCCCTTGAAAAGGCCGGGTGAGAAGAAGTTCCTTCCTCAGCTTTGTGTTGTAGTGGTTGGCCTACCTGTGGAATTCCCTTAGGGATGGACGTAGCTGTAGAAGCGCCCTCTATTATGGGGGTAGTGGTGAGAACACCCCTTGGTTTTAGACCCGAGATGAGGAAGCCAGGCCCAACTACGCTTATCTAATGAAGGTGCAGGTCTCGAGCCTTAATGACGCACTTTGGCGCCTAGAAAGCCTTGGAAATTGGCGTATAATTCAAAATCAAATGAGCTGCTCTAAGTTGGCCGTTCGTATGAACAAAAACCTCGGCTTTGAGGATTTTATCCAAAATTTCTTAGTTGACAAGGCCGAAGTGGGGAATGGCAGCTCTAGCGTCTGCAAAACAAAAAAAAATGTCATTAGCAGAGAGCAACGCAAATAAAAAAAAAATTTAGGTACGAACGCAAACAAAAGAAAAGAAAGAAGCATTTGAGAAATTATGAACCTAAAGTTAGAATCCCACCTGGTTTCCCTTCTTCTATCGGACAGGGGAGGCCATCGTGCCATTCCCCTGATAGGATTAGGAAATCCTTTTTTAGTCCTTTGTTGGATTCGGGGAGGCACTAAATAAGTTTAACTTCAGGGTGCTTGGATTTGAGATAATATCCCTGCCCTTTCAAGTGATGGAGGTTATAGACCCAGTTGACATCGTGGTGGGTCAACCCTAAGCCCATTTTCTCGTTGAGGGAATCTATGGAACCTAAGATTCTGAACATGTTGGGATCACACTTTGTGGGAGCTAGCCTATGGGCTCTAAGGTAACCGCTAGTAACGTCACCCATAGGGATCGTCATCCCTCCTTCTATGAAAGCAATCATCGGGATTACTACCTCCCCTTCTTTCCTGTCTATGAGCCACTGACCCTCTTCACAGTATCTAATGCCTACTCCAGAAGGGATCCCATACTGAGCCCTAAATCTCTCTATTCCCTCATCGGATTCTACTAAGCCTTTGAACCTACCCATTTTTAGAAGAAAATCAAAGTGACTAAGAAGATTGAAAGAAGAAAATGAGGATAAATAAAACGCAGAGAAAAGAGAGTGTAGGTAAAAAAATTATTAACTAAATTAAATAGGAAGGTTAGGAAAACTTACAGGAAGAAAAAGGATATCCTCAGACGAACTTTTAGTACTTGTAAGGGAATAAAGGAGGTGGACAGATTAACAGGTTCAGTGTATTTGTGCTGGAACGAAATGAGCATTAAGATAAGGTGAGTAATTGATTCGAAGGGTATTTATACCCAGGAGAAACCCAAAAACGGGAAAATTCCCGCTCGTTTCCCAGTGAAACCCTCAGCCGTTGGATTCACATCACGCTGTAGAACATGGGGAACAAGGAGTCGTAAAAATTCAATATAAGCGCGTCTCGAATGCGAAAGCATCAAGAGCGTGTGTTGAGAAGTTAAAAAGGCGTCTTCACAGGCAGAGGTGGGATGCGACGGGCTCAAAGCAACTAAGATGATATCAAGATCCTCCTTTCTTCCCAAGGATCCAGAAAGAAGAATCTTGAGGGGCTATTGTAGGGGTGTTGGGCCCGGGAGCCCATTGTCCATGTACATATCGGGCTTAAAGCCCAAGCCGAGGACTAGAGATCGGCCGAGGATGGGTAAAAAGTACCAAAAGAGTCCGTGTTATTAGATAAAGAGGTCAGCGTTGGTCAAAACGGCACGGGAGGGCAAGCCGAGGGCGAATGTGACCTCGACTGACCAAAGCTGAGGTCTAGATAAGTGATCTGCCGTCTAGGGAAACTTTCCAGGAAGTCTCGTGGGCGCAGATATGTGTGACAAGGGGGAGTCCTAAAATATCTAAGGAGAGAGCTGCTGCCACTGCATTAAATGCCTTACAGCTAGCTCTCTAGCCACATTAATGCGGAGGTGACACCTGAATAGCGGCCTATAGCCTTATAACTGCTATATGAAGACTTTTGGGAAGGTATTGATGGGACAAGTATCAATACAAGACACCTGGACTGCACGTGGAAGGTAAAGAAGAAAGGGGGACGAGAGTATAAAAGAGAAAGAAAAACAGCGAGGAAGGGGAGGAGTAAAAAAGAGTAAGAAAAGAAAAACATTGCAACAATCAAGAACCACATTTTGTAATCAAATCTAAGAGCAATATATACGAACGGTTGTCCTCGGACATTAGCTGAGGACGATTTTCTGTGTCTATATTTGTCTATGATCTTTTCCTTGCCATTTGGATCCATCTTATCAACTGTCTAACTCACCTTAGCCCAGTACTCCAACCCACTCTCTATAAATTCATTGTTCTAGGCTTTTTGGGTTTAGGTCTATCCATCGTTTGGGCATGGGCATCGAATCTAGTCCTTACATTAATAGTTGTGGGAAAAAAAAGTCTTACACTTCATTCAATTTGAAACCTAAAGTTCTCAATTTTTGGCATTTTTGTAGCCCAATTAGCAATCAAATCCCCCCACCCCCAACTGTCAAATTATAATAAAAAAGTTTGACAGCTCTTTCTTGGGAGCTTTTTTGTGTATGATTAAATAATACTAGCTTGTGTTGGGCCAACAATAAGTCTAGGGAAATAACATAGTTTACTAATATATTGACATGGCTTGTTTAGTTTTGCGAATTATAAAAGTGGTGAATTAGGTGAAACTAATGTTTCATTAATCACATTAGATCATGACAAATGACAAAAGTGTGAGATACTTTATATACCTTGCATAACTCTTGATGTCCCACTACAATATCTTATGATTATAATCATAAGATATTGTAGTGGGACATCAATTTTCGTCACCACTAAAGTTAGAATCTCCACGATCTATCTTGATTCTTGATTCGTTTGTTTCATGAGAAGACATTTTTTTGAAACATTACTTATTTTGAATATAACATTTTTTTTTTTTTGAAAATTTAGTGTTTTTATGTTTGGTTGCGGCATTAAAAATGAGCAAGGTTACTTTTTTTTTTCCCTGTTATTTGGTTCACATGAAAAAAAAAAAGTTAATTTTTTGTATTTCAAATAATTAAATGAACAAAAACTTTCATTTAAAAAAATCATAAATAGAAATAGATAATTTGAGAGCCTCAAACAAAAAAAAAAAAAAAAATCATTTAGGAGATGTTAATAGTTAGTTTGCACATCACTGCACACCCTTAGTGCGATAGTAACTCTACAAGTATAAGTGCTTGTAAGATTTGGGAGAAGAGGGTAAAGACCAGAGTTCAAGTCTCTAAGAAGAAGTTTCACACATATATGCTTAGATTACCCTAGAGTAGAATTTATATCTTGTAAAAATAAAAAATAAAAATAAAAAGAAAGAAAGTTAGTTTGCACTAGTGATGAATGATTGGTCAAATAGGATTGATGGCTGGTCTATGGATAGAGAGAAAGCCCTGAAGAGATAAATTACTATTGGGAGAGAATTTTTGCGGTGTGGAGTATACATGAGGTGGGTTATTGAGTGTGTAATATTTTCAGAAGTGGGAAATGTTTTCCGTTTAATTGGGCTTGTTTTAGTTAACAGTAGAAAACATTTTCTTATTGTACCAAAGACCAAAAATACAGAAAATGTTTTTTAAGAAAGTGTTTTTTGCTGAAACAGTTTTGGAGTGAAAAGAGGTAGAACAAAAAAATTCAAATTCAAACATGTTCATTAATCAAATTGGCACAGGAAAAGGAGTTGAAGAAATTCGGTAGAACTATGTTTTTATTAAGACTGTTAGGTTTTTATCACTTGTCAGGCCTTTATCACTTGTCAGGCCTTTATCACAGTAGCTTAACATTTTTGGACTATTGGGATCAACAAATGCACCTTCGTACGCTGAAAAAGTTACAGCAGTTGGGAATTTGAGGGAGAGACCTTTGAAAATACAGTCGAAAATGAAATTTTGACAACCTTCATGATATTCAAAACAAACAACAATGCACAATTTTAAAAAAAAAAAAAAACTACATATTACAAAATTTATATTATACCAAAATATAATATTATATAACTATATCCAAATCTCTTTCAATGTGTTCTACAACCACACGTATACATCAAAAGACCACATATTGCAAAGTTCACAATGGTTCTAAAATCATAATATGATAACTTGAATATATCAAAATGAAATAATAAAAGTTCAAATATCCTTGCAGACCTCAAAATATCAATAATTTCATCTATTTGCATGCCTTAATTAAGGTATTACCTACCATAAAAGAGGGGAAAATTTGTCATAAATATTTAAAAAGATAGATCGTTACCAGGTTTAATTTGCATAAAAGTCCAATACTTCTGTTCAGATTGAATCCATGTCACCTTTGATAACATCAAATTGTTTTCCCTCAAAAGATTCAAAAACAATATGCATATATAACTACAGAATTTGTGAGAGTTTTTGCATGTCCAAAGAATTCTGTTGAAATACAATGCCAGTCATGTTAGGACCTGAAGGGCATTGAAAGCACCTGATCACTTAAATTCAAGATAAACATGTACAACCATCTCATTGATCCAAAGATTGTCTAATACATTACAGTCATACTTAAACGCTGTAATTACTACATATTGACAACAACTTCTGAACACCCAAGGACTTGGCATTGTCCTTTTACAAGACACCAATGACTCCAAGCACAAGATCACAAGCAATATAATATTTTATCATCCAAAACAAAAATAGAAACGAATGCAATATTAATTTGAATTTTATATTATATTTCGAACCTTAATACTGAAGTTGTGTAAGAGTTGAATTTTATATCGAACATTAATACATTATTAATTTGTGTCTTTTTTTATTATCCTATCTTTTCTATCTGTTGTAATGTTAGACATATGTTAGGGATACTGATTATGTATCTTTCTTGATAAATAACGATAATAGGATACTGTATAAATTTTACTTACATAAACTCTACAAATATATGTATATATATATATGAGTGATGCATACTACAAATTTTACTACTTAAACTTTACAACCCGACATGTCATCAATCACAAAATATAAATAAAAATAGTAATTCAAACGTATATTTATTATGTTGAAGTGATACTGTTCATATTCTTGCTATATCAATTTGTAAGTTTTTTATAGTATTTCCCTTCATTTGTTATGTTGTTGAAGTCCACCATTCCTCTTTATTGTCATATCCATTTGTAAACATCCTAAAATAAAATATGTTGTGTGGCTTTACATTTTCCTTCTTAAAATCATCAATATCAATATATATATATATATATATATATATATAAAAGCGGAGACCTCAAGTTGGAGAATACGAGGTTGTGCCATGTGGTGCATTCCTTGAAGTTCTCTTTATTTAGTTTTCTACTTCAACAAAGTTTGCATTTATATTAAAATATTAGTTCATTGAATTAACCAATAAAGTAAATGCATACATTAGTTATCTATTGTTGCGCATTAATTATTTATATTAAATGAATTTTTATGATTATTTTTATAAACTCTATATAGAAAATAATTTTTAGGTGAAATAATAATAATAAATTTAGAATATGACATTCTTACTCATGTTTACTTACTTTGACAACAATTGTAACAAAAGCCATAAAAAAATTAAATATTTGTGAATTCACTAAAATTAATCTTAATCTTTTAAATTTCCTAACTCCTTTGCGTGTGTGTGTGTGCGCGTGTGTGCACGCATGTGTATGTGTGTGTAGAACTAACACTGCAGTATGTATTCTATGTAATTAGAAAAATTGCTAATATAATAAATATGTTTATTTTGTTATATTAATTATTTTAATATAACAATTGATTTGAAATATGACATTTTTACTCAAATTTAGTTGTTTTTAGTAACACACAATCAAGAATAAAAAAAAAAAAAAAAAAATTAAAGGATATATGCATTTTTTAGTAAGCATGAAACATGCCTATCTATATTAGCTAATATATCATGCAATTTTCAATTTGTAAATACATACACATATATAGTATGATCAAATCACTGTACTACTCTTAGTGTATTTCTATTTTGTCTATATATAAAATAACTAAAGATTACAATTTTTTACAATAAAATTTATTGAAATATCTTTTTATATATCAACAGTTGGGGGTGGGATTTGAATTTGAATATTTCTATTGGAAATTGAGGAATTTTTTGTAAAACTTATCAAAATATTAGAAAAAACTAATAATAAGTTTCATCGCATATCGTGCGGGAACTCAACTAATTAATTACCAAAGGAAGCATAAAATAGTCCTTCCTCCTCTATATGAGACTGTGCACTTGAATGTAAAGATGCATAACCAATTTCCTATCTTTGTCCTTCGGAGCTGGTACTGCCGCACCATTATATATAAAGCAAGATGGTGAAAAATGTCAAGATAATCTCCAAGGACATCTCCAACACCCCATCACCTTAGCAACTTCAAAATTTCCTTTGTAGACCAAATTGCACCCACCTCCCTTTACACTCCTATCATTTTCTTCTATCATTCTAATTACAACATTGAAGTTCCAAAAATCTTGTTCACTAAAAAAGTCATTAGCAGAAACCTAAACTAGCTTCTATCCCTTGACTGGAACACCTATTCATGAAGATTAATCGCTCAATCAACTGTAATGGCGAGGATATTGTTTATTTTCAAGCCCGAGTCCCATGCAAGCTATCATAAGTGGTAGACAATCCAAACGGGAATAGGTTGATTAATTGCTACCATTTGAGCCAAATTCTATTTGCATTGAGTTTGGTAAGGAATTTCTCCTAGTTGTACAATTAATATAACATATTTGAGTGTGGTGGAGTAGCAATTACTATGTGTCTCTCACACAAGATTGCTGATGGAGCTAGTGAAGGTATAAGCCCAAGTTTTGATGCAGCCATCCATTTTTTTCAAAGAGATACAACTGGGTACAAGCTAACTGCAATTTTGAAAGATAACATCGTGACCGAAAGATTTGTGTTCAATAAATCAACATAGATGCTCTAAGATTTGTGTTTAAGGGTCCATCACGCATGGAGGTTGTTTCAGCATTCATATGTAGTCGTTTTATTGCAATGGCTCAGTCAAAACAAGGCAAAAAAACAAAACAATTTGTAGCATTTCATGCAGTGAACCTACGTGAGAGAATGGTTCCACAGCTTCCAGCACACTCATTTGGAAATTTTTATCGAAAGGCAATTGTGCAACATCACCAGTTAAGATTGAGAAAGATTATGGTTTTCTTGTGAGTGAGATTAGGAATGAAATAATGGAAATCAATGCTGAGTATGCGAAGAGATTACAAGAGGGTGATGGATACTTGGATCATGTAAAGAAGGGAAACAATAGTCAGTCCTTATGGGTGATGTAGAGTTTTGTAACTTTTCTAGTTGGTGCTGGTTTCGTTTGTATGAAGTTGATTTTGGAATGGGGAAGGTGTCTCCTTGTATGCCTTTTTAAGAATTTCGTGTTCTTATTGAGCACCAAAGATGGTGGTGGAATTGAAACATGGATAAACATGAAGGAAGAAAATATATATGGTCATGTTTGAACATGATCCAAATTGCCTTCATTTACCTCTTCAATAAATATTGGAGAATGAATGTACACCTGCCTTGAATAAAAGCCCACTCAAGCATTTCATTCTATTGATAGTCAAATTATGATTAAGGTTTCTCTATTTTTAGTTAAATTATGATTTAGGTTTCCCTATTGGCAATCAAATTATGATGAATATTTCTTGTAATTGCTTTTATATAAGGTTTTCTGCAATCGTTAATATAACTTAGATGGATTATATCATATAAAAAGCTGGTATGATTTTTTTTTTTTTTTTTTTTTTTTTTGTCTTTACATTTTCTCTTATCCAATTTTAATTTTATTATTTTGGATAAGATCAAAGTGTTGGGGAGAGAGATGGTGCTCGTCAAGGCAAGACATAAATGAACTTTTGAGGTAGCATATAGAGTATATATGGTGGTGCACACTAGAAGTAACACTAATTATAATTTCATATGAAATTAATGTTAGGATATGTGCCCTTAAATCCTATTGTATGATGCTATGTATGATATTATGTATGACATTATGTGAGAAATAATGTATGACTTAATATTGTGTTTAATAAAGTTGTTTTATTCTTATCTAAAATAATGATAACATGAATATTCGGACATTATCAAATAGTCCATGAGATGCATAGTATGTGATTTATGTGATTTAGTCACAGAAGATATAGATCACAAGTTCTTTGTAAACTCAGAATTTTGGTTCGTAGTCGGTGATGAAATTGGGTATTTCATCTGCGAAGACTATAACATATTAACTAATATGATTTGTCTTGATCATGGAAGTGGTGACTTCTAGTTAATATGTTGATATGTTTTAAGAGTTAAGACATATTGAACTGGACCGCTGTGAGATTTATTATTCTCCTAACGACTGTCAATTGAATAATAAATCTCACGACTTGTATTCACATGAACTCTTAATCCTGAGAGAATAATGGACCTGATCATGAAATGTAGGTTGCTTTGATATATCAGGAGTGAGATCTAAAGTAACGGTCAAAACCTCAGTATGTTGGGCAGCCACACTTAGTGTTGATGGAACATATATTCTCAAGATGGAATTCATAATCTCTTAACGGAGATATAAAATGTTCCCTTGAGATAAGTTTAATAGGTACAGTTATTCAGAGAGTTAGGCCTAACCACTTTAGTAAGACTAAATTATATATTTATGAAATTGGATTTCATAAATATATGGTGAATAACTCAAAAGAATTAAACCGGGTACTCAAGGATTAAGATGTAGTAATATACAAAGTGGCAATCTATATTCATGACTTTGTATTACTACGAATATTTTATGAAGGGGTTGCATGTATAATAAAGTCTTGGGATATAATTTATTAATGAGGCCTAGAGTGCAATTATATTTATATAGTGGTATTAAATATAATTAATGGTAACTTTGGACTTGTCAAGAGTTGATAGAAAAGCCCAAGGCCCATTGGAGCTAGTGTCTTATTTGTTCCCTTTTGGTCCCACTCCAAGCCACACACTAAAGCCCAATTGGGAATGCCCAAAAGGCTAGTCCAATTAGATAATCAGTTATGTGGAGAGAAACATACAGAATTTTATATTGTATGAAATGGTTTGTATGTTTAATAAGAGTAATCATACATATGACATAAGGAAGAGAGACACTCTTTCATATTCTCTTTAGAAACATAGAACTGATTGAGAGACCACACATCTTGGACATCAAGTGGAATTGGAGTGAAGATTGAAAGTCTTCCCGAGTACTTCTTCATTCGGTTTTGAATTTCACCGCATCAAGGTACACTCTCTTGTTCTTATATTCTGAAACTTACATAGTGCATATTATCAATTGCGAATGAAGTAGATCCGTTTATTTTCCACTGCATATGTTTTGTATTCGATGCAAACATGATGATTTCCTAACAATTAATGTTGCACCAATTATAACTTATCATCTTAAAAGTTGTAATTCTTTACATGAATGAACTTTTATGGTAAAAAGGAACTTTGAAAGCCATGTCGACACTAGGAGCTTTTTCTCCTCATACTAGGAGCTTTTTCTCCTCATACTAGGAGCTTCCTTCTCACCTAGGGTGAGCACTCCTTACCCACTATCTTGGTAGTGGGCGACTTATGGATCCAGATTTTTTAGAGCGACTGCAGAAGGTCTCTTTGACTGAAGAGGAGACATCAGACATAACCATACGAGGAAGCCAACGAAACCAGACTCTCGAGGAATGCTCTCTAAGTGTCCTTGGTCGCTTTTTGAGTGAAAAACCTCTCAACCTCCGAGCGGCAAAGAACTTGTTGAGATCCATATGGAAGATGGGAGACAATGTCAAAATTATTGAAGTGGGAGAGGGCCTCCTTCAATTCAAATTTTCTATGGAGTCCCATCTTAAGTGGGTGATCGAGAATGGGCCATGGTGTTTCGATGATCACCTCTTGGTATTAAAGAGGTGGCAGAAGGGTATGACGGCACAGAACATTACTTTTCCTACGATAGCGTTATGGGTCCAAGTCTGGGGACTGCCCTTTGAATTAATGAATGAAGAGACAGGGAAGGAGATTGGTGGGGGTCTTGGGATAGTTCTACAGGTGGATGCCAAAGCCTTCCAGTCAGAACAGGCACGGTTCCTTAGAGTAAGAGTCGATATTCCGCTGAACAAACCCCTTCGGAGGGGAGCCCCGGTGGTTAACCCGGAGGGAGACAGGGTATGGGTAGCGTTCAAATATGAAAGAATAGTTGGATTGTGTTTTGCTTGTGGTAGACTTGGGCATGCGATGAGAGCCTGCCCCAACACTGACCAAACGGCCACCTCTACGGCAAAAACAGAGACTCCGTACGGTGAGTGGATGAAGGCAGGGAGCCGTCGACGGGCAGAAGAGAGCAAAAACCCACCACATGAGCAACCGAAGAGTAGCAGAGAGACCAATGGCGGCGTGATGGGTAGGGCTACATCACACTTGGGAATCCCGAGAACGCCGACAATCGCTAATGACACACGTAAGGAAACTGCAATTACTCCAGCGTCAGTTACGGAAAACGTAGTACCACAGACCACGCAAGCTTTGAAAGCCGAAGTCAATGACAGTAACGGATCAAGCACAAATAAAGAGCCCACTAGTCATGAGGAATTAAAGTCTCACAAGGAAACGGACTACATGATTACTAGCCATGATCCCATCACAATAGGGGATAATAATGAGGCTCAAGGGACCAAACAGAACGTGAAGGTGAACTTAAACAACCATACTATTCACGTGGTGGGGAGCACGATTGGTGAACATGCAAGTCACGTGGTTACTAAGCCACACTTCTTAAAGAACCATGCAACTCACGTGGAGGAGAGCATTAGTAGTGAACATGCAAGTCACGTGGTTACTAAGCCACACTCTCAAACAAAGCAAACAACGTGGATTAGACTTGCACGAGGACCGTATCGGGATGGCATGGAACAGGAAAGTGAGACTATAACGAAGGTGGGCCTCAAGAGAGAGTGGACTGAGAGTGGAGTGGAGATCAACGAGGCAACTCATGGAAAAGAAAAGAAAACCAGACTGGATGTGGGCTCCCCCTATCCAACCTTACCAACGGTGGAGGCTGCGAAGCAGCCCCGCCAAATGCAATGATTATTATAAGCTGGAACTGCCGGGGGCTTGGGAACCAACGTGCAGTGGATGTACTCACTAACATGGTGAGAAGTAAAGGACCCGCCGTTTTGTTCCTTATGGAGACAAAGCGATCTATTGCAGAAATGCGTAAACTCAGCTATGATTTGAATTTTCAAGCAGTCATGGCCGTCCCGAGTGATGGCCAAAGTGGAGGTTTGGGCTTATTTTGGAGGGTAGACTGTGATCTTCACATTCAGACGTTCTCTCCGAACCATATCGACGCACACATCAGGTCTGCCGATAAACCACCTTGGAGGTTAACGGGCTTTTATGGACGACCAGAAGGACACAGAAAGCAGGAATCATGGAGAATCCTTAGACACCTACATGCAAGGGCTTCCTTGCCATGGGTTTGCATAGGTGACTATAATGAAATACTTCACTCTTTTGAGAAGCACGGGGGTAGTCCAAAACCGTTAGCACCTATGCTGGCCTTCAAAGAAACTTTGTTGCACTGTGGGCTGGAAGACCTAGGGTACCATGGGTACCCGTTCACTTAGCGTAATGGTAGATCCGGTGAAGCCTTTGTAGAAGTAAGATTGGATAGAGCATGTGCATCGTCAGAGTGGCGAAGCGTGTTCCCATCAGCAAAAGTGGTTCACTTGCAGGTATCTTATTATGACCATGACCCACTTCTGCTGAATACTCAATGCTTTGTTCAACAGGGACGGACCAGAAATAAGCGCCTCCACCGTTTTGAGGAATGTTGGGTGGCACACGAGGGTTGTGAGGAGGTGATCAGGGAAGCATGGTGCTACCAACCACCCACTGGAAGCCCTATGTTCAAGCTTTTCGAGAAGATTAAGCGTTGTAGAACAAAACTGGTGGCATGGAGCCGCGTGGTGTTTGGTAATGCTAGATCTCGGATTGAGGAAAAACAAGATGCACTCACGACCATGGCCAATACCGGATACGGAAACAACCTGGCACAAATTAACACTCTTCGGGAGGAAATAAATACTTTGCTACATCAGGAAGAAGTGTTTTGGAGACAGCGTTCTAGAGCAATATGGCTCCCTGCAGGTGACAAGAACACAAAGTTTTTCCATAAACGAGCAACTCAACGCCGAAGAAAAAACCTAATAGAGGGGTTGATGGATAGGGAAGGAGTTTGGCAGACGGGCGAGCAAAATGTGGGTGAGATAGCTGAGGAGTATTTCAAAAACATCTTTGCTACGTCAAACCCAAGTAATGTTGATGGGGTTCTTGACGTGGTAGACAGGGTAGTGACAGAAGAGATGAACCAGTCCCTTCTCAGACCATTTGTGGGGGAAGAGGTTCGGCTAGCCCTATTCCAAATGCACCCATCGAAGTCGCCGGGACCAGATGGCATGTCTCCTTTTTTCTTTCAGAAATACTGGCATGTGGTTTGAGGGGATGTCACAGAGGCAGTACTATCTGTCTTAAACTCAGGCCATATCCTAACCAAGATGAACTTCACCCATATTTTGCTCATACCAAAGAAAAAGGACCCCCAACATATGTCGGACTATCACCCTATCAGTCTGAGCAATGTAGTCAGTAGGGTGGTGTCCAAAGTATTGGCAAATAGGGTGAAGGGCATCCTACCGTACATCATCTCAGATGCCCAAAGTGCTTTTGTTCCAGACAGGCTCATAACGGACAATACGGCGGTGGCTTATGAGATGCTTCACAAACTAAGAAATAGGAGACATGGACGGGTGGGGCATATGGCGGTTAAACTTGATATTAGTAAAGCTTATGACCGCGTGGAGTGGGAGTTTCTAAGGAAGATCATGATGAAAATGGGCTTTTCAGCCAGGTGGGTGGACCTAACTATGCAATGTGTGTCGTCAGCAAGCTATACGGTGCTAATCAATGGAGAACCTCGTGGTTTCATCTCTCCGACCCGGGGCTTAAAACAGGGCGACCCTCCGTCACCGTACCTATTCCTTTTCTGTGTGGAGGGCCTTTCGGCCTTACTACGAAAAGCTATAGAGACACAGCAACTTCAGGGGATCAAATCTTGCCGCAACGGGGTAATTGTTTCTCACCTTCTCTTCGCTGACGATAGCCTATTATTTTGTCCGGCTACCCTATTGGAGTGCACTCGCCTTCTAAACATACTGGCTGCATATGAGCAAGCCTCGGGGCAGGCGATCAACCGACAGAAAACGGCTCTGTTCTTCAGCCCTAATACCGAGCCAGGTGTGAGGGAGGATATTCGGGCCATGTTTGATGCCCAGGTCGTGACAGAATTTGAGAAGTATCTGGGGTTACCGATGGTGGGAGGTAAAAACAAAGTGAGCACCTTTAAAGACCTCCGGGAAAGGATAGCTAAGCGAGTCACAGGATGGAAGGAAAAGTTTATTTCGAAAGCAGGGAGAGAAGTCTTGCTTAAAACTGTCGCGCAGGCAATACCGACATATTCGATGAGCTTGTTCCAACTGCCAAAGGCTCTCTGTAATGACATTAACTCAATCATGGCAAAGTACTGGTGGGGACAGACGAGTAACGAGAAGAAAATACACTGGATTAGTTGGAAACGGCTGTGTGATCCAAAGAGAACTGGAGGTATGGGCTTTCGAGACATTCAGGCGTTTAACTTGGCAATGTTGGCGAAACAGGCATGGAGGTTGCTCAACCACCAATATTCCTTGTTCTTCAAAGTGTATAAGGCTCGGTATTTCCCTAGTGTCTCCTTCGTGGAAGCTAAACTAGGAAGTAATCCGTCGTTTGTGTGGAGAAGTCTGCTGAAAGCTAGGGACATCATTTTGGCAGGGTCTAAATGGAAGGTGGGAAGTGGAGCTCAAATAATTATTTTTGGTCATCAATGGCTTCCAAGACCCCCGTGTCTTCGTAGGGAAGGACCAGGGCCCTTGAAAGTAAGGGAGTTGGTGGACTTGGAAACGGGTCAGTGGGACAAAGCTAAGTTGACGTATTGGTTTGAGCCCCATACCTGCACGGATATTTTAAGTTTACCCTTGCCAAACATGCAGGCAAACGATACACTAGTATGAAAAGAGAACAAAGCCAATGTTTTTTCCGTTAAATCGGCGTACCTGGTGGCTTTACGTGTGCTACATCCCACAAATGGTGACCACTCAAATGCTATAGCTGATGGAAAACTGTGGAAGGTAGTGTGGTCCCTCAATGTTCCTCCAAAAGTGCGTATGTTCCTTTGGCGGGCTTGCTCTAACATACTACCTACCCGTGACAACCTTCACATGAAGAAAGTGCACGTGGCTTCGACATGCAGCGTGTGTAAACAGCAGGCCGAAACAGGTGTGCACATCCTTTGGGAATGCCCCTTCGCACGCAATGTCTGGGCGTTGGTCAGAGGCAAAATACAAAAGAGCTCAGCGGTGGCCCCTGATTTTTTCCTGTTAACTCGTAGCATGTTGCAGCGACTGAATCGGGACGAGTTGACGGAATGGGCGATGATAACGTGGGCTATTTGGAACGCCAGGAACAAGTTTTGTTTTGAGGATACCCAAGCTCATCCTACGGCCATTCTACGTAATGCAAGGTCTCTCATGCATGAGTATCAAACACTGAGGGCCAACTAGAGAACTTGATTTGGCCTAAGACAACCTTTTCAATTTTTTTATTCTTTTCTTTGGTCATTGTTTTGGTAGGCGCACCTTCTTTTAATTTTTTATTTGCTTCTTTAGTCAGGCCTTCTGTTTGTGGCAGTACTTTAGCCTGCTTCTTGTCCTATAGCCTAGGTGGATAGGCCTGGTGTGGCTCAGGACCCTATTCTTATACTTGTGTACTCTTGCCAATCTTTTAATTTATCAATTCTACCTTTTCCAGTCAAAAAAAAAAAAAAAAAAACTTTTATGGTTATGGCAGTAGATAGAATGTGAATAGTGCATAAAAAAATTAAAAAATAATTCTTAATAATGATCATCTAAAAATGATATTGTGCGAATTATAATTTGTCATCAAAACAATCTCAATAAAATTAAAATTAAAATAATAATAATAATTGGTTGCTTTTGGTAGAAGGACATGGAGACCAGCATTGAGGTAACTTCAAGATCGAGCTAAGTTGGTCTCAACTCTCAAGACCACACCCAACATCCACTTATGATTTGTCGCATGATTGAGATTCAAATTGGTTCCCGAAACCAATTCAATCCTAATAGAATGAAGAGATTCTCATCCCAAAATGGAAAGGTCATTGTCTATCTTTTCCCACTCTGTAAAATAGAAAATTCCCAATCCTAAAACATAGGAAACCGTGTTGTACAAAAGCTTCCAAGTGTATTACCATGCACCCACCACCCACTTACACGTGGGTGTGTCGTTGCCAAGCACACATTATCCATTAGGTATGTGAGTCTGAATAAAGATGCTATATGGGGTACATCAATACACCAATGGAGATGGCTACCCACATTTGCATGAGAATAGAAAGTATGTTATAAAAAGGTCATCTTCTCTCAAGATTTTAGGTCAATAGTTGCAATTAGTGATTGGGTCGTAATAAACCATTTTAATAAAGTTTTATACAAATTTTTTTATAAAATTTTGAAAATTTTGTTAAAATATATATATTTTTATTTTTTCTTTTCTCATAAAAATTTTTCTAAAATGATTCACTAATAAATGTCCTTTAAGGCATTTTTTAATTTTTTTTCCTTAATAATTATAATTTATGTTACCCACTTGCTTGCATGCTTAAGATTTTGCAATTATGCCATGCAAGGACAAAGCTAGGGGAACAATTGCATCCTTCTCCACACCAAAAATCCCACTTTTATTTCTTCTATCTTTTTTTTTATGTCAAATTTATTATAAAAAATATAGAAAGAACATCTTTTTTTTTTATCAATATTTTTTAATGTAGAGAAATTATAAAAAAAATAAATAATAATATATATAAACACATATATATACATATTTAAAAGTATTTTTACCTTTTGAAGCTCCAAGGTAAACTTCATATTTGATATTGTTTCAAGTTAAACATAAAAGTTTTAGATTCACAAATTATTACTATATGGTTTAAAAGTTTTATAGTTTTATCATTTTATAAGTTAAAAAAAAAAAAAAAAAAAAAAACAACAACAACAACAACAACAACAACAACATCTACAACAACAACATATGTTGTACTTGATGTTTATCAAAAATATAAGTGGAATTTTGGCAATGAAAATGTACAATACCACTTATATAAAAGCCCAAACAAATAAATAAACACAATATAATGGATGTATTCCAATGTTGTGTTTGAAGGTTCAAGGAGATGCCAGCATTGTTGTGCTCGTTTCAAAGGGTTATCTTATTCTTACGTGCTAATATGCCATGAGCCATACAAAGCATAATTTCTGATATTAAGGTGGCTTTAAAGTCTTTTGTTTGCTAACATTTTGTCCATGCTCCTAGGACTTTAAATTTTTTCAACGCTTTGGTCATATAATGTATGTGTTTGTGCATTCGTTAATCAAGGAGGCTTCAAAAAATATATATTCTACATGCATTGACAAATAGAATAGAAGAATACTGAGAATATATATTACAAATTTTACTACATAACACAAACTAATAACAAATGTGATTGGTAAATTTCAAAATCACAATAGCTAAATATTGGAATGACTCTTTTGTGATAACTAATACATCACTTTGTACATCTTATATGATAAAATTTATAATATTTCTAATATTGTTCATAAAAATATGGACTTCTAAGTTGGAAGTAGCTTGACTATGTTTATAAAATTAGCCCTTAATAGGCGCACAAGAGCATTCATTAACAAAACCCTTTTTCCAAATATACATGTTTGAATAAGCTTATTTTCATCCATTTTTATTTGTTTATTTTTGGGGGACTTGAAGATGTCTCAATATCTATACCAATGGGCTTTTGGTGCAATGCTTCAATGGTAAAGACTAAGATATACCTCTCTCCAAAAAAAAAAAAAAACTATGATTTTCATTGTTGGATCCAAATCTATGGTCTAAATTTTGAATTAAAATGGGCTCTGGGTGGACCTCCCAGTGACTTCTCTCCCTGACAAATTTAGATCACTTAAGTCTATATATCAAAGGAAAGAGAAATGAGAAGTGGATGTCCCCCACCTTGGAATGACCATATACTTTCTTTTCTTTTTTAAAAAAAAAAAAAAAAAAGACCATATACTATTATTTTTGATAAGTAAAAGAGGCCAATGACCATACACTATCATTAAACCTCCAAAGGCACATATAAACTAAGTGGTGTGTCAACTACATACACATATTTCTTTCTCAAAAAAAAAAAAAACTACATACACATATTTTGGTGCTGAAAGCATCAGAATCAATACATAACTTGCCTATAAGATGGGATAATTATAGAAAATGATCACAGAAATTACTCTACTACCTATTTGCTTGGATTGTAATCAGTAACTAGACAGTGCCGATCAGGCTTGTCTTGGTGCCTAAAAATGATGCCATGAGTTATATTAAAAATCAGACTGGTTAAAACTGCCTGAATTTCTTACAACAGCCCTCTCCTATGCCTTAGGCATACTGATCATAATCTAGATGCACCAGCAGGGAGGACAAGAGCGACCAGCTCCCTCCTTAAGATTTTCCCAGAAGGATTTTTTGGTATAGAGTTGATAAAAGACACTCGCCGTACCTTCTTGTATGGTGCAACCTGCAAGAAGAAATGCATCAGAAGACCAACAGATTACAAACATACAACTATCCAAGTTGTGTTGTTAATAGTGGTAAAAGCGGTTTTTTTTTTTTTTTCTTTTTTCTTGATAAGTAATCAATTATATTAAAACAAGGAGGAGATATGTCATGTACACAGGAATTACAATCGAAAAAAGAATATATAAACTATATATATATATATATATATCATTATCTCCAAGGATCCTAGACCGTTGAAACAACAATCTCACAAATAAAGTTTCAGCTTCATAACTAATGCCTCCACATCATAAAAATATAATTGTTCCCCTCCCTCCATATGACACACATTACGTATAGGGGAGCAATATTCCACACCAAAGATCCTTGTTTCCCAAACTAATTTCTCCATTCAAGAAGTAGATCCATCATTTATAACTCTTCAGCATCACGTAATGAATCCAAACATAGAAAACAAACTACAATTCATAGGCTACTGCACAATGGGTTAGTAGATGATTCATATTTTCGCCACTAGCTAGCTCTGCACATACAATACTAGTCTACCAATATTATTCCTCTCTTAATGAGTTGTCTCAAGTTAGGTTTTTCCTCCATGTTGTCTACACAAAATATGCAGCCTTTTTTTGGTTCCTTATTACACCAAATATTCTTTAAGGGAAACCTCACACCACTGGATCCTCTTAGAATATCAAAATAGAGCAAACATCAAAATATAAAAGTGGGATATAACACCCTACCTGAAGGACTAAATGATTAGTAAGAAGTACAAGAAAATAGACAATGGAGGATCCTCCCTTTAAAGAATATGTGATAGATTTACACGAGATTTTAATTATGAAATTGGGAGCTAATCATATGTTAGTTATTCATTTATTTATTCGTCCAAAATTTGGTGGGAAAAAAATTAATCAAGACATCAAAACCTCATGTTCCTCTCATTTGGTACATTAAGCATTTGAGAATATCAAACCTATACATATCTCCCGACCACTATATGTAACCATTGGATGGTCTAACTAGAGGAAAGAAAGCGATTACACAGCCCAAACTTTAGGCTTGCGCACCAACACTGATATGCATTATCAATCCACTTTAGTTGTATCCCATAAGAAAGAAGAGGATCCCAACCTTTTCCTCTTCTGAGAGAGAAGACAGAGAACTTGAATGACTTGCTTTACTATATTACCTATATGAAGATTCTGCCACCTAATGAAATTCACTACTTAACCAGAAATCAAATAATGTACCCAAATATCCAAAAAAAAATCATCAATTATGATATTCAAAGATAACCAATTGAATGACACAATGCATTGCGGAACATAACAACATCAAATACCATTTTTTGTGCTACAAGAGGCCAGATATGAGCAAATATTATTAACCTTGAATGATAAATTGCACACTAAAAGATACTGGTATCAACATGTTAACTTAAGAGGGGAAAAACCATTTCATTGTTACCATAGATGTCCAAAAATTCACCTGTTTTGCAATGAAATCAATAACTTGAGCCTCTGTAACATTGCTTCCAGGCTTTCTTACCACAAAAGCCATGGGAATCTGCCCTGCTTCTTCATCAGGGTACCTGATTCCAAGATATAAGATGAAGAAAAGAGTTAGAACCGGTCCTAAATGCTCCTAGAATAATGACTCTTTGTGCACCAGTCTTTTGCCTATAGATAAGTCCTTAAATTTTCTCTATGAACTGATGCTGCAAAAGTAGTGAACAAGATAACACTATCTGAAAAATGTGTAAATTTTAAGTTAGCAGAAATCAATCACTAGAATGCCATGAATATGAAAAATTAAGAAACTCTATGTTTCCCACAAGGAAAGAAAATGCCATTACTGGATACTTACGGAATCACAGCAGCATCAGCTATTTCAGGATGGGAATGGAGTAGATGTTCCAACTCAACTGGGGGAACCTGCAATTTGTTCAGATCCAATTGGATTAAATTATAGAAGAGAGGAGTGAGATGGCACCTATTGCAATATGTTTGTGAGAAGGGTCAAAGTAATTCAATCACCTGATATCCTTTGTATTTTATGAGTTCCTTTAATCTGTCAACAATGAAGAGGAATCCTTCTGAGTCAAAATAACAAAGATCACCAGTCTTCAACCACCCCTCTGAAGCAAATGTTTCAGCAGTAGCCTTGTCATCTCCAACATAACCTGCAGAGACACCAGAATTCTTTTTTTTAGAAAAGGTCGCAACTTTATTACCATGTTAGAATTGTTTTTGGGATTGAGGGTGAGAGAGAAATAGAGAGCGGAAGCAGAATTATTGTGGTACAACCTAACCGCTAACATCACATCAGAAAGTGCTTGAGTGGTTCAAGAACTAGGATTACTTTATTTGCTCTACACAAGTTCATGAGCCTACAATGTGTTTGGGCCTCTTGGACCATAATCTAAGATGTTCTCATGTTCATCAAACAAGAAGCATATTAGGAGTTTAGAAGCTTGCAAAACAGGTCTCAAGTTATCAAGATCTGTGATGCAATTGATCAGAAACACACATTTGAATCAATTAATTTGAAAAGAACACTTATATAGATATCTGGAAAGACATAGACAAGACATTTACGTGAAACTTGGAAGTCTAATACAAAAGGTGAACAAGTTATTCCATGAGGCTTCAACTCTTAATTACATCATCTATTGCCCTTTGTTTATCCACTTTCCATCTAGTACAGGAATGCAACTATCAATTTCTGTAAAGAGGACAAAGATTCGGAACATTTTTTTCCCCATAAATATGTACAATATCACATGATGAAGAAGGTAGCATAGTTCACCTTTCATGACTGTAGGCCCTCGCAGCCACAGCTCCCCTCTCTGGCCAGGTGGTAAGGCCTCTCCAGTTACAGGGTCCACTATCTTGGCTTCTGTATTTTCAGCTAAGCGACCTGCAGAACCATACCGTAGACTCTCCTCAGGGCCTAATGTTCTTGTTGCCCCTCCTCCAGTCTCAGTCAAACCATATCCCTAACACAGAGAACAAGAAAGTCAACATTCTACAATTGGCAATTGCAGATTACAAATTTCAAAAACACATCACTGAGAACCAACCATCTGAAGTAACAAAGAAAATATCGCATCCATGCAAGCAATGGTAAATTCATATTCCACGAGGCTTCAACACTACAGTTTATCACATGTTTCAATTTCATGCCATATTGCAACCAATTCTAAATCATTGTTCGGCTAATTAACTCTCTTACCTGACAGCATTTATTAGCAGAAGTGCCAGGCCAAACACCATTGGCAAATTCATCGCATTGGAATCAACTTTTTATGATACATTAGAATTTGAACTCATGGAGTTCTGTTCTATGATAATTAATCTTTATTATTAGTTTAAGACACCAACAGGTTTCTTTTTTTATGATAAGAATTTTTTTGATTGAACTAAATGAAAACTACTCATCCAGGGAATTTTAATCACAGAAATTAGCACCACAAAAAATAATAATAAATGATTATAAATCTAAACTTGGTGGCCCTTTACACAGTTACAAAGCTGTCTCATTTTTCTTTTCTTTGTCACGTTGACATGCACTGTCTCTACTTTACATGCATTCTCTCTCTTTTCCCTTTCTGGTTTTGGCTTTACCAGTTTACCTACCCACGTTTTTTTTTTTTTTCTAGTTTTCTGTTTGTTTAGAATCAAGATTGTAATTTTATCCTAGAAGCTACGAAACAAGTACACTATACATTCTATGTCTATGTGCGGAACTGATTCCATCCATAGAATAAAATAATTCACCGTTCAGTTTGAAAAAACTTTGCTTTGCAAACGCATGCGCAACTCCATTGACTATATACCTACCTACCCACGTTGATTCATAAAGCAGCAAACAATAACGCACGCATTTTATAAGGTAATGAAGAATTGATAATGCACACATTCCAGATAAAAGAGCAACCACATATTTCTTTTTCTTTTTTTATCGGGAAGAGGAAACGACCAATAATTCAATCCTTGTCGGCACAACTATCAACCACAGAAAATACTCCTTAGTCCTTAACTATAAAATTATATATATATATATAAATGCTAAAAATATTATAAATTTAGAACATAAACTTCATAAAGTAATATATTACCAATAACAAAAAAAGTAATTGAAACATTTATTTATTATACGGTTAAAGTGACACAAATCATATTCATTGACGTGTCCGTCTGTAAATTTTTTATAATGAAATTGATAGTAATTTTAGCAATGGTAAAGAATAACTATGTCCATAACTTTCGTTAAAGTGACAAATTATTATTTGAGCAAAACATCACTTTCAAACTGTCTGCGTTTGGATTCAACTGAACTGTCGTTTTGCGTTTTTTTTTTTTTTTCTCACGTGTTTTCTGCTTTTCAAAGACTTTTCTGCTTTTCAAAGAAAAAAATCATTGTTCATGAACAGTTTATACACTGTTTACATACTATTTATACACTGTTCACATATTTAAAAATATTTAAAATAGATCTCACGATACTATTTACACATTTAAAAATTATTTTGCTACAGTGTTTTCAGTTTTCAGCAAAATAATCTGACACTATTTCTATTATGTACCAATCACAAGATTATGAAAAACTTTATCACTAGATTCATTATGATATATCTATCTACTTTAGAATATTCTAATATTGCAATAAGAGTATCATTTAACACATTTTCCTTAAAATAAAAAATTATTATTTTTTGAAATTATCCTTTTCAATAAAAACTTAAATCAAAACGTAGTAAAAAATAAATAAATAAATAAATAAAAGAGAGAAGCTAAAATTCAATTTAGTCCATCGACTTTTTACTTCAATTGCTAAATTTGTCTCTAAAATTTAATTTTTATCAATTTAGTCAATTACTCTAAAAATCAGTCAATTTGGTTATTCAGTCCAAGTCTGCTAGCAAACAACACCATTTAAACATTTTTTCTTTATTAAAAATGCCATGTTTGGATTGAGGGGGGAGGGAGGGAGAGTAGAGTAAAGTTAGATGAACATAAGCTAATTTTGAATCAATTTTTATCTACTACTCTACTCTACTTTACTCTCCCTCCACCCCTCCCTCCCCCCCAATCCAAATGGATCCTCAATTGAAAACATTTGTTGGACGCGGTATTTGATATATGTCTGCTGTTTGATAAGTATTACTATGCAAAAAATATGTTTAAATGGCTTTATTCTGCAAACAAATTGGACGGGATAACCAAATTAACTCATTTTAATAAGGACAAAGTTTTACCCCAATCCAGTCACACAAGAGAGCCTTTATTTCTTAGAACATAATCTTTCAAACGATATAATTTATATTCGTTTTTGTTAATGAAACTTCAATATTTCTATCACACACAAAAAAAAAGTCTACTTTTTTAAAAAAATAATATGCATAGGTGAATTTATAAGTTGACATGTAATGAGTAGAAAAAGATTTCTTCAGCTTGATTTGAATGGTTTATCAATCGCCACCCAATTTACCTTTAAAACTGTTTGGAGCTAAACTTTTCTCAAATGACAAAATTATACCCCAAAGACTAACTTGACCACTTGACAATTCAAGTAAAACTCAAAGAGATTAGTGAAAAACTGAAAACAGAAACTGAAAAATTGAAAACTGAAAAATACCGTAGTAAAATAATTTTTTAATGTGTAAATAGTATAGTGGACCCCATTTTTAATGAAAAAGTTGCTAAAAAGTGATATTTGTGAGTCTCGTAATCAGTAAAAATGAACCGTAACCGCACAGTAACTATTTGTGGCTGGAACGCCCGCGCAGGGGGTGTGGGGGGGTTAAAAAAAAAAACAAACAATCAAACGTAAACATGAACACAGACTCACTATCCAAACAAAGGCTTAAAATTGAATGATATGAATTGCAATTGGAGGAGATGATTTAAGAATACAAAAAGTTTGGCTCCAAAAGTTTGGCTTCAATTTAGTCACATTATTATTTTTTTTTAATAAGTCAAATAAATTGTTTAAACTACACCCATAGGTAGTATCATAATTTAAAGAGACTAGATTGAATTTCAACTTTAAAAAATTAAATCTTTTAGGACTAATTTTGAGTTTTGACCATTCGAGTAAAAGTGAAAGAGTATAAAATTGAATTTCAACCTTAAAATAATAAATTAATTAATTAAAATAAATATATAACCAAAGCTAGAGTGTATAAAACTTGGGTTTGTTCACTATTCTATTATATTACCTGCACGATTTCAGTGTTTGGGAACTTAGCGTTGAACTTGAGAGTGACCTCTTTACCGAGCGGAGCTCCACCACACGCGAGCAGTCGGAGCGACCCGAGATCGTACTTCTTCGCCAAATCGGACTTCACCAGCGCCACCACAAGCGGCGGCGACACCGGTATGTACGTCGCCCTGTACTTCTCCACCGCCCTCAGCATCGTCTCGAAGTCGAACCTCTCCACGATGATCATCGTCTCCGCATTCGCCACCGACCTGACCGCCATCATGAACCCGAACACATGGAAGAGCGGGAGCGTGAAGAACGACACCGGTTCGGGCTCGTTCGGGTCCGGGTCCGGGCTCCCTAAGTGGCGGAGCTGCACGAACCCGGCTATCAGCGCGATTAGGTTCCGGTGAGTGAGTATCACCCCCTTGACTCGCCCCGTCGTCCCCGAGGAGTAAAGAATCGCCGCTGAATCGGACTGAGCTATCTCAACTCGGCGCTGAGTCGAGGCCACCTTAGCGTTTATCATCGAGTCGAACTCGGGCGAGTCGAGGAGCACAGTACCGAGTGGAATGTTCAGTCTGTTCAGCTTTTTTACAGTCGCTGACGTGGCGAACGAGATGACCGGGTTGCAGAGTCGGACCTGGTGGGCGACCTCCGAGTCCGACCCGATCGGGTTCGCGGGCGAGATGGTTACTCCCAAGGCCATGAGGGAAAAATACAGTACGGGGACGTGTACGGAGGTCGGGGTGAGGATGAATGCCACGTGGCCTTTGGAGAGAGAAGGGAAGCGAGTTTGGAGAGAGGAAGTGAGGGAATGGAGTTGGGAGAGGAACTCGCCGTAGGACACGCGGCGGCCGGTGGTTGCTTCGATGAGGACTGCCTTGTTGGAGACGGGCGTGGGGGACTTGTGGAGCAGAGAGAGAGTGTAGTCTGTGATGGAGAGCGGCTGAGACGGCGGCGGAAGCGGGACTTTTGGGCGGAGGCTTTGGTATGTTTTGGTTTTGGAGCAGAAGCCGCTCTTTGGGTCGACAGATGAAGGGCTGTAATTGGTTTCGGTAGCCATGGAAATGTGGTGGTGATGGAGGAGATTAGGAGATACCAGAAAACTCTTTTGTATTTTTCGTAGTAAAAGGACAGAGAGGGAAGTGAATATGTGTATGATGTTTTGCCCTTTAAAAAAGGTATACTGCCTTAACGTCACACCTTTTTTGTTTTACTTTTTTCTTTTTTGTTTTTTCTTTTTTCTTTTTTATTGTGGTTTGACCATATTTTTCCATTTTTAGAATTCACTAATTTTAGCTAAATATAAATATTTAAAAAATGGGTTCAAGTTTTATTAATTGATAAAATTTTTAATGGTTGAATAAGAGCGAACACTGATTAGTGTCTTGGTTTGATTATAAAGAGTTATTATTAAGAGCGAACACTATAAATTAAAACTCTAAAAAAAAAAAGCCATAATTTGTTGTTACAATTGAACATGATTCTTCTAAAAAGAAAAATTATGATAGATTGTTATTGGATTAAGGGATAGTATGCAATTGATAGGATATTGTACTCGATGCAATTACTCTCATCCCCTATGCAAATATTCTTTCCTGTTGTTATTTTTAAACTTTCATTTTTTACTTTTTTCAAATATTTAAAATTGCTTTTTTTAATTTTAAATTTCAGTCATTCATAACTATTGCATCAAGTTCACTTGATCTCAATCTGTTATTAGCTACCTATAACTTTTATATAAACTCATCACTTTTTCTCTACTACTCACAGGGTATCACACAAATAGTTCTAATAAAAGTTATGGGTTTTTTTTATAGATACTTTCACAACAAATCGTAGGATAGTAAGTTGTTATTGAGAAATTATTGTATACTCTCGAAATACCATAAATGCATACTCTTTCCTCTTATAAGAATAGTGGGTTCCACTAATTAAATTTATAGTGGACCTACCATTTATGTGAAAGGGGAGAGTATACATTTATAATACTCCGAGAGTACCTAATAATTTTCCGTTGTTATTGATGCTAATTTATACTCCACACTAAAATTACTCTTTATCGCATCAATAACTACTAAAAATAACATATTACTTAAGATTTATAGTGAAAATATTGTAGACATATTACCTTTCTTTTTTTACAACTAAGTAAAATTTTTATTGAAGTACACTTTCCAGCTTCGTGAATGGGAATTTTTTTTTGTCAATAATTCAATGATTTGGATGCATCAACTAGTCATCGCACGTTTTGTTTCTGGTGTGATTTATGATTTGTCTTACTTACCGCTTGTGTGGATCAGAATACAGGCATCAATTAGTCGTTGTCTTGTTATTATTATTATTATTTTGGATAAGCATTAGCGCTAGATAATAGAGTTAATCCGAATCAAACGGGTCTAAGTTTAGAATAGTAATTACATCATTAGAGGCATAGAGATAAAGTCATAAAAGGAACAGCTTGGCAAGACAGCCAACTTTAGCAAGGAGATCCGCAGCCCTATTAGCTTCCCTGTAAAGAGAGTTGTATATTGACTTCATGGAATGCCAGAAGAGAATTCCTGCATTCAGCCAACATTGGGTCAATTAGCCTATCATTAGTATTAGAATTTGACTTGCTTGAGAGCAAGGTGAGTAGGTGATACTTCAGAGTTCAAAAGTGCCATGCTCAATAATTAACTAATAGGGTTATATTAACGAATTCTCTTAAAGTATTTATTAATAAAACCATTTTAGAAAATTTTGACATCACTTCTATGAAAAATATAAAAAGTTTTTAAAAAAGTAATTATTTTATCATTTTCTCACAAATGTTTATCAAAATAGTCTACAAACTAATGTCCTTAGGGCATTTGTTAGCTTCAGCCTTTTTATTTTTAGAAACAAACTAATTGCTAAACACACACACTTTAATTACAAACTTTTACCAAGCTCAAATACATTACCTAACCCAAAGTACCACTACAAAATGACATAACTTTTATAATAGTAGTGTGAAATTTTAAGTAATAAGAAAGAGTAACACTCAAACGATGTGGGACGTCACCCACTTTAGTAAGGCTGAGTTAAGGACAGCAACATCAAGGTTTAGCTTATAACACCCCATGGCTGGCTTAACCCATCAATTAGTTGTTTTTATTTTTTGATAATCCCCATCAATTAGTTGTTGTCACGTCGTATGTGTGATAATCCCCTCTCCTTGTATGTGTGTTAAAAATTCTTAAAATAAAAAATAGTAGGTTAATCTCACATTGGAAAATGAGTGTGAGTTAAAGAGGTTTAAAGTTTGTGCTGTATGCCATTTTGGATATACATCACTGTAAGTTTCTTTAAAAACATTTTCTCCTTTTCTCGTGTGTGATAAAAATTCTCAAAAAAAAAAAAAAAAAAAAGACATGATTTGAATTTTTTTTAACGCATAAAATATTATTTAATTAGTATTAAATGTAATTTAACTTTTTTTTATGGAGTATTCAATGCACCTTACTTATTTTATTTTATTTTGGCGGTACTTAATAAATACTCAATAATGTGATGCACATTTCTTGAAAATAAAAATATACTTGTTAATAAATCATTAGTTTTTATGTATCAATTAATTGTGGTTGTGTATGTTTTTCTTGATATTTATACAAAATTTAAATTTTTTTTTTTAGATGTATCAAATACTATTATTTAATAGCATTTAATGAACCTTAACCTATTCTCTTTTTCTTTTCTTTTTTTTGGAGTGTTAAATACACCTTAACTCATTTTTGAAGACCATTGTTTACAAAAGCCTTATTACAGAGTTTATTTTCAAAAATCAAAATTTAAAATTACTACCAATTTTAATATTAAAAAAATCTACAAATCCATGTGATAATAGATATGATTAATCTAATTCAACAATATAATAGATAAATATTTAAATTAATTTTTGTGATAAGGGAAATGTCATTTATTTATTACAGGTTAAATAACTCATGTTATATCTCATTGTACATGAAAACTTTAATTTCCTGTCACACAATTTTTCTTAAATAGGGTTAGAAGATTTTTTCTTTTTCTTTTTTCCATTCCTATCGAGATTACGAAGTATAATTATTGCATAATTAATACATGTGATGTTAGTGGCTTCCTCTCCAAGTGATATCTAGGTTGGTCCCATGGGAGGGAGGGCCATGAATGGTAGGTTTGAGTTTTCAGTCAATTGAAATATGTAGTGTTAGAATGAGACTTTATTTTTAATAATTTCTAGGGTAAATTATAAATTTGGTCATTATTTTTTACACTATATTTTAATATAGTCTCTAACCTTTTAATTGTTTTAATTTAGCTCTATTCTATTAGTGTTATGTTAATTTAGTCCTTACTATTATTTTTTAGATGGAAATTGTTGACGTGGCTAAAGGCCAAAATAAAAAATTAGTTTATTGTCACATTAACGGAAACTAATTTTTTATTTTGGCCTTTAGCTACATCAGCAATTTATATCCAAAAGATAATAGTAAAGACTAAATTAACATAACACCGAAATGTTATCGGTCAAAATAAAATATGATGTAAAGGATAGGGACCAAATACATAGCTTACTCTAATTTTTATTACTAGTACATATTTGGATGTGCTATAAGGTTTTAATGCTTAATTATCTGTACAGTGATTAAATAAGGTACACTTTTTTCCTTTTTTTTTTTTTTTGAAAAATAATAACTAAGGTACTGTTACTGTCTATTCCAATTTCCACAATGCCTTTTGTGCTTAATTTTATATATATATATATATATATATATGACATAGGTTAAAGTAGATTCAACGGTTAAAAAAATATTATAATTATTACAAATATTACCTTCGTTTATTACCTTCTAAACTTATCTCTAAACTCAAAAAAGGTTTAACTTCTGACTCTCTCTCTCTCTCATTTACGTTTTTCTCTCTCTTTCTCCTTTGCCACCTCTGCAAGTTGCCGGCAGGAAAAAAAAAAAGAAAAAAAAAAAAAAAAAGACCAAAACGTCATACAAAGATGCTGTTGCTGGCTTATAGCCATATCCAAAGAATAAATGCGGCTTTATCGTCCTTAAAAATAAGTAAATAACAATAAGTTGTACACCAAAATCAATCAAATATAATGATGATGACTAACTAATTGCTACTACTTGCTTGCTTAATTAATAGGGTCTGAGGCATTAGAAACTATTCAAAACTTATTACCCCTTAATGTCAATGGCGACCTGTCAGCCCTTTGTACATGGCCTGACCAAATCCGGCATTGGCATAAATATCGGTGGACAAGCCCACTTCATTTCATTGACACACCCGATGATGAGTGCACTTTCAATTATCAAAGTAAGCCAAATTTTTTCTTCTTTTTGGTGATATAAGTATATTTGCAATTAATATTTTTTTATATTAAAAAAAAATGTTTACATGGCATTGGGTTAGGGGACTGTCATGATCCGCATGGAGTGGAGGACGTGTGTTACATGTGTGTTGCAGGAAATGTTTTCTGCCGGCAACTTGTGGAGGTAGTGGAGGAGAAAGAGAGACAGAAACGTAGAGAGCGAAGCAGAGAGAGAGAGAGAGAGAGAAACGTAAATGAGAGAGAGGGACAGGAGTTAAACTTTTTTTGGGTTTAAAAATAGGTTTAGAAGGTAATTAATAAATGAGAGTAATTAATTAGATTCTAATCATAATATTTTTGATAATTATAGTTTTTTTTTAACCGTTAGATCTATTTAAATTCAATGGTTTAAAAAAATGTGTAACTCTTTAGAGATGAATTCAAGTTACACCTGGTGTAATTTGACAAAAGTTACACCATTTATAGACCGTAGATTTGTAATTGATCTAATGATTAAAAAAATAGTATCAAATGCTAATTGACTTACACCTCATTTACATAATTAATAGCAATTTTGTTTCTCTCTCTCTTTATTTATTATTTTAAACCTTTTACATATATTCCCTTCTTTTTTTTTTTGCCAATGACTTTACAAATATATTTGCAAATTTTTTTTTGGAGTTCCGTACTACTTTTTTTTTTTTTTCTTCTTCTTTTAAGTCGGTCATACTCTTATAGTCTTATCAATTGTGACTATCTATCATGTCTCCTTAAAAATAAATAAATAGCTAAGTGTTATTTAATGACTGACCAAACTTGTGGTAATTTTTTTATCTGAGATAGAATTTAATCTTCACAGAGACAATGCGAGACCAAGGTACTCTGTATTTCCCTCAGTAGTTTTTAATCTAATGATTGACCAAGCTTATAATTTATCCGATGCCACTAGTGCTAATCTAATTTCTGTTAGATTTTTTGTCCCTTCAAAAGATGTGTCTATCATCTGCAATTGTAGATGGGACATGGCTGGGTTCCTCGAGCTATTTGGATACCTTTAACTAGGCTTTCCATCTAATGTCTTGAAAAAGTTTGAAGAGAACTTCCATAACTGAAATTAATTGGGCTTCTAACCTGGATATAGTTCGAGAAGTAAAATATGCCACTTGCATCCATTTTCTATTTCGTACACTCAGGAACTCATGGAAATATTTTGAACCATCTGCTAATGTATTTGAAGATTTATGAGAGTATAAGAGACATTAGTGCAAATAGGCTACACAGCCAACCCGTGTGCTCTTTTTTACCACCAAAATAAATTTTCTCTTTTGGCCAGCACACAACAATTTTCGTATCAAAGCTAAATTTCTATTCCTATAAACTTGAACCATAAACTTTGTCAGCAAGTTCAAGTGAATCTACTTTCAACTATACCCAAAACAGGGTTCCTATCCTCATGAGTGAGAGCTATGTTTAAAGTTCACAATTGACAGACTTTTCATCTTAAAAAAATTGTGGGATATAATTGAAGAATATAATTTAAATTGGTCTAACTAAAATTACCTGATTAAAGAGAATGAGAAATAAAAAAATTGCAGGGTGATTGCAATACTAATGGGAAAAATACTAACACCAACGAACCCGTGTTTGTGGCAAAACAACCACTAATTTGGGCTGAAACAATGAGCACACACTAAAGGAGACAACTTGTCAATTATAGACATGTGAAAGTAATACCATGGAGTTTCTTTTATGTGAAAAAATAAGCATATTGTGTACCAACAACAACAATTATATCCACTCTCCATCCAAGTCTGCAAAAAAAGCACAACAATTCCAAAGCTAAGGTTTACATAAAAATGATCTAATAGGAATATTTAAGATATTTCGGGGAAATGTGTACTTACAGACTCGAATTAGCATCACTTAGTAGAACTTGATTGTTTACCTATCACAAATGAACTAACTTTGATTAGTAATGAAGAAGTTTATACTAAAAAAACAAAAAACAAAAGAAACATCACTAAAAATCTCAAAATTGAAATCTCAAATTCAATGCTTCAACAATTACATATATATTCACAATTAATAGAGTATTACCGGCTTAAAGAAGAAAAGAAAATGACATGTGTATTACAGACTCAGGCACACCGAAAATAGAAGAAGAGAGAATTGCAAATATAATTGTAAAGTCATTCAACCAAAAAAAAAAGAAAGTATCTATGTTAATTATTATTTGAGAAACTTATTATTTAAAACCTCATTAAATAACACTTAGCCATTTATTTATTTTTAAGGAGACAGGATATATATTCACAATTGATAAGACAATAAGGATATGCTTGGTACACTGAACAACTATTTCTATTCATAAATTTGGTTGTTACACATGGAAAGCTTGTAAATGATGATGTATAAGGAAACTTTATATTTTTGAAAATATACTAATTTTAAAACCTATTAATTATATGTACTAAGGAATAGCTATTACATTCATTTTAAAGAGGAATAACTATTCTTCAATTTAAAGAATAGTTATTCTAATGTAATAATTAATCCATGTAATAAAGATGTAACCAAATAATCAAATTGCTATTACATATGAATAACTATTCCATTAAAGGAGCTATTACAGAATACCAAATGTACCCTAAGAGTATGACCTGCTTAAAAGAAGAAGAAAAAAAAAAAAGTGTAGTTCGAACTCAAAAAAAAAAAAAAAAAAGTATTGCAAATATGTTTGTAAAGTCGCTGGCAAAAAAAGGAATATATGTAGAAGGTTTTAAATAATAAATACGGATAGAGAAACAAAATTGTTATTAATTAAGTTAATGAGGTGTAAGTCAATTAGCATCTAATGCTATTTTTTTAACTATTAAATCAATTACAAATTTACGGCCTACAAATGGTGTAACTCTTTTTTTTTTATTATATATATATATATATATATATATAGGGGTTCAAATTACACCTAGTGTAACTTGACAAGAGTTACACCATTTGTAGACCGTAAATTTGTAATTGATGTAATAGTTAAAAAATAGTTAAACATGACCATGAGTTCAAGTTACACCTGGTGTAACTTCATAAGAATTACACATTTTTTGAACCATTGATTTGTATTAGATCTAAGGGTGAACAAAAAATCATGGTCATGTCATTATTATTCCCTAGAAATTAGTAATTAAGTCATTAACTCTTCTTATTAAAAATAGAAAAATAAAAAACAGCATTTAACTCTCTACTCTCCATCATCAGCTTCATCTTCTGTCCCTCTCTCACATAGTATTTGTGTTCTATGTACTTTCAGACAACCTTTAATTATACAATTGTTAAATTGTATACCCAACTAAGATCTAAGGCAAATCGCTCTAGAACAAGAAACACAAAGTTGTCAGGCTAACCCCAAATATTCATTATTATTATTATTATTATACAGGCCACCTTAATTAGCACGCTACCTTTCTTCCTAAAGAACGCTTTTGCCAAAATGCTTTAATCCTACTTTAGCAGATGATAATAATAATAGTGTTATGGTGTATGGACAAAAATAGTTCAGGCCATAAGGCACACAAAGCTGGGGGATAAAGAAAAATCCAAATCATTGTTTCCTTGGATTTCTTTCAATCATTTGTATAATCTAAAATCTAAAAAAGAGCCTGTAGAAAATCATATTTTTCAAACAAAGCGGAGCTATTTGTATGGTCTAATCTTGTAACCATTTTTTATTGATTGTAAATCGTTTATGTATTTTTGAGTGTTTTTTTGGCCCAGTTGATAAATAATTTCATAGGGTATAAAAACAATTGGGTAAATTCCAATAAACTATCCTGAGATTTGGACTAATACCAACAAAGTCCAAAACTTTTCAAAAATGACCAAATTGATCCCTGGACATAATTTGGTTCTTAAACGGTGTTTAGGCTATTACTCATTCTCAACCTTTCTTTAGTCTCTCCTCTATTAGAATCTCCCTTCTTTACCGAATGTTTATGTTCATGCTAATATCTCTAAGTTGTGAATTCTATTCAAAATGATTATACAAACGTATATACTTAGTAATATAAAACTTGAAACCCCAAAAATTCCTAATCACAAAGCATATATACATCTCCATAATCATTCATACTCCAACAAAAACACCATATAGAACAATTTTGAGACAACCCCAAATAAAAAAAATATCCACAGATCCACAAATAACCATACCCAAATCCCACATTTAAAAATCACCAAATCCTTTGTCACCCAAAGAAAACCCAATCCCTAAACTAACCAAGACCCGAACCAACAAAGGAGGAGGAGAAATATTTGTGGCTAGTGGTGGTGTTTCCGGTTTGATTCACCACCTGTGGTGGTTGCAGAGGTCGTGGGTTTCAGCCAAACATTCCCTTGACGTTAGGCACACAAACCTAAACTCAAACCCAAACCCAAACAGAAACACAAATGCCAACTCTCTCTTCCATGGCTGAAAAACACAAAAGCTTGTGTCGGGAGCACCTAATCGGAGCCTTCAACGAGGAGCAGCAGTGGTGGTGGGGAGGAGCTCGAAAAATCCTAGCCCTTTGTTTTAATGGCATTGATTCGAAGAGTGAGCACAATATGATAATTTTGCAGTTGTGGGTGAGAGAGAGAAGAGAGAAGAAAGAGCATCTGAGACAGCAAAGAGAAGAGAGAGCGTTTGAGAGAGAGAGAATAGAAAGCGGCTGAGAGAGATAGAGAGAGAGAGAGAGAAGATAAGGGTTTAAGAGAAAATAGATAAGAAAAGATAGGTTAAGTTGAGAATGAGTAACGGGCCTAACGTTGTTTAGGGACTAAATTGTGTCCAAGGACCACTTTGGTCACTTTTAAAAAGTTCTAGACTTTTTTGGTATTAACCTAAACCTCAAGGTAGTTTATTGGAATTTACCCAAAACAATTTTCCCCAAACCAACGTCACAACTGAGCTCTCCCTGCAACATTACTTTTCTCCTTTTCAATCTGTGTCATACAAATGTCAGCTACTTTACTCCTTTTCAAGACCATGTGAGAGAGGGAGGGAAGACGAAGATAATGATGGAGAGCAGAGAGTTAATGCTGTTTTTTATTTTTTTCATTTTTAATAAGAAGAATTAATAATTTAGTTACTAATTTTTAGGAAATAATAAAAACATAACTATGAGTATTTTTTTCACCCTTAGATCTAATACAAATCAATTATTCAAAAAAGTTATAACTTGAACTTATCTTTTATATATATATATATATATATATATATATGAGTCATTCTAACAAATGCTCTTAAAGTATTGGTTAACAATCTAGTTAAAAAAATTTTTTATGGGAAAAGAAAAAAAAAAGTAATTAATGTTTTAACAGCTTTTTTTATTTCCCATAAAAGTGATGTCAAAACTTTCTTAAAATAGATTGTTAACCAATACCTTAAGAGCATTCGTTAGAATTTTCATATATATATATATATATATATATATAAATGGGTTTAAGTTATACTTAATGTAACTTTTATAAATTTACACATTTTTTACACCATAAATTTATAAAAAATCTAACAGATAAAAAAACTTCATTAAATATTATTATTTTTTACCTTATTACTTAATTAATATTAACATTCTCTTCCCATTGTTTATTACTTTTTACCAAATAATATTCTCTTCAACACAATTTAACTAAAAAAAAATTGTAATTTATGTATTTATTATTATTTTTTTTTTGAGAAAGTACTTTATGTTTTTTTTTTTTTTTTTTTTATGGGAGTACTTTATGTATTTATTAGATTGTACTAGCAAATTTGAGCCCATCAACACAATCTAGTACTTTATGTATTTATTAGATTGTGTTGATAGGCTCAGATTTGCTAGTACAATTTAATAAAAAACAATTGTACAATTTAATAATGCTATTGACGTTATGACGCACTGATATGCAAAAACCCTACCATATATCAACGGTCAGCTTTTCCCACGTGTATGTTCTAAAAATCTCTCAATGTCTACCAGACCTGTGTGACTTCTTAAAATCAAATGAAGCAATAAGAAAACCGCATGTCTGATGTCTCTCCCACTGCTATAATCATGCACAGGAGGTCCTTTACAGGCAAAAGGTGCTCACCAAGCCTTGGAAACATAACAGTCACTTGGGTTCAAAAAATATATGCATTTAATTTTCCCAATTATTATATTATTATTTGTAAGAGACTATATATAGGTCTACCTTTCAATTACTTTTTAATCTCGCTGACCGCAGGAGTCCGTTGGTGGGCATCCTTGGTGAAAGGTGTTCTCGCAAAATGCGGGGTGACTCTCACACAGGCCGAAAACCTGGCGCCCTGTCCGGGGGCTAGCGTAACATAGCGAACCCCTCTTTTCCTTAACCAAAAAAAAAATACTTTTTGATGATATATGTGGTTTAATTGTTTAGTGTATGATAGGGGCCAAAATTGAAATTTAACTATGATCGTCAAACAATATAATTAGTAAGTACTGTTTTAAAACTATATATTTTATTAACATCTTAAATATAAAAAACTCAATTTAGGCCTATAAATCGAGTCTTAAAGACTTGATTTTCATGCTCTGATCAAGTCTGATTTGGCGCATTTTTTCATGTGGCATCTACTTGGAAATCGAGTTTCTAAGTCTCGATTTATATCTGAAACCAGCAGCACCACCACCATCGATCCTTCCTTTCTTTATTTAAAGAAAAAAAAAAAAAACACCAAGCTTGAAAGAAAACCGATTTCCCAAGTTTTCTCAGCCACCAAACAGAGCATCAGAACCAACCCACACTATAGAGATTTTTAAATTATCATCAACCCTAGAACCCAAGCCACAAGAAAACTGAAAACCCATCCGGAAGCCACAGATCTAAACCGCACCCCACCACCACCAAAGAACACCCTTTACAGCTTCTCATTAGAGAAGAAAGAGAGAGAAAAACTCACCAAGCAAAACACAAGAGAGGTTAAACCAAAAATTTTGAAAAAAAAAACAAAGTTACAGACCAAGAGCACCGACGACCCATGACGATTTGAATCCACGACGATCTAAACCTGACCCACGGCTAGCCACGAGCATTGACGGCCACCCACGCCCCACGACCATACATGGCCCACGCCGATCTGAAGCCACCCACTCCGATCTCGATCTTCGACTGACTACATGTTTCTGTTTCTAGTTCTTTTTTTTCTTTTTTCTTTTTTTTTTTTCTCATTATCTTCTCTGATGAGAAGGTGCTTCTGTTTCTGGTTTTTTTTTTTTCTCTCTCTTTCTTCTCTGATGAGAAGGTGTAAAGGGTGTGTTATACTTGGGATTTTTTTTAAATAACTATAAAATCCAAACTATATTATTAATTAGCCAAGGTTTGAAACTATTTAGGAAAGTAACAATTAGAGTCTAATAAACTCGATTTCACTGTAGCAAATTGAGTTTAAGAGACTCGATTTCTATGTGCCGACAATGCTGAGGTGGACAGAAGATCCACGTGGAACTCGTGTCTTTAAGACTCGTTTCCTGTTCATCGTCTTCTTCCTTACGTTCTTTTTTTTTTTTTTTTTTCATTTGCCGTCCCACTTCCTTCTTCCAAATCCCAACTCATACACCTTAAAAAAAATTGATTTCACACAAGCAAAATCAAATTTATCCAATATATAACATAAAAATTAATTTTGAAACTCAAATCAAAGTAAATTACCGCCATAGTTGTATTCTGATACTCCTTAAATAGTAAAACTGAAGGGAATCTACTAGAAAAATACTGTTTCCGCGACGAGTACATCGGAGTGGTCAGTGTGCGCTGCACGTTTTTGATCACGATAAGAGGACTGGTCCTGCTAGCTTTCGAAGCACAAGTCCTTGCTACCTTCTGCGGCAGGCGATAAACCCAGGGTTCCTGCATCACCTCGCCTTGGGCTGAAACCCTAGATTTGGTGTCGGACGAGCTGGAGTTTGGGGTTTTAGGGTTTTTAGAGAGCTTTGATGACGACAAGGGGTTTGAGATTGGGGATAGGGATTGGAAATTAGGGGATTTGATAGTGAGGGATTTGAAAGATTTGGAGGTGGAGTGAGAGGCGACAACGGAGTCGATTACGGCCAATAAATCGGCGTCGTCGAGGTCCCTGTCGTCGGCGACGGAGTGAGGAGCTATGGAGGCCATGTTTTTGGGTGCCGAGGCTTGGATTTTTTGAAGACTAAATTTGTGAGTGGAACGGCAGAAGAAGGAAAAAAAAAAAGAAAAGAAAAAAAAGAAAAGAAAAAGAACGAAGGAAGAAGGAAGAAGATGGTTAAATTGAGTCTTAAAGACTCGAGTTCCACGTAGATCCACCTCAGCTTTGCCAACACACAAAAATCGAGTCTCTTAAACTTAATTTGCTACAGTGAAATAGAGTTTGTTAGACTCGAATTGTTACTTTCCTAAATAGTTTCAAACCTTAGCTAACTAATAATATAGTTTGAGTTTTATAGTTATTTAAAAAAAATCCATTATACTTGTTTGGTTATAAATTGAGTCTTAGAGACGCGATTTTCAAGTGGACACCACGTGAAAAAAATGCCACATCAAGTCTGATCAGCACAAGAAAATCGAGTCTTTGATATTCGGTTTATAGGCCCAAAATCGAGTCTTTGAGACTTGAGATGTTAGTAAAATGTATACTTTTGAAACCGTGCCTACTAATTATATTGTTTAGAAAATGGGTTTAATTCCCAATTTTGGCTGTATGATAGGCTTAGATTTGAAATTATTTTTAAAGTTTATTTATTTATTTTAAGGAGCAAGTTGAAAGTCATTTGCTAACTCTTGTTTTGGGTAGTTTTGTGAAATTAATGAAAATGTGATTTATTTTCAATTTTTTTTGTTTGATTATGTTGAAGAAAATATTATTTGGTGGAAAGCAATAAATAAGGCGAGAGAGTATGCTAGTATTAATTAGGTAATAATGTGAAAAATAATAGTATTTAATGAGATTTTTTTTAATCGTTAGATCTCTTAGAAATTTACAGTGTAAACAAGGTGTAAGTTTATAAGAGTTACACTAACCCATCTCATATATATAATGTGTCATATTAACAGGTGCCCTTAAGACAATAGTTAACAATTCATTTTAGGAAAATTTTGACATCACTTTCATGGAGAATGGAAAAAACTGTCAAAACATTAATTGTTTTTTTTCCATAAAAATTTTTTTTAAATGAATTTTTAATTATAACTCTAAGAGCATCGGTTAGCATTTATCATAATTCTTTCCGCTTAATATAATTTTTTATTTTATTTTAATATAATTCTTATCAACCAAATATAAGATTGTTGTTTGGAAGACAAATTTTCCTACAACGTCATCAATATTAACAACTACTGTCAACCAGTCAACTGGCAGTTAGTAATAACAAATATATAACAGATATCGTTGAATTGAAACAAATGCTCACTCACAGGTTCTGGAAAGTATATATATAATATTGTTAGGGACACAATAATATCTCGAGTTGTTTCTGAATTTTTTATCCTATATCTCTTATCTTTCTTCGTAAAAGACTTTGAATTAGAGCGAGAAGATAGTCATAGAAGGTGGCGAAAGAACATTCAAAACCAGTGAAAAAACTATTATAAATTAGCAAATTAAAAATTAATGTACGTAGATATAATGTTCCCTGTAGAAGCATTTTTGCAGAAGCTGTTGTTGGGGTCGATCTGACGGCTAGGGTTCGTTTTGTTAGCCATGGAAATGTGGTGGCGATGGAGGAGGAGTTTAGAGATTAGAGACTAGTGAGAGTCAGAGACTATAGCTCGCTGGGAAAGGAGCAGAGGGAATGAAGTGAAAGTGTTGAGTTTTGACCTTAGAAAAAGGGTGCATTGTCCGAATCCGGGACGGGACTAGGATTTTGTGAATGGGGACTAAAATTAAAACAAATATAAAATTAATTTAATTTAATTGAGTCATACAAAAAAATATGTAGAGTTTTTTTTTGGTGGGGGTAATCATATTTCTTTTGTAAAGTCTAAATAAATTTAAGGGTAAAAGTCTACTATTTGAGAAGTTTTGGGGGGCCAACTATATATCTTTTGAATTATTATTATTATTATTTTAAATTAGGGGTAATTATATAATATTTGAGAAGTTTGGCCGGCCACCCGACCCTCCCCCCGCCCCTGCCCCCACTTCTCTAAGTGGTTTCGCCTCTTGTCCAAGTGTCTCTTATTTATTTATTAAGGAAGTGATATCTTAATTTTATCAGATTAATTTACTCTCTACTCATGAAATTGAGTGGAAACTCTATTAAATGATAGCAGGATAGATGAAGTTTGAAATCTTCAAATTTATGACATATCTTTTAAATCTATTGAGCCTATTGCCCAAATTGTCACCAAAGGAAACACACCTCATGTCTTTTTGTTATTTATTTATAAATTTAGTAATTACAATGGGAGGAGAGAGATTTTAAACCTTGCACACTTCCATTTGAAACACTAAAAAGTGTAAGCTGAACTATAGGCTTTTTGGCGACCTCATGTTTTTATTAAAGGTGCTACATAAGCCCAAGGATTGAATTTTTACCATATGTTAAAATTCTAATGTTATGATTTCACAAGAGCTTAGGTAAGCCATTGTTAAAAAATTTATGGGAAATTCTATGTAATTTGATTTACTACTATATTAAGGGCTTCATTAATAAGGGATTATGATTTTTTGGGAGTATTTTGGATAACTCTACTATAGAGGCCTTAAAATCATATTCATCCCATTTCAAATAATGGATTGAATTTTATCACATCGTTAATAATTCATATAATAAATATTTGATTATGAGTCCTAATGCGCACTTTTAAAAATAAAAATAGACATACCACTGGGCATCTTTGGTGCGATGGTCAATTCATAAGTATAAGTGCTTGTAAGGTATTGGGGTAAATGCCGAAGTTCAAGTCTCCAAAATGGAAACTTCACATACATATACACTTAAATTAGGATAGAATAGAAAATTTTAAAACTACTACAAATTTTACTACAAACTGTTTATAAACTGATGTGGTTATGAATATATGATTTTTTTTTTTTTTTGAAGAGGTTATGAATATATGATTAATGTCACATCAACAATATAATGAATAAATATTTAAATTATTTTTTGTGATTAGTGAAATCTCATTAATTTATTTATTATAAAATAAATATTTTTAATTTAAATAATTTGATAGTTATAAGTTATAACAAGAAAGTAATTTTTTTATGAGTAAAAGAAAGTAATTATTTGAATCTTAAATATCTCTCCTAGAAACAAATTAATTAGCTAAGTTACAAAACTCTTTAACTGTAAAATAAATAATTCAATTTATATTTCATGCATGATACCAAAAAACTTTAAAAGTCCACTCCCATTAAATTTTCCATCCCTATTGAGATTGTGTGCTATTATACTTTAAGGCAAAACTTAGGTACAGTACTTAGGTGCTGTTCTTTAGGTTCTTCTCTTAAAATTCTGTCATATGAATTTTTTCTAATAGGAAGAAAGTGTATTTTTTTAGTTAAGTAGCCACATGGCTGAATCTTAAGAGAGGAACCTAAAGAACAACATCTAAGGTACTGTAGCTAAGTTTTATCCTATACTTAAATATAATTAATACATGTGATGTTAGTGGCTCGACTCTAGTAATCGGCTAGTGGTAGTAGGGAATTGAATGGTAAGCCTGAGTTTTCGGGGAATAAAAAATGATAAAATTTAGTTACAAAATTGGTTGTATTATTAGAATACAACCTTACTCAATATTTTTTTATTGGAGATAAATTTTGACAAATTCACCGTTGAATTATATCTTGTTCTTATATCCTTCATACTTGCAAAATTCAAGAAAATTAAAGATTAATAACTATGTTATCAATAAATTGATTTGTAGGGATAAAAGTCTAAAGCCATGTAGTGGGCCTTAAGCTTTATCCAAAGGCGATGTATAGTCCGAGGAGAGGTAAATAAGCACGAAGGACCCCAGAGTGGAGCTTAATAAATATGAGAAGGGTGAAGACGATCCGAGGAGGGAAACCCTAAAAATATCTAAAGAAAAGCTGCTACCACCGCATTAAATACACAGCAACTATTCTTCTGGCTGCATTTATGTGAAGAAGACTTTTGAACAGTGTAGCCTTGGCTACCACGACTCACAAAAGGACAAAGAGGGTGTCTCATAGGATGTGCACTCAAATGAAGACTCAGGTGATCAACAAGTATAGGATTAAGATGATCTGGAAGGGACTATATAATGTGAAGAAATCTTTCATAGAGGTGAGAAAAAAAAAAAGAAAGAAAGAAAATGAAAAGAGAGAAACACTGTAGCTATCAGAAAACAAACTTTGTATTGAAATGAGGAGCAATATATAAAAATTGACTTCCTCGGACACATGCCGAGGACCTTTTCTTGGAGTTAAACTTTTTATTTCATTCTTCTTATGATCCAAACTCATCTTATTGATTGTCTAATTTAATCTAGCCCAGCTTTATTTACATATTCTCTACAAATTCATTGTTTTTAGGCTTTTTGGACTGATCCATCCATTTTTGGGTCGGTGCACCAAAACCGTTCCCATACATGATTAAATTGCAAGTTTTTGTAATTCAAAATTATGCATAAAATATAAGTTTATAGATTATATATTAAACAATATTTGATTGACACAAAGTTCGACATGTGTATTAAGAGCTTAGAACATGCAATTCAACAGTTAAATTTTCAAAATACGTAGTAATATTTATTTTATTGAGTAAGTTTGTAGCCTTAGGCTACAATCAGTTTTGTAACTAAACTTTATCTATTAAAAATTGTAGTGTTTGCACTTTGCATGGGAAACTTTTTTTTTCTTTTTAATAAAAAAATAATGTTTATATTATTATTATTATTACTATTATTATTATTATTATTATTATTATTATTATTATATTTGTGGACATGTTATAGGCTTTTAAATTTTAATTATGTTTAACCAAAAAAAAAAAAAAATAATTATGGGAATTGTTAACTGTCACACTAAGAGAAATTGTTTCATGTCATATTTTTGTCCACCTTTGTAATGTATGGAGCTGGCGGAACCAATTTTTTTAGTTCCATTTAATACTTTAGCCATTTTTTCAGAACTTCTCGTCAATTCATGCCAAACTTTTTTTAATTGGACTCTACAATAGTTCATCTTTAAAGAGTCCGTTAACATTTCCCTTTAATTATTATCAGATTAAAATATTAATTAATTTTTGGCGTAAATGAGATTTGAATTTTAAATATATTATTCAATAATAAATTTTTTTATCAATTAATCTAATTAGAATTTACAAATTTTAACGCATAATTGCACGTAGATTAATATAGTATTGTTGCATTAACGTGATATAATATATCATTACCAATATAATAAGGTACGGTCACTGTCGAGAAATTATATAGTCTTTTGATGGATCATGTCATCTGTCCACTATTCTACTAAAAAACTCTCACTTGGTTAAAATTGCTGAGTCAGTGTTTTAAAAAAATTTTCAACTTAGCAATTTTACTCAGCAATTTTAAATAGGTGTGAATTTTTTAATGAAATAGTAGACCATGTCACTTATCCACTAAGTAGATCTTATAATTTCTTGTCAGTGTCTATCCCCCTAATGCGTTTTTTGCTTTGCTTTCCTTTGTGCTTAATATATATAATAATCCTTATTAACCCAAAACAAAAACAAAAGTCGTTATTTGTAAGATTACCACGTTATATAATCACGCCCAAGACAATATAAGACAAAATTCCTGACAACGTCAATAACAACTACCGTCTACCTGTAACAACAAATATATTACTATTTATTACGGCAACCTTACGCGGCCGTTGAATTCAAACAATAATATTACGGCAACCTTACACAAAAATTTAATATTATGTAATCTAATCCCATACAATAATATATGTCTTGAGCTGTTTCAAGCATTGGACCCCTCTGAATTTTTATTTATTTTTTCTCGTCTCTTCTCTCTTTCTTCATAAAAATAAGTCATAGAAGGTGGCGAAAGAACATTCAAAACCAGTGAAAAACTATGAAATTCAGCAAATCACAAAATAAACGTACCAAAATATACAATTTTCTTCCTGTGATTTTTTTTAGTTAAATTAGATGAAGCAGTTGAGATGGTAAATCATTAAACCAAACTTAAGCTTTGTAGGTATATAGCTTGATCAATAGTGCAAGGATATCAGAAAACAAAGGAAGTGAAAATGTATAGAATTGGAAGTAGTATTTTTCATACCTGTTAGGATTTGAGATGACCATTTTTTATATTTGAATTGGAAAGTGAACCAAATCCATATTCTATATTTCTATTTATTACAGAGTTATTTTTTAACCATTATTGTTGGTGTCGAGGAAATCTAGAGAGGATAAATGGATTAATGGATATGAATTATCTCTTTCCATATATGTGGAATTTTGACTTTGTCACATTTTGGCGAACTTTTGGATGCCTCGATGAACTACCAAATTTTTTTTTTGAGAGAGTTTCAACCTATGACGTCTGCTCCTGATGATAGCTCTATATCATCAGACCAAGACATCAACCAGTTTTTTGGTGTAGACAGGGATTGAACCTTAGATCTCTTATACAACCATCAAAAACTTACCAGTTGAGCTAACTGGAATCCACATGACTGAACTACCAATTAATTGGTAGAGTTGTCACTTGCCAACATGAAGTAAGAATATAGTAGTTAATACCTTATGGATTTTTATTGATTTACAGTTTGTATTATATTAGAGTTTTACACATACATATAATTTTTTTCTTTATATTTTTTAACTTAATTTTTGTAAAATGTTTAAGAATAGCTTCGATATTTGATGGAGTGATACCTATGTACAAAGGAATATGCCCCTGGATTTGGTTAACTCCTACTTCATTATTAATGAAGAAAGATTGAATATTGAGGAAGAAATCATACCAAACAACCTATTTGAACTCAAAAAAAAAAAAAAAAAAAATCGGTTAATTGGCCAAAAAAGTCGGAATAATCACACCCAAGTTATTATATATAATATGTAGAAAAGACTTTTATAAAGGATAAAATTCAGAAAAAGGTCGAAATGTGAGGTATTTCATATCAGTTTAATGTTATCAATAGTAAAAGATCGAGGCTTTGACAAGGTGCCAGGCATTATAGGGATTTTTCTAACCAAAAGGTTGCCAACCCAAGATGGGGATGATGGAGCTGAACTCATTGCTTAGGTATCCGCTCAGGAAAATGCACATTTATAAGAAGGTAGAGATGAACAATTTTTCTAGGAACTTTCAGGAGCAATTTAATGCATTCGTACCTAATCTATTCCAAAAGGAGTGCCCATTAATTCATTGTTAACCTGCCTATGCACATGAAATATTCCACAAGGGTACTAATTGTTTATTAAAGAATTTATTTCTAATTTATTTATAAGTAAATAATACTATGTACAACAACATTATTTTGTAGTTAGAAATTTCTTCCACTATAAAACATATAAACCAGTGAGGGAAGAATACGTGAGTACTGAACCAATTAAACAACATTCAATGATAGAATCTAATAATGTCTTTGAAACCATAAGAAATATGTCATATCACTGCAGGTTTATATGTTGAATGTTATCCTAACTTATTCTATACTCACATATGACTCAATTAAACAACATTCAATGATAGAATCTAATAATGTCTTTGAAACCATAAGAAATATGTCATATCACTGCAGGTTTATATGTTGAATGTTATCCTAACTTATTCTATACTCACATATGACTCATATGTGAGTAGCAAGGATAACATTCAACATTTCTCCCTCAAGAGTCAAGAATCATGTTTCTTTGGCTTTGGGACCGCTAGAAGTGCTGGTCTTTGGTTCAATCCAAAGAGATGCACCTGGATTCTAGAGCTAGTTATCCAAGCTCGGATTGGAGGGTTTTTTTTCAACCCGTGAAATAATTCTCAAAATACCAATATGAAGCAAAATAAACTAGCTAGTTTATTTAAATAAACAAACTATAGTAAAATAAGTGTAATAATATATATATATATATATATATATTTATATATCTGGTTGGATGATTGGATCAGATGGTTTAAAAAAACTATTAACCTCGAACTCAACTCAACCCAAAGATTAATTTTTTTTTTCTTTCAAACTCAATCTATCAATCTATGGAAACCAACCCAAAACATTGTGTTGGGTCGTGTTGGATAGGTTTTGTTGTGTTGGTAGGTTGGATAGGACGGTTTTTTCAACCCGTGAAATAATTCTCAAAAAAATACCTATATGAAGCAAAATAAACTAGTGAAATAATTGTAATAAAATATATTTATATGTATGTTTGTGCGGATTGGAACAGATGGTTTGAAAAAACTATTATCCTAAACTCAACACAATCCAAGATTAAGGTCTATTTACGATCCGCTTATTTTGCTGAAACTAAAAACTTTTAATTGAAAATACTGTAGATAAAGATGTACAGTGAAACTCATAAATAGTACCAAAAAGTGTAGTGATGTCTATAAATAGTAAGAAAATAAGCTGAATAGTAAAATAAACTGGCTTTTTAATTTGGAGCCAAAGGCACATGGGTCCAAATTAAAAAGCCAGTTCATTTTACTACTCAGCTTATTTTTGTTACTATTCATGAGTTTCATTGCACTTTTTGATACTATTCATAGGTTACACTGTACTATTTCATTTAACTTTTACCTTTATCTACTGTACTTTCAGGAAAAAGTTTTCAGTTTCAGTAAAATAAGCGGATCTCAAGCAAAACCTAAAATTATTATTTTTAACCCATTCTATCAATCTATGGAAACCAACCCAACACATTGGGTTGAGTTGTGTCAGATAGATTTTGCCGTGTTGGTAGTAGCAATGTTATGGATACCGTTTTAGAGGCCATTCTGGTTTGATTATTGAAAATGAATGTTTCGGTATCAACTTATTTCGGCGTATCGTTTTAGAATTATTGTAAATGAATATATTTATATATATAATTCAAAAATTCAGCAAAATAAAAAAAATAAGTATATATATATTATAAAATTCAAAAATTTAACAAAATAAAAAAAAAAAGTTAGTATTTTTAATGCAATTATAAAACTTGTTATCTTGAAACAATCTAATCAATTCACTTTTAAACTATTATTACTTTATTTAAATTACCAATTACTTCTTCATGTTTTGTTTTAAAGAGAAACCAACTACTTCTTTTAATGCAATGCAGAAGGCCGGGCAGTGAATTTCGGCTATCACACTGCCCAACCCAATTACAATTTCCAACATTTTTATTTTTATTACTCTTTTTTGTTCTCACTTCTCACCCGTGGATTCACTTTCCTATCATTTTTTTTTTTTTTTTTTCTGTTGCATTTTCTCACCCACACATGTCTATAGTCTCTGACTCCTCTTGATTTCTACACTTCTTTCTTTTAAATTTTTTCCCATCTTTATTTTCACTTCTGTCATTTTATGTTTTGGGACTTTTGTCTTCCCTTTGTCTGCGTCTTCTTCAAGCCCAGAACCAGTAGACTACCACCTCTTCTCCACTTGTCAACTTTAGTTCTCTCACAGTGGTGTTTTGTTTTTCTGCTGGTTGTAGTTGCATTGGTACGTTCGTTCATTTCTTTTCTTTCTTCTTCTTTATTATTATTATTTTTTTGGAGGTAGATTCAACTCATTCAAGTCCAAAAGAAAAAAAAAAAAGAACCGAAACAATATCTACAAGGCCCAAATTATATCTAATTGGCTGCACTCCTAAGAGACCATGCTAGAAATCCAAAGCCTTATCATATGGGCCCAAAGTTTGGACTTCCGGGTTCCCGGCCCGGTTTTAAAACAACCATTAACGCAGACACAAACAGAGGTAGCAGCAAGGGTTTAACGTTTCTTGCACTTTGTTCCTTGGTTTTTGGTGCAGGGGTTTGTTACTTTTTGTTTGTGAGAGACAACGCAGATTTTATCAAAAGGATGCCTCGTACAACCACATTAGAGTGCCCTGGTTGCCCTTCACTTCGAGCTCTAACCTTCGACGCACTTGGTCTCATCAAAGGTGAATTTTTTTCTTTACACCCTTTTGTAAAACAGCTTGTCTTTTGGGTTTTATAGGCTTTATTTTGTATTTATATATCTGGGTTTTTGATGCTTTGCTTGGTGTTTATGTTTTTTTTTTTTTTTGGGTAATAGTTATTGAAGCTAAGGTTAGTCAAGGAGGGGCTCCTAGAGTGGTGGAGAGGTGGGGTGAGCTGGACTCATCAAAATGTGTGCTTGCTGCTTCTATCAATGACCGTAAAGATGACCCGGTATGTGTTGGGTGTTACAAGTTGTTTGAGTTTATTGAATTTTGAATTTCAAGCATCTGTGTTGTTGTTGGCAATATGTTTCAATTTTTTTGTTAAGTGTTTGGTTTTGGTTCCGATTGTTAGTTTAGTATGGTTTGTTGAAGTTTCCATGTCCTATGGGTTAAATGTAGAATTGGGTGTACAGGATTTTGTGTAGAAATGAATATTGCATTTGTAAGCATCTTTATCTTGGTACTTGGTAGCATGTTTTGATTTCAGTTGGTTTTCTTTTGCTGTTGGCGCATTCAGTTTGAATGCTTGTTATGCAGCTATTGGAGTTTAATTAATGTTGCCCCAAGGGTAGTAGAATTCATTGGGTGTCACGCCTCATGAAGAGGTGGTCACTAGTTTGAATCTGCTGTTCACCATCTTCTTGGGGCCAACACTCATTTTAAATAAAGCATTAGTATAACAAATAATATGAGCCTTTGCAGTTTGAGTTAAATTTTGCAATGGGTATTACGAATTGAGTTTGTTATTGTTAAGTTTGTGACATCAGGCATTGTACTTAATTGCCATTGTATGTTCTGTTTGTTTTCTGAAGAAGTAAGAGGCAACTTATATGTATCATCCTTAAGAGAAACATGTTCTAATATTGGTTGCAACCGGTTGATTGGATGCTCTAGTCATTCCCTTGCATATATCTGGTGATAATGCATAATGGCTTGCTTGCCAAAGAGCAGCTTGCAAGTTTCACTTATTGCCTAAATAGAAGCTTTTAGCTTGAACTAGGACAATTTATCCTTTTGTTTTACATATGTGTATGAATTCAGATATTCTATCAATCTTTTTTTAAAAATGTAACTAAGGCCCTCAAATCCTTTATTTTGTAGAAGAGCCTTTTTTTTTTTTTTTAAGAATTATTTTTCTTTTTCTCTTGCAGTTATTAGCAGTGGCAAGAAAAACTGGTATGGTGAGTTACCCTATGTGACTTATGAATATCTGGCTAAATGTTTCAGTTTTCAATTTTGACTGTTAGTTATGGGCTTATTGAAGATCCTGTTCAATATTTGTGCTCTTAATGTATACTACAGATTGAGGTTCTCAGTGCAATTAATGGGGATATTCGTTTCACGGTTTCTAATGCTAATGAGGATGGCCCTAGACCTGAAGATGATGCTGTTGTTGGGTTGCATTTATTTGCTGGACAGAAATTGGAGTTGACATCCAGGTACTGCAATATTGTTGCTTTCTAGGCTTTGCCGCCTGATTCCATCATAGGTGCTTACATCTTTGATTTCCAGCTGCATTCTTCCCATATGCATACAACTTCTGATCTTTGAATTTATTGTTAAATTCTAGGTCTTGTACTTTGCTTACTTGTACAACAAAAGGAAACACAAGCATGAGGTCCATTGAAGTTACTGATTCCCCTGCAGGTTCTGCCTCTATTGGTTCATCAAACACATGGAGTGTATGCGGTTCTGGAAATATCTTATGTACTAAAGTGGATGGAAGTGAAAAATATGCTATATTTGGAGGGTGAGTGCACTCAAGATTCACAATTAGAATTTATAAGCTTGAGAATTAAGTCAATTGTCATTCCGTAGTGGGATTTTATGGTGTGTACTAGCTTATTCATATATGAATGATGGTTTTCTTGTTTTCCATCTCAGAAAGGGTGTTGAAATGAACATGTGGGATCTTGACAACTGTACTAAAATCTGGGCTGCCAAATCTGTGAGCCTTTCCTTTATCTGCTAAATCTTGAAAGAAATTCACAAATTAATTTCCTTTAACATGCATTTTTTCCTTGCATTTATTTAATAGCTTCTACCCTATGCAGCCTCCTAAGAACAGTCTTGATATTTTTACCCCAACTTGGTTTACATCATCAACATTCCTGAGTAAGGATGATCACCGCAAAATTGTGGCTGGCACCAACAGCCATCAGGTAATCTTTCATTGCAAATTCTTCTTTCATTTTGGAATGAATAACTGGATATTAGTAACGTCTGGGAATGCAACATTCTTACGGATTTTTTTTCTCACTTCCTACTGTCCTTTGAGCATGTGTTGCTTGATGCTGACTGGAATTGGGGCTTTTTTGTCTACTTGAATTCTCTGCAATTGAGATATCATCAGATGTTATGTCACGACATGTTCTACATGTTATTGATCATGAGCCATTAAACTAACAATGACTAATAATACACCTAGGATGAAATTTTAAAATTTTTCTTCTTTCAATTGTATCCTTGGTTAGTTTTATGATATACAAGTTATTATTATTTACTTTAAAAAAAAAATATTTAATTTCTTATTTTTTATAGAACTTGGAATGCTTTCTTGTCATTTTGTCTTTGCTGGTTTCTTGGAGGAACCACAATTTCTTTATTACCTTATCTCTAGTAGCTCTATTTGTAATCGTAATCATCCAACCACTCAAAAACTTTTCAATTTTTTTTTTTTTTTAACAGGTTCGCCTCTATGATATTTCTGCTCAACGAAGACCTGTTATCTCATTTGATTTTCGGGAGACACCTATCAAATCAGTAACTGAAGATTTGGATGGCTATACAGTCTATGTAGGGAATGGGTCTGGTGACCTTGCTTCTTTTGACATGCGCACAGGTGAACTGTATTTCCATCATGTTGTCACATATTTGATATTCTATTTGTGTGGAAGTCTGGAAGATACATTTAACATTCTCTCTCTTGTAGTGTATTCTGGTAGTGTAAGTGTTCTTTTTATTTACTTAATTAGTTTTCTTCAGTAGAAAGCCTTTGGTTATTAAAAAGAAAAATGGAAAAAAGAAAAGAGCATTGCTTTCCTTTGGTACTGTCTGGCTAATTTAGATTGGCAATTATCATTTAAGGTGATCAAGTCTTATATGCGGGGTTCCTCTATGTTCCTGTGTGAGCGGGCGTGCAGGCACGTGGGTACATTCATATATATTGCTAAATGCTGGCTCCACCATGTATATTCGGGTGGGGATATACAAACCGATAGACATGCCCTTTTGCTTGTGTTGATCTGTGGAAAATGTTTTTCTTATGCAAGTTTTAGATCCAAAAGATGAGGCATATAATACTTACGAAGTATATGATGGTTTTCTTTTGGCTTCATTTCAATTGTTTGCTTCAAGTTACATGCATCAAAATTTTTGTGTCAAGGGGTCATATCTGGAAAGAACTTGATCACTACAGGAAAACACCTAATTCAGCATCAAAATTTTAATGCAATAGAGCTCAAGCCTTTTGTAGAAATTAAAATTTTTTCAAAGTAAATTGTTAATGCACAATTGATTGGCATATGACGTTTAATGTCTGAACATAGGTCCTTTGCAAGTACTGAAGGTATTCAAGGGTATTATTCATTTTTAACTCTGAAAATTGAACCTGTCTTACTCCAAGGTCTACTTAGGATTATTGGTAACTGTTACATATTTTTGGATTGAGGTTAATTGAGTTGCATTAAACTGGATGTGAAAATTGATTTATGATGTTGCTAATGTTATTCTTGCATTTAATTCATATTTTTTGAACGATTTGAGATTTTTCTCTCTTGTAACTCCATAAATGATGAAAGTATCTTTTTACAGGAAAATTATTGGGGTGCTTTTTGGGCAAATGTTCTGGAAGCATCAGATCTATAGCCAGGCACCCAGAACTTCCAGTGATAGCATCTTGTGGTGAGTATGTTGTATTGTTTTACCTTTATGTTAATTTGCATTGGAACTCATATTGACATGCATACATACTCTCAAAACACCATTTGCACATGCACATGCACATGCACACACACGCACACAGACACACACACATGCACATCAAGAGAGGTTGGTCTGTAGTCTGTGTTTTGTATTGTGTGTGCGTACCCTCTTTTTCTTTTTTCTTTTTTAGTTAGGGTGGTCTTTTAGTCTGGAGAAGTGGGAAAGAAAAGGAGGAAATGTTCATCTTAGTTTATGCTCAATCACTTGCTATATTACCTACTAAGCAATGGCAACCTTTTATTCTCGTATTATTTTTTTTTCCCGAAAGTCATTTCCTGTATTAATATTCTAATTAAAAGAAGGGTGTGTGCAGTTAGCACTTCATGTGTGGGTTCACTTCATTTTATCGAATCATCCTTTAACCTTTTGTGGCTAAAGTTTATTTGTCTTGGGACCAAATTTTCTTGACCATCAAAACTGAGAACTTGACTAATTTCTAGGACTGGACAGTTATCTACGCTTATGGGATATAAAGACTCGGCAACTTCTGTCTGCGGTATGTTCTTATACTTTATGATTATGAAGAGTTGTTAGAATTTCTTGCTGAAAATCAGGGCTGAAAATATGTGCTAGTTTTAAACTCTTATATTTATTTTTTGCCCTTACTAGAGTTACATTTTTGTAGCTTGTTGCTCATTGTTTCAGCATCTCAAATTTTCTTACCTAATGCTCAAAACTCTTTGTTCTACCTTGAGGGAAAGAACAAATTTAGGCTGTGATAGAGAAGAGTGATATAGCTTTTTTGCATTCAAAGCTAAAAACTTCTTGTTCTAACCATTTGATCTTTTTTTATTTTATTAAAAGGAATCAGTAAATCCATTTCTAAGGGTTTAGCAATTTCGTTGGATATTATGTTAATGAAAAATGAAGTTGTTTTCTGCTTTCATTGATAGACTCAAATTATTGCAGCTACCATTCATTTGAATATTGTATTAAGTGAGATGCTGCCATCAGCCCATTACTTTGACTCTTACTAAAGGGACATTAGTAATCTGCATGTGATAAATCCAAAGCAAGATGGTCAATTAACACGATGGCATAATGTTGAAAACATTGAGCAAAAAGGTTTAATGGTGAATGTATAAATTTAAGTGCATTAATCTTATGCATGGTGCACTCGTATACTTGGCTGTAAAGGTCTGCTTAAGGCATGGTGCACTTAAACTTTTGTCTGGAAAGGCCTGCTTTCCAATTGAAGCCTAAGCATTCCTAAAATGTACTGAATCTTGGTCCAGAAGCCTCGTGACTGCCCCTTATTCGGACCTATGTATTGCTTTGAGTTTCATTGTTTGAATCTGTGGCCCTGACACCTGTAAGGCTGACACTTTTACAGAGCTCATCCATGGATTGTAGATAGTCTTTTCATTTATGATTTTATAAGCTAACACACTATGCTGCATAAATTTCCATCATCTTATTTTATTGTCTTCATCGTGTAGGTTTTCCTGAAGCAGCATCTTACAAATGTTGTATTTGACTCCAATTTTGCTGATGAAGGTTAATTTTCTGTTTTTGTCTTGTCCGTTGTGGACCAAGCAAATAGTATTGTTTCTTGTACTGTGATTATTCTATTCATGGCATGTTGTTACATTTCGTGAACAAGGAATGATTGGGGGGACAGGTACCAGTAATGTAGTCTAAGTTTGAAGCAATTTATTGCTCATATGATATGAGTGATAATTCTAACACTGGGCTAGAGCTAATGAGCTTTAGCTCAAATGACACATGCTCCTCCCTCATTAATGGGATGGAGGGTAAGGTAGTGAGTTCACGAGATGTGTATAGCTTACCAATGAGGAAAGGTCTTATCACTTTGCCTCCACCCGGGATGCCTCTGCAATAAGGGAGAGTGCCTGGATAACTGTAAACCCAGAAATCTTTGATGCACCTCCTATCTGAGGCATTTTGAGATTTTCTTGATACCTGCTCAGTGGGGGTATGTAGGCATCCTGGGTTTACCCCTCAGTGGTGGTCCCACTGGCCCATACCTTGAGGGGGTTCCTTGTCATAAAATTAAAAAGAAAAACAAAAGGTCTTATCACTTGATAATGAAGTCACTAAAAAACAATGCAAAAAGTTGGGTCATCGTTGAAAGCGGTTATATAAGGCGGAACTTATATTTTTGAAAGAAAACTTTAAGCCCAACAACTAGCCAAACTTTGTTTCACCTCTTTCTGGATTGGTTGATTTGATGTTATAACTTTGGATCCATTCTTTATGCTTAAACTCAGGGATCTCTTAGGATATTGGAGTCTGTCTTTATCCTCAAACTACTAATAAGTAAACAACTCCTAATGGCCTAGGATTGAAGACTAGATCGATCCTATACTCCTGGTATTTTTTTTCTCTGCAATGTAAAATGATGAAAATATTTTATTTTTCATTGAGGTCTCTATGCTACACACAATTTTTAGGCTAAATCCAATTTAGTCCCTTGACTTTTACTTCAGTTGTCATTTAGTTCTTAAGATTTATTTTTATTATTTTAGTCCCTCACTATGTCAAAATGAGTCAATCTGGTACTTCTGTGTTAATTTTTGTTCCTAACTTGTACTCATCAAATGACAAGATCTATTAAACGGAGCAACTTATTAATGTTTTCAGTTAAAATTTGAATGAAGAAAAAATAATATTAAAATGTAGTTATTTAGTAACAAATTTGGATGAAAGGACTAGATTGACAAAAATTAAAGCTTAGGGACTAATTTGACAAATGAAATATAAGTAGTGGACTAAATTTAATTTTAGGCCAATTTTATTTAAAAAGGGTTTTAAGGGGATCAAATATGCTTAAAATTTGATAGGGATGTATGAGATCTGACTCCAGTTTTTGAAGTTGCTCGACCCTGAAGTTTGGTACACTTTAGTTTATATGATGGTTACCTTAATTGTTCCTCTTATGCAAAGCTAGTTATATAATATTATAATGTCAACATTAATCCACACCTACTAATTATACATTCCTCATTCTTATGAGCAGAAGTTAAACCTTCTGTAGCAGCAGATCTACCTCTGAATGCTGAACAAATTGCTAATGAGACTGAAATTAGAGACGAGGAAGAAACACTTCCTGTGAAAAGAAAAAAGGCATCAAAAGAAGATGAAAGAAGGAAGAAGAAAAAGGCAACGAAAGAAATTGAAAGAAACAAGGTCAAGGAGGCATCAAATGAAAACAATGGAAGTGAAAAGAAGGCATGGAAAGAAAACGAGGGAAGCAAGAAGTTAAAACCCAAGAAAAGCAAAAGATCAAAATGTGAGATTCATGATGAATCATGATTCAGATTTATTACATGAGCATGCTTGTGTGTACAATCCAAAGCGTTGGAGTCAAATGTTGACATGCATTATGACTAAGAAGGTATGGTGAAAGAAGCCAAAGATTGGAGTGCAGTTGCTGAGTGTCCTATTTTTGCAGGAAGAAAGACATTAGGAGTACAGGAAGCCTTCATGTATCATTAACGTAAGGGCTTATGTTTTTGTTATTTATTCTGCTAGGAGGTGAGACTAAGAAGCAAGTATATGACCATATTGTAGCAAAATGACAATGTTAATTTATTCGGTTTGTGGACTTGTTTTTCTTTTATTCCTGACTAGCATGGGAAAGTCCAGAAAAGAAGTTTCGTTTTCTTTTGTTTTGAAAGAGATAGTTATGCTTAATCAGCGACTGGTTAACACAAATTAACATGAGGATAATGAATTAATGGACGAAGTTAATGCTTCATTTTGATTGAATTTAAACAATGACTTATCCTCTTGCTTATTAATGCCCACCATCCAAATTTCTTTGCTTACTACTAAACTTATTGAAGCAACTGAGTGTGAATTTAAGGGTGGTTGGTGATGTATTGTGCCCGGAGCTGGAAATGGATATCCAATACACTATACTATGCCTGCCTACGTGATGCATAGGTTTTCCTTTAGGACATTTTCCATTACCATTGTATTCACGTTGATAATCTGCTAAATGCCAATGGTAGGAGAAAGTATCTCATGTATTGAGCGCATGAAACCTGTCTCATTGACAAGTGAGCCCCAGAGAGACAAAGGCCTCATGCACTTGGTGCGTACAATACTTTTGCCAATGGTGGATATCTTGATAAATAGGAGCTCTCTGGTATGTCTGCAAATTGAATCTTCTAAACTTCTGTCGCGATTGACTTGTCAATAAAAAAAACATCCGTCTCGATTGGTTGCTAACAGGGTTAAAAATGTGCAATAAGCATTCACTTTGGTTTAACCAAAATTTTCTATAATATAGACTATAGAATTAGACCCGTACCTTTAGCATTCCAGTTAACCACTTTTTAAAACACCCTACATCCAATCTTCTATTCCATTTAAATATTCTTTATTCATTTATGTTCTTATTATTTTCTTAATCCAAATTGGAGGGGCAATATATGAATTATTACCACAACATTTTACCTCATCAGGCATTTACAAAATACCACAAAGAGAACACCCCTGCCTGAAACTAAAACTACAAAGTTCTTCAATATGCCAAAATCCCCCCAAACTTGCCAAGTTTGTCCCCAACAAAATATCCCCCTCTTAAGATCATTTATTGAAATCAGTTACTGCATGCACATTGTGGGGAAAAGAAAGGTCGCTGATGATCAGAGGATTCACTTTCCACAGATTTTGGCTTCACCATCTTGAAGTTTGTTAGGATTGACTTCAGGTGTGGAACCTTGCTTTCGGGTAAGAGTGAAGAACAAGCAATTAACCACAGCACTTTGGATGCATAGCATCTAGAATAGTTTCCTTGCTAATGTGGAAATCAATCTTACATTTATTTGAATAACGTGATTGCTGCATCACCAATTACAAATTTAGAGCTCTTACTCTTATGAGGTTTGTCAACTTCCACATTTTAATTATGGAAAACATCAGTGCAAATAAAGATAAAAAAGGTATGATTTACTGAACAGTCAACTGCCCAGCTATGCTACAATAGCAGTACAAGCGCAAGAGTATGTTGCATCAAATAATAATACAAACAGAAAGCAAAGCGGGGGAGAAAACGATGGCAGCATCAAATTACTGAGATGTAGATTCCTCTTTCTTCTGTGACAAGTACCTATCAAAAAGAAAGCACACAAAATATCAATTTTGGAGATACTGAATTGAATATTTTCACGTGTAGAAGGGTGTAAAAACAGTGTTTACCATCAGATTAACTTAATACAAGAAAAGTGCTGGAAAAAGTAAACTATTGAAAGGAACTCTGTCCTCAATCTCGTTATACATGCATATAAGCATATAATTAAGTCATGCTATATATGAAGGGTTGTGTTAACGGGCACCGTGCGGTGCCCGTTAACCACAAAATTTTTTTCCTTCTTTCTGATAAATTTTTGTCTTCTTTTGCCATTCATACCATTTTTCAGATTTACAGGTACTATTTCTGGCCTTTTTTTTTTGTCCTTTCTGCCCTTAACCAGCACCAGGCGGTGCTGGTTAACATTCTCCATATATGAATACTACGTACAATTCAAGCTGTCCCTGAGCATGCCAGGAGCCTGATGGCTTAATGGTACTGTCTAGTCTCCTAAACAGGGAGAACCTAGTTTTGACTTCCCCTACCCCATTTTATTAAGCCAAAAATAAATAAAATAAAAACACCCTGTCCCAGGGCCCAGCACAAAGTGGTGGATGAGGCTGGGATATGTCTCAAACTCTCAGATTCAAATTTCACCAATCAAGATTATTTTAAAAATATTTGTATGATGAAAGGGCCTTGTAATGCTTTTAAGAGGAAGGTCATATCAATGCCCATATCTTTTGGAATGTTCAAGAAAATGCAAAGCAATTGAAAATTTGAAATCCCCATCAAGGCATCAACTGCCACTGATACTAGATAGTGCTGATTCTGATGAAATTTCTTTTATATAAGCAAGTATAAGGTATTATATGTAACTCAGAAAAAGAATAGAACAAAGGCACCACTATGATTTTATTCAATCTTTTCCTTTATGGGCCACCATAATGAAACCAAATTCCAAACAGTCTCTCTTAAGCTATCAAATGAATGGTGACTTGATGCCAGCAGGTTAAGCAGACCCTGGGTCCTCATTTATAAAATAAGTAGTATATTTATCTTATTCGATCCACATTCAGAATATATCCATTTATACCAAGAACTTATATAACATGGGAAAAACATCTTTCTCAAACACCCCTTGGTGAGACAGAATTATATCAGAGAAACAGCGGTAGTCCAACTTTAATCACAACTCAGTAAAACTTACCCTTGGCCCTTTGCCCATCTTGAGAGTTGATAGAGTTGAACGGTCTCATTTGAGACATGGCATGCTAGAAGTAGATAGTTGCGAGGCTGTACCATCCATGCAAATCTCATGAAAAGTGCCGAGTAGATACACATCGCTACAAGCACCAACATTAAATGTGACAACAAAGTCTAGACCATAACAAAAAAAAAAAAAAAAAAAAACCGACAAAAACGCAAACTCTTTCCTAAAAACAGGCATGTTCAACCTCCTGTCATGTTGCCGGAAATCAATTCTGGAGGTTTATTCATATCCGCCAACCCCTGTCAAATCCACATAACATAGCATTTCAGATGACCATCTGTGTATTCTAATCACACAACTATTAATAATTCAATTGATTAAATGAACACATGAACATTCATTTGAATTGCTGCATACTCTAAAACCCATTTGGCGAAAAATTCAATCTTGATCATATCATCAGCTGAACAAACAAAAAATTCAATATCTAAACTTAACAAAAAAACCACAGAATCAAGGAGTCAAGGACATACAGCAGCAACGAAACCCCAATTAGCAACAGGTCCCCAAAAATGAGTTGTTTTTGGACCAACGGGACTGTTCAAGAATGCTCGGAACGAAGCCATGTATGACCAAACCCTGCTTCAAATAGCACTCAAACAGTCAAAAATTTTAAAAAAGTCAACAACCCAACATTGATAACTATCAAAATTTTACAAAGAATGACAAAAATTCAATACCCAATAGCATAATTTTTTTTTTCCTGGTTTTCAAATTTAAGCACCATTTTACACGTTAATTTAGCTTGAAACCAGAACTTTTTCTACAAATGTAACAATCTAAAGTACTAAAAAATGAAATGAAATTTAGGGAAAACTACAAAATAAGAATCTTTCAAATAAATTAGAGCTGGGAAGTTATCTAAGATGCTAAATTTAGAGATTTAATACAAAATAATTGAAAAAAAAAAATTAGAGAAATTAGATTAAGATTGAGCTCCATTTACCTAAGACCCTAATTTCCAGAGTATACACAATTAACAGTTCGATGATGATTATGATAAATTGATGATGTGTGTGTATGAGAGATACCTGAGAAATCGCCGGGGAAAGAAGTGAGATCGGCGATTGGGTACAGAGAGAGAGAGAGAGAGAGAGAGAGAGACAGAGACAGAGAGAGTTAGGGTATTAAGGTAAAACGAATGTAAGACTCTTCTTGGATCTAATATTAATGAGAGACAGAGGTTTTGCCTTTGCCCAATCATGTGAAGCCATGTGGATATTTGTTTTTTTGTTTTTTGTTTTTATAACCACGTGCTATTTGCTGATATGAATATATCGGTAAAGATCAAGTTTTTCTATCAAAAAAAAAAAAAAAAAAAAGAAAAAGAAAAAAGAAGTAAAGATCAAGTTTTCTCCAGTCATATAGTGCATAAGGTTTTTTTTTTTTTTTTTTTTTTTTTTTTTTTTAAGAATAAGGTAGTATAAGTTTTTTGATGAATGAATAATATAGTAGAAGTTGGGTCTAATTTCTACTCAAAAAAAAAAAGAGTTTTTTTTTTAGGGACAAAAAAGAAAAAGAAAAAGAAAAGAGTTGGGTCTTAATTGTGTGCATTCATATATTTGCTTTCGCTGTAATTCATAGAAAAATAAAACATATTAGTTGCTATATGAGTGATTTTTTTTTTTAATTTTTAAAATTTATAGTACATTAATAGTTGGGATTTGGATTCTGAATGTTTATATGCTAAATAATTGAACAATAAAACTCTTTAAAAATGTATTTTTTTTAATATATACTTTTGGAGCAACAAAACACCAGCTATAAAATGTAGAAGATAAAAAAGAATTAAGTGCTATATCTAAGGAAGCATAACAACAAATTTATTGTCTTAATATAAGTATATTAGGGTTTATTGACTTATTCTTCCTAACATATATCCAAATACTCAATATTAGGGATTGTGTTTTTCCTAACATATAGTCATTGTGAATATTTTATTAGCAATAAAATTTCTTCCAGTTTCATTAAAAAAACAAAAAGCCTTATAAATTGTTGCTTAGACTTTAAACCAAAAAAGAAATAGAAAAAGAATTTTGCTTTATGATGTGAGTGATGTACTAACTCAAATTATATTAATTATCATGTCAATTTGTAAATCTTTTATACTAAAATTGGTGTTGCTTTTAACATTTTTCTATTTTATATACAATCTACTTGCTACGTGAAATGAATTGCACAAATAAATATTCCTTGAAACTTGTTTGGAGGAATTTCCTCCAATCCACTACAAGGCAATTCATAAACCATTTATATTTATATTTAAACAAGTTATATGACTAATTTAAATGATCATATGACTAAAAGTATACATGAATAATCATTTCAATTGCATCTAGGGGTGTTCACCAAACCGCAAAAATAGCATTAAAACCTTTAGCAAAATTGCATAACCGCACCGCACCACAAGTAATAGTGCACAGCACCGCACTCTCTCTATATATTAATATATTTATTTATTTATTTTTAATATTAAATATATATTATTGGTAGTTTAATAACCCTGGTTTCAAGAAAATAAAAAGTTTGATAACCCTAGCAAGTATTAATTAAAAAAATCAGCCCAAAATAAAGAAAAACTAGCTCAATTGTTTAAAATTTGGCCCAAAACAAAGGAAAAAAAAATTAGTTTTGGCTAGATGGGAAAAACCAAAAATTTGAAAAATATACCGACTTCAAGCCGTTCAAACTGCATCTTATATACCGCACGGCACATGTGACCGCAAAAATGAGGTGCGGTGTGGTTATGGTTTTTTTGCATTCCGGTTATGGTTTTGGCTAAGCTATAAATCGTATCACACCACACCGCACCGCACATGTGACTGCAAAAATAAAGTGCGGTGCAGTTATGGTTTTAGCCAAACTGCACCGCAAAGTGTAGTGCTAAAAATGGCCCAAAACTGCATCACCCCGTGAAAATATGCTGCTAGTAGAACTTGAACCTGCTCTCAGTAAGTGAAATAACATCTGCAACATGCAAACCATTGGGCCATGCACATCTTGTTGGTCAGGATTGAAAAAATTAATAAATGTAAACCAATTTGAGTATCAACTATATTAAAAAATTAAATGACACATCATAGTTTGACCTTAGTTGAACCTCAATCAGACCGCAAAAACCTTGAACCTCTCTTTTTGCCAGTTCATTAAACGATCCAGGTTTCAAAACTATGATGAAATTAGCTAACAAGATTTCAAATAATAACTTAATGGTAATAACATCTTTTGTAATGTCTTATATTTGCGATTCAAACCTCTACTCTCTCCTCCCAGACTATCTACCAACATAAAAAAAAAAAAAATGTAAATAGAGCTTTTTATATTTCTTTTCTTTGATTGTATTGTCCTTCTATTTTAACCTTTGGCAAGAATATTTGGTTTAGTATGGATTTCATACTTTCATGTCATTTTTAACGGGAAAAAAGAGGCAGGAACAATCAATAGAATGATTTTGTGATGTAGAGTTTGCTTAAACTGCAGGACCAATGTCCTTAAAATTTATTCTTGGAATTTATATGCACAATCAATATCATACTCAAGGAAGTCAATACCGTACTGGAGGCTGTACCGGTATGCCCACCTGTACGATATATTCCGGATACTAGTCAATACCGGTGTACCGTTTCGGGTTTACCGCTATTTTTTATATTTAATATATACACACACACACAGACACAAAATCTCTATTTACGATAAAACATTACCTTCTGTTTACAATAAAACATTACTTGAATTATTCATTGCATACAAAGAAAAAAAAAAACATAATATAAAAAACAAAAAATTTAATTGTTCATTGCATACAAAGAAAATAAATAATACAAATAATTAAGTTAACACAAACTACATAGGATCATCTACTCCCATCCATCAAAAGGATTTACTTCAGGACCATAATATATATGAGTATTACTATCCTACCCTTAAAAAATTGCCACAATTACAAAAAAAAAAAAAAAAAAAAACAGCATTTTGTGTTCCGGTCCGGTATGGCCGGTACGGCCGGTATTTTTTCCGGTACGAAATAGGAGGGGTACTTGTACCGGTACGAGGCCAGTACGGGCCGGTACGGTACGGCATCAGCTTCCCTGATCATACTAGGTGACATATACCTATTATTGGCAAATTAATCACGAGAAAATGACTTTTTTTTTGGCAATTAAGTATTATAAATGGGACGCATGAGTCTTTCATAATGAAGAATCATCAACCTTTAAAGTAGTTTTTTTTTTTTTTTTTTTTTTTTTTTTTTTATGGAACCTTTGAAGTAGTGTTTTGAAGTAAGGAATGAAGTGCTATCATTTTTTTTTTGAGAAATTGCTAAGAAAATATTATTGAAGAAAATCAAATTGAAATACATCATTCAAATCACATTCTATTATAATTGATCTTTGAGCACATTCTATTATTCTAACACTTTAAATCTTTTAAAAAATATTTATATTCTTCTTGTTCCATTCTAGATTTAAAAAGAATCAGTAGCAGTGGATATTTAAAAGATTTATTTTCTTTTCAATTTAAAATAGCCCAAACAAATGTGAGTTCCAATTAGCTCAACTGGTAAAATCTCTGATGGTTATATAAGAGATTTGGGGTTTAATCCCCGCCTACACCAAAAACTGATTAATGTCTTGGTCTGATGATAAAGAGGTATTATCAGGAACGGACGCCATAAGTTGAAACTCTCTCTCAAAAAAAAAAAAAAAAAAGCCCAAACAAATATTTTGTTAATAATTAATACTATCTAATACTGTACATTTCTTTGAGAAAAAAAAAAAGCCATTAAAATTTAAAACCATTTTTAAATGCCATGGATTTATAAAGATATGCAATCCGGAAAAATATATCATTTCTAGATAAAAGAAAATACTATTTTAGAGCTTTTCACTCTACAAATAGTATAGATTTGTAAAGGGTGGTTGGGTTAGTCCACATCTCAATTCTACCACCTCTTATTGATCGATAAGTTTAATTATTTAGTGTATTTCAAGTAATATTTCTATTTTTTATTCCAATGAATGTGTATATAGATGATCATTTTAAATGAAATGTTTGTTTTGAAAATGGAATCAAACTTGGGAAGACCAAAATTAAAAATCTTAAATCTAAGGTACCAAATGAAAACAACACCAATTTAAAGGATTAAAAATGTAGGTCAGTCTATAAAAAAAGTACTTATTTTAATGTACATGTGTGCTATATATTATATAAGGCAAAAGCAAAATTTTTAACATATAAGCAAGAGAGTCAAACTTGTATTAGAGATTGTATTGGTTTGGTAAGTGAAACGATATATTTCAGTACCAGTCAATACTAGTGTACCGTTTCAAGTTTACCGCTATTATATATATATATATATATATATATAAAATACAAATAAATGTTTACCATAAAACATTACCTTAGTTTAGAATAAATTATTTATGGTTTTAGACTTTAGCATCAACTAAAATAAAATAAAAAACAAAATATAAAAAACAGAAAGCTTAATTGTTCATTGCATACTAAGAAAAAAAAAATACAAATAAGTTACCATTCTGCTCTTATAAAAATTTGAAAATTACAAAACTAAAAAAAAAAAGGCTTTTTTCTATACTGGCCGGTACGCTTGGTACCAGTTGAAATGCCCGAAATCAACTGATATGGCTGGTATTTAAATCGGTATAAAAAGTTGGAGGTACTAGTGCACATACTAGTACAGTACATATTGGCCGTACTAGCTAGTAAGGTACAATATCCTCTTCCTTGCATATAGCACTTACAACACATAGTATACGATATTAATACCTTAAAAACATTTTTATATAATATTTTCATGCTTAGGACTGAGGGAGAAATAAATCACGATTTTATTACTTACCCTTAAGGTTATGTTTGATATGGATGAAGGAAGATCGGCATGATAAAAGGTGAAAATATGATGGACATATAAGATACATTTTTATATATATTATATTTCATCTTAATTTTTGAAAATTGTGTTTTGGAATTTTAGAGGTAGAGGGGAGGGGGCCCGGGGGTGTTTGGGAGAAGAAGACAAGAGGGAAGAGGAATGGTTCCTTCTTTCTCTTAATTATTTGGAGTTTTTAAAATAAAGTAAAGGGAAAGGAAATACATATTTCTCCCATTTGTTTGGATGTAATTAATGGAAAGGAAAGGAAATGAAAACGCATTATATATATATATTTTTTTTGAGAAAAAAAAATACTATCATATAAATTGATAGTTATACTTTTAGTTTGCTAATTTTGAAGAAATAAATATAAATTGACATCATAAGGACAAAATTGATAATTTTAAAATTTTAATATAAGTGAAATTTCTTCTCCTCCAAATTCCCAATTTGGGAAAATTATATCCCCCAACAATCACTCCCCCCGCCCACTTTAAAAAACATTAAAAAATTGGTTAATTAAACTCTCCTTATCTACTAAAAGTCTTGTAGCTCAGCTGGTTGTTATCTTCTGATATTTCTAATAAAAATATCCAATGTTCAAATTAATCCCCCTACCCTCAACTATCAAACTATCCAAAAAAAAAAAAAAAAAAAAAAAACCTCCATATAAAGGAATTGTGTTCAAGTTCAAGTTTGAAACTTGATTACCTATCAAACCAATTTGAAAAAATCAAACCTTGGCCTGATAAATTCATAAACACTAAAAACAATATATATTTTTTAAGGGCTGATATGTTACAACTAATTGAATTTTTCCGTGTAAAAATTCTGTGTTCTTAATCCCAGGTTGTTGCTAAATTTTCCTGTTTATATGTAATATTGTGCTTGGCTAGTTTATCGGGAATTCATTGAATATGCACAAAGAGAAAAGAAATATATTCCACTGTGTATTGTGTTAATTGGTTAATTTTCCCAACAGAACTAAAAACATTATTTGTCATTTATGAAAATTATTATTATTGCAGCTTAAATGAAATAATTATTATATTTTAGAATATAGTTCGATGGTAAACATGCATGCATTAACAAAAGGAAGAAATATAGGTTTTTCATTTGTTTAAAGTTTACACATCAAAATTGAAAATAAAAATTAACCTTGATCTTAAGCATATGATTTTTTTCAAAAAAAATAAAGAAATCATGCTTGAACAATATATGTGCTCAATTCAACTTGACTCATATTACAGCCTAACCTATAGAACTTGTTTGTGATTCGTAACAAGTAGTTAACAACCTTTTTGTTGCTATTTTTAACTACAGAAAATCTTGTTTCACATTTGTTGTTGTACACTCCGTATGTATAATGTTCATAGTTTCATGAACACCCAAATTGCCCTTCAATATGGTTCTTTGGCATATCATTCAATCTAGTCAAACAAGGTAAGATTGTATTGAATAAAAACCTAACGGTAACACCCAAATTGTCCTTCAATATAGTTCTTTGGCATACCATTCAATCTAGTCAAACAAAGTAAGATTGTATTGAATAAAATATATACTGAAAAGTTATTCTTGCCGACATTAATTCTTGTAGGACCTTTACTTTTTTGAGAAAGAAATTCTTGTAGAACCTAATCAAAAAAGTAGCAAACTTTTTTTTAGAGAGTTGGGAATGAATATATCATGTAAGATTGAAATGATTTATATATATATATATATATATATATATATATATATATTTGAAACTGGTGGCAAAAGGAATAAATTTAATGAAACAATTATTAGATTTATTATTATTATTATTATTATTATTATTATTATTATTTACACCTTGTAGAAGTGACAAGGTTATGAGTGGTGGAAAATAAAAGTGGTTTAGCAGTTGATCCATGTGAAAGTATTGTCCACTATTTACAGCTAGTCAATTTAGCAAGTTGTGAAAAAAATTATGTTCATTGCAAAGTTAATTAGTTTTTTGGGTTGCCCCTAAAAGAAATGATGAATTTATTGCTGATATTGCAATCAATACCATTTTGAAACCAACAATCACCGGCGCTAGAATACTCATTTTGGAGTGAGGTTGAGGGTTTACGCTTATCAATCTCATCGTGTCAATGTTCTAGTTAGCTCAAATATTGGTAAAATATCTTATTATCTAATAAGAAATTTGAGGTTCAAACTCCACCTACACAAAAAACTTATTGGTGTATTGACCTTATTATATATAAAGAGCAATTATTATAGAGTAAACACCATAGGATACAATGAGAGTTAAAACTAAAACCCTAATACAATACAATGAGAGTTACAAAGATTACAATAATTTGTCGAGCAATTCCCAAAAGAGAATATAGATAAATAATGATGATATGTGTATGTATGTATGATAGATACTTGAGAAATCACCAGGGAAAGTAGTGAGATCAGTGATTGAGTACAGAGAGAGAGAGAGAGAGAGAGAGAGAGAGAGAGAGAGAGAGAGAGAGAGAGAGAGAGAGAGAGAGAGAGAGAGAGAGAGAGAGAGAGAGACTTTTTTTGGATCTAATATGAATGAAAGACAGGTTTTACTTTTTGCCCAATCATTTGAAGCCATGCAGCTATTTGCAAATATAAATATACCAGTAAAGATCAAGTTTTCTTCTATAAGTTGGGTCTAGCATTTTCTAAAGACTAATGTTATAGTCATAAATTATTTTACAAAATATTTTTCAAACTATTGATATGATGGGTGATTTTATTTATTTTTGGTAAAATGATGGGTAATTATTGATAAGTAAAAAAACTGATGTTAGCGGTCAGACCAAATGAAGACCAATAAAATTTAATATATCAATGATTTTTAAAAAATTTGTAAAATAGTTTATGACTAAAGCATTATTCTTTCTGCATTCATATATATATTTTTTGTTATAATTAATGGAAAAATAAAACTAATTAATTAATATGATTTTTTTTTTAAATTTAATTTTTATGCATCAAATAGTGGGAAATTTGGATTTGACTTTGAATCCTAAATGTCTCCATACTAATTAGTTGAGCAACAAGACTTTTTGAAAGGTACTTTTGGAACGACAATAGGTATAAAATATAAGAGGAAAAAAAGAATTAGGTGCTAAATCTTACTTTGATAATGAAACATAGCAAAAGGTTTATTGTCTTAATATAAGATTAGCCTTTAGCATATTTTATTCATAAATTGAATAGGTTCATAACATTTAACATTTAAAAAAAAAAAAAACGAAAACAAAACCGAATGATTATGATTAAAGGAATTTTTTTTAACCAGTGAATTGGTCTATGGAATGGTATGAACAAATGTCTTTACTTATAGAAAATTAAAGTGAGATGAATCCCCTCTACCATTTTTTATTGGTACTTATCTAGTATAGAATAGATTTGTTTATTTTTGTTCCTACAAACAAAATTCCTTTATTATTATTGTTGTCTATTATTACTAAAAGAATAGAACAAATATTAGTGACTCTTATTTCTGTGTACATTAGCAGCTTGTTGCTAACGTGCACTTTAACCTACACCGATCACCATTGCAAGCATCACTCTGTGCACTTTATTATTATTGTCTATCATCTTTCTTTGTATAAAATGAAATTTATATAAATTGACTCATACGCCCTTATTAAAAAAACATCTAGTTAAAAAAAATCACACCAAGTTTATCAAAACAAAAATCATGCAAAAAAAAAAAAAAAAAAGCCCAACTAGCCCAAAAAAACCAATCATGCCTCGTTAAAAAACAAAAAAGCGAATGAACCAAAAAAAAAAAAAAAATTCGTGCCCAATTAAAAAAAAAAAAACGAATTAGTGGGTTCCAGTTAGTTCAACTGATAAAGTCTCTGATGGTTGTACAAGAGATTTGAGATTCAATTCCTGTCTACACCAAAAACTGATTGGTGTCTTGGTTTGATAATAAAGAGTTATCATTAAGAGCGGACGACATAGGTTAAAACTCTCTAAAAAAAAAAAAAGGAGATAAAAGAAGCTTAGCACGTCCAATTAGAAAAAAATAATAATAAAAAGAATAGGAAACAAAGGCAGTAGTGCAGCTTGGGCTTGACATCGGCTTTTTGCACAAATCTCTTCCATTTTCTCCCTAATTAAGGGAGATGGTGTTTTGGTGGGCTTAGGGAGAAAACACCTAGGCCCACCAAAATTTCCTCCCAACCAAACACTCCTCTTAACAATTTTGGGGCTGTTTGGTTTTTTTAAAAACAATCACTCATCACTCTTCATTTAACTTTCATCATTCGTCATTTCTCACTCCTTACTTAAAATACCCCAATTCCCTAAACTCCACACATTTGGCACATATTTTCACTTTCTCATCACTCAAATATTTCTATTGTTTTGTGGGACCTATGCCTGACTCCTCACTCAGAGCTTCTGTTAGCCTACCTGCGTGTATTCTCTCTCTCCCCATAAATCCCCCCCCCCTTTTTTTTCATCACTCTCCCCTAATACCCAGATGCACGGTTCTCTATTCGTCGCTGCCCCTCCATTCTCTTCCTCTCACCGAGTCCAAATAGCGCCGATCTCCACCTCATCGGGTCCAAACAGCGCCGATCTCCACCTCACCGGGTCCAAACAGCGCCGATCTCCACCCCTCTTCTCCGCCCCTTTCCTTTCTTTCATTTCTTACTTCTAGGTTTTGTTTGTGTTTGGACGAGAAATTTTTAGATTTATTGTGTGGATGAACATGTTTGTGGGTTTGTGTTTGTTTGTTAGTGTGTATGATCGGTATCATGTGTTTATGGGTTTGATTTTTTTGGTTTGAGAAATCGGTACCAATGATCTTTCTTCTTCTTTTTCTTTAATAAAGATACCCATGTGTTTCTGTGAAGAAAAAAAGAAAGAAAAAAAAAATGAAGAAGAAAAAAAAAATGGCCGTAGGAGTGAGTCTGTGAAGAAGAAAGAAAGAAAGAAAAAGAAAGAAGAAGAAAACATGAAATCCAAAAAAAGCCGTTGAGTTGAGTTGAGTGAGTCTGTGAAGAAGAAAGGAGAGAAAAAATAAAATAAAATAAAAGTAAGGACGTGACTTCTTTGACCGTCAGTCCCAACAGTGTGTGTTTGTTGCCAAAATGCCATGAAAACTCTGTTTCCATAACTCAAAAACACCTAAAATGTGTTTTCAGTTTCCATAACTCATCACTCAAAAATTAGAGAATTGAGTGATGGAAACAAAACTTGAAAACAAATCCAAACAAGCTTTTTTTTTTTGATCCCATCATTTTTGAGTGATGAGTGATGAAAACTGAAAATCCAAATAGCCCCAATTTATATCCTATTTTCTCTCATTTCCATCCTCTTTATTTCACCTTCAACCAATATGCAATCGCACCCTTAGTTCTTTCCATCCCGTTTCTGCTGTTTGTGGGTCTCTCACTTCTCTTAGCCTGTCCCCATGTCTCTTGGGCTTTTTTCTTTGTCTTCATGGTAGACGTCCATTCCTCCCCATACCTTTGACTTGGAAATCAGCTTCTTGCTTTGCTTTCTTGGATCTTCTTTAACAACATCTATTTATTTATCTATTTTTATGTGGAACTCTTTGGATATTGCTCTTTGCGAATTAGACGTTTGTTAGAGCAGTCATCTCTTGATGTTTTCCTAGGTTGTACTCACTTTTTCTTGATTTTCCTTAGTATTTTTTTTTTTTTGAAGGGATTGTGTTCTTCCTAACATATAAACATTGTAAATATTTTATTAGAAATAAAATTTCTACCGGTTTCATTAAAAAAAAAAAGCCTTATAAATTGATGTGTCACTGTAGACTTTAAACTTAAAAAGAATTTTATTATTATTATTATTATTATGTTAGTGATGTACTAACACCAATCATATTAATTGGCATATTAATTTGTAAATTTTTATACTAAAATTGGTGTTACCAACATTTTTCTATTTATATGCAATCTACTTGCTACATGAAAAGAATTGCACAAATAAATATTCCTAGAAACCTGATTGGAGGAATCTTCTCCAATACTACATGGCATTTTATAAACCATTTATATGTATATTTAAAACAGTTATATGACTAATTTAAAATATGATATTATTGAAAGTACATGTGGATAACCATTTCAACTGTCACGTGTTCGGTTAAAGGAATTTTCCTCCAAATTATTTGGTTTGGAAGTTAACTTTGTCCAATAAATAAAATTAGCTAATTACAAGGGTTCAAATAATAGCCTAACAATAATAATATCCTTAGTAGTTAAGCAGTAGAGCCGTAGTTCAGCCGCCCGCACGCAGCCAAAAGCAAGGTTGTCCCTCCAAACTCCAAGTTTTAATTCTATTCATTCTACTCCAGTAGCTGCATCATGATAATTGCAAAGACTAGGTACGACAAATTTAGAAATCAGTGCCCTATTTTATTAAAAATTAAAATAGACATAATAATGGTAATCTATCCATTGGTAAACTAAATGAAAGGTTGGAAACACGAATCTAATCGCACTCCAAGTAATAATGCATCCCATTAGAGCATCATTATCAGATGTTGCAAAAAAAATTCCAATTTACAACACCAAAAGCCTACTTTATTAGTTTACCACATTATTTACAACATCATATTTATCAGATGTTCTATAATTTAATCCTATACATTAAAATAATATTTCCTACCTATTAAAATAATATATACTCTCCTCCCTCCCTGTTATCAGCAACAATAGCAACATCAACGGCAACAACTTCACCATCAACGCCGATCAATAACAACATCAACACCAACAACACCAACACCAACAACACAACAAACCAACAAAATCAATAGAAACAAAAGCACCAACAGCAGCAAATTTCAAATCCGAAAACCTCAAAAATATAGGAAAAAAAAACCCCAGCCCAACCGACCCACAACCCCAAACTCAACCAATCCGAAAACCTCAGAAACGATCGGCCTAAAACCCCAAACTCAACCAACGATCGGCCTAAAACCCCAGCCCAACCGACCCACAACCCACCCAACTCCGATCCAAAACACCGACCCAAAACCCACATCGAAACCCATCCCAAATCTCACGCCTAGAACCAGATTAAGAGAGAACTGAAGGTCGGCGGTGAGGGCCGTGGATGTCGGCGGCGAGGGATGGAGCATGAGGCAGCAAGATCGGCGGCGAGCTGTGAAGAATGAGGCGGCGAGGACTGGAAAGTGAGGCGGCGAGATCGACGGCGAGGACTGGAAAGTGAGGCGGCGAGATCGGCGGCAACTTTCTTGCGATCGGCGGCGAGTGATCTTCAGCAAACTCTTGAGCAGGGAGGAGAGGGAAGACCGGAAGAGATAGAGAGTGACAGAGAGAGTGAAATGAGATTCACCCAGACGGAGAGAGAGAGAGATATATCCGTGAGAGAGGAGAGAGAAAAACGAAATAAAGAAATATTATTTCGTTTTGCAACATATGTCCGTACAGTTCCAAATATATGAGGACACTGTAGCAAATTGCAAAAATTTTGGCATTTGCAACATCTGATAAAGGGTTGTTTTTGGTGTTTGGTGTGGCAAATGTGCCAAATATTTGGGATTTGGCACATTTGCCACATCTGGTAATGATGCTCTTATATGGTATAATTTGTCGTTTTCTAATAAGAAAATTGCATAAACTGCACTACATTCTTTTTATACATTAATATATTTTAGAAAAGTCAGCTCAAAATAAAGAAAAATTAGCTTAATAGTTCAAAACTTAGTCCAAAACAAAGAGAAAAATCAGTTTTGGGCTAGATAAGAAAAATTCAAAATTTGAAAAATATATTCTTTTCAAACTCATCTTATACACCGCATCTTATGTGTAACTACAAAAATGAGATGTGGTGCTGTTATAGTTTTGGCTAAACCGCATCACAAAGTACACTACTAAAAATGTCTAAAAACCACACCGAACAGTAAACACCCCTAATTAATCGTTTTACAAAATAGTCATTCAACAAACGCATTGATCAATAAAAATTCAAGTTCTTTAATTTAATTATAATTACCAGCTGATACAAGGTAACAAAGTGACTTCAAAAAGGGTAAGAATACGTAGCATCTCCAAATGATGTCCATTATATCGTGGTAACGAAGATCTCAAGGTAAACACCATAGTAGGGTGTAGCGGCAGCAATATGTATGATTCGAGAAAAAACAAACAAATAAAAAGAAAGAGCCAGTTTAAAAAAAAAAAAGAAAAAGAAATTCCAGATGTCACATTAGTGGAAGGGTTTTACTTACTTATTAGAACATAAGGTAAGAGTAATCGTATCAGTCATTTCAAAATAGAAAAAGAGGTTAGTTTCACACATTTTACACACAAAAAAATACACATTAGTGCTTGCATAATTTTGTATATATTCAAAAGTGCTACAATAATTGTGCATATAGACATGATTATTGTAGCTTTGCATTTAATATTTTAGTATTTTTTTTCTCTTTCCTTCTCTCTGGTCCCTCTCACTCTCATCTCACTTTCAGTGGCGTAGCCACTTGAAAACTGAGGGGGCTTGCCACCCCCCCCCCCCTCCCCCCAAAAAATTTTGGAAAAAAATATTATTATTTTTGAAAATATCCTAAATAATTTGAAAATTTTTAAATAACTTTATTATTTTGGCCCCCCATATCTGATAATATATATATATATATATATTTAAGAATTGGGCCCCTATATCTGATAATATACATACACACACACACACACACATATATATATATATATATTTAAGAAAGTCTAAAAATAAACATAATTTTCATTTAAATAATATACAATCCATAAATACATATGTCAATAAAATACAATACTATTTTACATTTCATACATAAAAACTTATTACTATTTTACATTTCATACACAAAAAAAAAAAAAAAAAAAAAATTATATATGGCCCCCCCCAAAGATAAATTCCTGGCTTTGCCATTGCTCACTCTCTCTTTTTCTCATTTGATCAGAACATATTATTACTTCCAACCCTCTCAACTCTTTCTTTCTCTTATCTCATAATCTTACTCTAGCTTCCATGTCTGAACATCACACAGTCAATTGCCACTCACCCTTGCCACAACCGTGGTGGTTTTCCTATGTTTCTCATTGGAGCTCTCGCTGAAGCCTCTTCGATCTCTCATTGCTTGCCACTGCCACCTCTGTGGTGGTTTCACTTCTTCTATTTTTTCTTTGTTTGATCGGTAGGTTTTGGGATTCTTTGTTTGATCAGTGGGTTTTGGGATTTTGATCAGTGGGTTTTGATCCTTTTTTATTCTCTGTTTGATCAATGGGTTTTGGGATTTCATGAGTATTTGGGTTGAATGGGGTTTTAGGTATTTGGGTTGAACGAGATTCCATATGTATTTGGGTTGATTTGGCCAATTTGAGATTCCCTTAGATTTAAGTTTTTGGAGGCTGGTTGCTCAGTGAAGGGTGGGTTGATGATAGTGGTTGATATCGTTGATGGTGGTTGGGTGGGTTGATGATGGTGGTTGATCTCACTGATGGTGGTTGGGTGGGTTGATGGTGGGTGTGGATTGATCGTTGATGATGGCTAGGTGTTGGTGATTTTGGGTTGTGTTGAGAGAGAGAGAGAGAGAGAGAGAGAGAGAGAGAGAGAGAGAGAGAGAGAGAGAGAGAGAGAGAGAGAGAGAGAGAGAGAGAGAGAGAGGAGTGTGAAAGAAATAATAAAAAAATATAAAAGAATGAATATTTAATTGAATAAATGTTTAGAATAGATAAACTAAAATGGGTTTTTTGTAAAAGTGGGTGTGTAAAATAGAAAAGTTTTTTTTTTTTTTGCAAAATAGACAAAAATTTTACACCCACTGATGCAATTGCTTTGATATCTCTTACTTTTCGAAAAAAAAGAAGGTAAAAGAATAATGATAATGACCATATATTTTAAATAAGAGTCCAAATTTGGTAAAGAGTTTGAATTTGGTAAGGATAGGGTGTAAAACCATCCAATAAGTGATTGCCACATCAACATTTTACTTAAAATTCAGTATATCTTACCACACCTAATAACATCACATTAAACTCCTAATTTGGTTGGATTAATATATGGGTATTAGGAATGATTAGGTGTGGTTGTGCTTATTCTTAAATATGTTATAAGATGACGTGGTATGTTAGGATTAGAGGGATAAAACATGAGTTTTACACCACATCTTTACAGAATTTAATCTCTTTAAACAATTATAAAAATTATTAAAAAAAAAAGAAATTACAATTCAATATATTGTATATTTTGCACTTTATAAAAAAATTATCCAGTAGCTCATATTAGTTAACAAAGTCTTTCTAAAAACACAATAGAAATTGACAATAATATATTACACAATATTCCCAAATTTGTCTGCCACCTCACACGAGGGTCATGAAACAGAATTAGGGTACTTAAGCAATATCTTAAAACGTAGAATTAAAAACCTTGATTCATTTTACAATGTAGAAAACTAGTTTAGGTGGAAATAGAAAAGAGGTTAAATTCTAAATGCACCCTCTAAATTTAAAGTCATTTCTAATTTTGCCTCCTATTTTAAATTTTGGATTTTCATCCATGTCCCTGCACAACGTTTTGACTCATTTTGTGGTTGTTAAGTAGTGCCATATAAGCACCCAAAGCGTGCATAACTTTAGGTCTCTTACAATTCTGTCTCACCTGCATGATGTTAATGAAAGAGGGCTACCCAGGTTACATAAGGTTTTGGTACGATCAGCCAACAAGATTTGACGATTATATAGCATGCTTGGGTGCTATTGCCTTTTGCATAGGAGAAAATTATGGAACCACATAGTAGACAGATTGTCATTTAGTCTACAGAGTATAAGCCAAATCTTTGTCCTGGTGCCAGAATTCCATTCTATAATGGAGTCTAGTAGAAATATCCTTTTGACATTCACACCATTCCTGTAGAAATAGCAATAATAAACTCAAATTACAGGCCTAAACCAAAATATTAGAAGGCAATTCCATATAGGCTATTCCAAACAAAAGCATGGCCTTAAGATGCATATGTATGGCAATATTTACATAGGGAACATTAGCAACAAATTCCAACCATTTTCTTAACAATCCAAGTCAAAAAAATAAGTGGGGGAAGAAAGGTGCATGTTCTATTATTAGTTAAAAAAAAAAGTAATTATTCAATGAGAGGTGTTAGAGACACAATTTTTTCACATCCCGCTCACATGTCTGCATCTCCTCACGTAGGCCCTACTACAAAACAAGGAAAATATCAATTATGTGAAAAATTCTGGGATTTGTTCTAGGTCCTTAGACTTTCTCTTATTCAATCATTTAATCTCACTAATTATTTGAATTTAAATGGGAAAATATATTACACATCAGACTAATAACTATCTCAAAAGGATATATACTACACGCTTTCTTATACTTTTACTCCACATCATCTAAAGAATCAAACTTGGTACTACGTTATATTTGGTTCGATAAAAAGTATTTTAATTAAGATGAAAATATTTTTTGGAAATGAAATTATTTCAAGTGTTAGGTTGCGTTTTTGAAAATATTTTGAAAAATATTTTCAAGCTTTTGGTTGCAATCATGAAAAGGGGGTATGACATTACACCCCAAAGCTGAAGAGAAAAAATATTTTCCTCCTTGAGATCCAGTTAACCAAACTTAATTTGTTTAAAATTTTGTATACCGACATGCTCTTTGATTAAGGGTAGATTTTCCAAATCACCATCCCTTTCAAAGTCAAAATATCTAAAACTAACTTGCCTTTGGTGAGTAAAAAACTTAAAATTATAGTTCGTGTATGTGTTTTTGTGTTTGGGGGGGGGGGGGGGGGGGGGGTGAGTTGTTGATATGTATTACTAATTTACTACAAATATTTATGAAAAGAACAACGATTAACTATAGTTGGTGAGCAACCAAATCTTAACATATTGAGATAATAATCACCTATGTTTAGCAATTCAAACTCGAATAATATCATTTGAATATGTAGCCAAGTTTTCAATTTAAGTCAACTTGTTGTTTCTCAAATAAAAAGAGTCAACTTTTTAACTTTTTTTTTTTTTAAATGAAGTTGACTTATTTACAAACCAAATAAAATTGAGTTTATCTTCTCAAAAATAAATAAAAATAAAATTGAGTTTAATTATAATATGCTCTTTTTACTAACTATAGTTAAATTTTGATAAGGGAAATCTTATAAAAATTTTAGAATATTATGTTACTAATATTAACGGAAATGGGAGAAAGTCTTTTTTATTTATTTAAATTTAGGATGAAGTGTCATTACTCATTCACAAATCTCAAGTGAAGGGAGTATAATTATCTAATGAGTGGTATCAATAATATTAAGATCTAGGGCTGACACTCAATTTAGGATTTTTTTATATATAATATAAAATATAAAAAAGCGAGTTCTTTAAATAAATAAATAAATAAATAAATATATATATATATAGAGAGATGGGTTCAAGTTACACCTGGTGTAACTCTCTAGAGTTACACATTTTTTAAACCATTAGATTTAAGTAAATCCAACGGTCAAAAAAAGACCCCCATTAATACTAATATTCTAATTGATCTCATTTATTATTCCTTATTTAATACATTCCATACTTGTTTTTAAACCCAAAAAAAATTTTACGTTCTCTTTCCACTACAAGTCTCTCTCTCTCTTTCTCTTTGCACGGCTCTTCCTCTATCTCCTCCATGGCCAGGTTGCTGGCAGCAATACAAAATAAAAAGCACAGCTTGCCATAATTTTGTTTTGTTTTTCTACTAAGAACCTTAGCTATTAGTAGCAGTGCAGCCATAATTTTGGTTACAATTACTCATTTGCCTTGTATATTGTTCTATATTTCCCCAAGATTATGAATTTGTGAAAGATAAGTTACTCCTCTTATGGATAGCAGAAGGTTTTCTGGAACGGCACAAACACTATGGTTTGATGGAAGACGCTGGTAAGAGCTTTGATGAATTGAAGTCTTTTTTTCAAGAATCAAGTGGCAATAAGTCAAGTTTCCTGATGCGTATGAATAACTTGGCTGCTCATGTGTCTACGAGGTATTGTTTCAGATTGGAGGACAATCTTCCTTCTCATATCCCTTTAAATACTAGGTATTTGTCACTTGTCGGAGGCAAATATGAAAATTCGGTGATATTTGAGGCCATTGATAGAACCAAGTTTTTAAGAACTTTTTTGGCACTTGATCATGAACCACGTCATTTATGTGATATTGAACTGCAGAATTTGTTGTCCAAACTACAATTTTTACGAGTGCTATCTTTATCTCATTACCATATCACTGAGATACGTAATTCAATTGGCAACTTGAAGCCTTTACGGTACGTTGATCTCTCTCACACTGCAAGTAAGAGATTACCTGAATCGGTTTGTGAACTCTACAATTTACAATCATTGATATTGTCAAATGATAGCAATTTTGTTTTGTTTAATGAGGTTTTAAATAATAAATAAGGAGAGAAAAATAAAATTGCTATTAATTAAGTGAATGAGGTATAAGTCAATTAGCATTTAATGCTATTTTTTTAACCATTAGATCAATTATAAATCTACGGTCTATAAATGGTGTAACTCTTGTCAAGTTACACCAGGTGTAACTTGAACCCATCTTATATATATATATATATATATATAAAAGAGCACAAAGGTGCGATTCACATTTGCTAAAAAATCTCCAAAAAGCACGCCTAAAGTGCACTTCTGCGAACGGGCTTAGTTTTAGAGGCAGAAGGCGTGAAAGCACATGTGTGATCCCCTCGGTATGTGATTTCAAACACAGTCGGGTCTTCATCGGATCGTTGAACTTGCTTTGTGGCCAAACAACCTTTGGCATGTCGATGACTGCATCTATAGTAGAATCTGCAAGTTGGGACAACTTATTGCTCAGGAAAAATTAAAAAAAAAAATAATAATGGAGTTTTGGATTTTAAAAATGTAAATGTCCAATGCTTTATAAGCCTTTCAATATTTATTAACAACCTAGTATATGTGAGACAAGGAGACTGTATATACTTAAAGAATAGTCAGATATTTGAAGAAGTCTAAATATCCTTGTTTATAAATATATAAATTAACAGTAATAAAATTAGGATACCCTAGCTAAATCCTGAACCATTGCTAATGAAGACCATATGGAGGAAGAAGTCCCCTTCCCTGACCACTCGTCATTTACAATAATGCTAATAATGCTGTCAAGAGCTTAATAGTTCAATTGACATATCTTAATATTTCCAATAGAAATATTCGCAATTCAAATCTCTATTTCCCCAACAATTTAATTACAACCAAAAAAAGAAAAAAGAAAAAGACTAACATGAATTCATTGTAAAAATGACGACAACTTCGTATGAAGTTAAGAAATTAAAAATGGTTCATATATAGAGTAGACCTAAATTGAAAGCAACTTTTATTGGAATGAATAATTAATTTAAAGAAGTTACTTGAACCAACAAATCCTTGCAATTAAAAAGTTAATAGATATAACAAATTTTCTTTTTAACTCAAAGAAAAATTAAATAATTGGTTTGTGAGATGAGCTATACTATCACCGCACATGATAGTCATAGCTCGTAGGAGTTGGGTTTGAGAGGTTCAAAGGCGGGTCTTTGGGTAATCAATTGGCCATCGTGTATGGTGGCCACAGTTTAGTTCATCTTGTTAAAAAAACAGGTGTTGGCTTCCTTCTTCTTCTTCTTCTTCTTCTTCTTCTTCTTCTTCTTCTTTTTTTTTTTTTTTTTTCAAATGTGAATATGTTCGTCGACTTTTCAAATAGTAGATTTTAGTTAACTGAATTGTTAAATTCTCTTATCTTTCAAATAAAAAAGGTCATTTCATAATGAAATAGACCACAACCAACAATATGAGAAGAGTATACAAAAATATATGGGGGATTAGAGGGATGTGTAGCTCTTAGGTGGTGTCACTGGATTACAAACCTAAAACGAAGGGTAAGAGCTTGACAAATGAGCTTGAGGTCATTCTTTATTGATGCAGCTTGCCATATATATTGATCAATCTATAAATGCGCATACATCCTTCTCTTTTATCCAACATGGTATATTAAAGGAAATGTTAACGAATGCCTTAACCCTAAGGGCATTTGTTAGTAAACTATTTTAAAAAAGTTTTTATGAGAAAAAAAAAAAAATTAAGGTTTTAATAGTTTTTTCAATTTCTCATAAAAGTGCTACAAAAATTATGGTTTCAAAAACCGGACTGGGGCAAAACTGGATTTGCTTTCGGATTTTTGACTAGTTTTTTTAGATTTTGATGTGGTTTATGCATTTTTTTTTGAACCGGACTGGTAACGAGTTCCCAGTTCAACTAGTTGGTTCGGTCTAGTTTTTAAACCCTTGATAAAAGCTTTCCTAAAATAGTTTATTAACAATTGCCTTAAAGACACTCATTAACATGACCCATTTATTAATAAGGCAACAAGACATGCAACAATGCAATTAACCAAAAGGGCCGGCCCAAGCGTTTCGGAGGCTTAAGGCGAAATTTTTAAATGGGGCATTTATGTTATCATTTAAATAACATTTAACTAGTATTTTATATAATAATTTTTTTTAAATCCATTCTTTTTACTCTTTATTATGATTTTTTTTTTGAGAAAATGCTAAAGTTATAACAAATTTTACTACAAACTGGTGTTGTAATGAATGTGATCAATGACATGAGGCTTACAAAAATACTAGAAATATTATAAAATTTACAACATGAGAATTACAAAGATATAACATCAATCATAAATATTCATTCAAAAATGCATTCAATAGTTTGTTGAAATCTATCTATCATATTCATTGTCACATCAAATTATAAAAGTTATGGAGACCACCACGCACCTTTGGTGCAGTGATCATTCCACAAGTATAAGTTCTTGTGGGGTGTGGGAGACGGGGGCAATGGCCGAGATTTAAGTCTCTAGAAGAAAGTTTCGCATACATATACACTTAGATTAGGTTAGAGTATAATTTTTATCTTCTTTAAAAATAATTAAATAAATAAAAATTATGTAGTAAAATTTATAGTATTTTTAACAATTTTCTATTTGAATTATTTGTGATTAGTAACATGTTTATTTGTAAGACCAATCTATTTAAAATTTTTTTTATCTCTATTTCTAGCATTACTTAATTCTTTGAGTATTCTTAATAGTGAAAAAAAAAATGTAAACTAAAATGTTTTAATATCTCCCAAATATATATATATATATATATATATATATAAATTGCTCCCAAATTTGGGGCCTTCTGTAGTAAGGGGGCTCTAGGCAATGGCCCAATTGGCCTAAGCCTAAGGCCGGCCTTGTTAACCAAAATGCTTTTATGAATCTTGAATAGTGGGCAAGGGCTGAAATGAGGATTTTTTGGGGGATCTATTATCTAAGTATATTACAGCAAGGCTTCTCCTCCTCCTCCTCCTCCTCCTCCCCTCCCCCCCCCCCCCCCCCCCCAAATTTTAAAAAATTATTTTATATTATGTGTAAGTATTAAAAACTTTAAATATTTAGCTACAAAAATAAAAGTTGGCCCCCTCAAATGTTTGAGTTAGTCCAATGATGATTTTAAAAATCAATAGAATTTGTCAATTGGTCTAGTAGTTATAAAGACAAGGTAATTTTTGTTTTCTTTTATTCGCTTTTTTTTTTTGTATATGTTTAATATCAAACTAGACAGCTTTTGTATAGTATTAGAGTTTAAAAGATGATAAGTTTTCCTAAAAAAAAAAAAATCTTGTGAATATATATATATATGTGAAAGTTGTTAATTTTATATACAATATATTATGACTTACTCTAATATCAAATGTGCGTGCCAATCGAGAGCTTATTGGGCTAGACTCTCGCTTGGGCTCAATTTATTTATGATGTGGGCTTTGGATTTCCTGCAATGGGGCGCTCAACACCCTGAAGCCCAACTTGCTTCCTCGCTTCCAGACCAATCCCTTCTTCCCTGATGAATTTCCTCTCTCTCTCTCTCTCTCTCTCTCTCTCTCTCTCTCTCTCTCTCTCTCATTTTTCTCTATCTTGCTCCCTCATCTCCATTTCTCTTCCCAGCCATCCGACCCCCACCCACTTCACAGTCCCCTCTTATTTATAGCTATCCTTGGGTGGAGGTGCTATGATTGTTCTGCTCGATAGTGGAAGAGAGGGTCCAATGTCATCGTAGTTAAGTGGGAAGTTGGTGGTTGGGTGACAAAGTGGCCTCGGAACTTGCTTATCGTTACTGTGTTCTGTACGGCAGCAACTTCAGGGGTGGTTTGCCGCCCAATCTGAACGTCATGCTCCCCCGTGAGCGAACATTTACGGCAATGTCTATTACGCTACGGTCGGTCAAAATTGCCGACCATGCGAGAATAAGAGTATCGTGGGCAACGGAGTTCCTACCAGTTAAATCAGCCCACCTCTTAAGGGTCCACTACTTTCCGGGCATGTCTCGGTTATGGTGAACCGTTCGGTCTTGTGTCCATTTGGTGAAGCGCTATGTCTGAGGCCCATTAAAGGTTGGGCCCTGGCCGTACAACGGTCTCGTGTCCCATTTGGTGAAGCGCTATGTCTGAGGCCCATTAAAGGTTGGGCCCTGGCCGTTCGGTGAAGTGCTATGTCTGAGGCCCATTAAAGGTTGGGCCCTGGCCGTACAATAGCCCCCCCTTGATTAATATCCGCTTGCCGGGGATGAATCAAGGTACCCCGGGTGCTGTTTTCGCTACTGAAGGCGAAGAGGTTTGGTTCTGAAAAGTTTGGAAAGCAAAAATTTAAATGCGCCTTGAAAAGACGCGTCATTCCAGCCCGTTGTTCCATCCGTCATTATTACCTGACGGTTCGCGAACCGAGGTGGCACGAACGTGTCAGTTGAAATGAGGAGTTGCCAATTTTCCCGCTCTCTCCCTGCCCATTTAATAACACTTCATCATTACTTTTTGCTCCTATAAATAATCCGTTTCAGATCGCTTCCATACTTTTGCTCCCCTGAATTCCTGAAATCCCTCCCTGCCGAGCATCTACCTGGTTGTTTCCCAGCCCAGAACACCCTTTTCTTAGAGTCCAAAGTAAGTTTTCTACCTCCTCTTCCTACTTTAATTTTGCCATTTTAATCTTCATTCCTTTGTTTCCATTGTTAAAGATGGGTTTCGCTCGTTTGCTAAATACAGAGGCATCTTTAGTCTCCTTCAGGCAGACATTCAACATCCCAGAGGATGTGAATGTCGCCTATTGTCATGAGAGTGATTTTGCTTTCCATAGGGGATCTAATGTGGCTTTCTTTCCTTTAATGTCCATTCTGGAGGGCGGGGTTAGGTTTCCCGTGAACCTTCTTTTACTCAAAACACTTAGATTTTATGGGTTGTGTCCCGAGCAACTTCCTCCCAATTTTTACCGGGTAGTTAGTTGTGTCAACCGGTTGAACCAGATTTACGGTCTACAACTGGACCATAACGACATAAACCACATGTATAGTTTGTGCGGAAATAAGAGGACCAATTACTATTTGAAGGTCCGGGATATGAGGGTACGGCTAATCTCTTGCCTGCCTGATTCAAATAAAAATTCTGCCGGGGAGTTCGTCCGGGTGAGCGGCAATTGGTTCGCCGATGATACTCCCTGCCCCCCCTCTCGGCGTGAAGTTGGTTCGTACCGTGCACTACCCTCCCCCCAATTTTTCCTTTTATTATGGTCATTGTTATTTGATTTTCTCCATGTTTTTCGTCTTTGCTTTGTTCGCAATGGGGTCTAATTTGGTATCACCTTTCACAGACGGGAGAGTGTTCGTGCCGGACGTCAGAACAGTACATGTGAGGGACCTCAATTTTGTGCTAAGGTCCGAAATTTTTGTACACACAGACGGGCAACTTCGGGCGTCGCATCTAATATTGGGTTGTACGCCCGTCTACCGAACTTGGCAACCATTCTCCCAGGCCCTTTTGGTGGACAGTCCCCTGCTCTCCTACATAGACGTTCGGCACGCCAACTTCTTGCCCCCCTCCTTGACTGTTGGAGAAGCCCGGGATATCGGCGCACGGTTCACGACAGCCGACGATATTCCCCCAGTCCGAGACGAGTCCGCCGAAAGAGTGTCCCAGTTACTAAGGGAACGAGCTCACGTTCCCATCGATCAGGGCGGCGTTGAGACCCGGACACCTCAAACCACATCAGTTTCAGAGATGGTTACAAGGAAGGTGCTCACGGTTGATCGTTTTCTACCCGGCTCGCGGCAGCCCTGTCAGCAGCAACAAACCCGAGCTCGAGACCGTTCTCCTCCGCCCGCTCCTCCCGCTGGACAAAAAAAGAAGCAACGTGTTGGTGATCCCCCTCCCAGGAGGCAAGGCGAAGGATCCTCTAAAACGCCTCCCCGTCCTTCAGGCGGGATAGTGATCCGAGAGCCTATAGGGGGTTCACAGCCGGTCATTCATGGTGATCTCGGACAAGCCTCAGCTTCCCGGCATCCCTCCAGTTGGCAGCCGACCTTTATGCTGGGAAATGAGCCACTCCCAGCAACCGCAAGCCTAAGGCTATGGGCTCAAGGGGAGGGAGGCCGAGTAGCGCACAGCTTGGCTAGTGGCCTTCTGCTGCCCGAGGACGTCCGCTTTTTCTGAGACGGCACTGAGGATTCTATTGCAAGGAGGCTTCAATGACACACAATAGTGGTATGCTTTCTTGTCTAAGTTCAAAGTAAACTTGCAAAAAGTATAACCTATTGTCTTCAAATCATATTGAGTTTATTTATTTCGCGTCATAGGCTGCACAGATTTCTCATATGCTCGGGGAAAGGTTGTCCGAGCTCGCCGAGGACGCGGAAAGGGAAAAGGCACTTCGGGATGCGGCAGCAGATACGGCTAAGGAAAAGGCTGCCGCAGCTGAAAATGCTGAAAAAAGGGCGCGGGCTGCGTAGAAGGCCAGAGAGCAGGCCGGGAGGAGGGTGACCGAGCTTGAGGTGATGCACAGCGAGGTAGAGTTGAAGCTCGCCCAAGCTGAAAGCGTAGTCACTGCCCACGCCGAAGAGATAGCCGATCTGAGGGCTGCACTCGAAGCCTGTGAGGAGAAATGGTACAACGAAGGCTTTGCTGATGCAGAAAATTCTGTAGAGCCTGTCATTCAGCAAGCAAGAGCCCACGGCTACGACGAAGGTTGGATGGCTGCCATCCGGGCAGCAGGTGTGCCCGAAGACTCCCCTCTCTGGAACCCGGAGAACATTTCTAGGCCGGCACCTTCCAATCCAGTCCAGAGTCATGCCGGGGCTGCTGATGAGGAGGATACCCCGAGCATGAAGGAACTGGTACGTGCCATTGATACTCACGTCAAAGACCTCGACCTGGAGGTTACCAGTAACCTTAATACTTCCGGATGTGAGGAGGCCAGTCAGCAGCCCGGTCAGGAGGGTCCGGACCAATCGCCTGCCGATTTCGCCCCGCTGTTTCAGACAAATCCGGCTGCTTAACTTTACCCCTTGGTTTTTTTTTTTTTTTTTTTTTTTTTTTTTTTTTTTTTTTTTTTTAGGCCTATTCGCTGGGCTGTGGTGTTTGAACAAAATTTTATTTCCATGTTTTATGCCGTGACTTATTTGGGTTTGCTTTCAGTTATTGAAATGTTTAATCTCATTCTGATACATGTTTTTGGCATATCTCATGCTTCCGAATTAATCACCTTACCATTTTGAAATGCTTTATGAATGAAATGTGAACTTAAACCGGGCATTCCGCGAAATTGATCGGTAAGAATTATCCTGGTGGGTAGGATCGAACCGGGGACAGGTCTTCGTCTTTAGGAATTACACGTTTAGGTTTCCACTTGCCCGGTGAGTGATATCGAACCGGGGACAGGTTTCTGTCCTTAGTTTTATTATGTTTCCACCTGTCTGGTGAGTTATATCGAACCGGGGACAGGTTTCTGTCCTTAGTTTTTATTTGGTTTCCACCTGTCCGGTGAGTGATATCGAACCGGGGACAGGTTTCTGTCCTTAGTTTTATTAGGTTTCCACCTGTCCGGTGAGTTATATCGAACTGGGGACAGGTTTCCGTCCTTAGTTTTATTATGTTTCCACCTGTCCGGTGAGTTGTATCGAACCGGGGACAGGTTTCTGTCCTTAGTTTTTATTTGGTTTCCGCCTGTCCGGTGAGTGATATCGAACCGGGGACAGGTTTCTGTCCTTAGTTTTTATTTGGTTTCCACCTGTCCGGTGAGTGATATCGAACCGGGGACAGGTTTCTGTCCTTAGTTTTATTAGGTTTCCACCTGTCCGGTGAGTGATATCGAACCGGGGACAGGTTTCTGTCCTTAGTTTTATTATGTTTTCACCTGTCCGGTGAGTTATATCGAACCGGGGACAGGTTTCTGTCCTTAGTTTTTATTTGGTTTCCACCTGTCCGGTGAGTGATATCGAACCGGGGACAGGTTTCTGTCCTTATATAAGGAGTTTACCGGCTCTAACCATTCATTCATGTGGCCACAATAAAAGCGAACGAGGAAAGAACATTGGATCCATAGTTTCTTCTAGAATTGTTCAACAATAAAACTTCTTCAAGTTACGAACGTTCCATGGCCGAGGAAGTGGTTTCTCGTCTAAGCTTTCCAAGTAATAAGCTCCTTCCCTAGCTACCGCGGTGACCCTGTACGGTCCTTCCCAAGCTGCAGCCAGCTTCCCGGCATTAGTATCACGCATGTTACCCACAGCTCGTTGCAGAACTAAGTCCCCCGCACCGAACTCTCTCGTCCTTATCCTTTGGTTGTAGCGGCGAGCTATCTTCTGTTGATACCCAGCAAGCTGTATTAGCGCAGTGTCTCTGAACTCTTCAAGCAGATCCAAGTGCTGTGTCAGCATTTTATCGTTCTGTCCGGAATCGAAACCCCTCACCCGTGCACTGCACAAATGCACCTCGGTTGGGATTACGGCCTCCGCCCCGTAGGCCAGGGAAAAGGGGGTTTCCCCAGTAGATCTCCGAGGTGTCGTTCGATACGCCTATAACACGTTAGGGAGCTCATCCGCCCATCGACCTTTCGCCCCATCCAATCTCTTCTTCAACCCACTCACAATCGTCTTGTTAACAGCTTCAGCTTGACCGTTGCTCTGAGGATAGGCTGGTGTTGAGTACCTGTTCTTGATGCCCAGGTTACTACAAAATTCGCGAAATGCCCAGCTATCGAACTGTAAACCATTGTCAGATATGAGACAGTACGGGACCCCGAACCTTGTCACTATGTTTTTCCAGACGAACTTCTTGACGTCCGTATCTCGAATGTTTGCTAATGCCTCAGCCTCAGTCCATTTAGTAAAATAATCCACCGCTACGAGGACGAACCTCCGGTTTCCTGTAGCCCGGGGAAAAGGACCGATAATATCCAGCCCCCACTGGGCGAAAGGCCAGGGACTGCTAACAGGGTTGAGAGATCCTGCCGGCTGATGGATCGAGGGGGCGTGCTTTTGGCATTTCTCACACTTCCGTACATATTCGGCGGCGTCTTTTTGCATCTGCGGCCACCAGAATCCTTGAGTAATCGCCCGGTGCGCCAATGAACGTCCCCCCACATGGCTACCGCACACGCCATCGTGTAATTCAGTTAATAGTTCGTTCACCCGGCCGGGGTGTAAGCACAACAGGTACGGTCCTCCGTAGGATCTCCGATATAAATTCCGATCTGTTGATAACCAATACCTGGCTGCTACCCGGCGAATTTTTTCGGTTTCCTTCTCATTGCCCGGGGGTTGATTACCAGTTAGGAATTCAACGATGGGGTCCATCCAGCATGGTTCGGCAAGGGTAATGCTGTCAATGCCTACTGTGGGGCCGGCAGTTTCCGCCACTTTTAGGATGCTGGGTTCCTGTATGAGTTCTACCTTGATCATCCGTGGAATATCCTTGGTTAGTGCCGATGCCAGTGTGGCCAGCGAATCTGCGTGTCTGTTCTGTCCTCGGGGAATCTGGGCTATTTTTACTGTTCGGAACTCCGTCATGACCCTTCTCGCCAGATGCAGGTACCTTTTCATTCTGGGATCTTTGGCTTCAAAGCTTCCTTGCAGCTGGTTGACAACAAGCCGGGAATCCGAGTATATTTCCACGCTCATTGCTCCTAACCTGGCCGCAGCTCTCATGCCGGCAAGCAATGCTTCATATTCTGCCTCGTTATTGGAAGCCTTAAATCCAAGTTTAAAGGAATGTTCCAACCAAATCCCCTCTGGCGTGATCAAGACGATCCCGGCTCCGGCCCCTGTTGAGCTTGAGGCGCCGTCCACGTAGACCTTCCACGGTGGGGAGGCTACCTGGCAAACCATTTCCCCCCTATTCTTGGGGGAGAACTCGGCCACAAAGTCTGCCAACACCTGACCTTTGATCGAATTCCTCGGCCTGTACCTTATGTCGAAAGCCCCAAGCCGAGTCCCCCATTTAGCTATCCGGCCTGTGAAGTCTGACCTCCTCAATAAGGACTGCAAAGGGTACTCGGTTAATACATACACGGTATGGGCTTGGAAATAGTGCGGCAACTTTCTAGTACCGTGCACCAGGGCCAGCACCAGCTTTTCCAAGGGCAAGTATCTGGTCTCCGCATCAACCAGGGTTTTGCTAGTATAGTACACGGGCCGTTGTGTATCCCGGTTGGTTAAGAGCACGGCACTGGCTGCGTGTTCTGAAACCGAGAGGTACATATATAAGTCTTCTCCGGGCAATGGTGCGGTCAGTACAGGTGCTCGTGTCAGATACATCTTCAAATCCTGGAATGCTTCGTCACACTTCTTGTCCCATTCAAACCCTCTCCACTTCTTTAGTAGTTGGTAAAAAGGACGGCACCGGTCGGCGAACTTTGAGATGAACCGGTTAAGGGCGGCCAACATCCCAGTTAGAATCTGTACTTCCTTTGGGTTCCTCGGGGGCATTAAATTCATCACGGCCCCGATCTGGTCTGGGTTGACCTCTATTCCTCGTGTATTGACCAGATATCCCAAAAATTTTCCTGCTCCCACCCCGAATACACACTTTTCAGCATTAAGGCGCAACCGATGTCTCTGGAGAATTTCAAACACACCGAGGAGATCCTCATTGTGCCCAGACTCGCATTTGCTTTTGACGACCATGTCATCTATGTATACTTCCACCGTGTGTCCTATCTTGTCACGGAACATCCTCGTCATCATTCGCTGATAGGTGGCCCCGGCATTCTTTAGCCCGAAGGGCATCACTGTGTAGTGATAATTGGCCTCTGGCGAGATAAATGCCGTCTTCTCCTGATCTTCAACTGCTAGGGCTATTTGGTGATACCCTTGGAAAGCGTCCAGGAAGCTCATCCTGGGGTGTCCGCAGGTGGAGTCTACCAATTGGTCGATTTTCGGCATTGGGAATGGATCTCTTGGGCATGCTCGGTTCAAATCCGTGAAATCTACACAAACCCTCCACTTACCGTTCTTTTTCTTCACTACTACCGTGTTTGCTAACCAGTCCGGGTAGAAGACTTCCTTTATCGCCCCCGCTTCCTTCAGTTTTTTCACTTCCACTTTTACTGCCTCGACGTGCTCCTTCGCTGATCTTCTCGGCCGTTGCCTTTTAGGGATTATGGTCGGGTCGGTATTGAGACTGTGAACGATGAACTCGGGGTCTACCCCGGGCACCTCATACGGGCTCCAAGCGAATATATCCACATTCTGGATAAGAAGCAGTAACATCTCCACCCTTTCCTTGTTTGTTAAGCTTGCCCCTATCTGGAAATACCTGCATTTGTCCGTCAACAGTCTCACTCTGAGCAGTTCCTCTGTAGGATTAGCCCCCGCTTCCCCCGAGGGCCGCAGTAATTGCTATGAAGGGACCTCTTCAGATTGACCCCCTTTTTTGGTGGCTCGGCACTCCCGGTTCACTGCTGCAATAAGGCACTGTCTGGCCGTTCGTTGGCTGCCCTTTACCACCGCGATGCCTTGTTCGGTCCGGAACTTAATCTTTACATGCAGGGTGGACGGCACAGCCCCCATGGCATGGATCCACGGCCTCCCAAGAATAGCGGTGTAAAGGGAGAATGATGCGACCACTATGAACGTCACTGTGACTTCCTTGCCTTCCAAAACCACGGGAAGGGAGATCTGCCCCTCTGGAACCACTATCTGGCCGTCAAAACCGATCAAAGGCGTATCGTACTTCGTGAGATCCTCGGCCTTCAGCCCAAGCCCCCTGTACAGGTCGGGATACATGACCTCGGCGCCGCTCCCTTGGTCCACTAACAACCTCTTCACCAAGAATCCGCCTATCTGAGCCGTCACCACCAGTGCGTCGTCGTGCGGCTGGATTGTTCCCCCGAGGTCTTCGTCACCGAAAGTGATAATCTCCCGGTCAAGTTTTACCCTTTTTGCAGGCAATATATCCTCCGTACCATCTTCAGCCGGGGTTGCCATCAAGACCTCACACCTGCCGATCCTCCTGACATCTCTTGGTGCAGCATGAATTACCTCAATTACTCCAATGGGCGGCGGACGGGGGCCCCTGCCCGGCTTTTCTCCCCGTTCACCTTCAGTGTTTTCCGGGTTGATAATGAACTCTTTCAAGTGCCCTGCTCTCAACAACTGTGCCAAGTGATCCTTTAGTACCCGGCAATTCTCGGTAGTGTGTCCCTTATCCTTGTGGTATGTACAGTACAAGTTTTGGTTCCTTCGGGATGGATCGCCCGCCATCTTACTAGGCCATCTAAAGTATGGCTCGTTCTTTATCCGGTCGACGATCCTGTGCACCGGCTCTTTGAACAACGCGTTTACTTCTTCATGCTGTAATCCTAGTTCCTGGACGGCTGGACCTTTTCTAGGTTTTGGCTGGAATTCATAATGCCGAGGACGGGTGGTCAGCAGGGCTTTACCTTTACTTTGTATTCGATCATCTTCCAGGCGTTTATACTCTTCTATACGCCTCATTAACTGCCTCATGCCCTCTGGGGGTTTCCTAGTCAACGACTCTCGTAGCTCGGAGTCCTCGGGGAGCCCCATTCTAAAAGTACTTGCTGCTATCTTCTCGTTGCCCCCTCCGATCTCGTTGTAGAGTTCCCAATAGCGGTTCGCGTAACTGCGTAGGGTCTCCCCAACCCTCATCCTTATGGATACCAATGCGTCCACAGGCTGCGGAACCCGGCTACAGGTCACAAACCGGGCACCGAACTCCTGAATCAGTTCCGCGAAGTTGCCAACAGAACCCTTTGGAAGCCCATTAAACCATCTCAACGCAGTAGAGCCGAGGCTGGAGGGGAAGACTTTGCACATCAGTGCATCATCACGCTTGTGCAAAGACATCATGTGAATGTAATGACTGACATGCTCCACCGGGTCGGTTTTTCCGTCATAAGAATTGAACGGTGGCCGATTAAATCTATTCGGCATTGGAGCCCGTTCAATTTCATCCGAGAACGGGGACCGTGCTGCTTTACGTAGCGCCCGGCTCATAGCGTCCATGGCAGCATTTCGCGGGCGTCGCTCCTCTGGGGAATCTGATCCACGGTCAGCATAACCGCGTGATCGGGAGCGATCCCGGTATCCCTGCCTCTCCCGAGAATTCGGTCGATCATGCTGCTGACGATGGGTGGAATGCTCGGAATGCTCTCCCTGGCGATTCCTTGCTCCTCTCTGTCCCCTTCCTCGTTGATCTACATTCACTCCCCGGTGCCTTTCCGCCTCCAGCACCAGATCCCTTACTAGCCTATGCAGCCGCTCCAGTTCTTCGTCTCTCGGATCGGGTCGTCTATTTTCTGTGGCGCCGGACACTGTTTGGTGAGTCCGGCGCGATCCTTCGCTCTGGCCGGACTGTTCTCCAGCTTCTCCACGGTGCCTGTCTTCGCGCCCTTTCTGCCTTCGCTCCCGCCATGTGGATGCTTGCGAGGATCCTGCCGAACCGCTGCCGGCCTGACTTCCCGAACGTCTCTCAGACATCGTTGCTGGCGTAGACCAAGGCTGAGCTACCGCTTAGTAGGAGATTCCCACAGACGGCGCCAATTGTGCGTGCCAATCGAGAGCTTATTGGGCTAGACTCTCGCTTGGGCTCAATTTATTTATGATGTGGGCTTTGGATTTCCTGCAATGGGGCGCTCAACACCCTGAAGCCCAACTTGCTTCCTCGCTTCCAGACCAATCCCTTCTTCCCTGATGAATTTCCTCTCTCTCTCTCTCTCTCTCTCTCTCACTTTTCTCTATCTTGCTCCCTCATCTCCATTTCTCTTCCCAGCCGTCCGACCCCCACCCACTTCACAGTCCCCTCTTATTTATAGCTATCCTTGGGTGGAGGTGCTATGATTGTTCTGCTCGATAGTGGAAGAGAGGGTCCAATGTCATCGTAGTTAAGTGGGAAGTTGGTGGTTGGGTGACAAAGTGGCCTCGGAACTTGCTTATCGTTACTGTGTTCTGTACGGCAGCGATTTCAGGGGTGGTTTGCCGCCCAATCTGAACGTCATGCTCCCCCGTGAGCGAACATTTACGGCAATGTCTATTACGCTACGGTCGGTCAAAATTGCCGACCATGCGAGAATAAGAGTATCGTGGGCAACGGAGTTCCTACCAGTTAAATCAGCCCACCTCTTAGGGGTCCACTACTTTCCGGGCATGTCTCGGTTATGGTGAACCGTTCGGTCTCGTGTCCATTTGGTGAAGCGCTATGTCTGAGGCCCATTAAAGGTTGGGCCCTGGCCGTACAACGGTCTCGTGTCCCATTTGGTGAAGCGCTATGTCTGAGGCCCATTAAAGGTTGGGCCCTGGCCGTTCGGTGAAGTGCTATGTCTGAGGCCCATTAAAGGTTGGGCCCTGGCCGTACATCAAAATATTAATGTTTATATTTGTGTATGTGTATTTACGCATGTATGTGATGATTATTTGAACTCGAGACTAATATATTAGTAGCAAAAAATTTGGTCCCCCAAACGAGAAATCCTAGCTCCGCCCCTAAGCAAGACTGCTTCACTTCCTGTTTATGATACATCTCAAAAACTCATGGACCAATGGTATAGTAGTTTGGACCCGACACCTTTAGATTTAGGTCACACCCCAAGTCAATAAGTCCACCACCCAGATTCACCCATCGGAATAAGACATAATTAAATTATTATTATTATTATTATTATACGTGCACAATTTTACATGCATGCCTGCCTGCATATATGTGAGTGCAATCGTATTTGGAAAATATAAACTAAAAGCTTCATTCTTTTAATGACACAAAATAAAAGTTACACTTCCAAAAAAGTTTTTGATTACATTATTAAGGAGTTCAAATATTTAGCTTATATTTTTTTTTTTTAAATATACTTACAAGTTATAGCTTTGTTTTAATTTTATGAGATCATTTTTGCATCCTCGATTATTCCAACCCAGTGAATATTTGAATTAAGGGAGGAACATATATATTTGGGAGTGCATGGGGGACAAATTTTTAATTGATAATTATATTAAAATAATAAATTAATGAAATTTAAAAAATTTAGGATGAACCATGCCCCTTTTATTAGGCCTCTATCTTTTATCTAGTTCTGCAATGGCAACTGTTAGAGAAATTATAAAGTTCTCAGGGTGGACAAGTGACTTGGTCCATCATTCTATTAAAAGACTCCCACTTATTTAAAATTGCTGAGTTAGAATTTTTTTTTTTAAATATAAACTAATTATTGACTTAGCAATTTTAAACAAATGAGATTTTTTTAATGAAATAGTGGACAAATAATTTCTCTAATAGAAGACTCTATAATTTCTCTAACTGTTGGCTAATAACGAGTCCAAAGACTCCAAACACGCAATTCGGCTAAATCTTAACTGAGGCATGCACACAACCATATGTTTAAATGTATATCTATTGCCTAAATTCTTTAATGCAATCATGAAGTACTTGGCCAGAGAAAGAGTCAGGTTTACAATCTTTGATTTTTTTTTTGGTTTACGTAAAGTCAGATAATACAACCCAATTACCCAAGGACAAGAAAAAGTGGTTTCTATGCTTTTTTTTTTTTTTTTTTTTTAATTTTTCTTCTTTTTTTAAATCTGAGAAATGCGGTCTTTCGTTAAATCTAAAGTCATAATATAACAATCTTGTTATATATAGTTCGAATTGAATATGGACTATGGACAATCTTGTTATTGTTCAAAAACCAAACAAAGCAGCATGTTTCCAAAATTTCTTATCATGAACTTATTCACAAATGTGTTAATCAAAATAGATTTCAGGAAAAATGTTCTATACCTCGGATAATTGGCTCCAAGAATGTCTTTCTGCCCATATTTCCTTCAATTCCCATCTCAGAGCTAACTCTCACTCGTACAGTCCACCTTGGCAATGTTTTTTTGGAAATAAAGTTCAATTGTTTTGTTAATAGACAATTTTAAGAAAGTTTTAATATTACTTTTACAAAAAATATAAAAAGTTGTTAAAAAAGTCCGTCGATTTTTCTTTTTCATAAAAGTTTCTAAGAATATTTCCAAAATTAATGCCATTAGAGTACTTATTAACTTTTCCCAAAATTCAAATATTAATACCCAATATTTAGACAAATTAAAGCCAACTCATAGCTAGTTATATAGCTTTTTTTTGTTTACCTGTTTCTATGCACATCTCTGTGCTTCTGATCCTTAAGTTCCCGATCTGAATCTTCACATCGTAGTCCGCCAGCTAGAGAGTTGAACAATCGAATTGCATCTACTATGAGTCGTGTCTCAACTAAGCTGCTCAAATTGAGCATTGAAATTGTCTTTGTATATAAAGCCAAGATCATTTCCGCTAAGAATTCACGGGTCTCATGCGATGAAGATGACATTGAGATGGATTTCAAGCTGTTTAGCTAGCTCCATCCCCAGTCTCTTGGGTAATGATGGGGTGGAGGTATTGTGCGGGAAGCTAAGGCTTGGATGCATGTGTGTCTTCCTAGGTAAGTGACTTCAAACACAGTTTGGTCTTCATCGGATCGTTGAACTTGCTCTCTAGCCAAACAACCTTGGATATATCGATGAGTGCATCTATAGTAGCCTCTGCAAGTTGAAACAACTTATTGCTCAGAAGAAGAAAAGAATAAAAAAAAAGGGTTACGTATAATGAAGTTTTGGTTCCTAAAAATGTAAATGTCTAGTGCTTTATTCGAGCATTCACATCAAACATGTCAAAAAATATAGCATTTAATATTTCAAAAATTCACTTTATCTATTTCAACATCTCACTTTTAAATACACCCAGCCATACCCACCGAAACCAAGCCACACTTGTTGAACCACCACAATCAAGCCACCCCGATCAACAATAGAGACCCACACCCACAATTAGTAAACCACTAAATCAATCCACACCCACAACCCAAAGCCACCCCAATCAAACCATAAAAACCGAATCAATCAACCCCGATCAAGCCACTAAAACCACCCAAAATCAATTCACAAAACCCACCCAAACCTAGCCACACTCGCCGAACCACCACAACCCAGCCACCCAAATCAACAGCAGAGACCCACGAAATACAAAACCGACCTCATCTTCTTCACAATTTGCGTCGAACCACCATCCACACTGGTTGCTGGAGTCAAATCGTAACTCAGTGAGGAAGAGGGAGAAGGAGAGGCAGGGAAAAAATGTAGAGAGAATGAGAGATCAGAAAGAAAGAGAAATAGAGAATAATAAAATAACATAGTACCTTGCTACAGTGAGCTCTAGGCAGGCTATCAACCTCTTAAGGATTTGGAAATGGAGAGATAGGAGTAGAGGAAAACTACAGGGAAATGTGTAGATGATTGGAAGTATAACAATCGCTAACTCTCAAGTGTATTTTCTAGGGTTTTTTCTTTGAAAAACACCTTTTATAATATGTGAGTAATGAGGGTATATATAGTGTGGGTAAAGACTTGGTAAAACAAACATGACAAAATAGCCAAACAGAATGTTTCGCGAGTATTTCACGGCAATGCCTTACCTGCGAGACACTCGCGAAAACTCCAGGCTGTCATGACTTTTCGCATTCCAGTCATGTGCTCTACACATGGCTACTTCACGAGTTAGCTTCTTGCAAAATTCACTTGTTCTTCACTTTAAGCTTGAGTCTTCACACTCTCACACACACAACCCTTACAATTAAAAACCCCACATAAATATAAAGGAAAATGATTGAATAAAATTACAATCAAATTTGACATGAAATTAAAGCCAACACAAAATAATTGTAAATTACAACTTTACAGATTTTATTCCCTTTGGTATTTTACCTATTTTTCTAATTTCTTACCCTAAAATTTTATGAGGGGTTAACGATATCTGTTCTCTCTCTTTTTTCTTTTTTACCTATAGATAAATGCAGGCATAACTACTCAGATTTTGTTGAGCTTTTTCAACGAAGAGGGAGTAGTGCATTGTGGTGTAACAGGAACTGCGAACCGGAAATGTGTAGCTTTGGGTTTGGAGTGATTAGGATTGGGCTGGGCCTTAGCTAGTGGTAGTGCTGTAGTGGATTTTTTGTTCACTATTGTAGTGCCGTAGTGGATGCAGTAGCAAGTCCAGACTATTGTATAATTTCCCCTTGCAGTGATAATTGGTTTGTGATAATCAATTAATTAATTATATCAGGAAAGCCAAAATTTCGAGTCCCACTTGAGTTTTTTGGAGTCCGTTGACCCATCTACTTTCCCCTCATCTTCCCTGGTGGTCATTCATATTTACCGAACGACCGAGTCTACAACAACTTTTCGCCGCGCATTAATTGGTCTTTTTTTTTTTAATTTGCTTTGCTTAATTTATTTCTTGACAGAATAGTTTGTTGCTCTGCTTTCATGGCGCTAACAACCTGTTCTTCATCATTCACATCCATCCCAAGTCCAACATGGGGTTACGAAGTATTCGTAAGTTACAACGGCGATGATACTCGCACAAGCTTTACAGACCACCTCTTTGCTGCTCTAAAACGGCACGAGATTCGCGCCTTTAGAGATGACAAAAAGCTCGAGAGAGGGAAAGATATTTGGACCGAGCTAGAGAAGTCAATCGAGACATCAAGGATCGCTGTTATAGTGTTCTCAATAAACTACGCTGCTTCGAGCTGGTGTCTCGATGAGCTGGCTAAGATCATGGAATGCAAACGGAGATTGCAGCAAATTGTGCTTCCCATTTTCTACAAGGTGGAGCCGTCCAAGTTGCGTGCATTGAATGGGAATTTGGCCCAAGTATTTGCCAGTCATGTGGAGCGTTTCGGGGAAGATAAGGTGCAGAGCTGGAGGGCTGCTTTGACTGAGGCTGCGAACTTGGCCGGATGGGACTTGGGAAATGACGCACATCGGTAATTCATTTTCTTGCTATTTGACATTAATGATGTAGATGAGAGTGTGCACAGAAGATACTACAAAAAAGGCAAATATATATAGTGATGGTTTATAAACTTGTATGAAATTGGGCAGAATTTTTATATAAAGGGTTTAACGAGTTTGAATTTGATTAGAAGTTTTTATTTTTTATGTTTTTAATAGGCTTTTGTTGAATTTTTTGTTCATTTGTTGTTGTTTGGGAAATTTTTACTAATATTTAGGTTCATTTTTACTATTATTAAAGAGTTAAGGATTTTTTTTTTGTTGGGGGTGGGGGAGGGGGGACCAAGATAAGTTTTATGAGAAATTATATGTTAACAACAATTTCACTACAAATTTTATGTGATAAATTGTTATTGATGTATACAAAAAATGATGTTAATGGTGTCTCCAATTGAAAACCAGTAATACTGTGTTACTTAAAGATCTGTTGTGAAATTATTGCAATCATAACACTACTCTATTTCTGTTGAACCCAAACACTTAAAATGCTCGAGTCATTGAATTCAATATTTAGAGAAAATATTTTAGTTTAAAAATGATTATGCATATAATTTTTTTTTCAAGTATAAAATTCTGTTTTGGCAAATAGGGTGTTCATTTGAACACCCTAAAATGCATATGGCGCCGTTCCTAATCAATTTTTTTTTTTTTCCATATAAAGTTATATGTATCAGTTTTTGGTTTGGCAATATCGTGTACGGGACTAAAAAAGCAATTAAGGACTAAAATAGCTCGTGAGTCATGATTAAATCTTAGGGGAGCAACAAAGATGTTTTTTTAGAGAAACAAACACACAAAAAAAGGGAGCAACAAGGTATTTATAGGATTTTGGTGTTTCATTCTATTCATGGTTAATTAGTTTCATCTTAAATAATAAATGATCGCTGACTTCCATTTTTATTTTGGATACAACTTGCAGTTTCGAGTCAAAGTTCATAGAGGAAATTATTGGAGATATTTTGATTAAATTAAATCTAGCATACTTCACTGTTACACCCTACCCAGTTGGAGTTGAGTCTCGGGTGCAAGAAATCAATAAGCATTTAGATGAGCATGCAGGTGATGTTTGCATGGTTGGCATTTGTGGGTTGGGTGGCGTTGGCAAAACAACAATTGCCCAAGCTCTATATAACCTAATAAAATGTAAATTCGAAGTAAGTTGCTTTCTTGAAAATGTACGAACAAGATCTGAACAATCTGGCGGTCTGATTGATTTACAAGAGCAAATTATTTACAGTGCCCAAGTAAATTCCAAGAAAAAAGTTAGAGATGTTAATGGAGGAATTAGTGTTATAAGAGACATAATTCAGAGTAAAAAGTTTCTTCTTGTTCTCGATGATGTGTGGTGTTTAGATGATTTAAGAAAGCTAGCTATTGACGATAAGGATTATTTTCAACCAGGAAGTATAATTATCATTACATCAAGAGATAAGATCCTGCTACATTTGGCTAAGTGTGATTATATCTATGTATCACCGTTACTGAATTATAATGAGTCTTTTCAGCTCTTTAGTTGGCATGCATTTGGAAAAGACCATCCTAATGAAAATTATGTAGAGCTCACAAACGAAGTAATATATTATGCTAAGGGAATTCCATTGCTATTGAAAGTTTTGGGTTCTAGTCTGTTTGGCAAGAGCACGTTGGAATGGAAAAGGACAGTGCACGAATTACAAAATTCTAGTTTTGGAATTATTGAAATGTTGAGGTTAAGTTTTCATTCACTAAGCGATAAGCAGAAGGCGTTGTTTCTAAAAATTGCACTTTTCTTTGTTGGAATGGAAAAAAATTATACTTCGAAAATACTTGGAGACTCAGATTTATCCTTTGAAAGTGAACTTGCAGTTTTGGGTCGTCGATGTCTTGTAACCATCGATTACTTGAACAGACTGACAATGCATGATTTGATTATAGAAATGGGTAAAGAAATTAACCGCAGACAATCTTCGGAAGGAGCTGGAGAATATAGCCAACATTGGTTTCATGAGGTACGTCTTTTGTCTAAATAAATATAACACGGTAAGAATAATAAGACACTTCCCTTTGCATTTCACATTTGTGCCAATCAAGTATCTTTCTAATTGCAGTCTACTTTAATTAGATGAATAATGCAAATGTTAATGCATAAGCTACAGTTGTTTAGTTGATCTTCTACTGTTCTACATAAACTGCAAGTAGGTTCTGTATATTGCTGGAACTTCAATCGTATTGCCACATGCTGATTTTCAATTAGATAGGATTGTGTTAGTACTGTTGATATTTCTGTCATGACACGTGTTCAGAGCTGTATGATACTATTACGTTAGTTTATTTTCATTTCCTGCCAAGTTTTTATCTCTGCTCGTGTACATATAACAGAGCATTGGCCAACCAGACCTGACCCTAAGAGCATTTACAGTAGAGTATTTAAAAAATTTTAGCTTTTAACAATTTAAAACAATAGTTTATCTATTTTAACAACCCACTTTATAATAATAATACACCCTACAACAACGGTTTTATATTAACATTCAATACATTAAAATAATATAATAACACAATAAAATAATATATCTAACACAATAACTAACAACCACAACCATCAATACATTAAAATATTTTTTTTTAACCCTCTACATTAAAATATTATTTTTTGTTTTAAGTTTTGAACTAGTGGCTTTTTTAAGTTTAGCTGCTTTGCTGCAGCCAAAGTTTTGGAGAATTGGTTGCTAAATTGACTTTTTTGTCAATTTAGCAACCTTACTGGGTATGCTCTAAGGATCTCGGGGGGTTAGATGGATTCTCGGGTCAGGTCAAGGTCAAACACTCAGGACAGTCTTGGGGCCAGCCCGACTGGCCCCATTTTTTTAAAAAACAAAAAAAAAAAAAAAAACCATTTGAAGATTATTAGAAATAATTTTGTGAAATACTGATAAAATTAGAAAAATGTTAATAAAACATACTTAGCTATTCTCTCACCTGTTTGGAGGAGTAGAGGTAGAGGATGATTGGGTGGTAGGAAGTGGTTTTTGAGAATATGAAGACATTTGGGGCCCAAAAAGGAACAAGAGTTATCTAATAGATTAGATGAGACATGTAGCGCAAAATTAGACTCTAATTGAATTTTAATTTGAAATTTAATTGGATTTTCTCTTAACTGTACCTATTAATATATATAAATAGATTTTGAATGACAATTTTCCTTCTCTTGTTTTCTATAATGTTCTGCTTTCATTCATATATAACATGTCCTCAATTTTGAAAAATAGTAATAATAATAATAATAATAATAATAATAATCAATACTATTTATTACAATTATTCAATCTTATAGTTGTAAACCTTTTGTGTTTGATTTCCTCGTCACATTGATTTTCTGATTTGGTTGATGAATTTTCTTTAGGGCACATTTAGTGCATTGTAATGATAATTACATAGGAATATAAATAAGTATTATAATGAGAGTAATTCTACCGTACCCCTTCAAAAAAAGGGGGGGTATGGTACCCACTAGTAGGTAACTTGCTACACTAGGTTACTTTTGTCTCACATTTGACAGTTCTATCATCACATTATGGAGTTTCAACATCACATGTGACAGTTCTTTTCTCACATTTGGTGGTTCTCTTACTTTTTACTCACATTAATTTGACAGTTCTATCCTCATATTATGCAGTTTTAACATCACATGTGACAGTTATTTTCTCGCATTTGGTGGTTCTCTTACTTTTTTCTCATATTTGGCTGTTCTATTCTTACATTGTGCAGTTCCAACATCACATGTGATAGTTCTTTTCTCACATTTGGTAGTTCTCTTACTTTTTTCTCACATTTGGCAATTTCATTCTCACATTGTGCAATTCCAACATCACATGTGACAGTTCTTTTGTCACATTTGACGGTCCCCTTACTTTTTTTTCTCACATTTTATGGTTTCATCCTCACATTGTGCAGTTCTAACATCACATGTGATAGTTTTTTTCTTACATTTGGTAGTTTCCTTACTTTTTTTCTCACATTTAACGGTTCCATCCTCACATTGTGCAGTTCCAATATCACATGTGACAGTTTTTTTCTCACATTTGGTGGTTCCCTTACTTCTTCTTTTTTTCTCACATTTGACGGTTCTATCCTCACATTGTGCGGTTCCAACATCACATATGACAGTTCTTTTGTCACATTAGGTGGTTCCCTTACTTTTTTCTTACACTTGACAGTTCCATCCTCACATTGTGCAGTTCTAACATCACACGTGACAGTTCTTTTGTCACATTGAGTTGTTCCCTTACTTTTTTCTCATACTTGACGGTTCCATCCTCACATTGTACAGTTCCAACATCACATGTAACAGTTCTTTTCTCACATTTGGTGGTTCCCTTACCTTTTTTTCACATTTGATAGTTTCATCCTCACATTGTGCAGTTCTAACATCACATGTGATTGCTTTTTTCTCACATTTAGTGGTTCCTTTACTTTTTTTTTTCTCACACTTGACGGTTTCATCCTCACATTGTGCAGTTCTAACATCACACGTGACAGTTCTTTTGTCACATTGAGTTGTTCCCTTACTTTTTTCTCATACTTGACGGTTCCATCCTCACATTGTACAGTTCCAACATCACATGTAACAGTTCTTTTCTCACATTTGGTGGTTCCCTTACCTTTTTTTCACATTTGATAGTTTCATCCTCACATTGTGCAGTTCTAACATCACATGTGATTGCTTTTTTCTCACATTTAGTGGTTCCTTTACTTTTTTTTTTCTCACATTTGACGGTTCCATCCTCACATTGTGCGGTTCCAATATCACATATGACAGTTTTTTTGTCACATTAGGTGGTTCCCTTACTTTTTTCTCATACTTGACGGTTCCATCCTCACATTGCGCAATTTCAATATCACATGTGATAGTTCTTTTCTCACATTTGGTGGTTCCCTTACTTTTTTCTCACATTTGACGGTTCCATCCTCACATTGTGCAGTTTTAACATCACATGTGACAATTTTTTTTCTCACATTTGGTGGTCCCCTTACTTTTTTTTTTCTTACGCTTGACAGTTTCATCCTCACATTGTGCAGTTTCAACATCACATATGACTCTATTTTTGTCACATTCAGTGGTACCCTATTTTTTATTCTCAAATTTGATCGTTCCATTATTACGTTGGATAGTACCAACATTGCTTCTGACCGTAATTATGTCACATTCGGTGGTACCTCATTTTTTTCCTTACAATTGACAGTTCAATCGTCACAGTAGGCACTACCAATATCACATCTGACCATAATTTTACATTTGGGCTTACCACTGAGGTCACTTTTTTACTTACTAATAATTGTTCATCACAATAGTAATTTTTTTAAAGTTATTAAAAAATTTAGATCTAAAATCAAAAACCAAAAAAAAAAAAAAAAAAAAAAAAGAAGCATCCCATGAAATTAGCCCAACCACAATAATTACTCTTGTTCACAAAAAAAAAAAAAAAAAAAAAAATCAGCTGGAATTATCTTGGTTTCTTCCACAAATATTTGAATATACCAATTAACTGCCTACGTATCTCCCTTGGTAGCTTCCATCACATTCAGGGGCTTACCTCCCTATAAAATAACATAGCTAAGGTCATTTTCTTGATGTTTATATTTTTAATATTTATATATGGAGGTGAACCAAAAATTAGACTATCTTCAATTTGTCTATAGTTTCGTCGAAGACCAGAAATGTCATCCAAGTGCAATAAGGTCGTCTAGTATGGAGTCACCTGGACGACCACCAAACACTTAGACATTTTCAAAGTAAATCTATATCCAAAAGCTTATGATTCGGACCACGTTCTACTATTCAGAAGTTGGCGCAAAATTCTTATTCATCGCTCTAACTTCCCACTAAGTTCTTAACTTCTTATGGCAGTTGTAGAAGTAAGTCTGAACCTTCTAATTTCCATTCAAGTTGAGGAAGTTACTAAATAAGTAACCACTCCAAAACTCACTATAAAAGGACTCAGCCATATGAAATCAAAGTAAGTTTTTCACCACTTATAGAGTTGGAATTCGTGAATTCAAGAGAAAATACTAACTTAAGTATCGGAGGATTCTTGACCAATTCACCCTAAACACCTTTGATCTTGTGCTTCTTTCTTTTCAGGCCTTCCAAGCAATCTCAAGCCCATTGAAGTCTGGAGCATTCAGCTTACTAATTTTCTATGCATCATCAATATATACTATAAAACCGAAGATGTATAACCTTATGTGCTCTCTAATTTTTCTTATGCAACATCTGTAACTTAATCACAATTGTGTGTTTATTGTGGTGTCTAAGGTTGGAAATAGGGTGACTATACAATTAACAAGTTATACAAAAAATCCAATACAAAGATTGTTGACAGTTTTAAAATTTTCAGTAAACACTTGAATTGAAACTAAAGATCCATCAATCAAGGCTACTACACTAGGTTTTATATTTTTTAGGCATTTTCATTAGATCCACGTGTGCGAAAGTGTCAAATGACTGTGTCCGACATGAGTATAACCACCCGAACTAAAGTGTCTATGCAATTTTGTTTCATAAAATTATTATTATATTTAGACCCATCTAAAACAAAATAAACATCCCAAAAATTACCACAATAACAAAAATTACCAATAGAAAAGCTAAAAACAATTAAGCACAATTGACCGATTTTACCAAAAACAAACAACCTAGTCCTTTTAAAAAAATTATCAAAATAATTTTGTCATTGAGAATTTAACATATCAACCACAATGATAAGTGTGAGCATCATTTGAGTCAGCGAAGCCTCCACTAGCTAAGTTTGAGAGAGCCCTAATAGCAATGAAATTTTTTCGTTGTTGAAGACTTATTGGTGCCACAAAACACTTATCTCTCTCTCTCTCTCTCTCTCTCTCTCTCTCTCAGGGTTTTGCAAAATTTATACAAACTCGTCATTCTAAAGCCATTTGGTATTTGTTCCTATAAAATATTGGAACATGTAATTTGAACATAATTGGCTATTAAAAGGTCAATTTTCATCTCTATGCTTTGTTCATTCATATAGGTGGCTGATAGTAGCCCTCACTAACTCCTTAGTGCAAGTAAGACCTATTTACTAGGATTTGAGACTAAGCCATATAATTTATGGCATTGTCTTCTTTTAGTTGCTTCAATCTCTCTCTCTCTCTCTCTCTCTCTCTCTCTCTCTCTCTCTCTCTCTCTCTATATATATATATATATATATAATCGTTTTAGAAGCAATTTCGATAATCTTTATTTCTTGTATTTCCTGATGAAGTCGTTTTATAAACTCCAACGATTCCGACATATGATAGTGTGATAGCTTTAAAAGACTCAAAATGGTTGGCTTGGTAACACTTGGATTCTTGTAATGGTCAAGTCATACCTCCTTCTAAAATGACATAGTTGAGGTCACTTTCTTGATGTTTATCATTTTCTAATTAACATTAATATATGAGATTAATATCAATATACTAATTAGTTATTTATTTATTTATTCATTTAGTTAGTTTTACATATTTATATATTTTAAGTTAAGCCTGGTGACAACTTAGTGCATCAGCATGGTTTATGTTTTGAGCTTTATATTTGCTTCTCAGTTGGAAATGTTATGTATGAATTTGGAAATAGTGAAATGCAACTCGTTTGTTTGCTGCAATCTACACTTTACACATAACATTGTAGCTTGAGTTTTTTGGTGTGTGTGTGTGTGTGTGTGTGTGTGTGTGTGTGTGTGTGTGTTTATTTTTATTTTTATGTATGTTCATAAATCAAGAAGAAATAGAGTTACAAAAACCATCATCTGTCTTACATACTGAAACGACCTTAGTAGGAAAGCTCTACACACAAAAACAACTAAAAGAATCAGTTCTTATCGTTCATCTCCCTAAGCAATGAGCAGCTGAATTGGCCTTTTGTTCTAGCTTTACAACGTCAAGAATGGGAAATATTTCCCATGGGGAATCATGAGATCTTCCTGTCAGGAAATCAAAGCAAAAATCTTGGAATCTACTTCAATAATTACTCTGGTTATTCCTGCAAAACTTGCTAGGTTCAGAGTTACACTGTTACGCACTGGTACTTGATTTGTCCATCCCTTCACAAATGCACCTTCTGAGTTTTGAAAAATAGCAGCAAACACGTAACTTTTTGCCTTGGATTGCAGCATCAACATAAATCTTCATGTATCCACCTGGAGGCTTTTCCCAAACCACATCTCTTGAATCAATAGAAGCCCAAATAGATGAATAGGGTCCCTAATAATGAGAGAAATGAAAAAAGTAGGCCAGATTATCAATAATCAAAAAGGTTGAACAAGATACAATACAAGCAGAGCTAGAAATAATGTAAAATGCCAATGACCTAATTGATCTGAAGCTTAAGAGATTTCTAACCATTTCAAAAAATAATAATAGGGGAAAACTTTCATCTGCCTTCATTTTCATTTCCCCCTTCCTATTCTCTATCTTTCAAGTTTCAAATAGGAATTGTTTTTCTCCTAAATGTAAGTTTCAACATACTAATTTCTCAATAAACAGATATAGTTTATATAATCCACAGAATTACTCTAAAAATTATAGCGGATTTTATTCCGTAATCCTAAAGCTTGGGACACATCATGAGCCAGAAATTATACCCCCTAAAATGGACAATGGTCTTCCTTGATTTCCTTTTCTAATGGTTTTAGTTTTTGTGAATAGCTATTATAGAGGTTTTGGTTTTCGTTAAAATAATGGCAAGCAAATCATTGTCACAAAAAACCACTGTTGTACTTTGTAAACTTGGAGTGCAGCAGCTAGGTATTTTGAGTTTTCTGACTAGTTTGTTTCATTTTGTTTAGTTACTGTTTAACTTTATAGTTTATTCTAGCCACTTTTTCCCTTACTCTCCCTCTCTTTTACTTTTCCATCCTCCGAACATAGAGCTTGGGTGAATGGGAAGCCCAACAAACTTAAAAACACTAACAATGAACATTGAAAGTAACTTTTGGGTCTAATGCATAGTCAGTGCCTCCTCTCTTTTACTCACCTTTGTTTATACCAGAAGATAAACCCCTTCACACTCTAATGGCCAAGAATACATATATGCTTCTTTTCAATACGCTTACACACTTATGTTTATACCATAACACAAATCCCCTTCACACTCTAATGACCAAGGTCAAAGCGAGGCACTTCACTGCTTCAACTAATAATTTGGCTCAAAAGTCATCAATATATATATATATATATATATACACATTTTTTTTTTTTTTCAGTAAGCAATTTAAATCTAATTGTAAGGGGTTTACCCAGAGGAATTATCCAACTCTTGCCAAGCTAGAGAAAAAACCCAAATTGTTCAACCCAGCCAGAAAAACCTATGATAAATAACCCAAATAGTCTAAACGGCAATACTAACAAACCTAGCCAGACAAAATAAAGAAAAATAAACCAAATTGAAATCAATATTAAACATACAATTAGAAGTTTTACTAATTCAAGTATATACAAAAACTTATTCTCTCACCTGAAATCAATTGCTATGAACCAAAAGGAATAATAGATTGGTTTTGTTCCTAGCAACCCTGCGAAACCAGAGGGTAAACAAAAACAAAACAAAATTAACAACAATTCAGCCATACAGAGAACAAACGGCAACAATTAAAAAACCCATATGAAAAATTAAAGAATAAGGATGAGACGTACTGAGATTTTAGATTCGATAAACGGTGGAAACTTCGACAAAAGGGCAGAAAGACGGAAGAAGTGCCGCTGAGTTGGATTGTATGTGGATTTGAGGTTGGATTGGAATAGAAGAAGCTAGAGGGTGACGCTGCCGAGTTGGATTGAGATTTGATGGTGCGTCGTTGACTGGTTCTTCTCTATTGTGGGTATGGGTTTGTTGAGCTAGAGAAACAAACGTGATATTGTTACGAGATGAGATAGAGGAAAACGAGACAAAGCTGGAGAGGCTTTAGCGTTGAGATGAGACAGAGTAGAGAGGAAAACGTAAAACTAGAGGCGTTGTTGATGCGTGAATGATTCTGCGTTCTTTTGCTTTGTTTTTCTTGGTTTATATATATAACTTGTTTAGCCAGTAACCAGTATCCCATAAAATTATACCAATGGTCAGGATTTAAACAATGTTAAATCAACGGTTAAAATTAAGGTGGGTACTGTACCCTCCTTTTTCTAAAGGGGTACGGTAGAATGACCCTTATAATGAATACAAGATGTTGTAAGTAAACTATCACTTATTCATTTTAAAGAATAGCTATTTATTATACTCTTCCTTGTAATAAAAATACAACCAAACAATTAAATATCTATTACGATGTCTATTACTGTCTATCAAATTGCGCTTAAATGTTGGTCTTCCTCGATGGACATGTTTGGTGCTCTTTCCTTATTTGCTTGGTCTTCAACACAGATAATTCCATATTTGGGAGACATTGATTTAAATGGATAATTCCATATTGGGGAGACATCGATTTATTGAATAGTATATTATGTTATCTTCATTTTAGGATTTTCTTCTACCTAAAATAATAAATCCTTTTTGTATTCAAATTCTTAAAAAGAGGTTAGCCTGGTTAGGGTTGGTAGCTAGCAGTAAAATCTCACAAAGTCTTCAATTTCCCTCTGTAATATTCCAGACCTGTGCCTTGTGATTTGAGGCAGCCATGGAAGGAAAAAATTTCCCTCCAATTTCTTATCTCTTTTTTTGACATCAATCACACTTAAATACTTTATATCTATTCTCTTCCCTCTTGAAAAGTTTTATCTTTCAAATCTTTAGAATTGTTACCATTTTTGAATTTTGGGATTTTTTCCATGGAGACACTGAATCAATCCAGCCAATTACGTAAGTCTAGGCTGTCTAGCTATTTTCCTTCTCTATGATAATGGTCATGAGTCTCTCCATATAAAATTAGTCCATAATTCTCTATGATAATGGTCATGAGTCTCTCCATATAAAATTAGTCCATAGTAAAATGTGAAAGTTTATTTATTTATTTATTTTTTTGAGAAACAAGCACACACACAAGGGAGAGATAAATAAAATTTGTAAGTTTAAACCATAGGTAAAATGCACCAATTAAAAAAAGCCTCAAAAAAATATGGGAAAAAAGGCCCAAAACAACATGGGAAGGGGAATGTATATATATATATATATATATATATATATATATATATATATATTTATATATAGTCTGACCAACCATAGACCCGAATCTACAGGTTGGGTTGAGTTTCTCCCTTAGAAAGCTCATTGTTTATTGGGGTAGGTTGCGGGTGGCTATGAATCCAATCCAATCTCAGTCCTAGTTAAGCTTCATGTAATTTCTCATTAATATTTTCTCACTCCAAACACAAGTTTCCGTAGATACCACAAATTTTACTATGTAATCTTTATAAACTGACAGGGGCAATAAATGTGATTATTGGATTTTAAAACATAACAAATAAATGTTGATTACCTTGTTTTGCTTGGTGGCACACCAATTTGCAAAGGGTATATAGCTATGTTTTAAAAACCGGACCGGACTGATTGGTCAACTGAGAACCAGGAGCCAGTCAAGTCCAGTAAAACCCCCTAATACTGGTGATTGAACCGGGAATTTTGAAAAATAAAAAACGATTCGACTCCCGGTTCGGTTTTTAAAACCATAGTATATAGTAAAACTTTTAGTAACAATAGCACCACTTTCATTAGAATACCACATATGACTATATTTTTGTGACTAAATTAAATAGATCATGTGATAATACTGAAATTATTATTATTTTTTTAAATACCACATGTTTTTGTTTGCTGTTTAAGACTAATTCGAAAGAAAACTGTTTGAGTCTTTAAGACGTGTCTATTTTTACGTTGGATTTTTATTTGTTTACATTGTAGGTACATAAAAAGTGGCATATGTTGTGCACTTATTGCAAATGTGTACAATACTTAACACTTACCACTTTTTATGTGCCTACTATATAAATCTACATTGCAAATACAATGTAAAAGGAACTTTTATGTTTTGTCCATTTTATATTTGATTTATGGCTCACCATTTGTTTTTGAGCTTCCTATATTCTTGTAGGATCGACGGCGACATGTTTGGCCCAACTTCCAAGAAAATTTGCTAGAGAGTAAGTTCTTTGAGAGCCAAGCTCCCTTTGAGCACAACCTGTACTTGTCAGACCCTCCAACAATGGCCATTGTGAAACAGACAGAAAGACTGAGAAGTATAGAGGCTGAGCTAAAGTTGTTGGAGGCTGAGAACCAGATTTTGCGCCAACAGTTGGAGAACGAACGAAGGGCACATCGAGCCACTTGTGAGGATGCTGCCAGGGCTTCTTGGCAACTAAGAGTTCAGAATGCTGCTTTGAAGAGCGAGAATGTTCACCTTCGTATGTTTTTAGAAGATGCTAGGAAATTTGCCCCACAACTCAATATGGTTCTTCCCTATTCAGATTTGGCATCTGAGAGTGCTTCTTCTTCATCAGCCTCTAATCAATCTACCATAGCAACCACTACCCCCAGTCTCCCGTGGCTTCGATGAGGCCAGACTCTCTTGGTTTGGACCATGCTACTTTCCTTGACCGCCTGGTCATGGGCATCCGAAGCTTTAGGCTCTGACCTCCCACAATAGATAAGATTTTTCTTTTCTATTGGTGAGTTGAGGGCATATTATTCCAAATAAAAAAAAAAAAAAAATTATGTTGTATATTAACCTGCATTGCATGTATAATCAGTTTTAAGTTTCAATTCACATAATTTTGTAATTGGTAATACTGTTCAGGTAAGCAAATCACCCATCAGAGGTAAGGATAAAAACTTTCCTTAAACAAAGCTTTTTTGGGTTTTGTAATTTTGCCCGCATGGTTCTAGGACGACAGGCATGCCAGGTAGTTCACTCTACTACGGGTCTACATTTAGGTGGTTTCTTGTTGCCTAGAATTAGCAACTTGACATTTAAGTGAGACAGGAATCAGGTGTAGTCTAAGTTATCAATCAACCTTTATAAACAGAGAATCTATATCGATAAGGGTATGGATAATGGCTTGTGCTTCTACGGGACTATCAGCTACTATTAAAAGAGTTTCCAGACTGCTTTGACTACAAGACCACGGGATCAATTTTATCATTTTCTGTGCCCCCGCGAAAAAAGCAAATGATCCGAGGATGGTTTTTAGAGCATCCACGTCAATATGCGGAAATTTTTATTTTTTATTTTTTGACTTTTTATTTTTATTTTACACACTTATTTTTATAAAATACCCATATTAATTTGTCTATTATATACATTTATTTAAATAAAATATTCATTTCTTTACACGGTGAACAATGTAAAATATTCAAATAAATTATTATACACATTTCTTTACACGGTGAGGTGAGTCAGGGGTAGAGAGAGGAGAGAGAAAAAAAGAATAAAAATGTCATTTACACGGTAAACAGTAACCGTGCATATATTCATGGTTACTGTTCATTTACACGGTCATGGTGTATATTTGTACATTTTTACAAAGACTGATGTGAGTGTTTTTTGGGTTAGAATGTGTAAAATTGGTACTTTTTTCTATTTTAATAGAGTATAGATGAGCTGATGTGGTTGCTCTTATGTGTTGTATTTGCAAGCTGCTTTCACGAAATTCATGGATTCACTCTTTTTTTTTTATGAATTAAAAAATAATACCAAGGACATCATATGGCACTATCGACAACATGATTGTCGTGTGTAGTACCTTGTCAAGAATATATGTGGTTGCACTCTGTACCAGTAGATCATGCCATGGCAGATCTGTTGGAAGCTGGAGATGAAGTGGAGTACTCATTACAAGTTATCAATAGTTGCCGGCCGAAGAAATATGGGGTCAACCTGATTTATGAAAATGATAAAAAGGATTTCATTTTTGAAGCAATGATCCAGAATACATCCTGATGATGTGTTAAGATCGTCAGTGAGTTGTAGGCTCCAGATCGCTCCAATGGGTACTCGTGGAACAAGAACAAATAAACCAAACAGAAGGCACCAATGTGGTACTGGCCAAGAACCCTTCAAAGGTCAAGTTAAAGAATGAGAAATCTCCAAAAACTCTATAGTGAGAGAGTTAGGGATTTTCTTTGTATCTCAAGAAAGAGGGTATCTGTCGCTTATATAGTGGTAAGTAATGAATCGAGGTCCCTTAGATGTAGGGATCTTTCCTTGTGGAGGGTACTAGGTGTTAGGGTTTCCGTGATTCTAGGGTGTCTTTCCAAATGAGAAAGACACATGAGCGTGATAAGGCCTTGGTACGTGATGCGCAAGACATTTTCATACATGAGCATTTGTGGGGACCACACATGGCCACACAGGACCCGTCAGCTTCTCCATTCCGTCGATCTTATGGTCAATCGTCGCTTCAATTTTCCCGTCGGTATGGGGCGTATCCGTTGACTTCGGGGTCGTCCGTCTTGCAAGTATCGTTGGTTTATCAAGGATCCTCTGTCACCTTTTTGCGAAGTCAACGACCTTGCAGAGGTCATCCGCTCTCTTAGCCTTTTGCTTATAAGTGTTTGTTTCTGTTGAAAATACCCCCATCAGCTGCCTCCTACTCCATGGCTCCATCGGTTTTAGCTGACGGGCCATGGAGTATCGTAAGCATTACTTATGGCTTTTTTGAAAAGGGCGTCATTAAATGTCCTTAAGCAGTCTTGATTTAAATGCTAGGTGACACGTGGCGCTAGCTGGTTGGCCTTGTTTCCAATCATAGGCGTCGCTTCGTATACCATGCCCCTTTGCTCTATAAATAGTTCCTCCCCTCCTCTTTATTTTTCTTTACTTCTTTCTAAGAGCTTTGTGAGACCTAAAGTTGTCGCACCATCGTTCAAACTGCCCGTCGCTCGTGACCCATCGCCTTTTGAGGGAACCGTTGCCCCGATCCTTCATCTGTTTCTTCTTGTAAGTTCTTTTTTCTTTATTTTTAATTTCCTCTTTTGTGGTCAATCGTCTTTTGTGTTTAGAGATCCATCAAATAGGTTTTCTTTGATGGGCACCCATTAACTTTTCACAAAGTTCAAACATTAATACCCCAACATTTAGACAAATTAAACTCAACTCCTAGCTAGTTATATAGCTTAATTTACCTCCTTTTAGAAGCATCTATGTGCTCCAGATCCTCAAGTTCCCTTGAATCTTCACTTCGTGGACTACCAGCTAGAGATGGTGGAGATTCAGACATTCCAATTGATCCTCGTATGGGATGTGGCTCACCCTTTAAGCTGCTCAAATTAAGCATTGAATGTGCCTTTTCATATGAAGCTAAGAAATTTTCCCCTAAGACTTACACTAAATCCCTCAGGTAATTGCTCAATGCAGCTTCGAGGCATGATGAATTCAACAAGATTATTCGGTTGAAAACTCATTGGCATGAATTTCAAAGGATAATAATGCAATTCCATCATTTGTAACTTATTAGAAATAAAACTGAGGTCTATAGGATGGTTGACATTACAAATATCATTCAACCTTAGACCATTCATATTTGAGAAAGCTTTGGCATTCAAGTTTTCTCTATGTAGAGGCGAGTTTAGCACTGTGCCTTCTACAGATCCTGTTCCCTATTAACCAAGAACAATGAAATTGGGGTAGGGAAAGATATAGCAAAAAATTGCTAGAATTATACAAATACACAGTTCTCTAACTTTATATATACTAATCCACTTACATTATCATTATTTAGTACATGAAATGCATCCTTATTACAAAGACAAAACCTACGACATTTTCGAAGCTCTTGAGGTGATTTATGATGAACAATTTTGTCCTTGAGAGTTTCTATATTCTTGTAACATCCAAAACCTTCCATATGTGCCACTCAGTTTTTGTCCAAAAATAGATTTTGCTCTATATCATTCAATCCCCTCTTACTTATTTCTAGTTTATCTAGAATTTCTCCTTCAGAGATTTCTTCTAATTGATGTAGATAATCTTCCCATTCCTTTCTTGGTCTACCAATCAAGGAAGAACCCAAAACTTTAAGAGCTAAAGGGATCCCTTTAGCATGCTTCAAATAATCATTGGACAAATCCACAAAATATTTTTTAGGATAGGTTTGGTTAAACACAGTCCAACTAAAGAGCTCTAGAGCTTCATCATTATCTAATCCATTAACCTTATGTGTGGTAACCACGCGATGCCTTTCTAGCAATTGCTTATTTTTACTTGTGATAATGATCTACTCCCTAGACCAAACCAATCATGATTCCCTACTAATGCTTATAATTGTTCATCTTTGTCAGCATCATCAATAACAATAAGAACCTTCTTATTGAGTAGTCCCTTCTTTATGACTTTGATCCCCTGACGATGGTTCCATATGTTTACTTCTTTTACCTTGACGGTCTCAGAAACAAGATGCTTTTGTAAATAAACTAGATCATGTTTTTCAACTGTTTCTCTAACATTACAAATAAAGCTGCTAGCTTCAAATTGATGACGAATTCTGTGATAAATGACATATGCTAGAGTGGTTTTACCAATCCTAGGAATCCCCCAAATCCCTATATAGTGAACATCATCTGACATTGTACCAAATAAGTTCATCGTTTCCATCACATGTGAATGTATACCAACAAGGTGCTCAGAAAAATTTGGGAATTCACGATTCAATTCATCAAATATGCTTTTTGTGATTTCCTGGATATCTTTTGATTCATAACTATAAAAATAATATAATTGTGATAAGACTAGGCGTGCTAGGTGTAAAGAGACAAAACATCATTAAATGCAAGATGTTTAGCTTTAGTAGAGAAATATCAAATACAAGCAAAGTTTTTACCAATCAAAACAATCCCCCCTTCCCTTGAGAGAGAGAAGAAGAAAATCTTTCGAAAAATCCAAAAGAACAAGCCTATAGTTCTATACTGTTAGACAAATTAAACCCTATATTTTTAATCATGTCAATTTAAACACTACACTTTCATTACCGTGACAATTGAAACCCCTTTCCTACTCCATTAAATCTTTTGCAAGAAATATAACACCAATACACCAAAAAAAAAATGTTAAAGGTACTACAAGTATTGTTAACATATGATAATGAATGTAATTTGAAGATTTTAACCACCTCATAGATGAAATTTTGAATTATCTCTTTATAATTAATGACACTTCAGTTTGTAAGTTCAATATTAATATAGTAAAAACTATAGGACTAGCACTACTCCACAAAATGACACTCTCTATTCAACCCTAATAACTCATTAACTTAAGAGTAATGCTAGAAATACAAACTTTTTTACAAAAAATTTTACAAATTGCTGACGTGGTGAATGATTATTGGTAAGTAAAAAAGTGATGTTAATGATGGGCTTTGATAAAAACCAATAAGAAGTTGGCCACATTAATAGTTTGTAAAAATATTATAAAATAGTTTGTCATTGTAGCATTACTCTTAACTTAAACACATCTAAGAAACCAATTCCCTAAGCCCTTAATATCTCTCTCTTCAACTTAAAACGTTAAATTGTCATCTGTGAGTGTAGATGATAATAATGACAAATTGATAATGCTAGATAATTAGAACAAAACCAAAAATATTTTTCAAAAATTTTCCAAATCACCAGAAGAAGAAAAGGTAAAGTGGTACCTATCAATTAAATGCCTCCCGCAAATCTTGCTCAATTCTGTCAATGCAACTCTCCACTTTTGTATCTTTTCTATGCTAACCTCAGGGTCTTCTTTATGCTTAAGGAACGCTTTCTCAAAAGTCTCCCTCTGATTCCCAACATCTGAGGGATTTACATGGTAGAAAACAGGAAGAACTCTCTGCCCCTTGTCTTTCATGCATTCAAGAATTTTGACAAGTTCATTCAAGCACCACTTTGAAAAGGCATAGTTTTCTGAGATATCAATAATTGCATACTTGGATTCTTCTATTACTTTCATAAGTCCTGAAGCAATGGGTGTTCCTTGCTCAAGTTTTTCGTTATCTCTGTAAGCGTTGATGCCTTTTTGTTTCAAAGAGGTATATAAATGATCTGTGAAATTCTTACGAGTGTGCTCACCATAGAAACTCACATGTAAAAGAATATTACGATGATGAAGATGTATAGGTTTTTTGAGTGCTCATGGAAGCCATTGAAAACTTAATAGAAAAGGTGTAAAAAACTTCTCTCAAATCCACAAATTCTATAGCAAAAACTTTAAGAAGAGAGAGAGAGAGAGAGAGAGAGAGAGAGAGAGAGAGAGAGAGAGAGAAGGATACTGAAAATGCTTCAAGTATTATACACTAAAAACTGTCTAGATACAAATACAATGGATGTACCAATCTATATATACATACATTGTAAGAGAGTAGAACCAGAGAGAGCACAAGAGAGAAGAAAAACAGTGGTAATTGCCTCACACGTGCTCTAACAAACTCACACATGTGCATTACCAGAAATAACAAACTCACAGTTAATAATATTACAACATACACAAAACGGCACCGTTTACTTTAATGAGAAACAATGGCTTTTTGTTTCAACTTTGCTTTATGTTTTCCCAGCCTTATACACGACAGCGTTTTGGAATTGGGAGTAGCCGTTGGAACTTCTTCTTCATGATTTGAATCTTTTTGGCTTGAAATAGAGCTAGAAGCACTGCCGTGGCTTTCATCCCCCCTCAAACGAATGGGGAATTTCCACGCGTTTGGAAGTAAGCCAATTAAACCGAGGAGATGGAAGACCTTTAGTAAACAGATCAGCTAGTTGATCATGGGTAGGGTTGAACTTAATTAACAAATCGCGCCTGAGAAGTTTCTCACAAACAAAATGATAATCAACCTCAATGTGTTTTGTACGAGCATGAAACACATGATTAGATGCAATAGCCAGAGCACTAACATTATCACACCAGAGAAGAGGAGGATGAGGAAGGAAAAAACCAAAATCACGAAGAAGCATCCTAATCCAATATAACTCAGCAGAAGTGGAAGCCAAAGCACGATATTCAATCTTAGTGGATGAAAGAGAAACAGTGCCTTGCTTCTTGGCAGACCAAGAGATAGGACAATTGCCAAAAAGACTACCATACCAATGAGGGAACGCCTATCCACAAGATCCTTAACCCAATCAGAATCATTATAAGCAGACAAAGAAATAGGACCAGCAATAAAGGCAATACCAAAATGCAATGTGCCTTGAAGATATCTAAGAATACATTTGGCTACTTGAAGATGATTCTGAGTAGGAGTACTCATATACTGACGTGCTTGTTGAATTGCAAAGGAGAGATCTGGTCTTGTAAAGGTGAGATACTATAATGCACCAACCAAACTCCTATAGGATGTAGGATCAAATAACAAGGGACTATCATTAGGAAGAAGATGAAAGTTAGGGGAGGAAGGAGTTTTACATGGCTTACAGTTAGTCATACCAAACTTCTTAAGTGGATTAGATGCATATTTGGTTTGATGCACAAATAACCCAGAAGAAGTGTAATCAATTTGCAGTTCAAGAAAGTAATGAAGCAACCTAAGATCCTTGAGATCAAAATCCATCCCCAACAACTTTATAACAGAAGAGACAAAACTAGAATTTTTGCCTGTGATGATAATATCATCCACATACAGCAATAGATAGACAATATAATAACCATGCCTCAAAATGAAGAGATTACCATCTGCAACAGAAACACAAAAGCCAATGTGAAGCAATTGAGAAGTGAACCTCTCAAACCAAGCCCTAGGAGCTTGTTTGAGACCATAAAGAGCCTTGTGAAGAAGACAGACATGCTTAGGAAAGGCAGGATCAACATAGCCTTGAGGTTGAGCCATATAAACTTCCTCTTTAAGAACACCATGCAAAAATGCATTACTGACATCTAACTGCCTCAATTCCCAACCAAACTTCATAGCCAATGCAAGAAGAATCCTAACAGTAAAAGGCTTAACCACAGGACTAAAAGTCTCATCATAATCCATGCCATATTGTTGAAGATAACCTCTTGCAACTAACCTGGCTTTATAACTTGCAATAGAGCCATCACTATGCCTCTTCAACTTTTAAACCCATTTGCAAGTGACAACATTTTTATGAGGAGGAAGAGGAACTAAAGACCAGGTATGTTGCTTCTGTAAAGATTGGAATTAAGCATCCATAGCAGCCACCCACTGAGGGTGTTTAGAGGCAATAGTGACAGAAGGTGGTTCTGTCACAATGTAATTAGAATGAACTTGCATAACCTGTAGCTTATGGATACCATGCTTTGATCTTGTGAGCATAGGATGAGAATTAGTGGAAGTAGGAACAATGGCAGTAGAATCAGAGACAATAAGAGCAGACACTGAGGAAGATGGAGGATTGACAGGAGTAGAAATAGGTAAAGAATTAGAATAGGGACCAAAAAATGAAGGAATATCTAAAGGAGGAGGAACAATAGGAATGGGAAGGGATGAAGAAAGGAAAGTAGGAATAAGGGTAGATGTAAGATTAGGAGGTGTGGAAGCAATGACAGATTCATCAGATGAAGCAAGAACAGACTCATTAAAGGAAGGCTTAGGCTAAGAAAACCAATTAGAGAAAGATGAGGAGAAGGGAATATTAGGATCAGTAAAGCTAGAATCATGAGCAAAGGGAAAGGGAGATTCATTGAACAAGACATGACAAGCAATGTAAATTTTGTTGGTAGTTGGATCAAAGCATATATATCCTTTAGAAAGTGGAGGATAGCCAAGAAACACACAAGGTTTAGACCTAGGCGGCAATTTGCTTATGTTAAAAGGTCTAAGATATGGATAGCATGCACAACCAAAAGCTTTAAGAGCTTGAAGAGAAGGAGGTTTGGAATAGACTTTCTCTCAAGGTGAGTGAAAACCTAAGACTGAAGAGGGCATTCTATTGATAAGGTAAGTTGTAGTAGAAAATGCATTGGACCAATAATTGAGAGGAAGATGAGACTGATAGAGAAGAGCAAGACTAGTTTCAACTATATGTCTGTGTATCCTCTTTGAAACACCATTCTGCTTAGGAGTATGGGGACATGAAGATTGATGGAGAATACCAGAAGCAGAACAAAAAGAGTTAAAGTCAGTATTAATGTATTCAAATCCATTATTAGTCCTTAAAACCTTAAGTTTATAACTGAACTGAGTTTCAACCATGGATTTGAATTGCTTGAAAATAGAAAGAACTTCATTTTTATGTTTGAGGAGAAATAACCAAGTGAAACGTGAGTAGTCATCAACAAAAATAACATAGTAATTAAAGCCAAGTAAAGAAGTAATTGGAGAAGGACCCCAAACATCACTATGCACAAGTTCAAGAAGTGAAGTGGAAACAAGAGGAGTTTTATTCAAATGAAATCTGTGCATTTTAGCACTTATATAGTATTCACAAGATGAACAAACTTCATCAATCTAAGACAAAGAAAGAGAAGAAAATACAGGCTTCAAAGCAGAAAGTAAGATTTTAGAACTTGGATGCCTAAGTCTGTGATGCCATAGCAGAATCTGATGTGGTTTGACAGTGACAAAGGCAGAAGTCTAGACAGGATTGAAGCAAAAAGTTGAAGACAGATTAGAGACAGATGGAATAGGATAAACTCCATCCTTATTCAACCCTGCGTAGAGAATCTTCCCTGTTGGCAAATCCTGAATTAAGAACTTATGTGCATCAAAATAGCAAAAAGCATTTTTTTGGAGACAAAGTTTATGAACAGATAAGATATTAGAAGTAAGGTTAGTCACTCTTAAAATGTTATCAAGCCTAAAATTATGAGTTAGGGTTCGAAGCTCACCATTGCGAATGTGAGTGATTGGCAATTCTTGACCATTGCCAATTGTGACAGTCTCAGATCCTTGAACTGGTTGTTGCAGAAGAGAGAGTTGTGATAGGTTAGGAGTCACATGGTCTGAGCAACCTGTGTCAGTGAGCCAAGCATTAGAAGCTTGAACTTGAGCAGCATTATCCACCATAGAGGCAAGCTTGGCAGGTGGATGCCTCCTTTGATATGTGAAATCCATACGATGGTAACAATCAAGAGCTGAGTGACCACTCTTGCCATAGATCGGACAGGTAGGCCTGCTTGATTGACCTGGATTCTGATTAGATGATTGCTTAGCTTGATTGAAGGTCTGAAATTGAGGAGAAAACCCTGAATTGCTTGAATTGAAATTGCTTGGATTGAAATTCTGAAACTAATTAGGACTGGGATAACCACTTCCACCATAGTGAGAACCTCCAGAATTATGATTATTACCACAACCTCTTAGGTCCGTTTGGATACAGCTGAAAACTGAAAATATTGTAGCAAAATAATTTTTAAATGTGTAAATAGTGCCGTGAGACCCATTTTTAATATTTTTTTCTGAATAAAGTGGCCGTGGGTCCCGTGAACAGTGCAGAACAATACATAAACAGTGCACTTTGTCTCCTTTGAAATGCGTGCATCAAAAAAAAAAAAATAAAAGAAGAAGAGGAAAACACAAAACGCCAAATGCAACATTCCTATCCAAACCGCACCTTCCTCTCTAATTATGATTCTACCTCCTCTTCCTCATTGAAAACCTTGAGAATGGAAGTTTGCAGCCATAGCCATAGAAGCTGAATCAACCATATTAGACCTCTTTTTGATAACTCTTTCTTCAGCAATGAGCAAAGCATTCAACTCCTCCACTGATAACACATCACTTCTAGTCCTAATTGCTGAACTAAAGGAATCATATTTAGAGGGAAGACCATCAAGAATGATATGGAGAAGCTCTTTATCATCCACAAACACAAAAACATTAGCCAATCTATCTCTAGCTTGCTTAATTTTTTGAAAATAGCCATCAATTGAATCAACACCCTTCTTAATTGCATTTAATTCATTACACAAACTCATAACATGAGACCTTGAGACAGATGCAAATCTCTTCTCTAACACTCTCCAAACTACTCTAGCAGATTTCTGCCTAACTGTAAGAGCAAGAATTGCAGGGGAAAGAGTTGAATTCAAGAAAGTGAACATAGCTTGTTCACAATTCTTCCAAGCTATGAAAGCTGGACTAATCTCAGCAGTGAAATTACCAGATAAATCTTTAAAAAATCTATCTGGAGCAGTGATTGAATCATCAAGAACATCAATCATTGAATAGGTATCAAGAATTACCTCAATTTGATGTTTCCAAACTATGTAATATCCATAATCAAGCTTCACAGTCATCATGGATGACATATTTGACAACAACAGCAGTGAAGAATTCACTGGTAAACTCACAGTAGCCATAATAGGCAAAGCAGTTGAAGCAGATGATGAAGAAGACGAACCAGAGTGAGCAGAAGCCATTGATATGGATCAGAGCTCTGATACCATGTAAAAAAACTTCTCTCAAATCCACACATTCTGTAGCAAAAACTTTGAGAAGAAAGAAACAGACAGAGAGAAAAGGATACTGAAAATGCTTCAAGTATTATACACTGAAAACTGTCTAGATATAGATACAATGGATGTACCAATCTATATATAGATACATTGTAAGAGAGTAGAACTAGAGAGAGCACAAGAGAGAAGAAAAACAGTGGTAATTGCCTCACACGTGCTCAAACAATCTCACACGCGTGCATTACCAGAAATAACAAACTCACAGTTAATAATATTACAACATACACAAAATGACACCGTTTACTTTAATGAGAAATAATGGCGTTTTGTTTCAACTTTGCTTTATGTTTTCCCAGCCTTATACACGACAGCGTTTTGGAATTGGGAGTAGCCGTTGGAACTTCTTCTTCATGATTTGAATCTTCTAGACTTGAAACAGAGCTAAAAGCACTACCATGGCTTTCAAAAGGGAGTACTAAAAGAGAATGGAAGTAGAGCTTTAGGAGAACTCCATTTTAACACAATAACATTACCCTTGGCTTTCTCATACACATAGAACAGAAAGAATCATACTAAGAATCAGAGCAACAATCTGGGTCATGGACAAGAAAATCCACCGCTAGTCTCACTCTCAACATCGCCGATCCAAAGTACGGAGATAGAGGTATTGGAGGTTTTGGGTAGATAAAGAGGAATTGGTTTTGGGTAAGATAAAGAAAAATCAACTAAACTTTATGCTTTTTAATTGGCAGGTAAGGGGCTGGATGAGAAATCTGAGAGCAGTTTGTTACTTGGTTCTTCAAAGACATGTCTATGTGGAGGAAAATAATGAAGAGTAAAAAAAGAAGAGAGAAGATAAAGATGCCAAGATGGATGAGAAAAAGAGACTTTTTTTTTTATTAGCAACAAAAAAAACAGTGTCTGCTTGGAAAAAATTATTTTTGCCAATTTATTTTACTATTCAGCTTATTTTTGCTATTATTTATAAGCTCCACTACACTTTTTGGTACTATTTATAGGTCTTACTACGCTATTTCAGCTAACTTTTACCTTTGTCTATAGGACTTTCAGCAAAAAATTTTCAGTTTCAACAAAATAAATGGATCCCAAACAGACCTTAAAAGAGACTGTTTGGGATTCACTTATTTGCTAAAATTGAAAAATTTTTGCAGAAAATACTGTAGATAAAAGAAAAGTTAGCTGAAATAGTACAGTAAAATCTATGAATACTACCAAAAAGTATAATGAAACAGTTAATAATATTACAACATACACAAAATGACACCGTTTACTTTAATGAGAAATAATGGCGTTTTGTTTCAACTTTGCTTTATGTTTTCCCAGCCTTATACACGACAGCGTTTTGGAATTGGGAGTAGCCGTTGGAACTTCTTCTTCATGATTTGAATCTTCTAGACTTGAAACAGAGCTAAAAGCACTACCATGGCTTTCAAAAGGGAGTACTAAAAGAGAATGGAAGTAGAGCTTTAGGAGAACTCCATTTTAACACAATAACATTACCCTTGGCTTTCTCATACACATAGAACAGAAAGAATCATACTAAGAATCAGAGCAACAATCTGGGTCATGGACAAGAAAATCCACCGCTAGTCTCACTCTCAACATCGCCGATCCAAAGTACGGAGATAGAGGTATTGGAGGTTTTGGGTAGATAAAGAGGAATTGGTTTTGGGTAAGATAAAGAAAAATCAACTAAACTTTATGCTTTTTAATTGGCAGGTAAGGGGCTGGATGAGAAATCTGAGAGCAGTTTGTTACTTGGTTCTTCAAAGACATGTCTATGTGGAGGAAAATAATGAAGAGTAAAAAAAGAAGAGAGAAGATAAAGATGCCAAGATGGATGAGAAAAAGAGACTTTTTTTTTTATCAGCAACAAAAAAAACAGTGTCTGCTTGGAAAAAATTATTTTTGCCAATTTATTTTACTATTCAGCTTATTTTTGCTATTATTTATAAGCCCCACTACACTTTTTGGTACTATTTATAGGTCTTACTACGCTATTTCAGCTAACTTTTACCTTTGTCTATAGGACTTTCAGCAAAAAATTTTCAGTTTCAACAAAATAAATGGATCCCAAACAGACCTTAAAAGAGACTGTTTGGGATTCACTTATTTGCTAAAATTGAAAAATTTTTGCAGAAAATACTGTAGATAAAAGAAAAGTTAGCTGAAATAGTACAGTAAAATCTATGAATACTACCAAAAAGTATAATGAAACTCATAAATAATAACAAAAATAAGTTAAAAAGTAAAACAATTTGGCAAAATAATTTTTACCAAACACATACTTTGGATGATTAGGTGTATGTTTGGATTGCACTGAAAACTAAATTTCCTCTGCATTTGGCCCTTTTTTGTGGGTCTCGTGCATTGTTCACGGGACTTGCAAGTATGGAATTCAGCAAAAACAATTTTAAAACTAGATCTCATGGCACTATTCACACATTTAAAAATTATTTTACTATAGTATTTTCAGCAATAAGTTTTCATTTTTCAGCAATAAGCAGTATCTAAATAGACCCTAATTTATTTTTACAACGCGATTATGGACCTGTTTTTTATTTGTAGCGAAAGTGGAAGAGTTTTTTTTTAGTGGGACCGTGGGAGTGGAGGAAGATGAGAGACTCTTGTGTTAGGTGCAAAGCACTGTGTGGGTCTAGCCCACATGCCTTGTCAAAGCTCATTTATGAGTTGCCTCCAAAAGTCTTCAAGTAAGCCATGTCTTTTTACGAGACTTGACTTAGGGTTTACTTGGTTAGAAGGGTGGAAAAGTGAGATGATAAAAAATGAGGAAATAATAGAAAAGTAGGAGGATGAAAAAGATATAATTTTCTCTCATATGTGTTTGGTTGGGAGGATAGAAAAGTGAAGAGATTAAAAACTCATTTGTTTGTTTGAGAAAAAAAATGAGATGATGGAAAATGTAATTCAAATAAATTTACTCTTATGCCCCTACTATATACAACTATTAAAACATTATAATTTTTTATTATATTTCCTACAAATATATTTAAAACATTTATAACTTATAAGTATTAACTCTACTTTTTTTAAAATTACACAAATTATTTTTCATAAAAAAACACAAATTAAAAAATAAAATATGTAGACTGGGTTTCATAAAAAAAAAATTAAAAAAAAAAACACGTTGTTACATAAAATAAATAAAATTAAAAAAAAAATCATGCATTCACTGGGTTTCACTTTCATCCTCTCTACCCATTAAGCCAGGCTTAGAAAAAAAAAAACACGTTAATAATATGTTCTGTACCCAAATGCAGTAGTAATAAGCGTGTTGGACACGTTAAAGGAAAAGAAAAAAGGGAGCCAAAAAGAAAAGAAAGGCCATTCAGCCTTGAGTGGAGAGTTGAAGCAAGAGAGCCATTTTTGGCTATTTTTGTGTGAGTTCTAAAGAGAGCAAGACACAGAGAAAGAGAGAGTTTCAGCTTGAGAGGTGCAGTCTGAACAAAGAGATAGAGAGAAACACAATGAGAGTGCGAGAGAGTGAAAAAGAAAAAGGAGACATTTTTCTTTGCTCAAGCTACACACAAAGAAAATAAATTGGTGGAGTTCTCTTGAAGCTTTTGAGTGCTACAACTATGGAGAGTTGGAGTGTTCAAAGGAAGATTTTGCTATTGGCTTTGTGATGACATTGTATTTACTCCTTGAGATTTATTTGTTATATATCCAATTTATTGTGAATTCAAGTCTAGCACTAACTTGAGAGTTATAAACTCTATTTCATAATGGATATTTTTCGAAACTGCCCCGTGGTTTTTCCCTCTACACCAGAGGGTTTTCCACGTAAGATTTGGTGTACTTATGTGGTTGTGTTTATGTGGTGCTTACTGGAATTTTTTGTTTCCATAATATTGCTATTGCTTGGTAGATATATATTTTACTTCACACGTAGACATTAAGGGAATTTAGGATTTTTCTCCAAAAAGGCTTTTTTTTTTCCCCAAGCTCCATCTCTCCCTCGCGTGCATACAGCGGTACCATCATCAAGTGCTCTCTTAGTGTAAGAAGGTGGGACAGTTCTATCATCAAATATTCTGGGAGTCCATTTGAGAATATCTTATTTAGTTGAAATTAAAAACTTTTTGCTGAAAGTAAAAGGTCTTCCTTCCTGTTGATGATGCTACTGCTGTACGCACGAGAGAGAGAGAGAGAGAGAGAGAGAGAGAGAGAGAGAGAGAGAGAGAGAGAGAGAGAGAGAGAGAGAGAGAGAGAGAGAGAGAGAGAGAGAGAGAGAGCTGGAAAAAAAGAAAGCTTTTGAATTTAATTATTTGTGAAGAGGGTGTCTTTGTCTTTAAAAAGTGTCACTTGATCAAAAATCATGATTGTGAAGAGGTGTCTTTGTCTTTAAACAAAGTGCCATTTAATCAAAAATCACGAGCAAGTCAGGTGCTATTACTTTCTATCTAATTTAATAGTAAAACTAATGTTAGAGTGCAAATGTCAAAATTTAGGATGTAAAATGTGCATTTGAATAATTTATGGTGTAAAGTGAAATATGGTGTATAGTTCAGGGAGGTAAATTATAATTTCTCTTAAATAATTAGATGTTACATAGTCACCATTAAACTTTCTTGATAAAATTTGGTCTTTGAAATTGTGAGGAGTTATGAACTAAATTTTTTGCTCTATTTTTTTTGCTATAAAATATTTTCAATATTTTACTATGTTTGTTTGGTTGTAAAATACAGTCAAACTCTAAAACATATTCCCATTCACCTAAAACCCTTTTGTGAAAATTGGAAAAATTTTACCCTTTAAAAATGGGTAAAACATTTTACAAAATGGATCTCTACCCGCAAACTAAACAAACATTTTACAAAATGGATCTCTACCCACAAACTAAGTTTCTCTCTAAACTAATGTGAATAGAAACCCTACAAGCTTCTCATATATCTTTATATTAAATGTGAATTTTGAAAATTTAACTGTTGGATTACATATTCTTATTATATCCTTCGTGCTTGCAAAATTTCAAGAATATCAAAGATTAATTGCTATCTTATTAAAAAAATGTTAAAATTTTAAATTTTTGTGATCTAAAATTATGTATAAAATATAGGTAAATTCCACTAAACCCCCTTGAGGTTTGGGCTAATACCAATTAGGTCCAAGAATTTTTAAAAAACAACCAACTTGGTCCTTGAAAGATAATTTTATCCCTATCTCCATTTAGCACTATTCACTCTTCTCTTTCTCATCTCAGACCCTCTCTTCTATTCACTGTGATTACACTAACATTAGCATGGATTTAAGCACAAATCACACTATATAGATGCATCATCTCATTGAATATAAACATACACACATAGCTATACAAATTCCAAAACCTGAAACCCCTAAAAATCATCCCAAATTACCAATCATACACAGATTCATATGCACACACTAACAAATTCACCGTATTAGAGACATTTTGAGACAAACCCTAAATCAAAAAAATACCAGATCTCTCTCTTACTTGCCCACAGTAAGTAAGTAAGTAAGAAGTAAAAGAAGAGGAGGAAGTAAGCATGCATTGCATGAGCTAAGCTGAGCAGGTAAGTAAACCTATGTTTCTATTTCTTCTCTTTCTTAGTTTCTCCCAAAGTAATTTGTAGTAGTCTTTTGCGATCTTTTGATTTGATTTGAAATTAGAGAGAAATAACAAACATAGACATAGAGGGAATATTGAAGGAGCTCCTAAACAATGGTCGTATCCCAAAGACCAAGATCATCTGCACTTTAGGTCCTGCATCTCATAATATTCTCATACTCGAAATGCTTCTCAGGGCTGGCATGAACATCGCCATGGCATTAATTTGAGAAGAGAGTGGAAGATGGTAGTGGAAAAAATGGGTTTCGGCCATGAAAGAGGGAGTCTTCAGCCGCCGTGGGTATGGGTGAGAGAGAGGAAGCCACCGTGGTTGCGGGTGAGAGAGAGAGGGAGCCGTCATGGGTGTGGGTGAGAGAGAGAGGGAGCTGTCATAGGTGTGGGTGAAAAAGTGAGAGGGAGCTAGAGGTCTGAGAGAGAGAAGGGTTTGGAATTGAGATGAGAAGGGTTTGGCTAGTCAGGGATAAAATTGTCTTTTAAGGACCAAGTTTGTCGTTTTTCGAAAGTCTTGGACCTAATTGGTATTCGCCCAAACCTCAGAGGGGTTTAATGGAATTTACCCTAAAAAATAAGTTTTTTGATTGAATAGTAAATAAAATTTGATTTGAACAAAATTTATGAATGTTAAGAAAATAAGGAACATGAAATTCAACAATTAGATTTTCAAAATTCACACCTAAAAATGAGATATATGAGAAGTTTGAAGTGTTTCTCTCCAACCTAGTTTGGAGAAAAACTTTGTTCTCTACCCACCACCTCTCTCTCTCTCTCTCTCTCTCTCTCTCTGTTATTATTTCAGATTTGTTTGTAGTGCTAATGTGTGGCCGCTTGGGGTTTTTGAATCTAGTGTTTATGGAATTTTTGTGCTGCTTAAGGTTTTTGAAATTGGTGTTTGTGGAATTGATGTGTGGTTGCTTGGGTGGTCAGTGGAGTGGTGGTGGGTTGGTTTTTGCCAAGTTGATGGTGGTTGTTTGCTTTGATGGGTTTAGGATTTTTTTCTCATTTTACTATGAAACAAAAACTTCAAAATGATTTCTTGTGAATTTTCATGTACACAACCAAACATGGTAGAATGAAAATATTTTTAAGTAAAATATTTTACAATTGAAGACATTTTACTATGAAACAAATAGAGTGGTAATTTTAAACCTTAAGGTTTTGGAACATTAATTTTGATTTTGTCCCCTATCGATTTAAAATTTGGGTCCGTATTTCATACACCTAACATTACATGGCGTTTGAAAAAAAAAAGGTCATTTCATTTATATCTATTGACGAGCTATTTTGTGTTCATGTCATGTCAAGGTCAGGGTATTAGGCTAAATAGCTTAATCCGAACTTGACCCATTTAATAATTGTGTCATAACTCTTTAAACCTAACACGACCTGTTAATAAAATGAGTTGACATGACACGATTCACTGGACATGCTTAATAAACAGGTTGTGTTGGGTTGACATGACTCATTTCAACCCACTTAAAATTAAACAGGTTCAGTTGACACAAATTTAATCCGATAAAAAAAAAGCACCTATTAATATTGTTATAAATTTAATACATTACAAATTTGATACAAACTCATAACATCAAAATACCTATTAAGCATACAATTTAAAACTTCATAATAACATCAAATACATGAAACACATCGTTGAAAAGTTCAAAATAACATCAAAATAGTTAATAAATATTAAGTCCATAATGTGGGACCAGCCATATAAAAATACTTTTTTTACATTCTAGAAGAAGTGCATACACTTTGACCTAAATTCAAAATGACATAGTTAAAAAAAAAAAAAAACGTAATATCTATCTAAAAATAGGTTTGTTACATCTCAAAAGAAGTGCATACATTTCAACCCAAATTCAAAATAAAACAACTCAACAAAAATATAACATCCACATAATTCGCCAAATGTTAAGTATAAAAATATACCATAGTTTGTCTCTCTTATTTTATTTTTAAGTTTAATATATAGGTTGGAAATAAAATGTGTTTGACAAATTTGAAATAAAAAAAATATATTTATTTGTTAAACGAGTTATGTTAAATGGATTATTTTGGGTTGATACAAATAAATTGGCATGTCAAACGTGTCAATTACAAGTTAAGCGGGTTGACCTGCTTATGACATGTTTCTTATCGTATTGCTTTTAGGTCAACTGTTTATGACTCGAACTTGCTAAGGCCCAACCCTAACCCATAAAAACCCATGTTGTTCATCTTATGTTCACAAGCCATGTCTAACATTGACACCCCTAACTTTTAAGCCTTCCTCCATTCCATGCAATTAATCTATAGTCACCTTTTTTCCCCCTTTAGCTTATGCTTTGAAAAAAAAAAATCAATACACAATACTCTTATCATAATCTAAAAAATTATTTATTTATTTTTTAATATTATTGAGTTAATGTTTTGGGCTCAGAGATTGACATATTAATTTAAATTTGGACTTATAATTTTAAGATCCTTAATAATTTATATGAGTTTTGATAACATACATAAATATAAATAATAGTTGGTAGTCCCGAAATGGTACACTAAAATGGGCTGATATTGAAATATTTCATTCAAATACACAAATCGTAATGGGTTTGAAACAGTATTCATAACATTGGTTTTGGCCAATTTCTCCCCAACCCACTGTACATTGTCATTTGTCACCCCCCTACATTAAAAAGTTCAGTTTTTTACTATTTTATGATCTTATCAACATTTCACTATTGAAGTATTTTTTTTTTAGAACACAATTCAAGTACTTATATGAGCCACAAATGCAATTCAAGTTAGTAGTATTCTAATTTCATAATCTTTTTATTTTTCTAATATTTCTTGTAATGGCTCAAATTGATTCACAGCCCAAAATATTTGGACAATGGCCTAACAAGCCCACAACAATAAATTTGTTAGAGAATGAGTTTAATGTTGAACATTTAACGAATCAAGTATGAATCACTACGGGTTAGTTTAGCGTTGGAATGAACGAGAATAACAAGTTAAAAAGAAAAACACTCCTCGGTTAAGTCCGAGGATGGTATGTTCTTGTATTTAGCTCTCAGACTTATACAAATATTCAAGTTCTGGATTACAAAGTGATTCCTTTCTTTTTCTCTCCTTTTTTTTTTTCCTGATCCCGTTTCTGTATGGGAATCCTTTCCCTTTTATACTCCTTCTCCCCCTTTCATCTTAGCCTTTCACTTGTTGATCAAATAACTAATCTCCTCGATACTTGTCCCATCAAAACCTTCTTGAAGTCTTTGTGGGTATCTATAAAGCTAGAAGTCACTGTTCAAGTATCACCACCACATTAATGCGGCCAGTTGGTTAGGTATAGAGCATTCGATGTGGTGGTAGTAACTTTCTACCTAGATATTTCTCCATTCTCTATTGACTCACTTCTCTCTGAAGCTTATCCTCCTAAGCATGGTTGCACACGGCCAAGTACTTAATGGGTGGTTGAACTTTAGGCTTCCATTCTGTTGGTCAAACTTTATGACTGGCTCTCTTCCTTAGCCCAAAAATCTATCTACCTTTACGAGTACTTGTTTGTCCTCGGGCTCTTTGGTGGCCTCGGGTGTGGCCCACGGCCCAATATTCTTATCCAAGCCTTTCATCCCAACATTTCCTTATTTTATAAATTATGAAATTGTTTTATTTAATTATGGAATTTATTCTGTAATACAATTTATTAATTTAAACTACTCCAAAATTGTAGTGTAAATACTTTTTTAAAAGTTTTTTTTATAAATTATAAGACTTTTTTGGGATAAGGAATAGATAACGTAATAGCATTTTTCAACTTATTAATTTACCAGAATGACATATTATAACATTATTTAAGCTATTTTTCTTATAATTATAAAATATATTATTATTCAATTAGTGAACATACTATTCAACCAATGAACCACTCTCTTAGCTGGGTGAATCCTTGGTACGATTCTAAGAACTATGATTGAAACCTTGGCGTGCAGCATCATGGAAGTAAATTTTCATTTTTTTCATCTTTTTTGATTTTAAGAAAAAAAAAAGTTATCATCTTTTTTTTTTTTTTTTGAAACCAAAAAAATTCATCATCTTCAAACAAAAAAAAAAATCATTAAATAACATATAGAGATACCTCTTAATCAAACCATTTAGATTTACAAATTTGACCCAAATATGTTATATTGGTCCTTCAAGTTCTTTAATTTTTTTTTTTTTTTTTCATGTGAGCTTTCACTGTATATACCAACACGGCAACATCATAAAAATTTATGATATGATAGGGAAAGCAAAGAGACAGAAGTTTACGTGGATTTGCAACATGACCCACATCCGTGAGACAAGAGCGGGCTACATCTTTTCTTCATTTTTATTTTTTATTTTTTGAGTGACAAATATACACGCATCACACGAAGGAAAGAGAATAAGGTAGACAAGAGAACAAAGTGCTACATTTGCTCTTCGTTCACATGGAAAGCGAAATCATTTCCAACAAACTTTATACATTTATACTGCAAAAGGAATAGTAAGTTAGAATTAGACACCTGATAATTATTTTTACCAAAAAAGAAAAAAAAAAAAAAAACACTTGTGTGAATTCAAGTATTCAAGACACGCCGGCACAACTTCTACATAATCCGAATCCACGTACGAATCTAAACAAATCCGAAGACCCTTCTCAGAAATTTCAGGAGTCCATCACAAATTCTTTTAATGGTCAAAAAGAATTGTAGCTGTGAAGATACGGAATCTTTAAAATGGGACAATTCCAAGATGCCATTTCCTTTCGAAATCAGATTGGTTTTTTCTTTTATTTTATTTGCAATTTATGTTTCTTTTACCAGCCAAGTCAACAAAGCTGACATCCACTATGAACATAAAGAATGAAATATTACTTGGGAACACAGCAGAGTCATTGGTTGAGACTTGAGAGAGAAAGAAGAAGGAAAGTTAGAGGAAGGGGTGATGAGGCATCCGGCGAAAATAACAAGAAGATAAAAACCTCTAAAGTAAAGGAATAAAGTAAGTAACCAACCTTAGTTAACATCACAATTTCAAGAGAAAAACCTCTAACGCGTGTGAATCAAATCATGACTTAAAGTCATGACTTTAGTTCATTTCCATACACTCTGTGTAATAAACATTGTCTCAATCTCAATTACTCACAATACAACAAGTGGGGCTCTAATCTGATTTCAAAAAAATAAAATAAAAATCTACAAGGGGATGCCTCAATTATGTAGGACTTAATGGATACATCATACGCAGATGCATAGGCAGAAATTGACAAATTACTCTGTTTATTTGGCTAAGATTTGAGACAACGTGGCCTAAAACTAAAAACCCTAACACAATTCAATGAGAGTTACAAAGATCACAATAATTTGTTGAGCAATTCCCAAAAGAGAATAGACTGCCTTTGCCTTGGTGTAACAAATTGTCTATTACTCGAGTTCAATCCCAATAACTTTGAAAGTCTTTCGATAAGATTTCAATATTTTAAAATCGTTGGTTGGGATTTTGGGAAGCTCAGTATGTTGTGAAGGTTGAAGCAACTGTTGCAATACATATAAGGAAAAAGAGATGAGAAATTGACAACTTGATTGAACTTCCAGCTGATGACTTAGCATTAGCTCCAGTTCCTACATAAGTGAACATCAACATTATTAATGAGCAAAGTACATAAATAAATCATTTTGAGGTTTCATTGATGAGTAAAAGATAAATCAAACTTGTTTTGTGCCACTTATTTCTCAAGTTTAATTGAAATGATTGAACTTTTTGAACCCAGAATGTGGTTTGTACCTGAAGGTCCTGGTGATCCCACGGGAGAGCCACTTGGTGAAGCAATTGCTGAAATTAGGTGATAGGTTAGCATAGATGAAAATAATACTTGATTTTGAAGTCTGTGCTACCTATTTCTCGAGATTAATCGAAAGTATTGAACTTTTTGATCCCAAATGTGGTTGTATTAGTCAAAATCATGATAGTTTTGCATGCAATTGAACAAAGAATGAAGTAATTTGTACCTGAAGATTTTGGTGATCCTGAGGGAGAGCCGGCTGGTGAACCAGCTGGTGAAGTAGTTGCTGAAATCAAGAGGTAAGTTAAAAACTCTCATAATTTCTTTTTAGAAATGAAACTCTCACATGCATTCACTACATAAACTTCCCTCATTTATTTATTTCATGTATGTTTAATTTCTATACTAACTCAGTTAATAAATTTTTTTTTTAAATGTACAAGAAAATTTGAGCAGTGTAATTGATGTATTAGCATGGCTGGGTACCATTGCTTTGGAGGAAATCATGTAACCACTTTGCAGACTCTTTAGGAATGCGCTTTAGATTGTCATAGTAATCCACAAAGTAAAGCCTAAATCTTGCACCAATTCCACCTCCCCATTCGTATGAATCATGTAGACTCCAGTAGAAATATCCTTTGATGTCCACACCATTCCTGCAAAAAATGGCAGAAATAAACTCTAATTATATTCCAAAACCATAACATTCCAAACGAAATCATAGCCTTAAGAAATTATTGTACGATTTTGATTGATATGTGTCTTTAGAGTCCAACATAATTGAGGGAATAAAATCCCTCGTCCCATCTTTAGTGTTTCATTTTATGTTGTGTTATGATGTTAAATAAAGTTTGATACTTACTTTAGTGCATTAACTATGCGATATAAATGCCGATTAACATAGTATCTTCGAAGTGGATAATGTAGCTGTCTAGCAAGTGGAAGACTATCGTTCCTTGGCTGATCACTAACACCTATTTATATGGGAAAAAAAAGGAAACTATTGTTAGAATTACGTGTGTGTGGCTATATTTATATAGGGAATATTAGCAAAAAAATTCCAACCATTTTCTGTAATGTAGATCTTAGGATTTTGGTATCTTTTCTTCAAATTCTCCAAAAGTTTCTGTAGCCCTTGTGGATAAATGTAAACGAAACCGCTCCCTGGAGCCTGCATTGTAGAGCAACATAAGGATTCTTATCAATCGAATATGTAATTACATATACATTATGTAGGAAAAAATTATCACTTTTCATCCTTATAAATTTGGAATGTTTTTGTTTTGATCCTTTTTTTTTTTTCACATCTTTTATTTTAATCCCTGAATTTTCGTTTTGGTTCGTTTGACACGACAATGAATCTCTGTAGGTGAGATGGTGGTAAGGATGTAATGAAATTGTCTCAAAAAAATTGGGGACTAAAATGAAACATATGAAAAATCAATGATCAAAACGAAAACAACTTGTATTTATAGAGACCAGAAGCCACTTTAACTAACATGGGTAGCCTCTCCTTCACCAAATCTCTCATGCTTTTTGGATATTCTCCAAATATCAAAGGCTCCACGTACCTGGCTAATTGGAAGCGACACATTACATGCAGAATTCTTAGGAACAAGAAGACCCTCAATGGTCCTAGGACTAAAGAATCTAACATGACAAATGGTTGTGCATGAAGCTAGATTTACTAGCCATCCTATGAGGAAGTCCATGCATGCTTCTTTGTGCTGCAGCTTTATCTTCCACTGAACTTGTGTTAGGCTTAAAGTAACTTGCTTCAAGAACCATTCCAAATTCTGCTGGCCTGTGTATATGCTGAACAATAACATTAAACAAATTAGGGACTTGACAACACTTCTGCATGCATGTTCTCACTGTGCCAAGAGGGGAAAAAAAAACTTTTTTTAAAAAAGATTTTGATAAGTGTTAATTATTTTCGAAAACTTAAGATAAACGTAAAGTATGTCTGAAAATAAATCAAATATTCTTAAAAATATATATTAATTAAATAATTAATTGTAGTATTTTTAATTTTTCAAGAATTGTTGTGTCGCTGTGTTTCCTACGTGTTATATTGAGCTCATATTCATGTCCATGCTTCTTAGCAGAGAATTCAAAATTAAATAAGTAGATAAAGGGTCATGATATATGATGATGGTGCATGCATGCATGCATGGCACATGTGGTTCACCTGGTATTTCTCTCTGTAGAGCCTAAAAGCAGCAGCATGGGCAAGAATAATGTTATGGCTTACTATGTAAGGTTCTGTGGACGAGTTTCCACCCATACATGGTTTTGCTGATATATATTCATGTAGCGCCGCCCCTGCTTCCAATTTTAATCTAGATATACAAAAATCAAAGTCAGCTCATTAACCAAATTTTTGAGCATTGATAATTAGAGAAACACGTTTATGCAACTCATTGCTTCTGCTCTCTGGCAATGGCAATGGTTCTGCCTAAAATGGCAATGGTTCTGCCTAAAAAAACTGAACCACTAATGAGCTTCAGTTGATATTATAATATGGTCTTAACTAGGAGATTAATACAGAACCGATTAGATGTGCTTGGAATCTTAAGATTGATTTGATTCAGCTCTTAATTGTTTGTAGAAATTTTCAATTTAAGTGACTTTGATATGTTCTTCTTGGAACCCTGCATGACTTGTGATTTGTGAACATTTCATAATATTTCAATTTATTTTCATTTTAAGTTCATCAATTGAATAATGATTGTTGTAATAAATGCGACAGCACAGCCTGCTCAAAATTCCTCAGATGGTAATGAACTGTCTATTAAGAAAGCTGACTTCCCAAATGATTTTGTGTTTGGAATCTCCACTGCTGCTGCGCAGGTACATTTTATACTTGTGATGATATATGACACTAGATCCTCTAAATTTATCCATGGTCATGTTTGTTAATATCAATGGCTACGTATTATTGTATCTGGTGTAGATTGAAGGATCAGCCAAAGGAGGAGGAAGTGGACTGAACATATGGGATGAGTATGTTAAAGATTTCCCAGGTTCGAACAACCTTGATTGTGCTTTCTTCATCATTTATGACTGAGATATGCATTTTTCTTATAATTGCGCGTAATCATGTAGTTAAGTCTAACAACTGGTAATGATAATCTTTTACATTTCAGGAAAAATTGATGGCGACGCAGATATAGATACAGCAATTGATTCAAATAAGCGATACAAGGTGAGTAAACAAAGTTCTCAAGACCTCTTACCAAGAGACAATAATCTTTAGACTGTTCTTTGCACAAGAAATGAAACTAATTGGCATATAATTTTATGGAATAATGCTGGATTATAGGAAGATGTGAAGTTTTTGAAGGACATTGGAGTGCATTCTTAATATAACATAAAACTATGATTCATGTCTTGCAGAGTTTAAGATATGTAGTGATTTAGCGATTTTTCCTGTGTAACACTAAATCAAAAAGAAAGGTGATTGTAATGTTTCTTATCATTAGGTTCATGGAACCATGCGTTAGTGTTTGGTCATTACCCAAGCATCATGAGAAGTTTGGTGAAGGACAGGCTGCCCACTTTCACAAAAGAAGAGGAAAATTTGGTTAAGGGGTCTTTTGATTTTATTGGCATCAATTATTGTACTTCAAGATATCTAAAGACTAAAAACCTCCAACCAGATCCACATGCAACACCTGAATACAGTACTGACTACTTAACAAATACCACAGGTAAACTTATACACTACCACATGTAAACTTAATAATACTATGATGTTAAGAAGACTACTCAATGGTGATCTTGCTCATTTTGTGGTTATTGCAGCTTATAAAGATGGAGCTCCTATTGGTCCTTTGGTAAGAAAATCATTATTTGAAACATTCCTCTGAGATAGTGTCACAAAGAATTAACAGTTTATAGGTCATCATTAATTAAACAAAACTAGGCTCAATCTGTCAATCATTGTTAATTTCCATCTTGAATTGCATGTATTTGCTAATAACGCTAAAATTTCTTGAATTGCAGGCATCTGGAAACTCTTTTATTTACATTTATCCGATAGGGCTACAGAAACTTTTGGAGTTTATGAATCTTGAGTACCAAAGTCCCTCAATATACATTACTGAAAATGGTTGTAGCTTGTTTCATGTGTTTTCCCCTATATATATATATATATATATATATTTATATACTCATTGTGATATTAATAATATCTTGTTGATTTTTCTGTGTAGGAATTACTGAAAAAAGGGACGATAGCCTTGAAGTTACTGAAGCACTAAAGGATCCATATCGAATCAACAAAATTCTCCAACGTCTTCATAACATCCATGCTGCAATGCAGTAAGTCATTATCTTAGTTAATTTGCAACAATAAGAACCTCAATATCCTGTGTGCTTGCGTTGATGTTTTAGTATACTTTTTGTTAGACCTATTAGGACTAAGCCTAAGTCTTAACACGTAGAACAAGTAATCTAACTATACGTGCAACACAAGTAACCTAATCTGACTACAGATAAAATAAAGCTAGTCCAGGGTTGTTTTCCTATAGTACCATGCATTGTACAGTTTTACACACATGCATCAATTTAATTTTGCACTCTTTGCACCTCTTAATCAAAATCTTCTATAAGATGAATGTTTATTTCCATAGAATAAGAGAAAACAATAAACAAACAAACAAAGAATGCATTTCTTTGTTCTTTTTCGTTGGAATTGGATGTGATATTTATTATCAAGTTTATTGACATAATTATGCTTCTATGCTCGCTTCGTACAAACATCTATTTGTTTTATATCAAAATTTTCATTTTTGCAAGAATGGTGTGAATGTTAAAGGGTACTTCTACTGGTCTCTATTCGATGACTTTGAATGGGGGAACGGCTACCGTTTGAGATTTGGGCTTTACAACATTGATTTCAAGGAAAACTTGAAGCGCATTCCCAAACAGTCAACTTTCTGGTACAAGGATTACATCCTTAAATGGAGCAACACTTTTTTTTTTTTTTTGCTCTCGCACAGTGTATCCTCAAGGTTTTCAATCAAAGACTAATCACTGTTCGCACCAGATGGGCCCACGAAGAGGTAAAGTGCTGGCCTAGGAAATTCTTTTCAAAGTACAGGTAGCAGGACTCAAACTGGGGAGCACTCCAGTCGAACCCAGTACAAACACCTTGAGACCGAGAGCCCAACCAACTTAGCCAATCCCCTGGGTTTTAAATGGAACAACACTAATGCCTAGGAAAATGTATTTTGTACATTGGATATATATTTATATATATGCATCATCTCTCTTAGGTAGCTATAGAGTCTATATGTTGTCAAATAAATGATGTATATATCCAATGTAGGAAATAATTATTGAAAGCTTAGATATTGGTTAATTGCACCCCAATTTTCTTGCATTGAGTTGCCTATGAATGCAGCAAGCTTGGACATATCATAAATTTTATCATATAAGTTGATGTGTCAGTTACCAATCACAAAAAAATAAAAAATAAACATTTATTTATTGTGTTCTTGAAGTGTATTAATCATATTTATTACCATGTTAGTTTATAAACCTTTGGTAATAAGGCAAAAAGTAATTTTAGCATTTTCCAAGCTCAATTCATTTTTGTCATGTTGTTCATATAATTTATTTTATAATATTCTATGTTTTTTTTTTTTTTTTTTGAGAATACTAAATATTTTTAACACACGAGAAGAGGGGAGAAGGTTTCTATGAAACTTATAGTAGTGTATATCCAAAATGGCATTTATAATATTCTATGTGAAAGTATTATTTATATGGATAAAGAAACGAACCAAGGAAAAAATATATATTTCTCTATGCTCATGTTCCAAGGGAAACGAAACCTGGAGGCAACACATAGTAGACAAAGGATGCTAATGGGCCAGCAAAATTTAGATTAACATTTGGGCCTGATGCAATACCAGCAAAACAACTTTATATTACATTTAAAAACAAACAAACAAAGTTACTTTTCTTTTATATCAAACCTCAGTTTGGAAAGTGAATTGCGTGAAAACTTTCTAACCTGATTTTCTTGATCAGATATCCACCTTCAATGCCTAAAAAGCAACAAATGGATTAAAATTAGAAACTTAAACATGCTACAATTCCCTTATATATATATATATATATATATCTAAATTATATTATGAGTTCTAGTTAACTCAATTGGTAAAGTTTTTAATGATTTAATAAAAGATTTGAGGTTCAGTCTCCACCTACACCAAAAATTGGTTGATGTTTTGATCTGATAATAAAAAACTATCATTTCATTAGAAGCGAAAATGTTAAAGATTGTAAAATTGTTATTCGAGCTTTCAAAGTTATTACAGATTTTACTGTAAAAAAAAAATTACAGATTGAAGTGGTAAATAATGTTATAAGTATTCAAGTTAGGAATGAACAAATGAAGAAGACATTATAGTGACGGTTTTTTTTTTTTTTTCTTTTTTTGAGATCCATTGCTTTCAAGTTAGAGAAATTAGGGAAAAAAAAAAGACCACCATAGATTTCTACATAATTGAATGACCCACATCTTACATACCTGATAAAAGAAAATGACCTTTCTCTAATCTTCTTTGATCCCCTGTAACCCTGTTTGCACCATCACGTGTACTATTTATGATTTCAGAATGTTGTGTTTTCTAGAAGATCTAAATACTCAAACGGAATCACCAAAAACTGAAAACATAAAGCAGACCAGAAAATTTTATGGTAGTATATTAGAATGTGAATGAGGGGTTTCAACAGAAACAAAAAGTCAAACAACCACCATGGTTCATGGGATTCCTTTCTGTAATAACCCGGTGTCTATGGCATATGAAAATTGAATACACCTGAGAGAATAGTCAGATACTCGAAAAGGTTTAGATACTCTCATTTGTCAAAAAAAAAAAAAAAAACAAAAAGTTTGCAAGGAGAAGGAAACAATAAATGTAGGAGTAATAAGGAAAATGAAAAAAAAAAAAAAATTAAAATGTCATTATTCAGCCTTAAATTGAGAAAACCGAAAGGCAGGTGAAGAAAAATATTAGGCTTAAGTCTTAACTTACTTTTTAAACCTTATAGTTTCGAGTATGTTTTATTTAAACCTTAAACTTTTAAATTGTTTCATTTAAATGTCAAAGTTTTTAAAATGCTTCATTTGACCCTATAGTTTCAAATAGTTTTATTTAAACCTTAGAGTTTTGGTAATTTTCATTTAAAATTCAAAATTTGAAATAAGTTTCACTTAAACTAACCAGCCATGTCATGTTTAATTAATGGTGTTAACAAAAAAAAATAGTGATTAAAGGTTTAAATGAGGAGCAATGCTTAGGTACAGTATTTAGAGCATCAGCATCAGTCTTTCTAAAATTTTCTATCTATTTTACACATAAGAGCCTACTTTTTCTATTTTGCATTATCATTTTACAAAATACCAACATTAGTCCGTCTATTATACACACTATTTTATTTAAATAATAATTTTTATTCTTTTGTTTATTATTATTTTATTAACATTTTCTCCATTAAAGTCTCTCCATCTCTCTTTCTTTCATGTCTCTCCATCCTTCCTTAACTCTTTGCCTCTCTCATATCCCAAACCCACACACTCTCACACATGGAGGCGAGGAGATCTGACGAAAATGGCGGCAAAGATAGTGGCGGTGGATCAAATGATAATGACAGCAACTCTGAGGTAGATCGGCGGCAACTCCGACGATCCCGTTGGGTTTTTCTAATGGGTTTTTGTTGGGTTTTTGTAATGGGTTTTCGTTGGGTTTGGTTTTGATTTGTTTTTGGTTTGGATTGATTTTGAGTTGGGTTTGGGATGGGTTTTCCGGTGGGTTTGGATTGTTTTTGAGTTGAGTTTAAGATAAATTTTCGATGGTTAGGTTGATTTTAGGTCGATTTTGTGTTTGGATTTTCAACCGTTGAAGTGGGTTGTGGTGGTGGAGGTTGGTAATGCTGGATTGCGGTGGTGATGGTGGTGGTTGGGTGGTGCTAGTGGTTGTTGGTGATTGGGTCTTCATCTTCTTCTTCACGTTGAAGAGATTGGGGAAAGGGAGAGAGAGATTGATGAGAGTATGTGGGGGAAGAGGACTGATGAGAGCAGAGGTGAGAGAAAAAATTAATAAAATAGTAATATACACATCTACAGTAATCATGCAAATATGCACGGTTACTGTAGCAAATGTGCATATTTACACAACTGAAAGTTCAAATAGCGTATAAAACACTATGAACGTTTAGACCCCCAAATTACAAATTATCAATTCAAGCTTTATATCAAACGAAAAACGTGCGAAAGATGAACTAAAGCTTAAAACAGAATTGATAAACAATTTAAGTCAAATAAAATCACATCCATAACAGAAATTAAATGACAAAGATAAAGGGAAGAGAGATGCAAACACAAGAACAACACAAGACGTGTTATCAAAGAGGAAACCGAAGCCCTCGGTGTAAAACCTCTCCGCCGCCCTCCAAGTGGTCGAATGATCGACTAAAGAATGTAGTTGGGATACAAGGATAGGAATAGACCCTCCAAGCCTAATCTACCCAGGTACCTAAACCCTCCAAGCTTCTTGCTTCAACGAGGTTACGCCAAACCTATTTCTTCTTTATCTTCCCAGATCCTGCTACTAGTCCATAACATTTATCAATTTGAATTGGTTCCTTCCTAATTGCTTCTCAAAGCACCAAAGAGCCTTCTCACAGGTATGGGTATGGTGAGAAAAGAATTTGAGTAATGAACCTCTTAAAGATGTGACAATGGAGAGGAAGAGAGTAGAGGAATTTGAAGAGTCATAAGGTAAAGATTGTGGATGAGTCAATCTTGTTTTTCTCTAGGGTTTCTCTCTCAAAATTCTCTCTAGAAGCTCTCTACATTTCGTGGGTATAAGGGGTATATATACTGGTGGGAGTTTGGAATGCGAAGAAACAGAATTTCCAAAACAGAGTTGGTTGGCGGCTTTGCCTCGTGGCTTGACTGAGTCACGAGTTCAAGCCGCAAACAAACTGAAAGGGTAGTTTGGAATCTTTGTCCTGTAGTGCGACAGTTGGCACGACGATTCATATTCTGGCAGCTTTCTAGTCGCGAGCTACCCGCGAGATCTAGTTGCGAGTTCTCCTCTGCACGCTTCTCTCGTGTGCAACATCTGGCGGCTTGCCAGTCACGAGACACCAGCGAGGTCCAGTCGCGAGTCCCTGTTCTGCAGCACAGTCTTGAGCAATTCTTCACACTCTTTCACACACTACCCTTACATGATTCCCACCTAAATACAGGGTTTCTAAGTGCTGAAATGCAAGCAAATTAGCGCGGAATAAAACCAACAGAATGGTTGATAAAATTCAACCTTACAACAACAATAGACAGACTGATGCGAAACAAATTTAGGAAATATTGTGTAAATTTTGCACCTTTTTCTATTTTGCACAATTTTTGCATCTTTTTCTATTTTGCACAATTTTGCACTCATTGATGTGGATTTTTTTCTCATAAGATATAAATGTATTTTTTAGTTAAGTAGCCATATGGCTGAATCTTAAGAGGGAACCTAAGAAACAGCACCTAAGGTACCGTACCTAAATTTTGTCCTTAAATGAGACATCTTTAAAAACTTTAAGTGTTTTTTTTTTTTTTTGAGAATTTTTTTAAGACTTAACATTTTGAAATTTCAATGTTTAAATGAAACATACCCAAAATTTTAAGATTTAAAAAATAATTTATCAAAAAATTTAAAGAGAGATGGAAGATTTGTTGAGAAATATATAGGAAATAATAAATGGAAAGTTTTTTTTTTTTTCTAAAGAAAAAAGACATTGCAGATTTTATTAATCATGGAAAACTTCCATGTTCACTATCAACAGGGAAGTCCTCAATCTAAGCTATAAACTCAGGATGAAATTTCGCCCGTTTAGCTACGGAATGAGCTCCTACATTACCTGGTCTTTTTACATGTGAAAACTGGAGCCATTGAAATTCAGTAGCCAGAAACAAAGCATCCTGTATAAGATAACCAAAAGGAGTAGTAAAACACTTTTTCCGCTCCTCAAAACCTATTAATAGGGATGAAGAGCACAAACCGTGGTTCTCTATAGCTAAGCAAGTAAGCAAAGTAATGACACAGATTCCAAGGAAGCTCTGTGCAATCCTTGTTGATATATGGTCTTCAAACAAAAGCACTCATAATCTTGGTTGCACGAACATTTCATTTGGAATGTCATATTTGTATCGTATATGTGTCGTAACGATGTCCTATTTACTGTATCATGTTATAATTTTTCAAAAATTGCTCGTGTCGCCATATCATACCCGTACCCGTACTCGTACGCGTGTCCGTATCCATATCCGTGTCCATGCATCCAGTCATAATTCAATACAAGGATATAATTGTAGCTTTTGCACAATGCTAAATGAGATAAAACCATTTATCTTTATCACTTCCTCAAAGATGGTAGATTAGTAGTCCATTTTTGTGAGTTGTAGCCTTAAGAAGGTTGCCAAGTACTTAATATTAGCAATTAACCTAATCAGTTTAAGGTGGAAAATTTTAGTTTGGGCATGAATCTAGTTAGTGGCGGAGCTAGGATTTTAGTTTGAGGGGGGAGGGGGGGGGGGGGCGCAAAAACCTAGAGTTTGAAATTGTAAAAACACCTAGAGATAGAAGGAAAAAAATAGTGATGTCTTTGGAGTTTTAGTTGTATGAACATTAAGTAGTTTTATACTTTTTTATTATTATGAGTAAAATATGGGATCCACTAATTAAAATAGCGAGAGATATGAACAAATTTCAATAATTCTAGAGTCACAAAAATTTTCATAATTGTTAAGTGGTTAATTGTTAATTAGTAAATAAATAAGAATGTCAAAGATAGGTCCAAATAAAAAAAGTAAAAATTTACTAGCTCAATTATTGTGAAAATTATTTTGTTTCTTATAATATAAATAAATTAAATAAAAAATAAAAGGCAGAAGTGCTGTGAAAGTGAAAATTTGAGACAAGCCAAAAAGTTAGAAGTTCTTTGACTTTGATGTGTCCGGATCAAAAATTAAAAATATAAATATACTTTGATGTAATAGGGAACTTCTTGCTTCCTTTATTACGGTGGCAGGTTATTTTATTTTCTTTTGTTTTTTTGAGTAAGAATGTGTTAGTTTTTTATTCCTTTTAATGAGTGTTGTTGTTGTTGTTTTTTTTTTTTTTTTTCTATGTTGATGAATCACAGGGGGCAGACTCTTCACATATGCCTATAGCTATGAAAGTTTTGGAGGAGTCAAAGGGGTCAATTGCCCCCAATCGACCCCCCCCCCCCCCCCCCCCCCCCCCCCCTGCTCTGCCCCTGAGAATCTAGTTCTCGGTTGGCAAGTAATATTAGAACTTAATATTATCACTTAACCATTTTTGTGAGCTGCTAGGTTAATCTACCAGGTTGAGCATGAATCTATCCTTATATTGGAGTGCAATGTGGGTGTTATCTTATATTTGATAAAACTTTTATCATCTATATAATAAATTAGTTAAAAATAGCAAGAGAAAGGGTTGTTAATGAATCATCATTCTTCTAACAAAAATAGGCTTTAATTCTATTTTGTTTTCGAGCATGAGGCAAATTCAAGTTCAAGTTTTTATGTTTAAGGTTCATATATTCGTAATTTTTAATGTTTACATTTGATTCATAAATTTTTAGAATAAGCTCAATTTTGTTTACGACTTTCATAAGCTCATTGACTTTTATTTGTTCAAATATAGGAAAGGTTACTCTGCAAAATCACTATGCAATTTGGTATACAAGTAGTATTTTCCTTTTTTGTGAATTTGTTTCTGCTCCTTCAAAATACAAAGTTCATATACTATATCATGTCAATCATACTGAGGTTGTTGAAGTTTTGCGCAAATAATTTGAGTGTTTTTTTTTTTCCCAAAACAATAGCAAAGTTTACCTTTAAATCGGTTTAGAAAAAAAAAAATTCAAATCCATTAGATGGCAACTCAAACAGCCATTTACGTGTACTTTTGATCTTGTGACTTTTTAATAAGTCATATAACTTGTCCAAATAATTTAATGGATCACGTTATCTAAAAAGCATCGATTGTTGTATAAATCGCCATATAATAGATTGAATGAGATTCCTATTAAACCTGAGTAAAACTTTGTTCTAAAAAATCATATCATTAATTTATATAAGATAATAATATAATCACAATTAACATGCATTGAATTTTGAGTTTTCGAATAAATATGAGGAAAAAATTCATGAAGAAGTGGAATTTATATTTATATCTTTTTAGTAGACATTTTAGGGTATAGTAATTAGTAACAACCAAAAGAAACTCTATCTATAATTATAATAACTAGATTTTAAAACAATTTCAAGAGTCATAGAGCCATAGAATCTGACTTATCTCACTAAAAAAAAAATGATTATATAACATACTATTGCAATTCACTTAACTATGAAAGTATCATCAATATTACTATTTAAGGAGCTTTCTCAATTTAGATTCCTCAATTTTTTGTTCAAAAATGACCCTACACTCCTATGTTTAAGCAGAGATAAAACTAAAGGGCAATCCGGTAAAAATACAATTCTAACTTCCACTAAATTGTTGCCTAAAAAATAAGGCCACTCTTATATTGATTTTTAAATTGCTTTATCCACTTATAAATTAGATTCTCGAAATAAAAATTATATATAAAATAAAAACACAATATTTTTCTACAAAAAAACAAAGCATCATCGCACGCGCGAAACACGTGTGATGAGGCTAGTATAATCTGATCAACTTGCACAAACAAAAACGAATAAATTACATTACTTAATGAATTTGATAAAAAAACACAATATAACTAAAAGAAAAATTATCTGTTGGGTTAAGCAACCAAATACTAAAAACAATTAATGAAATTATTGATTTCTCAAAATATTTTTTGATTATAAATTTATATACTAATACTTAATTATATATTTATTACATGTTTTTTTTTTCATGGTTTTTTTTTTAACGACTAGTGTGTGTATATATATATCACAAAGAAATTAAGTAGATATCATTTTTTTTAAAGGGACAGTGTACGTGGCTTTGTAAAGCCACAAACCAATTAGCATATTATATATTTCTCATTAAAAAAAAGGTATTATATTATATATACATACACTGTTCTCTTATAGTTGGGATAAGAGAATTTGTATCTGGATGTCTTTTTTGAAAATACTCAAAAATGCCAAATGAGTTCTGTGCTTTTAATTGTTCTACTTTGTCACTTTCACCTACTTAAAAAGGGTGAAAAAAATTTATCTGTACAATCTTGTCCAAAATTTGACAATGGACTGTTGCAATCGTACAATCATACCCCAATTTTTCAAGCCGCATATACCACATTGAAAAATAAATAAATGAATGGTAGAAATTGAATATGGTCCAGACCTCATTTAATAAGCCAACGAACCAAACACTGATCTAAGAAAAGCAATGGCTTAAAAACATAATAAATGGACAGAAACAAAGGATATCTGATGCTTAACACAGATCTGAAAATTTTTTAAAGCGATGGAGAAGTACAGTCCAAGTTCAGCCACCCAAAAATAAATATATATATATATATATACACATTTTTTTTTTCAAGTTTTACTTAATATTTTTTCCTGTTTTTTCCTTGATAATTTTTATTCCTATTGACTAATAATTGAACTTAATTAATACTCTTACTATAGATAAAGAAATAAGTCTTACTGGTTAATATTTTAGAGCGTTCTTTTATTTGAGGGCCTTAATTAGATAGACAGTGGCCTAACTCGTTTAGGGGATGGAAACGCAATTCATTATTTCGGATTAAGAATGTAGAATCAAAGAAAAAAAATCTTTTGACCCTGTAGACCATCCCCCTGGGGGTGGTGAAGGGAGGGCTCCAATTGGTAAATAAAAAAAAAACCCACAACCCCTTGGGGTTATCTTGTTGGCTATGTGAGACATGCATAGGATCTTCTTCATTTGTTTTTAAACATATATACAACCCATTTTAGCTTTTTGTAAATTTAAAACTATACAATGTCACATAATTTAAAACTAGATATTACTACTATTTATTATTAGAAGGAAAGCTAAACGAAGTGCACCTTGCTTTCTAGCATTTATTTGCACTGAATTTTTTGTCAAAACATAGAACGTATATAGAGGTTAGCAAGCTGTGATTACCCGAAAAAAAGGGATTAGTTACTGTTCAATTTTTGCTGTCCTTGTTCTGAAGAGGTTAACAAAAAAAAAAAAAAAAACAGGTTGTTAAATGAACCAGCAACAGTTTCCATTCCACCCTATGAAACCAAGAGCTACAAATACAAACGAAAAGAGTGCTGAATTCTAGATTTTGCTTAGAAGCCATGGTGACTTCATCAATATCATTTAGGCTATTAGAGGGCCTTGTTGGAATCTCTACAGTCGCTTTGCTTGCCTTCTTATCTGCACATGTTCATGGTTTGTCATCTTCATTTCTTCTTCTTCTTCTTCTTCTTCTTCTTTTTTTAAGTATATATTTGTACTTTTTGAGTCCTTATTTCCAGCTCTAATAAAATTATCTAGGTGATCATTTTGAGTACCATGAGATTATATATGCAGCTTCAATCCCAAGGCGCACTACACTATGTGCTGCTTATTTTAATCAAAAGATGTACAAAAATCAAAGTCAGCTCACTGACCAAATTTCTGATCAGTGATAATTAGAGAAACGTTTATGCAGCTCATGGCTTCTGCTCTCTGGCAATGGCAATGGTTCTGCCTAAAAAATATGAACCACTGATGAACTTCAGTTCATATTATAATATGGTCTTAACTAGGACATTAATGCAGCACAGATTAGATTTTCTTGGAATCTTAGATTGAATTGATTCAGCTCTTGATTGTTTGTAGAAAGTTTTCAATTCAAGTGACTTTAATATGTTCTTCTTGGAACCCTGCATTGTGATTTGTGAACATTTCATATTATTTCAACTTATTTTCAGTTTAAGTTCATCAAACTGAATAATCATTGTTTTAATAAATGTGACAGCCCGACCTGATTTAAGGGATGCTAATGAACTGTTTATTAAGAAATCTGACTTCCCAAATGATTTTGTGTTTGGAGTCGCCACTGCTGCTGCACAGGTACATATATACTTGTGATGATATATGACACTAGATCCTCTAAGATTATCAATGGTCATGTTTGTTAATATCAATGACTACGTGTTATTGTTTCTGGTGTAGATTGAAGGATCAGCCAAAGAAGGAGGAAGGGGACCAAGCATATGGGATGAGTTTGCTAAAGATTTCCCAGGTTCGAACAACCTTGATTATGCTTTCTTCATCATGTATGACTAACATATGCATTCTTTTTATAATTATGCGTAATCATGTAGCAAAGTCTAACAACTGGTAATGATATTCTTTTGCATTTCAGGAAAAATTGATGGTGGCGGAGATTTGGATACAGCAATTGATTCATATAAGCGATACAAGGTGAGTAAACAAAGTTCTCAAGACCTCTTACCAAGAGACAATAATCTTGATTGTTATTTGCTCAAGAAATTAAACTAACTGGCATATATCTTTATGGAATAATGCTGGATTATAGGAAGATGTGAAGTTTTTGAAGGACCTTGGAGTGCATTCTTACAGATTTTCCATCTCCTGGACCAGAATTTTGCCTAGTAAGTTCTGTATCTAAATTTTTGTTCTTCAAGAATTTTTTTTTTCTCTTTTCATTTTTATAAAAAAGTACGGCATGTTCTAAAAATAATTTTATGGTTGTGTTGTATGGTTTAAAATTGAGTTTGTTTCTGTGAAAATGTCGCCAAATCCTGCTAGACTTTTTTTTTTTTTTTTTGAGAATGAATCCTGCTAGACTTAGATGCAGTTTCTAAGACTAAAATTTAAAGGGAATGTATGTTAGGTTAATAAACCTGCTTGATCTTGAGGCTCTTTTGCTTGCCAATTCAAAACTCAAGGGCTAATAAATCATGAAAGCCTTTAAATACATGTAGTGCTAAGTTGATTAAGTTTATTTACCACTGCAGCCTGACATTTTTGTTTAACCACTCTACTTTAAAATTTTCCTGTAGATGGGTCTTTGAGTGGTGGAATAAACCAAGAGGGTATTGATCACTACAACAACCTGATCAATGAATTGCTACTAAATGGTAAGAAGCCATTAGTATTTAAATTACAGGGAATTTCACTCAAAAATTTGCCAAAAAACTGACATGTTGTTCTTACAATCTATGTTCTAATGTAGGCATTACACCTTTTGTGACTATATTTCACTTTGATTCGCCACAAGCCCTGCAAGAGAAGTATGGAGGCTTCTTAAGCCGCTCAATCATGTAAGCACCTTTTTTTCGTTTACATATCTCTACTAGAAGAATTATGGATTTATCAATGTGATTGACTATTAATTATGTTTCCACTTTTTTTTTTCTTTTTTTCTTTTTCACCAGTGATGACTTCAAGGCCTATAGTGAAATTTGCTACAAAGAATTTGGAGATAGGGTCAAACATTGGATTACAATCAATGAGCCATATGTTATCTCTTATTTCGGGTATGATCTTGGGCTTGCTGCACCAGGCAGGTGCTCTCTACCAGGGCCACCTGCTCCATGTCCAGCCGGTAATTCATCCACAGAGCCTTACATTGTAGCCCATAACCTTCTCCTTGCCCATACTGCAGCTGCTAGGCTCTACAAAAACAAGTTCCAGGTGAGACACAGTCCTCCATTCTCCATGACTTAATATTGTAATGATTTGATCTATTGATTTTCACTTTTAAGACTATCTTTATTAGGTGTTTTGTTAACTGATACATTCCAGGAAACACAAGGAGGACAAATTGGAATTAGTCTTGTGGGACAATATTTTGAGCCTTATTCAAAATCATCGGAGGATAAAGCTGCAGCAAAAAGAGCTCTTGACTTCAATTTAGGATGGTTAGTAAAGCACCTCAGGCACAATCACATATTTATGTACAGAGTTTTGTTACTTTTAACGTTGTTATGGCAGTCAATACATGCATGAAATGGCTCAAATTTGTAAGTGACCAATCAAATACTCAAAAAGGGCAGGAAATGGATTCTCCTAGGAAAAGGCTCAAAACTTAATAAACTAATTTGAATGAAACCATTTTATAGTTCATATTAAATTCTACAAATCTAAAGATGAATCCAATGTCACGTTATTTAAAATTTTAAATGGTATGATGCTTTGTTCACCGTTAGATCCAAGAAACAAAACCTTAAGCATGAAATTGACTCTCTGCATTCCCAGTGAAATGGAGAGAATCATGTTCCACTATTCATTGAGAAGTAGGCTATTTGCACTTCCATTTAGAAGTTACTGTCACATATAACTATGATTTGTCTTGCAGACTTTAAGATATGTATTGATTAAGAGATTGTTCTTGTGTAACAACACTAAATCAGAAAGAAAGTTGATTGTAATGTTTCTTATCATTAGGTTCTTGAAACCATTAGTGTTTGGTCGTTACCCAAGAATCATGAGAAGTTTGGTGAGGGACAGGCTGCCCACTTTCACAAAAACAGAGAAAAAAATGATCAAGGGGTCTTTTGATTTTATTGGCATCAATTATTATACATCAAGGTATGCTAAAAACCTCCAACCAGATCTACATGCAACACCGGAATACAGTACTGACTACTTAACAAATACCACAGGTAAACTTATAGACTACCACATGTAAACTTAATAATACTATTATGTTAAGAAGACTACTTAATGGTGATCTTGCTCATTTTGTGGTTGCTGCAGCTTATAAAGATGGAGTTCCTATTGGTTCTAGGGTAAGAAAATCATTATTTGAAACATTCCTCTGAGATAGTGTCACAAAGAATTAACAATTATAGGTCATCATTAATTGAACAAAACTAGGCTCAATCTGTCAATCATTGTTTAATATCCATCTTGAATTGCATATATTTGCTACTAATGCATAAATTTCTTGAATTGCAGGCAACTGAAAACTCTTTTATTTACCTTTATCCGATAGGGCTGCAGAAACTATTGGAGTTTGTGAATCATAAGTACCGAAAGCCCACAATATACATTACTGAAAATGGTTGTAGTTTGTTGCATGTGTTTTCCCCTATATAGATATACTCATTATGATATTAATAATATCTTGTTGATTTTTCATTATAGGAATTCCTGAAAAAAGGGACGATAGCCTTGAACTTACTGAAGCACTAAAGGATCCACATCGAATCAACAATACTATCCAACATCTTCATAAGATCCATGCTGCAATGCAGTAAGTCATTAACCTTAGTTAATTTGCAACACTAAGAACCAGAATATCCTTTGTGCTTGTGTTGATGTTTTAGTATAATTTTTGTTAGACCTATTAGGACTATGCCTAAGTCTAAACTTGTAGAACAAGTAATCTGACTTTACATGCAACACAAGTAAGCTAATCATGCTACAGATAAAAAAAAGTTAGTCCAAGGTTGCTTTCCTATAAATATCTTGTGTTGTACAGTTATACACACATGGATCAATTTAATTTTGCTCTCTTTTCACACTCTTAATCAAAATCTTCATTGAAATGAATGATTAGTTCCATAGAATTAGGGACTGGAATTGGATGTGATATGTATTATCAGGTTTATTGACATAATAATGCTTTTATGTTTGCTTCATACAAACATCAATTTGCTTGATTTCACATTGTCATTTTTACAGGAATGGTGTGAATGTTAAAGGATACTTCCATTGGACTATATTCGATGACTTTGAATGGGGGGAGGGCTATAGTGTGAGATACGGGCTTTACTACATCGATTTCAAGGACAACTTGAAGCGCATTCCCAAACATTCTGCTTTGTGGTTGAAGGATTTCCTAAAATAAATGCAATAATAGCAAAGCTTAAAAAAAGGTCTCTTGTGCCTCAAATATGTATATATTAGTTGATAACCTATATAATACATGGAAAAGTTTTAACAAAATAAGATTTTTTTCTTCTTCTAAATAGAAAGTTTGATAATTATGGTAATTATTAATAGGCATTTGTGATATATTTATATGTTAATCGATAACCTATGTAATGCATGTTAAAGTTTAACAATATAAGATTTTTTTTTTCTAAATATAAAATTTGATAATCTATATATATCTATATCTATATATTACTAAAAACTAAAGTGTAACATTTAATATTGCCACACCCACGTTAAGCCATGTCAATAGCTATGTTATTCCCATCCTCTTTCCTAAATTTATCCTACAAGTTTAAAATAGTTTTTATCAATTTTAAAATACTAGTAAAACTATAATTATTTCTAGCTTATCTCCACCATAAAGCCTACTTCTTATAAATTTAATTCCACTAGCCCACTTCTTCTAAATTTAATTCCAACATAAAGCCCAAATCCAAGCCTTATTAACCGAAAACCCTTTGAAAATCACGGTTACAACTTCCTGGATTTCCTTCCCTTTTTTTTCTCACGCAAAACGTGTTCCTTCCCCTTCCCCACATTCTGACGGCAAGTTTCTCACACAAAATGTGTTCCTTCCCCTTTCCCACTTTCTAACGGCAGCCTCTCTGTCTTCCTTCCTTCTCTCCTCACAGTAGATAAATACTAACAGAAGTTGGATGCTTCAGTTGAGGCATCTCTAAATCCCAATTTGTTTTGTGCTCTATTCTTTTGCTTGATTGTTTGATGTTTTTTATTCCCTTTTTACATTTTGTTACTGACTACTGCCTCTTGACTGTTGTGATGCGACTTAGATTAATTCATGTAGTTTGTGCAAAAAAAGCCAATATTGTTGCAGCTGAAGCAATTTTCTGTGTATGTATTACAATGCCAACTATTTGTGTCAATGTAGATTGATACCCAAGGTCATTCGATTAGAGTTTTCAGTATTTTAGCAATTCTCCTTTGTGATAATGGGATGAGAAATCTGTGTATGTATTACAATTTAAAAAATTTGTATCAAATATTTGTATCAGTGTAGATTGATACCGAAAGTAATTCGATTGGAGTTTTAAATATTGTAGTAGCTTTCCTTTGTGATTGTGGGATGAGAAATTTGTGTATGTATTAATACCCACGGTAATTGGATTAGAGTTTTGACTTTGTTGTTTGTCTCCACTTCTATCAAACGGTGCCTTGAGTGGTAACACTAGAGAAGGACTAGGCACATCTCTATTGCTACGCTCATGGCATTTTTGTTTCATACTTTTCAAGTCAACAATATTGATCTCATTCAAAGGGAAGGTATTAACTGCAATTATAGCAGTTGGAAAATCAATTGTGGAGCAATAAGTTATTTAATGATTTTTTGACCCAAATTCACATGCTTGATTAAAATTTTAGACTATTTAATTCCACCACATACAAAGTGAGAATAAAATAGGCAGTGAAAGGTTTTAACACAAAGTGAAAGAGTTAAAAAAAAGGGAGATTAAAAGCAAAAACGGAGAGAGATTAAAAAAAAATGAGGTCGGTCTAAAAAACGATATTGGTTTAAGTATTTGGGTTAGGTCTTACCTTGTGATATTTTCATTTTTAATGAAACTGCATAAATGCAGGAATCTCCAAATAGTCTTAGAAAAATGGTCTTCATGATACATGTGTGAACTTATTTACCAACCAGGAAGACACTATCGATAGATGATAGCAAAATCAATGCATCCCAAAACATAAAATATTATAGTTTTTTGAGTGTGTGAGTGTGTATTTGCATGTGAGTGTTTGTGTTCATTCATCAAAAAAATTTTAAAGGTCTTGGTGTTCAATGATGTGGACACCTGTCACCGTTTTGATTACTATTTTACCTACCAATTGCTAACAGGTTACCTGTTAATTTACATGTTTTTAAGCTGAATTGTTTCTTCAAGTATTTCTAACTCTCAATTATAAATAAAATGAAAAGGCTATGCTAAAATATTTTTTATTTTTTTTTTTGGTTGTGTAGGTTGTTCATATTTTCTACCAGTTGATTATGGATTATCTATGAATCTTGCAATATATTGGTCATACATATATAATGCAGCTTAAGTAGTAATACATAGAAAAATATTCAAAATAATAACACTATCATAAAAAAAAAAAAAAAAAAAATTATCACGCACAACGCGCGGATCCACGACTAGTCTATATCTATATATTACTAAAAGTTGAAGCGTAGTATTTAATGTTGCTACGCTTCTATTGAGCCACCTCATCCACAAAGTCTTTTCCATATTTTTTTTTTTACCTTTAGTTTTTTTACAATATTAAATATAGAAATATATTGGTTTTACAAATTCATTATAGGCGGTTTTAACTTTACTTATTCATCTACTTTTAATTTTGATGTATAATTAAATAATAAATCAATAAAAAATTCAAACAAAAGTGTTGTTTTAACTTTAAATATTATTTTGCCCCTTTATTTTCTTTCATTTTAGCTAGGCCTGTCCACGGGTCAGTCTGGGTCGGGTTTGTGCCCAACCCGGAACCAACCCGATAACTTTGGTTCTCTCATTTCTAGACTCGCCACCAACCGGTGAACGGAATCAGTTTGGGTGGTCAGACCTCCTCGGATACCGGTCGGTAAACTATGCCAGATTTTGCTGGAAACCACTAAATTTGGTTGAAATTGGGCCGATCTGCCTAGATTTGGTCGAATCTCGAGGAGATCTCGGCAAGTCTCGAAGAGATCAGGCTGAATCTCAACGAGATCTCGCCGGATCTTAGCGAGATCTCGAAGAGATCAGGCTGAATCTCAACGAGATCTCGCCGGATCTTAGCGAGATCTCTGTGGATCTCGAAGGGAATAGGTGAAATCTCGACGAGATCTCGACTAATCAAAGAAAACGACTAGCAAAACACATCCATCATTGGAGAACAACTAATTTTCTAGTGTACATCCGGTCAGATCGGTTGAGATTTCAGTTTTTATGCTCAAATCCGTCATCCAACCCGTCGGAATCGAGTTTTGGGGACGAAGACCCGCCGCTGATCGTCACCGACGTCGAGTCAGTCGGGTTTGGCGGCTTGGTCAAGTACCGGGTCTAGTTGGACACTCTTAATTTTAGCTCTTCTTATTCCCATCCTTTTACTATAAATTTATCACTCTCTCCCATTCTATGTATATTTTTCCCAAACAAAAAATGTTATCTCTCTCTCTCTCTCTCTCTCTCTCTCTCTCTCTCTCTCTATATATATATATATATATTCATTTTTTGTTGAATTTTTTTAGTTTTTCTTGCATCTCTACAACACCATATACTTTTGATGAATGATGTTAGTTATTGATCAGATTTGGGAAAAAAAAATCATATTATAATATGTCATATTTTGTATTATTGTCAGGTTTTAGTTTGTTTGAAAAACAACAGGATAGTCTGGACAAGTTGATGAAGAACAATTAGTGCAGTTTCCTTTCACTGTTTGTAAATGTTTTGTTTAACAAATTAGTAGCAAATTGTTATATCTTTATTATATGATGTTCTTAAATACTTGAGTAATTGTTTTAAGCATTTACAAATATTTTATATTGTTCTTCATCTTCTTTATCTTATTAATGTATTCTTTGAGATTTTTAAGTAAACAAATTCAATTTTGTGTTTAAAATTATTTATTTATCTATTTATTTTTCACATATTGGATTAGATGTTATATTAGATTACGACAACATTAATACAATACTTCTTTTTTCAAAAACATTTCTCTACTTTTTTTCCTTTTGGAATTGTACTCTTGGTTTTTTTTTTTTTTTTTTAGCGAAAAAGAGTTACAATCTTTTATTTTCCCTTTTTTTGAATTGTAGTTTTGTTGAGTTTTATTAATTTTTTAGATAAGTTTCTTGGTGTTTTTGATTGTATTGTTTTGATTTTGTTACAACAGAAATTATATATATTACATTTGTGATTATTCCTATAATAAATGAAAATATGATTATGAATTACATTACTATTTATTAAATTAGTCTAAATTAAAAAAAATTAATGAGACCTGATAGGCCAAAATGTATTGACCCCTTGTGATGAATTAATTGATTAATTAGCCGAGTTTATTAATTAATCAAATTAACATGCAAGATGCGTGGTAGCACAAACAAATCACCAATTAAACTAAGTATGCAACGGAAAATAAATGACATGGGTGATTTGTTTACGAATGGGGAAAACCAACACGGCAAAAACTCTACCGGGTGATTTTAAGATCACCACTCCCGAGAATCTACTATTATCACAACAAGTGGTTACAAGTAAAGGAATCACAGTACCTTATACCAACCTACAGTTGAACTCTTACCCCAATACTTAATTGGATTTGTTCTGTAGTGACAATTTTCAATACACGGCTCCAAGTACGTGACTAACCAATTACACGGATCCCAATACGCAACTTCAATCACCAACTAAAGAGAGATGTTGGTTGCAAAGTTCTTCTGTTCTTCAACACATGAAGATCATGAAGTCGCTTGGTTACAAAACCCTATGGTGTACAAACACAGCAACTTCTTCAAGAATTAGGGCAAACTAGGTTTCTAGTCACACTTGAGGAATTATGCTCTTGTGCAATTTTTCTCTTGGCTATGCAACCTGATATGGCCCTTAAAATAATCCTTATATATGTTTAGGGTTGTGAGAAAAGAAAGCTCAAACATACAATCATGGATTGGAGTCAAAACAGATTTGAAATTCTGTTTTTCATAAACCTCGACAGATGTCTATCTGTCGAGATAGCTGTCGAGCCACGGGGTTGGAACAGCTCTTCAAGCTCGATAGATGGCTAGCTGTCGAGCTTTAATGATAGACATTTTTCAGACTTGAATCTTGGACAGACTTGCATGGTTTCAACACTTGATCTTGAAACAAAGTTTCTTGAAGTATTAAACACATCTTAGATCTACCAAAAAATAAGTAAAGTGCGTCTTGTCAAAGGATTAACCAATTACATAAAGTAGTGACATATGTTCCTAACAAATAAATCACATATGTCCTAACAAGATCACCTTAAAAGTATTATTACATATAACACGTAGGGTCCACTACTAGTTATGGTAATTATTGATAGGCATTTGTGATAATCAAGTGGGAGGAAATAGGAGGGGAGTCAGAACCCCCCTCCCTTTTTTTTTTTCTTCTTTTTTTTTTTTAATCCTAGCTATAGCATATCTGTGCATCACTCTTTAATAATGAACACAACTATGATGAAATGTGGGGTGGGTCTGGACTATTGCTAATCAAGAGAAAGGATTATAAACTCATGGGCAAAAATAATGAGGTAGATTGCTAATGCAACATTCCCAGTTTTTTTTTTGATACGCTAACATTCCTAGTCTCTCTCTCTCTCTCTCTCTCTCTCTCTCTCTCTCTCTCTCTCTCTCTGCAAATATAACTTAATTAAAAATGTTTAATCTAAGTTTAGAGAAAAATTTAGTTTGGCTGGTGATCAAATGCTCCGTGGATTTCTAGTTATTTTAAGTGTGAGTTTGGATAGCACTGAGAATGAAATTTTCAGCTGCGTTTGGCGTTTTTTGATTTCAACAAATCTATATTCTATATAATACTAAAAGCTGAAACGTAGCATTTAATGTTGTTTCACTCTTGTTGAACCACATCAGCTGCCATGTCATTACCCTTCTATTTCCTAAATTTCTCCTATAATTTCAAAATATTTTTTTTTCTAAAATTTTCTCTTAATTTTAAAATACTATGGTTTTAAAAATAAATACTATTAAAAAGAAAATAATTTCAAGCACTATTTCTATCATAAAGCCCAATATTTATGGCTTTAATTATATGGAACTAACGATAGTGTTGTCCACCATAAGGCCCAAGCCTACATGTCTTACATTCAACCCAAGTCAAATAGTGTTTACTCTTTAACGCCAACAACTTTCTGTCTCCTCTACTTTTGCTCTACCTGTCTTTCATAGTTTCAAAACTTCAGTCCTTTAGCTTTCTAACGCCAACCTATCTCTTCCAAAGACAGTTCCAAAACTTCTGAGTTTTAGCTTTCTATCGCCAACTTCTTTCTCTTCCAAATACGATTTCAAAAATTCAGACTTTCAGCTTTCTAACGCCAACCTCTTTCTCTTCCCTCCTCCATCTCTTCTTCAGGTATCTCTGAATCTCAATTGTAAATAAAATTAAATGGATATTGTAAAATAATTTTCAGTTGAGGATGCGTTGATGGGTCTCCATGGTTATTGAAAATTGATTTGAAATTTTTTTTTTTTGTTTTTTGGGTGAAATTATTTCAATAGCGTTATTTGTCTACTTTGAATATTCCAACGTAGTGGCTTAGGTTCTAGGAAAAAAATATGCAAGAAATATCAGAGACTTAACAGCCCCAAAATCCCAATGTAAATACCACAGACTACCTTTGGTAGTCGTCCAACAGCGTTCAACAGCCCCAAAATCCCAGTATAAATACCCACAGAAAGCATCTGGTAGTCTTCTAGCATCATTGTTTCAATTTTTTATTAATGGATTGCTTACAATGTGTTTGATTATAGTTGTCAGTTTTGATTGTTCACTAATGGAATGCCTACAATGTGTTTGATTATAGTTGCCAATAACATTCACACTACTCTGTTTCAAAAAAAAAAAAAAAAAAAAAAAAATCCTCTTGAAGCAACCAAGGTTCAGAAGATGGGAAACTTCAAGTCTTGAAGGATGGGCTTTCAAGTTAGTCAAAGGTGATTCAAGTGGGAGGAATTGGTGGATGAAGGTACTACTATTGATAATGCCTCTTTCTACATTTAGATCGATGATCCATTCCTCAATATATTTGTCTCTTTCAATATATGTTGTCAGTACATCATCTGTTTTTATGTACCTTGGTCAAATTATTGATTAAACTAATTAGACACTTTCCAAAAAACTTAGCACCAGAAGCCAAGAAATTAGTGCCTTTTCACAGAAACCTGTTGAACTTGCTCTCAATCTCCTTGATTATCTTTGTTCTAGAACAAACATGTTGATCCAATAGACGTGAATACCAAACAACAATACAGCACTTATTGGATGTTTGGATTTGTTGAAGTCTACCATCAAATGACAAAACATTTGCTATCCATGAATTGATTCTCACCAAAATTTATCAATTATAGGGCTGCAATCTTATCGCCTATAGCTTCAAACAATTTGATAAACTGGATTTGGTTTGTTATCTGATGATGTCAGGAATCAAACTAGTGGGTTGCAGGGCTTGCGCGCGTTCCGGACGGTCCTGCACAGGTAAGAAGAACCTCAAAGGGAAGTACCGGTGTGGTACCGGCCAACGACCCTCCGATGGTTAAGTTAGTATATTACACAACTCCAGAGTGCCAGAGTCGGGCCTTAGTATGCGTACCTCGATTTTTGGAGGGCGTGGCGGTATTTATAGTAGTAGTAGTGGCCTTTAGATGAGGCGTGCTGGAGAAGATATCACTGTACCGAAATTGCCCCTGAGTAGCGTAGGGCGCAAGACTCGCCTTGGGTGGCCAAGTGTGTTGGGCACGACTCCCTTCTTTGGGGAAGGGAATCGTGCTGTGTAAGATATCTGGCCAAGTAGTAGCGTATGCGGCAAGATTCACTTTTCCAAGGAAGCGTACGTGGCAAGGCGGGCTTCGGCACTTGGAGACAACATTGGGTGACCCTCTCACCGTCGACTACTGAAGGTCAGGTCGTCAACACCCTGAGTCCGTCATGTATATCCGTCGTCACAGGCCGAACCGTCATGTGGAAGATTTACCCCTATCAGTTGTCCCCTTAGCCCATCAGTCCGTGAACAATCAAGCGACGGACTAATGGGGTGACGGTTACAAATCATACCAAGGGTCGGGTAGACAGACTGTCATCAGTAATTAATGCCTGGTAATAAATGCAGGACACGTGTCGTCAACCCGGGGACCTGTGTGCTCGGAACGAGGCGTCCCTTCGTCTCTCGTGATTTCTCTCATATAAAAGCCTTCTTCCTTTTCTTTCATTTTTCACTCTTTGCTGAAAACAAACCACCAGAGCGCATCCGTTCACCCAGCAGAAAAGCACTTGCTCCGTCCACTCTCGTGTGTCCGTCACATTCCAGCAACCGTTTGCTTCACCTTTCATCAACGCAAGTAACCGGTAAGTAATATTACTTGTTTATTTTCGGTCACCGTCAGTGTCTTTAGGGCAGTTGAACTTAGGGTTTTCCGTCACATGTAGGTGACATGTCTAGCGCGTCCAGTAACCAGTCGTTTGTCCGTGACGGAGCGGGCTACGATGAAGTCAACCCGTCGGGTCCAAAGGATCCTGCAGCCACAACATCCTCGAGTGAAGAGAGCTCGTCCACTACCTCTTCTGCGTCGAGTAGTGATAGGGCAGAGAGCAACCTTAGTGACGGTGTAGAGGGGGACGAGCCTCAGGTCCAATCCGTCGTGGGTAGTGACGGGATGAGGAAGTATATCACGCTTTCTCTGTGGACGGTTAATGACTTTTTCTCCACAATCAAAGAGTCACACTTTAAAACACTTAGAAGCAAATACCAAATTCCTGCCAATATACCTCTTCGTCTACCCCACCCAGGAGAGAAGTGTTATTACCGTGGTGTCAAGGGTGTCGGGGTCTACGAGCAAATGCTCAAGGCAGGACTGAGGTTTCCCTTAACCCGACTACACCGTCACCTACTTCACTACCTGGGGCTGTCCGTCAACCAGGTTTCCCCAAACGCCTGGAGGGTTTTTATTGGGGTAGAGGTCCTGTACGGATCGTATTCAAAGGGGAAGAAGAGGTTAACGGTGGAGGAGTTTTTCCACTACTACCGTCCGGTAGAGATTCTGAAGTCAAGGGGGATGTACAGCTTCGTGGCGAGGAGCCCGTTGCTGAGGCTGGTGAGTGATACTCCAGATTCCAATAGGGACTGGAAGTCTAGGTATTTTTTCATGGACGGGGACGAATGGATGGGGAGTCCCGGCGAGACCGAATTTATGCCCGTCGACACCACTTGGGGTGTTTTACCCCTGTCTGGTATGCCTTCGTTCAGATTCTTTTCTATGTTGCAAACTTCATTGGTTTCTGACCGTCCTCTCTTGCAGCCCAGGACCGTCCACAAGTTTCCATCGAGGATTGGAGCTTTTTAGAGAAGATTTTTCAGAAGAGTGAGTTGACAGAGAGGTCTTGGGCCAGACTAGTGACGTTAAAGACCATTTGCTGGCATTGTGACGGGCCTGATCCGTCCGAGGAAGCCTTGAAGTACGAAACACAAGTCAGGAAACGTATGTCCGTTCACCTGAGCTTTATACTTAGCCATTTTTCTCTCGCCTTTTTTAACAATTCATGTGCCGTCTGGTTTTGCAGAGATGGACGAAGCAAGGAGGAGGGCCATAATCAAGCAGCAAGCAGCTGCAAAGAAGAGAGAGAACCAAGCTGCAGGGACGGGCGCACCCAAGGTGCCCGTCACAAAAAGGAAACAAGACCAGGAGGGGGACCGTCTCCCCAAAAAGCCCAAAACCACCCCATTGGACTAGAGGCAGACGGACAGAAGGTCCCTGCCAAACACGGCAAGGGGAAGGGCCTCATGACGAGTGGCCCTCCGCCCGCCGTCGAGAAGCCGCCCGTCCTCCTCCGTGAGGATTCGAAGTATGCAATCGAGAAGCTGTCCTCCATACTGACGGTGGAGGATTATGAGGACATCGGGAACCATTCTACCGAGGCCATGGGGGAGACGGGCCTTTTCAACTTGGCCCAGGTGAGTAATTTCCCGTCACCGTCAGCTTTTTTGAATATATATGTTTATTCTCGCCGTCAGGTTGACTTGGTGTCTTTGATTTCCAGGCTGTCGTCATGATGAAGGGCCTGATGGACCGTTGTGTCCGTGAGGAGACGGCCATGAGCCGTCTTCAGGCGAAGACAACGGAGGTTGAGGACGAACTGCTACAGTACAAGGCTTGGAAGGTGAAGATGGAGAAGAAGTTCTCCGTCCTCAAGGAGGAGAGGTTAGAGTACAAGAAGCAGGCAGAGACGCTGCAGACGGTCCTGGCCGACAAAGTGAAGGAGATCCTGTCTATGAAGGATCAGCTCCGTCAGGCTAGGGATGACGCCATTAGGGAGTACAGAGATTCTGACGCCTACCTGACGGAGCTGGGTGGCACATTCGCGGACGGGTTTGATGAAGCCGTCTGTCAAGTAAAAGCCACTTATCCGGAGCTGGATCTCTCACGGGTGTCGATTGACGAGGCCCAGGCACAGACGTCCGTCCTCCAGGCTGCCTCAGAGCATACGGGCCGTCCCCTTGGTGAAGGCCAGGATGATAAAGGTGACGGGACCCTTGACGACGACGCTGAGACAGCCGTTCAGGTCCAAAACCAAGTTGAAGAAGAAATAAACGTAGTTGATTCCCCCGTCCATTAGACTTGTAATTTTTTGTGGAGAATTCTTGTAATAATTTTTTTGTAGAACGGTCAATTTCTGGACCGTCGAGAACAATGTTGACTTGAAAAGTATTTGTGTTAATTCATATCTTGTTTCAAATTTTGCTTGTGTGTGTTGCTTGCTTGCGTGGTTCATTTCAAATGCTGTTTATGCTTCGTGAAACCGTTGACATGATTAGCCGTCAATATGATGAGCCGTCAACATAACAGGCCGTTATAACTAATATGTTTACGCAAAGAGCTTCACGGAACCGTCAACTTTAGTGTTGTTAAGCTATTACACCGTCACCCTCGACAGGATGTAGTTAGCTTTGAACCGTCGCCGTTTGCGCCGTCATCTTTAGACTTAGGTATTGGCGTTTAACCTTTTAGGTTGATGTAGATGGCTTTGGGCCGTCGCCATTTACGCCGTCATCCTTAGACTTAGGCTTTTTGGGGTCCTTTTAGGAAAATCTGGTGACTTTTAAGCCGTCGGCACGGGTCCGTGGCGCTTTTACGCCGTCGCCGATAGTGAGCCGTCGTCTTTTAGACTTAGGCTTTTTGGGGTTTTCTCTTGGGAAAACGTAGTGGCTTTTAAGCCATCAGCTGGGGTGCTTGACGCTTTTATGCCGTCGTCGATAGTAGGCCGTCGTCTTTTAGACTTAGGCTTTTTGGGGTTTCCTCTTGGGAAAACGTAGTGGCTTTTAAGCCGTCAGCTGGGGTGCTTGACGCTTTTATGCCGTCGTCGATAGTAGGCCGTCGTCTTTTAGACTTAGGCTTTTTTGGGGTTTCCTCTTGGGAAAACGTAGTGGCTTTTAAGCCGTCAGCTGGGGTGCTTGACGCTTTTATGCCGTCGTCGATAGTAGGCCGTCGTCTTTTAGACTTAGGCTTTTTGGGGTTTCTTCTTGGGAAAACGTAATGACTTTTAAGCCGTCAGCTGGTGTGCTTGACGCTTTTATGCCTGTAGAGTGGAGCCGTCAGCCTTTGACACCGTCAGCTTTTTATGCTCGAACGGATTTAACGCTAAGGCTTTGTACTTTGCAAGTTTCTGATGTTCAGCACTTAACAGTAAGTAGAAGAGACTTTGAATAAACCTCTGTATTTCTTGCATAATTTTTGTGTGGAAGGAAACATGTCCCAGGAATATACATTAGAGTAGATCGACTACAGACTAGGTACAAAGTAGGGGGCTGCCGTTCTTTCTTACTGTTAGTACTTGCGTAGGTGCTCGGCGTTCCATGGGTGGTGCAGCTTCTGCCCGTCCAGTGTTTCCAAGTGGTAGGTGCCCTTTCTTTTCCACGCTGTGACTCGGTAGGGCCCTTCCCAGTTGGGGCCGAGCTTTCCTTGGGTTGGGTCTCTGGCAGCGCCCATGATCTTTCTTAGGACAAGGTCACCGACCTGGAATTCCTTGTGCCTGACTCGGGCGTTGTAGTGTTTAGCCATGCGATCCTGATACCGGCCTAACCTTTTCTCTGCTGCTGCTCTGGCTTCGTCGATCAAGTCAAGCTGTAGGCGCAAGGCCTCGTCGTTCCTGCCTTCATCATGGGTGTTCACCCTGTAGGTTGTGAGTCCCACTTCGGCTGGAATGACTGCCTCGCTTTCGTAGGTTAGCCTGAACGGTGTTTCTCCTGTGGGGGTCCTTGTTGTCGTTCTGTATGCCTACAATACGCTTGGCAGCTCCTCCGACCATATCCCCTTTGCCCCCTCGAGCCGAGTCTTGATAATTCTGAGCAAGGATCGGTTCGTTACTTCGACTTGGCCGTTGGCTTGGGGGTGGGCGGGGGAAGAGTAATGATTCTTTATTCCCAGCTGCGCACAGAATTCCCGGAAGGGACCATTGTCAAACTGTTTGCCGTTGTCGAAGACTAATACCCTAGGTATCCCGAACCTGCATATGATAGACTTCCAGACGAAGCTTCGTATGTTCTTCTTTGTGATGGTGGCCAATGCCTCAGCTTCCACCCACTTCGTGAAGTAGTCTATACCTACCACAAGGAACTTGAGCTGTCGCACCGCGGTTGGGAATGGGCCCATGATATCCAGTCCCCATTGAGCGAATGGCCATGGGGCCGTCATGGGGGTCAGCTCTTCGGGGGGTTGCCTGACGATGTTGCTGAACCTCTGGCACTTGTCGCAAGCTTTGACGTAAGCCTGCGTGTCTCTTCTCATGGTCGGCCAGTAGTATCCTGCGCGGATCAGCTTATGCGCCAATGACCGCGACCCTGAATGGTTTCCACATACCCCTTCGTGTACCTCCCTCATGACATAGTCAGCTTCTTCGGAACCCAGGCACCTTAGGTATGGGCGAGAGAAGCCCCTTTTGTATAGGACTCCTTCTATCAGGACAAACCTTGATGCTTGGACCTTCAATTTTCTGGCGGCTTCTCTTCCGTCGAGCAAGACGCCATCTTTCAAGTATGAGACCAACGGCGTGGTCCAGTTGCTTTCCGAGCCGACTTCCTGCATTTCAATAGAGTCTACCAGTGGAGAAACCTGCACAAAGTGTAGCACACCATCAGTGCTGCTCTCCTGCTCCGACGAAGCAGCCTTGGCGAGGCGGTCGGCCTGCTCATTTTCCTCTCTGGGGACTTGGACTATCTTTGCCCCGAGCTCATCTACCCTGCTTTTTGCCTGATGGAGGTACCTCTTCATTCTGTTGCCTCTGCACTCGTAGTTCCCGTTGACTTGGTTGACGACTACCTGGGAGTCGCAGGAGACGACCACTCGGGCCGCGCCTGCTGCTTTGGCGAGATCTAGTCCGGCTATCAAGGCTTCGTACTCTGCCTTATTGTTGGTGATGGGAAAATCCAGCCGGATCATACACTCAATTTGGTCTCCTTCAGGGGAACGGAGCACGACGCCAATGCCGCCGGCTCGCCTAGTTGACGATCCATCTGTATGTACACTCCATGCTGGACTTGCATCTGCCCCCTCGTCTTCTGTGTTGGTGAACTCGGCTATGAAATCAGCTACTGCCTGCCCCTTAAAGGCGGTACGTGGGCTGTAGCGAATGTCAAACTCAGTCAGCTCTATCGCCCATAGGGCCAGACGACCTGCGGCTTCTGGGTTGTGCATTGCTCGCCGCAAAGGCTTGTCGATTAGGACGACGATTGTGTGAGCTTGGAAGTATGGCTTGAGCTTTCGGGCTGCAGTGACTAGGGCGAAGGCGAGCTTCTCCATGGGCGGGTACCTTCCTTCCGCCCCTTGGAACGCCCGGCTGGCGTAGTATACGGGTTTCTGCACCCCGACCTCTTCTCTGATCAAGGCCGCGCTGACGGCAGCTGGGGATACAGCCAGGTAGAGGAAGAGTTCTTCCCCGGGCTGTGAAGGACTCAGCAATGGCGGGGAAGAGAGATAAGCTTTTAACTCTTCGAATGCCTTTTGACACTCGTCCGTCCACTCAAACGTTTTCTTCAATGTGCGAAAGAAGGGAAGGCATTTGTCCGTGGCCCTCGATACGAATCTGTTCAGTGCGGCAACCTTCCCGTTTAGACTCTGAACCTCTTTTACATTCTTCGGAGGGGCCATCTCCATTATTGCCCTGATCTTATCCGGGTTGGCCTTGATGCCTCTCTGAGAGACCATGAAGCCGAGGAATTTTCCTACGGTCACCCCGAAGGCGCATTTCGAGGGGTTGAGCTTCATATTGTAGGAACGGAGGGTTCCGAACGTCTCCTCGAGATCACTCAGGTGATCCTTCTCTTGCTAGCTTTTCACCAGCATATCGTCGACGTACACTTGGACATTCCTCCCTATTTGGTTGGCGAACGTTTTGTTCATCAGCCTCTGATATGTGGCACCTGCATTCTTCAGTCCGAATGGCATCACCTTGTAGCAGAAGAGTCCTTGGCTGGTGACGAATGAGGTTTTCTCCTGATCTGCCTCATCCATCCGGATCTGGTTATATCCTGAGAAGGCATCCATGAAACTCAGCAGCTGGTGCCGGGCCGTAGAGTCTACCAGAGCGTCGACTCGAGGGAGGGGGTAGCTGTCCTTCGGGCATGCCTTATTCAGGTCCGTAAAGTCCACACACATCCGCCACTTCCCGCTGGCCTTCTTGACCATTACAACATTAGCCAACCAGTCGGGGTAGTAGACTTCCCGAATGAACCCTGCCTCTCGTAACTTACCAACCTCCTCTGCCACTGCACGATCTCTCTCTGGAGCAAACACTCGCTTCTTTTGTCTGACAGGCCGGAAGGAGGTTGCTACGTTCAGCCTATGTACCATGACTGATAGATCGATCCCCGGCATGTCCTCATGGCTCCAGGCGAATACATCCTGGTTTTCCTTGAGGAAGGTCGTGAGTGCCTGGCGGGTCGCCGGACTGTTGAGGGCACCGATCCTGGTGGTTCTCTCAGGCTTGGACTCGTCGAGAATTATCTCTTCGAGTTCCTCCACAGGCTCTGCCCCCGTCCTCTGCTCTATGTTCATCGTCTGTAGCTGGCCATTCATCTCTACCATTGCGACATAGCATTCTCATGCGGCCACTTGGTCTCCCCATAGTTCTCCTACCCCGTACTCTGTAGGGAACTTGACCTTTAAGGCATAGGTTGAGGTGGCGGCCTTCTAGGCGTTGAGGGTTGGTCGCCCTATGATTGCGTTGTACGCGGAGGAGCAATCGACGACTAGGAATGTGACGTCCCTAGTGAGCTGTCGAGGGTATTCCCCGACGGTGACGGGCAATGTGATCGAGCCGAGGGGATACACTCTTGTCCCCCCGAAACCTGTGAGAGGTGCCTTGGTAAGGACCAGGCGTTCTTTGCTGATCCGCATCTGCTGGAACGCGGGATAGTAGAGAATATCCGCGGAGCTCCCATTATCAATTAGGACCCGATAGGTGTTGTAGTCTCCTATCCGGATATTGACGACAAGGGCGTCGTCGTGCGGATGATGGAGGCGTTGGGCATCCTCTTCTGTGAATTCCATAGTGGGGCTGCTAGTTCTCGGCTTCTTCTGGACGGAGCTCGCAGCCTGAACATTTTGAACTGCCCTGAGGTGGGATTTCAGAGCCTTCTTTGTAAAACCAGCAACCGGTGTGCCACCCACAATCACCCTTATATCCCCTATAGGTGGTCTGGGACGCTCATTGTCCCGGTGGGGGGTCTGTTCCCGCCGAGACGTTTCGGCCTTTTCCCTGTTGACGAACCTCTGCAGCTTCCCTTGCCTAATCAGGGCTTCGATCTGTTGCTTTAAATCGTAGCAGTCGGCGGTATCGTGCCCATGGTCTCGGTGGAAGCGGCAATACTTGTCTTTCGGTCGTTTGTCCGAGTTTGATTTCATCTTTCCCGGAAACGTCAAGGATCCGTCATCCTTGATCTGCATCAGGACCTGATCAACCGGAGCCGTCAAAGGGGTGTAGCTTGTGAATTTTCCGGCATTGGGCTTTGGGCGTCTACCGTCTCGGCTTTCCCCTGTCCGAGGCGCCTTCCGCCCCTTATCTTGTCGGGTGTCTTCCTGCCTTTCCCTCTTCCTGGGGGGCTTCTCTTCCCTTGCCAGTAGCGCATCTTCCGCGTTCATGTACTTCGTTGCCCTGTAAAACACATCTGACATTGTCTTCGGGTCATTCTTGTACAAAGAGAACAGGAATTTACCCTTCCGCAGCCTGTTTGTGAACGCGGCCACTTGTATCCGGTCGTCCGCTTCGTCAATTGTCAGCGCTTCTCTGTTAAAGCAGGCTATATAAGATCTCAGCGTCTCATCCTCCCGCTGCTTAATGTTCATCAGGCATGCGGTGGATCTCTTGTGCCGGTGTCCTCCGATGAATTGGGAGGCGAATAGAGCGCTCAGCTCCCTGAAGGTGCTGATAGAACCGGGCGCCAGTCTGCCGAACCAAGTCCTCGCAGAGCCTTTCAGCGTTGCGGGGAAGGCCTTGCACATGATTTTGTCTGGCGCGCCGTGCAGGTGCATCAACGTCTTGAAAGTTTCCAAGTGGTCCAGCGGATCCTTGGACCCGTCGTAGCTTTCCACCTGGGGCATGCGGAACTTCGGTGGCGTAGGGAACATGATGACAGGTGTTGTGAATGGGGAGTCCGTGCGGTGGACGAGGTCGTTGAGGTCGCTGGACACTCGCCCTTTGAGGGCGTTCATCATGAAGTCTATGCATTCCTTCATCATTCGCATTTCCACGGCCATACTAGACGGGGCATGGCCATCTGCCGACGAATGGTTTGGCTGTTTTCCTTCAGGCCGGCTCAATGCATGGCTTCCCTCAGGACCCTCACGGTCCCTCTCCTCGGCACTGCTCTCCTCCTGATTCTCTCCCTGGTTGTCACCCGTCGCATTCCTTCGCAACAGCTGCTCTTCCAAGTCATTGTTGCGCTTCGTGAGACGTTCCACCGCAGCCGCCAGAGTCTGGACTTGCCTTTCAAGGGCCGTGGTGCGTTGTTCGTTGCCTTGGTCGTTCATGGTGGTCGTCCTTGAACGCGTGAGTACCATGCAACCCTTAGTCCGGGAAGCACGTAACAGAAACTCGTGTTATTTCCCACAGACGGCGCCAACTGATGATGTCAGGAATCAAACCAGTGGGTTGCAGGGCTTGCGCACGTTCCGGACGGTCCTGCACAGGTAAGAAGAACCTCAAAGGGAAGTACCGGTGTGGTACTGGCCAACGACCCTCCGATGGTTAAGTTAGTATATTACACAACTCCAGAGTGCCAGAGTCGGGCCTTAGTATGCGTACCTCGATTTTTGGAGGGCGTGGCGGTATTTATAGTAGTAGTAGTGGCCTTTAGATGAGGCGTGCTGGAGAAGATATCATTGTACCGAAATTGCCCCTGAGTAGCGTAGGGCGCAAGACTCGCCTTGGGTGGCCAAGTGTGTTGGGCACGACTCCCTTCTTTAGGGAAGGGAATCGTGCTGTGTAAGATATCTAGCCAAGTAGTAGCGTACGCGGCAAGATTCACTTTTCCAAGGAAGCGTACGTGGCAAGGCGGGCTTCGGTGCTTGGAGACAACATTGGGTGACCCTCTCACCGTCGACTACTGAAGGTCAAGTCGTCAACACCCTGAGTCCGTCATGTATATCCGTCGTCACAGGCAGAACCGTCATGTGGAAGATTTACCCCTATCATTATCCATTTATGATTTCGACAATATTTGATTCATGAAAATTGTGGCTATTTAAGTTTTCTTATGAAATTGTTTTTTTTTTTCAATGGTAGATTATTTCTTTCTTTAACTATGAACTTTGTTTCCCCCAACCCCCCTTTGTTTAATAGCAAATTATTATTTTCTTTAGTTTATCAATACTATGAACTTTGGTTTTTTCCCCTTTGTTTCTTAATTCCTTTCAAAGTTTTAGGAGAGATGCTTGAATCAAATGTGTTTGATTGGATTTTACAAATTTTGTAGATTAGCTTTGACTTTGGGAACATTTTTTTTTTCTATTTCAAACCAGTGCCATTTGGGTTCTAAAGTTTTCTCCCTGTATATCACATCCTTATCTCAAAGAAATTCACTCTCAAAAGATTTTGATTGGTAAGTGATATATATATATATATATATATGTGTGTGTGTGTGTGTGTGTGAATTCTATTGATAGAATTGTAAAGCCTTATATTACTACAAAGAATATCCTCCTAACGTGCAGCTGAACCAGCCTAATATAGCCCTTTTCTTTTCTTTTTCTTTCAATTATTATAAAATGTATGGAATGTAGGCTATTTAAAAAGAGAATTTTCGATTTTCTTTATATGACAAAAAGCTTTCAGTTCCGCTTTTGAAGCTTTTATTTCTTTTGCATGCTTAGAGTTTTACGCATTGATTTTGTTTCAGGTTTGTTCACTTTATTGAATTAACATCATTTTATGTTGATGCTGTTTGATGATGTGCAATATTATAAGATATCAAAATCCAAGAAAGTCTAAGACCTTTTTTATTGAATTAACATCATTTTATGTTGATGTTGTTTGATGATGTGCAATATTATAAGATATCAAAATCCAAGAAAGTCTAAGATCTTTTTTATTTTGGGTTTCTACATAGTAAGAGCACATAAATATGAAAGACAAAACCTACACGTATTATGAATTTTAATGAGCAGGAGCTTTGTGCGTTGAATACGACCTTTTAATGAGCAAGATGCTATAGCTTAAGATGAAATTATAAGATGTTATCAGCTTAATTATAAGACCTAAAGTGAGTTAGGTGGCTTAGATTATGTGTAAATGTGATTTTTACTTGAAATCACTTTTGACAACTATCTTACTTAAAGTTGTTGGCGTGCAGGTTTAAAGAAAAGATATAAGATTCTAGAAGGAGAATGCTTGGATCAAGATTGTCATAGCATTGAGCAACTGTGATAGTTATTCCTATTGGCTTATGTGTAAATTAAATGCCTAAAAATAGAGATAGATGTGGCAACAGTGTTTATTGAAATTCTTGATAGTGTCTGATTTGCAAAATAAATTAGAGCAAAAAGTGGATTTGCGTAGAGAGGCTGTTGTTTTTTTTTTTTTTTTTTTTTTTGGAAAATTGAATTTGAATTTTGGCTTTGAGCCAAGTAAACATACTAATGATGCCAAAATCATATCACATACAAAGGTTGCAATCCTCTTTGCAAATAGTTTCCCCATTGTCTTTAATGTTGCTTTAGTTTCAAACATTACACTTTTGTTTTTCCTTTTTTCTATTTTTGGGTGAGCAAATCAGTCTCTCACTTATTATTTTAGCCTTTTCTTTTAACTTTTAACATAACATAACAAAGTTTTTTTCTTTCTCAATCTCTTCTCTTCCTTTTCCTTTTTCTTGGTGGGCAAATCAGTCTCTCACTGATTTCTTTAAGTTTTTTCTTTTAACATAAAGTTTGTTAATTAGTCAAGGGAATCAATTTTTTACCAACCGTTTCAATTTGACTAGTAGAACAAAATATTTTGATACTAATATACCATTTAAAAGTAATCGCTATTTGCATACTTCCATACATAATAAATACTATATATTTGAACTTATCAACTTATAATTTAAAATCCACATATTTTATAAGCCTAATATATGTTAGCCTAAGTTCTAATGTATTTTTAGTTTAAATATCATTTTTTTTTTGGTTCCGGCCAACAACTGGTACAACTCGATATTTTATACCGGTTCCATATATACAGCCAGCTTGTTCGATGCCAGTATTGTGTTGACTTCCTTGACTGAAACTCACATATTTCGCCTCATGCCACTAATCTTACACCTCATATACTTTGGTTTTAGACTTAACCTAAAACGTTTAAATTCTAAAGCATCTCTCTAAATTTCTAATTTGGTGCTGACTCTAGTTTTAACAAACTAGTGTAGCGTGGTGCCTGTATTCAAGCCCCGTTTCAACAGATTATATTGTATGATTATTTTTTCTAGTTGCATGTTGCCGACTTGGGATAGGGGTCACCTGGGAGGTGCAAACATTAAATAATCACGAAAGCTCTCTCTGAAAATACATTAATGTCCATGCATTTCAGTATAAATAGTGACCACTTCAAGTCTAAGTTACATAAACTAGCATTTATATCTCTCTATAGCTCTTTTCATTTGTGACCATCTTTGCAAGCCATCATATGGCTCTTCTTGATCATGTTTCTCTTAGAAGTGTATCATGTCCTCAGTCCTTTCACTTCACTAGTGAAAACAATGTCTTTGTCACATTGCCAGTTAGAGTGCCTTCTTTTAGGAAGGGCTACCACCATTCCAGTGTGAAGTGCTTGAAGGGAGAGATCAAGCTTCCTACTCCTTTAAAGGATAAACAAAATGGTCATGATTGCAAGCCTTCAACCATTTCAGGACCCCAAGTTGTGAAAAGAAAAGATTTCCATTTTGATTTCATGTTTGGAGCCTAATCTTCTGCTCTTCAGGTCTCTCTCTCCCTCTATACATACATGCATGCATCATCCATGCATATATATGTATTAATGTTTGTTTATGTGCATGTGCATGTATAAATGTACTTATGCATGTGACAATAAATGTGACATCATATCAAAAAGGTATATAATAAATAAATTTCTTAAATACTTATGTGTTGTTAAAAACCTATGTAATAAACTTTATAGTAATCCTGTAATGTATAAATATTATAATTCTCTCTTTTTAAGGGTATGGTTTGCTTTGGTGCAGACTGAAGGAGCAGGTGATGAAGGAGGTAGAGGGCCAAGCACTTGGGATCGGTTTATACAAGATGGAGTTGGAGAAAGGGACATAGCTGTGGATTCATACAACCGATACAAAGTATGTGTATAAGCCACAGTGGTTGCAATCACCAGCAAAAGTACTATTCAAGAGATTGGAATGAAAATTATTTTGAAACAATTTTGAAGTGTTAGATCAACTGCAAGTCTGTAACATAATATCCAAGGGTAGCTTCATTTATATATTATTGATAACTATAAAAAGATGTAGGATCTAATTAAGAAAAAATAGTTTTGCATACTTCAATTACCAATTGTGGCACCACTGGATTGTCATCAGTTGCATGCAAAGTTTGAATCTATGAGATGGATTAATTCACTAGTAAAGATTAAAGATAGCTGTTCTTTTCGATAGGAAGATGTGCAGCTGCTGAAGAAAATGGGTGTGGATGCCTACAGATTCTCCATTGCTTGGCCAAGGATTCTACCTAGTAATGTTCTTTAATTATGGTCTATCTGGTCTCTGAGAACCCTTACATTCCAATTTTTCAATCAACCCCAGTTGCTTTTGAAATATCAAATGGCTTGGTTTAGGTTCTTTATGGACCTAAGGCAAAGAAAGTTTATCTAAGTCCCCACATGTATTCAATAATAATAAAGACAAGAAGTTTGTAAATAACTATAATGATAATGATAATTTGGATCCAAAATGCAAAAGATCAGTAAATCATCTTATTAATCAGTTTTTTCTTCGTCAAAAAACTTGCAGAGGGTACTGTGAGTGGGGGAGTTAACCAGGAGGGCATTGATTTCTACAACAATTTTATCAATGAACTACTCCAAAATGGTAAGGACACAATGTATATTAATTTTCAATGCCGCTTATTCCTATACTATATCATGAAGACTATCACTCTCAATCTGTACTTATTTCGTGTTTTAATTTTAACTTGTGAAGGCATAACACCTTTTGTGACATTGTTCCACTTTGACTTACCACAAGCTCTTCAAGATGAGTACGATGGCTTCTTGAATCGCCGGATTGTGTAAGCAATTTTTTTTTTACACAATTGAAATATGAATAAATACTAATTTTGCTTAATGATCAGTTGGAGTTTGAACTGTTACATCATTTTGTGTATACAATGTAGTGATGATTTTAAAAACTATTCCGGCCTTTGTTTCCAAACCTTTGGAGATCGAGTTAAACATTGGACAACAATCAATAAGCCACAAGTTTTTGGTCAATATGGCTATAAGATGGGAAGTTCAAATCCAAATCCTAACCCTGCCACAGATCCCTACCTTGCTACTCACCATATCATACTAGCCCATGCTGCTGCTGCAAAGCTATACAAGGAAAAGTACCAGGTAATTTTTAATTAGAAAGTTACTTGTCTTGTATTTTTTGGTTTTATTTTGCGTTACTAACATTTTTAACAGGCTACACAAGGTGGTGAAATTGGAATTTCACTGGTGTGCCAATGGTTTGAGCCAGAAACACGATATCATTATGATAAAGATGCTGCAGATAGAGCTGTGGACTTTTTGATGGGATGGTCAGTTGAAATTAAATCACAATTAACTTGTTAATGGTAATTCATATCCATTTTTTAACTTAAGGAAGTTTATGTTCTGCTAATTAGGTATATGGATCCATTAGTTTATGGAGACTATCCATTTGTAATGAAGGCTTTGGTTAGAAATGCGCTTCCAAAATTCTCAAAAGAAGAAAAAGAATTAGTAAAAGGTGCCTATGATTTTATCGGTGTCAATTATTATACCTCGCGTTATGCAAGTACTCTTCCAATTGATGCGGATGACTCACCTCAAAGCCATGACCAGTACCAATACGTTGATCTCAAAGGTACATGCTCCACAACAATACATATTGAAGAATATTATGGCTGCTTTTTACTTCATATGTGCAGGGACAGATTGCATCCTAGACAACCCAGGCTGGCCATTACATGTTACTAAATTAAATTCTCTGGTCTAATAAGAGAACCATGATCCTCAAATTCATTTACTAGATGGATTTTATGATGTTGTACTTATGTATGTTGTTTTTTGTCACAGTGGACAGGAATGGAAAACCAATTGGAGAGTTGGTAAGAACATAATATTTGCAATGACTAATTAATATCATCAAAACGCAGATATGCTTGATTGAATTATATTGTGAATCAGTGGTTGTATAAGTGAATGAATATAATAAAATTAGAGAATAAGAAATATGATTATCAGTATTATAAAAAAGGCAATTCTGTCTTCAATTTTCTGTTCTACCTCTTATAGGCTGAAGGGAGCGATGCCATTTACATTTATCCAGAAGGGCTGAAGGAAATCCTTGTTCATCTTAAGAAGGACTATCAAAACCCCAAAATATATATAACCGAAAACGGTAAGTTGGTCAATTAGATTAATATCACACAAACACACGTCTCCTTGTTTGTCTGATTTTCCATGTTGTACCTTAGTTTTTTGTAAAGGTTTATTTACATTTCCAGCCTGTGAAATAATGAATCTTATTTGAACAGGGGTTCCCTCATAAAGGGATGACACCATACCAGTGGAGAAAGCATTGGAAGATGATTACGGAATTGAGCACATTCTTGGACATCTTTATGCTGTTAGGGAAGGCATGAAGTAAGCACCAAACAATTTTTTATAAGCCTTGCAAACTTCTTTTTAAAATTACAGACATAACCAAAGAAGCATGTTTGCATAGATTAAGTTATATGAAGTATGGACTGAAAAATGGCATACTACATATATCTACATATGAAAATCACTTTGCATGGTGGGTTGGTGCAGGAAGGGAGCCAATGTGAAAGGATTCTTCATATGGGCATTGATGGACAACATGGAAATGGGATCAGGCTACAATGTTCGATTCGGGCTTAACTATGTGGATTATTTGGACAACCTAAATCGTCATCCTAAGAAGTCTGCAAAATGGCTCCGTTCTTTCTTGAAAGAATGACAGTTGGAAGGACTCAATTGTGATCTTAGTGATCTAACTTTTAGCTTTTTGCTTTCCTTAATGAGTTTGGTTGTTATCTTTTGCATGGCTCATTGCTTGTGGTGTTTCAAGAATAATTATTGAGGATATGTCGTCCTCTCTTTCAGCCAACAGTTAATTTTCTACATTTGATTTATGTTTTAGTCTTGGAATACACAGGTTTTATGTGTTATAGAGATCCATTTTCATTTAGAAATCATTTACTCCAGCCTTGCAGGATGTAGGAGGTTTTCAAAAAAACAAAAATGACAATCATTTTATTTGGCAAAAACGCAGAGATAATGGTTGTCTTATTCTTCAAGAAAGCCTTGGGCAGCCTCATCATAGCACATAGTATTCTTGTAAGTTGCATCTACGCTTGTATAATGCAAAGAAGAAATACTAACCTCAAGGCTATAAGTGAGAGGTTATGGACTTTCAGCATAAGACCAAACATTACAGTTATAAACATAATGCTAGTAGTGATCTGATTGAACAAAGAGCTTACAAATTTGTATGAAATGACTTACAAACTTACACGAGTATACTCATTGAGATTCATCCCAAAAGAAAAGGGAAAAAAATTTAATCATTGAGATGCTTCAAAACATGCCTGTACTGTGTCTGCACATGCACTCAGGTATGGGGTATGCAATCACATCTCTATCTCTCCTGTTAGCTCTCATCTCAGGCTGAACCTGAGATTTTCTGTGGAGTTTCCTCACGATGCTTCAGAATTCTGCATCAGAAATGGAGGTATCATCGAAAAAAGAAAGCATGCTTTGCTTGTTTGGCTTTATATATTTCCTATGCCCGATACAGGTACGATGACCCTGTTAAGTCAACAATACAAAGCACACGGACTGAGATAAACTAGCACAGATTTAGCAGTTGTACCACAGACATAAATAAGATTTTGACATCATGTCAAAGAACAATGACTTCTAGTTTCCACTAATCAGGTGGCTCTTGTCCGATTTATATCCAAAATGCCTATGCAGATTGATGATTGGTAGGATGAAATTACATAACAACAATATATAATGGAAACTTTCCATTCAGGAAATATCACTTCAGTAAAACTAGATTGTACCATCTTTAGCAATTATCAATTCCATCAAACTATACTTAACCATCTTTGTGTTTTCTGCAATAAGGGGCTAAATTTAAAATTGGTAGCCGCTATTTAAGCAGGGTTGCCATGAACTGATATCATTTGGAGTTCCTCATGGAAGTAGCTGTTTTAGAAGTCCCAAGCACTTAACTTGCATTGCTGGTCCCATATTTCCACCGTGGGAAGGTACAAAGACATCGCTGCTCACGGAGACAAAGTAGTCAATGGCAGCCAGAGCTGATGACATGTTAATGTACTGTGTGAGTTCTCCATTTTGTGTCAACTTCTGCTTGGTCACAACATTTGGAAATTCTGCCACAAGTGGCTGCAAACCCTTGTTTCTCCCAAATGGCTCACCTCCTGCAATGTATACCCATGCACTTCTGGGTGCTCCTAGAGCCTTTAGGAACCTGCAATAACACCACATTTAAAATTCTCTCCAGTTATAGTCTTAAAAATGTTTATCAAGGATTATATATATATATATATATATATATATTTAGCTCTGAGTTTCTGATATACCTCGCCATTTCTAATGCATTCAGAGGCATAGTCCAGCAAGTCTTCGTTGAATGTAGGTCATGTTTAAACTTCCTGTCAGGTATTCAGGTTGAGACTCTCGAACCTTGGTGATGATGTCATCATATTCTGTGCCTAAACCAGTGAGACATCCAGTTCTGACATACACATCCTTCTCTAGCTGGAGATATAAAGCAATGAAAGGGCCTTCAATCCACATTCTCCTTGCAAGCCGATTTCCAAGCTCCGTAATTGGTGCTGCATATCTTAATGCATGAAAGGCTACCTGCAGTATGAAGATGAAATGGGAAATAATTAGGCTATAGAACTACACTGATGATTGTTTGATATGAATATAATGGAGATTGATGCCAATGTACCTTACATCGAAGCTTCTGCAGATCAGAAGGACGATTCTTTGAAAGTTTAGAATCTAAACCTTTCAACACCAGAACACCATCTTCATTCAGCTGCATGAACCATCAAATTTGAAAAGTATGAGGAGAAAATGATTTCTCTGTGTGAGATTCAAATGTATTCGAAGACAAACTCAAATATGTATGACTTTTAGAGCCACTAGAACAATTGGCACACGTGCACTCACACATATCTAATAGACTGTTCTTTAAGAAAAAGAAAATATCATAATGAGTGCATCTTGAATTCTGAATTTCGCATTCTACCAACAAAAACTTCGTTGGTGAAATTTCTTTAAATTAATACAATGTTAAAAAGTTATAAGTGTAAACTATATGCCAATATTCTTTTTTTTAAATGCTTTCCAGCACTAACCTCACCTTAGCAGCTAAATCATAAAAAATTGCAGCAGATGGAATTTCCATCAACAAAGAATTCCTTACTTGTCTAAAGAATCTGGTTCGAATCCGGAGTGGAGAAAGATCATAAGGAATTTTGGTTTCAATGGTTTTCCTTGACATCAAATGTGTGGAAGGCAGAGATGATACAACGCGTACATCAGCTTGTAAAGTCCTCTTGAAATGTTTTACATCAAATATATCTGAAAACTCACTGCAGTTATTACGAAAACAAATTGACTAATTGATTTCCATACGTAACTTCCTTCAATACAGGACAATTCTAACAATTAAATGGAAAAATTGTATAGAAACCATGTTGACCTGGCTCAAATGTGTGATAGATGCTAGAAACATTAAGAGGTGACCAATACTTTAATCCACTCATGACTACTATTCATATGTCACAATAAATGAGAGCTGGAAATATATACATTTAAAGGACTAAAGTACTAAAAACATCAAATTTAGTCACATCTTTCTCTTTTACCTTTCATCTCCCCATATCAGATTAACCTGCAAGACTGGCACAACCAATGCAGCCTCAAGAATTCTTGCAATAATAACAACATCAACAATCTGATTTCTCTGCTGATTTAGTCCCCCAGAGGCCACCACAATCAAGAACCTCCTCTTGACCTCTGAAATCTTTGGAGATGCTTTCCTAGAATCAATACTAAATAAAGCATAAATTACAGAGCTTACCCTTGAAATCTTCCAATAATTCAAAACTTGGAGCAATTCTACAGTGTAGTGGCTAAGAACACAATTGTTTTCACAACTTGCTATTGTGTTAAGCAATGATTTGAGCAACATATCACTTTCGCATTTGCTCACCATTTACGTTATTACTATTATGGATTAAGTACAGTAGTAGGCAGCTGTGAAAAAAAAAATGTAAAAGAATTTATGTCCCCTAATTTATTGAGCACACTTCTAATAACTAAAAAGGTTGATTATTTTCTAAACATTTTAAATACTTTTTGCTAAAAAATTTACTCTCCCCTAAAAAACCATGTGAATGCAAAATTCAAAAGTTTTTAATACTTGATGATAATATGTTTTAAGCTGATCATGGAAGTTTACATGTTTTACATTTTTTTTTTTTTTATGAATAGTTTACATGTTTCACGTCATATCCAATATATGTATTAAAGTTTACTTATAAAAGTACATAAACAGTCGGTTTTTTTAAATTATTTTTATACTTTCTTATTATAATTTATGTCTAAATGTTATATATATATATATATATATATATTGATAATTAATAATTGTGGAGGAGGAAATTTGAACCTTAGACTTATCCATCACAAACATCAAGATCTGCTAGTTGAACTACAAACCAATTATTGTATAAAATTGAGATATTTGTGTGAAAAAACTTCTTCCATGTTTAGCAAATGGGAGAAAATATAATAAATAGTCAACACATATGAGTTACTAATTGGTTTTTTCTAGTCGTGTATGAAAAAACAAACCATACTAATATGTAGTAGCTAGTTTTCATGAAGTTTACAACCAATTAAACCTGCTTGTAAGTCACCAAAACTTGAACTAGGTACATGTTGTCTACTTGTGAACTTCTAGCATATTTCTCATTTTGATTAATCCATGTGACTAAGAACAAAATTTTTACCATAATGGCTGTTCTCATAATCTCATTACCAATAGAACCATTATTGGGTGATCCAAATGTTATGTCAAACCGAGTCCTTCTAGAAATATAGCAACAATTCATAATAATTTCAAATTATTTTTTTTCTTTTTTTTAAAAAGGATATTTCCAAATTATTTTATAACTTCACACATTGACCATTAAAATAATTTAAATATAAATTATGGTGGACCATGTGTAAGATAGTAGGGTTTTTTTTTTTTTTAAGATGATTTTTTAATTTAGAAATATTATGAAATTAATATGAATTTTTATTGAGTTAATATCTTTATTGAAACCTTATTATATGACTAGAAGAACCTATGTAATATAGGAAAAGCCATATTATAAATAAACAATGTTAAAAAAACTCAATGCTCTTTCCTTCTTTATTACAATTAGAACATTTTCATAGGAGAATGCAATAAATATGCATTTTGCCTCCTTTATAAACACCATTTTCCCTTTCAAAAAATATATACATTCCAACTTAATAAAACACTCTTCATTCAGAAACTTTACACTTTTTAGAAAATTTCTATTCGTTGATTTAGGAATAATATGGGGAAAAGAAGAAGAAGAAGAAGAAGAAGGAATAGTATAAAGTACCTATGGGAAGAAAAGAATTACCCTGTGGCAAAAGTCACAAAAAGCATTTAAAGAATAGAACCAGGCATAACTTCTTATATCACCAAGAATCAGTATTTTTAAACTAGAGGAGTCTAATCACTGTTCCTAAAAGATTTGTACCATATTAAAGATGTGCTTGATGTACATTTTTGTGATGTCACATTATGCTTTAACTTTCAACTTTCAAGTAGATTAATATACTAACAAGTCTACTAAATTTTATTTTATTTAATAACTCGATAGATACAATAGGAGATGAAAGATTTGGATCCTAAAATATCTTTGTTGAAAACTCTAGGAAGTGCCAACAAGTTGAACTACAAAGTTCTTTGCAAGTCTCCCAATTAATTATATGTTCCTTACATGCTTATGATGTGCATTGAATTTCACATCAATTATATGTTATATATTATCTAATTCAAAACTTCTTTATTTTATACCATATAAAAGGTTAAGGAGACTATATTTGATTAATCGAACTCATACTTTATCCTACAAGAAAGGAACATAACTACAATTTTTTTTACTACAAAATAAAACCAATAATTTCAACAACAACAAAAAAGTAACAATACATAATCTACAATTATATCTTAATTAATATCTGACATTTTTTTTTTTTTTTGAGAAAGAATATCTCACAAACATGATAAGCCATAAGCATCCATGATTCAACTACAAGATCCAACAAAATATAATCAATTTTCCTTCCTCGTACATCAAACGCATCAAAATGGGCCATAGTTAATGGGCCCATAGCCCATAGAACTTATTCTTTCTTTCATATCCATTTCTGTCAGAAAGTAAATTTCACGCAAAGCCCATAAACACAGAGAGAGAGAGAGAGAGAGAGAGAGAGAGAGAGAGTCAGTCTTTGAAGTTCGTGGAAGCCATGGCTAAAGAAGCAGCAAGCTCAGTCGTCTCTGATCTCATCAACTTCTTAAACTCTTCCCCAACTGCCTTCCACGCCGTTGGTAATTACTCTCATTCTCTCTTTTCCATTTTATTTTCCGTTTGTTTCTTGAGAAAATCTCCAACAAGAAAACAAAAAATATTATATTTAAAGAAAAAAAAAAAAAACACTTTCCACCGTTAAGTTCTTGTTATTTTTTTTGGATTTCAAATGGGTTCCTTTATTTTTTTGGTTAATAATACATTGATGTTTCAGAGGAGGCAAAGAAGCTGTTGAGAAACGTTGGGTTTGAGCAAGTTTCAGAGAGAGAGGATTGGAAATTGGAAGCTGGGAAGAGATACTTTTTCACGAGAAATCACTCTACGATTGTTGCTTTTGCAATTGGTAAAAAGTATGGTTCTTGTTTTGGTCTGTTTTGGTTATTGGGATTTTAGCTCCGTTTGGTTGCTGAGAAAGTGTAGGAAAACTTTAAGCAATGGAAAGTTTTGATCTTTATGCTTGTATCCGTTAATATGACTTGATTTGATGTGAGTTTAGTTTCATTATTAAATTTACTATTTCCTAATAGGCATAGTTTTGGGAACAATTGCTAATTTATCTTTTAACCATTAGTCTAACAATCGCCTCACGTGTGAGGGCCTATCACCCGAGATTTTTAACTTTTTAAATGAGAAATAGAGTAAAGAAAGTGTTCGAACTCAGGACCATTTGCTTTAATACCATGATAAATTAACAGTTGTCGCAAATGCTTAAGCTATTAGAAAATGGTTAAATGATTGTAACCATCATTCTAGACTAATAATTCTAGAATGATAGTGTGGAAGCATGTTGCTGAGATGGGATTCCATATTGGAAAAACTTTTACTGATTATAATATGACTTATTTGATATGGTTTTAGTTTCTTTGTAACCAATATTGTGGAACTTGTGCTCAGGTATGTTGCTGGAAATGGATTCCATATAGTTGGTGCTCATACCGATAGTCCTTGTCTGAAACTGAAGCCTGTTACCAAGGTGCTCTCTTAATTTCATCACTATCAACTAGATTGAGATGTTAATTGTATGATGTTGTATAATTGGGTGGTTTATGGGGACTTCTAAAATTTTTGTTTTAAAATATGGGTGAGGTGTGCAGGTAAGTAAAGCTGGGTATTTGGAGGTTGGTGTCCAGCCATATGGGGGTGGCTTGTGGCATACTTGGTTTGATCGTGACTTAACAATTGCTGGAAGGGTGATAATTAGAGAAGAAAAAGATGGTTCTGCTTCCTACTTGCACCGTCTGGTTAGAATTGAGGAGCCCATAATGCGGATCCCAACCCTGGCAATTCACTTAGAAAGGTTTTCTTTTCTTACATGATTTTTTATGTGTTTGGTTGTTGTGTGATCATAATTGTGATTGAAATATTTGTTAGTTATCTTGGGGTTACCTTGTTTTATGTGATTGTGCTCTTTCCTTCTGTTGTGTTCTGTGAACAGGGGTGTCAATGATGGATTTAAGGTGAATACGCAGACTCATCTTCTTCCCGTCTTGGCAACATCTATTAAGGTAATCCTGGGATTACGCACTTTTATATGTTATTCATTAGATGTTATTTATTATATGCTTTTGCTCATCTTTATTGTAAATCGTTATGGATACATGTGTTTGGTCTTTAGTTATATTTTCTCCTTTAATGATTACTCTATGGGGAACATGATTATGAGTAAGTGAGATGTTTTGAATGATTACACCTTATTGGAATCACAATTCATATGATGGATTTGACATTAGGTAGAGTTGTTTTAATTAGGCGTTCATTTTGTTGTTTATGTATACTAAGTATGGAATGTCAAACCATGATTACATGTATCCATTATCTATTGAAAAAGGGATAACTTAAAGTTAGATAGTCATACCTTGTTTAAGATTTTGGTGAATATGTCTTCCTTTTGTTTCAAGATTTTCTTTTCTTTATCCAATGAACTAAATTTTGCAGGCAGAGCTCAATAAAGAGGTTGCTGAAAATGGTTCAGTTGAAATTGAAGTTCAGACTGACGAAAAGAAAACAAAGGAGAAAACTACCACTAAAAACTCAAAGCATCACTCACTCCTATTACAGGTTAGTAAAATCTGAAACTGCACGTGGCTTCTTTTTCTTTTTGTTCTCTTTTTTTTTTTTTTTTTTTTTGACATTGGGGAGAAGAGGGGAGGGGAGGGGCATCAATTTACTTTCATGGGTAGAGACCAGATTATGCATGTATTAGGGGTATGAACACATGTAGTTCAACTTTTAGGAGTATCTCAGCTTGATGATTCTGGGTATGCTTGTTAGTGATTGTGTTGTTTTTCTTTCATTTTTTTTTTCTAGCTTCTTGCAAGTCAGGTTGGCTGTCAACCAGTTGATATATGTGATTTTGAATTACAAGCATGTGATACTCAACCAAGTATTGTAGCTGGTGCCATGAAAGAATTCATTTTCTCCGGGCGACTTGACAATCTTTGCATGTCATTTTGCTCTTTAAAGGTATGTATACAATATTTTTTGTTTTCTTCTTTTTTTTTTTTTTTTTTTTTTTTTTGTTGAGATGCAAATAAGAGGTGCATACTTGAGTCTATTTTTTACCATACCAATTTCTTGATTTTGCAATGTGCTAAAGACTGGACTCCACTTGTTTCTCATGTCAAATTAGGAAGACTTTTGAGTTCTCCATGCCTGACAAAAACTTGTAAGCCACGATATCTTGTTGATTTATGACATTAATAAATATGTAAATCAAGTATGCCTCACCTGAAGGTAATGATTTGTATATTGAATTTTCTCTTCTCAACATATATGAGATTGCCTTGATAATGGTCTTTTGTGATGCCATTGGGTTGGTTCTGTCATTGTGTTGTGTTGTGTTCTTATCAACGTCTGATCTATTCTTATCTCATAAGGTACAAAGAATGAAGTAAATTATTGTAGTTGTTTGCTTCTTCCTCTCTTGTGCTAAATTCCATTGGGTAACACTAATATACTTGTTTGGTATTAGTCTAATCACAATTTGGTATCAGGACCTATCATTTGGACGTAAGGCTTGGCCATTATTTCAGTAATGTGCTTAGCATCTCTCTGGGGTAACATGTTGGTTGATTCCTTGTGGATAAACTACTAAATTATAAACTTAATTGAAAAAATTTGGGAAGTTATCACAATGGAACTAACAAGACAACATTTTCTTGAACTGCCAAGAACTAGAGAAAGTTTACTTATGTGAAGTGCTTGTTTGAGCTCAAGGGGAAAAATTTTTTAAATACAAAAGAAAGAAAAAAAAAAAGTAATTACTTTTCTGAGCTGTAACTCACACAGACATCCTACTGCATGTTTTGCTGCTGAAACATACCACCTGTGATATATTCTACCCACCTCAGTATATATTACCATTATTACTTTCTTTCTCATTGAATTTTATTCGTACTCTTCTTTGTTGTTTCAGTTCAAAACAATTGATTGGTCATATACTTTTTGTTTTTAATATCAGGCATTGATCGATGCTACATCTTCTGAAAGTAGCCTTGAGGATGAGACTGCTGTTAGCATGGTGGCCTTGTTTGATCATGAGGAGGTTGGGTCTGACTCAGCCCAAGGAGCTGGGTCTCCTGCCATGCTAAATGCTTTATCACGAATTACCAACTCTTTTGGTTCAGATCCTAAGGTGATAGTTGCTCCATGTTCTTTTGATGATTCTAAGTTTTGATAAAAAAGAAAATATGCATCTTAAAAAAATAAAAAAAAAATAAAAAAAAAAAGGAAAAAGAAATGTTCATTGCTATCATCAGAATGGTCTTATGCCTTTAAAAATCTAAATACATGTATATGCGTATTTTGCCACATACATCCGTACTTGGTTAATTTTGCTAATAAACTTGTAATGTATGATGCTTCAGAACTTGTTACCCAAAATTCAAGCTACCATCGTTTAAGCCTATTATCTTAAGCTAGTATTATAGTCATATTCCCTTACATTGTCAGTTAGATTCACTGGATTGCCACATACGTGGCATCAATAGGAACATGTGAATGGCATAATCAAATCAACTTTTTCTAAACTTCTTTAGGTTTTGTTTGGATGAAGATTTTGATAAGTTCTTAGAATTTTCAAAATGATAGAATTTAAATTGATGAAAGTGCCAACTCATCAATTACAATTTCCATGCTTTGGATGAGTATATACAAAAATTAAGAAATTTGAGTACTCCCTCCATCCCATTTTGTTTGTCTAATTCCATTTTTTGTTGCCCTAAAATGCTTGTCCAGTTTTAAAAGGAAGTAGTCATTAATTTGCTCACATACCAATATATCTCTACTATGTATTGTATTCATGTTTAAATTCTTGAAAGTTTATGAGGGTAATCCTGAAAACTCCTTTTAAAAGTTTTTCTATAAGAGACAAAGCATTAAAAATGATGTTCCCTTAAAAAGTTAGATTCTTTAAAATGGACAAATAAATGTATTAAGATTGCAATGATGATGGTAATAACGAAGATAAATACTTGGTGTATAGTATTGTGGTGGTGGTAAAGGCGAGGGTGGTAGTAGAAGTGGTGGTTGTAGTGGTGGTTGGTGGCGATGGCAACGATTGTGGCGATGGTTGGCAGTGGTGGTGGTGGTGGCAGGTTTGATGTCAGTCACGGAGGTGGGGGTGGTGACGGCCACAGTGTTGGTAGCAACAATGATTGTGGTGATGTCAACAGCAATAGGCTATTGTGGTGATAAAGGTGGTAACAATAATAGTGGTGGAAATATGAAGAGTAATGGCGATAGCGGTATAAGAATGGTAATGTTAGTAGAATTTGTATAAAGACATCTTCATCAAGTTGTATTTGGATGAGAGAATTTTAGGTAGGTTTTTGCTTAAAGTTATAATTTGGAATTTTCTAATGTTAATTTTTTTTAGATTAAAAAAGAGTCGTTTCATAAATTCTGTAGATTTTTGAACTTTTGGGATTTTCAAGCATCCAAATTCTAAATTCAAATTCTATTGGGGAAGGCGTCATTGCATAAATTCTACAACCATGACCAATCTCATACTATAACCGTTATCCTTCGCACTGCCCACATTGCGTCCACCATCGCCACACCATCACTACCAACATTACCAATATCATTGTAACTTATTAACTGCTATAATAATATAAATTTGTAATTTTAAATATATACATCCAATTAATAAAAAACAAATTAATGGGACTAAAATTGCAATCAACATAAATATAGTCATTTTGAAATTTTTATAATTTTTCAAATTTCTCATTGAAACACAACTTTTTGGAATTTTAACTATGGATTTGAATGCACGAAATCTTTATATTGATGGGATAATAGTTGTATTTTAAATTCCATCATTTTGAAAATCTTGAGAATTTTTCATCTAAACACAGCCTTCTAGAATTTTAACTCTAGATTTGAATGCATGAACAATACTAAGTTTAAAGTTCCATGGAATTTTGGAAACAACTCTATTATTAACTCAAATAAGGAAAAGCAACTAGAAAATTCCAAAATCCCTCATTCAAACACAACACATTGATCAATGATTATGTTGTCATCTAGAAACTTATTTGTTTTAATTGCCTTTGATTTCTCTCCAGTTAATTGAGAAAGCGATCCAGAGGAGCTTCCTAGTATCTGCTGACATGGCGCATGCATTGCACCCTAATTATATGGTGAGTTGGCAACAGTGCTTAACTTGCCAGCTTTGACACTATTTGGTTTGTTTCTCCATATTGATTTAAGGTTCCTCCTTAGGACAAACATGAAGATAATCATCAGCCTAAGTTGCATGGAGGGCTTGTCATTAAACACAATGCAAATCAACGCTATGCAACCAATGCAATCACTTCCTTCATGTTCAGAGAGATAGCAACAAAGCATAACCTTCCTACTCAGGTCAGTTTCTCCTGACATTGAGTTGTGAAAAGTTCTAGTGTACTCAATTTCTATAAAAGGAATCATTCCTCAAACTGAAAATGTGATAGGAACTTTATCTTTCAAGGAGGATAACAAACTGACTAGATGATACTATGGTGTAAGAATTTTTTTGGTATAATTAGTGATTATAGCAGAGGAATTACTTATAATGCAGGATTTTGTGGTCCGCAATGACATGGCATGTGGTTCAACCATTGGTCCTATCCTTGCAAGTGGTGTGGGGATCCGTACAGTTGATGTAGGTGCCCCACAGCTATCAATGCACAGTATAAGAGAAATGTGTGCCGTAGATGACGTGAAGCATTCATATGAGCATTTCAAGGCCTATTTCAAAGAATTCTCTCATCTTGATGCAAAGATTACGGTTGACATATAGGTCTCTGATCATCTTTAGAACACATTCAGAACATTGTTGTGATGTAATACGTGAAACAATGTCAGATCAACTAGAACGTTGTGTGTTTGCCAATTACTAAGCAGATTTCAAATAAAGTTCCATCAATGAATGCTACTTAAATCATTTTGCTTCAAAATGATATCCTTTTGTGGTTCATTTCCAGTAATTATTTTTTGCCACACTTTAATGTGTCCAGAGTTCAAGTTGTCCCAATATCAGATCTGCAGTACTATAGAAAGTATCTCAACTTATAATTAATGTCCCAGTGGTTGCTCATCTGTTTTTGAAAGGAAAAGAAAATGACTTCATGCTTCATGTTAATCAAACCAAGTTGAGAATAACACTCTCTTTGATCACTCAATTGCTACAAGTGGGGGTGGGGGTGTTTTTGGGAAGGAATTCGAACTCGAATTCTCCTTGTCAGAGGGACTAGGCAATGTTATTGAGTTACAATACTCTTAGCAAGTTGAGAATAGCACTCAAAAGCTGGTTAAATGGAACTATTTCAAAAAAAAAAAAAAAAAAAAAAAAAAGAAGAAGACATACTCTTAGCAGCTTGTAAATAATACTTAAAGTTGGTTAAATGGAACTGTTTGAAAAAGAAGAAGATAATGCGCTTAACAACTTGAGAATAATACTTAAAAGTTGGTTAGAAGAAGCTGCATAAAATTGTTGATTTTGCAGTGTTGTTATTGAGAATTCTTTTTTTACAAAACACACAAATATTGTAGAAATTATACCGAAAACATTGAGCTAAACAGCATGGTTAGAAGAAAAGTTTATTATGGGAGGATGAAATATTGAGCAACACATTGTTGGAATAGTCCAGATACAATAGTTATCCGATTGATAGAGCACCAAGTCTGATTGGAAGTGAAGGTTGACACATATAGCCACTCTTTTTCAATGTGGGTTGGACCTCATCTCTTTCACGTGGAACACAGTTGAATTTTCACAAAGGGATTAGCACTCACTCCCATCTCCTTAAGAAAAGACCGAAGTTTGAAGTCTTGCTCTAATAGTCTTATGCACGTGTGAAGTGCTTTGAATTTCAAATTCGCTAAATGTCCCATATCGAGTAGATACAATAACGTGGTCTAAGATAGCTCTTATAAAATGGCAGCTCATTTCATTTCCAAATCACGCAGCCACGCGGTGAGCACAGAGCGAACTATTCTTTCGCCTTTTACTAAAGAATACCGTGTGCACGCCGCAAATAGTGGCATACGCCTATTTTTGGAGGAGTTTCCTTAAGGGGAAGCTCCTACAGTACTAGTTTAACGTTTTTAAAGCTTTACATATGGTCCATAGAGTAAGTAATTTATGTACAAAAGCTGTAATAAAGCGCTTTTCGATTGAACAGGAAAACAATTGATGTTCAGGGAGTCATTTTGGGAAAAGATTTAGGGGGTGTTTGGTGAGGTAGTTTGAAAATTGTTGTTTATTGTTTTTTGAAATACGTGTGGGTGAAAAAGTGTGTTGGAATACGTAAAATGCTGTTTAAAAACTGAAAATTGTTGTTTAAAAACACAAACTAAACGGGCCCTTAACGGGAAGATTTAAGGGGAAAATTGCTAAGGGAATCATTTTAAAAAAGATTTAATATAATAGTGCTATTTGGCAAAGAAAACAATTAATGTTAAGGGAATCATTTTAGAAAAAGATTTAATGGGAAAAGAAAACAACTCATATTTTAACAGTTTGAAATTGTTGTTTTAACATGACTCGTTACTAAAACTAAGTAACAATTGCTTGGGAACCTGTTAACATGACACGTTGTCATTTAAACTAGGTTAATATGACTCAATGTTACTTAAACTAGGCATGAAACCCAATGTTATATGACATTCTTAAACTAGGCATGTAAATTTATTTGGAAAATGTTGTGTAATTTGTTGTTTTTCTTGTGAAATTGTTGTCTTCTTGTGTCCAACATTTTCTCCTATCTAATTTATTTTATTTTAAGAAATAAACCTGTGAAGTAAGGGTATTGCTTAATGCTTACAAGTGATTTGGGTTGGGTAAGAGAATTCGAGGCCCATTATGCAAAAAAAAAAAAAAATCCCCAAACCTATTTTATTTATTTTACATTATCATTTTAACAATACATCCTACATCACATTCTTTATTTTACAATTCATCTCATTAAAATAAACTTATTTTATCAAAAAATAAAATAGAAAAATGTCTTTCAAAAAAAAAAAAAAAACCCTATGATGTATGGTTATTGATTAATGCTTACACAAGAGGTTTGGGTTTAACAACTGTTCAAGTCAGCCAATGCTATTTTGGCAAAAACTACAGAGCAAAAATGAATGTGATGTAGTGTATTGAAACACTAGAATAATACCTACCTGAATGTGATGCTGTGTATCAAAAAAATCAAATTGCTAAGCTGTAATGAAACCCACTGGTTTATAAGGGAAATGAATGAGAATAAATGAAAACTGACTTTACTTCAAGCTAGTCTTTTTTCCAAGAAGAGAAAATTTGAGAGAGAAAAGTGAAAAATTGTGTCTTTTATTTATTCAATGATCAAAATGCCATGGAAGTCCAAAGTAACCCACTTAACAACTTTGAACTAATTTAGCTCCATTTCAAAGGCTTTTCCTGCCATCTAAACTAACTAGGCTCCCCTTCTTACAATCTTGCAATTAATCTTTTGTATTTTTTGGAAACTACTAACTAAGATGTTTGGCTGGATTAAGAAGAAAACTCCAGAAAAATAAGATCTTTCATCTATATATAATTTAACAGAAAATCATGGTCACAACTCAAAAGCAAACACTGCAGCCAAATGATAAGAAAACACTATTTCAGTTCCAGTAGTCCCTGAAGATTTGTCAATCTTTATTTCACTTGAATAATACCTTTGATTCAGGTTCAATTTCAAAACTCATTATGCTCTCAGCTATGCTTGCTTGGGGAGGGCATTTCCCTCTTTTTTTTTTCTTTTTTTTTTTCTTTTTTTTTTTTTGATTAGAGGCATCTCCCATTTACTTATAAAGGAGTTGTTTTGGTTTGTACTTCAGACTTTGGAGACTTATTATTGCTTCTGTCCCACATTGAAGAAACATGAGCCAGTAGTTGAAGAGACCGACTATAAAATTGGGGCTTCACTGTCTGTCAAACTGATGGAGATGTGCGGTGAGCACAGAGCGAACGATTCTTTCGCCTTTTACTAAAGAATACCGTGTGCACACCGCAAAAAGCAGCATTCGCCTACTTTTGGAGGGGGTTCTTCCTTCGGAGAAGCCCTTGAAATCCTGAAATTAACTATTAAATAACTTCCGCACTGTTTGCTTTAATGTATAATATTTTCAAGAAAATATTTTCTCATTTTACCGAATTTGTAGTAAAATATTTAGTCAAAAAGAAAATATTTTCAGTCAACTAATCAATTAGGCAAATTAATGTAAAATATTTTACACTTAAAATTTTGGTAAAATATTTTACATTTGCTCTCCCCTCTCACCCCAATCCTTTCACTCCCTCAAACCTCAGTCCCTCTAACGCACGCTCTCTTCCTCAGATACCTCAGTCACTCTCACGCTCTCTCTCCCTTAGATACCTCCCATGACTCACTTCCTTCTCTCTCTCAACTTCTCCATCCCCACAAACTAGAGCTATCAAGCAACTCTCAGGTTCACGGTGCCACCCATCTCTTAAGACTCTCATCGCCAGCTCCACCTCTGCCATCATTAGCTCCACACCTCCACCCACCGATTCTTGGTTCGACCACTCAAATTTTTTGATCCTACCATAGACCCACCGATTCTCAGATCTGACCATACACCCACCGATTCTTGGTCCGACCATACACCCAATGGTTCTACCTCCACTGTCGTCAACTCAACCACCGGTTCTCAGATATGGGTTTTTTTTGCCACTACACGAGTTTATTGATTTGGGCTTTTTGGTTGGTTTATGGGTTGTGGTGGGTGGCTGGGATGGTTTGTGTCATGGTAATAACTGAGTTTTTAGGTGACTGGAATGGATTGTGGGCCATGGTAAGGGCTGGGTTTGTGGGTTATGGTGGGTGGTTGGCTGGCTTTGGCTTTTTTTTTTTTTCTTCCTTCTCCGTGGATTTGAATGGTCAATGGAGTGTCGGGGTGGTGGTGGGTGGGTTTGTGCAGTGGTGGTTTGGGGGTTGGTGGATGGTGGTGGGTTGGTTTTTGCTGGATCAGATGGTGGTTGTGAGATTGTTAAAAAAATTTCATTTTGCTGAAACATACATTTTTTACATTTTCAGGAATGCAAACCAAACACTAAAAAATGAAAATATTTTCAGTAAAATATTTTGCATGAAAAATATTTTACTTTTACAAATATTTTACTTCGAAACAAATGGAGCATTCATATATACTCATATTTCACAATTTTCTTCTCCCAAATATTCCTCATATCATTCTATTCATCTGATTCTAACATATTATTAGATACTATTAAATCCTAATCTGAATAATAATTCAAATTGAATCGCTAAAAAATATGTTATTGTTCTTCTCACAAAAAAAAAATGTTATTGTTAGAAGAATGCTATTTTAGATGTTACTGTCATCTAGAAGAATTGACCAAAATGCAAAAAAAATCTCAGTTCTTATGTTTTTCAACAAATATTTGAGCAACAGGACACTTAAATCTCTCTATGTCCAAAAAAAAAAAAAAACCTTAGTCATTAAATTGGAACCCATATATTGGGTTAGAGGACTTTGTCCTTTATATCATTTACTTCCACATTTTAGGGATAAAAGTTTCCCCTTCTCTCCCATTCCCCTTCCACCACCAAACATGGGTAAAAGTCATGGGCTTTGAAAACTTAACGTAAGCAGGTCTTTGGAGCCTCGAGCTTTCCCTTCAAATGTGAATGAAGCTTTCAATACTAATAAATAAGAGCATCTTTACATTCAAGAAATATGCAAGTCCTGGTTGCAAAGTATGCCCTATAATGGCTTACACATTCTAGGCTCTCTCATTTCTCAGAGGATCAAGTTTTCATTAGGTGTGGCTATCCCACGATGAATAGTGAAATTGAGCGGCTTGGATATGCCACTTTCTTGAGGGGTTTCTCCCATAGGTAAAAAGACTCCAACTCTCCAAGTGAAAGTTAAGCTTATTGAAGTGTGATAGAGGCCTATAAAATGAAAATCTTAAGCTCTATATTTCAGAGTGTTAAAAAAGTGCATGAGGTTGGTGATTTCATTGGGTTTGAGATAGGAGAATGGCATTATTATTAAAATTATCATTTTGTCACTTTTGATCAAAATAGAACACCTAATAAAAGGCTATCCTACGAATCAATGGTATTCATAAAATGTAATCTTCTTGCTTATGTTGATATTGGCATATAGAATTAACACTACTAGTATATGCATCAAGGTTTTAGCTAGATAACTTGGTTTTTATGGAAATTGTGCTTAATTGCATACTTACTGATTTAGTTGTAGGTGATCTGGAGAACGTTTTTGGTGTGCTCCAAGAGTTTGGTGGCCACCTATTTGGGGTTTTTGACCCTAAAATCCTAAAGATTTGGAGACGAATTGGGGGAGTGCCTCAATTGAACTTTGGATATAGAGTAAAAATGTTGATGAATGTAGTTCACCAAAGACAAATCTTTTTTAGAGTTCTTCTTAAATCCTTATCTTGTAAGTAGTTAATCATCTTCTTAAAGCAATCTATATGATGATAGTTCTTTTAACTAATTTCTATTATGTAACTAGGGGCTATTGTTGATCCTAGTCCCGAAACCTCATAAGCAGGAAGAACTACAAGGAGCTAGTAAGGAGGAGGAGATATAAAAAAAGGTTGGTCTAGGGAATCTGGAATTGAGGCGTATTATCTACAAAGAAGACAACTAATGGAGGCAGCAACTGGAGGCAATGGGGACTAAGATACCCTCTATGCATGTATAAAAATCTTTTTTGATTCTAAAGATTTCATATTTTTTTAAGGATATATGGTATTTCGAACAGATTCAAATATTGTTCATTTTTTACTCACTGAATAGAAATGTTCATTGCTATCATCAGAATGGTCCCATTGCTTACTGAATTGAAATGATTTAGATGAGTTACAAATAGACAAAGTGTATATACTTTTTTTTTTTGGAAAAAAAGTGCATATACTTTTTTTTTGGAGGGGATAGCAATGGTTGCAATGAACATTTCAATTCATTGCAATCATTGCTATCCCTTGCAATCATTGCTATCCCTTCAATTCATTGCAATCATTGCTATCTCCTCCACAAAAAAAAAAAAAAAAAAAAGTATATGCATTTTTTTCCAAAAAAAAAAAAAATTATATGCACATTGTCTATATGTAACACATCTAAATTATTATTAATATCATCATTTTGTCACCTTTGATCAATGTAGAACACCTGATAAAGGCTATTCTATGAATAAATGGTATTCATAAAATGCAAGCTTCTTGCTTACATTGATATTGACATGTAGAATTAACACTACTAATATATGCCTCAAGGTCCTACCTAGATAAACTTGGTTTTTATGGGAATTGTACTTATTGCATACTTAACCTAAACTTCCCCAACTCCAACTCCACGTTCAACCCCAACTTCAACATCAACCCCAACTTCTCCAACCCCAATCCCAAGTTCAGCCCCAACACTTATACTTCCTTTTCCTCTACCGCGGAGGATTCATAGTTTTTGTATCTCCCAACTTCACTGAAGAAGTCCAACCCTCAGTTGAAGTGTTGCAAAGATTGTTGAAATGGGTTGCTGATCCACAAGAGGAAGAAATCTTGCATAGCCGTGTTGATGTTCATTGCATGGTACATTCTACATTTGTAGCTTTTTCTCTTCAACCTAATGAAGAATAGGAGGTATGTTTTAATGTTTTCATATACTAATATACATAGATATTTATTCCCAAATCCAGTACATCATATGTAGTCAATGCCTGGCTTAGGATTCATACACAACATATTTCACCAGACCAGAGCATAATTAATAGGGACATCTTGGATTTCTTAATAAATAGGATATACATCTTCTTAATAAATTTATACAAGATGTTTACTTTACAATAATCTTCTACCTAAACATGTTAGTACTATTAGGAATTTGTTAAACATTAAGAACATATATAAACCATTTCATCATCTACATATGGAAGGACATCATTTTTTGGAAATGTTTACACATGTATTTGCGATTTTCTTAGCAGTTCCTATTCTCGATTATTTGCCTTATTAAATTAATTGTATAAATTGTTTTCTCACTACTGCTATTCTTTTTCCATTAATGTTAATTAAAAATTTGCAATATTGGAGCTTTTTCTTCTTGTTCTTTCTCTTCTGGTTAAATATGGATCTATATATGTTAAAAGTATTTAATACGAAGTATTTTTCAATGTTTTAATATTATAATATATATGGCTTTTTGTTCAATAGGTTAAATATGGATCTGCATATGTGAAAAATATTTAATAGGAAGTATGTTTTAATGTTCTCGTATAATAATAATAATATATATATGTGGGTATTTGTTCCCAAATCCTAGGTTAAATATGGTTCTGTATATGTTAAAAGTATTTAATATGAAGTATGTTTCAATGTTTAATATCATAATATACATATGAGTTTTTCTTCAATAGGCTAAACATGGGCTATATATGTGTTGAAGCTGAAGTAGTCAGTAAACGATAAGCCACAGTAAATGACAATAACAAGTGCAAGCAAAAGAAGTAAAACAAAATTGAGTTATAAACACATAAAACGTATAGTTTTTTTTTAATGAACAAACACAGACTGCACATGCCAGTGAAAGAATGAAGGGTAGTTAGTGGAGCCAACTGTCAAGCAAAGATTGTTTATGCATTTAGGAGTTTGTTTGTTAGTTATTTGGCGCCAAATCAAGGCTATGTTTTCTGTGTATATATAGATTAGTTTGTTAATTATATTGTAACAATTTTCATATAAATTTTCTCTCTGTGATCAATAAGAATTTAGTTTTCTTCAAGAATCTCTCTTTTTTACAATATGTGAAAAGTATTTAATAGGAAGTATGTTTATTGTTTTAATATAATAATAATATATATATATATATTGGTTTTTGTACAATAGGTTAAATATGGGTCTAGATATGTGAAAAGTATTTGCTAGGAAGTACTTGTTGATTTACTTTTGGCCATCAAATAAAATATTAATCGCATTCTAATAATATGGACTTTTGGCAATTAAATCAACATAATCTAGATTTAAACAGCTCGAAGAGTTCTTCAATAGAAGGAAAACTTGTTAAGCTTCATGTCAATTTTTGGTTTATTTGGATGAGGATTGGGAGAGCGCCACATGATCTGGAGAACTTCTTTGGTGCGCACCAAGAATTTGGTGGCCACCTATTTGGGGTTCGTTGCAAAAGAATCTGAGATATTTGGATGAGGATTGGGGGAGCACCTCAGATGCACTTTAAGGAAAGAGCAAATATATTTATGAGAGCAGTTCGACTAAGACAGACAGATTTTTTAGAGTTCTTCTTAGATGCTCATCTTGCAAGTAGTTAGTCATCTTTTCAAAAGCAAAATATATGTATGATAGTTCTTTTAACTAATTTAATATCTATTATGCAACTAAGGGCTATTGTTGATGCCAATCCTAGAATCTCATATGCAAGAGGAACTACAGGTAACTAGAGAGGTGAAGGAGATAAAGAAAGCTGGTCTTGGGACTTAAGAACTGAGAAAAATTTCGTACACTTGATGTATCTACAAAGACAACGACTAATTGAGGCAACTCTGCAAATATTTCTTTTTTTAGTGATATGTTAAAAAAAAAAAAACTAGATAGACCATCTGCCCATTTATGCATATGATGCACTATTAGCTTTACCATCTGCCCCTATGCATTGTGCAACAACTCAAAAAAGCCTTCTTTGCGGTTGAAAGTTGAAAGTTGTTCAAACAAAAGCCAATTAAGAATTCACAGTTTTGAAATTAGCCAATGAAAAATTCTTATCTAATCTTTCACATTAGCCAATAATGAGTAACAGTAGACCAGTATATACCATACCTAGGAACATGATCACTAAGCAGATAATAAAAAGATACCAAAAAGATCTAACCATATAAAAGCTTAAGTTGGTCTACCCTCTCAAATTAAAGCTTACCTTCCTATATAGGATTTATACTAAGCCAGAATACCAATCTCAACATCAAGATGTCAATAGATTGAAATGAAGTAGCTCATGAACCCTTAAGAAACAATCCTAGTAGCCAGAATGGCAGCAAGTATTCAACAAGCCACCTATCTTGCAAAAGTTTAGCGGTATTTGGGATAAAGATAATAAGGACACAAATTCCGTAATGTGTAGGAAAACAAACTCAAGCCTTCAACCTATCTCTACCATTTCAAAAATTGTCAGGTCAATGTTGATATTTTAGTACATATAAGCAATATAAAAGTGCTACATAGATAATAGTTTATGATTCGAACTATTAGATTCTCAATGAAGTTTCTGTTCAGCAGACAAGCAAATGCTTTGAAGAATGACCATGACCTATAGGCTATAGTATGCAAAAGCACCGCATCACTTTAGAGAAGGGGAGGCAATATAGAGGTTTCTTAATAATTTGAGACAATACATGTTGTTATATAAACTCACAGCAATTTCCATTAGTGAGCAGATATGCAATATCTAGTTTAATATTGTCAGTCATGTTATCCTCATCATCTGATCCCTCTGCACTCTCAAAGGCACTAGCACTTGCAACAGGAGCTGGGTGGACAGTTGGTTTGATAAGAAAACCAAATATCTTGCTCGAACTTGCATGCCTAGCAAATTTCTCTAAAACAAAAAGATTTGTATCCCAAATCAATAAATGAGAGGCATTAACTGCACTACACCCACCACCACCCCCCCCCTTCAAAAAAAAAAAAAAAAAACAAAATGGGAATAAGAAATCATTTTGTTTATTTTCCCCAAGACCAAAAGAGGTGTTGCTAAATTTCATGATGGCTAAAGAAATGAATAATCCTATTTCCAAATTTATAAGTTAAAGAGTGGTGGGTTCAACCAAACTTACATAAATTGGTTAATCTTGAAAGTTGAATTCACAACTTGCAATCAAGATGAAGTCACAATATTGGTTAATTTAAATGAAAATACTTCATAAAGGATTGAATTGTCAAAGCTGGAAACAAATATCTATGCTGAGATTCATACCTTTTTTTATTCAAAAAAAAAAAAACCATAATTTCATATGGTTATTGACTTTGATAAGGTTCAGTGAGCTATATTAACCAAAAATGCAATATTCATTCATCGAAATGGTCTCATTGCAAAGTGCATATACCTTTTTTTTTTTTTTGGTGGAAAAAAAGTGCATATACTTTTTTTTGGGAGGGGATAGCAATGAATTGAAGGGATAGCAATGATTGCAATGAATTGAAATGTTCATTGCAATCACCTCCAAAAAAAAAAAGTATATGCACTTTGTCTATATGTAAAACATCTAAATTATTATTAAAATCATCATTTTGTCACCTTTGATCAATGTAGAACACATGATAAAAGGCTATCCTACGAATAAATGGTATTCATAAAATGCAAGCTTCTTACTTACATTGATATTGACATGTAGAAATAATAACACTACTAATATATGCTTCAAGGTCCTAGTTAGATACACTTGGTTTTTATGGGAATTGTACTTATTGCATACTTAAGTACAATTCCCATAAAAACCAACTCCACATTCAACCCCAACTTTCCTAACTCCAACTTCTCCAACCCCAATCCCAAGTTCAGCCCCAACACTTATACTTACTTTTCCTCTACCGTGGAGGATTCATAGTTTTTGTATCTCCCAACTTCACTGAGGAAGTCCAATCCTCAGTTGAAGTGTTACAAAGATTGTTGAAATGGGTTGCTGACCCACAAGAGTAAGAAATCTTGTATAGCCATCTTGATGTTCATTGCATGGTACAATTCGCATTTGCGGCTTCTTCTCTTCAACCTGATGAAGAAATGGGAGGTATGTTTTAATGTTTTCATATACTAATATATACAGATATTTGTTCCCAAATCCAGTACATCATATGTAGTCAATGCCTGGCTTAGGATTCATACAACATATTTCACCAGACCAAAGCATAATTAATAAGGATATCCTGGATTTCTTAATAAATAGGATATACATCTTCTTCATAAATTTATACATGTTTACTTTACATAAGCCTCTACCTAAATGTTAGTACTATTAGGAATTTGTTAAACATTGAGAACATATATAAACCATTTCATCATCTACATATGGAAGGACATATGGTTTTGGAGATGTTTACACATGTATTTGCGATTTTTCTAGCAGTTCCTATTCTCGGTTATCTGCCTTATTAAATTAATTGTATAAACTGTTTTCTCACTACTGTTATTCTTTACCATTAATATTAATTGGAAATTTGCAATCTTGTAGTTTTCTCTTCTTGAGCTTTCTCCTCTGGTGAAATATAGATCTGTATATGTTAAAAGTATTTAATATGAAGTGTGTTTTAATGTTTTAATATTATAATATACTTGAGTTCCCACACGAAGTGCGGTGCAAGTTATTATTAGTTTTCTCCAATATTTCAATTAGTTGTTCCAAAAAACTTGTAATTTGACTGATTGACACTTCAATTTCCAATAGAAATATTCAGGATTCAGATCCCCACCCCAAAATTATCGATATAAAAAAAAAAAGACATTTCAATAAATTTCATTGTAAAAAATTGTAATATTTAGTTATTTTATATATAGACAAAATAAAAATATACTGAGAGTAATATAGTTATTTGATCATACTATATATATGTGTTTACAAATTGAAAATTGTATGATATAGTAGCTAATATAGATAAGCATGTTTCATGCCTACTAAAAAATGCATATATTCTTCAATTTTTTTTTTTATTTTTTTTTTTACATTCTTGATTGTGTGTTACTAAAAAAATTTTCCCCTTTTTGTTGGACATGGTTTCAATTGTTGCAAAAAAAAAAAAAAAAAAAAAAAAAAAAAAAAAAAAAAAAAAAAAAACAAACTAAATTTGAGTAAAAATGCCATATTTCAAATCAACTGTTTCTCACATAAAAAAAAAAACAATTGTTTCTCTTATAAATCTTATAAAAATGATATTAAAATTTCATTATGCTTAAAATAATTAATATAACAAAATAAACTTATTTATTATATTAGTGATCTTTCTAATTACAAAGAATACATGCTACAATGTTATTTCCACACGCATACATACATGCGCAGGCTCACAAACACACACACACACATGCACAAAGGAGTTAGGAAATTTAAAGGATTAAGATTAATTTTAGTGAATTCACAAATATTTATTTTTTTATGGTTTTGTGACAATTGTTGTCAAAACAACTGCACATGAAAGAATGTCATTTTCTAATTTTTTTTATTTATTATTCCACCTGAAAAACTATTTTCTATATAGAGTTTATAAAAATAATCATATAAATTCATTTAATAGAAATAATTAATGCACAACAATAGATAATTAATATATGCATTTATTCTATTGGCTAATTCAATGAACAAATACTTTAATATAAATGCAAACTTTGTTGAAGTGGAAAACTAAATAAAGAAAACTTCAAGGAATGTGCCACATGGCTCAACCTCATACTCTCCAGCATGCGGTCTCTGCTTATATCTGTGTGTGTGTGTGTGTGTGTGTATTAATTGATATGGGTTTTTGTTCAATAAGTTAAATATGGATCTACATATGTGAAAAGTATTTAATAGGAAGTATGTTTTAATGTTCTCGTATAATAATATAAATGGGTATTTGTTCCCAAATCCTAGGTCAAATATGGGTATGTACATGTTAAAAGTATTTAATATGAAGTATGTTTCAATGTTTAATATCATAATATACATATGGGTTTTTGTTCAATAGGCTAAACATGAGTCTACATATGTATTGAAGCTAGAGTAGTCAGTAGACAATAAGCCATAGTAAATGACAATAACAAGTGCAAGCAAAAGAAGCAAACAACATTGAGCAACAAAGACATAAAATGCATAGTTTTTTCTAATGAACAAACATAGCCTGCACATGCCAGTGAAAGAAGGAAGGGTAGTTAGTGGAGCCTGTCAAGCAAAGATTGGTTGTGCAATTAGGAGTTTGGTAGTTAGTTATTTGGCGTCAAATCAAGGCTCTGCTTTCTGTGTGTATATAGATTAGTTTGTTAATTATATTGTAACAGTTTTCATATCATTATTCTCTCTGTGATCAATAAGATTTTAGTTTTCTTCAAAAATCTCTCTTTTTTACAATATGTGAAAAGTATTTAATAGGAAGTATGTTTTAATGTTCTAATATAATAATATATATAGGGTTTTTTTTTTCAATAGGTTAAATATGGGTTTGGATATGTGAAAAGTATTTTATAGGAAGTACTTGTTGATTTACTTTTGGCCATCAAATAAAATATTAATCGCATTCTAATAATATGGACTTTTGGCAATTAAATCAGCATAATCTAGATTTAAACACCTCGAAGAGTTCTTCAATAGAAGGAAAACTTGTTAAGCTTCATGTTAATTTTAGGTGTATTAGCTCTAAATTTCTCTATCCAGTAACCCACATAATTGTAAGAACCTCCAAGTTCACTAAGTGCATTCATTATTTCTCTTATTGATTCAGCTATACGTGATCTGGAGAACTTCTTTGGTGCGCACCAAGAATTTGGTGGCCACCTCTTTGGGGTTCGTTGCAAAAGAATCTGAGATATTTGGATGAGGATTGGGGGAGCGTCTCAGATGCACTTTGAGGAAAGAGCAAGTATGTTAATGAGAGCAGTTCGCTTAAGACAGACAGATTTTTTAGAGTTCTTCTTAGATGCTCATCTTGTAAGTAGTTAATCATCTTTTCAAAAGCAAAATATATGTATGATAGTTCTTTTAACTAATTTAATTTCTATTATGCAACTAAGGGATATTGTTGATGCCAATCCTAGAACCTCATGTGCAAGACGAACTACAGGCAACTAGAGAGGTGAAGGAGATAAAGAAAGCTGGTCCTGGGAGTCCAAAACTAAGGAAAATTCCGTATACTCGATGTATCTACAAAGACAGCGACTAATTGAGGCAACTCTGCGGATTTCATTTTTTTTTTTTTTTAGTGTTATGTTAAAAAAATAAATATAAAAACTAGATAGACCATCCACCCATTTAGGTATATGATGCACTATTGGCTTTACCATCTGCCCATTTATGCATATGATGCACTATTAGCTTTACCATCTGCCCCTATGCATTGTGCAACAACTCAAAAAAGCCTTCTTTGCGGTTGAAAGTTGAAAGTTGTTCAAACAAAAGCCAATTAAGAATTCACAGTTTTGAAATTAGCCAATGAAAAATTCTTGTCGAATCTTTCACATTAGCCAATAATGAGTAACAGTAGACCAGTATATACCATATCTAGGAACATGATCACAAAGCAGATAATAAAAAGATACCAAAAAGATCTAACCATATAAAAGCTTAAGTTGTTCCGCCCTCTCAAATTATAGCTCACCTTCCTATATAGGATTCAAACTAAGCCAGAATACCAATCTCAACATCAAGATGTCAACAGATTGAAATGAAGTAGCTCATGCACCCTCAAGAAACAATCCTAGTAGCCAGAATGACAACTAGTATTCAACAAGCCACCTGTCTTGCAAAAGTTTAGCGGTATTTGGGATAAAGATAATAAGGACACAAATTCCGTAATGTGTAGGAAAACAAACTCAAGGCTTCAATATATCTCTACCATTTCAAAAACTGTCAGGTCATCTACGTTGATATTTTTAGTACATATAAGCAATATAAATGTGCTACATAGATAATAGTTTATGATTCGAACTATTAGATTCTCAATGAAGTTTCTGTTCAGCAAACAAGCAAATGCTTTGAAGAATGACCATGACCTATAGGCTATAGTATGCAAAAGCACCACATCACTTTAGAGAAGGGGAGGCAATATAGAGGTTTCTTAATAATTTGAGACAATACATGTTGTTATATAAACTTACAACAATTTCCATTAGTAATCGGATATGCAGTATCTAGTTTAATATTGTCAGTCATGTTATCCTCACCATCTGATCCCTTTGCACTCTCAAACGCACTAGCACTTGCAACAAGAGTTGGGTGGGCAGTTGGTTTGATAAGAAAACCAAATATCTTGCTTGAACTTGCATACCTAGCAAATTTTTCTGAAACAAAAAGATTTGTATCCCAAATCAATAAATGAGAAGCATTAACTGCACTTCACCCCCCCCCCCCCCCAAAAAAAAAAGAGAATGGGAATAAGAAATCATTTTGTTTATTTTCCCCAAGACCGAAAGGGGTGTTGCTAAATTTCATGATAGCTAAAGAAATGAATAATCCTATTTCCAAATTTATAAGTTAAAGAGTGGTGAGTTCAACCAAACTTACATAAATTGGTTAAACTTGAAAGTTGAATTCACAACTTGCAATCAAGATGAAGTCACAATATTGGTTAATTTAAATGAAAATACTTCATAAAGGATTGAGTTGTCAAAGCTGGAAATAAATATCTATTCTGAGATTCATACCTTTTTTTTATTAAAAAAAAAAACCATAATTTCATATGGTTATTGACTTTGATAAGGTTCAGTGGCTATATTAACCAAAATGCAATATTCATGCATCTCAAATTACTAAACTATAAGGAAACTAAAAAAGTAATTGAAATAAAAAGATTTCAAATGAAAGCAATAAATTATGTAAATTGCTTCTCATTGATGGGTAGTTCTGAGCTTTTGATAACAAATTTATTTTACAATCAATTTGTTAGAACTTTGAACACCTACAATCTCAGCTCAAGTAGTAAGAACAAAATACTAAAAAACTATTCTAGTATGTCATAAAATATTAAAATGGAAATGGAACCTACAATCATTGATATGAATAAAAACAATTTTAAAGAAGAACAAGAAGACCTCGGATCATATGCAGCAAAACTCCCATATGTCTTTTTCTCTTTTGATCTCAATCTCGATTTGATCACACACGCACCTAGTAAAAATCCCTTCATTTCTGTCCATCTCCCCTCACTACAAAAAAACAGACCTTAGGCCGCGTTTATAAAACGCGGCCTACGGTCCTTAAACCGCGGCCATAGGCATCCAGGGGCTATGGCCGCGGTTTTTTAGGCCACGTTTTCGAATGCGGCCTAAACCCCGCGACTATAGCCGTCCGGGGTCTATGGCCGCACTTTTTCAAACGTGGCCTAAGGACATAGTCTATGGCCGCGTTTGAAACGCAGCCATAGATTTAATTTTAGGCCGCGTTTGAACCGCGACCATAGACTATGTCCTTAGGCCGCGCTTTGGACGCGGCTATAGTATGCAATCTATAGCCTCGTTTCGAACGCGGCTATAGGCAGGAGGTCCTATAGCCGCGGTTTAAACGTGGCCATAGGACCCCTTTTGACAAGTCTATAATACCATTTTAGCCGCGGTTAAAACGCGGCCATAGACATGTCCTTTAGCCGCGTTTCTTGAACCGCGGCTGAAGACTATCCTATAGCCACATCTTAAACGCGGCTATAGGAACCTGAGTTTTTTTTTTTGGAATTTTCCTATAGCCGCGTTTCTAAAACGCGGCTATAGTTTTTTTTTTTTTTTTTCCTCTCTTTTTCCCTGTGTTGGCGGATGACATAAGTTTTACAAACGCTGCTATACGTTATTATTGCTGCAAAATTCCAACTTATGGCTGCGTTTTAAACGTGGCTATAGGAGACCCATTTTAGAATAGTTCTCCTATAGCCACGTTTAAAAGGCGCGGCTTTATGTATACTAGAGCCGCGCCTTTTAAACGCGGCTCTCGTTAAGGAAAAAAAAAATTCGCAAAAAAATTGAAACACGCGGGTCCTTAGGCCGCGCATTTTAAACGCGACTAATTCAATCGAACGCGGCTAAAACGCGGGTCCTATGGCCGCGCGTATAAAACGCGGCCCAATGGAGAATGTAAAGCCGCGTTTTTAAAAACGCGGCTTTAGTATGTTTTGGGCCGCGTTTTCTCAAACGCGGCCTAAGGCCCGCGTTTTTAGTAGTGCCTATCTCCTTGTCAATCTCTCACCAACTCTCCTGTTCATCTGGTCGTTTTAGGCTTTCCTTGTGCGTTTTTATTGGTGAATCTATAATTTTGAATAATATATTGTATTAAATGTTATAAAAGAAATGATTTCAAAGAACAAAAGTTTTAAAACAAATAACATATAATTATAACCTATTATAGTTTCATAATGATTTTAAAAATAATAATAAACCTAGTTGTAAAAAAAAAATCTTAAATGACAATTTGTTACTTATTATTGGCATTTACTAATGGGCAAAAAATTAAGTAATTTTAGTGGTAAATTAAAATTAAAAACAATAACAACTTACCACCTATAATTTTTTATAAAAACGTTGTGTATATAAAATTTTTCTTATTTATTAGAGCATTTGCATCAAATAGTACAAATTAGCTTGAGGCAAAAAAATTTCCCAAACAATCCTAAAAAAATCATCCACATTAGCATATTAGGTAAAATTGTACAAAACTCATGAATATAAATTTGCACCAGCACGCTTCATGTGTGTGTGTGTGTGTGTGTGTGTGTGTTTTTAAGTATCTTGATGACAAAGATAGTAGATGACGGGCACAGCTATGGTGTCTGAATTGTGAAGAGAGAGAAATTTTTAAAAAATAAAATAAAATTTGATATTTCAATGAAATCGAATTTAAAATAGATAATTTAGTGTGTGTTTGGCATGGATGAAATTTGCCAGCTTATTTTACTATTCAGCTTATTTTTGCTACTATTCATGAGTCCTACTGCACTTTTTGGTATTATTCATGGATCTCATTGTACTATATTAGTTAACTTTTACCTTTGTCTGCAGTACTTTCAGTAAAAAATTTTTAATTTCAGCAAAATAAACAGATCCTAAACAGTTAATGTAAGAATTTTTGAAAAGTGGTTAAGTAAAATAAAAATAATAGGTTCTTATTCTAAAACAAATATAAATGTTTACATGGACTTATGTGAGGACTATTTGGTTATTATTATTATTATTATTATTATTATTATTATTATTATTATTATAGGTAAATAAAGGAAAATATGATTAAAAGGGCTCAAAGAGAGAGGAGGCATTTTAGGGGAACCCACCCATCATCCTCCTTATCACAAACCCAAAGAGAATATATTATAGAATCAATAATTGGAAAGATAACATAAAAAAACACACTTATGTAGCACAAACTCGACCATAACAAGAATTTAAATTTTATTTTGTAACAAAAGGCTTGCCTTAATCAATACAAATTTTCCTTAATTTGTGTTTACATCTCTTAAGTAAAACACAAACCCAATTATATAATTAATTAAAAATAATAATAAATTTACTTCTGAAGATTTATCATACTTAGACACCATGTGCTCCCTCATGGCAACCATGATAGTTTGAGAGTCAAAATCATTACATGAAGAAAACCGAAATAAGGTCAAACAACATAAATAAGGCAAATTTGTTGCCGTTGCTTTTAGATCCTTTCACTTCTTCGAGAATTATATATTTTACTCTAATATCCATTAAAAAAATAATCATTCATCATCATTTATTAATTTTCTGGAAACTTATGAATATATCCAGTAGCTTTCGTAGCATATCAACTTTTTTCCTACAAATAAATGTAAAATAAAAGCATAAACGAATAATTTAAATAATAAACATGCTATTCTCTTGACTTCAATAAAGTAAATAAAGATATCACGTCAAAAACTATTAAATAATCATCCAAAAAACTACCTAATTATCAAACTATTAACAATATATATGAAAGGAAAAGAAACCACATGATGAGGAAAATATTATATGGTGGTGTCTTAATATTATCAAGTAATCTTCTCTTCCAAAATATAAGTTAGGGTTATCAAAAAGATAACATGTAACATTATCACATGCTCCACATACACACCTACGTACCAAATCACCATATGTGAAAAGAATTTAATAGGAGAACAAAACAACGTCAGACACTTCTTGATTTACTTTTGGCCATCAAATAAAATATTAATCATAAAGATAGTACGGACCTTTGGCACTCAAATCAGCATAATCTAGATTAAATATAAACTCCTCGAAGAGTTCAACAAAATAAGGAAAACCTGTTAAGCTTCATGTTAATTTTATGCTTATTATCTCTTAATTAATTTCTCAATCCAGTAACCCTCATAATTGTAAGAACCTCCAAGCTCACCAAGGCAAAGTTCATGCATTCATTGGTATCATGAAAACATATTGATACATTAATGATGTCCTTGAAAGCAAACCTCTTTAGCCTCACGCAATTCAAATCCATGGTCCTAACCCAGATCCCCTGCAAATTACAGATGCATTATAATAATTAATGGTGTGATTTGCTAGCGCAAATTAATTTGCCTTTAATTTGGACACTTCTTCAGTGAAAAGCATTGAGAAATAGGGTACAATAAAAGGAGTCATCCAATCAACACAAAACATCGAAGTCTCCTAGGTAGTTTATGTTCATGGAGACCACAAAAAATATATAAAGCCCACAACATTGTCATCCAATTCATAGAGCAACACTCTAATTAACAAATGCCAATTCATAGAGCTAAGTATTTTTAAAAGATAAACAGAGGGGAAAAGTCTGATGGATTCATCATTATTAGATTGTGTCAAAGTCCTCTTTATATCGCATCTGAATTGAATTTATTCTCTTCATTATATAATAATTATTAAAATTCTTCCAATCAAATTAAACAAGGGGCCAGTATCAAGAGCCTTATATTGATTTTAAAATAATAATAATAATAATAATTGAAAAAAAAAAAAAACAGAATGCCTGCGAAATGCTTTTGAGCCAATTGATCAAAAATCTAAAGTTAAGGTGTTTAGATTTTATTTATTTTCAGTATCTTATTTGCATAGTATTTATTAAAAAATATAGTTTGTAATAATTTTTATATTAAATGTGTTATAAAATTTAAAAGCTAGTTTATTTAAAAATAAACTAAAAGTTAGATTATTTGCACACACAAAAATAATAATAATAAAATGCAAATCCCAAAGTCACCAAGTGTCAAACACAAGCACACTTAGATCGGTTTGGCCCTAATACATTAATTTATGTCAACGAATTTAATCATTTAAGGTTTATAAAAAATATATAACCAGTTATATATTATTTCACCCAAAAAAAAAAAACCATATTATTTAAAAGTAACAATTTAAACCCTACTATTTCAAAAATAATTAATATATGTATATATATATATATATATATAACCCCAAACACAATGTTGTTTTAACTAAATGAATTTATGAGTTCTGATTTTTTTTTTTTTTTTACTTTTTAAAATATCAAGATTTAATTTGTTACTTTTGAAATTATATATTTTAATATGATATTTCTAAAAGAGGTAATTGCAATTTACCTACGTTTCGTTTTAATATTACCAACCGGTGGTTTGAAATGTGTCATTTAACTCATTTGAGTTAGTCTACGTTAGACAGTCGTAACCCATCTCACTATTTCCGTTAGAAAAAATACTTTTGAGACATATAAAAAAAAATAAAAAAAACTCATGAGAAACCTTGTTTCACCATTCTTGTGGGATTCATTAACACAAGATTTAGGCCAAATCTGAACCACACTTTCAAGAAATCAAAACTCATCCCTATCGACCCTCTACAGAGATTGATGAGGAAATGAGGGATAAAATTTAAAATTAAAAAAAAAAAAAAAATCTCACACTAAAAACCCCATCACAAGCCTCTTCTTTAACAAACTCCACCCCGTTCTTTATTTATTTATCCACCACCAGAACACAATATATAACAGAACAAGACTATTCCCATGCATCTGTGATTATATATATCTTCGCCTGCAAATTTTACAAATAAAATGGATCAAATTTTCAACAACCCATTATTTATTTCAATTTAAACCAAAATTAAAGCTCAAATACCTACTTCTTGTTTCCCACCGCCAAAAAAAAACTTACCTTTAATTATAGTTTATATATGAAATCAGAAGTTATGCTTAATGCGTATAGAATTAATAGATAGTAATTGACAAAATCTTAAGGCTTACATATTAATTTGTTACTTATTATGAAATTAGTGTTTAATCTATCATTTTTCCTTTAATTTTGTTTAACAAGTAGGCGATTTGCATTTATATATTCTCCATATAAGAGGGATAATGGACAATGCCACTACGTGCTCTTTGCACTATCCTGTTGTATTTTTGTTGGTGGCTAAAATATTGTTCACGCATGTTCCTAAATTTTGCATGAAATTCATTCTCTCTCCCAAAACATTCAAAAAAAAATTCTATAAACAATCATCTTCACCTTTAAATATTATTGTCAACTTTGATATTTTTATTCCTTATGTTCTGACAACCCATAAAAAAACAATTGAAATCATTATTTTTACATTGTATGAGTTATTTGAAAATGTTAAACTATTATTTGATATGTGGATTTTGACGGATTAATTCACTATTTACATTAGTTTGGAATCAGTTTATCTCCAAATTGATCTGAAGGAAATATTCTTCCAATTCATTACATAAAGATTTATAAAACCATTAACGTGTGTTATCTTATCTAAACAAGTCACATATAACATGACTCATTAAATTGATAACAAGACTCATTAAATTGGTTATGTAATTAAAAATACACATGAATGGTTCTATAAATTACCATATAATGGGTTAGACGAGATTCCTTCAAATTGGTTTGGATAAAAATTTTAATTGCCTTATCATTTTTTATTATTTATTTGTAGAAAGCCATGTAATGATATTTGAGGAAGAATAAACAATTCCCAAAGGATTCAAAAAACAAACTATGTGTGTATTTCACACATCTAAAAATTTGATTATCAAACCAAATGTGGACATAATTATCAACGTTGTCTTACCCTGACAAATCTTTGATCCTTGGACAAGTTCACTAACTCAGCCTCCACAAACAAATTTTGAAATTTATCTGCTTACCTAAACCGTACACATAACCCCTGTGCACCAACCGAAGCCAACAGAGTGTTAAATTAGATAATTGGGGCCTGGGAGTTCGATTTTTGACATTTATTTAAAAGTCATTATTAGATTTTAAAATATTTAATTTTAATACCTATATTTTTAAAATGCATAATTTTTGTATAATAATTTCTTAAATGTTGTGACATAGATTTTTAATTAAATTCAATTATGTGTTTTCACTGACTAATAAATTATTTAGTTGAATTTATAATTAGCTGTAAACCTGCATGATGCACAAAAAATTTCAACAGTTTTTTTTTAATTGATAAATGAAAAAAAAAAAGTATACGGAACTTATTATTATTAGTCTTAAACTCAAAATTATATAATTGATATAATGAAATATATATTTTGTGAGCTAAGCGGTCAATAATTGTTAAGCTAAATTATTAACAATTTGTTTTTATAAACAGTTTGCTTTTATAAAAAGCAAACTTATTCAAGACAAACACTTTTTATAAATGTCCATTTTTAAAACCTAAATTGTTGTTATACAATTTAGGTTTAAAATATATATATATATATATTTATTGATTGAAAAATTTTTATTTTGGAATTAAATGTTATTCAGAGTTATAGAGAGTAATTTTTCAAAACTCATAGAAATATGGTAGTGGTACTATTTATCACTCTTGGACTGGGGGAAACATTCTATGTCAGAATAACCCTATCCTACATCAAGGTAAATGTTTAGTAGGTTCTGGAAAAGATATACCTATCAATCACAAAAAAATTCATATATCCAATTGCTGGCAGCCCAACCTGGTAAGGAATCTATATGAACAAGCTGCTTGTGAGAAAATCTTTCAAATTCCCTTACCTAAAACCTATGTTATACGGACACGGCGATTTTGGCCAAGTACTCATGTCTGACACGGGTACTGGTAAGACACGCCTAAAATTCATACCCGAGGTGTATCCTCTTTTTCTTTTCTTTAAAAAAAAAATTTGGGTACGTCGCCGACACAGTCATGACACGCCGAAACGTCCCAACCACAACAAAACTTTATAAAAAGAAAAATATGAGAGAGAGAGAGAGAGAGAGAGAGAGAGAGAGAACATGATTTGGACCATCGCCTCTCTCTTTCCTTCAATTCTCTAATCTAATCTGTGTGGTGTGTCTTCTCAGCGACAACCAAACCCCTCCGCCCTCCTGTGATCCTAAAGCTCCTTCTCTCTCCCTCTGCCGTTTCTCTCTTTGATCTGATCTGTGCGGTGTGCCTTCTAAGAGTAGATCAGCAACAACTAAACCCCTTTGGCCTCCAGCGACCACAAACCTCCTTCTCTCTTCCTCTGCCGTTTCTCTATGTGCAGGTTTTGAGTTCTCTGTCCTTTGGTCCTTCGACTCTTTTTTCCTCAGTATTTTTTTTAATAGTTTGGCTTTACTTATAGAGAAATGTTATGTCCATGATATTTTTACAACAAATTCTAAGTGGTGAGTTATTATGGGTGGGCAAAAAAGTAATTTAACTAGTAAATTCAAATTAGAACAAATAACAACTTACCGTTAATGATTTGTTGTAAAAATATAGTGGACATAACACTCCTCTTACTTATACGCGTGTTATGTTTTGGGTTTACTTATTTACACGTGTTATTTACAAATTTTACAAGTTTTGTTTCTTTTTTTCTTTTTTTGGTTTTATGTTTTTCTGTGCTCTGGGTTTAGTTTTTTTTTTTTTTAGGTTTTATCTATCTTATGGGTTTAGTAATGGAACAAAAATTGTATTTTAGACAACATTTTTCTAGTATTATTGTACTTATTTGCTGTTATTACTTAATTTAAATCCTAAAATAAACATATTTGTCTAAAAATATTTCTAAATTTATTAAATAATTGCCGCACTCCAACGTGTCATACCCTTATTGTTCAAAAATTTCCGTACCCCTATACCCATGTCGTGCAACATAGCCTAAAACGGCTGGTGGAAAGGATAGGTTATTGTGGAATTGTACTCTAGCTCGGGGGAGTATCAAGTGAAAAAAGCTTATGAGCAACTGTGTCATCAGGAAAGCAATTTACAACAGATGAGACATCTAAATTTTCCAAAACAAATTTGGTCTCTAATCAGGAAAGTCAAACTCCGTTTGAAAATTCTGAGTTTTATATGGAGACTTCTTCAAGACTGCCTTCTTGTGCTCTCAAATCTTAGCTGTGAAGGCATCTCAGTCACTCATATATATATATATACGCCGCATGCGTAATGAATGTAGTGAAAATTCGTCACACCTCTTTCTCTATTACCCTATGGCTAGAGCTGTGTGGCTTCGGTCTGTTCTTCCTATCAGAACTACGTACAGAGCGCAATCATATTGAGAGTTGGAAGTGAATATTTGAGCATAAAATAAAACATAGTTTCTTAACTAGTTTTTTAAGTATATTTTTACACAATTTTCCAATGCATTATTTGCCATGTTCCACCAATGCTGAGGTTCATATGCCTTTTTGGTACCTCCTTGTTCAAAGCAACGCAAGATAACTACCCTACAAAATGCTCCGGCTGCTGAGCTATATATACCCATCAGTTTTCAGTTCATCATTTTCCAATCATTCATAATACCATTTGCGTAATACCATTTGTATCTCTCAGTGATTAACATGAATAGTGACCAGGTAACTAACATGAACCCTTTGGTAGACGCATTTTCCGTATCAAACGTTGTACAGTTCCATTTCAATTCAAAATGAAGTCTGTTTGACTCCCCATCAGGATCCTCCCACAATTACTACAACAATAACAAAATGAAGTCTTATTCCCAAAATTCTGGGGTAATCTTCGGATCCTCAACGGTCTAGTTAGGTCGGACATCGCATATTCTTTTTTTTTTTTTTTTTCTTCTTTTGACAAGTAATTGAGGTCATACCCTGCAATTTCATCTAGGAGTGAAGGCTATGTAACATGTTAGCACAAAAACTAACACTATAGCACATACCACTTTTTTCTGCCTAACAGGTGGTGTTTGTATTTTTAAAGGAGAAAGAACAAAGAAGAAAATCATACATAGAACACCTGCAAGGAAAATACTAATACCATAGACAATTAAATGAACATATAACATCACAAAAGGGCAAGATTTTCAACAGAGCAAAAAAATGTGTAGCACCAGCGTGCAGTTTCACGCTTTTATATTATGTATAGGTAACTCAATTAAACCTCAAAAAGTTGACAGCAGCCGTCATTAGCAGTTTGGAAAATCAATAAATGATGCAACTAGTCAGAAAATTCAACAGTATATCAAAATACAAAGGGACAAACATTAGGTTTCCCAAGGAATGCAACCAATTATAAGTAAGATGGAGGGAGCTGTTTTTACTAAGACAGCACCTTCTGAACCTCAGCTGTGACCTCTTTGGGAGGTTTTTCAGCATGGAGATTAGCAACAATACTCTTCTTGGAATAATATTCAATAACCTGCATTCCAAACATGAACAATTCTATTATACTTCCCAATAAAACCATTTAAAGAGTCGGATTAATGGTACAAGAAGAAGTTTTAGTAGGAGTTAATGAGTTATCCAATAAACCCAAAAAAAAAATTCCTCCACTTTTTTTTTAATGAATGAAAGAATTCAAGTTATCAACCCATAAATTATATCAAAGTTCATAATTAAGGTTTAGACAAGTTGGTCAATCCTTGCCCAGAAATCTTAGATCAACCCCCCCACTCTTCCTCTCTGGTGACAACCTCCCAACAGCACCTTACAGTATAACATATGTACCACTCCAACAAAGTCCACACTTTATATAAATATAATAACCACGAGTATTTTGTACCAAAAACAACTTATGACAGTTTTTAGTAGAGAAATTGCAGTGAAAGGGAGCCATTAAAAACCAGGTCAAAATTCAATTAGGAGTATTTCAAGAGGATACAATCTGAAAAGAGTGCAGATCACAGAAATTTAATACAAAGAAATTATAGTTTATATTTTCTATTCATATGAACTTAAGCAATCAAATTCAAAGGACAGTAGGAAAGGCAAAGAGAAAGAATACCGGTTCAGTTTGCTTGTGAAACGCCTCCAGCCTTGATTTGAGAACAGCTGCAGTATCGTCCTTTCGCTGAATCAAAGGCTCTCCAGTAACCTTAACAAAAAACATAGGAAGAGCAAGTTATTTACCAATAAAAAAGATCATATTACATTAATATACAGTGATGGAACTCTCACAGAGGATCAATAGTAAGCCTAGTAAAATGAACATTGCCATCTAAACCAGATTAACATACCAATGATTAATATATATGCTTTTACTGCAACATAACTTTTACCACTAATATTTTATGTGCACATCTCTGATGAAAGCTCCTTTGATGTTGAGATGGTTCCTAAATCCTAAAGGCATCAATAAAATTTTGAATTGAAAGGAAACAGCCTTACATCATCAACACCAGGAACTTTGGGAGGTGCAAATTTTGTGTGATAGGATCTACCACTGGCTGGGTGTATCCAGCGACCAGTAATTCTCTCCTCCAAGATCAAATCATCAACTGCAAAGTTGAGCACCTTATCAACTTTGGCTCCCTTCTTTTCCAGCATCTCATCAAGCTGTAGAAAGAAGAAAAAACAAAAGTATGGTTGGATGCATAAGTATACACAAACATATTTGCAAAGAACAAAATCAAGGAAATGAAAAATTATATCAATATGACAACGTCTGGATGCTACACAATGTAATACCTTCTGCGCTTGGACCACAGTCCTTGGAAATCCATCAAGAATGAAACCTTTCTGGCATGAAGGCTTCTGAAGAGCTTCATCTATAATGCCCACAACTAAGTCATCAGAAACAAGTTCTCCCTGCAAAATAATTATAGAACCCCTTCTTAGCAATAATCTACAACTAGAACTAAGAAGCTACTCAAATCAAATCAAATCAATTAGACTTAACCCAACTAATTTGCTTCGGCTACATAAATCCTTGAACTAAGATGGAAACCGAACAAATCTTCAAGAAAAAAAATATATAAATACATACAAACAGAGATCAACCTTATCCATAGCCGCTTTAGCCTTAACGCCAAGAGGGGTTTTAGCAGCAACAGCGGCTCTTAACATATCACCAGTAGCCAAGTGGCACAAGCAGTATTCATCCTTAATTATTGGTGACTGGGTACCCTTTCCTGATCCAGGTGGGCCTGCATCACACAATTTTGCATGATTAAATATGAAACCTGTGCCAAATTAATCTTCAACATGGCAAGTCGTCAGAAATCAGACAACAATTATAAAGTCCAAACTAACGTTCAATGCGTTTAAAAAAAAAAAAAAACTAATGCATTATGACATATTGACAGTTCTAAGAGCCAAAGCTAGAATAGCCTCAAACTCAGTTTTTTTCTCTTTTGCTTCCACCTACTTCAGTTTCTGTCACTTCAACCCATGCAAAGAGACAAAAAACAAAGTTCGAATATCTGCCAAGTACCTGGGGGAACACGATACATACTTAACCAATTAAACCCAACAGTGGAAACTGGGAATCGCCACTTACAGTATAAAGTTTCTTTCTAGCATCTATGTCCTACTTGATCTAAGATTTTTCTTCCCACCTCACAATCCCTTGTATTCAATATTCTTTTTTCAAAAATGTATCCAGATCTAAACAGATGGTTGACGATGTTTTCACCAATAATATCAAATATCATAAGTTAAACATCCAATTCAGTGAAAAACTGAAGATAAGAAAGGAACATGATTGAAGTTTAATTTTGCTTATAAGTCTCAGCAATGAATTTATTATTAATGAAAGCAACAAGGGAAAAATACCACAGACAGACACCTACATCCTGAAATATATTGCCAATCATATCATAAAATATTGTCAGCTACCTAAAGTTTCCCCTCCACCCCACCATTGATACTCAATGTTTGCAAAGTGCATTATACTAAAAGTTCTCTCTCTTTTCTTTTCTTTTTTTTTTCTTTTTAAGCTTCTAAGAAGTAAAATATTAAAATCCTATAGAATAAGGAAATCCAAATTACAGAGAAATCCCAATAGCAACAAAATGACCATGAAATAAAATGCAAAGGAAAGTGCTAAAGGTACTACAAAAGACTGACAAACTAACATGAGAATGAATGTGATTGGTGACACATAAACAACATAACAAATAAATTTACTAATTACTTTTTTGTTTGGGAGTTAAAAGTCAACACTTGACACATCAAGTTTGTAACAAACTAACAGTTTTGTAGTAAAACAATGAAAATTCATAATTTTATTCTAAACAAACCATATAGCACATATTCCAGATCCAAAACAATAATTTAAAAAAAAAAATTATTTGTTTTTGGGTCTTTTTTATTTTCAGCTAAATTTAGTAAAAATTAAAACTTGATATCCTACATTTTCTCAGGAACCAAAAAAAAAAAACATAAACCTCCAAACAATAAACCCACGAATCACAGTAAAAACCTTAAAAAGCATCAAACTTTATCAACACAAACACATTGTATTATCGGATCTGAAAGGATTTCAACATTAAAAACCAAAATTCAAACAGAGAGCATGAAAAAAAGTACCAATGAGAATGAGGCGCTTGTCGGGTTTGGAGGAGCACTTCATGCGGCGGAGGAGCTCGGACATGAGATCAACGGAGGGAACATCTTCCAAGTTCGCTGAAGCAGCACCGGTCGCCATTTAGGGTTAGGGTTTTTCTCTCTCTAGGACCTGAGGTTAGAGAGAGACAGAGAGAGAGAGAGTGACACAAAAGTCTTACGTTGTTTGCTTGGTTTCGGACCTTCCAATGCTTCTAACTCAAGCAGAGGTCTTACCAGGTTGTGTGTGTTTTTAATTTTATAATTACTGTTTTGCCCTTTGATTTGCTTTGAAATGCTACGTGTGTCCCCTCCATATGGATAAATACAAATGCTATCTTTTGAACCCAATTTTTAAAAAATAATAATAATAAATTCACAACCTTTTAGGTTTTATGATTTGTTAGAATAATATCACTTTGTGTATACTACTAATACCGCTTTTATCACTTTTATTTTAAATTAATAAAAATGATAAATAATAGTGAGTTAGTCATGAAGAACTAATGCTACCCAATACTTAAAAAAAGTACTTATATTAATGGGTGTATAATGAAAAAATGTGTAGAGTTTACATTTTTTTTTTTTTGCCTAAAAAAAACCTAAATTAGTGAGTGTATAATTGTGTAAATTTACAAGTTTGCTAAAGTAATTATCTAAATTGTAAATTAATCTAATACTATTCATTTTGCATTTAGTTTTTAATTCTTTTTTTTATGTATTCTAAGGTTGAAAAAAGAGAGCAGATAGTAGTTGTTATATGTAATATGTAAAAAAAGAAAAATAATTAAAAAAATTTGATATTTTAATAAGATATAGTGTAAAATAGATAATCAAATATGAAATTTTTTAAAAAATAAGTATGTAAAATTAAAAAAAAAAAGTTTTTATCTTAAAATAAACATAAAATTACACGAGTTGACCCAAATCCTCTTTAATTTCAAACTCAAATATTAACCACAACCAAGTCACTTTGGATTATGCTTTTGTCACTTGACTGTTTAATGGCAACCCAAACCTTTATATATAAAAGAGTAACACTGTTTGCTTTATTTTTACATCTTGATTGACTTAAATGGGTTAAAAAGAGTACCACTGTGTGCTTTATCTTTATATCTTGATTGACTTAAAAAGGTTCTCAATAGGCTGGTGCGATTGGATTAGAAATATTTAAAAGAAAAGCGCAGAGAGAAAAAGAGGAAAGAAATGAAAATTTTATTGATTCGAGCACAAAGTTGATTAGTTGATTTGCTTAAAAGATTTTGTAAGTTTGGTGTGTTATTTAGGTGATGAGTCATGAGTCAAATGGAGGGAAAAAATAAAGTAAAACGCTTTGTTGAAAGGTTTTTTGAGATATTAGTCCGAATGTTTGAAGTTTCAAGAAAGTGGTAAAAACGAAGTTTGATAGGAAATTAGAGCTTATACAGAAGTATTCCCCTTCAAAGTTATTCACTTTTTTTTTTTTTTTTTGAGAAACCAGACCTGAGGTCTGCTAGATTAAAAGAAACCGGATATTACAAAACATCACAAGATACAATAGGAGCTATGTCATCAGGTATGGATTCAATCCAAACCTGAAGCTCATTACCAGACATGGACTTTCTGGCAAGGAAATGGGCGACTAAATTACCTAGTCGTTTTACATGTGCAAAGTTACAAAAGCGAAAGCCACTAGCAAGCGAAAGGGAGTCATTGATAACAAGGCCAAATTCAGGATGGTTTGAAGTTCCAGCACGCAGAGCATTAGTAACAATCTCTGCATCTCCCTCGAAAGTGGCCTCATAAATACTTAAATCCTTTGCAAACTGGATGGCTCTCCTACAGGCCAAAGCTTCCACCGTAGCCACCTTTCTTTGACAAGGAGTCCATTAGTTCCATACAAGAAATAAAATAAACTCTCAATTCTATGTTTGACAATAAAATCAATTGTAGCCTCCCTTCAAAATTCAAATGTTGTCAGATTCAACTAATTATAATCAAGATTAAGAGTAATTGAAGAAACACAAAGCAAAGACATTCATATACATGAAGCATTTCATACAAGAAATTACTTGTAATATGATAACAATGTTAAAGGAACCCATGAATTACTTCAATTTGAATTGGTTACTCGATATAAATAGGTTCCTACTTCCTACCATAGTCATAGTGCCATACTAAAATTTTAAAAACAAAAAACACAAGATACTGATGTCAAACACAAAATTGGATCAAAATAGAGTGTTGCATCTGGAAAGTTTTTTAATGCCTAATATCAATCCATAATTCAGACAGGAAAGTGACCCATTTCTACAATTTAATAAAGATATCTCACTGGACTTTTATCCCTGATTCACTCATCATCTTCAATTTTTGACTTCTTTTTCTTCTTCTTTTTAATTTCACTGGCAGACTGCAGGTCCTCTCCATCTTCAACCTTGCTCTTCTTTTTCTTCTTCTTAGCTGTTCCATCCTGCTCATCTGAGTTCTTCACGTCTTTATCCTGTTGCTCCATCTTTCGTTTCTCCTTTTTCTTCTTCTTTTCTGATTTAGAATCTTCCAATGCTTCTTTATCCTCGTCCATAGCCTCACCATTCTCTGCAGCTGCAGCTTTTGATTTCTTTTTCTTGCTTTTCTTTCCTGAAGCTTCTGTTGGAACTTCTTCCGTTTCCATCTCTGTGTCTACAAAAAGCAATTACAGAGTCACAAGTGGTACCATCAGGGAGAACCAATAACTTGTGTAAAAATGCAAGGATCTAATTTACTGAAACTAGCCGCTCCCACAGAATAATGGCCAAAAGCTGAAGGTGTGGAAACCAATTACTGGTCCATTTGGATAGAATGCTGGGTCATGTCATGTTTTATCATACCACAATGCTAGTGAAAGAATCATGCCCTATTCCCAAGCAATACAAATTTCTTATGCAACAAAGTCAAGTTTGGAACCAAAAGTCCTGGTCCACGTCCAGTGAGCACAATGCAAGTGAAAGCATCATGCCACATATCCAAATTGAATCTAAGTATCTCATGCAACCAAAGACCAGGTGTTCATATATCTGAAATAATGTTAAAAGAAACTAACTAATATTATCTTCTCTTCCATGCACACCTTTGTTTTGATTAATTTCAATTGCAGCTTTCATCACATCAATATTTTTACGAGGTGCAACTCCATTGTCATAAAAGTCAAGTCGCTCCTCAACTTGTTCACGAAGTTTCTCCCCAAAAACAGTAGATCCGTTCTCTGCATCATCAGACAAGGTAACAAAATCAATAATGAGGGGCAAAAGCAGTAATGCTTGAGAAATGTCCGGAGTAATTGCTGTATCAAGAAGGTTAAAAGTACCTGCAAAGCAATCAATTCGTGATGCAATAGAACACTTGTTTGCAAGATAACGAGCCATTCGGCCTTTGTTCTTTGCAGATGCCCGACCAATAAAAGATGAATGGAATATAAGACCATACTTGGGTGTGTTTCCCTTGGTTTTCAATGCCCTGAAGAGAACAAGAAAACATGAGGGCTTAAATAAGATTGAGAGAAAATTGTCATTGGAAATAGTATTTTCAGCCAAAAGAATACAACCCCAATATGTTTCAAGAATAGAAGTTCAAATTAGTAGAAAGAAATGAAGAGTTTCAATACATGTCCAGCTTTTTATAAGATCCAAAAGCAATTCTACCAAAATAAGAGAATATCAATCAGTTTAAAACCTGAAGAGTGCCTTCTCTGCTCCAAGGATCTGAAGGGTAGAAGAAGGGCACTTGGCCAAATTTGTAAGACTACCAGCATGAGAAATTAAGCGAGCAGCAACTACTTCACCAATTAAAGAGGCCAAATTTGGTGCAATGTCACTCATTTTTGTGACTAGATAATCATAAAGCTTCCTCCTATACTCAGACAGGTCCATTACCCTCTGTGCAAATTGCTGGACATTAATCAAGTCAATTGGGGACAAATCCTGCCCTGCAGAGAAAGACAAAAAAGAAAAACCAAGTGAATAGAGAATACTAAAAGGATCAGTAATATAAATGAGATTTATATTTTTCTACAATTTCCTCCGCCTTATCGATTCCTACCCATGGAAGCCTTGGCAGCTTCTAAAATCTCTTTGGCCTTATCCTCATCTCCAAGTATATCTGTCAAGCCTGGGATTTTGTCTTCAGTCAACTTTGACTTATCCTCTATGTATTTTGCAGCTTTCGCATAAAGATAGTTGTCATTGACAATCTTCACCAACTCAGGAAAATGCCATGAGTACCATTCTCTGCATAGCAGTGATAAACCAGATGATAGTTAGATGAATTATCTAAAATATTCGATTTCCACATTTAATTGATGCAACACGGGACTAATGCTCATGAATCAGCATAATAACCAAGAAGTCTCCTAAGAGGACTATTAGGATAACAAGCCTGGATACTTTTATGGACAACAAAGATGCCAGTTTCAAGAACATAAAATGTTTGTGTAGAACAAGAACATGCCTGACTCTCATGGAAAAGGAGTTGACATCCTTATCAAGAGTATCAAGAAGGAAGATTGCTTGAATCACCATATTGTCAACTCGGTTAACATTGAACTTGACTTTAGCTCTGCTGTAACTGTGCCCCAGACCAAGTTGGGCCTTTTCTAAGTCTCCAGGCTATAGAATTGAAGAAAAAAAGAGGAGAAAGAAGTCAACCAGAAGAAAAACAAGTTCATATCTAGAATAACAACAAAATTGGACACATAAAACTAAAAGCAGAAAGAGATCAAAGAAAGAATGCTAACCTTTAGGTCCTTTAAGAACTTACTGAAATGTAGTCGCACACCACGAAGCAGCTCATGAACAAAATCACCACTTTCACAAGGAATTTTAGTCACTTCATGGATATGTGACCCAATCTTAGTATCAACTAATCCTAATTTGAATTTTGGCTTCTTGTCTCCCTTGACTTTCGGGAGATTAAGCTCCAAAAAGCTCCTCAACTCATCAGTCATTAGCCCTGAAACCCCAAAAAAACTATTAAGCAAGGAACCCATCACTTTAATCAGAAAATAACTGCCCAGAAAACACATTGTTGACAATAAGTTTTAAACCTGCAGCTTTTAGTTGTTTTCAACTCTCTGAAAACAGGAAGTCCCAGCTAATTATAACACAAACACTCAATTTGAGTTTCTCATATTCTGCAAAACTAATCCCTAACATCAATCTATTAACTTTCAAAGAATTCTCAACAACCAAAAAATTGAAACTTAAAATTTAACCATTTGCAACGGAAGCTCAGAATGGCTCCATCAGAACCCAACTATCCGAATCCTAGAATAATTAGTGAAACCAGGGACAAGACACAGAAAAATAGTACCCCCACAGTTCCCAAAATCAGAAACCAATTACTGGACTTTGAAGCACATATGAAACCTAGAAAAGGCAAACTACTTATAGCTTACATAACAACTAGAATCGTTACAACACATAAAGCTAAGCATGAACTATGCAAGCCTGCAGGGGCGGAGCTAAAGCAATGCTTGGGGGGCCATGGCCCCCCCAAAATTTTATAAAATAAAAAATAAAATAAAAACTTTTATATTATGTGTATGTACCAAAAACTTTAAATATTTAGCTACAAGAATAAAATTTGGCCCCCCAAATGTTTGAGTTAGTCCAATGATGCTCATAAAAATCAAAAGAATTTGTTGATCAATCTAGTAATTATAGAAACAAGGTAGTTTTTGTCTTCACAAATTCGTTTTTTTACATTTTTAATATCAAACTAGACAGCTTTTGTATTCTCATTGGAGCTTAAAAGATGATAAGTTCCCTTAAAAATTATCTTGCAAAGATTAACATGCGAAAGTTGTTAATTTTATATACACTATATTTTATAAACTATGACCAACTCTAGTATCAAAATATAATTGTTTATACATGTGCATGTGCGCATGTATGTGATGATTTATCTTCACTTGTAACTCCTATGTTAGTACCAAAATTTGGCCCCCCCCAAACAAAAAATCTTAGCTCCGCCGCTGCAAGCCTGCTTGGTAGCTAAAAAATTTACAAAAAGAACCCAAATTTCCAATACCATAATGTTTCAGTTTTTTTAAACCAATAACAAAAAGACACTCAACTTTTCCATGTTTTAAATAAACAAAACAACAAAGGATTCCCCTTCCAAAAAGAATAAGTAAAATTTCTATCTTTTCCTCAATTTTCCCATCAACCAAACACGGAATAAGAAAAAAAAATCATGCAAACAAGTAGCATTCAGTCCATTCATGAAATCCAACACTGACCCATTAAAGCTATCATCACCAAAAACACATACAAACCACAAAACACAACACAACCAAAGCAAACCCAGAAACCATTTTCACCAAAAAAATTGAAGCTTTTTTGACATCTTAAGAGAGCTCACCTTCTGACACAGCGTTACACTGATTGAGAGCATCGAGGGCTGACTCGAATGGGTGAAAAGCAGTGAGCTGGACGACCTTTCCGAACCGGTTCAGGTCAGTTATGGAGTTCCGAACCGCCTCAGTGTTCTGCCCAATTTCATCGAGGCCATGGGCATGCAGTAAAGCGTACCCAGAAGCCGACTCGTATAGAAGATACAACGCCATTGATCTAAAACTCTTCTCTCTCTCTCTCTCTCTCTCTCTCTCTCTCTCTCTACTGTGAGAATCGGCGGGTTAAAGAGAGAAAAATTGGGCTAGGGTTTAAGCTTTTTATCGTGGTCTGAAATCTGTGTTTAGGGTTTATATATATATGACGAGGAATTACCCTCTTTTTTTTTTTTTTTTTTGTTTGCCATGTCATCTCGCTGATTTGTGTTTTTTTTTTTGCCAAATAAGCCCCAAAACGACACAGTGTCAATGGAAATAAAGTGATGACCTTGCACATACTAAACGGCACCGTTTTGCCCGAAGAGAAAACAAAAAAAAATTTGTTACGGCACCGTTTCCCTCACCAGACAGAAAATTTCAAAACCCAGCCCTTAGCTCCCTAACCCACGAACCCAACCCTTGCCTTCCTAACCCTTATGAACCCAGACCACCACATCGGCTCTGCAACCAGCTCTTGCATTGTGAACCCAGACGTGAGTGAGTTCATCGAAGGCTCTAGGTCAGCTCAGTTCATCCAGCAACAAAATCCCAAACAAAAAAAAATTGAACAAAACCCCCCAACAAAGCCAAACAACAAAAGCCCCAGCAAACCCAATAAAAAACCCAAAATTCCAATCCAGAAATCGCAAGAAAAATCCAAAAAGAGAGAGAGATAGAAAGCCATAGAGAAGAGAAATACCCTAACTGTTGGCTTGGCCGTGCCCGTCGCCGTCGCTGTTGCCGCCTTGGAGCCTTCGATGAACTTACTCATGAATGAATTCACGATGCAATTGTATGAGAATGAGATGCAGAGCCGATGTGGTGGTCTGGGTTCATAAGGGTTAGGAAGGCAAGGTTGGGTTCGTGGGTTAGGGAGCTAAGGGCTGGGTTCGTGGGATTAGTTTTAGGATGTTTGAGATTTTCTGTTTGGTAAGGGAAACGGCGTCGTAACAATTTTTTTGTTGTTTTCTCTTCGGGCAAAACGGTGCCGTTTAGCATGTGCAAGGTCATCACTTTATTTCCATTGACACTGTGTCGTTTTGGGGCTTATTTGGCATAAAAAAAAAAACACACATCAGCAAGATGACATAGCAGTTAACAGCAGAAACTAACCAGGGGGGGTGATTTGCTAACGGAACCAAACGTTGGGGTGTAAAATCAAAGTTTCAAAACGTTGGGGTGTAAAATCCAATCACCCCTAAACGTTAGGGGTGTACTTTGCAATTTACCCTTTTTTTTTTAAACAAGATATTTGCTTAGATCGGGTCAGGCTAACCGGATTCAAGCCAAACAAAAAAAAAAAAATCATTTTAAGCAAGTTGTAAACAAGTTGAATTGAGTCAGTTTATGGTTGACAGGAGTGGAAAAGTTTTCTTTCCGACAAATGAGATTTATATTAGGTTGGGGGCTTAGATCGAAACTCGACGATGGGCTCGAAGCCCGGCCCAAAGGCTATCGGTGAAGTTTTTGAAGAGTTCGCCCTTTTTTATACCTTAGGCCTAGAATGGGACTGACAAGGGTTATGAGATGGCCCGAAAACACTTCCTACAGCAGACACATCAGCACAATAAAAAGTATAGTGCAATAAAGAAATAACCCAACAGTAAAATATTTCAACAGTAAAGTATCCCAGCGGTAAAATGAGACAGAGCAGAATAAACCTCCAGCCGTTAATTATTTCATAGATTAAGGAAATTATCTACATCTTCAAACTCAGCATCCATTGGCTCTGGAGAAGAGTCTTCTAATACAATAATATAAGGGAAAAACTCTACAATAACAGTTACATCATAACCTTCAATAATAAATTAATAAACATATATCATAGGTTCCATTATAACAAGTAATGAGGAAAACTTAGTGTAAGATGAAGGGAGGGAGAGATTCCAGCTAGCGCAGCAAGATCATTATAATGTCAAGGTATACTTATGGATATAGTATATGTAGTAAGTAGAGAGGGTCATTTTGAGTAGTATAAGTAGTGAGTAAGAGTGTTTAGTAAAGCTGCTGGAGCTTTCTGTTAGGGATAGATGATTGTTTATAAGTAGAGGTACGAGGAGAATTTGTGAGCTAGGAGCTGGAGAACTTAGTTTCTAGGCTTGAAGCTAAGAACTTAGTGACTCAGAACTTTGCTAAAGCTTGAAGAAAGCTAAACAGAGAAGTTAAGGAAGAGCTATACTCTATTAGTGCATTTCTTAGTGTGTATTGGTCTATCTTGGGCTACCCCTGTAGTATTAGTGGAGAGTTCCATTTATAGTTGAGTTTGAGAAGGGTGATTAACAAATAATCTCTGCTAAATCTTCCTTAATCTCCAGAAAATCCTTGGAGAATTGTTCCTAAGATTTAATTAAGAATGGTAAGTTCAGCTTTAAAGTATTCTTGTTGTTTTGGGTAATGGCAGCTGGAGTTCTGACTTGGCATTAAATGTTGATTGTCCTCAGCTGATGGGATTAAAGCATGTATTAGGCTAATGATCTTAGTTTTGCTCTGCTAGAGATCCCTATGGTATCCTTCAAACCACATTTCCCTAAGTTTCCCCATTTGGGGTTCATGTGTTTGGTCCATGAACCAGAGAGTACACGTTTTTCGCATGATAATGAACTGATTTCAAGTTATTCCAGAAGCTTTCATGGCCTGGTTATGGCTACCCTTAGCCTTTTGACCGAATGGGTTGGAGAAGAAAGAGAAGACAGCTGGCTGAAACTTCCCAACTTTATATCATGTCATCTCAGCTTTATGTCACATGAGAAATGATGAAAATGAACTTGGCAAGGAAGGGTTTAACCCCTGTTGGACATGTGTCCTTTTTTGATCTAATTGGACAAGCTGGAACTGGCTCCAGCTATTAGGTTGTGCTAAGATTTGACTAGTCAACTTACGTGAGCTGCAACTGTTGGGATCTGTATGTGTATTGGGCTGGCTCAGCTGAGCCTTGTAGTTGAGCTTCTTTGGGCTTGGTCATCCCTACAAAATGGATTTTTTTTGCCATAGGTGATGTACATGGACTTGAGGAGTTAGTTGGTTATGGAAAATAAGCATAGTTCTCACTTTGCAAAAGAAGTATTTTTGAGAGATGGGTAATTTATATTTCTCATGAGTTAAGAACTTTAGTATAAGGGAATATGTTTGTGCCAAGGAATAGTTTTGGGCTTTGTAAATATGTACCAAAATAATATTGGGTTTTTTGAGTAGTTGCCAAAATAATATTTAGGCTTTGTAAAATAGGTGCCAAATTAATATTTGGGCTTTATGAGTAGTTGCCAAAATAATATTTGGACTTTGTAAAATAGGTGCCAAATTAATATTTGGACTTTGTAAAACAGGTGCCAAAATATTATTTAGACTTTGTAAAATTGGTGCCAAATTAGTATTTGGAATTAGTAAAATAGGTACCAAATTAGTATTGGACTTTATGAGATTATGCAAAAATATTGCCATATAGCAACGGGTTTTAGAAGTGCCATGTAGTAATGGACTTTTAGAAGTGCCATGTAGTAACGGGCTTTAGCCATGTAGCAACGGACTTTAGCCATGTAGCAACGGACTTTAGAGGTGCCGTGTATCAACGGACTTTATAATAGAGTTTTGTTGGATTTTTTGTTTTTTTGCCCACAAGTTAAATGAATTTGGGCCTTTTTGTGGAGATAGTATAATTTTTGTGGCCCAATTTTGATAGTAATGTGATAAGTATTTTTGTGGAAAACCCAAGTTGGATAATATGTAGGACATAATGGGTAGTATTTGTGAGAGGACCCAAGATAATTTATGGGGCTTATATAGGGAATATTTATGGGAGCTCAAATTGGGTAATAATATGGAGAATATTTGGGTAATATGTGGGAAATATTTATGTGGGCTCAAAATAGCTCGTGGGCTTGTGTGGGTATTTTTTAGTGAGTGAGCTAATAAGAGTAGGGCCCAAAAATTTGTACCTCAACAACGGTTATTTGTATTTTTCAACATGTAAAAAAAAAAAAAATCAAAAAACAAGAAGTACTAAATATAAAAAGATAATAAAATACTTTAAATTAAAAAGTTAAATAATACATAAATTCTTAAGTTTATACAATTTAAAGTTCTCTTTAACCCAGGTTTTTGAGTTTAAAAGGGCAAATGAATTAGAATTTGGGTGAACTTCTTTCAAAATTTCTTATTCATAATATATATATATATATATATATATATATACCTGTCATAATTTCTATTCAATAAACTAAAAGGAAGGAGAAAAAAGTGGAAGAACTCTCACACCTCATTTGGTTTTTATTATTGATTTATCATCCTTAAACTTACATTAACTTTTTGAGTTTTGTTTGCCGGTTCAAGGAGTGCATATTATTGTTTGTGATCGCATGGTGGTGAACTATCATGACCCTATTATATAATTTTTGAACAAAATATTTCATAGGAAAAAAAGAAAAGAAAAAAGAGAATTAGGGTAAGAAAAATAAACCCAATCTTTAACTTGAAAGAGAGAAAAAAAAAAAAAATACAAAACAATAGGGAAGGCTGAAGGACTAGGTGTAAAAGTAATTTTCTTCAAACCCTTGCTCTTCTCTCCAATTTCTCTTGATTTAGGGAGCTGGATTTTGGTGAGCCCAATAAAAAAAACAGTCGAGCCCCATAATTCTCCCTCTCCCTTTCCACTTCCAACCAAACACCCATTTCACCCAAAATATTTTCTATTTTTCCCTTCCTCTTTCTATTCCTCTAAAATCACTCCAACCAATCATACACTAAATCAATTTTATTTTTTTTGTACGATTTTGATAAATTTACCATGCTTAAAAAAGGAATCATATCAAACCAGTTGATTCAACTAGAAACTGAACCTTCAATCAGTCCGGCAAAAATAGAAAAATCGATGGTTCAATTGGGAATCAGACATTTTTTTTTTAGTTCTTTGACTATTTCAGTTTTTCAACCATGGAATTCACACCCCCCCCCCCCTAAAAAAAAAAAGGAAAAGGAAAAAGACACTTGGGCCAACTACAGGTGCAAGTGAGATGTTGACATGTGAACCCCTAGCCCATTTACACCTTCAAAACGGTGCGTTCTCACACACGCCTCTAGCTTCTGAAGTGAGAAGTGAAAAGTGAAAAGCGAAAACCACAGCTCAGAAAAGACAGGGAGGCCGATACTCGATATTGCTTCAAGCTGCTCAAACTCAACTGGACTATCACATACCAATCTCAATTCTCAACCCAGGTAACAAATCTTCATTCTTTTTCACTTAAAGCAACTAGCTTTAATCTCAAATCAAATGTTTCGTTTACTTTGCCTAAACCTCCCACAACAGTTAAAGCACAGAGCTTTACCCCATAGCCATGCGCACTTGTTCTCAAAACTCTCTAATTCCAACGAAACACCATCTTTTACAGTCTCTTTCCTTCAAAAATCATGTGGGTTGTCTTTAGAATCAGCCATTTCAGCTTCCAAGAAGCTCAACATTGTGAACCCAAAGAATCCCAACTCAGTTGTGGAACTTTTGACAACTCACGGTCTGACTCAGACCCATGTCAAAAGTTTAATTACTAGTCGTCCAGTCTTGCTTTTGGCTGATTTAGACAATACCCTGAAGCCCAACTTGCAGTTGTTTGAGTCATTGGGGTTTTCTAGTACTAGCCTTGGCAAAATGCTTACCAAAGACCCACGTGTGCTTGAAAGTGATGCATACACTGTGGTTGAGTTCTTTAGAGCTCATGGTTTCAGTGATCAGCAAATATCAGATTTGACAATGAAGCGTCCGACATTGTATTTGTTCAATGCACATAAGATTTTTAAGCCAAAGCTGGAGTTTTTCAGATCTTTGGGCTTGTCAGAACTTGAAATTGCAAAGATTTTGTCGACCGAGCCTTATATTCTAGAAAGGAGCCTTGAAAACCAAATCATTCCTTGTGTTCAAGAACTTAGGCGGATTCTTGGCAATGATGAGAATGTCTTAAAGGCTATAAAGGCATGCTACTGGGTACTTGAATGTAATGTGGAAAAAGTGCTACAGCCTAACATATCGATGTTGGTAAGCCGTGGTGTACCCATGTCCTTAATTTTGAAAATGTTCTTGATCCAACCAAAATCAATGCTTATGAAGACTCATCGGTTTAGTGAGATTGTTGATGAAGTTATGAAATTGGGTTTTGATCCCAATAATCTGCTATTTGTTCTAGCCATACGTTCCATGGCGGTTATGAGTAAATCTTTGTGGGAGCAAAAGGTAGAAGCTTTTAAAAGTTTTGGATTGTCAAAGGATGAGATTTATGCAGCATTCAAAAAGCAACCCATGTGTATGATTGCTTCAGAGAATAAAATCAGGAAATTGATGAGTTTCTTTGTGAACAAACTGAATATGACCCCTTCAATGATCTCCAAGAATCCAAATCTTCTACTGCTTAGCTTGGAGAAGAGGATTATTCCAAGGTGTTCAGTTCTGCATCTTTTGATATCAAAGGGGTTGGTTAAGGAAGAAACTAGCATTGTTTATGTGTTCAGAATGACTGAGAAGAGGTTTGTGGACAAGTTAGTGAGCAAATATCAGAATGAGGTTCCAGATGTTGTTAGTGCACACCAAGGCAAGATAGAATTTCAAGGGTTCCCCTTTGATTTAAAAATTTGAGTTATTATGAGTTCAACAAATGGCAATGATGGAACAAATCACTGCCTTTGGCCACATCTTCATTTAGTTTAGTCCATCTTTATTGCTCACATTGGGTGATGAATAGAAACTCGTCAAAGTTGAGCTGAACCTTTTATGTATAACGACAAACCCCATGCACTTGTTTTATGGAGGTGGCTACATGGGCTGGCAATTTGAAATTTGAGTTTAGAAGAAGTCAGTAACCCTTGGCCTGCTCTGATTACATTAGACAGGACAGGAGTATGGCATTGCACAACAATCTTTATGATCCAGCTAGCTGGTGATCCTCTCAAATTCCCTTTTTTCATCAACAGTAAGGGTGGATTCTAAGGTTGATGTTATTTAAAAATGTGATTCAAATGTCAAGGTACTCTACGATGTTTAGGTGTTTCAGGTCTTGTGATATTACTCAGAAACCATGCATTTTTACAATTATTATCATTCTCCTGTTGTTTTCTCTAAAATGGTTAGTTTCTATTGTTTTTTTTTTGTTATCATATCTATTTTGACTTGTATTGACTGATGACTACCTATGCTTTTGTTCTTTTTCAGTCTAATATCTCCGTCATCTCTTTGCGTTATTTTACTCTTTCTATTTAATTAGTAATTGTTCTGTACTATATTAATCCCGTGACGCCATATTCGAAGTCTAATATGGGAATGGTTTCTTATTAAAGATTCTCAGCTAGGCAGCTTGAATAAGTCTAGTTATTTATTTATTTTTTTTGTGAAAATTAAATAAGTCTATTTAATAATGGTAAGACTATCTCTTGTTAAGGGCCTCTTGTTTGGTAGATGCTATGGAATGACTTGGGGGTTTGTTGCCTAAAGTAGCACCTATACCTGGTTTCAGTGTGACTCAAAGGACATTATCATCTAATTTTATGTCGTGTACTGTTTTAAGTTTTAACTTTTAAGGACTGGTGTTCAGATCAATTGCTTGGGAATTCCCTAAATGTGTCCAGTAGAGTAGCTTGGGGGAATGTATGTTTTCTTTGATAGTGTCATTACCTTTGTTAATGTTGCTTAGAAGTTACTACCAAAGCCATTGCCCCCAATTGGTGAGCTTGCAAATGGCTACCTACACTGGGGTCTTCCATTAACCAATGGAGGCATATGTTACATGCTGTTGCGCCCTTTTCATCTGTAGCCTTTTACCTTTTCACGCTTGTATTCCAATTACCACTTCATAGTTTCTTCTTTCTCAAAGCTGGTACCTGTAAGCCATACTGCTCTTCCAAAATTCTATAGGATAAGGCAATTGCAGTCTGTATCTTTTTATGTTTGTGACTGTACTTCTGAATTTTTGTTGTGTTTAAGCTCTTTTTGCATCCCAGAATATTAAATTACTCAAGGGATATGAGACTAATGAGTTCACCATGAAACCTCTCTTAGTTTCCTATCAGTTTGTATGGCTTCCTATATATGTTAGCAAAAACGTTATGGCTGAGCAAATGGGGTGATAACCTTTCAGAGTCACTCATGATTCATGATGCAACCATTATCCCTGAAAGAGAAGAATCAGCATTAGAAAAATGTTAGCGTTGCCATTTGACTCAGTTCATCTGAGCTTAATCTCATGATCAGTTCCTTAAATGTTGTTCTTCCCTTCCCACTACCATTTTATATTGCATCTCATTCTTATATAATCTGTTCTGGTCCTTTCCATCCTAAATCTTGGGATGCATACATCATGTAGAGCAATACATGTGCTTGCAATATCTGTTCTAGTTCTTCTTTTTATTCTGTATAGCTTAGCATAGTTGCTGAACACAAAACAAATAAACTGTAAATGTGGCTCATATGCTGGTATCTTGTGTTGGCCCTGTTTTTGATTCCTCAAATTTCTTTATCTGTTGATTTTGCAAATAGTAAAGCTCCAATTATGCAATAATAAAGATATTACAGGAAAATGGGAAAGAAAAATGCCACACCATGCCTGAGAGGAAGCATTGGATTACCAATTAACTGAAAACAATGCTATTCCCATCAAAGGACACAGATTATTTAAAAACCTTTACAAGCTGGTTGTACCATGCCCATCTTTCATAAGATCTGACCGCCTTCAACTTTGGAAACCTCCAAATTCATATTCTTAGAATTTCTGTAGAGTATAAACTTCACAAAATATGTTAAATTTTTGTACCTTATAACATTTCATTCTTTGTTTTCCCTTACAAATTTATTGCTTTAAACTGAGGTGAGAGAAATCTCAAACCCTGGGAGTCACTTTGTCTCTCCATGGTTAGTCCTGTTGTTAAAGCTTGTTGAGCCACTTTCCTGGCCCTGCTAGGTTGGCAATTTTACATCATGCTCCACTTCTAGAGCCCAAAATCTTATTGTTGGGCTACAATACCAACCATGTCAATGATTTCCTAATTTTTTTTTCACACACTGAGGTCAAATGTTCAATGGAGTTACATTGTCTTTAACTAGTCTTTGCAATTTAGTTTAGTAGCAAGGACATGCAGGGGAAAAAAGGACAATATAGAACTTGCTACCATTTGGATTTGGAAAAGTTATTATAAGAGTTCAAATTTTGTTTCAATATCTTGTGTTCCAGACTTTGAAATGGAGCTTAAATTTCACAAAACCTGTGCATGAGGAATAATGTTACTCTTTCCTCCAAAATAGGTTTTGTACAAGGCAGTGCTAGTTTTGTATGTTGTGTAATTATATATTTTCTTATATTGAGAGTAACAAGGAGGTCCTTGAGAATTCTCACACATCAAACATGGGGATATTAAAATTTATAAACACTCTTGACACTTGCAAAGATTCTATTCTCATTGTTGTCTACTTTGCCAAATTGCTATTGAATTGCATCACTTGACAAATAACTCTTTTTCTGCAAGAAGATCCCTGGCTCTTGGCAGAACCTTACTCTTTCTCTCTATCAGAACTAGCATAAGCTTTCTTTTCAATGTTTACTATTATACATCATGTCCCTTCTAGGTGACTGGAGCATTAGATGGAAGCATACTTTGTCAGCCTCTCGCATGTAGTGGGCTCACATATTTGTAGATCCATTTTCTGAGTATAAATATTTTGTATGAGATAATTTCCTCTGCATTGAATGGATTAAGAATAAATTTTGTGTATATTAAAATAAATTAATAATATTTTATCAAATTGAGCAATCAAGTAGATGAGGTCGAAGCAATAGCTACTGCCTGAGCCTGGGAGTTTTCCCTGGAAGTTGGTATTAACCAAGGTATTTTGCAAGGTGATTCCAAGGTGGTCATGAAATCTCTTGCATACAAGGCGCAACCTTTGGCTTCCTTTAGTACTTTTATTAATGGCTTATTTGGATTGAGGGGGAGTACACACACACATGCATTCAAACTATTCTTCCTTTTGTTCTGTATAGCTAAGCATAGTTGCTGAACACACAAATAAACTATTAAGTTTGGTCATATGCAGGGTTCTGGGTGGGCCCTTTATTGTGGTGTCTTTGATGCCCCAAATTTCTCTAACTATTGATTCTACAATGAGTAAAAGCTCCAATTCTGCAATAATAAAGAGTTTCAAGATAACTACGAAAGCAAAACATCACACCAAGTTTGAGTGGAATCACTAGATTTCCAATGGGTAAAACCTAGGTAGAGTTCCTCAAATGTTGTACCTTTAGGTATCCCAGTCAAATTCAACCATATGATTGCATCAGCCAATAAGTCACATGGTTGAATTTAATTGTCATTAGAAAAGATAACATTGTTTGTACTACATTGATCAATCTTCAATGCAACATGTAATTGATTTCTTTTTTGGGGTGAGATAAAGATAGAAACAACATGTAGTTGAACTTAAGGCACAACACCTAACTAATTGTATTTGTACCTAAGTTTTGCACATTATAAAACAATTCTATTCCCCATTAAAGGAAAAAGATCGTTTAGTAACCCCGGAAAGCATATTGTACCATGCCCATTTTTTATAAGATTTGACTAACTCCTCAACTTTGGAGAACTCCAAATTGATATTCTTAGAATTTCTGGACAGTACAGATGACAATATTTTTTTTCCAACTTTTGTACCTTATAACCTCCCCCCCCTCCCTCCCTTGCTGGTTTTAAAATGAGTTGAGAGAAATGTCAAATTTGCATGCTTGGTCCTTTTGTTGAAGCCTGTTGGGCCACTTCCCTGGCCCTGACAAGGTGGCAATTTTACACCATGCCTTGCTTCTGGAGCCTAAAGTCTTATAGTTGGGGTACAATACCTAGCATGCCAATGAACTCCACTCCTAATGTTTCTTCACACACTGAGGTAAAAAATTTGATTAAACTAATCTTTGCAGCTTAGTTTAGTAGCAAGGGCAGGAAGGGGGGAAAAGGACAATATACAATCTGCTACTACTTGGGTTTGGAAAAGTTGTTATAAGAGTTCAAGCTTTGTTTCAATAACTTGTGTACCAGGCTTTGAAATGGAGCATAAATTTCAAAATACCTGTGAATGAGAAATGATGTTCCTGTCCTCCAAAAAAAGCCTTGTACAAGGCAGTACTAATGCTGCATTTTGTGTATCTACGTGTTTTCTTTTGTTAAGAGTAACTGTTAGGTCCTCAAGAACCATAAATCAAAGCATGGGGACACTAAAATGTATCACACACTAATAACACTTGAAAATATGCTATTTTTATTGTTGTCTACTTTGCCAAATTGCTATTCAAATACATGATCATGTGATGTAGCTTAGCTTGGTTACCGGAAGAGAATAAAATTTGAAGTTGATTTGGAATAAATGCATATATCGCGATCATCTTGTAATTCTTTTGTGATAAGCTTGTTGTGAGCAGTCCTCTTATCAAGCGCAGGATTAGGCGCAATGCAGCGGTTTGTCCTCATGTTCATGTAATACTTTTTATTTTTAACTTTTTAAGTAATAATTGCCCCAAAAAATCTAGGATTTGTCTTTGCTTATTTTTAATGATTAAATGTGATTATTGAAAAAAAAAAATGGTAGGGACAGGGTTGGATTTAGGAGTTTCCTTACCATGTGAGTGGGAACATAGCTGGATTTATATTAGATGATTTGCTCCTTTTAAATTTCTTTATGGTGGGCAGGAGTAACCTGGCTTTGGCAGACAACTTTGCAAATGAAAATCTAAAGTGGCATGGAACTTGTTTTATTTGTAAATCTAGAGATTGGTGAAAGGTACTCACTGGTTGTTAGCATTGGCTTAGTACTACTGCTATGTCTTTCCATTTAAGGAGGCCTTTTCAAATGTGCTACAAAGAGGGTGCTGGTAATATTTTGTTCTTCACAGGTAGCACAGCTGTATCAAATTTTTTGCTCAGGAAAAAGCGTCTGGTTGGACTCGACTATTATAAGTTTATTATAATGTTCATTGGAAGCATCAGCAGCAGGTTGATAAGTTTTTGCATCAAACAGGTGGATAGGAGGTTCTCTCAAGCAGCAGTCACTCAAAGATGAAAGCTTGACTGCTTTTTTTTTTCCCCCCTGAATCCCGGTTTTGGTTGGATTGATGTACCTGAATTTTTCCATGTAATTTTTGATAGTACTCACAGAACAGTAGATTTACTTTTTCGGAGTTTGGTTGGCTCTAAATATGTTAATGGAGTTTATGTGAGTCGCAGTTGCATGTTTAGAGTAGTCGACTAATCAAGTAAAGGCTTTGTCTACCCAAAAATAAATCCAAGCTAGCTTAATCTTGTTATACATGTTGCAGTTCTTATAATAGGTGGTGATTGAATTTGAAGTAATGACTCAACCTATGGCAACATAATACTATTTGATTAGTGAGAACCCTCAAGCTTTTTGTAATAATGGCCGAGATAGATTACAAAGAAATGGATCATCTAGGCCCATCTAACACTTTTCAATTTTAGGCCCACGACATCTCTTATTTTAGGCCTAAAACACGATATCAAGTGTTAGGCCCACAAACAATTCATTTTTATGGCCCAAAATACGTTAACAGGTAATCTAGAAGCAAATTATTATTTTGTAGGCAACGCACTCTTTCCTACTTTCAGCTAAACGAAGAAATTTCTTCCTACTTTCCTCAGGGAATAATTTACCACGGAGTCAAAGATTCTCTTTCTTACTTAAGTGGAAGGAAATTGTTTTTCCTTCGCTTTATGTAAAGTTTGAAAATAATTACACTGGCAGACAAAGGGTTTTTTTTTTTTTTTTTGACGAAACACTGGCCGACAAAGTTGAACATACATCAAGTTCACTTTTTCAAAACACTCAAAGGAGGAATGGAAAATGCCTTACAGCTGGTTAAAGGTGAGTTTTTTTTGTCTTTTCTTGTTTTTATTTATTTATTTATTAATTTTTACTGTTGCTAGTCAACAGAGTATGATTGAAAAAGTGTTTCTAGTGAAGTTGTCGGAATTAGTGAGAATAATATATAAAAATATGTGTATTATTATTTAAATGTTAAAAATTATTGTTCAAACAATAATATTAAACATACTCATAATTTACTGACTCACGTAAGTTAAAAGATATTGTTAATTGGTATTTTTAAGTCAGTTGTTAATTTTTTATTTAAAAAAAGTTTTAATATGATTTTTATAAAAATAAAAATAATTAATATTATAATATTAATTACTTTTTTTCTTGTTTTAAAAATTTTTTCAAAATAGTTTGTTAACATTGTACTTTTTTTTTTTTTGGGTCCTTACTATAATGGTTTAAGTAACACCAACCGTTCTAACATACTACCTAGCTACACTCCAAAAATAAGCGTGTACCTAAGAAATTTCTTCCTACTTTCCTTAGGAAATAATTTACCACGGAGTCAAAGATTCTCTTTTTTATTTAAGGGGAAGGAAATTGTTTTTTTTTTTTTTTTTGGTAGAAAGAAGGAAATTGTTTTTCCTTTGCTTTATATAAAATTTGAAAATGAGTCACAACGCATAAGCTTTAGCTAGCTACACTCCAAAAATAAGCGTGTACCGAAGAAATTTCTTCCTACTTTGCTGGGTGCAAAATGAGTCACAACGCATAAGCTTTAGCTAGCTACTCTCCATGTGGTATTTTCACAATGGACGACCAGTTTGGGCCACCAACCAAAGAATTGTATTCTCTAAAAAAGTTAATCATACTACAAATAGTATTTTCACAGTAGACTATCATATAGTCTTCTTGGCCTCAAAACAACAACTAGCATTCAATTTCTTCACTCTGCCATTCCCATTCTCTCTCAAAAACCCATTCAGAAAAACCTCTTATTTTAATTTTCATTCACTCTCCTTTGCCTAATTTCATCAAGCTTTCATTCTCCTCTTCCTTTTAGATCTTCTCAAACGTACCATTTCACTATGGCTTTTTTGACAAACAAACGAGCCTCCTCTTCCTCCATCACCCACCAATACAAATATGATGTGTTCTTGAGTTTCAGAGGGGAAGATACCCGCATGGATTTTACGAGCCATTTGAATGGCATTTTGAAGCTGAAGGGTATTAACACCTTCATCGATGATGAACTCCCAAGGGGAGAAGAAATTTCTACTGAACTTCTCGAAGCTATTAGAAGTTCAAGGAGTTCCATAATTGTATTCTCTGAGAACTATGCATCTTCTAGATGGTGCTTGGATGAACTTGTCGAAATTCTTGAGTGTAAGAAGAATGGACAAATGGTGATACCGGTATTTTATAAGGTAGATCCCTCGGAAGTACGTAACCAAGAGGGAAAATTTGGAGAAGCTTTTGCAAAACATGAAGTAAATAATATAAAAAAGGTGCAAAGATGGAAGGAAGCTCTAAACAAAGCTGGTAGCTTATCTGGTTTTCCCTACCAGGACGGGTATTTAATTACTACCCTTTCAGTTTATTTATTTATTTTTTTATTGTTATAATTTTCAATTGTGTGTCTAGTCACTAAATTTAAAGTAAATTAACACTAGTTACAACTAATTTTTTTCATTGATGGCTTTAATTTTTTTTTTTTGGGGTCAAATTATGAAAGTATTAATTTTTAATTGCTAATCTAGTTGCTACAGAGATCAATGACAGAAACATAAGAATATACAATCAAGATAACCTTACCAATTAATTAGGACTTTCTTCCACAACATTTAGAAAGTTTTCGAAAAACTACTTAATAATTCAGTAAAAACATCAAAAGTAGGTCCCTAATAACTTGTTTCCTCACATATATAAAATTTATGTAATTTTTTTTTTTTTTTGAGGGTGTAATTTACTTTTATTAACAACTAGTGTTATGCATGTGTGATGCAAGGTATAATAAAAAATCATATTTAAACAAATTAAACTAAAGAAAATACTTCAATAATATTGTTAAAAGTGAATTATAAATTAGATAATAAAAATTTACTTAAGTTACATGGTGAATACACAGCATGTAAAACCAAGTTTAACATAGATTATAAAATCATTTAAAATAAATAATGAAACGCGTTCTAAATTTCTTGAAATTTATAATTGACTTTTTATCAAAATATTATTTTATATTTTTAAATATTTTGTACTACGGTTTTACTTAAAAGTAAACTATGTTAATAATTTTACTTTATTTATAATAAGCGAAAGGGTGGAATTATATTACGCTACATTGTGCAAACATGACTTGTATAATTAAACTTTTATTATTAAACCAAAAATTTGTGGTAGGCCATTAACATAATATAAAATAAATAATGAAATTTCTCTCAAAATTTGAAAAACTCTTCGGAGTAGAATTTTAATTGGGTAACTTTTATTTAAATTTTTTGAAACATTGACGATAGAGTTCAACTTAGAGCAACTATGAAATTTTTATAATTTACTTATAATACACCAAGTGATCTAAAGAGAAAAAAAAAATATAAACCAAATAAATAAAGAGGAGGGCATCCACTTAGCACAACTACAATGTAGGATACAATTTTTATTAGTATATAGTATATGGTATGATATAATTTGGACATAAATTATAAAATTTACTTTATTGCAAATTTTTTGGTGACAATAATTACTTGATTGATTATTTTATCATTTTAAAAATTTTATATAGTGTACTAAAGGTTTTATAATTTCACTAACAACATAAATTATACAATTTAATATTTAATTTATAATTAACCAATTTTTTTTTTTACAGAAATTAACCAAAACTTTTAAAGGCATAGGAACTTGGCTCAACGAAAGTATGTCACATGTTGTAACCACAACTTTTAGGGTATCAACTTTTGTTATATACGAGTTGTTGATTTGCACAATGCGCATAAATGTTTTATAAAAAGGTAATATGAATATACCTATTATAATCAGTAAAAAATTTCTCTATTATCAAATGAAAATTTTTTTTATTGAGAACTTAAAAGGTAAAGCATAAAAATAACCGTTTCCATATATTATTTACAATATAGTTAGCTATGTTAGAAATTTGACAAATTTTCTCAATATCCAAACTTTATCTCCCTAATATTAAATCCACGGAAAATGTATCTAAAAAACTTATAAGTTAGACAAAACCAAAAAAATGAAACAACTACTTTCAAGACCTAAAATACATCAAAACCTTGATTAAGAGGAAAAAAAGTCACCTCTGATACCTAAAATGTAGAAAACTTATCTCAAAATTTTATAAATAAAATATTGTAAATAGCATAAAAAAATTTCCAAAACCAAACCCTTACAAAAACGTGATTCAAAACCTAAAAGGAACAAATATATATATATATATATATTTAAATTGTTTCTAACTCCTATCAAACAAAAAAAAAAAAAGTGTATATATACAAACACTTTTAGGATCTAAAGTCCAAAAAAAAAAAAAAATAAAATAAAATAAATCACATCAACAACCAAATTGCTATTCAATTTTTTGCCACTTGTCCATCTAAGTTATTAATTTTTGTGGCAAGTGAATTATTAGGTACAAAAACAGAAGAGTATAAAACCAATTAAATTCAAAATTATATATATATATATATATAAAGCTAATACCATGTAATCTCTTCTTAAAACAATGTATAATTTGAACCGTACTATTGTGATTTTTTAAAATAGTACCCATATATATGCATGGGCTACACACTAGTCTATATATATAATAATAGGTAAAACTGAGGGAAAATCTTTTAAATTGGAATTCAATTAAAGTCTAATTTTGGGCCACGTGTCCCATCTAATTTAAGTTTTTAAATTTTTGTGCCAAGTGAATTAATTCAATGTAAAAATTGGATTTCAATTAGAGAGTTTTGCGACATGTCCCATCTAATCTAAGTTTTTTAATTTTTGTATCAAATGAGTTAATTTTGTGTAAAAAACGAGGAGTTCAATATAAGTGAACCATAAAAAACATAATTTTCGAATGATTTTATATTTATGAGTTTTTTTTTTTTTTTTTTTGTATAACTAAAAATAATTCAAGTTTATAAGTTATCTATATATGTGTGTGTGTGTATAAGTAAAGCTGAGAGAAAATCTAATTAGATTTTAAATTGGAATTCAATTAGAGTCTAATTTTGCGCCACGTGTCCTATCTAATCAAAATTTTAAACTTTTGAACCAAGTTAGTTAGTTTGGTGTAAAAATTAGATTTCAATTAGAGTTTAATTTTACAGCACATGTTCTATCTAATCTAAATTTTTTGTCCAAATGAGTTAATTTAGAGTAAAAAACAACGAGTCCAATATAAATAAATCATAAAAAACATAATCATATATCTAACACTATATATAAAATTAGAGGAAGAAAGAGTTTGAATAATTTTATATTTATGAGCCCTTTTTTATAACTAAAAAAAATTCATTTTTGGCACAAAAATTTTATATATATATATATTAATAGGTAAAACTTAGAGAAAATCCAATTAGATTCTACAATTAAAGTCCAATTTTGCGCCACATGTCCTAAATTATTTATTTTTAGAGAGAATTTTATTTCTTAATTTTGGAATCAAATGTGAGACCATATCATAATATTCATTCAAGTGAGTTATTGCGTACAAAAACCAAAGAGTCTAGAATTAATAAATATAAAAATATTTTAAAAAATTGACAATTTACATTTTCTACCTAACAACATTCTTACAAGACTTTTTAAAGAGTTAAAAAAATATATAAGAATGATTATCAATAATATTTAAATTATATACATAAGATTATTATACTATGCATCTTAATGTGTATTTTCTAAGTATACATATGCATATGCATGAGGTTACAAACTAGTTAATAAAGCTACAGTAATTGAGGCCATTTTTAAGTTTCAAAAAAAAAAAAAAAATTTGTGGCCATTTTGAGTGTGTATGTTCTGTAATTTGTAAGTATTTAAAGAATTTTATTCTCTCTACTTTTAGTTACCACCTTAGTCTCTTGTTTTAATCTTACCAAAAACCAAATATGGATCAAATAATATTAGTAGGAAATAAACATAAATTAATTTGAATATGATAGCTGGGTAACATTATATCACTAACACTTAACTTGGTAACTTTTCGGCCATAAGCATAACTTTGCTAACATAAATTAGATGTGACAATCAAATCAACAATAACAAAGAATTTGCAAGCAAAACACAGAGTGAATAGATGGGAGAGATAAAAAGGGGCAATAAGAAATTTAAATGAAAATTTAAAACAATTGAGGAATGGTTGTAGGAAGAATAAGGTTAAAGTGGGATATAATGGAGGGAGAAGTAGAGTTTACAATGAGAAGAGGAAAGGTTAAAAAATAATGTAATGCTAGAATTTAAGAGATAATGCAGGTAAAAATTGATTTAAAAATTATAGAGATATAAGTTTTTTTTTTTTTTTTGAGGGAATATAGAGATAAAAGTTGAGAAGTCATATATTGCCAAAAGATATATGGTTTTATTATAATTGATAAGTTACAATGAGGTTAGAGAATGTGTAAAGTTATGGTGTACTATTGAATATATTAATATTGTAAATATATATATATATGTATATATATAATGGTGGCGTGGCTGATGATATGGTTTAACATGAGTGAAGCAAAATTAAATTCTACGCTTTGACTTTTATATTATACTAGTCGCAGACCCGCGCGTTGCGCATGATAATTTTTTATGTAAAATATTATTTTAGTCCCTAGACTTTGTAAAGAATTCTTTAAAAAAAAAAATAGTTTTATCATATTTTTCATAGTCTTGTCTATAACATTTTTTTTTACCATTATCATATATTTATTGGTTGATGATTTGCATAACGTAGACATTAAATAAGAGGTAGAACTATTCATTAGATTTTTTTAAGTCATGGTGTATGGAGATTATGATTATATATATATATATATATATATATATATAAGCTTAAATGAAATGTCAAAAAATGAGATTATAAAATTTTTCAACTTTATTTCTAATATAATTTCTAAATTACTAAAGAACATCTCATTTTTAGTTATGATAGGATACATAATTTCCCTAGTTAGAGTTTGATTAGTTTTAAGTTTAAATTTTGTATTATTATATTTAATTGTTGATTATTGATTTAATTAAGTGAGTGTAACGGTTGATTTTATTGCACTATAAAGTTTTTAATATCTACTGTATAGCCATCTCTATTTTATTTCTTACTCCTCTTTACCACCTTCTTATTTTCCAAATAATAGTTATTAATTGACGTTTGATTTCATTTCTTTTTTTCTTCCTTCATTTATTCTTTATTATTTTGTATGTTCCCTTACTAGTTGTAAATTTTATGGTTATCAATAAAAAATAGATATCATAGATGGCTCAAATAGGTATAGATGTGGTTACGCTAGTGGTATGTCAAAGGTTTTTTTTTTTTTTTTTTCCCTTTCTGAATTTTCAAAGAAATATGAAAGGCATTTCTCTAGTTTGGTCTTAATCAATTAAGATATCCATGATATATTAATGGAAGTAATAATGAGCCTTAAATTTTTTTTTTTAATGTATGAAGTGGTTAGGTTAGTGGTATGTCAAAGTTTTTATAAAAAAAAAAATTAAAGATAATTCTAAGGAAATGTAAAAGGTCTTTAAAAAAAAAACAAATTGTGACTTTTTGAATTGTAGAAATATGATTGTTTTAATTACCTTATTTATAGATTTTATTATTAAGTTATAGACATCTTAATTAAAGTAGATGAATATATAAATGCAAAATTATATGTAAAGTTACAACCGCACAAAATAAATATGTATTGATAAACAAAAGTTCAATATGTATTGATAAACTAAATTGCATCAACCCAAAGTAGAATTCTAATTAACACAAAAGTTCATCAACCTAAAGAATTGATGCAATAAAAAAAATTAAACAAAAAATGAAAAACAAATTGAGAGAGAGAGATAGAGAGGTAACCTTTTTTTTGTGAAAGAAAACTATGTATAGAATGAAAAAAAAAATGTCAAATTTATAGTAAGTTGTTGAGAATAAGAAAAGTCAAAATAAAGGAAGATAAAAAGGTAGAGAAAGAATGATATTAAGGTAGAAAGTAGTGAGGAGATGAAGAGGTAAAATGGGGGGGGGGGGGAGAGTTTTGGAAAATTAATAGTAAAAATAATGGTTAAAAGATATTTTAATTTTTAAATAATGGAGTTTTTAAGTTACCTTAAATGAGAAAATGTTTAAGAATCAATCCATAAAGGAATGAATGTAAGGATCAAGCCCCAAGTATATGGAAAGTAATCAACGTATACACCAATATAAAACTGTCAAGCAAAAATAAGGCATTAAAAATGCAAAAAGATAGATTATTGGAGTCATCATTCCTAGGACCATCAGTGGAAGAAACCCACAATAGTCAAGATCTTATCAGAGCCACCATCAACTCAAAGAAGGCTACCATGGAGGGAACCGGAGCATGCAATTTCTAGTTAGGAAACCAATTCCCACCATCTCCAATGATCCAATCCACTTATCACATTGTGACATGACAAAGTTTCCCACTGTTGGCCAAAACTTATCTACATGAAAAGTTATTGGTTTCCTAAGTTATTTCTTATCTCTAGTGCAGCCATGAATACAGGTGAAAGCACACAGTCAGGTTCAAAAAACTTCTTTTTAAGAAATCCTAGTAGAAGTTGTGTGTTTATGAACACTACCATGATCCAGGAGCAAACTTTATTATTTTTAGTAGTTTCTTGGTTTATCCATAGAAGAGTGAACCCAGCCACTTTACCACTCTTGAAGGCAAACATAGGGCTCAAGAATTTGAAACACAAACTTAAGCCATCCACCAAGCTACAAAAGCTTAGGTCTACTTATTGAAGTCATGATTTTTTTTTTTTAAAGTTCAAATCAAAAATATAATATATAGATTATATTCTATATTTATAATGCAGTAGGATAATATTTAATCAAAGAGAATATAAAGATAACAACTTAAAACACAAAACTAACTTGCATCAACTCAAAGTAGAATTCTAATTAACACAAATGTTCATCAACCTAAAGAATTGATGCAATAAAAAAATTAAACAAAAAATGAAAAACAAATTGAGAGAGAGAGAGAGAGAGAGAGAGAGAGAGAGAGAGAGAGAGAGAGAGAGAAGTAACCTTTTTTTGTGTGAAAAACTATGCATAGAATGAAAAAGAAAATGTCAAATTTATAGTAAGATGCAGAGAATAAGAAGAGTCAAATTAAAGGAAAATAAAAAGAAAGAAAAAGAATGATATTAAAGTAGAAAGTAGAGGGGAGATGAAGAGGTAAAAGGGAGTGAGAGTTTTAGAAAATTAATAGTAAAAATCACCTTAAATGAGAAAATATTTTAAAAAATATATAAGTAAAATTGGAAACAAAAAATGATGACGTGGCTGCTGATGTGGCTTAACGTGAGGGTAACAACATTAAATGCTATGCTTCAGCTTTTAGTAATATATAGATTATTATACAGATATAGATATAGATTATATGATATTTTAGTTGTAGTGCATAGACGAAACATCTTGAAGTTAGTCCTTGTTCATGTATTTCTATTTTCTATTCTAACTTATTACATACTTTTTTTGTTGTGTAAATGACGGTTGCAGCTGCTGTCAATTTAAATTTATTGAAGGAATTTTTAAAGAGATCTCAGGTGCTCAAATAAATCACATGAAATTATCTGTTGCAAAAGATCTTGTTGGAATAGACACTTGTGTAAATGATGTCATAAATCGGTGTTTAGATATTGAATCAAATGATGTCCGCATTGTAGGGATCTTTGGCCTTTCCGGAGTGGGTAAGACAACAATTGCAAAAGTTATTTTTGACAAAATTCGTTATTGTTTTGATGGAAGCAGCTTTCTAGATAATGTTAGTGAAAAATCAAGAACAAATGATGGCGTAATTCAATTACTAGAGACACTTTGTTATGAGATCTTAGGGTATCAAAATTTGAAGGTGGGGAGTCTATCTAAAGGAATCAATGTGACAATTGAAAGGCTTCATTGTAAAAGGATTCTTATGGTTCTTGATAATGTTGAAAAATTGGATAAGATGAAATTTTTTCTTGAAAATTGTTATAGGTTTGCTGCTGGAAGTAGAATCATTATAACCACAAGAGACAAACACTTGCTTGATACTCTTAGAAAAAATATTCATGTAATGTACTACAAGGTGAAGGAGTTAAATAAAGATGAAGCTCGTAAACTCTTTTGTCAAGAGGCCTTTGGAGGAAACAATGTCAAGAAAGATTATTCAGAATTGGTCGACCAATTTATAGAATATGCCAAAGGTCTTCCATTAGTTCTAGAAATAATTGGCGCAGATTTGTATGGAAGTGAGAAACATGAATGGAAAAGTGCACTAGACAGATACAAAAGAATTCCCAAGGGAGACATTCAAGAAACACTCAAAATAAGCTATGAAGGATTGGAACAAACTCAACAGGAAATTTTTCTTGATATTGCCTGTTTTTTAAAAGGATTCTGCAAGGATCAAGTTGTAGATATACTAAGAAACATCTATTTCTATGAACCAGATTATGATATTGCGAGACTTATTGATAAGTGTCTTATAATTGTTACTGAAGATAACAAATTATCGATGCATGACTTGATTCAACAAATGGGTGAAGAAATTGTTCGACAAGAATCACCAAATGTGATCGAGAAGCGTAGTAGGCTATTGTGTTATGATGATGCTCCTGAAATATCAATTGAAAATACGGTATGAGTTGTTTTGATTTACTTTTTTCTATTTTTTTACAAGGGGATTTAGTTATTTTTATTCCTTTTATTTTTTTGATGTTTAAGAAAATATAATTTTATGAGCGTGGCTTTTGTTTAAAGTTTAACAATCTATTATTTTTGGTGAATTATTTTTACATTGTGGTTTACTTAATGTTTTGGTCAATTAGGGGTCAAATGAAATTCAAGGCATAGCATTGTGCTTCGCTAAACCAAAAAACATGACGTTGAATCTTGAAAAGATGAAGAATCTCAAATATTTGAAAGTCTGCAATGTAAATTGTGAAGGCCTTATATCTCTTCCCAATGGGTTGAGATTACTTGATTGGAATGAATTTCCTTTAGCTTCCTTACCATCTGCCTTTGAACCTAAAAACCTCGTTGTACTCAATATGCAACGAAGCCACCTAAAATTGGACGAGCATTTTAAGGTATGATCATTAGCATTTATCAATTCTTATTAGGCTTTTGTTAATGAGTGCTCTTAGGGAACAAGTTAAGGTGCATTAATTTTTGGTGGTTAAAACTAAACCATGCATTTAGTACTAAATTAAATAATATTTTTATACATTTTCAATGAACAAAATCAATCTGTGCACTTAAAAAAAGAGTAATGTTACATGCACTATAAGTTTTACTATATTGAGTGTACAAATTGATCAAATTAATGTGTTACCAAGCATAAAAAGACAATTCAAATATTTATTTATGAGTTAGTTGAAGCCCAACATTTACATTCATTATTAAATTAGTTTGTAAATTTTATATTGTAATACTCGTAGTATCTTTAGCATTTTTTTTTAAATGTTTACAATAATTCGTAATTGAGCATGTAGTACTTCTTAATCAATCCTCTTAGCCTATCATATTAATTTTTTTTTTCTTTTTACTAATAAATTTCAAAAAAAATATTTCTTCTTTCCACAGAGGTGTCGATTCAAAACATTGTTATATATGGATTTGTCATGGTGTAAAAATATTACGAAGGTACCCGACTTATCACTGATTGCCCCAAACATAAAGAAATTGGACCTTTATGAATGCATAAATTTAGTTGAGGTTCATCAGTCCGTTGGACTTCTTGAAGAGCTTAAACTTTGGAATCTCAGCGGATGCCAAAATCTTAGAATTATACCAAGAAACCTCAAGTTGAAATCTCTTGAAAAGATTTATTTCTTTGGCTGCGAATGTCTTGAGCAAGGAACGGAAGCATTGCTTTCATCACTAGGATATCTCACTGCCCTTCAGTGGTTAACTATTAGTTTAAAAAACGTGAAAGAGGTTCCAAGTAGCATCTCTAATTTAAAAAATCTTATCACACTCCATATGGAAGATTGTGACAATTTTCCAAAAGCCATGGATACTCCTGATTGTTTCCCCAAATTAAAATTTTTAGGTATCCGTTACGGCAACATTACTACCCTCCCTGAATTCAATATCAGATTTCAGAAATTAAATACTCTTTACTTTCAACGCTGCTGGAACCTTCGGGAAATTCCAATGCCTCCACCAAATCTAGAACATTTATGTATAAAAGGGTGCAGTTCCTTGGATTCACAATCAAGAAGAAGATTATTGAGACAGGTCTCTCCCTTTCTCATAGAAAGAAACAATTTTGTTTAACTTTCCCAAATATAATATATGACTAAATTTGCTAAACTGAAGTTTCTTAAATTTGCATCAGCTTGGAGAAATGTTTGGGCTTCCTCAAAATATGGTATGTTCAAGGGGATCATTGCATCAGGACTCTGTTTCTGAAGAGTGCTACAGTACATCAGGACTTCGGTTTAGCCTTGTCCTTCCAGGAACTAAGATTCCAAAGTGGTTCAACCATCAAAGTAGTGGAAGCTCCATATCATTCTCGGTCAGTTCGGAATCTCTAGCATTTGCTTTCTGTGTTGCTTTAAAAGTAGAACTGAAGGGTATTGAGGCATGCCGATATGAATTTTTTAATTTGTCTGCCTACATTTTCTTCAATGGTTATAAAAAACAATTATTTTTAGGTGACTATTTTTTAGATCCATCATCTTTTGTGTGGTTTTTCTATATAAACTATAGCTTCATTTACGGCATAGTTTTAGAGGATTGCAACAGCGTTAAGCTTCTATGTGAAGTTACAAATTATTATCCAGAAATGGCAAAAATTACAATAGAAAGGTGTGGGGTCCATGTAGCATGCAACTGTCCTTCTCGGAATCCTGCTGTAGATAAGATGGCCTGCATAAGAATTCAAGAAAATTTAAGAGTGTCCTTTGATGAAAACTTGAAAATGTTTTTATGTAGAGTCGCTACTCAAAACTTCATCAGATTCTCAAAAACCCATTGCCCTCTCTGTGAAATAGCAGAAGATTCCCTTTTACATATATTTCAATGTTGTCCCTATGCCAAAGGAGTGTGGTATGCTGGTAGATGGGGCTTTCGAGTTGAAATGATCCGAGCTCAAACTGTAATGGAATTTGTTGAACGTATAATTGACCCCCCAAGTGAGTTACTTGCAGAAAGAATCACCAAAGATAAGTTCACGCTATATGCAGCAGTGGCAATGAAAATCCTTTGGATGGCACGAAAGGAAGCTTTGGTTTCAAGCACTAAACCCACCATAAACCAATTAGTCCATCGTCTGAACAAACAGTATGACTTTTACTTGAGACCACTCACCAAAGAGGAAAACAGGGGAAGTGCTTGGACCAAACCGCTTGATCAATTGGTAAAGCTTAATTTCGATGCATCATGTGATCAAAACAATGTAGGCTTGGCTGTGGTTCTCAAAGATCAAGACGGGAATGGGAGAGCTATTGGACGTGGCATAAACATCAACACCAATATGGGAATGCCATTGGCCAAAGAGAAGCGCAAATTGTGGTAGAGGGTACAAAGGTAAGCATCCCTTCTATTTGATAAAATGTTTCTATGGGCTGAATGAATGAACTCACCTCTTTCTTTTCTAGAGTGGAGTTTCAGTGTATATATATAAAGGTAAAATATGGTAAAGATTAAACAGTTGGATTGCTGTTTCTCTTTATTTTTTGTAGTCAGATGAATCTCCTCTAGAGATACTCTTTATTTTGTTAGCTAGTTGTTGAGTATTTATCTTTTAGATTGTTCTGTTTGAATTGCAGAAAACTTCATTGTAAATCCAGCTTGCAAGCCAAATTCTGCTTTGGCTTTGGCTTCATCTTCATTTGGAAATCTGGTTAGACCAAGAACATTTGATGCTTTTACTTAGGGAGTACATTCTCGCATTGCTTCTTTTCTGAGCTAAATTCTGTTAGCTTCATCTCATGTGCTGTCAGGTGCTTGTTTTGTGAGTGCAGATTTTTTTTTGTGGCTGAGTCCATTGTGTCACGAGCAGAAGATTCATGAACCAGGGTGTGATTTGCCATCAAGCACTTTGTAGAATGTGCCAAATGTCAGATTAACAGCTAGAGGCAGACCTTCTGGAATTGCCACTACCAATTGTGACTGCTTCAGTGACATGCATGATCAGCCATCCTGCACTTCATCTCTAATACTTTGAGTTTAAAATATGTCTGAGTAAGAAGATTTAGAGTATCAGAGCAACAAATGTTCTCTCATTTCATCTATTAAAAATTGCATGCTGTGGTTTTTTTCAGTCTAATTTTCTGTTCATTTCTTTTTACATGATGTCTATGATTTCAACCAACATCAATGGATAGTGGTTAGCTTAAAAAAAATATTGTTGCTTTAAGTCATACTTAAGTATAACCAAGCTGCTTGTCTTGTGATGTTACTCTCAAAGTAAGGGGCTGCACCTTGTTGGTGGTAGAGGTGATGTGATTGGTCAAATTTTTAATTCTCATGATGATGTTTCAATCTTCAATTCCTTTTCATCATAATGCATACATATGTGAAATTTAGCATTCATAAAATATTGAGTTACATATTGATTTCTTTTATTCTTTTCCTCTTATGTTACAACATTAGCAGCAATTATTCTTTGGCTTTGCCTTTTGTGGGGACCCCTTAGAAGATTGGCTTTTAGTGTCACTAGAAAGGTTCCTAGTTGAGTCAATTTGTTATCATTTACTTTCTGCTCAGCTGCGTATGCCATTTTCAACATTCTTTACCTATATGAGGACTATGTTATTATCTTTATGAGTTACAATGAATAAATGGGCAATATGCTGAATTTTAAATGCTTTTATTTTCTTGCAATGCAATGCATCAATGTAGAATGTATTTAATTTTTAGGGCATTTTTATTTTGCAATTGTAGAAATGGACCCCATTTACATGCCATGACGCTGTTGGTGGGTGCAGCCATAGAAATGGACCCCATTAAAATCACATAGAAAATGCTTATGTGTTGTGAAATATATAAAATAACCAAATAGACGGACTATATTTCAAGAAGCTAATTTGGGTTTGGAAAATCTGATTCAGTGCTTTGAATAATCGAAAATTACCAAACTTGATAGAAAATATTTAACAAGGACAAAAGCTGATAAGGTAAACTGTTAACTTTATATCCTGATATTTTTATTTGTGTGAAGCAGTTTTATGCTTAAGAAACATGCAAACTTGTTTGCAGAAAACTTAACCAGTGAGTGAAAAGGCAAAGACGAAGCTACAATTTCAATTCAAGTATCTGATTGCCCTCACTCCAACTTCTCAGTATTGGCTTAGACCATTAAGGTATGCTTATGAGTATAGTATGTTACTTTGCTTGGGATATTCTTGAATTAAACAAATGAAACTCTACAATTATAATTTGCCTTCTTGCAATTTGAACTAAAACTTATTTTGAGCTTTAGGTTGTAGAGCAGTCACCTAACACAAGTCCTGTCAAAAGTGATTTGTGTATGCACAAAATTGGTTGTAGCCTACAAAATAAACATTACTACATATTTTGAAAATCTAACCGTTAAATTGCATGTTCTTTACGCTCTTAATACACATGTCAAATTTTTTGTCAATTGGATATTATTTACTCTATGATCTATAAGTTTATATTTTATGCATAATTTTAAACTGTAAAAACTTGCAATTTAAATAATTTGTTGATGACGTAGCTGTTAATCTTTAATTTTCTAGAAATTTTGCAAGTGGAGAATATAAGAATAAGATGTAATCTAATGGTGAATTTGTCAAGATTCACTTATAATAAAAAGATATTGAGTAAGGCTAAAACCAATTTTGTAGCTAAACTTTGTCCTTGTCTACAAGTTGGCTTGTAAGTGGCCTAGATGGAACTATATGCAGCCTGGTCATGAGATTGTTAGTGCCTGGGCTAGGGCATGTATATCTTAGCGGAAGCCAGAGCATCCAAAATTTAAGACATTAACTTCTTTATATCTACAATGGAATATTTTTATAAAAGGTTGATGTGAATTCTTAAATTACTCTCTTCTTGGTTAACTGCCTTATTGAGGCCAATTTTATGCATATTGCCTGCCTTTCTAATGACTAAACTTTTTTTCTTGTTTTTTTTTTTAATAATATAACCTAAGGTCTTTTTTTAGGGGGACAATAACTTCTTTATATGAAGGAAAATATATGCATATGTTAAATAAGGTATGTCTAATATTTTATAAGGAAAGTAAAAAATTCTCTACTAAAGACCAATAAATTTTCTGTTGTATTATTCATTTTATGTTAATACTATCAAAACTTGTGTTTGTGATATCTGCAAAAACTAAGGGGACCATTGTATTACATTAGAAGAATTGGGGGGGGGGGGGTGTGGTGTACAACACAAAGGATTATCTATATACATATAAGAAATATAAGAAACTTCAATCCCATGGGAGGCAACAGCCACCTTGGCCTCCCTTTGCTTAACTTGTATTGTCCCTGCTGCCTCAGATAAGGTGTTCAGGATGGGACATGTGTAATTTCAATTTTATTTAATTTCGAACTTAGGAAAAAATAAATCTTCATCTTCCTTTTGGGGTACTGTTGTTCTCTTGCCAAATACTATTCTACCTAGATGTAATATGACCTGAGCATTGTTACAAAACCTTGGGAACTGAGAACTTTGATAATTTTTTCTTGTTAAAGCAAATTAAATTTACATTCTGGTTTATTGACAATCAATCATCTTTCTATACCAATTATGCAACTGATGAAAAGATGGCAGACAATTTCCTATGCAATAAAATAATGTGTTTCTTGTAACTTTTGCATGTAACTATTTAGTGTGAGTTTTCCCTAAATTTTGGTAATTGTTAGCATTGTAATTTGGTTTTGATAAATATGGGAGTAATCATGGTCACTTTGCTCAGAGTTTGGTTTACATTTTCTTCATGGTGATTTTAGTTAGTATGACTTAAGGCTCTCCATATTGCTGATTTTTTACATATGACAACATATAAGCAAGATCAAATGTTGACTAATATTCTGGTTGGTTAAGTTGGAGCAAGTTCTCTGATTTTCTAAAGTTTGAGTTTTGTAATGAACTTCTCAAACTAATGATATTCATTACTTCTTGTCTAATTGAATCTATGAATTTTATACTCGATCGTGTTTTTCTTTTATTTCTCCAACTGTATGCCTAAGAAAGTTCAAGGAAGAATAACTTTACCTTTGAACTTTAGTATGACTTTTTCGTATTTGGTAAAACAAATAATTACTTTAAAGTAGGTAATTAATTTGTCATAGGGTTGGTCTTATTTAATGAATTGAGCAGGGGATAGCTTTTCTTTCTACCGTCATGTCATGTTAAAGTCTAGCTCAATGCAATTTCTTGAATTTATATCCCTTAGTCTCAGGAGCTCCCTTGTAGCAGGTGTGAATAGCCTTCTCACTCTTCCTCTTCACCAAAACTCCACTTCCGTTTTTCTCTGAATTCTCTGAGTTAAAGTCGTCAACATGGATTATAGATTTCATTGATATTCATATCAAAAACAGCAAGGGCTCCCAGAAATCTTCACATGCGATTGAGAATCTATATTTTAAATATTACTTGGTTGGTCTTAAACCAACTCCTTCTTGCACTATATCAAGAATATATGGTACTATTCTGAGGAATTACCTTCCCTCATTGCTTATTTAAAGGCAAAATCCTATTACCATGGTCTCATTTAATGTAAGGGTGCCTGTTTTGTCTGTGCAGATTGTTATGTCTGACCCAGATTATGACTAGCCAACACATAATCAGCATGAACTTCATAGAATAAGCCAAAGTAAAGTAACAGCCGGTGACAATACCAACAAGTGCATTAAGATATGTAGGTGCCGCCTATCCCTCAATACGTCCACCCTGACGTCTCTACTCGTTGAGAGAGCTTCTCAAATTTCCTGGATTGCTTGAAGTTGTAGACAGTAGCAACCAGAATGACAGCAACAATAATACTCCCACTATGATACTACTCATCTTTCCAGCCATGCTGTTTGATACCTAAGGCAGAGAGACTATAGCACAGGTTGAAAGTAAAATAACAGTGGTGTCCTCGAACGCTTCAAAGACATAACTGAGGAGCTTTTTGCAGGTGCCTTTTGGTACTTACTGGCAACATAAACATTCTTTCTATGAATAAAATCAGCCATATTATCACTAATATCTCCCTTTATATTTGTTTCAAGAATCACAGCCAATGCTTTTACTCTACCAGAGTGACTCAAAGCCTAAGAGTTCTCATTCCTCACAATGTCACGGAACCTTTTCAAATCAACAATGAGAGAGGAAATAGGTTTGTCATGCAAGGGCTTCTTCTTTGCCTCTCATAAGCAGGGGATGGGTGCTAAAGTCGTGGGTTTAATCTGAAGTGTAAACAATTAGTATTTACTAATTAAAATAGCAATGTGACCGCTGAATTCTGTTTATGAAGCGAGGGTTAGGGAAACTAAGATAGGGATCTTTGTTTTATGATGGCTACTTCTTATGATGTTTAGCCCTGGGGTGACACTGTTCTAGACAAGTTAACAAGATGTTTAGTGTGGGCCTCTCTTTATATGTTCTTTCATTTTTTGGCCATATGTAGACCTTTATTTGATATCCTACTTTGGAAGAATTTAAATTGCAGATTGTGTTACTGTGCCTTTGGTTATTTTTAGGTCGTTTGGATACTTTTGTACCATATTAATGGTATTCTTATCTAATCCTTGATTCTGTTTGAAAATAGGCTATAAAGGAATGTTAATAACCATTTATTTGTAAAATTTGAAGAAAAAGAGAAAGTGCCCCCGTATGGCTCGAGTCAATGAACTCTTATTCATACCTTTTTTTTAAATATCAAATTCATTGCGTACTATTGAAAACTTGATCCTAAATAAAAAAATGGCTTCTAAACTTGATCTTCATGGATTGCAGCATTCCTTATGCAGCTTGTTGCATTGTTGGTCTACTGATACCTACAGTATTAGAGGTTGCTCAATGTGTAGATTCACCTATTTTGCTGTCTTGTGGGTTTATCCGGAAGAATCATAATCATCAAATTGTGCTCTGACTTGGTTGTTGAGGTGTCTTATTCTTCCATGAATGCTATTATATGTTTGACCATGTGGTTGGGGGAGGATTTAATAATTTTTTTAGGCATGTATTAGAATAAATGCTGGGTTATGTGTACAGGTTTGTTACTCCAAATGTGCTCAGATTAATGCACCATGGTGGTGTAGATTAATATTCAAGGAAGGCTAAAGCAAGTTGTGTGACTCGTCTTGTGCCAGACTACTACGATAAATGGGTTGTGCTTCTCCTCAGTACTTGGGAAATCAAGACCATTGGTCACAAATTTTACTAGGCAAGTAGATTTTCCTCTGGATTATGCAAAATGATAATCAAATGTAGTTTGCTATAGTTTTCTTTGTAGCCTTACTATACATATGTGGAATATGAAATATTGCACATTGACTTAATTATGTGATCCTTTATGATAATTGGCATATGACATCTCTATAAAGATTCCTAGCAGTCTATTTGGAGTAGATGTGGTTTAAAATTACTTCATTTTTTTGACTCATCTTGCATCGAACAAAATTCTTAGCCTACTTTGGGGCCATTTGATTTTATTATACTGGTGATAATGGCCCAGAGGAAATTATTTCATTTTAAGTGATTATTTTTCCAATAAAATTTGTCTCTATAGAATATGCAAGCTCTAGATTTTGTGCATTTCTTTAACAAAATTCATTATTTACTTTTTGAAAAATGTGTTTGATTGTTCACTTCCTTCGGCTACTCCCCTGGTAAAAAAGTTGAGATGTACAAAAGAGTATCATCTTAGACAGGAGTGGCTCCCCATTAATTTGAGAAAATGATTGATGTAGCAGACTTTGGAGTTCTATTGATTTGAATCTTTTTAATTTCTTGAAATTGTGTTGATTTTGCATGGCTTAGTTTAACAAAAGTATGTGGAAGATAGATAGCTATTGAGTTAACCTGTGTGGTGCAACTTTGAGCTTTGTTTGGTTAACTTGTCAAAAGAGCTAGGCCCTTGTTAGAAAGAATCTGATGGAGGATTGCTAGGCTCGATTCTCGCCACATGGAATCGCGGACTTTGGACTCTAGCTTTGTTGGGCCAAACCCATAGGGTTAGCCTCATAGTTTCCTTCTCCAAAAGGCCATTAATTCATTTTTATTATTAGAGATTCTTCTTCAACGTGCAAGGAAGTAATATTTTTTTATCATTTCTTTTCATATTCTTAGAATTTCTGTACAGTATAGACTTCTAAATTTTTGTCCTTCATAACATTTCATTCTTTGTTTTCCCTTACAAAGTTATTGGTTTAAAATGAGGTGAGAGAAATCCAAAATCCTGGGAGTCACCTTGTCTCTCCATGGTTAGTCTTGTTGTTAAAGCTTGTTGAGCCACTTTCCTGGCCCAGCAAGGTTGGCAATTTAACATCATGCTCTGCTTCTAGAGCCCAAAATCTTATTGTTGGAGTTGGCAATTTTATATTGTGCTCTACTTCTAGAGCCCAAAATCTTATTGTTAGGCTATATTAACAACCATGTCAATGAATTCATAATGTTTTTTTTCACACACTGAGGTCAAAAGTTCAATGAATTTACATTGTCTTTAACTATTCTTTGCAATTTAGTTTGGTAGCAAGGACATGGAGGTGAGAAAAGGACGATATAGAACTTGCTACTCTTTGGGTTTGGAAAAGTTATTATAAGAGTTCAAATTTTGTTTCAATATCTTGTGTTCCAGGCTTTGAGATGGAGCATAAATTTCACAAAACCTGTGCATGAGGATTAATGCTTCTCTGTCCTTTAAAAATAGGTTTTGTACAAGGCAGTACTAGTGTTGTATGTTGCATAGTTATATATTTTCTTCTGTTGAGAGTAACAGGTAGGAACTTGAGAATTCCCATACATTAAAAAAAAATGGGGATATTAAAATTTATAACACTAACACTTGCAAAGATGCCATTCTCATTGTTGTCTACTTTGCCTAATTGCTATGAAATGCATCAGTTTACAAATAACTCTTTTTTCTGCATGAAGATCCTTGGCTCTTGGCAGAACCTTACTCTTTCTTTCCATCAACACTACCAAAAGCTTTCTTTTCACTGTTTACTATTATACATCATGTTCCATCTAGGTGACTGGAGCATTAGATGGAAGCATACTTTGTCTATATTGAATCATTAGTAGAGCCTCTGACATGTACTGGGCTCACATATTTGTAGATCCATTTTCTGAGTATAAATATTTTGTATGAGATAATTTCCTCCATAGTGAATGGATTAAGAACAAATTTTGTGTATATTAAAATAAATTAATTATATTTTATCAAATTGAGCAATCAAGCAGATGAGGTGGAAGCAGTAGCTACTGCTTGAGCCTTGGAGTTTTACCTGGAAGTTGGTATTAACCAAGGTATTTGGCAAGGTGATTCCAAGGTGGTCATGAAATCTCTTGCAGATGAGGTGCAATTATTGGCTTCCTTTGTACTTTTATTAATGGCTTATTTGGATTGAGGAGGAGGGAGGGGGAGTGTGTGTATATATATATATATAGACATACTTGCATTTGGTCTGTTCTTCCTTTTGTTCTGTATAGCTAAGCATAGTTGCTGAACACAAAACAAATAACTATAAAGGTTGGTCATATGCAGGGTTCTGGGTGGGCCCTTTAATGTAGTGTTTTTGATGCCTCAAATTTCTCTACTGGTTGATTCTACAATGAGTAAAAGCTCCAATTCTGCAATAATAAAGAGTTTCAAGATAACTACGAAAGCAAAACGCAACACTAAGTTTGAGTGAAATCACTAGATTTCCAATGGGAAAAACCTAGGTAGAGTTCCTCAAATGTTGTACCTTTAGGTATCCCAGTCAAATTCAACCATATGATTGTATTGGCCAATAAGTCACATGTATGGTTGAATTGAATTGTCATTGGAAAAGATAACATTGTTTGTACTACATTGATCAATCTTCAATACAGCATGTAACTGATTTCTTCTTCTTCTTTTTTTATTGGTGAGATAAAGATAGAAATAACATGTAGTTGAACTTAAGGTACAACACCTAAGCAATTGTATTTGTACCTAAGTTTTATCCATTAAGAAACAATGCTATTATCCATCAAAGGAAAAAGATCATTTAATAACCGCAGAAAGCTGACTGTACCATGCCCATTTTTCATACGATTTACTAGCTCCTCAACTTTGGAGAGCTCTAAATTGATATTCTTAGAATTTCTAGACAGTACAGACCACAATTTATCTCCCCCCCCCCCCCCCCCCCCCCCCGCCCGGGCACTCACACACACACACACACACACACACAAAGTATTTTATTGGTTTTAAAATGAGTTGAGAGAAATCTCAAATTGTTGAAGCCTGTTGGGCCACTTCCCTGGGTTTGATAAGATGGCAATTTTACATCATGCCCTGCTTCTGGAGCCTAAAGTCTTATAGTTGGGCTACAATACCTTACATGCCAATGAACTCCTAATGTTTCTTCTCACACTGAGGTAAAAAATTTGATTAAACTAATCTTTGCAGCTTAGTTTAGTAGCAAGGACAGGAAGGATAATATACAATCTGCTACTACTTGGGTTTGGAAAAGTTGTTTTAAGAGTTTAAGTTTTGTTTCAATAACTTATGTACCAGGCTTTGAGATGGAGCATAAATTTCGAAATACCTGTGAATGAGGAATGATGTACCTCTGTCCTCCAAAAAAAACTAATGCTGTATTTTGTGTATCTATATGTTTTCTTCTGTTAAAAGTAATTGTTAGGTTGTCAAGATGCTATTTTTATTGTTATCTGCTTTGCCAAATTGCTATTCAAATGGATAACTTGACAAAAAACGACCAGTGGTCGGCAGTGGATATTTCTTCATTAAGTTTACTGCACTAGCAGAACCCTACTCTTTCTATCAGCACTAGCAAAAAGGATTCTTTTCACTGCTTAATATTATAACATGGACTGGGACCATGTTTGGAAATTATTTCACCCTTACAATTATTTGTTTTCTCACTATTTTAATGATTTTATCTCTTGTATCGGGTTGAGTGTTGAGTGAGACTGGTGATACTTTTTGGTTTTTAGCAAGTACAATTTTTCATCTGTATCAAAAATTGTAGATTCTATGCTGATGTGCCAAAATTGTGATCAACTTAGTAGTTATATTCAAAAGAAAAGAGAACATCTTTATGTTAGCACTCTTTGATTCTGTCCATGTGATAAAAATGTACTGTTATAAACTTTAAGCTAGTAATATTGAGAGGAGTGGAAGTATGCTTTTCTTTTCTTTTTTTCTTTTTTGGTTAAAAAAGTATGCTTTTCTTTTCTTTTTTTCTTTTTGGTTAAAAAGTATGCTTTTCACCATTGCTGTGAATAGCATATATCCTATCTATTTGTTTTCTTAAAATGACGTAACATTAAATATATTTTTTATTTGTGAAAAACTAAGTAATTGACCCTATACAGAATGCTTTTAACGACAATCAATCTCAATGTCAAAACTTTTCATTTTTATCTGATACCATAATGATAAAAAGTAAAGGCAAATTTACCATCCTCTCTCTATGATATTGTGTTACAATATGTAAATATCTACATTGAATGATTTATTTGATAACGACATACCATGATATCAAAGGCTAATTGCTGAAATCATAAAATTGCTGGCCCCATCTTTGTACTAAAGAAAGAGGCAGTAGGGCACTTGGATGTGAGAGTCTATTTTGTCATGACTTTATGACCACTTTACAACTCAATACAGTTCTTTCTTTAAACTTATCTCATTCCTTATTTATTTCATCTTAAATGTTCTTTCCCTCTGTACACCTAATCTTGGTCTGCAAGTCTAAATGCCCTAAAATCATGGATACATATCAGGGAGAGTGGGGTCATTGTGATAATAGGTAGTGTTTAAGTCTATCGTCCTTTCATTGTTGTTTCTTGGGAGCCCTCATGGCCTGGCCTACCCAATTATTTCCTTTGTATTGGGTGCTTTAATTTCCTTTTCTCACTCTTTGATTCTCAACCAACACTTAATCTTTTTTCAAAGCTGGAGATTGGTCCCTGGAATCAATCTGTTGAGCAGCCAATCATGTACAGATAATATGAGTTCTACGTAATCAGTAACTGTATTTCACAAAACAAACTTTATTATGGCATGTGCTCACATAAACTGTTATTTTATAGGGTGAGGGTGAAACAAAGCTTGGTATTGCACCTACTATAGCGGCAGAAGCAAAAGCATGTGTTGCTATTATTATGGTCTCATTTTAGCTAAGATCATGATTCAAATCATTTCTTGCTCAGGAATTTGGATGCTAATTGTTGACATATCATAGTCCTTTTTGAATTCAATGAAAAGATATGTGCTTTTTTTCTTTCCCTGTCTTTCACCTCTCCTTTCTTAAATCAGTCTGTGTAAGAAAAGATTTGAGGCTTTCAACCAACGAGAGTGAGAGGAGGTTGGCACCTCTCCTATGTTCCAAAGGGCCAAAAGACCTGTCTTTTGTTTCATATAATCAATATGTCCTTGACTTCCCAGGAGCTCAATTTTGGTGAAAAATGAAAAATACTTTTGTAAAATTTACCCCACAAATGATAAAGGATGGATTGCTAGAGGACCTTTAAAGCCTGTACAGGACCACTTGGGATGAATTCTGGACTTCTCTGACGCTAGTATGCACCACATGTCTCTTTTAAAGTACTAGTATTAGTGTATTTACACACGCAATGTCTTTAAAGCAAAGATAAAAGGATCAATGTGAGAAAATTTCATTTGAAGATTAATCATTATTGCAAGTTCTGGGCATTGCTTTCGGTTTTGAGCTCTTCCATATAGTTCAAGTCTTAGCCCTATTCTCTTAGAGCATCTTATTCATTTCAACCCCATATTATTATCCCTAATGCTTGGGGTCCAATGTGTAGAAGTAGAACAAGATCAACAGCACAGACACAAAAGCTGTTGTGATGCTCTTAATATCAGGTCTAAGGACACAAAATCTTTAAAAAATACATAATAATTATTTATGTGACATATTATAATTGCTGCATAATAGAATAGTTACAATGGTAAACTTGTTATTATTTACTATTTTAACAAATTATGAAAAAAATCTTTGTCAAACATTATTCATTGGAAGGTTCAGTTTTGAATCATGATGTTTAGAGCAGTTTGACTTGATCCATCCATTTTGACCTTAATAAATGCCAGTACTGTAGAAACCTGAGCAGTAAGTGACATGCTGCCCATGCCAAAAGCCTTATCCTCTCACCTCAAAACTGCAAATAATGAAGGTTTCACTGATTAGATAGTACTAATTCAATATTAAAAGTCTACTTGTATGGCCCAAATGTTATCAAAACAGAATAGTATGGGCAAATGAGGTCTTCTGATATCATATTAGAGACAGCCTGTCAAGTTATGGCAACTAGGAACCACAAATTCCAAGGACATGCATTGTAATTACCAATCTGTCCTTCATTTGATTATGATTTCAATGATTGGATTATGTTTTTGGGGGAAAATTATATTTTACTAACACAATATTTTTCAACAAATTCTATAATTTCGAAAGCTTTGGATTAGAGAGTAAAGGTTAAGAGGGATACAAATTCAACCTCTATTTTAGTTTAGTTCAAATTGAATCTACTGCTTTTTTAAAATTGTACTATCAAGTTAAACCTCCAATCAAACTTACAAACCAAACCCCAAACTAAAGTTTTTATAAAAAAAATTAAGATTTAAATTGATACAATCTTAAAAGTTTGGGATTCAATGTGATACTAATAAAATTTATTAAGTTTCATAAACTTATAGGCTTGAGCTTTGAGGCTCTAGAACTGTCCAATCACCTCCCATGCTCTCCACAGTGATCCTTAAACAAACTTCCAAATGGAGATGAAGAGGATTACTAGAGGATCCAATTTAGGGGCAAGAATTCAGGATACAAATGTTCCCAAAAGTACAAACTTGCAATACATGGAACCATAATACTTGATGCCTTGAGATCTAATTTAGGAAGCCTCAAAAGCAAACAAAACTTCACTGTCTCTCTCATGTAATGTAACATCATATTGGCACATGCATGCACAGCACAGGCCAGGGAGCCTTGAGTAATCCGGTAAATATCATTTTCCAGATAGAACTCTCAAATCTAACTTATAGTTTTTTTTTTTTTTCTTAAAGGAACTCTCAAAGCCATTTTGGTATTTTTGAAAAGTTAGCCATGACCAAAGATCAGTACAATAGTACATATTACAGGCAAGAATAGAAAGAGGAGTAATGTACTAATGTTATGACTTATGAAACTTTTTTCTTTCACAATAATTTTCCTAACTTATTAAGTAGTAAGTTATGATTAAAGTGTGAATTTCAGTTAGCTTGAAATTCTATTGTATTTACATAATAATAATAATAATAATAATAATAATAATAATAATAATAATAATAATAATAATAATAATAATAATTGTGATTAAAGTAAAATCTTTTTCACATTCATCTACCAATCACAACATGCCTCCTTAACAACTATGAAAATAATTATAAAAATTGTTTTGTGACTGAACTTTGTATTAGAAAACTCAAATTTCTCCTGGACAAACTGTCAAAAGTCTAGGAAAAACAAACAAGCAAAGTAACAGATTGACTACGTTTTTCAGTTGTCATTTTAACTGCTTCTATATAATCCACTAGCTTGTCACTTTGCTTTGTTCACTGCTCAATGAGAGTGAGAATCTACACTTGCAATAGTGCCACCAATGAATACCCGGGTGCCTTACTACTAAAGAGTCAGAGAGAGAGAGAGAGAGAGCACGCAATCTCCAAGATATAGCACCATGTGGAAGCACTAAATGCATTAAAACCAACCAGGTACCCCACCTCTCATATCACAAATTTTACATCAAAAAAGCAAGGAGTTATTGTTAGCATTCCCTGGTTGTTGGCACTTTGCATTTGTTCACTTAGTATAGGATCACTTCCACAAATCATTTTCACGTATGTTCGTTATACATAATACATGTTTTCCATCATGGGTTTCCCTTACCTTCCTTGAAGCATTCAACATATATCTCATTTGATTAGTTTTGTTTATCAATCTGAAACTTCTATATCTGTTTTCTCCTGTTTCTCCTTCATAAACTCTGCAAAACTTGCTCTTTGTTTTTTGTCAGTACTGTGGAACTTGCTCAAGGATTCAACTTTGACTAATTTAAAGGTAAAGTTGCAGCTTCTCTATGTGTACTGCTTTAATGGATTTTCCTTTAAAGTATGGAATAGATAAATTTTGAATATCAGCCGCCTCTGCTTGATATTTACAAGGTCAATCTCTGTTTCACTGATAAATTTTTTCCTTGTTTTGTCACTTTTGTGCTATTAAATGACAGCTATTGGTCCATGAACCATTGACAAGAAAGAGAGTTCAATGGGGTGGTGTTGCTTGTTTTTGCTTTTCTGTTTTATATGGAGTTTCTTTGTTCTTGGTACTTATCCATTACAGTCTTCTCAAACCCAAGTACTTCAGCAGCTTAGAAAGCACTTGGAGTACCCAAAGCAATTGGAGATTTGGAATAATCGTAGCATAGATTTTTGCTATTTATCTTCATTTCCACAAGTAAATATCACATGCCAAGACAACTTTGTCACAGAACTCAGAATTGTTGGTGACAAGACTGCCAAAGTTAGTGACTTTCATGGGTTTGCAATTCCAAAAAAAACTTTATCAGAAAACTTCTCTTTGGATTCTTTTGTGGCCACCCTGGCAAGGCTAACCAATTTGAGAGTTCTTAGTTTTGTATCTTTGGGCATTTGGGGTCCACTTCCATACAAAATTCATAGACTTTCTTCACTTGAATATCTGGATTTGAGTTCAAATTTTCTTTTTGGTTCAGTTCCTCCTAAGATATCTACAATGGTGAAGCTTCAAACTCTTAAACTAGATGACAACTTTTTTAATGATACTGTCCCCAATTGGTTTGATTCATTGTCCAATCTGACAATTCTAAGCTTGAGGAACAACCAGTTGAAAGGTCAATTTCCATCTTCAATTCTAAGTATCACCACTCTCACTGATCTTATTATGTCTAGCAATGGCATGTCTGGGAAATTACCACATCTTAGTAGCTTAACTAGCTTACATGTGTTGGATTTGAGTGCCAACAAGTTAGATTCAGTGCTACCAAAAATGCCTAAAGGAGTGGTCATGGTTATCCTTAGCAACAACTCCTTATTTGGTGAGATTCCTCAGCAATATGGCCAATTAAGTCAGCTTCAACACCTTGACTTGTCATTCAATGTACTTAGAGGCAAACCTCCTTCTGCAGTTTTCTCTTTGCCTAATATCAGTTTCTTGAATATAGCATCAAACATGTTAAGTGGGTCACTTCCGGACCATCTAAGCTGTGGAAGCAAACTTGAGTTCATTGATATATCTAATAATAAGTTAATGGGGGGATTGCCTTCTTGTTTTAGCACTAATTCAGAAAAGAGAATTGTTGAGGTTGATGGGAATTGCTTATCCTTTAATACAAGGCATCAGCATGTTGAATCATATTGTATGGAAGTCTACATGAAGAAACAATCCAAAGGAAAAAATGCAGGAATTTTAGCGGGCTTAATTGTAGGAGTCTTCATACTTATGATGCTTCTGGCTTATGGATTTCTCATTTTGTGGAGAATATATTGCCCTAAAGAGATATCAGAACAACATTTATTGCATAAAACAGTGCAAGATAGCTCTGCAGCTGGGTTCTCCTCTGAGCTTCTAGCAAGTGCAAGTAGGTCATCCTCTAAAGAAAATGTAAAATTACTTTTTTTTTTCTCTTTGTAAGGAAAACATTGCTAAAGTATGTATGAATTTGGAACAAAAAATAGTGTTGTTAGGTTATAGGTACAACTGAATGTGATTTTTAAAACACATAATTGTAACCACATTTTTCCTTGTTTAGGATTTGTTTCTGAAGCTGCAAAGTCAAGTCTTCCTGTGTGTCAGTCTTATAGTTTCGAAGAGTTAAAAGAAGCTACAAACAACTTTGATAATTCTGCCTTTATGGGAGAAGGCTCATATGGAAAGGTATTGTCTAAAACTTCTAATATGCTATAAAAGTGTTTATGAAATGTAGGGTAAATAACAGTGGTCATCTTTGTTTTATCAAGCTTTTAAATGGTAACAGGTTAAAGAAGGTGCATATTTAGACAGCTAAACACCATGTCTTAAGATTTCAAGTACCCTTTAATTGATGCACTCCAAGTCACAATAGTCATGGTTATAGGGGATGAGACATTTGGTTCCTTATTATTCAGAAGAGAGTAAAGGTTGTCAGCCTTACGATTCGAATTATGTTCTAAGTAACTGTTACTGTAGCCTTAAAAGTTCATGGTGACGTACACAAATTTTTTTTTTTTTTTTTTTGTTGCTTTTGTGAACAATTGCAATTGCATAGCCACTTGTTTTTGGTTGCTAAGTGCCTTCTTCTGAGTTTTGGTTGTAACACCAAGGTACAAAGTTTATGCAGCCACATATGGCATATGACATATGTGACTCATTTGGTGGCATAAAAGGTAAAATTTAACCCCAAAAAATCATTCAGTGGGATATGCTTGGTTGTGGTAGTATTTAATGACATTATATGCCATAACTATTATGTATTTTGCTACTTCAAGCTAGATTGCCATTATATCAAGTACATTAGAAGGACTTGAAATACATGAGCTTTTACTGTTAGGCTGCCATCTTAGTTGAGCACATTTTTCGCATTATGAAAGTTGAATGTGAGTGCTTTTACTCAACTTTCTAAGTTTTTATTTACATCATATCAGATCTCTTAATCTCTCTCTTCTTTGTCTTGCAGCTTTACAAAGGAAGATTAGAAAATGGGGCCCTAGTTGCTATTAGGTGTATGCCTTTGTCAAAGAAATATTCAATACGAAATCTTAAACTTAGGTTGGACCTACTTGCAAAGCTTCGTCACCCACATTTGGTATGCCTTTTGGGGCATTGTGTTGATGTTGGTGGAAGAGATGATTTCAGCACGAATAAAATCTTTCTTATATCTGAGTATCTTCCTAGTGGGAGCTTTTGTACTCATCTTGCAGGTAATTTTTAAAGACTTGATAAGAACTGTTCCTGGAGGAAAGAGGATGTTTAGGTTTATGCAATTTTACGCAGCACTCCTTTTTCTTTTTTGTGTCTGTGTGTGTGTGTGAGTTCCAATACTTGATATCCAATATCAAACTTTTAGTACTTCAATCTTTAGGCAGGGCTGTTCAATTTGCAGCTTCACTTTTTATGCACAAATCCTTCAAATTAGTTTATATTCTTCTTTTAAAAATATTTAGCAATCAACCAGTGCAGGAAACAACTATCCTCACAGATAAAATTGCACTTGTTTTAACAAAAATAGGGGTTTTTAAATGAATAGAACATCAATGGGACTTAGACTTCCCATTTTGTTTGCAGCACTATACAGTTGTGCATTACATTCTAAGTATGGCTGCTTTACATTTGTAGAGAATAGCAATGGAAAGGTTTTCAATTGGTCAGAAAGATTGGCAATTCTAATCAGTATTGCCAAGGCTGTGCATTTCCTCCATACTGGAATTATTCCTGGTTTCTTCCACAATCGACTGAAGACAAATAATATCCTGCTCAATGAGCATGGGATGGCAAAGTTGAGTGACTATGGATTGTCCATTATCTCAGAAGAAACTGACAAATGTGGGGTAGGGCTTCTAATTTTTATTTATTGATTGGCTTTCCACTAAATTCTTCATTGTTAGCGGTTATTGACTCTTGCCCTTCATTTTCAGGCAAAAGTAGAAGGTTATAAATCATGGTAAGGTTTTATTAATCACTGCATTGTCTTGATGTCATTTACTGATGTTTTTTTAATTTCTAATGCAAAGGGAAATGGAACTTCTTGGATGGGCTGGGGGAATTGACCATGGACAAATTCATCCAAGTGCTACCTAGAAATTTCTAGATATTAGTCTATCAAGATTTTAAATTAGATCACTTCTATTTACATTGAGCAGACAAATTTTTGATAGTGTTTTATTTATTTGGAAATTCATGAATGCTATGAAATGTATTGTTGCTGCAAGTTTAGCACATTGATCATTGTTGGTTTATATTGTAATGTCTTCAGGCAAATGAAAAACTTAGAGGATGATGTTTGTAGCTTTGGATTCATATTACTTGAGGCACTTGTTGGACCTTCAGTATGTGCTAGAAGAGACGCACTCTTGCTAAATGAAATAGTATGTGCTGCAATTCTGATCAAATACAAAATATATGTGAATTGTATATGAGAAACATTTTCTTGATACTAGATTCCTCATTTTGCAGGCTTCTATTAACTCCTTGGATGGCCAGAAACGAATAATTGACCCAATTGTGCAAGCCACTTGCTCACAAGAATCATTATCAATTGTTCTTTCCATAATGAGCAAATGTATCTCTCTCGAATCATGTAGCCGTCCCTCTATTGAGGATGTACTTTGGAACTTACAGTATGCAGCTCAAATCCAGGGAACTATTAGTGGTGATCATAGATTTGACACTGCATCGACTCAATGATTTTTCCCACCCTCTCTCTCTGCATGGAGTTGCTCCTCCATTTCATTGCTGATGTAGAAAGATGTAGCCAATTTCTGAGACTATGTAAACACATAAGTGTGCCTCAATCTGGGCAGAGCTTATAGTAATTGTTTGTATTTAACTGTAATTGTAATATGATTGACAGAACTAGTTGCTATGCAAGTTTAATGGTTTTCAGCAACTAGGGAATTACTAGTTCCAAATGAAAGGTAGAGCTCTTTTCCTTGACAAACTTGTACATGAATTACAATAATTGTCTATTAGAATTGAAATAGTTCTATGAGCAAAGTCACAATTATACAAGGGTAATCCATGTTGTGGTACAATCCATTGAGGAAGAATGTGAACAACATATATTCATTTTTCTTTTGCTAGTGAAATAATATCCATCTTGTTAAAGGGAAAGCATATTTGTGTGGCACAAATCATTTAAGAAAATCAATCAGCCTCGAAACAGCTAGAAGTTTCTATTCCAACACAAAAATGGGGAGAAAACAGTCTTAAGTCATATTTTTCAAAAAATGTACAGGATTCTATTTAAGAATTTACACAACTCTATATAATTGACGTACACAATTTTTTATATAATGTAAACAATTTTGTACATTGAACCTACACAATTTTTCAAAAAATATACACAATTCTATATATTCAACCTACACAATTTTTTAAATAATGTATACAATTCTATACAGTAAATGAATATAATTTTTCAAAGAAACGTACGCAATTCTATAGATTAAAAATATACAATTTTCTAAAAGAATATTCACAACTTTATACCCTACTGTTATTATAAGCTTTGTCAACTAATTACGACTTTACTATTGTGAACCATTGAAAATTAAAATTTAGGTACTCATGAAATACGATAACGTGAATTAAGAATTAATTGCAAATCACGATAGAGGTCTCTTTTTTAAAAGCCAAGGAGGGGACCCATTAAAAATTTAAAAGCCACTCAGTAAATAAAATATTCTCAGTCTTCAATAGTAAAAAGTAAAACTCAGCTTATCTTTCTCTTAAAAATAAAAACAATAAAACTCAAAATAATTAAAATAAAAACAATAAAACTCGAAAATAAATACCAAACAGCAGCACCAACGGCTAGAACCAAATTTAAATAAGCCCTCATCACCTCACCGACCTTCAAATTTCCTATACCTATTCGTATTCCTTGAGGGTGTCGGAAACAACAACCATTGTTGAGTATAAAACAACCTTGAAAGGCAAGACAGAATTACATTGAGTCACCCTTTTAGAATTCATACCTTGCTGAGTTTCTGTTTGTTTTCTGATACGTTCTTCAATTTGGAGAACCAGGGGTAAGGGTTTGACAGAGACACAAGATTACTGGGGTTCCAAAGAGACTGATATTTTGAAGTTTATTCTTCTTGATCATCAAGATTCTGAATCAAACTTGACAATGGCGGCACTGAGCATTGAAAAAGACTTCGGGGTCCCAAACAGAAAGAGACTGATAATCAAGTCGGGTATTACTGTTCCTAATGCAGAAACAGAAATAGTGAAGAAGAAGATTGATCATCATCATCATCATCTTCAAGATTCCAAGTCGATCAAGAACTCTGATTATCGTGAGAGCGTAAGGAAACTGTTGGCAGAGGCCTTTTCAAGAGTATCATCTGAAACCGATGAGAGCGTATCACCTGCTTTTGACCCAGTTGAAGTGGCTGCTGCAGTAGAGTCTGCAATGTACGAAAGAATTGGGTGGTCTAACCCAATCAAGAAGGCTAAGTATCGATCCGTCTTGTTCAATCTAAAAGACCCAAAGAACCCGGATTTGAGGCGAAAGGTTCTTCTTGGAGAGATCAAGGCCGAGACCCTTGTAACCATGAGTGCCGAGGAGATGGCTAGTGATAAAAGGCAGCGTGAGAACATTCAGATAAAGTTGAAAAAGTTGAAGAGATGTGTGCATGATGCTGATGAAGAAGATAAGGCCACCACTGACATGTTCCAGTGCAGCCGGTGCCGCGAGCGCAAGTGCACCTACTACCAGTTGCAGACCCGGAGTGCTGATGAGCCCATGACAACTTATATCACTTGCGTCAAATGCAACAAACGCTGGAAGGTTTAACTATATTAGGCCTCTAGAATTGATTCTGAGGAACACTAGTACTCTTGAAAAGAATTATTATTAGTCTAGCTAGGAATTAGCTCCATTTTTTTTTTAGTTTTACATGTCAAGATTTTCTCTGTCATATATCAAGCTTTTATTTTTAATCTTCTCGTCTGATATGTTGTTCTAATTAAACTGTTTGATTTTCACTTCTACAGCTTTAGCCATAGATATATCATACGATTGATCAAGGTGATACATATAAAAGTTTATTAATGTACGTGTGCTTATTTCACATTTTTCATGTTTGTGTGTTTTGAGTGTGTGTATGTACATAAAAAATAGCACATGATTATTGTTAGAAACTTTAACAATAATACGAAAATAATACGAAATATAAACGGCCAATTGAACATCTTAACTAAAGTCATTTTTTCCCTTTGAGTTTTTCCTAATATTTTGAATAGACACAAGTCCATAGCATTCTTATAAACTAAATATTAGACATGACAAAACTATACTACATCTGCAAGAAGACATAAAATTGATAAAATTAAATATAACAAAAGCATTATAAGCAACCATAAAATAAATAAGATTAATTTAAATCCAATCAAATTCGACTATTGTGGTCAAAAAGTAAATTCAAGTTGAAAGAAATCTTAAAGCATAAGATATATAAGTAGAAATCGAACCAAAGCATAAATTGGTATCTAATTATTTAATACAGAACCAAAAAGTAAATTAAAAGGAAAAAAAGAATTTTTTACTTCTCAAGATTCACTTGACTTCAAATAAGAAAACTCTTTTTTTTTTTAAGTAAGAAGGGGGGAGCTAAACTATGCCAAAGAATAATGAGCTTTTTTGGTTAATTTTTATTTAATTTTCACATCAAATTTTCTTTGTTTTCTATTCTAGGCTATTTTTTCTTTATTATGGAAGATTTGTAATGGTATACAAATTTGGGTAGTTTTGTGTTATAATTCCTAAGCACAGATTCTCTCTTTTCATCCTTTGGTTTAACTTAAGAATAATGCCAGAGATACAAACATTTTTACAAACAATTTTACAAATTTGTGATGTGATGGGTAGTTATTGGTAAATGAAAAAGTGATATTAATGATAGGCCTAGATGAAAACCAATAAGAAGCTGGCCACATCAACAATTTGTAAAAATGTTGTAAAATAGTTTGTGGCTGTAGCATTACTCTTAACTTAAATTTGGTTTACTATTTAGTTGTTTTTAAAGGTGACAATTTGAGTTTTCACACAACATTTGGATAGCATTTCAATGAGCTATGTGACTATTTGATTAATTTCCTAATACAAACAATAGGTTTTATAGATTGCACAAAAATTATTGCAATGATTTTGTAACCATATTTGAATATTATAGGCATAATTGTATGCATGTACGACCACAACAATTTTTTTTTTATAAGACCACAACACAACAATTATTAAGATAAAAGGGATACCACATTTACACCAAAGAAGAATGGAAACTATGGTTTGAGATTCTTACAACAAAGTAACCAATTGTTTATAATCGAAATATAAACTGAAAAACTAAAATTACTTAAAATAAGAATTTTGGAATGTGATTTTTATTAATTTAATTTTAATTATTTCATTAAATTATTTAATAATATATAATATATATTTATTTAGTAATATATTATATATACTATTTATTTATATATTTACGAAAGTGGATTGAAATCGAATAGACCAAGTGGACAAAAATGGACTGAAATGGACGGAATGCAACCGAAGCAGACTGAATAAACTGAGTTAAACCTAAATGGACTGAATAGGACCTAACTAGACTGAATGGAGTAAGTAGACCGTAATAGACCGAAGTAGACCGGAATAGACGAATGGAACTGAAGTAGACCGAACTGGACCGAATAGAAGATAAACTAAAATATTTGTATATTCAGATGTTATTAATTATATGGCTATGTGATTTGTGATATAATAAATAATTTTAATATGAAAATTTTATATAAAAAAACCTTAAATAAATCAAAGGAAAAAAGAAAAGAATTTGAAATAATATTTCAACTAAAAAAACTTGAAAATTCTCGATGAATATGACAATTAATGGTGGTGACTTAGTTGTTGTTTGGTGTTCTTCGTTAATTTGATGTATGCTTCGATGTCATTGCTTCTGGATCTCCTCTAAAACTTAAATCTTGTCACAATTTCACAAATCAATTAATTGAAAATTTTATTACATTCAAAAATTCATTAACATGAAGGAAATAATATGTGTGTGGGTGTTTACAAAATTGACCAATTATTTTCAATTACCTATCAAGGTGAGAGAAGCTAACGTACGTAAAACCTCAACATATTGAGCACCAAGAACCTAAGTAGAAGGACTTGAATTTTGGGATGTTTAGGGATCAAAAAAAAATTGAGGTGGAGAAGGTGGGTAGAGAGGGATCATGTGGCTATATAATTATTTGTGATTCCATCATGGAGAAATGAAGAATTTAAGAAACCAAAATGTTATAGGAGAGAGAGAGAGATGAAAAAATTTCTACATTTAAGAATTATAAACAGGTTTTTGGATGGATACTTCAATGGATCGGTAATGTTTTTGTTGTTCTTCTTCTTTTTTTTCCTTTTTTTTTTTTTTTTTTTGGCTACTGCACATTAATGGGCACTTTTTTGAAATTTATATAGACTACAACCAAAAAAATGGTATCAAAAAAAAAAAAAACCAAAAAAATGATGTCCTTTTGATTGAAGGAAATTAAGAGATATATGCCATAACGACGTCTTTTTTATTAGAGCAATTTGAGAAAATAATACTCCACATGTCACAAACTTACAGCTCATGTTATTTAAGGAATGTCAAAGGATTTAGGAACAATCCAAAGAGATTATAGTGCATTTAAGGTATAATTTTAAAGACCCATTTATTTAAAGGAGGGTTAGAATACACAATCAGTTTTTTTTTTTTTTTCTCAAAAAAAATTTTTTTTTGAGAAGAAAATACACAGTCAGTTTTAATTAATGTTAAATACCCCATATTTGTAATTTGTAACATATAGAATGGTGGGAAAGATGTAACTTGTGTTTACCCAAAAAAAAAAAGTTGTAATTTGTAATAGATGCTCCATTTATTCTATAGTTAAATATAAATTAACTTTTTTTTGGTAGGATGGAGCCTAGCTAATTGGTAGAAAATTAGTGGAATTAATATTTTACATTTAAGATAATGTGTGTGTGTATATATATATAATCTATTTTTTATAGAATATATATACATACACACACTCTCTCTATTGATATCACGTTTAAAATAATCCATTTAATGTAATGGACAACATCTTTTTATGTTACGACTAGTCACTAACCCGTGCGATACTCGAAACAGTTAGCAAATGTTAAATAAATATATATATTCACTTTTTCAATGCTACAATTAGTTAAAACAGAATGATAATCACATCAATATTGGATAAAAGGAGGTAAAGAGATAATTAGAAATAAAGACAAAGTTAGTTATTCAAAAATAAATCTATATATATAATAATAGGTAAAGCAGAGAGAAAATCTAATTAAATTTCAAATTGGAATTCAATTAGTGTCTAATTTTATACCACGTGTCTCATCTAATCTAAATTTTAGAATTTTGTGCCAAGTAAGTTAATTTAGATAAAAATTAAATTTCAATTAGAGTTTAATTTTGTGCCACGTTTCCCATCTAATTTAAATTTTTAAATTTTTGTGCCAAATTAGTTAATTTAATGTAGAAAACAAGAAGTTCAATATAATAAACCATAAAAAACATAATCATATAAATAAAATAATTCAAATTTATAAGTCATATATATATTAATAGCTAAAGCAAAGAGAAAATTTAATTAAATTCTAAATTGGAGTCTAATTTTGTATCACGTGTCACTTAATTTTAAAATTTTTGTGTCAAGTGAATTATTAGGTGCAAAAATCAAAAGGTCTAAATTCAATTAAATTTTAGATTGAATTTAATTGGAGTTCAATTTTGCATCATGTATCTCATTTAATTTGTTAATTTTTGTGCAAATGAATTATTGGGGGCAAAAACCGAAGAATCTAGATCCAATTAAATTTCAAATCATATATATATATATATATATATATATTATATGTAATTGTAATTGTTTTTAAATAGACCCGTGCATATGCACGGAATTACACACTAGTCTATATATATAATAATAGGTAAAGCAGAGAGAAAATCTAATTACTTTCAAATTGAAATTCAATTAGTGTCTAATTTTATGCCACGTGTCTCATCTAATCTAAATTTTAGAATTTTGTGCCAAGTGAGTTAATTTAAGTAAAAACTGAATTTCAATTAGAATTTAATTTTGCATCACGTTTCCCATCTAATCTAAATTTTTAAATTTTTGTGCCAAATTAATAAATTTAATGTAGAAAACTAGGAGTTCAATATAATAAACCATAAAAAACATAATCATATAACTAAAATAATTCAAATTTACAAGTTATATATATATATATATTAATAGTTAAAGCGGAGAGAAAATTTAATTAAATTCTAAATTGGAGTCTAATTTTGTGTCACGTGTCGTTTAATTTTTAAATTTTGGTGTCCAGTGAATTATGAGGTGCAAAAATCAAAAGGTCTAAATTTAATTAGATTTTAGATTGAATTTTAATTGGAGTTCAATTTTGCGTCATTTATCTCATCTAATTTATTAATTTTTATGGCAAGTGAATTATTGGGAGCAAAAACAGAAGAGTTTAGATCCAATTAAATTTCAAATCATATATATATATATATATATATATTATATTTAATTGTGATTGTTTTTAAATGGACCCGTGCATATGCACGGGATTACACACTAGTTATAAATAATAGCAAAAAGAAATACAATGAAATTAAAGAATTCAAATAGTACAAAAACCAATTGAACAAAGAGAGAGAGGACCTGTTAAACAAAATCGGATATCTATGGGCTGAAACTTTACTTGGGAATGCATAATCCAATCTATTCCAAACATATTGTGATAGAAATTTCAACTAAAATTTTTATCAAATATGAAACACATGAACAACCCAATTTCAGGGGCAAAGCTTGGTCCAAAAATCAGCTAAGTACATACAATTCAAAAGAAAAGAAAATTAACCCTAAAATTCAAAAGAAAAAAAAAATTCAAAAGAAATCAATACATATATTAATTAACCCTTAAATTATGGTAACATTAAATAACGTCAACAATTATTTGTTGGGATTTTGTTTTCAACTGTAATTCGCGATAGTAGCATGAGAGTAGTAGTCTTTCGCGGCTGAAGGGATTTTAATAGAGTTTTATAAAAATAAAACTAAAAAGAAAAAAATCAATTAATGATGTGGAAAAAATAAGAACAAAAGGGATCGTGAAAAATTGTATCGGGTCGGTTTTTTCTTTGATAACAATGTGTTATATATAGAGGTAGTCGTAGCCTGAAAGTAGGCTACGTATTTGCCTAGAAGTAGACTTCCAAGTATACTATACTACGGATTGTGAGGGAGGTTAGGAATATAACGTAGTGGACTTCTAAAGTATATATGAACAAAGCAACAATGGTTTGGACTTCAAAAAAAAAAAAAAAATATATATATATATATATATGCGCAATATATATAAGCTTTACATTTAGATAAATTATAATAAATAAACCAATTGTGTATATACTTTAATATATGTAAACTTTTTTTTTGAAAATATATATATATATATATATATGTAAACTTAATATATTGGATATGATGTGAAACATTTAAACTATTCATTTTAAAAAAAAAGTGAAACATGTAAGCTTCAATGATCAGCTTTTGAACATAATATCATATATTAAACCTTTTGAATTTTGCATTCACATGTCTTTTTTAGGGTGAGTAAAATTGTTAGCAAAAAGTATTTAAATTTTTTAGAAATTAATCAACCTTTTTTAGTATTTAGGACTGTGTTCAAAAAATTTAGGGAAGTAAAACTCTTACTTCTTTTTTTTCTTTTCTTTTGTTTCCAAAACTACAAATAATCTACTATGCATAATCCACAATTTCTCAAAAAAAAAAAAAAATAAATTGTGTAAATGGTAGGTCAATTTGAAAGTGATAAATTGCTCTAATAAAAAGTTAATACATTAAGAAGTTGTGAAAATTTGTGCGTTTATATAACCTTTTAAGATGGAGGGAAAAAAAATGTTTTCCACCAAAAATATATGATGGCCTATAGACTGCATTAAATTGCTCCAATTTTGGATTATTGGAAGATTTCAGGGGTAAGCTCGGTAATTTGCACTTTGTTTAATAGGGAAGCTGAACTAGCTTTTTACCGGGAAAACGAAACGAATTATAACTGAAAAAACTGTTGGTTTCCTATTTGACCAAAACACCCTTCGCTATATTTCATTATATTCCACTGCTATTTTTTCCATAACACCATGGGTAGATTTTAACCTCCAGTTCAAGAACCCAAGAATCATAGTTGGCCTTAGATTTTAGTTCCACAATCACTCCCAGTTTTCACATAGGTTTCATTTGCTTTCATCAAAGAATTTCCATGGTAGCAGAGATCACAAAGCCAGCTTTTTCATGGCCACAGCAAGAAACATGAAGAGCTCCTTCATAACTGAGAACCCATCACCATTCTTTCACTACTTGCTTTCACTTTCTCCATTGGCTTCCCTTGTCAACTCCCCAAAGAAAAGTCCAAGAAACCTCAAGCTTTGTACGCCCCAAAACCTCTCACTCTTCTTTCTTTCTCTCATACTTTCCTTCACTTTCTTGGGTTTTTCCATCCTCAGCTTCTTGCTTGTTTCCCAAGCTTCCTCCTCTTCATGTCATCTCAGCTCTCCCTCGTCACCATTTTCATCTCCTTCTCTCAAGTCTTCTGAGTACTCTCCGATTAACTTAGTCTCTCTTTTATCAACAACTTCGGATGATGAGGATGAGCCAAAACTGTCAAACAGTGTGATGGTGCCGTTACCAGCTCATGGGGTTATTAGGAATAATGTTTCTGAGGAGGAGAGAGAGTTCTGGGAGCAACCAGATGGGCTGGGGTATAAGCCATGCTTGGATTTTAGTATTGGGTATAGGAAAGCGTCTCTGAAGATTTCAAAGGAGAAGAGGAGGTTCTTGGTGGTGGTGGCCTCAGGGGGACTAAACCAGCAGAGAAATCAGATTGTTGATGCTGTTGTTATTGCAAGAATTCTTGGGGCTGCATTGGTTGTGCCAGTCTTGCAGGTTAATCTGATATGGGGCGATGAAAGGTAAAAGAGAAAGATGTAACTAAATTTGATGTGTTTAGTACTTCCTTTGAATGTATATATTTCCTGCACTCATTTATTGTGACATATGAACAGTAACATTAGTAGATTAAATTATTGGTCAACTCTTAATGTCTAGAGGAATTCATGGTTCATAGATTTTTTTCCTAATGAAATCCTTCATTATCTCATCAAAGCAGCAAAAGTTTTTATGTTTCTAGCTTCTATCACACATTTGACCAGTTCAGCATGATGTCTATACAATTTTTACATTTGATTATTAGAATTGTCCTGTATTGAAGGATAATATGTATGGAAATCAATTTGTCAATTTGTTTTTGTAATAACTGCAGTGAGTTTTCGGATATATTTGATGTAAAACATTTTAAGAGGACTTTACAAGCTGATGTACGCGTTGTATCATCTCTTCCTTCCACACATTTGATGTCAAGGCAGAGCATTGAAAACAAGATTCCTTATGATGTTTCTCCGCTCTGGATTCGAAACAGATTCTTTAGACAAGTAAGAAATTCTTTGTTGATGGAAATTCCATCTGCTGCATTTTATCATGATTTAGCTGCTAAGGTGAGGTTAGGACTGGAAAGCAATTTTAAAAAATTACATATAGTTTACACTTATAACTTCTTAACATTGTATTAATTCAAAGAAATTTCACCAACGAAGTGTTAGTAGGTAGAATGCGAATTCAGAATTGAAGATGCAGTGATGCACTCATTATAATTTTTCTTTTTTCATAAAGAAAAATCTATTAGATATATGTGCATGCATGTGTGCCAGTTGTTCTAGTGGCTCTAAAAGTCATTCATATTTGAGTTTCCCTTGAAATACATTTGATGGATCATGCAGCTAAATAAAGAAGGTGTTCTGGTGTTGAAAGGTTTAGATTCTAAACTCTCAAAGAATCTTCCATATGATCTGCAGAAGCTTCGATGTAAGGTACATGGAAATCAATCTCCATTAACTTCATATCAAACAATCATCAGTGTAGTTCTATAGCCTAATTATGTCCCATTTCATCTTCATATTGCAGGTAGCCTTTCATGCATTAAGATATGCAGCACCAATTAGGGAGCTTGGAAATCGGCTTGCAAGGAGAATGTGGATTGAAGGCCCTTTCATTGCCCTCCATCTCCGGCTAGAGAGGGATGTGTGGGTCAGAACTGGATGTCTCACTGGTTTGGGCACAGAACATGATGACATCATCACCAAGATTCGGGAGTCTCAACCCGAATACCTGACAGGAAGGTTTAACATGACCTACACTCAACGACGACTTGCTGGACTATGCCCCCTAAATGCATTAGAAATGGCAAGGTAAATCAGAAACTCATAACTGCATATGTATAATCCTTGATAAAGATTTTTAAGACTAACTGGAGAGAATTTTAAATGTGCTGTTATTGCAGGCTCCTAAAGGCTCTAGGAGCACCCGGTAGTGCACGGGTATATGTTGCAGGGGGAGAGCCATTTGGGAGAAACAAGGCTTTGCAGCCACTTGTGGCAGAATTTCCAAATGTTGTGACAAAGGAAAAGTTGGCACAAAATGGAGAACTTTCACAGTACATTAACAAGTCCTCAGCTCTGGCTGCCATTGACTACATTGTCTCCCTGAGCAGTGATGTCTTTGTACCTTCCCATGGTGGAAATATGGGACAAGCAATGCAAGTAAGTGACCAAGACTTCTAATACTAGCTACTTCCATGAAGAAGTCCTATTAGTATCAGCTCATGGAAACCCTGGTAAAATAGTAGTTTCCAATTTATACTTTAGCCCCTTATTGCAGAAAACAAAAAGATAGTACAATCTAGTTTGATGGAACGATAATTGCTAAAGACAGTACAATATAGTTTGATAGAACTGATAATTGCTAAATGCAAAGTTTCCATTTTATATTGTTGTTATGTAACTTCATCCCACAAATCATCAATCTGGATAGGCATCTGGATTGCCATCTGATTAGTGGTAACTAGAAATCTGACATGATATCAAAAAAATATTTATGTCTGTGGTGCAACTGCTAAATCTGTGTTAGTTTATCTCATTCTTTCTGCATTGCATTTTTGACTTAACAGGGTCATCGTGCCTATGTCGGGCATAGGAAATATATAAAGCCAAACAAGCGATCCATGCTTTCTTTTTTCGATGATACCTCCATTTCTGATGCAGAATTCAGAAGCATCATGAGGAAACTGCACAGCAAATCTCAGGGGCAGCCTGAGATGAGAGCTAACAGGAGGGATAGAGATGTGATTGCGTATCCCATACCTGAGTGCATGTGCAAACACAAAACAGGCATATTTTGAAGCATCTTAATGAGTAAATTTGTTCCCTTTCTTTTGGGAATCTCAATGAGTAAGCTCATTTGTAAATCATTTCATATAAATTTGTAAGATTTTTGTTCATCCATCAAATCACTACTAGCATTATGTTCAGTACAATATTGTTTGGACTAATGCTGAAAGCCCAGGAAACAGCCGCAGCGCCACATTAACCTTTTTCACTTATATCGTGTCAAGGTTGGTATTTCTTCTTTGCATTATACAAGCATAGATGCAACTTCCATGGATGCTATGTGCTATGATGAGGCTGCCCAAAGATCTTTTGAAGAATGAGAAAGCCATTATCTCTGATTTTTTGCAAAATAAAATGATTGTCATTTTTGTTTTTTGAAAACCTCGTACATTCTGCAAGGCTGGAGCAAATGATTTCTTTAAGAAAATGGATCTCTGTCACACATAAAACCAGTGTACTCCAAGATTAAAACATAAACCATATCTAAAAAATTAACTGTTAACTGAAAGAGAGGATACATATCCTCAATACTTATTCTTGAAACACCAAGCAATGAACCATGCAAAACATAACAATCAAACTCATCAAGGAAAGGAAATAGCTAAAAGTTAGATGACTAAGAAGTAAGATCACAATTGAGTCCTTCCTACTGTCATTCATTCCTTCCAACTTTGGCTCATTGATTGTTGTCCAATGTTTAACTCAATCTCCAAAAGTTTGGAAACAAAGGTTGGCATAGTTTTCAAAATCATCACTATATTGTATATGCAAAATGATGTAACAATTCAAACTCAATTTATTATTAAGCAAGATTAGTATTTATATAAATTTCAAATTTGTAAAAAACAAAAATTGCATACACAATAAGAAGCTGTCATACTCATCTTCAAGAGCTTTTGGTAAGTCAAAGTGGAATAATGTCACAAAAGGGATTAAGCCTTCACAAGATTAAAACATTAAATAAGTATAAATTGAGAGCAATGGCCTTCAAGATGTAGTATTAGAATAAGTGGTCATTCAAAGTACATTTTAAATTGCGTTCTTACCATTATGGAGTAGTTCATTGATCAACTTTTGTAGAAATCAATGCCTCAGAGTCCCCTCTGCAAGTTTTTTGATGAAGAATATAATGATTGGTAAAGATGATTTACAGATATTTTGCCTTTTGGCTAATTATCATTATAATTTGACAGGTTCTTTGTTTTGTTTTCCTTTGTATGTTTTCTCCCCTTATTAAAGACAACAATGCTACAGACTGCAGACAAAGTACATTCTACCAAATAAAAAAATTAAAATAAAAAAGACAACAAAGAAGACAGTATGGAAAGAGAAATTCAACTTCCTTGTTCCACTTTTCTGAGGTTGGACAGGTTTTAATCCTTTTATTATGCAGCAAATTGATCGTATGAGGTTGGATCATACCTTAGGCTCAAATCTTAAGCAAAGGTATTTCAGATTAGTTCAGTGTTGACTATGATTACCAGCAAACAGGACAGGTTTTAACATTCTTACCATGTTTCTAGTGATAGATGTCCAAAACCTCAGAAGCTAATTAGCGAGAACTGATATATATATATATATATTTTTTTTTCCGAAGGCAAATACCAACGGAGACGCAAGTCAACAGCAAATTTTCCTCCCACATGACATTCACACAAATTAACAAAACATTAAATGAATGCTTGTCTCAAAATTGTACTATAAATTTTATACTATGAAGTTCAAACAAAGACATAAGTGAAAAAGTGAAACTACCACAACCATGCTACTCACCTATGTTGACAAACAAGACATTGGCTCATTACTTACTCTTGGGACTTGTCATGGAGGTTAGATTCCAGTTCAAGGTAAAACAGATGGGAGTACCAATAAACTCTTCATTAATGTGATAAATAAAAAAATAAAAAAAGAAAAAAAGAAGAAGAAGAAGATAAGAACTCATTCATGCAATCTGAAGTGCTTGTTACACAATATTAGCCCTTCTAGAAAATAGTAAATCTATAAAGACGAAAATCACATTAACTGATCACTTTTTTCTTCCAACTGCATATATAGTCACCCAAAATATTATAGGTTATGCAGTTCAAGTGCATTCCAGTAGGTTCTACAAATGAAGTAAAAATAGTTCAACTAAAGAACTAAAAATCCTAATAAGCTTAGTTTGCTTGAAATAAGCAAAACAATGACTGCGTAAGTGACAAAAACTTTATTTCTAGCAAGACAAAATTAAAAGAACAGAAATAATCAAAAACAAATTATCAACTTTGATGATATTCACCATTTTCATACCTTACCACTTGCAAAAATTCCAACAAGGTCTGCTAAAATAAAATTACAAATGATCTCAGAAGGCACAAAGCATCATTTGTTTTGGTTTCTTCACAAAACTCAATCTAATGTACTAAAGTCTTCTCTTCTTCCTCACCATCCTCTCCAGCAACTTCTCCCTCTTCTTCTCACTACTCTTCATAACCTTTGCCTTCTTCTTTGGGTCCACCATATAAACTTTGTTGCATTTGAGACTGTAATAGTCTCTCTCCATTTTCATTAAAAAAATGAAACCATGTTGGCAGGCCTTGTAATATTTGTGATAATTTTTATTGGAAATGACAGACTTGGAATGAGAAATTATAACAACGCTTGAGACTTTTAGAGTTAGCTAGTTTTGTAACTTTGGTATGAATATAAATGATGAGAAACTTAAAACATCAGTGGATGAGGAGTGAAAATTAATTATTTCTGCATAAGATTGGCTTATATTTAGCTTTCCCTGCTTCAGCTGTATCATCATCTTCTCTTTTGCTGCATGATCAGATTATTTATCTTCAACTAGGATCTTTTCAGTTATTGCAAACAAAAATTGGCAAAAAATAGTAGTCATATACAGTGGTTTGCTTCTCATACACCACTTTCATTGTCTTTTATTAAATCCGAATGATTTGCTCATACAATTGCCAATTCAAGTATCGAGCCTGCCAAAGAAATACATCTAGCGGACCATGACCACAGTGTCAACCAACCATGGACTTCTAGTGGGAATGAATGAGTCCATCAAATGAAAATCAATTGGCACACATGGAAACAATATAAAAAGAAAAATTAACAAAAAGGAGCACACAAATTTCATTCTCTATAGGCTACTGCATTAAAATAATTAAATACTAATGAAGTGACTGTCTTTGCTGCTGAAGCCTTTTCTTTTCCCAATGCAAAATGAATCCATCACAAATACCAACAGTAATTTGCGCCTTTTAACTGCATTTCTATTCATTCATTCTCCAACCTAAAATTTTTCTTTATGTCAAAATCCTAACATCCTTTCATTTGTATTGAGCTTACTTACCAAAAATCTTGCTTTTTACAAAGTAAGGAAAGAAAAACAAAGAAGCCGTTGGTAGAAGCTCAGTAAGGTTGTTTCCTAGATTGCAAAAACTATATTACAAGTTAGTTGTCGGAACTGCAACTCTAGGCCTATCATGTGATTCACGTTACTTTTTGACAGTAAGTACTTCAAACATGGACAGAATATCAGTATTAAGCTAACGCCGATCGATCCCTGTATTGAGCTTGTGCAAAGAGCGAGCAGCAACTATATGTTTCAGATGTAGAGCAGACAAGAGCCTAGGCCAATTCGCACCAGGTGAACTGTCAACTTGAAACTCAAGAAGCTTTTGCTGTTTCCTGTAATAATCTTCCAGTGCCTTGCTCTAGGGAGACAAAAACAATACTTTCATCAGAACTCATCCGAAGAAGGCTTGCAGTCAGAGACATGGAAATCAACAAGGTAACAGTTGCAATTGGAGGAATAAGAGCATAACAAGGAGTTCAAACTAAAAGACTGTCAAGAAGAATAAAAACCAGACAGGAAGTGTTGATATATCAATATCACATTTGAGACATGACATTGCACAACCTAAGTCAATAGACTTTCTGGAAGGAAATTAGCCATTTCAAAACATGCAAATTCGAGGATGGGTTTTTACAATTCGGACATAAAACAAACTCAAGATGGGTGATATACTCAAATTGTACATCCCCAATATTTATTTCTTTTCTTTCTTTGTGGATAACTAAGAGGTCACCTACAATAGTGCCATCATACTAGGAAAGAAAATAACAGCAGTTCCAAATTTGTTAGAGAAAACTGGAACTTTGATTTGTCTCACTGCCTAATGTAGAGATAGGTTTTTGGTTTTTCATCCCATTTCATATTCTACTACGGGATGTGCAAATTTGTGACTGGACCAAAAATAGCAGGAACCATCCCAAGTAATACAGATAAAAACAAGATAATGCCAAGCTGGATATTCGCGATTAAGTACTACAGATCAAGAAGAATCTACCAATATAAGGAAGCACCAAAATATGAGAATTGAATACTACCTGCTTTGCATACTGTTCGATTCTTTCCCTCGAGGTACCCTCTGCATCACAATTAAGGATTTTGGTTGAGTAATATGCAAGGACATATCAGAAACTTGTTTCTCTCTTGAAATTCAATTTGGGGAGGGAAAAGGGGGATACTACCTCCATGGTGCTTCATGAAGCTATCCTCCATGGATTTGAAATTCACAACCATTTCAATGTTGCCAAGTTGGTCAAGGATCTCCTGTGACAAAAATTAAGAGTTCATGGCAGCATTAGTGTCAAGTTGTGTTATCATCAATTGGGTTATTTCTTATGAGGTGCAAAGATGCCCTATGGAACACAATATCTCGACCAGCACTAACAAATATATAATTACATAAAGTCTGTAAATAAATCCATAATTACACCCCTTTCATGTTGAACAATAGCAATTTTTCAGGGAACCTAAAAACATTTAACTAATCTAACAAAGTCAGGTACATTCAATGAATGACATCTGCATGAAGTCCATCAAAAGAAGGTAAGTTTCTCTGATAAAAGACTTACAGCCTGGATTCTTGAACGAGGAATTCCATCGAGTATAAACCCACTTTCACCTTGGGAATACCCATCTTCCAACCTCTTTGACAACAGCCGAAATAGTATACCCTCTGGAACAATTGCCCCGCGATTGACAGCATTTGCAATCTATTTTCAGAAGATGAAAAAAAACAAAGAAAAACATAAAGTGAGTGTGCTATTGCATCAGTTCAAAATCCAAAAAAGGTTAATTCCACTTCCAAAAAAAAAAATTCTTTTTCTGGAAAAAATTTCCAAATGCATCTGTGAGTTCATTATAGCTTAAATTTAATAATAATAAAAATAAGCACAGTAGTTCCCATTATACTACATTCATGGAAGGTATGAAATCCTCAAAAAATTTGCAATTATATAATAATGGATAATGCAAACATGGAATAATTTCTTTAGAATAGTCACAAATTAGAGAAACTAATTTTTCCAACTTGGTTCACTTATTCATTGCATCTTAAATTGCACAATGCATCTTTACATAAACAATTGTAAGTAATTTCACAGCTCGCAATTTGCATAACTAAACTTTTGGATAATTAATTTGGCATAATAAACTAAAATAATTAGAACTGTATTATCTAGGAGCCAATTTGCAATCATTTCTTTAAAGCACCTTTAACAGCAATAACAAAATTAGGATAATAATAATAATAATAAATAATAATGTGACAAGTCATGATAATTTGCATAAAATTATTCGTAAATCCCAAAGATTATATTCAACAACAATATTAATAAAATTAGTATTAATATAAATATATAATCCCAAAGATTTTTTTTTTAATTTTTATGTAATTCCCCAAAAGAAATTATTCAAGAACACAAAAAAAATACGTTAAAATAAAACAAGAAAAGGGTATTTATGCAATTGAACAATACATGTTTTATCATTCTGATTCAGCTCGCCAATGATATTATTTACCGTGACTTTCAAATATACATTTAAATGACCAAAATACCCTCAGTCCCAAATCTAATTTACAGCTTCAAACAAAGAAACAGAGAAAGAAAGCAAAAGAAATGTGAACTGAGAGGAGAGTGGACCTGTTTGTAGAGAGAAGAGCGAGGGTTGAGGTCCTGACGGACGAGGGTAGAAATGGAAATGTGAGGGACTTCAAGAAGCTTCGAGATCCTTCGAGCGAACGCGTGCCTTTTGGCGCTCGGGTTCCCTATGAAAGACCACTGGACCGGGTTGGTTGGAACAAAGGCCTCCGATTCCGACATTGGAATTGGACCGTAACGACGCGGCAGCTTGTAGTTGTAGTAGTAGTAGTAGTAGTAGTAGTAGTCATCGTCGGGTTGTGGCTGAGCTGCTGTGGCAGAGTTGGAGTAGAATCGGCTCACAAAGAAGTCAGTGAGTCGGCTGAGTAGCGGCGGCACCGCCGCTGCCGTTATTGCCGTGGCTTTGGTGGCGCTGCTGCGGCGTAGTTCGATCATGGCGCGAAAGTGAGAGAGAGAGAGAGAGAGAGAGAATTTGAGAAATAACGAAAAAGTGGAAATGAGTGATAAGTGTGAAAATGACCTTACTAATTTGGAATTTTTACATAAAATGCCATCGTTTCTTGGTTCTTGCGCGCCATTTCTTGTTGGAATTTTTTTTTTTTTTAAATGGAAAAGGTTAGAAATAAAATATATTTGTTTTTTTTTTTATGGGAATAAAATATATTTGGAGAGCCTTCTTGTTCTTATCTTATATTATTCATTAATCTTTTTCTCTCTTTTTTTGGTGAATATTATTCAATATTCATGAACTATAAATAAATGTTACTTTATTATAAAAAAATTAAATGAAATACGAAGTGATTTCTTTTGATGACTATAAAACTTTTAAAAACGTACAAAAGAATTATTATTATTATTATTTCATTTGAGGGTAAATTATATTTCTTTTTTTTTTTTTGAGAAAAAAGGGTAAATTATATTTCAATCTTGTATTTTATTGATGATTTTTTAAACTAAGTGTACATATGGCTTCAAATTAAAAAGTCAGCTTATTTTACTATTTAATTTATTTTTTCTACTATTTATGGGTCTTACTGCACTTTTTGGTATTATTTATGAATTTTACTGTACTATTCAACTAACTTTTACCTTTATCTACAATACTTCCAGCAAAAAAATTTCAATTTCAACAAAATAAGCAAATCTCAAGTAAACCCTAAATTAATGTATTTTTATAAATTTTAAATCAAATTAATTTTATAGAGAAGTTATTGATGCACTGAAAGCTTAGCAAAAATGGGAGCTATTCGGAGTAGTATTGATTTCCTCTTTTTGTATGGAAAATTTGTTAGCTTTTAGTTGAGCATTCTTGTAATAGAATGGTTGTTTCTAATTAATATTATTAGCTTGATTAACCAGAATAAATAAAAGGAATACTTAAACACAAAACGACATTATGTGCTGGCATTGTTTTCATACATCCCTCCTTTCCTTGTTTGTTTCAAGTTCAAATCTTTCATTTGCTTGCTACTTGGAAGTAATACATGTGCTTATTATATATGAACATTATTTTCCTCTAAACCACCCGATATTGCTTTATTACATATTTTCCAATATCAACTTAAGTACAACAAATTTATGGTTTAATTGATATATATTTTTGAGTATATAATTTCACTTAAATATTTTCCAATATCAACTTAAGTACAACAAGTTTATGGTTTAATTGAAATATATTTTTAAGTATATAATTTCATTATGGTTTAATTGAAATATATTTTTAAGTACATTATATAATTTCATTTGAAACTTTTATGTTCAATTTGAAATCGCCTTTAAACTACCCAGAATGTGACCCATCACACTTAGGGGGCGTTTGGTTCGCCATGATGTTACATTGCATTATAATATTACAATATTGTAATCTTATATTAATATAATCTCAATACAAGAATACAACATTACATTGTTTAGGAAAGTGACGAGATTAAGATAATGTGATATATTTTGTAATTTTAGATTATGGTAATATTAGAAAAAATAAAGCAAAAATCTTAATTTCACATCTTCATAATGTTTATCACATCAAGGATACGTCACAGTGAACCAAACGCCCCTTAAGGCCCATAGTGAAATACTAATCATGAATTTCGGACATATTTCACAAAAAAAGTGGGAAGAGCTTGTGAATTGAGAAAGAACCACACTCATGGTAGCTCCATTATTACCCTACTCTCAATTGAGACGTAACTAGTGTGCAAAGAACTGGAGAAATTTTGGACTTGGGTTGTATCTATTCATCGTCAATACAAGTATCCATGCGATACCCCACTTCACTTTTCTAACATTCAAAATAAATTCAACTGTTCAATATCAGAAACCTAAACCTAGGCCTTTGGTTGGCCCCTTATCAATCATCAACACTAGTGGGGTTTGTGAATCAATCAAGTGTATAGTAATCCATTCAAGAGACTCTGTAGTTCTAGGAATTCCAATCTTTTAAAGCATCACAATAGACCTGCAAAATGTAAAATATGCAAAGCAGACACAGAACAATAGGCAGTAACATCTTAGAAAAAGAAAGAAAGAAAGCATAAACACCAAAGAGAAACATAAATCTTATGCTATAAACTACTTATTGTCATACAATTAGCCCAAAGGCCTCAACTTTAGGGATACACTCATAACCAACAACACTTTGTTTGTTTCGGCATTAATTTTTGAGACTCTAATAGTCTCTCTCCATTTTCATTCAAAAATGACTCCACGTTGGCAGGCCTCATAATATTTGAGATAATTCTTATTGGAAATGACTGACTTGGAATGTGAAATTATAACAACGCTTGAGACTTTTAGAGTTAGCTAGTTTTGTAACTTTGGTATGAATATAAATGATGAGAAACTTAAAACATCAGTGGATGAGTGAAAATGAATTATTTCTGCATATGATTGGCTTATATTTAGCTTTCCCTGCTTCAGTTGTATCATCATCTTCTCTTTTGCTGCACGACCAGCTTATTTATCTTCAACTAGGATCTTTTCAGTTATTGCAAACAAAAATTGGCAAAAATAGTAGTCATATACAGTAGTTTGCTTCTCATACACCATTTTCATTGTCTTTTTTTAAATCTAAATGATTTGCTCATATATAATCTCCAATTCAGGCATCGAGCCTGCCAAAGAAACATGACCACAGTGTCAACCAACCATGGGCTTCTAGTGGGAATGAATGATTCCATCATAATGAAAATCAATTGGCACACATGGAAACAACATAAAATGAAAAAATTAACAAAAAGGAGCATACAAATTTCCATTCTCTATAGGCTACTACATTAAATAATTAGATACTAATGAAGTGACAGTCTTTGCTTCTGCAGCCTTTTCTTTTCCCAATGCAAAATGAATCCATCACAAATCCGAACAGTAATTTGCTCCTTTTAACTGCATTTCTATTCATTCATTCTCCAACCTACAATTTTTCTTATGTCAAAATCCTAACATCTTTTCATTTGTATTGAGCTTACTTACCAAAAATCTTACATTTTACAAAGTAAGGAGAGAAAAAGAAGTCGTTGATAGAAGTAAGGTTGTTTCCTAGATTGCAAAAACTATATTACAAGTTAGTTGTCAGAACTGCAACTCTAGGCCTATCATGTGATTCACATTACTTATTTACAGCAAGTACTTCAAACATGGACAGAATATTAGTATTAAGCTAACACCTTTCGATCCCTGTATTGAGCTTCTGCGAAGAGCGAGCAGCAACTATATGTTTCAGATGTAAAGCAGCCAAAAGCCTTGGCCAATTCGCACCAGGTGAATTGTGAACTTGAAACTCAAGAAGCTTTTGCTGTTTCCTGTAATAATCTTCCAATGCCTTGCTCTGGGGAGAAAAAGACAATACTTTCATCAGAACTCATCCCAAGAAGGCTTGCAGTCAGAGACACGAAAATCAACAAGATAACAATTGCACTAAAAGACTATCAAGAAGAATAAAAACCAGACACAAAGTGTTGATATATCAATATCACATTTGAGACATGATATTGCACAGCCTAAGTCAATTGACTTTCTATAAGGAAATTAGCCATTTCAAAACATGCAAATTCGAGTATGGGTTATTACAATTTGGATATAGAACAAACTTAAGATGTGTGATATACCCAAATTGTACGTCCCCAAAATTTATTTCTTTTCTTTCTCTACGGATAAATAAGAGGTCACTTACCATAGTGCCATCATACTAAGAAAGTTGTAAGAGAAAACTGGAACTTTGATTTGTCTCACTGCCTAATGTAGAGATAGGTTTTCGGTTTTCCATCCCATTTCATATTCTACTACGGGATGTGCAAATTTGTGACTGGACCAAATTAGCAGGAACCATCCCAAGTAATACAGAAAAAAACAAGATAATGCCAAGCTGGATATTCACAATTAAGTATTACAGATCAGGAAGAATCTACCAATATAAGGAAGCACCAAGATATGAGAATTGAAGACTACCTGCTTTGCATACTGTACAATTCTTTCCCTCAAGGTACCCTCTGCATCACAATTAAGGATTTTGGTTGAGTAACATGCAAGGATATATCAGAAACTTGCTTCTCGCTTGAAATTCAATTTGGGGAGAGAAGAGGGGGATACCATTACTTCCTCCATAGTGCTTCATGAAGCTATCCTCAATGGATTTGAAATTCACAACCATATCAATCTTGCAAAGTTGGTCAAGGATCTCCTGTGACAAAAATTAAGAGTTCATGGCTGCATTAGTGTCAAGTTGTATTATCATCAATTCGGTTATTTCTTATGAGGTGCAAACATAATATCTCGACCAGCACTAACACGTCTATAATTACATAAAGTCTGTAAATAAATCCAAAATTACATCCCTTTCATGTTGAACAATAACAAATTTTCTGGGAACCAAAAAGCTTTATCTAATCTAACAAAGTCAGGTACATTCAATGAATGAAATCTGCATGAAGTCCATCAAAAGAAGGCAAGTTTCTCTGATAAAAGACTTTTTTTTTTTTTTTTGAAATAACTCTGATAAAAGACTTACAGCCTGGATTCTTGAACGAGGAATTCCATCCAGTATAAACCCACTTTCACCTTGGGAATACCCATCTTCCAACCTCTTTGACAACAGCCGAAATAATATATCCTCCGGTACTATGGGCCCGCCATTGACAGCATTTGCAATCTATTTTCAGAAGATGAAAAATGGAAAATACATAAAGATAAACATAAAGTGAGTATGCTATTGCATCAGTTCTAATAAAGGCTGATTCCACTTCAATTTTTTTTTTTTTTTTTTTTTGGGAAAATTTTCCAAATGCATCTGTAGGTTTATCAAAGCTTTAATTTAATAAGAAATAAGCACAGTAGTTCCCATTATACTACATCCATTGAAGGTATGAAATCCTCAAAAAAAAAATTACAAATATATAATAACAATAATGGATAATACTAACATGGCAAAATTACTTTGGAATAGTCATAAATTACTTTGTTTATACATTGTTAAAAGGACGGGAAAAAAAAAACTAATTTTTCCAACTTGGGACACTTATTCATTGCCTCTTTAATTGCACCATGCATCTTTACGTAAACAATTGTAAGTAATTTCACAACGGATAACTTGTAATTTGGCATAACTAGACTTTTGGATAATTAAACTAAACTAATCAACCCTATTTTATAATTAGAACTGTATTATCTAGGAGCCAACTTGCAATCATTTCTTTAAAGCACCTATAATTTGGCATAATTAAACTAAACTAATCAACCCTATTTTATAATTAGAACTGTGTTATCTAGAAGCCAACCTGCAATCATTTCTTTAAAGCACCTTTAACAACAAAAACAAAATTAATAAAATAACAATGTGACAAGCCATGATATTTTGCACAAAATTATTCATAAATATATCCCCACTTTCCAAAGATTTTATACAATACAACAACAATATATATATATATATATATATATATTAAAAGCGAAATCCAGTTAGATTTCAATCGAATTCTCAATTTTATCTCACGTGTCCCATCTAATTTTTAATTTTTATACCAAGTGAATTATTGATTATAAAAATCAAAAAGTCCAAATCTAATTAAATTTCAAATTGGAGTCCAGTTTTGTGCCACATATCCATCTAATTCTTTTAATTTTTATAGCAAGTGAATTATTTAGTGTAAAAAATAATCTAAATCCAATTAAATTCTATATTTTATATAGAATTTGACCTTTTGTGTAATTATTCGAGAACACAAAAATACTTTTAAAAAAACAAGAAATGGGTATTTGTGTAATTTAGCAAGGCAGATGTTTTATCATCCTGATTCAGCCCGCCAATGGTATTCTTACCGTGACTTTCTAATACAATTTAAATGACCAAACTACCCTCAGTCCCAAATCTAATTTACAACTACACACCAAGAAACAGAAAAGAGAAAGAAAGAAAGCAAAAGAAACTTGAACTGAGAGGAGACCTGTTTGTAGAGAGAAGAGCGAGGGTTGAGGTCTTGACGGACGAGGGTAGAAATGGAAATGCGAGGGACTTCTAGAAGCTTCGAGATCCTTTGAGCGAACACGTGCCTTTTAGCGCTCGGGTTCCCTATGAAAGACCACTGGACCGGGTTGATTGGATCAAAGGCCTCCGATTCCGACGACATTGGATTTGGACCGTAACGACGCGGCGGCTTGCGGTTGTTGTAGTTGTAGCAGTAGTAGTAGTTGGAGTCGGAGGAGGACGAGGAGGAGGAGTAGTCATCATCGTCGGAGTCGGAGTCGGGTTGTGGCTGAGCTGCTGTGGCGAAGTTGGAGTGGAATCGGTTCACAAAAAAGTCAGTGAGTCGGCAGAGTAGTGGCGCCGCCGTTATTGCGGCGGCTTTGGTGGCGCTGCTGCGGCGTAGTTCGATCATGGCGCGAAAGTGAGAGAGAGAGAGAGAGAGAGAATTTGAGAAATAACGAAAAAGTGGAAATGAGTGCTAGGTGTGGAAATGACCTTACTATTTTGGGATATTTACATAAATTGCCATCGTTTCTTGGTTCGTTAAATGGAAAAGTTAGGAATAAAATATATATTGGTGGAGAGCCTTCTTGTTCTTATCTTATATTATTCTTTATTCATTAATCTTTTTCTTTTTTTTTTTAGGTGAATATTATTCAATATTCATGAACTATAAAGAAATGTTACTTTATTATACAATAAAATATTTAAAATAAATAAATAAATGAAAGAAGAAGTGATTCATTTGATGACTCTAAAAATTTTAAAAACAAAATAATTTTTATTATTATTTTATTTTAGGGTAAATCATATTTCAATCTTGTGTTTTATTGATGAATTTTTAAATGAATTGTATTTCAATCCTTTCTCAAAAAAAAAAAAAAAACTTAAGTACAACATATTTATGGTTTAATTAAAACTAGTCGCTAACCTGTACGATGCACGAAAAAATTACTGAAAATAAAATCTAATGAATGCAAAGTAGTTATGCAAAATACCATTTAAATTAAAAGACAAATATTAGTGAATGTCGTTATCCTTAACTATATGTGTTGTATCTAGAGTTTCATATCTAAGTTACTACAATACTACTTGTAATAACTAAAGCTCACAATATAAGTATATTATATGAGGCCAAAACTTATATTATCCTCAAGCTAGCTCCCCTTAGCCTTACAGAGTCCCTAACAAAATTTCTTTTGTATTGAATTTGATTTCAAAAGACTTATTCAAAATTATTTGAATTAAACCTCACAAATTAGAAGAAAAAAAAATTAAATAACATTACAACATTGTAGCTGATTAATATACAAATAAACTACCAATTTAACATGACAAATTACTATTAATAATTTAGAAAGCAAAAATTAACAAAATTAAAGTTGTTACCCACTTAACCTAAAACTTTTCATATTCTAAAATTGTCAAACACCTATTAACAAATAATTATTGATATAAAATATTATGTATTTACTTCAACACCGCAAGTTGTTCATGCTGTAAAAAATTTGAAGGAATAACACAACAAGCATCTTAAACTTTTTCTTGCTTGGATCGTACAAAACTATATATATATATATATATATATATAGCAATGGAGACAGAACTTGCCATTAAAGAGACAACCAATTACAATAGTGTTGGAGGCAAATTAAAAGATTAAAAAAAAAAAAAAAAACTGAAGAAGCAAGCGCTTTGGCTAGCTTACCAGCTAGTTAATTTATATCAAAAGACATAAAAATCTTACAATCAAATAGAATCCATAAGTAAATAAATACATATGGTACAATTAGATAAATAAAAGGTTTGTCAAGATGATCAAGTTTGGCAATGAAGAAGACGCAACAACTATTGATGAGGGCAATCTCTATCTTAAACTTGAGATAATGATGAAGAAGCAACAACTACTAATTATGCAGATCTAGCATAATCTTATTTTGATTCAACTACAACAAAAATGACGATAATTACTATAAAAAGATTATATAAAAAAACAGTCTTTTATGATATAGCTAAGAGTACAATCAAAATTAATAGAAGGAATTTTAAATCGATTTCAATGATGAAGGAGGGATTCACTTAAATGAGGAGATCAAGAAAAAAAAGAAGTATCATGTTCTATGTATAGTATTGAATTTTAAACTCTATAATTCAATTTGCTAAGGTATTTTAGTAGTTAGCAAATTGAATTTCTGTAGGCACGATACTACTAAAACTCTATCATTCAATTTTCTAACTACTAAAACTCTACCACACAGATTCTACAAAAACTTTATCACACGGATTACACAATATAACCAATAATGTTACCGTCTCAAACATTAAAAAAAGAAAATCAATTTTAAATGTAGAAACAAACAATCATATATCAATACAAATACACAACCTAAATACATATAAACTCATATATGACCCACAACACAAAAGAGGTAGTAACAAAATTAAAAAAGAAAAAAATCAATAAAAAAAGAACAACACTATTAATCTAATCCTTACATTGAACTATTATGCAAGCAGCTACAAGAATAGAGATCAAGACCAACTGGGATTTAGAAATACCTAAACTAAATCATCCAACTTTTCAGCATTAATATAGTGTGAGGAGAGGAAGAGATGGAGTTAGAAAGGCAAAATCTAGCATTAGAAAGTTGAAGGGTTGCTGTTTGAGATTGTAATCGTGGAACACAAAAGGTTGCTATTTAAAATTATAACCATGGAACACAAAGGGTTGCCATCTAAAATTGTAACAGTGGAAGACAAAGGGTTGCCATCTAAAATTGTAGCTGTGGAAGACAAAGGGTTGTGAATTATTTTCTTTTTATTAGTATTTTTAAATTTAAGAAAACTTATTTTAAATTGTAGGACAAATTTAGGAAAAAAAAATGATAATGACATGGCAGCTGATGTGACTCAACCTAAGCGTAACAACATTAAATGCTACACTTCAGTTTTTAGTAATATATAGATTAGAAAGTTGAAGGGTTGCTGTTTGAGATTGTAACTGTGGAACATAAAAAGTTGCTATTTAAAATTGTAACCGTGGAACACAAAAAGTTGCCATCTAAAATTGTAATCGTAGAAGACAAAGGGTTGCCATTTAAAGTTGTAACCGTGGAAGACAAAGGGTTGTGAATTATTTTCTTTTTATTAGTATTTTTAAATTTAAGAAAACTTATTTTAAATTGTAAGACAAATTCAGGAAAAAAAATGATAATGACATGGCAGCTGATGTGGCTCGACCTGAGCATAGTAACATTTTTCAGTTTTTAGTAATATATAGATATATTTTTAAGTATATAATTTCATTTGAAATTTTTATGTTTAATTTGAAATCACCTTTAAACTATGCAAAATGTAAAACATGCAATGCAGAAACAGAACAATTGGCAGCGACACCTTACAAAAAGAAAGAAAGAAAGCATAAACACCAAAGAGAAACATAAATCTAATGCCATAAACTTCTTATTGTCATACAATTAACCCGAAGGCCCAAAGGCCTCCACTTTAGGGATACAAGTGAATAATTCACCAATAAGACAAGAAACAATCAAACACCCAAGTCTCACATGCCCTGCTTGAGCATTGATCGAACCCTCATTGGAAGACCATAAAGCCGAATAAACCCAGCAGCGTCAGCCTGATCATAAATCTGGCTGCTCTCAAAAGATGAAATATCTTGCCTATACAGGCTATAAGGGCTCTTGCGGCTAGCTACAGAAACTGAACCTTTGTATAGTTTGAGTGTAACTGAACCTGTTGTAGTCTCAGTGATTTTTTCCATAAATGCATCCATTGATTCGCGAAGTGGGTCAAACCATCTGCCTGCGTAAACTAGCTCAGCGTACTTGAGTGCAAGTGAATCTTTAAGTTGCATGCTTTCTCGATCAATTGTTAAAGACTCCAACCCCTGTACAGCCTCGAAGAGGATTGTCCCACCCGGAGTTTCATAGACCCCACGGCTCTTCATACCAACTAATCGGTTTTCAACCATGTCAATTCGGCCAATTCCATGCTTCCCACCAATCTCATTGAGTTCGGTAAGTAGAGGTGCAGGCGATAGCACCTTCCCATTAACTGAAACAGGAAGACCCGACTCTATCCCAATTTCAATATATCTACAGGAAATGAAGGCATAGAAAAAAAGGATTAAAAAAAGTGGAATAGAAAATAATAGATAATGATACAGCGGGGTTAAAGTAAAAATTCAATAAGGAAGCTTACTCAGGTTTGTCCGGTGCCTCTTCCGGGTCCACAGTCAACATGTACATATCCTTCTTGGGTTCGTTTGCTGGGTCTTCCAAAATGTCACCCTATAAAGGCATGGAAATGAAACTCATGAGAGAGAGTGAGAGAGAATTAAAAGGTGACCGTGAGAGCAAAAAATAAGCTTATTTCCTACAACAGTTTCTGAGCAACTGACATAAAACAAAGAGCTATACTAAGATTGAAATTTCAGCAGAAATTTGACAAGACAAAACAGGAAATGGAGAGGTGAATGTTACCTCATGGCTAAGGTGCCATAGGTTCTTATCCCTGCTGTATATGGATTTCTTTGTTACTGGTACAGGTACATTATGCTTCTTAGCGTATTCAATAGCATCTTCTCTCCCTGTAATATCCCATTCCCTCCAAGGAGCCACAACATTTAGCTTGGGATTCAGAGCAAAGAATGTGAGCTCAAAGCGAACCTGAATACACAAAATAGCAAGCGAGACTGTGTCAGACAAAAAACACAGAACACAATGGGTCATAAAATTTAGAGCTCAATCATGAGGCATGCCTGATCATTTCCTTTTCCTGTGCACCCATGAGCGACAGCATCAGCTCCTACTTCTTTGGCAATATCCACCATGGCCTGTTTTTTTAAAAATATCATTACAAAGATTTAAAATTTATCAGATGGAAAAAGAAATTTCATGATGCCATTAAAACACAACTGATGACAAGAAGCTCAGAAACGAAATGGCTTCCTTGAACAAAAATAATATCCATTTTTATTTTACTTAAATTACCCAAAAAAGTACCAATAGGGTATCTACACTCAACTCTATCAGAGACAACAAATGGAAATAAAAACAGATGATAGAAAAATCAAGAACACTTCTAAAAGAGCCGCAAACTGTATTATTAATTTCTCTTGAAAAATCTGCATGCTTGCCATATTTAAACCTACTAAACACAACAAACTTCAAAGTAGGAGCTCACTTTTGCAATAACAGGGCGAGCCATTGAGGTTCCCAGCAAATATTTCCTCTCATAAATTGCACCAGCTCTCAAGCAAGGAAAAATAAAATCTCGTACAAATTCCTCCTTCAAGTCCTTCACCACTAACTGAGAAGCCCCACCGGCTTTAGCCTTTGCTTCCAATCCTTCCAATTCCCCAACACCCTATAAATTTGGCATTTCAGATAAGCACACAATTAATACGAATGCAACTGGTCAAGTGGGAATGAAGGATACCATCTAAAACTAATTGTACAGGAAGACTAAATAAGTAAAGGAACTTTGAGCAAGTGGATGTTGCTACTTAACATACCTGACCAACATCAGCAGTGAAGCAAACAACATCACAGCCATAGTTCTCCCTGCAAAGGAAAGGTTTGTTAAAAAATATATCATGGGAAAACAAATAATTCAAATGCATTAACCAGCACCATGAAACATTAAAAACAGAAAGCAAGCAGCATTTAATCCATTCAAGTAAGGTAATAATTCAACAAAGTCTGCAAAGGAGACATGTTAAAGCATGGAGCTAATATTAATCAGGCACAAAAACTGCTGTTTTATCTGCAATTCAAGAAGACACATTCAAGCATGAAATATTAAAAACAGAAAGTAGGCAGCATCTATAGTTCGTCACTACCAGAGTAAACAGCAAAATACTTATAATGAAGTCACCCCAACCACTACCTAACACAGTTAGTCAGTTACTAAAAACTATTGTTTTATCTCCCCCAAACTCACTGGCTATCTCTCCTCATAAAATAAATATTTTAAAACTACCAGTCCCGGATTGCTATCAAAGAGTGATATTGTGGGAGCAGCTTTCCATACTAAAAAGAAATGGACGTTCGTGATAGCATAATATCCTCATGTAACTCTATGATCATCTCAACCTGAAAGTGTTAGTTACATATATATGAAATCTAATGTTGTATATTACAATGCAGGTTGATTGAGTCTGAGGCAAGTGCAAATGAAGAAGAGGATGTTGATGACAAAAACGAAGAAAAAGAAAAATAATGTAGATCTAGAAAGAAGAACCTAATTTGGATGAAAGAAACGTTACATTAAAGAGGAAGTTTTTGTGTTTTGTCCTTTGTTTTCAAATTGTATATTTGAATCAATTTTCTTTTTCTTTTTTTGAGGGAGAAAAGTAAGAACTTTATTAAATACACTACTTAATTCTAGGAAATGAACATTTAATTGTGAGAAAATTATTGTGTAGTCCCAGCCAATAAGAGCATGCCACCAAATCTAAAGTGGCTTACAACATCTTGTCTACCAGCTCAGCATAATAATTGTTGCTCTCCTAACGTCTACTCACACCGTAAGGTCTGTGCACATTTGAAATTTGAAATTAAATTTATTTAAACAAATTTTTGAGGTTTGTTCCTTCACCTCTTCACTTCACCCACAAGTTCAAACGTCCACAAAGAAAAGAAGCTCCATCTCCTAAGTCCTAACCTGTTAAGTTATGATTTTTATCATAACATTAGTATTGGCTTATTCCATGACAAAAAATGTTGTAATTGCTTTAATTTTGTTCCTTGTATTTTGTGGGATTTTATTGTATTGGGTTTAATATTAAGTTGGTGAAGAATCGAGCATGAAATGAAGATCAGTGTATTTTGCAACTAGCTCGCGAGAAGTTCGCAAGAAGAGTTCCCGCGAAAAGGGCACGTGAGAAGCACATGACTAGAAGCTGAAGAGTCATGCTAGACTGTCAATTTCGCGAGTATTTCACGGGTAAGGCCTCCCAGCGAGACTCTGTGCCTGGAGGATTTTTAAGTGTGACTTTCTTATCCTTCCCTCATACTATATATACCCTCATTACCCATAAATTATACAGAGACGATTTTAGAGAGAAAAACCCTAGATAGGTTTTCTACAACACACACACCCATCTTTTAGAGAGAGAGCAACTTATCCTTAGTGAGAAATCATTCCAGCTTCTTCTCATTCCCTCTCCCATTGTCACACCTTGAGAGGAAATTTGTACCCAAACACAACTCACACCTTTTCAGAGTGTAGAGAGTGTTTAGGAGCTTAGCAAGCATTGGGGATTTACCAAAAGAAGCCGATGAGGCTTGGCCGATGCAATCGGGCGTATTACGGGATCCGGAGAGCTAGAGAAGACAAGACTTGGCGAAGTCAGTTGGTAGCAGGAGCTTGAAGGGCTCAAGTACATTGGGTAGACTAGGCTTGGAAGGTCTTTTGTTATTCGTGTACTCCAACTTTATTCTCTAGTGAATCGATTTACCGCTTAGAGGATGGTGGAGAGGTTTTTCGCCGAGTTCTTCGGTTTCCTCTTCGATAACACATCGCGGTGTTATCTTGTGTTTGCATTCTCTATTCCCTTACTCTTGTGCTTTACTTTTATTGTTTGTTATTCATATTTATGCACTAGAGTAGTTATCGGTTTATTGCGCTTCATTTGCTCTTTTTTCGCACTTAAATAAGTTAGAGTAAAAGTAATCTAGCCATAATTTTAATTTGGAAGTCTAAACAACTCTTGTGTTTTTAACACAAATCCGAGCTTTCATAACCCACGAGTTCCTCTATAGTCTATCCCTCTCTCATGAACGGTGGCTCAAGCACTCTATTCCTCTCTCCCTCTCTCATCTCCGTTAACATTGTGGCCGATCACTATGCGGCCACCTTGCTATTGCTGCCTTTGGTTTGGCTTGTTCTCTGATGCCGCTTCAGTTATTATTTAAAACGAAAACCGATCTAGCCCAGGCCGTGTGGTCCAGCTTCTTTTCCGAGGCCTGAGTCTCAACAACAACATCTCGCTGTGTGGTCTAACATGAGACCTTTCCATACTCTTTCTCTATGCGTTTTTCTCTCATCTAATCCATAGCTACAGGCCCCATTGGTGAATGCAATTTTTTTTTTTTTTAATTTGTAGAAATTTCATATATACATTACAAGAAAATCATTATTAATGATTTGAATTGTATATTTTTGTGTTTGAATATACTATTTGGGGTTTAGGTTGCAATGTGATTTTGATTTGCAATTTTTTTTCCTTATTGGGTCTTGCGGTTATTGTTTTGTTTTGATACCACAGTTTAGATAGATCTCATTACCCGTCCCCTTGTCGTACAGACCTTGTCCAACTTTCTGAGACAGACCAATAAACACATACATTGATTGGATTGTAAAATTTTTTGTTTCATTGAGTTAGTGAAGTATTTGCTGGTTTTTAGTGAATCTATTATTGCTTTAGTAGCTTCTTTTTATTTAAAGCATTTCTGTACTTGTGTGATTATTACTGGAATTAGCAAGTTGATATTCCACACAAGTAAAATATCAAAAGGAGTTGTCATGCTAGGATGATCTTAATCAAAAACAAATTTCAGGAATCCTTTGTGGCTTTGTATTCATGTTAATGTGATGCTAAAATAAGTTGATGGAATGTATTATTCTATATTATCTCAATTAAACATTATTTTTCACTTTTCTTTTTGTCATTTCTGTTTGGATTGTGTTTTATGCTATCAATCTTCCTAGAGACTATAGTCTATACTCTCTAATGCTATTGCAACCCACACCCCCCCCCCCCCCCCCCCTTTTTTTTTTGATAATCGCTATTGCAACCCATTTGATGTCATAAGGCCTCCTTGGTTATATAATTTTGTGAAGTGCAACTTATCTTTGTTTTGAGATTTTGATAGCACTCTATGGATGATTTATAGCTGACCAATTATGAGCACTAAATGGTTGGCTTCTATTATGATTTATGATTCAAACAAGTGGTTGTATGCAGCAAAAGGGGTACTCCATTCTAGCTAAGAATGATGATGAGGATAAATAACATCAATTTTGTGGATGGCGCTTGCAGCAAAAGATGCAGATGACTAGCATCGTGAATAAGCATAAAAAGTTATTGTTGGAGTGGCTCCTTTATCCAAGGGAGGTGTTGGATTAATATAAGAGTTCAGCCAATAAATTCCCAATTTTTAGGAAGTTACCAGATTAAGTTATTAAGATTATTATATGTCCAGTTATTTTATTTTATTTTTGTCATTGTAATTATGTTGATAATTAGCTTGTAACATTGTTTTTTAACAATGAGATTTGAATTCTTGTAATTTCAAAATACATATGTAATGTGAATTTGTGTTTTTAAATAACACAATTATTCCCTTGTTCATGACTATGAAACAAGACCATTAACCATAATAAAAAGCTGAGGTAGATTAATTTTAAGCTTCATTGCTACAATGCAATTCTTACCTTTGCTTTCTATACCATTATTAAAAAAAAAAAGCTTTATATACCATTATTGAAAAGAAAAAAAATCACCGAATTCAACAAATCTTCTAAATGTATTTGAAGGTTATCATACTATAATTAAACCATTTCACACCAAGTGTTAATATGCATTTCCACTAAATGCTTTCAAATTCAAAGAAACTAAATTAAGATAGGGCATCTTTCTTTTAGTTCAAAAAACTTATACATTACAAGATCATTAAAGCTTTTCTTTGGAATGTAAGCATATAAAATTAGTACATAACTTTCAATGGGCTCCAAGTCAAAAGGATTGTTTCCACAAATGAAAGAATGCTCGGCAGCAAGGCTTCAATGTAGAAAGTATAATTGTTTCCACAAATGAAAGCATCATCAGACATATTTTTCAGCTATCCATTGAAATTTCCTTCTGGATTTTTGTAGTTTTGAGACCTCTCTCTCCACCTCTGCTCATGATGATAGAATATCAATACTTAATAATGTATGACTATATGTATACATATCACACGATTAATACAAAATAGCATAATTGAAATTTACAGTTATTAATAAACATCACAAGTGAACTCCAAAATGTGTAAGAACTATCAACAACACGTCCAAAAATGAGTCTTGATGATTAAATTAAGCTTTTCTCACGGTAATAAGCAAGTTTCATGAAAGGTTGATACCAAAATTCTTTAAAAATGACATTTTCTTTACATTGGGGAATTTTATCAAACAATTGGAGTACAGAATGAACCAGAGCTGTAAAATCAAATGGCCATGAATTCCAAAATAGCCAGTACAAAAATAATTTATGACACATCATTCCATCAAATACTAACCATAATCATCAAAGAGATCAACATGGGTATCAAAGGAAATCAAAGAAAAGCAAATACAAAAATTAAAAAAAAAAAAAAAAAAAATCTAGAACACCTATAGCAGAAATTTTTATGGGAGAAGAAAACCTGGGAATTTCATCTGACCAACAGAAAGGGAAAGTGCACTCACCCATTCATTGCTTGAATCTTGGAGCAAGCAATATCATCCTTGTTGGAGGACCAACATACCTCTCAGATCTAGAACATTTGGATAATTGGATTTCTCATTAAAGCATTTGCCTATCTACGATGCGGAGGCAAAGGATTGCAGAGCGAGGCAGTGGTGAAGTCTCCATTGCTGCCGAGTGGGAAGTTGAAGTTGGAGAATGGAGACGCCCATTCACATCTGAAATTTGAACTTTCTCTCAAAAAAGGAAAATTTTGAAACCTGATCTCAAAAGTCACAACTGACGGGGTTAAAAGGACGTTAGAGTAGTAGGCTATATTGGGGTGACATGGCAATAAATTTTTGTCATCAGTTTTTTAATGGCCTGTCTTCTTCTTATTGGGCCGGAGTACAAGGTCAGCTTGCTAATCTTGTAGTCTGGACTATCCAATAATTTTCTTTAATGATAATATCATTATGAACGCTGTTTTCGTATTAGTTTGACAGGGATGCAAAATAAATCAAAGGCGTAAACGTACTTTTAGTCTTTATATTTTGACGTTTTTTCGTTTTAGTCCTTACATTTTAATTCTTTGCACTTTTAGTCCCTAAATCAATTAACGCGTTCCATTTTAGTCCTTTCCGTCAGCCCACCAACGGAAATTGCTTAGGTGGCAAACTGATGCTGACGTGGTCCATTAAAAAATAATAAAAAAATTTAATTAGTATTTAAAAAATGCCATGCCAGCTTTTAAAAATAAAAAAAATTTATTAATCAATTTTAATGAAATTAAAAAAGAAAAAACAAAATTAAAAACAATAAAACACATCTATTCAGATCTAATTCATTTTAAACAAGAACACAATCACAAATTTAAATATCACCACAAAAACACAAGACACAAACCTAAAACCAAACACGACAAACAGATACTCAAATTTAAACATTAGCCAAAGATGACAGTAACAAAAAACACAATAACAAACCTATACCAATTAAAAAAAGTAACTAAAATTTTTTCTTTTCTTTTTTCTTTTCATTAATTTCGGAAGAACAAAGGAACATGCTCTTCATGTTCTTTCCAAGGTTGCCCAGAAAATTAATTAGAGCAATTTTACAATGGGATCAATCCGATCTCTTCATGCCTTGACCATCTCCGATCTCCAATCCATGCCGTCGAGCTCCGATCCCCGCCGCCGAGATCCTTTCCACGCTGCGGAGCTCTGATCCACGGCGAGCTCCAATCTCAAAGACCTCGATCATCGATTCACGCCGCGGAGTTTCGATCCCCGCCGCCGAGCTCCTTTCCACGCTGCGGAGCTCCGATCCACGCCGAGCTCCGATCTCAAAGACCTCACTCTTTGCGCCTCGATCATCGATCCATGCCGCGTAGCTCCGATCCTCGCCGCCGAGCTCCTTTCCATGCTGCGAGATCCGATCCACGCCGCTGAGCTCCGATCTCAAAGACCTCGCCACTTCACGCCTCGACCATCTCTGATCCACGCCGCGGAGCTCCGATCCTCGCCGCTGAGCTCCTTTCCACGCTGTGGAGCTCCGATCTAAGCCGCCGAGCTCCCATCAAACACATCAACAGCCAACAAAGATCCAAACTTTATGATTTTCTAAGTAGCCAAACAAAAACCCAAATAGAAAAAAGCAAAAGAAAGAGAGCAAAACCTCCAGAACTCCTCCACGGTAGAGAAGGTGTACATGGGTCTCATGGAGCTACCCCAAGCGGCTTGCTTGTTCTTGGCAGATCGATTATCGAACCAGAAAGTCCAAGAATGCTCAAGAGGGTGAGTCAAGTAGCTGAAGATCTTTTGGACTCCTCTTCTTCAAGAATGCTCAAGAATGCTTATTATTGTGTTTTTTGTGATTGTGATCTTGGGTTAATGTTTAAATTTGAGTCTCTGTTTTTTGTGTTTGGTTTTAGGTTTGTGTTTTATGTTCTTGTGTTCTTGTTTAAAATGAAATAGATCTGAATGGATGTGTTTTGTTGTTTTTAAGTTTTTTTTTTTTTTAATTTCGTTAAAATTAATTAATAATTTTTTTTATTTTTAAAAGCTGACCTAGCATTTTTTAAATGCTAATTAAAATTTTTTATTATTTTTTAATGGACCATGTCAGCATCAGTTTGCCACCTAAGCAATTTCCGTTGGTGGGCTGACGGAAAGGACTAAAATGGAACGCGTTAATTGGTTTGGGGACTAAAAATGCAAAGAATTAAAATGTAGGGACTAAAACGGAAAAACATCAAAATGTAGGGACTAAAAGTGCATTTACGCTTAAATCAAATAATTTTTGACATATCAAAAAAATCCTATTGCCAATTACATGACTTACGAGGATTGAGCATGTCAAGGAAATCCCATTAGCGGTTATCAAAATTTAACGAATTATTTTCCTTAATATTTTAATTAAGGAAATAAATTAGCAGATAAAATTATGGTTCATCAAATAAATCAATATTAAATTTGAAAATCATATGCAAAATAATTTCTAAAAACTAAAAATTGAATGAATCATCATCAAAAACTGCAAATTTTAAAAGATTGTCATAAAAAGAAAAAAAACAAATAATTATTAAACTATTTTTATTATTATAATTAACATAATCACTAAAGTATAATAGTAACTCTCAGTTTTGTATAATATAATATTTATTACAGGTATGTTGTATTATTCTTTCTATGTTATAATAATACAAAAAAACAAAAAAAAAAAAACTTTCGGAGTGCATCAATATCTTTTCGAGAAAATCTAGAATCACAATATATTTTGCCACAACTCTAGCAAATGACCTATAGAAAAGTTCCTTGATCCTCATACCACAAACGGTTTCTTCTACAAGATTCTAATTCTGTAGGGCTGAGCAGAGAGATCAATTATTTGTGGCTTTCTTTAGTTGGTGGGGTTACACAAACGCTTTTCAACCTTAGTAGCAACGAGCAAGGAAGAAAACTCTTTAATCATTTCTTCTTCATTTGTTTTCAACATGCAAGGAAGTAATATGTTTTTTCCATTTCTTTGTTTTTTTGATGAATAGTTTCTTTACTTTTATAATTTCTTTTTAATAAATAGTTGAGCAGTGCAAATGGCTCATACTTCACGGGTATGATATAGATTTTCAATCATACCCATGATATGGGTTCTTATGATATGGGTTCTTATGATATGGGTTCAATCCATATGATATGGGTTCTTAGTATGAAGTTTTTGATGAAAAATGATTTAAAGTAGATGATTTACCTTGTGATAACATTGTATCGTTATAACCAAATACAAGCATTGACGGACTTCTTCTGCATAAATTTTTTGTTGCTGCTTTATTCCACTATTGTCAAATTAAATCAAATTAAATATATAACAAATAGAGAAGATTTGTGCAGTACAAACACTTTTTTGGAGATGCTGTGTGAGGTTGATGTGTGTGATGTGGAGGCATTGGTGTTTAGCAACGGCCAGAATAGCAAGAAGTTACTGTTACCACTCAAGAGTACATGTTATTTTATAATTATACTATGAAAACAATGTACTGAGGGGCTATATACATGAGCACAACTTCAATGTCATATATAGGGGTTGATTTTGTTGATAGAAATGTATAGGGGTTGATTAATATTGCTTTTCTCATATGTTGTGGTAATTAAATCCCAAACTAGTCTTTAACCTATACAATGCATAGGATAGTTGAATGAAAGTTATAAACATTTACTTTTATTGGTACAATCATTTGAAACCAATCAAATTTGATGATTCTAATTCAAAATAATTGTTGAAAATATGTATAAATATATTAGTCAAATAAACAACATTCATTAAATGCCACAATGATATGGTTCAAGCATGTTCCAATAAAAAACCATTTCAAATAATTACAACATATCAATTTCTAGAAAGAAACCTCATCCCCAAGAATAATGAGCTATCCACATCAAACATTGTATTATTTCCTCTTTTTTAAATTATTCACAGAAAAAAAATAATAATAAGTAGACTCCATACTACCTAGAGATCATTACCAATTATCACAATAAAAAATGATATGACTAAAAATAAAGGTGGATAAATACTAACAAAATTATATAAATCACAATAATGAGCTATTATACATTTATTGGGTTTTAATACCACATGATTTAAAAAGAGGTTGAGTTTAAGAGTAAAATGGTGATCCTAGACCAATCAAATATTTTATTAAGCCACTCTACCACTTTCCATGTCTTTAAATTACAAACAAAGTCCATTAAACGCACTCAATTCAAATTCACCAATTCCAAAGAATTTCTAAATATTATTTTCGATACTACAAGCAACATATAACGCCTTATCTACTTTTGACTTCCATCAAGTGTAACAATTTATATTTTAATAATTACTAAACAAATGCAAGAGAATAAAATTTTACAAAATATTTTTTGCTTGATAAATCTATTGATATTTATCCCTTTTAAAAAAAATCTAAACTATGCAAAAAACTAATCAATTTATACAATGCAAACCATTGGGTTCTCTTAATTGTTAGACAATAAGCTCGCATTTAACTTGTGTAAAGATTCTAAACTATGCGAAAAACTGAACCATGCAAAAAACTAATCAACATGACATCACCTATTCCCATCCCAAACAATATGTATATTACATACAACTTTTAGCATTTGAACATGGCATCTTTTAATGTTAGTTGGTATGAGAGAAGTTTTTTGCTTCAAGAATACGATCAACCAAAAAAAAATTCCCACAAAAAGCATAAGTCTAGAAATAATCAATTATGTGTTGAAGAAAATGCAATTTCTCATTTTTCTTGTTCTATCGCAACTCTCACATCCCAGAAATAGATGTTGGACCAAATGATCTAGATGAATGTCATATTCCCATTTTCCTTGTCTCTTTGTGTTTCTCTTGTCAACTATGAACTATCATTTGGCCAACCCTTGCAATTTGAATTACTTCTCTAGTCACCTCTTTCTCTTTTATCATAGTTTAAAATAAAGATTATATAATATTTACAATAAGAAAAAAAATAAAGATTATATAATATTTACAAAGGGAAAAAAATCATATAATGAGCCAATGAGCTTTAGGCTTTAGCTCAAATGACACTTCCTCTTCCTGTTAAAGCAAGGTGATGTGTAATTTACCAATTAAAAAAAATACAAATCGAAATTAAATAAAGAACTTGAAAAATATTGATTCTTTTTTTGAAGAGAAAAATTTTCATTTATGTTAAATAGAGTTCAATACAGCAGTGGTAGTTGGGGTTATGAGAATGGTGGACTGTGACCAATCCAAAAATTCCTATCAACCAATTGAACTAAAAATATAGGTAAAGAATGTGATGCTATGCTTGCAACTGCATGAAAAAAACTTAACTTTAACTGTCTAAACTTCTCAGCTCTCTCTTTTTGTCCTCTATAATTGTGTCCCCAGTGTGCCATTGAAGCTTATGAATATATTACAAAGTTGATTACAGTTGTCATCCCCTTCAAGTATCACTTGAAATCATCACATGTCTCTAGCTAACCTAATAGCTTCCATGGCTGACATTAATTACCTCCATTGTGGTTGAATCCTTATCGTAACACTTATGTTTACTCAATGTTGCTACTGTTGCTCCCCTTGCATCTCGGATGATTACTCCAGGGCTTCCTTAAAGAACACTGGACATTAAAGTTTACCTTTACATACTACATAGAATTCAATTTTTAAATGTATAATGCAATTGATATATTAGAAATTAATCATTACATGATTTCATTCTTGTGAAGTGTGAAATTGCTTGGAAAATATTTGTATCAATTAATCATCAGTTTCAATAAAATTTAGATAGTTAGAAAAATAAAAAATAAAAGGAAACATTTTTAGAAGTTCTTTTTTTTTTTTTTTTTCATTTTCTCTGAATCAATAACCTATTGTCTTATATCACAAAACAACAAAGGCAAAATCATAATAAATAAAGTAAGAATAGCTACAAACATTGAGAGAAAATATGAGTTTCAATTTTAATATATATTCTTCAAGTTTGCAGTTTTACTATTTTAAACAACGCCAATGAGCTAAATCATATAATAACGGGCATAATGCATAACCTAGTCATTGTCAACATTTTATTAAAATTAATAAAATATTTAATTAGGATGTATAAGAGGAAGCTTGACTAAGTTCCACCTGAAAGCTCTCTCTAGCTTCAGATTGTACACGACAATTCAAGAAGAGAAATGAATGAGTTGATAGAAAAACAAAAAATCAAGTCAACCCATCAATTGACTTCAAGGGGGGAAAAATAAAAGATTGAAAAATTGGAGTTCAATAACATATAATGAGAAAGGATACTCGCAAAACTATTAAAGAATGATCATTTGAAACACAACTCCTACAAAATGATATTAACTCAACAAGGCAATTAAAATTTTACTTTTATTAATATCCGAATTGATGCATTGTTCAAAAGAGTAGAACTTTTTTTTTAATAAGCATAGAGGTGAAAGCTTCCAACTACATACTATATTAAACCTAATTTATTGAAAAATAATAGTTTTTTATTATGTAAACAACAATGTACAATGGTTCAAACAAATGTGCTAAGAAAGGAGGGTAACCCATCCAAACACCCTCCACTTTATCAGCCATATTTGCACTTGACCTAATGATGTATACAAAAGAAATAGTTCTAAACTGAGAATTGAAAGAGTGAATTCAACAACCAAACCAAGGTAAGTGAGATTCTGGAGATTGCTATCAAAAGCCTAGACTACTCTTTGATTATCACCTTTACAATAATGTTCCTTAGCCAGTCCAAATTGCCAATTGAGCTACTTCCCTCATCACCCACCCACCTGCCACCATTGCTTCTATTTTAATTGGAAGAGCTTTGTTCAAGGGAAATAAACACACCCAGAGTGATCCTTGGCCATAGTTCCTATTCTAGTTCATTTTTACCACATTAGCAACACACCAAAAAGACATATCTAATGGTTCAATATTCTGGTATGTCCTTAGAGTCTGTAGGGGTCATTTCATTGCTAGTTGTAGGTTCTTAGAGTCTATAGGGATGAATTTTTTTTTTTTTTTAAATCAATCTAGAGGTAGATCTTCATATCCATATAGATATTAATTAACCAAATCAACTAACATGTATAACCCAATTCACGAAGTCCCCTTGCCCATGAAAAAGGTGGGGTTCAATGCCTTATCTTCTTGCAATAATTGTTTCTCTAGTGAATTAGTGATTCAATTGGAACAATTTATTTATTTCAATACATTATCTTCCACGCTTAATTTATTTCAATATGAAAACATCATATTTTGGGAAAATTAAAAAGAAAGAAACAAAAAACAGAGGAAATCTTATATTCTTACTACACAAATGGTGGTAAGCTTTTCACACCTTGCAAATCTCTTAGAGGCCTTTGGTCGAACACCTAGCAAATATAGCCATTTGATTTTCCACACAATCTTTTTGCACAAATGGGGTAAGTTTTTAACACCTACAATCCATGAACCATAGCATTACAATTAAATGCAAAAGGTTAAACGATAAGATTAAAAAAAAAAAAAAAAAACAATGATGTTTGGAGCTTTATACAACAAATTGAACAATAAGTTGTAAGTCTTTTCCAGCATGCCACTCCAAAATCCCAACTGTTGTTTTTAAGCTTCTCTTGTCCTACGTTATGTGTTGTTCTTCCTGAGCAATTCCACTCACTTCTCTCCATGACCTTAAGTTCAACCCACTTCTAATTATAATATACTAGTTGAAGTGGAACAATACCACGTTTGTGCTGCAATTATGGGAGATGAACACAAACCGACTCAAATTCCTTCAAAAGTAACTATCATTTGAAACTCCTTGTCATAACATTGAATTTTCTATGGTTATACACTTTCAATCTGATTTATTTAGTAACAAAAACTTAAGGGCAAACATCAGGACAGGGAAGGACACTGAAAAGGCACAATCAATACTAAATACTAAATAGAGAGACAGAGAGGCAATTATGTTGTGGACTTTAAAGTGAAGAAATAAAACAGAAAGTCCAAGTTGAGGTAAAGAAAAAAAAAATGACGTGGCTGCTGATGTGGCTCAACAGAAGTGTTGTAAAAATAAATGTTTTGCTTCAAATTTTAGATATATATATATATATATATATATATATAGATATAGATTATAGTATGGTGGGTGCACATGGGTAGTATTGATATATTTTAAGGTATTTTGTTAATTTAGACTGATAATCAGTACCAAATGGCTTCTCCTTTGCCTTTCATAAACAAGGGGGGATGTTGAAGTCATGGGTTTAATATGAATTGTGCAAATGATCTGTATTTTTACCAATTAAAAAAATTATGTGATTTGCTGAATTCTTTTTGTGAAAAAAGGGATGGGGAAACTAAGATAGGGAGCTCTATGTTTCAATGGCTACTTGTTAATGTTTAGCCCTTGAGTGCCACTGTTCTGGAAGAGCCAACAAGATGCTTGGTGTGAGACTTATTTTTTTGTATATTTTCTTTCTACTTTTGGCCATGTGAACCTTTATTTCATATCCTACTTTGGAAGAATTTATATTGAAGACTGTGTTAGTGAGCTTTATCGTATTTTCAAGTCACTTGGTTATTTTTATCCCTTAATAATTTTATACGCTATAAATAAATGTTAATCATCTTACATCCGAAAACATTTTACAATGAAACAAATGGAGCCTTAAACCATGTTGTATTGATTTAAAAAAAAAAAAATTCATAAAGAAAATATTGCTTATGGTCCGGTATTTGGAATGATAGGAAACAATGGATTTTTGTGTAAATATCAACCTACCATACTACTAAGTATTGAATAGTAATGAAAACTTTGATTCACATCCAATCAATTTGAGGCGCACGACAAGCTCTCAAGGAATTTTTTGTTCGTCTTTCTCTTTTAATAGTATAATTATAATTCATCCATATAATGTAGCATAAGATTTGAGGGCTGAGAGGCTAGAAAAACAATGTTTTCCGTCAACAAATTTGCTCAATCAAGTGTTGGGTGCACGTTAGGCAAAACATTCAAACCAACAAGTTTTTGAATATGCTTGATTTCATTCAATTGATCTTCACTACTTGACCAATAAACTTGCACAGTGAACAATTTTCTTTAGACTTCAACCTCCCTTACACCAAATTATTACAATGATCTTGAAAAACAATTACAAAGAAACTTTTGTCATAAAATTTAGCCAAAACCTAAAATCTTAACAATTTATACTCATAACAATAAAGTCTCATTTTTAATGATAGTTTTTTCATGATTTCTAAAGTCACGAACAAACAAATATTATTAATTATAAAAGACTCGTGTGCCTCTCAATGATTCAAAGCTTATCTAAGAATAAACAACTCCACTATACGTTAACTAAACTGATGATTTAATTCACGTAATTGGGAATTCATTGCAACATAAAAATATACACTTAATAATGATGCACAATTATAAATTCACCTTGTTGATACCCAAATTAACCTCATCTTTTAGCATAACAATTATTTTTACCTAGAACATCTATGTTGCGTGCCATACAAAATGGTATTGCAATATAGTACGTAAAGTACCACTTTCAATCATCTATAAATTTTTATAAGTTCTTTTTATACCATAAACAGTTCCTTTTGGATTGGACTTTGGAGCCAATTCTGAACACGAACCACGGTACTGTCTCTAGGTTTCTGAGGCCCACAAGGTTAAACAATATTGGACCAACCAAGTCCAGTATGTCCTACCACGTCCCTCATTGCATACCTATTGTTGGGCCGATTTGTTTAGTCCTCCAATATTGACTCAGAAATAAGTAATAACAATGAATAAAAAAATGAAACAAGATAAATAAGATTAAAAAATAAATATCAAAGATTTAGAAAAAAAAAAAAAGAAAATAAAAATACAGATTGTATATGTGCAACATATGTTGGGGATTTCAATTTCAAGGAGTAACAATGAAAGAACAAAAAGAACACAACAAGTAAATAGAAATTATGATTGACTTGGAGGCACAATTGAATATTATCTTTAGACAATATTTGTCCCTATACACAAGTTGCTAAAGGGTTACTACAAATTTGTTCTCAGGATATAACCAAGTTTATTAGGTTCTACAAATGGTAATTTTGGAAATAACCCACAAAATTTCTTATGTTTTGTTAGGTTTTGAGTTTGTAGTGTTGGCAAACCATAACAAAAAGTAAGTATTATTGAGTTAGAATGGTGTACTTTCAAGTCCAAGAAAAAAAAAACTCAAGTTTAGGATGAAAAAAAGTGAGTTGCAATCTGGTCCTCTCGATTCCTGTTCGATTGCTGTTTGATTCCTCTCGATTGGTCGAAAGTCACATATCAGCAAAAAATTAGCAAACGTAAAAAACCCATAACTTGTCCATTTAAAGCCCAAATCGCAATCCGTTTTTTCTAGTATTTAAAGGACATTATAAGCTAACCCTAGAGAGAAAAGAGTGCAGGTTGTGCCTCCAATTGTGGATCTAGTGTTTTTGTACCCAAAGCTCTCTAAAGTCTTCTACCGGCAATATTCCTTGAAGAATATCAAGATCCGGTATTGTAGAAGTTGCTGCTACAAAGATCAACAAGTGAAGGTGATCTGAAATCTTTAAGTGGGATCTCAAAGTCACAAGCAAGGTTGCTTGTGCTGGTGTAAATCCAAGAAGAGAAGGAGTCTGTGGATTCAGAACTTGCACGTGGTCATGTCAATAAGTTACTACATGAGGTAGCAATAGATTTAGGGTTAAATCTAATTGTAAAAACTTCAATTTTCTTATAGTGGATTTGGTTTACCTTGAGGATAGTAAGGTTAAATCCTCTCAAGGTTTTTACCTTGAAACGGTTCGTTTCATTGGTTTTCTAGGGTCACCATATCGTGGTGTTATTTACTTTTTCGCATCTTTGTATGATATGATTTATTTGTGTTTAACCTAGATTTAAAAATTAATCTAAGTAATCACTTGGTTAATATATTAGGTTAAACAATCTGATTTAAGGGGTCTAAACAAACATACATGTTTCTTAGAAACTATTTAAAGGAGAGAAAATAATTAGTTATTAAATGAACATGAACCACTTTTTATAACCATAGGGTTATAATCCTTCAAAAAGTACCAATAAAGAGTTACAATATTTTATAAAACTGTTCACAAGGCTCAAAACCTTTTCAAATGTTCAGAATAGTAACTAGAAAATTCTGCAGAAATTCAATTTTCATGTGTCTTGGTCAATCGAGAGGAATTGAATATTAATCGAAAGTTCTTTTCAATCGATCCAACAAGAATCGATCGAGTCAGGCAGAAGCTCCAAGATTATTTTCCTCATCATTTCGATCGATTAAGCAAAAGCTTCAACTGATTGAAAATCCTGAATTTCAAATTTTCACTAAGAAAATTTCAGAACTTAAATATTCACTTTATCACTTAACACAAATGAAATACTCTTCAAACTTAGATTATTAGTACAACCTATCCTTATATACCTATATATACAACAACATATATGAGAGTATTTTAGGTTTTGATTCTTTCACTTCAATTCTCACACAAAAATCATAGATAAGCTAATTATTATCTATGTATATATATATATATATATATATATTACCAAAACCTCTGAAGCTCCCACAATTTTCCACATCAGCACAATATTTTAAAAAAAAATTAAAAACTCTTTTCACTCAAAAACAAAACCAAATACTTTTCTTAAAAAAAAAAAAAAAAAAAAAAAAAAAAAACAAAACAAAACAAAACCTAGCTTAACCCGACTCCTCTCTTTCAAACCTTACGCATTCAAATTTCAGATGCTCTCTCTTCCCTTCCTATTCTACTTTTCCTTCTCCTTCAACAAGTTCAGTCGTTCCCTTTTTATTATTTCGATTTTAATACCCTGCCGTCCCTACCTAATATGATTCATTCTCTTAACTATTCCACAATCAAGAAAAAAGAAAAGGCAAGCAAGAGAGAGAGAAAGCGAAATAGAGAGAGAAGATGACGAATACGTCAATGGCTTCCCTAGGGTCATTCTCCACGAGGTTCGTGGTTGCTCCGCTGAGGTACGTTATGATCTTTGCTGTTTTCTCTGTAAATCTTTCACTCTAATTGTTTATTATTGTTAAATCTATCAATGTGTTATGACTCTTCGTTTATTCAATGATCTTCGATGAATTTTCACCTAAATTTTGCAAATTGTGAACCGAAATTTGGTTGATTAATGCAATGGTCCACAATTCACATAGATGAGAAAACTTGGCTAATCTTGAAGCGAAGTTTGATATGAAAAGGGTTTTTTTTTTTTTAATGGTTTGCTTTCCGTGTTCTACAAGAAAACGAAGAGGTTAGGATGTAATTGATGTTATCTTGGTTGTTGGATTATATTTTGACTAATTGAAACCAAAATCCTAAACCTTTATCTCTTAGAACTTTGTTTTATGTGTGTAATGCTGCCAAATCTTTCTTTGTTTTGTATGTGTAACGTTTTTATGTACATAAATAGTTTCCTTGCCACCGTCAAATTCAAAGAATCTGCAACTGAAGCCAACCTTCTCTGAAGAGCAAAATCCAAACCCTGGGTAAGAATTCTGATTCTCTTTCAATTGAAAACCTACCTACCATGTTATTATTTACTTTTGGTGTTTTGGGTTGCTATGGTTGAATGATTGACCTTTAGTTCGCCAACCTTAAAAAGGGTTTTCCAAAAAAAATTTAATTGTATTTACTTTAGGGGCTATGGTTTCTTCTTGTTTATATCTTATTGTGGTAGAAGTCGAACACTTTAGTGGGTTTTCAAACTCGGGCTTCTTCCTCTAGAGGTGGAAGATTCTTTCTTTAATTTTTGGTTATTGGTTCTGGATTTACATGACTTTGCTATTATTATTATTTTCATACGTGATGCGTAGAATTGGATCATGGGTGAATTATAATTGAATTCATAGATTGATGGGTTTAGATGTACAGGGTTTAGATAAGTCAAATTATTGGACGCATTGAATTTTTATGTTCCTATCTGTGCTGTGATTTGTTATTTAAAAATATTGTATAGTTTATATCATCAGTTTGCCTTTTTAGTTGGTAGATTTTGGATCCAGCTGAATTGCATGGTGTCCTTTCTTCAAAATTCTAGACCTTTACGTAAGACTCATTGAGACAAAAGATTTTTAAAGATTGGCCAACCCTATCATAGCATCACCCGATGTGCTCGACAATTGTTTGAGTGAAGTCCAAAAAAAAAAAAAAATAGCTTGGTAAAATATTTTCAATTTATTTTATGAAAATCCTCTATTTTTGTTTGGATTATTTATTGTTTTTTTTTTTTTTCATGCCAATACAACATGATATTTGTTTTGTTTACTACAAGGATTTTCGTAATTATTAAAATATGATGAGTCTTATACCTTGATGTTTTTTTGCTGATTCTTCCCACTGTAGCGGTAATACTGTTCAATATTGTTAGGTTCTAAAGATTAGGAACTAATGTATTTAGAACTTCAATTTGTATGTTGGCAAACCATGATCAAAACAATGTTGAGTCGTGTGTTAGACTTGCTCAAAGTATGGGTTTAATTGTAAAGTTGGAATCGAGTTCTTATGCAGATGTACTGTTCACTTTCTGTATGACTCGATCGATCGAAAATTAGACTCGATCGATCGAAAATCGTGCAGAACGTTTTTCTGCAGAAAATTCCAACTCAGCCCAAGCCCGTTTTAATGTATAGGGTTTTATGTTTGCCCTAAGTATAAAAGGGAAAACCCTAGCCACGTTTTTAGAGTTCTGTTTTGCTGTGTTTGTGAATCTTTCTTTGAGATCTAGAGGTGTTTACCTTCACATACACTTAGGGTTTACAAACTTGAGATTTATGTCAAGAGTTGTGTAGATCGTTACAGTTGCAGAATCAAGAGAACACAAAGATATACAAGCAGGTGCGCTTGTGGATTTGCTGAAGAATTCCGGAAAGAAGGAGTCCGTGGATCTCGGAGCTATCATGGGGTCATGGTAGTAAGTTTCCTACACTCGGGTAGCAATATGACGTTAGTGGTCTAAGTCTATTGTGTAAACTTCGATTCTTTCATAGTGGATTCAGTTTACCTTGAGGATAGCTAGGTCAAATCCTCCCCAGGTTTTTACCGGTGTGGTTTCCTGGGTCATCAGATCTTTGTGTTGTTTATTTTTCCGCTGCTTTGTTATTTTTGCTTAACTGTGTTAACCTAGTTTTAATTAAATTACCTAAGTTAATAACTTGGCTAATTCTCTAGGTTAATCTGTTGGGTTTAAGGGGTCTAAACGAACTTACAAATATCCGAACCAAAGCACCTAGGTTGTCCACCTATTTCAGACTTTTGTACAACCCCTTTTAATTTTTAGTTCAAGCCATTGATATCTACACTACCTGCAAGGTCTCTATCTTTCTCCATGTATATGTGTATGTGTGTAAAGTTTGTCTTTTTTCTCTATTTGTATGTGTAAAGTTTGACTCTTTTATGGCTTTTCAATGGGTGATATTTTCATTTTGGTTGGGATTGCTTAGGTGTTTCAAGTTAGAGTGAGTTTTGTAAAGGATGAGCAAAAGCAAGAGGCATGGTGGGAAAGACAACATGAACTTGCGGCTGAGAATTTTGGGGTAAGAATTTCTTCTAATATTTCTTATTCTTCATCTTCTTCTTTCATTTTTATTTCTTTTAGTTTTAATTTTGTTTATATAGAACTGCTAGTGTTTACACGTATTTTTGTGTGGTTCTCTTTAGAATAAATAGATTATGACTTTGGGAATTTACTTTCTGACTTAAGTGAATTATGAATATTGGGGCCTTGAAGCTTATTTCATCATAATTTACCACAAATCAATTGATACTATATGACCTATTATCTATATATCTTTAGAAGAAAAGGTTTGTAAAAGGATTTTTTTTTAATTTTTAATTTTTTTTTTTTTTTGCCTTGTTTGAAGCTTCTCAATGGATATCACTAAGACTTAGTAAGAAAACCACAAATATGATAAATCATATGTAAATTTACTTTAAAATTTGATTCACGATTCACACTATTGTTTTCATTACATTCATATGTGTTATTCTATAGACTCTTACATTTATAATTTTCATTATGTTATGATGTTTAGAAATCATTTATTTTTAGGAGTGACCTTCTTGCTTCAATTTATAGTGGTAGATGATGAATTTTGATAAATGTTAGGTTTTGCTGAAGGAGCTTACAGGCATTGATATAAATTTCACGTAAAATTATGAGTGGTGTTAATGCATTTACTTAAAAGTGATTGTCTATTCAGTACTGTTAGAAATAATTCTTGTTGTTGGCTGGATCATGTAATTAATTGGACGTGGACATTAAAGAAATCCATTTATGAATGAGGAGGAGGAGGAACACATGTTGCGTACACACCTTTTTTAAGGGTTTTAATTCATTCAACTAAATACCTACTATTGTAGTTTACTTTTAATTCTTTTTTCTTCAATCCTTTTATGATGGTTGCTGTTGAAAGGTAGAGATAGAGTTATTTTTTGTTATTTGTTGGCTTATAAATTCCGTTCAGTTCTTTTATGTGTTTCTATACAGTTTTATAGGCTCTATTCAATACTGTTAATCGAAGCAATTGGACTTGCTTGGTGATTTTGTTGAAGGAGCTTACAGGTATTGATATAAATTATTATTATTTAAAATTTTTCGTCAATTATTAATATACAATGAATCATTGGATGCTATTAAAAGAGAATTGGAGGTCTAATTGTAGAATAAATTTCATGAGTTTGGTTGTGCTGAGGGTGAGGTTAAGTTTGAAATATAACAACAAATAGAACCCAACAATAATCAACTGACATTAGGGTGATTAGTATTTGTTTGTCTTCATTGGGATAAGTATTTTTTTCTCTTTTGAAAATTGAGACTGCTAAATTTTTTTATATTGAAAGCACTGATTAGCTTAATGACTAAGATAGTAATCAATATATAGTGTATGTTGTCTCATTTTAGGGATTTTAAGCATTCTTTGTTAGAAAGGTTGTTTTAGATGGAGGCAAATAAACCTGAGTTTGAAAGAATTCAAACTGGAAGTCTATTCTGGATTTGTTATTGGCTTCTCATAAGAGTTTAATAGAATTCCTAAATAGTGTTCATATGGCATGATCTGTTTTCCCACATAAATTAGTTCCTAAATCCATACTAGAGCTTTCTACCTATAGTTCCCTAAACTTTTAAATTCTAACGCTCTGTTTGTTTCAACAATGATGTTTTTTAGAAAATGAGTCATTTTTTAAAAAGTATTTTCTATAAAACTATCTCATTTTCCAATGTTTGGTAGCAACTTTAACTGAGTTGAAAAACAACCTCCTAACTTCCCTTATTTAGCTTGCTGTGAGATAGAGTTGTTTTCCAAAAAAATTTTATGGAAAACAATCTCTAAAAATAAGCCATACTTTTTTTATTAACCAAAGATAGTTTTCATTTGACAATATTTTTTTATGCTACCAAACACTAGAAAACAAGGAAAACTATCTTTATACAAAGTTTTCCATCGAAACAAACGGAGCGTAAGTTTGGAAAGATTCTCCCCCTTGCTAATTTTTTTAGGTTATTTTTTCAAGTTTTCTGGTATTGAAATTTATAATATAATTAAGCCTTTTAATCTCATCTCTTGAGGCTGTGTACCAAGATATACTTTTATCTTTTGAGACCGTATAAGCCATCATGAATATTATTTCTTTTCAACCATGCTTTGGTAATCCAAAGAAGTAAATAAGTTCATTACGCAAGACCTGTATAACATTTTTCCTTTAGGCAATGGTGTGACTTTAAATTTTAAGATATTTCATACTTAATTCCATCTGCCTTGATACTATAAATAAATTACCACTTATCTAAAAATCGTAAATTGTTAGAAACTAATAAATTTAATCATTCAATCAAAATTTTTAATTGCTCTTTCTGAAATCCTATTGCAAGGAGGGGGGAGAATATTGTCCAAAGAATGATGGAAAACTAGCAGTTTTTTCATGTGATTTCAAATCAATATCTAATCTAATACTATATATGTTAAAGCAGAAGCTAAGAGAAAGTAAGGCCATTCAATTAAGGATGTTGGGACATGTAGGACAAAACCCCACTTAAAAATCTGCCATGTTTCTAGAAAAGAATGCCAAAAAAAAAAAAGTGAAAGATTGTGACTTTAAAACATTAACCGTTTCAATTTCATTCTATGAATTTGATAACATTTTTCTTTTTTCTTCAACCCTTATATGATGGTTGTTGTTGAAAGGTAGAGATAGAGTTATTTTCTGTTTTTTGCTCCCATGCCTTGCTGCTTGCTTTGTTGTATATGCTCTTGCTGTTGGTTGTGCAAGGTGAATGGGAAAAGGAGCTGCCTTTGTTGGGGTTCTTGGTTCAATAAGAAAAAGGAGGAAGCTTTATATGTTTTTGGTCCTGCCGTCTTTGGGTTTCTTTGAGAGGATGGTCTGATTGCTGTGGACAGTTGTTAGTGGTCTTGGCCCTCTCAAGTTTGTGGGAAAGGAGTGAACTTTTTGTATTTTTGGGCTAGGACAGGGTTTTGTTCATGGAGTTATGGAGGGCTGGAACAGTGGTCCTTTTTGTATTTGTTATGTTACTTTTTTTCTTTTCTATCTCATTTGTCTAAATTGAATTGTGCCTAAGAACAACCAATGCTACTGCCCATTGTACCTAGATAAATAAATCACTTTGTTGTATACTGCAGAATATGAGCAGCAAGATAGAGTTACAAAAAATTGCCCCCCTTTGTAAAATATGTTACTATCTAATTTTATAAAGAACATTTTTCTACCGTTGAGTTGGCTTATCAAACTTGGAATATATGTAGTTTGTTTTAAATCTAACCTACAATTGTAAAGGGTTTATGATGTTTCCTTCCTTAGAGGTATAGAGTATGGGTATATACACTTTACATGAAATTGTAATTTGTCTTTACACAAATTTTACTATTAATAGAAAACTTTCTGCTACAATTGTTTAAATATGAGCTATGAAAACAAGTTTGAGTAAAAAGTGAAGAAGAGGGTTAATTTTTTTTTAATAATTTGATAATTCAAGAAGAGGGTGTTTGAACCTAACAAATAAAACTATAATGTTATATAGATTTTGTAGATATTCTTTATGTTTTCCCGTGTATCGCACAGGTTAACAACTAGTTATTATTATTATTGTTGTTATAGTTGTCGTCGCTGTCGTTGTTGTCATTGTTGTTTTTGTTTTAGATTGTAAGTTTTGGAATAAAATTTACGATTTACTTAAGGGCTTTATGTGTTTTGGGCTTATTCAAAATATGTGTTTGTTGAAATTCGTTGCGTTTGGTTGGAGATTTTTGTTCCATATGTTGTCTGGTCCTTGGGCTTATTTGAGATTTTCTTCCATATATTTCGTGGGTAACTGAAGAGCATAGCAGGCCACCTGATCAATGGGTAAACCTTAGTTTTGCTACTGTGGCAAGATGCTGTGTAATAACAAGAGTAAATGTAATTTTAATTTCTATATTTTAGGGTTATATTTATATTGATTTTTACATTTTTATTTTATCATCTTTAGTCCCTAAAATTAAAAATACATTTTATTTTAGTCTTTACCGTCACTTGCTTAACAAAAATATTCTACATGACAAATAGAATATGTTGTAGACATAATAAATTATGACATTGCGAATAAAATAATAATAATAAATTTTATTTGTTATTTAATAAATGTGCCTAAAATAATAATTCAAAAAAAAAAAAACATTTTCATGTTTTTTTTAAATTCTTTTAAAATAAAATAAGATAATTAAATTAAAAAAATTTATTCTTTTCATCATTTTTTTGAACATAATGTTCATGTTCTTTGTGTTCATTCCCAGAACATGAATCATATTCTTAGATCAATAAGAGTTAAACAAAATTACATTTTATTAAAGCATCAACAAATTTTCATTTATTACGAACCTAGAAAAAATTCACACAATCAGGATAAAAAATTCAACCCAAAACTTCCTTATCAAAATCCAGTTCCCCCAACCCTTCTAAAACATTCTCCAACCTTCCTCTCTCTTCTAAAACTCAAAGGTTCCTCTCTCTCTCTTCCAGAAAACGGAGATCTCTTTCTTCCAAAACACGTTCATGGCCGAAAGCTTCGAGCTCTACCTCCTTGCTCAGTGCCACCGCCACCACCACAACTGGTTGTGGTGCTTTTTTTTTCTTTCTCTGACCGACCCATTCTCTTTATCTCTTGATTTTGCTCAAACCCAAACCCATCTCGGTGGGTCTCTCTGTCTCAGACCGGTGTCTCTCCCTCCTCCTTGTTTCCTCCCCTCTCCACAACCTTCCGTAGTTTTGATCTGGGTTTAGAGAGAGAGGCTGAGATCGGTGTGGTGGTAGTTGTGAAACAAAAATCGGTGGTGGTGGTCGATGGTTGTGAAGCAGTTGTCGGTTGGGTCCGGTGGTGGGTCGAAGGGTGGGTTTGTTGTTGGAGTGGGTCGTGGGGTGGGTTTGTTGATTGTTGATTGCTAGGTTTGAGATGTTTTGGTGTTCGTGTTGGAGATCAGTTTGTGTTTGTGTTTGGTTGACAAGAAAGGGTAAGAAAATCCTAGAAAATCTGAGTTTGTGTGCTTATGTTTAATCTGGGTTTGTGTTTGTTCTTGTTGAAGATAATACCAGATCTAAATTCAAGTATTTTTTTAATTTTAATTTTGCTTTGTGTTGGTATATGTTGAATTTTAACATGTCAAGGTACTATTATTGCATTTAAGATCCCTCTCCCTCTAAATTAATTGGTTCATTCATGTGATTGGGTACAAATCCAATTTTTAAGGACATTATTGTAAACGAAATCTGAATGAATGAATGAAATTAGTTTCTTTAGATTAGTTGATTTTTTTTAATGTACATTCTTTTTTAATTGGTTGAGTGTTATACCTTAATGAGGTAGGCAAACCAAATGTTATGGGATTTGAATACTTATATTTTTCCAATTGGGGAAAGCTAATAATACTCGAGAGGAGGTGTAATGCTTCTGTTAAAGCCGTATGAATAGGAGAAAAAGTTGTAGATATTTTATTAGGCTTAAAATTGAATTTTGAAGAAAGACCTTTGGGTGTCACTATAGTTTGCCTAATATGCATTTGTGGTGCAGTTTATTTAGCGTAGCCAAGTAATCTGTAGGATAATGAATTATAAACAAATAAAGATCTTGATTTTGGGTGCTTAATATTCTATAATCATTACTTTTTATAATATATGCCATAGCCAACTTAGACCAGCGGCGGCTCCAAAAATTTTGTTTAGGGGTTCATTAAAAAAATTTAATAAAAAAGAACTTGAATATATCGAGTTACCGAAAAAAAAAAAATAATACATGAAGTTTTACAATTTCCTTCTACAAGTATTCAAATTTAAATTTTGAATTATGAGTATCTATTGCCAATGTGGGTCGGTATGAGCCTACAATTATTTTATTTTGTTAAGTTTATCTAACAATTTTATTTTTATGCAGTTTTTATTATCTATTTGTTATTGTTTTTATAAAAATATTTTAAACTAAATGACTAAACTAAACTCATTGGTTTTGTATTAAGTATTGACGCACACAACCATACTCATTCATACATAAAATTACACACTAGTGTCTACTTAACCAATCAAATGCTTGGACAATCACTAACTTTATAATTTTTTCTTGCTTAAATTTTACTAACTTTATACCAAAAAGTTATTATAACATGATAACCATTCACACACATGTAACAAACCATATCTATTTCCTAATTATTAAATTATATAAATTTATATTATACACACATATCATAATTCACACAAATAACATTATAACAAAAAGTAATGCACACAATCAATATTAGACACACTTACACACATAATATAAATTTATAAAAAATAGTGACACTTACAATTCATAAACACTTACTCTTTATTCTTAGAGTTAGAAATACTTATAATAAAGGTGTGCAAAATTTAAGTCAGGGTATGCAAAAATACTTTTAAGAAAAAAATTATAGTATTAAACTAACAAAAAAATATATTTTATATATATAATTTTTTTTTTGGAAGTCATGAACCCCCTGAGAATAATGTAGCGCCGCCCCTGACTTAGACATGATGAGAAGCATGTCTTATTTTGCAATAAATTCAGTAATTTATCTTTTCTTTGTTGTAATGGTGTCTAATTTTTTCATCATATGGGTAAATTTTAGATTCCCTTTTAGTATATAATTGTAATTTATTGTACATTGAATTAAAAGAGATACTTGTAATTATCACTTCATGTTTATTCTCTTTTCCCTTCTTGTGTGTGTCTTGTGTGCCATTTGTATATACGTTGTTGGAGATTTTTATTTAGTTTAATGGCCTCAGGAGCCAGCTAATCTGATATGTTACGTTAGCTGCTGGTAGCTTGAGCATTAATGGCAACAGGATATTGCAGCTATTACAAAGTTGGCTATTAGGGAGTGTCTCCAGTATGCAAGTAATTGATGCCATCTACTTATCATATAAATAATTTATGCATCTACTTTTTGGGTACATGATGATGCACCTTGTTGCTAGTTCTTCACTGTTTTATGTGTAATTATAATGGTCCTTCAGCTTCTCAAAGTGTGGATAGAAGTAGGGTCCAGCAAATTTAATAGCTGACATATAAACTTGAGATTTCTTGATTTTGTTTGAATAAATTAGAAACAACTTATGAAAAGGCATCAAGTCTTCTAGGCTAAGATTTGTAGACAATAATATGAACCTTGAGTATCAACAGGGACATAATGTCTAACGAGGCAATTTGGAAAAATTAAGATGTCATGGTGCATTCATATAAAAAGGACGTCTTTTACTGTCATGAGCAAGGAATTTTCTTTTAGATGTCTAACAGTGTAAATAAGAAAATGCTACTGTTATAAGCCTATTCATATCTGTCCCAAAACATTACATCAATAATCTGGGAAGTCTAGGGTATGACAAATATAGAGGCAATTGTATTTGCTATAATAGCTACCATGTAGTTCTTTTTTCATGTTAATCAGAAAGTTCTTTGGATATGGAGACCATTTGCTCCTTTATAAATGCAAAGCCTTTCATTTTAGTATAATATTGTTTCCAAAATTTTTTTTCTTTTAAAGAGCTTTCATCTAGTGCTTCATGACCCATTAGGCTGCTTTAACCAAAAAAAAAAAACATTCTGAAGATATTTCATTAAGCTTGTTCAGTGTCTCTTCCTCCAATGCGCGCATTGTGTGAAGGCTTATTTTCTTACATGTAATCATATCGTAAATTTTTTGCTTATGTGCGGCTTGCTAAGCTTTTTTACATCATTAATAGGTACTCTATGTGTTGCTTTAAGTCTTTTTTATTGGACAAATAATTATTTTATATATTGTTCATTTTGTACAATTTGAATAGGTTTGCATCTCAGAGTTCCATTTTTTTTTTCTGCATTATCTCAAATGCTGGTTCTTGTATTTTCTACCTTTTCCTTTATTATGTGATTCTCATATTTCTAAACCTTTTTTTTTTAATTGTTTTATGGAAAATCTGATTCAGACCCATGTTGTTGTTGTATTCTCTCCAAAAAAAATTCATTTCAAGAGCTTTTATATAGTGCTTCATGACTCACTAGAGATTAGACTGCTTCAATAATAAATATATAAATAAAAATTGAAGTCATTGCAATAGGCTTGTTCAGTGTCTTCACCTATTGCATTGTGTGTAATCATATGGTAAATTTTTTGCTTATGTGCAGTTCAGTAAACTTTCTTACATCATTAGTTTCATGTGACAAATAATTATTTTATTGATTTTTCATTTTTGTACAATTTGAATATGTTCTCATATCAAAGTTCCCATATCTTTTCTGCATTATCTCAAATTCTGCCACTGGTGTGTTCTACTTTTTCCTTTATCAAGTGATTTATTTCTAAGCATTTTTTCAATTGCTTTATGCCAAATCTGATTTGTACCCCTATGTTGTAGTAGTATTGTCTCTTCAAAATTTGATTCAGGAGATCAGGCTTATGCCCTAAGTGGAACCTTCATTGGCTGGGGTATCAGAATTAAAATCTTCTAGTTTTGAGAAATCCTTGTTTACCACATCAAGGTACATGTCCAGATCGTTGGCAATAAGGGTATCAATAACTTGTGTAACATCATGCCAACCCTAAGATGACATTTTTTTGTTATATACAAGTACAAACCTTGGATTAACTAAAATGGCATCGCCAGCTTTATTAAATCATTAACTAGCAAACAATGATGGAGGTGAAATGTTCAAGATCAAGTATACTTGATGGAGATACGTAATTGAGGATAGTATAAGGACTGATTCAATTGAAAATTTCCAACTCTTCAATACCAAATGCTCCACGTGAACTTTGACACAATTTATATGCCCTGCGATGAGTCATTGTCTAAAAGCATAAACCTTTGCTTTGCAATTATATTATCAATCCTTTTGCCACATATATATTTGTTATGCTATGTATTTGAGATTGTTATATTTATTTTAAGTTGAGGATTGAACTGTCACTAATGATATTGATAACTTTCACTAATGTAATCCACTATATATGTAGAGTTGCATCCTTGAGGCACAAGCAATATAACTTTCATTTGACAAAAATAGGGTTGCAATGGCATTGTAACGTACCCCATCTGTAAGTTTACATGGGTAATTGTGTAACATGTTAACTGTTTCAATTATAGTTCCAATTTCCAAAAGCTCAGATTCTAGATAATTAGGATTTCCAGTGAACTATACTTGGCATGTTGTCGAAGGATTATTGATGTCATTAAGGGGTTAATGTAGATGTTCTTATCAATGTGTCACAATCCATACTATATCCTACTTGTTGCTAACTGAAAGGACAAAGTGTTTCACTTTTGGATTCTATACTGTTGATGTTACATCAAGCTGGGACATAGTTTGCATATATTACTACACTAGATGCACCTACACCCATGGAACATTCACAAATTCATGCCATATATGCTCTATATTTTGTCTCTTATTGTGTGCAACATTGTTCGGCCCTTCCAACTGGAAAGAAATCTAAATCTCCCATGTTGTGTAAATTTCATTAGGGTTTAATTGGATCTGAATCGTATCTTACTATTCCATAGGTGCTTGCAGCTTTTGCATGTTTTGATCTCTTTATGTTATTAGAACTTGACACTATGGTTGATATTAACACTTTCCCTCTTTGTTTAAAATTATTCGTGATCAAAATGCCTTTTTTTAAATAAATAAAAAAATTGTATTTCTTTGATGATTGCAATTTAGTTTGAAAAACTTGGAGTTCTGTATAAAATTTTTTATTTCTCTTTTGTTGAATACTTATATGATATATGGGTTTAATTCTTTAGGTGGAGAAATATATTTCAAATCTGAATTAATGGATGTGAAATTTGACTTGTTTATCTATGAAGTTGCAATTTGAGATATGGGTTTTTATCCTATTGGATTAGTCTAAGGAACATTGGGAATATGTGACTACAAAATTTTTCAGTAATATGCAAAGATTTTGGACTTTAAAATGAGGCACAAAGATTGTAAATTTTGAAAATGAGATATAGATTGAAGACAGTTATCTTTTCTAGTGCTCATTTCTATCCAAAAATGGGTTGGGAACAGGCTATCTGAATAAGTCATTTTTTACTGCCAACCTAGGTGGTTAGGTTATTAGAAGCTTGGATGCATTGAGAAACTTACTTGATTTTAAGATATAAGAAAGAATTTTTGGGGTATGAACATAAGTTAATTGATCTCTCTCGCTCTCTCTCATATCATGACTCTAACATCTATTCCATCCAAAAAAAAAAAAAACATTTATTAAATTGCTATTTTCTTTTTCTTGGTCATTTAAATTCTGTTAGCCTTCATGGTTTACTTCTTTGACCTTTTTATCATCCTCTGGTCCTACCACTTTAACCTCTAGTCTAGGTTTAAGTTCTTTGTGTATAAGGTTGAATTTTGTACTTAAATTAAATGATATAAGTATACGGAGTCTGATATGGCCAGAGTGGCAGGAGGTTTTGCAGAGAATTCATTAACCATGGAGACCATGATACAATAGTCAAATATGAGCAGTTGATTGGGTTAATTCTGATCCACCTTCAACCATATTGCACCTGGTAGTGCAATGTTGGGAACTTGAGGTAACCCTTCTTTCTAAACTTTCCTTCCAAGTGGAAAGTTGATGGTCTTCTCAAGAAGATATTGAGAGCTTCTTTAATGCATGATCATGTGACGTAGCTTAGCTTGGTTATCGGAAGTGAATAAAATTTGAAGTTGATTTGGAATATATGCGTACATCGCGATCATCTTGTAGTTCTTTGCGATAAGCTTGTTGTGAGTAGTCCTCTTGCGGAGGATTTGGTGCAATGCAGCAGTATGTCCTCATGTTCATGTAATACTTTTTATTTTTAACTTTTTAAATAATAATTGCCCCAAAAAATCTAGGATTTATCTTTGCTTATTTTTAATGATTAAATGTGATTATTGAAGAAAAAAGAATTGTAGTGACAAGGTTGGATTTAGGAGTTTCCTTACTATGTAGTGGGGACATAGCTGGATTTATATTAGATGATCAGCTCCTTTTAAATTTCTTTATGGTTTAAATCTACTGTGCAGGAGCAGCCTGGCTTTGGCAGACAACTTTGCAAATGAAAATCTAAAGTGGCATGAAACTTGTTTTATTTGTAAATCTAGAGATTGGTGAGAGGTACTCGCTGGTTGTTAGCATTGGCTTGGTACTACTGCTATTAGTCTTTCCATTTACGGAGGCCTTTTTAAATGTGGTACAAATAGGGTGCCGGTGATTTTGTTCTTGACAAGTAGCACATCTGTATCGAATTTTTTGCTCAGGAAAGAGCATATTGGTAGGACTTGTATTGGTTGGAATTGACTATTATAACGTTCATTGGAAGCATCAGCAGCAGGTTGATAAGTTTTTGCATCAAACAGGAAGATAGGAGGTTGTCTTTCGAGCAACAGTCACAAAGATGAAAGATTGACTGCTTCCCCCCCCCTTCTGGTTTTGGTTGGATTGATGTACCTGGATTTTTCCATGTAATTTTTGATAGTGCTCACAGAACAGTAGATTTACTATTTTGGAGTTGGTTGGCTCTAAATATGTTTATAGAGTTTATGTGAGATGCAGTTTCTTATTCTAAGTGGTCGTCTAATCAAGTAGAGGCTTTGCCTACCCAAAAAAAATCCAAGCTAGCTTAATCTTGTTATGTATGTTGCAGTTCTTATAATAGTTGATGACTAAATTTGAAGTAATGACTCAACCCATGAGAACATAGTGCTATTTGATTGGGGAGAACCCTCTGGCTTTTTGTAATAATGAACTGATAGTAGAAGACGTTGCTCCCATCAAAAAAAAAAAAAAATAGAAGACGTTGCAGTGATCGCCTCGAAGCTGTATTAGACCGAGATAGATTACAATGAAATGGATTATCAGGCCCATCTAACACTTTAGAATTTTAGGCTCACGACATCTCATATTTTAGGCCCAAAACACACATTAACGGGTCATCTAGAAGCAGATTATTATTTTGTCGGCAATGCACGCTTTCTTGGATAATTTCTTCCTACTTTTCTCAGGACAGGAAATAATCGCGGAGTCAAAGATTCTCTTTCTTATTTAATTAGAAGGAAATTGCTTTTCCTTTGCTTTGGAAATGAGTCAGAACGCAACACTCCAAAAATAAGCGTGCACCTGAGAAAGTGTGAAAGTGAATGGAAAGACCTTGGTTACCAACAACCAGTCTTCTCAGCTACCGCTTTTGGGCCACCAACTACGAAATTGTATTCTCTAAAAAAGTTAATCAGACTACAAATATTATTTTCAGAGTAGACTATTATATAGTCTTCTTGGCCTCAAAATAACAACTAGCATTCAATTTCTTCCCTCTGCCATTCCCATTCTCTCTCAAAAATCCATTCAAAAAAACCTCTTATTTTAATTTTCATTCACTTTCCTTTGCCTAATTTCATCAAGCTTTCTTTCTCTTCTTCCTTTTAGATCTTCTCAAACGTACCATTTCACTATGGCTTTTCTAACAAACAAACAAGCCTCCTCTTCCTCCATCACCCACCAATACATATATGATGTGTTCTTGAGTTTCAGAGGGGAAGATACCCGCATGGATTTTACGAGCCATTTGAATGGCTTTTTGAAGCTGAAGGGTATTCACACCTTTATCGATGATGAACTCCCAAGGGGAGAAGAAATTTCTACTGAACTTCTCGAAACTATTAGAAGTTCAAGGTGTTCCATAATTGTATTCTCTGAGAACTATGCATTTTCTAGATGGTGCTTGGATGAACTTGTTGAAATTCTTGAGTGTAAAAAGAATGGACAAATGGTGCTACCAGTGTTTTATAAGGTGGATCCTTCGGAAATACGTAACCAAAAAGGAAAATTTGGAGAAGCTTTAGCAAAACATGAAGTAAATAATATAAAGAAGGTGCAAAGATGGAGGGAAGCTCTAGACGAAGCTGGTAGCATATCTGGTTTGACCTACAAGGACGGGTATTTAATTACTACCCTTTCACTTTTTTTATTTATTTTTTTTATTGTTATAATTTTCAATTGTGTGTCTAGTCACTAAATTTTAAGTAAATTAACACTAGTTACCACTAATTTTTTTCATTGATGGCTTTAATTTTTTTTGGGTCAAATTATGAAAGTATTAATTTTTAATTGCTAATCTAGTTGCTACAAAGATCAATGACAGAAACATAAGAATATACAATCAAGATAATCTTACCAATTAATTAGGACTTTCTTCCGCAATATTTAGAAAGTTTTCAAAAAAATACTTAATAATTTTGTAAAAACATCAAAAGTTGGTCCCTAATAACTTGTTTCCTCACATATATAAAATTTATGTAATTTACTTTTTTTTTTTTTTTTGGACTATGTAATTTACTTTTATTAACAACTAGTGTTATGCATGTGTGATGCAAGGTGTAATAAAAAATTATATTTAAACTAAAGAAAATACTTCAATAATATTGTTAAAAGTGAATTATAAATTAGATAATAAAAATTTGCTTAAGTTACGTGGTGATAACACACCATATAAAACCAAGTTTTACATAGATTATAAAATCATTTAAAATAAATAATGAAACGCGTTCTAAATTTCTTGAAATTTATAATTGACTTTTTATCAAAATATTATTTTATATTTTTAAATATTTTGTGCTACGGTTTTACTTCAACATAAACTATGTTAATAATTTTAATTTATTTATAATAAGCGAAAGGGTGGAATTATATTACGCTACATAGTGCAAACATGACTTGTATAATTAAACTTTTATTATTAAACCAAATATTTGTGGTAGGCCATTAACATAACATAAATTAAATAATGAAATTTCTCTCAAAATTTGAAAAACTCTTCGGAGTAGAATTTTAATTGGGTAACTTTTATTTAAAATTTTTGAAACATTGACGATAGAGTTCAACTTAGAGCAACTATGAAATTGTTATAATTTACTTATAATACACCAAATGATCTAAAGAGAAAAAAAAAGAAAAAGAAAAATATAAACCAAATAAATAAAGAGAAGGGCATCCACTTAGCACAACTATGAAATTGATATAATTTGGACATAAATTATAAAATTTACTTTATTGCAAATTTTTTGGTGACAATAATTACTTGATTGATTATTTTATCATTTTAAAAATTTTAAATAGTGTACTAAAGGTTTTATAATTTCACTAACAACATAAATTATACAATTTAATATTTAATTTATAATTAACCAAATTTTTTTTACGGAAATTAACCAAAACTTTTAAAGGCATAGGAACTTGGCTCAACGAGAGTATGTCACATGTTGTAACCACAACTTTTAGGGTTTCAACTTTTGTTATATACGAGTCGTTGATTTGCACAATGCACATAAATGTTTTATAAAAAGGTAATACGAATATACCTATTATAATCAGTAAAAAATTTCTCTATTATCAAATGAAAAAAAATTTTATCGAGAACTTAAAAGGTAAAGCATAAAAATAACCGTTTCCATGTATTATTTACAATATAGTTAGCTATGTTAGAAATTTGACAAATTTTCTCAATATCCAAACTTTATCTCCCTAATATCAAATCCACGGAAAATGTATCTAAAAAATTTATAAGTTAGACAAAAAAAAAAAAAAAAAAAATGAAACAACTCCTTTCAGGACCTAAAATACATCAAAACGTTGATTAAGGGGAAACAAAAGTCACCTCTGATATCTCCTAAAATGTAGAAAACTTATCTCAAAATTTTATAAATAAAATAATGTAAATAGCATAAAAAAATTTCCAAAACCAAACCCTTAGAAAAACATGATTCAAAACCTAAAAGGAACAAATATATATATATATATATATATATATATATAAATTGTTTCTACCTCCTGTCAAAAAAAAAAAAAAAAAAAAAAAGTGTACATATACAAACACTTTCAGGATCTGAAGTCCGAAAAAAAAAAAAAATTTAAAAATCACATCAACGACCAAATTGCTCTTCAATTTTTTGCCACATGTCCATCTAAGTTTTTAGTAGAGTATAAAACCAATTAAATTCAATATTATATATATATATATATATATATATAAAGCTAATACCATGTAATCTCTTCTAATAATAATGCATAATTTGAACCGCATTATTGTGATTTTTTAAAATTGTACCCATATATATGCACGGGTTACACACTAATTAATAATTAAAGCTAACAAAAGCTACAATAATTGAGGCCATTTTTAAGTTTCAAAAAAAAAAAAAAAAATTTGTGGCCATTTTGAGTGTGTATGTATTGTAATTTGTAAGTATTTAAAGAATTTTATTCTCTCTACTTTTAGTTACCACCTTAGTCTCTTGTTTTAATCTTACCAAAAACCAAATATGGATAAAATAATATTAGTAGTAAATAAACATAAATTAATTTGAATATGATAGCTGGGTAACATTATATCGCTAACACTTAACTTGGAAACTTTTCGGCCACAAATATAACATTGCTAACATAAATGAGATGTGACTATCAAATCAACAATAACAAAGAATTTGCAAGCAAAACATAGAATGAATAGAGGGGAGAGATACAAAAGGGGCAGTAAGAAATTTAAATGAAAATTTAAAACAATTGAGGAATGGTTGTAGGAAGAATAAGGTTAGAGTGGGATATAATGGAGGGAGAAGTAGAGTTTACAATGAGAAGAGGAAAGGTTAAAAAATAATGTAATGCTAGAATTTAAGAGATAATGCAGGTAAAAATTGATTAAAAAATTATAGAGATATAAGTTTTTTTTTTTTTTTTTTTTTTTGGAGGGAATATAGAGATATAAGTTGAGAAGTCATATATTGCCAAAAGATATATGATTTTATTATGATTGATAAGTTACAATGAGGTTAGAGAATGTGTAAAGTCATGGTGTACTATTGAATATATTAATATTGTAAATATATATGTATAAATAAATAAATAAATATATATATATATATATATATAAAATGGTGGCGTGACTGATGATGTGATTTAACATGACCATAACAAAATTAAATTCTACGTTTTGACTTTTATATATTATTATTATATAGATATAGATATAGATTATATGATATTTTAGTTGTAGTGCACAGACAAAACATCTTGAAGTTAGTTCTTGTCCATGTGTTTCTATTTTCTATTCTAACTTATTACATACTTTTTATGTTGTGTAAATGACGATTGCAGCTGCTCTCAATTTGAATTTATTGAAGAAATTTTTAAAGAGATCTCAAGCGCTCAATTAAATCTCATGAAATTATCTGTTCCAGAATATCTTGTTGGAATAGACACTCGTGTAAATGACATCATAAATCGATGTTTAGATATTAAATCAAATGATGTCCGCATTGTAGGGATCTTTGGCCTTCCTGGAGTGGGTAAGACAACAATTGCAAAAGTTATTTTTAACACAATTCATTATTGTTTTGATGGAAGCAGCTTTCTAGATAATGTTAGTGAAAAATCAAGGACAAATGATGGCGTAATTCAATTACAAGAGACACTTTGTTGTGAGATCTTAGGGTATCAAAATTTGAAGGTGGGGAGTATATCTAAAGGAATCAATGTGACAATTGAAAGGCTTCGTCATAAAAGGATTCTTATAGTTCTTGATAATGTTGAAGAATTGAATGAGATAGAATTTTTTCTTGAAAATTGTGATAGGTTTACTTCTGGAAGTAGAGTCATTATAACCACAAGAGACAAACACTTGCTTGATACTCTTACAAAAAATAATCATGTAATGTACTACGAGGTGAAGGAGTTAAAAAAACATGAAGCTCATAAACTCTTTTGTCACGAGGCCTTTGGAAGAAACAATTTCGAGGAAGATTATTCAGAACTGGTCAACCAATTTATAGATTATTCCAAAGGTCTTCCATTAGTTCTAAAAATAATTGGCGCAGATTTGTATGGAAGTACTAAACACGAATGGAAAAGTGCGCTAGACAAATACAAAAGAATTCCCAAGGGAAACATTCAAAAAATACTCAAAATAAGCTATGATGGATTGGAACAAACTCAACAGGAAATTTTTCTTGATATTGCTTATTTTCTTAAAGGATTCTGCAAAGATGAAGTTGTAGATATACTAAGAAACATCAATAACCTTGATCCATATTATGATATTAAAAGACTTATTGATAAGTGTCTTATAATTGTTACTGAAGATAACAAATTATCGATGCATGACTTGATTCGACAAATGGGTGAAGAAATTGTTCGACAAGAATCACCAAATATGATCGAGAAGCGTAGTAGGCTATTGTGTTATGATGATGCTCCTGAAATATCAATTGAAAATACGGTATGAGTTGTTTTGATTTACTTTTTTCTATTTTTTTACAAGGGGATTTAGTTATTTTTATTCCTTTTATTTTTTTGATGTTTAAGAAGATATAATTTTATGAGCGTGGCTTTTGTTTAAAGTTTAACAATCTATTATTTTTTGGTGAATTATTTTTACGTTGTGGTTTACTTAATGTTTTGTTCAATTAGGGGTCAAATGAAATTCGAGGCATAGATTTGTGCTTCGCTAAACCAAAAAATATGACGTTGAATCTTGAAAAGATGAAGAATCTCAGATATTTGAAAGTCTGCAATGTAAATTGTGAAGGCCCTATATCTCTTCCCAATGGGTTGAGGTTACTTGATTGGAATGAATTTCCTTTATCTTCCTTACCATCTGCCTTTGAACCTAAAAACCTCGTTGTACTCAATATGCAAGAAAGCCACATAAAATTGGACGAGCATTTCGAGGTATGATCATTAGCATTTATCAATTCTTATTAGGCTTTTGTTAATGAATGCTTTTACGGAACAAGTTAAGGTGCATTTTTTTTTTGTGGTTAAAACTAAACCATGCATTTAATACTAAATTAAATAATATTTTTATACATTTTCAATGAACAAAATCAATTTGTGCACTTAAAAAAAGACTAATGTTACATGCACTATAAGTTTTACTATATTGAGTGTACAAATTGATCAAATTAATGTGTTATCAAGCATAAAAAGACAATTCAATATTTATTTATGAATTAGTTGAAGCCCAACATTTACATTCATTATTACATTAATTTATAAATTTTATATTATAATACTTGTAGTATCTTTAGCATTTTTAAAAAAAAATGTTTACAATAATTCGTAATTGAGCATGTAGTACTTCTTAATCAATCCTCTTAGCCTATCATATTAATTTTTTTTTCTTTTTACTAATAAATTTCAAAAAAATATTTCTTCTTTTCACAGAGGTGTCGATTCAAAACATTGATATATTTGGATTTGTCATGGGGTAAAAATATTACGAAGGTACCAGACTTATCACTGATTGCCCCAAACATAAAGGAATTGTACCTTTTTGCATGCATAAATTTAGTTGAGGTTCATCAGTCCGTTGGACTTCTTGAAGAGCTTAAACTCTTGATACTCTCCGGATGCCAAGGTCTTAGAATTATACCAAGAAACCTCAAGTTGAAATCTCTAAAAGAGATTTATTTCTTTGGCTGTGAAAGTCTTGAGCAAGGAACGGAAGCGTTGTTTTCATCAATAGGATATCTCACTGCCCTTCAGAGGTTAACTATAAGTTTAAAAAACGTGAAAGAGGTTCCAAGTAGCATCTCTAATTTAAAAAATCTTATCGCACTCTTTATGGAAGATTGTGACAATTTTCCAAAAGCCATGGATACTCCTGATTGTTTCCCCGAATTAAAAATTTTAGTTATCCGTTACAGCAACATTACTACCCTCCCTGAATTCAATATCAGATTTCAGAAATTAAAAACTCTTTACTTTCAACGCTGCTGGAACCTTCGGGAAATTCCAATGCCTCCACCAAATCTAGAAGAATTATTTATAAAAGGGTGCAGTTCCTTGGATTCACAATCAAGAAGAAGATTATTGAGACAGGTCTCTCCCTTTCTCATAGAAAGAAACAATTTTGTTTAACTTTCCCAAATATAATATATGACTAAATTTGCTAAACTGAAGTTTCTTAAATTTGCATCAGCTTGGAGAAATGTTTGGGCTTCCTCAAAATATGGTATGTTCAAGGGGATCATTGCATCAGGACTCTGTTTCTGAAAAGTGCTACAGAACATCAACTCTTTGGTTTAACCTTGTCCTTCCAGGAACTAAGATTCCAAAGTGGTTCAACCATCAAAGTAGTGGAAACTCCGTATCATTCTCGGTCGGTTCGGAATCTCCAGCATTTGCTTTCTGTGTTGCTGTAAAAGTAGAACTGAAGGATATTGAGGCACACCGATATGAATCTTTTCATTTGGCTGCCTACATTTTCTTCAATGGTTATAAAACAAGATTATTTTTAGGTGACTATTTTTTAGATCCATCATCTTTTGTGTTGTTTTACTATAGAAACAATAGCTTCATTTACGACAAAGTTTTAGAGGATTGCAACAGCGTTAAGCTTCTATGTGAAGTTACAAATTATTATCCAGAAATGGCAAAAATTACAATAGAAAGGTGTGGGGTCCATGTAGCATGCAACTGTCCTTCTTGGAATCCTGCTGTAGATAAGATGGCCTGCATAAGAATTCATGAAAATTTAAGAGTGTCCTTTGATGAAAACTTGAAAATGTTTTTATGTAGAGTCGCTACTCAAAACCTCATCAGATTCTCAAAAACCCATTGCCCTCTCTGTGAAATAGCAGAAGATTCCCTTTTACATCTATTTCAATGTTGTCCCTATGCCAAAGGAGTGTGGTATGCTGGTAGATGGGGCTTTCGAGTCGAAATGATCCGAGCTCAAACTATAATGGAATTTGTTGAACGTATAATTGACCCCTCAAGTGAGTTACTTGCAGAAAGAATCACCAAAGATGAGTTCACGCTATATGCAGCAGTGGCAATGAAAATCCTTTGGATGGCACGAGAGGAAGCTTTGGTTTCAAGCACTAAACCCACCATAAACCAATTAGTCCATCGTCTGAACAAACAGTATGACTTTTACTTGAGACCACTCACCAAAGGGCAAAACAGGGGAAGTGCTTGGACCAAACCACTTGATCAATTGGTAAAGCTTAATTTCGATGCATCATGTGATCAAAACAATGTGGGCTTGGCTGTGGTTCTCAAAGATCAAGACGGGAATGGGAGAGCTATCGGACGTGGCATAAACATCAACAGCAATATGGGAATGCCATTGGCCAAAGAGAAGCGCAAATTGTGGTAGAGGGTACAAAGGTAAGCATCCCTTGTATTTGATAAAATGTTTCTATGGGCTGAATGGATGAACTCACCTCTTTCTTTTCTAGAGTGGAGTTTCAGTGTATATATATAAAGGTAAAATATGGTAAAGATTAAACAGTTGGATTGCTATTTCTCTTTATTTTTTGTAGTCAGATGAATCTCCTTTAGAGATACTCTTTATTTTGTTAGCTTGTTGTTGAGTATTTATCTTTTAGATTGTTCTGTTTGAATTGCAGAAAACTTCATTGTAAATCCAGCTTGCAAGCCAAATTCTGCTTTGGCTTTGGCTTCATCTTCATTTGGAAAGCTGGTTAGACCAAGAACATTTGATGCTTTTTCTTAGGAAGTACATTCTCGCATTGCTTCTTTTCTGAGCTAAATTCTGTTAGCTTCATCTCATGTGCTGTCAGGTGCTTGTTTTGTGAGTGCAGATTTTTTTTTGTGGCTGAGTCCATTGTGTCACGAGCAGAAGATTCATGAACCAGGGTGTGATCTGCCATCAAGCACTTTGTAGAATGTGCCAAATGTCAGATTAACAGCTAGAGGCAGACCTTCTGGAATTGCCACTACCAATTGTGACTGCTTCAGTGACATGCATGATCAGCCATCCTGCACTTCATCTCTAATACTTTGAGTTTAAAATATGTCTGAGTAAGAAGATTTAGAGTATCAGAGCAACAAATGTTCTCTCATTTCATCTATTAAAAATTGCATGCTGTGGTTTTTTTCAGTCTAATTTTCTGTTCATTTCTTTTTACATGATGTCTATGATTTCAACCAACATCAATGGATAGTGGTTAGCTTAAAAAAAATATTGTTGCTTTAAGTCATACTTAAGTATAACCAAGCTGCTTGTCTTGTGATGTTACTCTCAAAGTAAGGGGCTGCACCTTGTTGGTGGTAGAGGTGATGTGATTGGTCAAATTTTTAATTCTCATGATGATGTTTCAATCTTCAATTCCTTTTCATCATAATGCATACATATGTGAAATTTAGCATTCATAAAATATTGAGTTACATATTGATTTCTTTTATTCTTTTCCTCTTATGTTACAACATTAGCAGCAATTATTCTTTGGCTTTGCCTTTTGTGGGGACCCCTTAGAAGATTGGCTTTTAGTGTCACTAGAAAGGTTCCTAGTTGAGTCAATTTGTTATCATTTACTTTCTGCTCAGCTGCGTATGCCATTTTCAACATTCTTTACCTATATGAGGACTATGTTATTATCTTTATGAGTTACAATGAATAAGTGGGCAATATGCTGAATTTTAAATGCTTTTATTTTCTTGCAATGCAATGCATCAATGTAGAATGTATTTAATTTTTAGGGCATTTTTATGTTGCAATTGTAGAAATGGACCCCATTTACATGCCATGAGGCTGTTGGTGGGTGCAACCATAGAAATGGACCCCATTAAAATCACATAGAAAATGCTTATGTGTTGTGAAATATATAAAATAACCAAATAGACGGACTATATTTCAAGAAGCTAATTTGGGTTTGGAAAATCTGATTCAGTGCTTTGAATAATCGAAAATTACCAAACTTGATAGAAAATATTTAACAAGGACAAAAGCTGATAAGGTAAACTGTTAACTTTATATCCTGATATTTTATTTGTGTGAAGCAGTTTTATGCTTAAGAAACATGCAAACTTGTTTGCAGAAAACTTAACCAGTGAGTGAAAAGGCAAAGACGAAGCTACAATTTCAATTCAAGTATCTGATTGCCCTCACTCCAACTTCTCAGTATTGGCTTAGACCATTGAGGTATGCTTATGAGTATAGTATGTTACTTTGCTTGGGATATTCTTGAATTAAACAAATGAAACTCTACAATTATAATTTGCCTTCTTGCAATTTGAACTAAAACTTATTTTGAGCTTTAGGTTGTAGAACAGTCACCTAACACAAGTCCTGTCAAAAGTGATTTGTGTATGCACAAAATTGGTTGTAGCCTACAAAATAAACATTACTACATATTTTGAAAATCTAACCGTTAAATTGCATGTTCTTTACGCTCTTAATACACATGTCAAATTTTTTGTCAATTGGATATTATTTACTATATGATCTATAAGTTTATATTTTATGCATAATTTTAAACTGTAAAAACTTGCAATTTAAATAATTTGTTGATGACGTAGCTGTTAATCTTTAATTTTCTAGAAATTTTGCAAGTGGAGAATATAAGAATAAGATGTAATCTAATGGTGAATTTGTCAAGATTCACTTGTAATAAAAAGATATTGAATAAGGCTAAAACCAATTTTGTAGCTAAACTTTATCCTTGTCTACAAGTTGGCTTGTAAGTGGCCTAGATGGAACTATATGCAGCCTGGTCACGAGAATGTTAGTGCCTGGGCTAGGGCATGTATATCTTAGCGGAAGCTAGGGCATCCAAAATTTAAGACATTAACTTCTTTATATCTACAATGGAATATTTTTATAAAAGGTTGATGTGAATTCTTAAATTACTCTCTTCTTGGTTAACTGCCTTATTGAGGCCAATTTTATGCATATTGCCTGCCTTTCTAATGATTAAACTTTTTTTCTTGTTTTTTTTAATAATATAACCTAAGGTCTTTTTTTAGGGGGACAATAACTTCTTTATATGAAGGAAAATATATGCATATGTTAAATAAGGTATGTCTAATATTTTATAAGGAAAGTAAAAAATTCTCTACTAAAGACCAATAAATTTTCTGTTGTATTATTCATTTTATGTTAATACTATCAAAACTTGTGACTTTTGAAAGGAATTAAGTGTTTGTGATATCTGCAAAAACTAAGGGGACCATTGTATTACATTAGAAGAATTGGGGGGGGGGGGGGGTGTACAACACAAAGGATTATCTATATACATATAAGAAATATAAGAAACTTCAATCCCATGGGAGGCAACAGCCACCTTGGCCTCCCTTTGCTTAACTTGTATTGTCCCTGCTGCCTCAGATAAGGTGTTCAGGATGGGACATGTGTAATTTCAATTTTATTTAATTTCGTACTTAGGAAGAAATAAATCTTCATCTTCCTTTTGGGGTACTGTTGTTCTCTTGCCAAATACTATTCTACCTAGATGTAATATGACCTGAGCATTGTTACAAAACCTTGGGAACTGAGAACTTTGATAATTTTTTCTTGTTAAAGCAAATTAAATTTACATTCTGGTTTATTGACAATCAATCATCTTTCTATACCAATTATGCAACTGATAAAAAGATGGCAGACAATTTCCTATGCAATAAAATAATGTGTTTCTTGTAACTTTTGCATGTAACTATTTAGTGTGAGTTTTCCCTAAATTTTGGTAATTGTTAGCATTGTAATTTGGTTTTGATAAATATGGGAGTAATCATGTGGTCACTTTGCTCAGAGTTTGGTTTACATTTTCTTCATGGTGATTTTAGTTAGTATGACTTAAGGCTCTCCATATTGCTGATTTTTTACATATGACAACAAATAAGCAAGATCAAATGTTGACTAATATTCTGGTTGGTTAAGTTGGAGCAAGTTCTCTGATTTTCTAAAGTTTGAGTTTTGTAATGAACTTCTCAAACTAATGATATTCATTACTTCTTGTCTAATTGAATCTATGAATTTTATACTCGATCGTGTTTGTCTTTTATTTCTCCAACTGTATGCCTAAGAAAGTTCAAGGAAGAATAACTTTACCTTTGAACTTTAGTATGACTTTTTCGTATTTGGTAAAACAAATAATTACTTTAAAGTAGGTAATTAATTTGTCATAGGGTTGGTCTTATTTAATGAATTGAGTAGGGGATAGCTTTTCTTTCTACCGTCATGTCATGCTAAGTCTAGCTCAATGCAATTTCTTGAATTTATATCCCTTAGTCTCAGGAGCTCCCTTGTAGCAGGTGTGAATAGCCTTCTCACTCTTCCTCTTCACCAAAACTCCACTTCCGTTTTTCACTGAATTCTCTGACTTAAAGTTGTCAACATGGATTATAGATTTCATTGATATTCATATCAAAAACAGCAAGGGCTCCCAGAAATCTTCACATGCGATTGAGAATCTATATTTTAAATATTACTTGGTTGGTCTTAAACCAACTCCTTCTTGCACTATATCAAGAATATATGGTACTATTCTGAGGAATTACCTTCCCTCATTGCTTATTTAAAGGCAAAATCCTATTACCATGGTCTCATTTAATGTAAGGGTGCCTGTTTTGTCAGTGCAGATTGTTATGTCTGACCCAGATTATGACTAGCCAGCACATAATCAGCATGAACTTCATAGAATAAGCCAAAGTAAAGTAACAGCCGGTGACAATACCAACAAGTGCATTAAGATATGTTGGTGCCGCCTATCCCTCAATACGTCCACCCTGACGTCTCTACTCGTTGAGAGAGCTTCTCAAATTGCCTGGATTGCTTGAAGTTGTAGACAGCAGCAACCAGAATGACAGCAACGATAATACTCCCACTATGATACTACTCATCTTTCCAGCCATGCTGTTTGATACCTAAGGCAGAAAGACTATAGCACAGGTTGAAAGTAAAATAACAATGGTGTCCTCGAACGCTTCAAAGACATAACTGAGGAGCTTTTTGCAGGTGCCTTTTGGTACTTACTGGCAACATAAACATTCTTTCTATGAATAAAATCAGCCATATTATCACTAATATCTCCCTTTATATTTGTTTCAAGAATCACAGCCAATGCTTTTACTCTACCAGAGTGACTCAAAGCCTAAGAGTTCTCATTCCTCACAATGTCACGGAACCTTTTCAAATCAACAATGAGAGAGGAAATAGGTTTGTCATGCAAGGGCTTCTTCTTTGCCTCTCATAAGCAAGGGATGGGTGCTGAAGTCGTGGGTTTAATCTGAAGTGTAAACAATTAGTATTTACTAATTAAAATAGCAATGTGACCGCTGAATTCTGTTTATGAAGCGAGGGTTAGGGAAACTAAGATAGGGATCTTTGTTTTATGATGGCTACTTCTTATGATGTTTAGCCCTGGGTGACACTGTTCTAGACAAGTTAACAAGATGTTTAGTGTGGGCCTCTCTTTATATGTTCTTTCATTTTTTGGCCATATGTAGACCTTTATTTGATATCCTACTTTGGAAGAATTTAAACTGCAGATTGTGTTACTGTGCCGTTGGTTATTTTTAGGTCGTTTGGATACTTTTGTACCGTATTAATGGTATTCTTATCTAATCCTTGATTCTGTTTGAAAATAGGCTATAAAGGAATGTTAATAACCATTTATTTGTAAAATTTGAAGAAAAAGAGAAAGTGCCCCCGTATGGCTCGAGTCAATGAACTCTTATTCATACCTTTTTTTAAATATCAAATTCATTGCGTACTATTGAAAACTTGATCCTAAATAAAAAAATGGCTTCTAAACTTGATCTTCATGGATTGCAGCATTCCTTATGCAGCTTGTTGCATTGTTGGTCTACTGATACCTACAGTATTAGAGGTTGCTCAATGTGTAGATTCACCTATTTTGCTGTCTTGTGGGTTTATCCGGAAGAATCATAATCATCAAATTGTGCTCTGACTTGGTTGTTGAGGTGTCTTATTCTTCCATGAATGCTATTATATGTTTGACCATGTGGTTGGGGGAGGATTTAATAATTTTTTTAGGCGTGTATTAGAATAAATGCTGGGTTATGTGTACAGGTTTGTTACTCCAAGTGTGGCTCAGATTAATGCACCATGGTGTAGATTAATATTCAAGGAAGGCTAAAGCAAGTTGTGTGACTCGTCTTGTGCCAGACTACTTCGATAAATGGGTTGTGCTTCTCCTCAGTACTTGGGAAATCAAGACCATTGGTCACAAATTTTACTAGGCAAGTAGATTTTCCTCTGGATTATGCAAAATGATAATCAAATGTAGTTTGCTATAGTTTTCTTTGTAGCCTTACTATACATATGTGGAATATGAAATATTGCACATTGACTTAATTATGCGATCCTTTATGATAATTGGCATATGACATCTCTATAAAGATTCCTAGCAGTCTATTTGGAGTAGATGTGGTTTAAAATTACTTCATTTTTTTGACTCATCTTGCATCGAACAAAATTCTTAGCCTACTTTGGGGCCATTTGATTTTATTATATTGGTGATAATGGCCCAGAGGAAATTATTTTATTTTAAGTGATTATTTTTCCAATAAAATTTGTCTCTATAGAATATGCAAGCTCTAGATTTTGTGCATTTCTTTAACAAAATTCATTATTTACTTTTTGAAAAATGTGTTTGATTGTTCACTTCCTTCGGCTACTCCCCTGGTAAAAAAGTTGAGATGTACAAAAGAGTATCATCTTAGACAGGAGTGGCTCCCCATTAATTTGAGAAAATGATTGATGTAGCAGACTTTGAAGTTCTATTGATTTGAATCTTTTTAAGTTCTTGAAATTGTGTTGATTTTGCATGGCTTAGTTTAACAAAAGTATGTGGAAGATAGATAGCTATTGAGTTAACCTGTGTGGTGCAACTTTGAGCTTTGTTTGGTTAACTTGTCAAGAGAGCTAGGCCCTTGTTAGAAAGAATCTGATGGAGGATTGCTAGGCTCGATTCTCGCCACATGGAATCGCGGACTTTGGACTCTAGCTTTGTTGGGCCAAACCCATAGGGTTAGCCTCATAGTTTCCTTCTCCAAAAGGCCATTAATTCATTTTTATTATTAGAGATTCTTCTTCAACGTGCAAGGAAGTAATATTTTTTTATCATTTCTTTTCATATTCTTAGAATTTCTATACAATATAGACTTCTAAATTTTTTTCCTTCGTAACATTTCATTCTTTGTTTTCCCTTACAAAGTTATTGGTTTAAAATGAGGTGAGAGAAATCCAAAATTCTGGGAGTCACCTTGTCTCTCCATGGTTAGTCTTGTTGTTAAAGCTTGTTGAGCCACTTTCCTGGCCCAGCAAGGTTGGCAATTTAACATCATGCTCTGCTTCTAGAGCCCAAAATCTTATTGTTGGGGTTGGCAATTTTATATTGTGCTCTACTTCTAGAGCCCAAAATCTTATTGTTAGGCTATATTAACAACCATGTCAATGAATTCATAATGTTTTTTTTCACACACTAAGGTCAAAAGTTCAATGAAGTTACATTGTCTTTAACTATTCTTTGCAATTTAGTTTGGTATCAAGGACATGGAGGTGAGAAAAGGACGATATAGAACTTGCTACTCTTTGGGTTTGGAAAAGTTATTATAAGAGTTCAAATTTTGTTTCAATATCTTGTGTTCCAAGCTTTGAGATGGAGCATAAATTTCACAAAACCTATGCATGAGGATTAATGCTTCTCTGTCCTTTAAAAATAGGTTTTGTACAAGGCAGTACTAGTGTTGTATGTTGCATAGTTATATATTTTCTTTTGTTGAGAGTAACAGGTAGGAACTTGAGAATTCCCATACATTAAAAAAAAATGGGGATATTAAAATTTATAACACTAACACTTGCAAAGATGCCATTCTCATTGTTGTCTACTTTGCCTAATTGCTATGAAATGCATCAGTTTACAAATAACTCTTTTTTCTGCATGAAGATCCCTGGCTCTTGGCAGAACCTTACTCTTTCTTTCCATCAACACTACTAAAAGCTTTCTTTTCACTGTTTACTATTATACATCATGTTCCATCTAGGTGACTGGAGCATTAGATGGAAGCATACTTTGTCTATATTGAATCATTAGTAGAGCCTCTGACATGTACTGGGCTCACATATTTGTAGATCCATTTTCTGAGTATAAATATTTTGTATGAGATAATTTCCTCCGTAGTGAATGGATTAAGAACAAATTTTGTGTATATTAAAATAAATTAATAATATTTTATCAAATTGAGCAATCAAGCAGATGAGGTGGAAGCAGTAGCTACTGCTTGAGCCTTGGAGTTTTACCTGGAAGTTGGTATTAACCAAGGTATTTGGCCAGGTGATTCCAAGGTGGTCATGAAATCTCTTGCAAATGAGGTGCAATTATTGGCTTCTTTTGTACTTTTATTAATGGCTTATTTGGATTGAGGAGGAGGGAGGGGGAGTGTGTGTATATATATATAGCCATTATATATATATATATATATAGACATACTTGCATTTGGTCTGTTCTTCCTTTTGTTCTGTATAGCTAAGCATAGTTGCTGAACACAAAACAAATAAACTATAAAGGTTGGTCATATGCAGGGTTCTGGGTGGGCCCTTTAATGTAGTGTTTTTGATGCCACAAATTTCTCTACTGGTTGATTCTACAATGAGTAAAAGCTCCAATTCTGCAATAATAAAGAGTTTCAAGATAACTACGAAAGCAAAACGCAACACTAAGTTTGAGTGAAATCACTAGATTTCCAATGGGTAAAACCTAGGTAGAGTTCCTCAAATGTTGTACCTTTAGGTATCCCAGTCAAATTCAACCATATGATTGTATTGACCAATAAGTCACATGTATGGTTGAATTGAATTGTCATTGGAAAAGATAACATTGTTTGTACTACATTGATCAATCTTCAATACAACATGTAACTGATTTCTTCTTCTTCTTTTTTTATTGGTGAGATAAAGATAGAAATAACATGTAGTTGAACTTAAGGTACAACACCTAAGCAATTGTATTTGTACCTAAGTTTTATCCATTAATAAACAATGCTATTATCCATCAAAGGAAAAAGATCATTTAGTAACCCCAGAAAGCTGACTGTACCATGCCCATTTTTCATAAGATTTACTAGCTCCTCAACTTTGGAGAGCTCTAAATTGATATTCTTAGAATTTCTAGACAGTACAGACCACAATTTATCTCCCCCCCCCCCCCCCCCGGCATTCACACACACACACACACACACACAAAGTATTTTATTGGTTTTAAAATGAGTTGAGAGAAATCTCAAATTGTTGAAGCCTGTTGGGCCACTTCCCTGGGTTTGATAAGATGGCAATTTTACATCATGCCCTGCTTCTGGAGCCTAAAGTCTTATAGTTGGGCTACAATACCTTACATGCCAATGAACTCCTAATGTTTCTTCTCACACTGAGGTAAAAAATTTGATTAAACTAATCTTTGCAGCTTAGTTTAGTAGCAAGGACAGGAAGGATAATATACAATCTGCTACTACTTGGGTTTGGAAAAGTTGTTTTAAGAGTTCAAGTTTTGTTTCAATAACTTATGTAAGGCTTTGAGATGGAGCATAAATTTCGAAATACCTGTGAATGAGGAATAATGTACCTCTGTCCTCCAAAAAAAACTAATGCTGTATTTTGTGTATCTATATGTTTTCTTCTGTTAAAAGTAATTGTTAGGTTGTCAAGATGCTATATTTATTGTTATCTACTTTGCCAAATTGCTATTCAAATGGATAACTTGACAAAAAACTACCAGTGGTCGGCAGTGGATATTTCTTCATTAAGTTTACTGCACTAGCAGAACCCTACTCTTTCTATCAGCACTAGCAAAAAGGATTCTTTTCACTGCTTAATATTATAACATGGACTGGGACCATGTTTGGAAATTATTTCACCCTTACAATTATTTGTTTTCTCACTATTTTAACGATTTTATCTCTTGTATCGGGTTGAGTGTTGAGTGAGACTGGTGATACTTTTTGGTTTTTAGCAAGTACAATTTTTCATCTGTATCAAAAATTGTAGATTCTATGCTGATGTGCCAAAATTGTGATCAACTTAGTAGTTATATTCAAAAGAAAAGAGAACATCTTTATGTTAATATTTTTTGATTCTGTCCATGTGATAAAAATGTACTGTTATAAACTTTAAGCTAGTAATATTGAGAGGAGTGGAAGTATGCTTTTCTTTTCTTTTTTTTCTTTTTTGGTTAAAAAAAGTATGCTTTTCTTTTCTTTTTTTCTTTTTGGTTAAAAAGTATGCTTTTCACCATTGCTGTGAATAGCATATATCCCATCTATTTGTTTTCTTAAAATGACGTAACATTAAATATATTTTTTATTTGTGAAAAACTAAGTAATTGGCCCTATACAGAATGCTTTTAACGACAATCAATATCAATGTCAAAACTTTTCATTTTTATCTGATACCATAATGATAAAAAGTAAAGGCAAATTTACCATCCTCTCTCTATGATATTGTGTTACAATATGTAAATATCTACATTGAATGATTTATTTGATAACGACATACCATGATATCAAAGGCTAATTGCTGAAATCATAAAATTGCTGGCCCCATCTTTGTACTAAAGAAAGAGGCAGTAGGGCACTTGGATGTGAGAGTCTATTTTGTCATGACTCTATGACCACTTTACAACTCAATACAGTTCTTTCTTTAAACTTATCTCATTCCTTATTTATTTCATCTTAAATGTTCTTTCCCTCTGTACACCTAATCTTGGTCTGCAAGTCTAAATGCCCTAAAATCATGGATACATATCAGGGAGAGTGGGGTCATTGTGATAATAGGTAGTGTTTAAGTCTCTCGTCCTTTCATTGTTGTTTCTTGGGAGCCCTCATGGCCTGGCCTACCCAATTATTTCCTTTGTATTGGGTGCTTTAATTTCCTTTTCTCACTCTTTGATTCTCAACCAACACTTAATATTTTTTCAAAGCTGGAGATTGGTCCCTGGAATCAATCTGTTGAGCAGCCAATCATGTACAGATAATATGAGTTCTACGTAATCAGTAACTGTATGTCACAAAACAAACTTTATTATGGCATGTGCTCACATAAACTGTTATTTTATAGGGTGAGGGTGAAACAAAGCTTGGTATTGCACCTTCTATAGCGGCAGAAGCAAAAGCATGTGTTGCTATTATTATGGTCTCATTTTAGCTAAGATCATGATTCAAATCATTTCTTGCTCAGGAATTTGGATGCTAATTGTTGACATATCATAGTCCTTTTTGAATTCAATGAAAAGATATGTGCTTTTTTTCTTTCCCTGTCTTTCACCTCTCCTTTCTTAAATCAGTCTGTGTAAGAAAAGATTTGAGGCTTTCAACCAACTAGAGTGAGAGGAGGTTGGCACCTCTCCTATGTTCCAAAGGGCCAAAAGACCTGTCTTTTGTTTCATATAATCAATATGTCCTTGACTTCCCAGGAGCTCAATTTTGGTGAAAAATGAAAAATACTTTTGTAAAATTTACCCCACAAATGATAAAGGATGGATTGCTAGAGGACCTTTAAAGCCTGTACAGGACCACTTGGGATGAATTCTGGACTGCTTTGACGCTAGTATGCACCACGTCTCTTTTAAAGTACTAGTATTAGTGTATTTACACACGCAATGTCTTTAAAGCAAAGATAAAAGGATCAATGTGAGAAAATTTCATTTGAAGATTAATCATTATTGCAAGTTCTGGGCATTGCTTTCGGTTTTGAGCTCTTCCATATAGTTCAAGTCTTAGCCCTATTCTCTTAGAGCATCTTATTCATTTCAACCCCATATTATTATCCCTAATGCTTGGGGTCCAATGTGTAGAAGTAGAACAAGATCAACAGCATAGACACAAAAGCTGTTGTGATGCTCTTAATATCAGGTCTAAGGACACAAAATCTTTAAAAAATACATAATAATTATTTATGTGACATATTATAATTGCTGCATAATAAAATAGTTACAATGGTAAACTTGTTATTATTAACTATTTTAACAAATTATGAAAAATTATTATGAAAAAAATCTTTGTCAAACATTACTCATTGGAAGGTTCAGTTTTGAATCATGATGTTTAGAGCAGTTTGACTTGATCCATCCATTTTGACCTTAATAAATGCCAGTACTGTAGAAACCTGAGCAGTAAGTGACATGCTGCCCATGCCAAAAGCCTTATCCTCTCACCTCAAAACTGCAAATAATGAAGGTTTCACTGATTAGATAGTGACTTATTACTGATTCAATATTAAAAGTCTACTTGTATAGCCCAAATGTTATCAAAACAGAATAGTATGGGCAAATGAGGTTTTCTGATATCATATTAGAGACAGCCTGTCAAGTTATGGCAACTAGGAACCACAAATTCCAAGGACATGCATTGTAATTACCAATCTGTCCTTCATTTGATTATGATTTCAATGATTGGATTATGTTTTTGGGGGAAAATTATATTTTACTAACACAATATTTTTCAACAAATTCTATAATTTCGAAAGTTTTAGATTAGAGAGTAAAGGTTAAGAGGGATACATATTCAACCTATATTTTAGTTTAGTTCAAATTGAATCTACTGCTTTTTTAAAATTGTACTATCAAGTTAAACCTCCAATCAAACTTACAAACCAAACCCCAAATTAAAGTTTTTATAAAAAAAATTAAGATTTAAATTGATACAATCTTAAAAGTTTGGGATTCAATGTGATACTAATAAAATTTATTAAGTTTCATAAACTTATAGGCTTGAGCTTTGAGGCTCTAGAACTGTCCAATCACCTCCCATGCTCTCCACAGTGATCCTTAAACAAACTTCCAAATGGAGATGAAGAGGATTACTAGAGGATCCAATTTAGGGGCAAGAATTCAGGATACAAATGTTCCCAAAAGTACAAACTTGCAATACATGGAACCATAATACTTGATGCCTTGAGATCTAATTTAGGAAGCCTCAAAAGCAAACAAAACTTCACTGTCTCTCTCATGTAATGTAACATCATATTGGCACATGCATGCACAGCACAGGCCAGGGAGCCTTGAGTAATCCGGTAAATATCATTTTCCAAGATAGAACTCTCAAATCTAACTTATAGTTTTTTTTTTTTTTTTTTTTTCTTAAAGGAACTCTCAAAGCCATTTTGGTATTTTTGAAAAGTTAGCCATGACCAAAGATCAGTACAATAGTACATATTACAGGCAAGAATAGAAAGAGGAGTAATGTACTAATGTTATGACTTATGAAACTTTTTTCTTCCACAATAATTTTCCTAACTTATTAAGTAGTAAGTTATGATTAAAGTGTGAATTTCAGTTAGCTTGAAATTCTATTGTATTTACATCATCATAATAATAATAATAATAATTGTGATTAAAGTAAAATCTTTTTCACATTCATCTACCAATCACAACATGCCTCCTTAACAACTATGAAAATAATTATAAAAATTGTTTTGTGACTGAACTTTGTATTAGAAAACTCAAATTTCTCCTGGACAAACTGTCAAAAGTCTAGGAAAAACAAACAAGCAAAGTAACAGATTGACTACGTTTTTCAGTTGTCATTTTAACTGCTTCTATATAATACACTAGCTTGTCACTTTGCTTTGTTCACTGCTCAATGAGAGTGAGAATCTACACTTGCAATAGTGCCACCAATGAATACCCGGATGCCTTACTACTAAAGAGTCAGAGAGAGAGAGAGAGAGAGAGAGAGCACGCAATCTCCAAGATATAGCACCATGTGGAAGCACTCAATGCATTAAAACCAACCAGGTACCCCACCTCTCATATCACAAATTTTACATCAAAAAAGCATGGAGTTATTGTTAGCATTCCCTGGTTGTTGGCACTTTGCATTTGTTCACTTAGTATAGGATCACTTCCACAAATCATTTTCACGTATGTTCGTTATACATAATACATGTTTTCCATCATGGGTTTTCCTTACCTTCCTTGAAGCATTCAACATATATCTCATTTGATTAGTTTTGTTTATCAATCTGAAACTTCAATATCTGTTTTCACCTGTTTCTCCTTCATAAACTCTGCAAAACTTGCTCTTTGTTTTTGGCCAGTACTGTGGAACTTGCTCAAGGATTCAACTTTGACTAATTTAAAGGTAAAGTTGCAGCTTCTCTATGTGCACTGCTTTACTGGATTTTCCTTTAAAGCATGGAATAGATAAATTTTGAATATCAGCCGCCTCTGCTTGATATTTACAAGGTCAATCTCTGTTTCACTGATAAATTTTTTCCTTGTTTTGTCACTTTTGTGCTATTAAATGACAGCTATTGGTCCATGAACCATTGACAAGAAAGAGAGTTCAATGGGGTGGTGTTGCTTGTTTTTGCTTTTCTGTTTTATATGGAGTTTCTTTGTTCTTGGTACTTATCCATTACAGTCTTCTCAAACCCAAGTACTTCAGCAGCTTAGAAAGCACTTGGAGTACCCAAAGCAATTGGAGATTTGGAATAATCGTAGCATAGATTTTTGCTATTTATCTTCATTTCCACAAGTAAATATCACATGCCAAGACAACTTTATCACAGAACTCAGAATTGTTGGTGACAAGACTGCCAAAGTTAGTGACTTTCATGGGTTTGCAATTCCAAAAAAAACTTTATCAGAAAACTTCTCTTTGGATTCTTTTGTGGCCACCCTGGCAAGGCTAACCAATTTGAGAGTTCTTAGTTTTGTATCTTTGGGCATTTGGGGTCCACTTCCAGACAAAATTCATAGACTTTCTTCACTTGAATATCTGGATTTGAGTTCAAATTTTCTTTTTGGTTCAGTTCCTCCTAAGATATCTACAATGGTGAAGCTTCAAACTCTTAAACTAGATGACAACTTTTTTAATGATACTGTCCCCAATTGGTTTGATTCATTGTCCAATCTGACAATTCTAAGCTTAAGGAACAACCAGTTGAAAGGTCAATTTCCATCTTCAATTCTAAGTATCACCACTCTCACTGATCTTATTATGTCTAGCAATGGCATGTCAGGGAAATTACCACATCTTAGTAGCTTAACTAGCTTACATGTGTTGGATTTGAGTGCCAACAAGTTAGATTCAGTGCTACCAAAAATGCCTAAAGGAGTGGTCATGGTTATCCTTAGCAACAACTCCTTATTTGGTGAGATTCCTCAGCAATATGGCCAATTAAGTCAGCTTCAACACCTTGACTTGTCATTCAATGTACTTAGAGGCAAACCTCCTTCTGCAGTTTTCTCTTTGCCTAATATCAGTTTCTTGAATATAGCATCAAACATGTTAAGTGGGTCACTTCCGGACCATCTAAGCTGTGGAAGCAAACTTGAGTTCATTGATATATCTAATAATAAGTTAATGGGGGGATTGCCTTCTTGTTTTAGCACTAATTCAGAAAAGAGAATTGTTGAGGTTGATGGGAATTGCTTATCCTTTAATACAAGGCATCAGCATGTTGAATCATATTGTATGGAAGTCTACATGAAGAAACAATCCAAAGGAAAAAATGCAGGAATTTTAGCGGGCTTAATTATAGGAGTCTTCATACTTATGATGCTTCTGGCTTATGGATTTCTCATTTTGTGGAGAATATATTGCCCTAAAGAGATATCAGAACAACATTTATTGCATAAAACAGTGCAAGATAGCTCGGCAGTTGGGTTCTCCTCTGAGCTTCTAGCAAGTGCAAGTAGGTCATCCTCTAAAGAAAATGTAAAATTACTTTTTTTTTTTCTCTTTGTAAGGAAAACATTGCTAAAGTATGTATGAATTTGGAACAAAAAATAGTGTTGTTAGGGTATGGGGACAACTGAATGTGATCTTTAAAACACATAATTGTAACCACATTTTTCCTTGTTTAGGATTTGTTTCTGAAGCTGCAAAGTCAAGTCTTCCTGTGTGTCAGTCTTATAGTTTCGAAGAGTTAAAAGAAGCTACAAACAACTTTGATAATTCTGCCTTTATGGGAGAAGGCTCATATGGAAAGGTACTGTCTAAAACTTCTAATATGCTATAAAAGTGTTTATGAAATGTAGGGTAAATATCAGTGGTCATCTTTGTTTTATCAAGCTTTTAAATGGTAAAAGGTTAAAGAAGGTGCATATTTAGAAAGCTAAACGCCATGTCTTAAGATTTCAAGTACCCTTTAATTGATGCACTCCAAGTCACAATAGTCATGGTTATAGGGGATGAGACATTTGGTTCCTTATTATTCAGAAGAGAGTAAAGGTTGTCAGCCTTACGATTCAAATTATGTTCTAAGTAATTGTTACTATAGCCTTAAAAGTTCATGGTGACATACACAAATTTTTTTTTTGTTGCTTTTGTGAACAATTGCAATTGCATAGCCACTTGTTTTTGGTTGCTAAGTGCCTTCTTCTGAGTTTTGGTTGTAACACCAAGGTACAAAGTTTATGCAGCCACATATGGCATATGACATATGTGACTCATTTGGTGGCATAAAAGGTAAAATTTAACCCCAAAAAATCATTCAGCGAGATATGCTTGGTTGTGGTAGTATTTAATGACATTATATGCCATAACTATTATGTATTTTGCTACTTCAAGCTAGATTGCCATTATATCAAGTACATTAGAAGGACTTGAAATACATGAGCTTTTACTGTTAGGCTGCCATCTTAGTTGAGCACATTTTTCACATTATGAAAGTTGAATGTGAGTGCTTTTACTCAACTTTCTAAGTTTTTATTTACATCGTATCAGATTCTCTTAATCTCTCTCTCCTTTGTCTTGCAGCTTTACAAAGGAAGATTAGAAAATGGGGCCCTAGTTGCTATTAGGTGTTTGCCTTTGTCAAAGAAATATTCAATTCGAAATCTTAAACTTAGGTTGGACCTGCTTGCAAAGCTTCGTCACCCACATTTGGTATGCCTTTTGGGGCATTGTGTTGATGTTGGTGGAAGAGATGATTTCAGCACGAATAAAATCTTTCTTATATCTGAGTATCTTCCCAGTGGGAGCTTTTGTACTCATCTTGCAGGTAATTTTTAAAGACTTGATAAGAATTGTTCCTGGAGGAAAGAGGATGTTTAGGTTTCTGCAATTTTATGTAGCCCTCCTTTTTCTTTTTTGTGTCTGTGTGTGTGTGTGAGTTCCAATACTTGATATCCAATATCAAACTTTTAGTACTTCAATCTTTAGGCAGGGCTGTTCAATTTGCAGCTTCACTTTTTATGCACAAATCCTTCAAATTAGTTTATATTCTTCTTTTAAAAATATTTAGCAATCAACCAGTGCAGGAAACAACTATCCTCACAGATAAAATTGCACTTGTTTTAACAAAAATAGGGGTTTTTAAATGAATAGAACATCAATGGGACTTGGACTTCCCATTTTGTTTGCATCACTATACAGTTGTGCATTACATTCTAAGTATGGCTGCTTTACATTTGTAGAGAATAGCAATGGAAAGGTTTTCAATTGGTCAGAAAGATTGGCAATTCTAATCAGTATTGCCAAGGCTGTGCATTTTCTCCATACTGGAATTATTCCTGGTTTCTTCCACAATCAACTGAAGACAAATAATATCCTGCTCAATGAGCATGGGATGGCAAAGTTGAGTGACTATGGATTGTCCATTATCTCAGAAGAAACTGACAAATGTGGGGTAGGGCTTCTAATTTTTATTTATTGATTGGCTTTGCACTAAATTCTTCATTGTTAGCGGTTGTTGACTCGTGCCCTTCATTTTCAGGCAAAAGTAGAAGGTTATAAATCATGGTAAGGTTTTATTAATCACTACATTGTCTTGATGTCATATACTGATGTTTTTTTAATTTCTAATGCAAAGGGAAATGGAACTTCTTGGATGGGCTGGGGGAATTGACCATGAACAAATTCATCCAAGTGCTACCTAGAAATTTCTAGATATTAGTCTATCAAGATTTTAAATCAGATCACTTCTATTTACATTGAGCAGACAAATTTTTGATAGTGTTTTATTTATTTGGAAATTCATGAATGCTATGAAATGTATTGTTGCTGCAAGTTTAGCACATTGATCATTGTTGGTTTATATTGTAATGTCTTCAGGCAAATGAAAAACTTAGAGGATGATGTTTGTAGCTTTGGATTCATATTACTTGAGGCACTTGTTGGACCTTCAGTATGTGCTAGAAGAGACGCACTCTTGCTAAATGAAATAGTATGTGCTGCAATTCTGATCAAATACAAAATATATGTGCATTGTATATGAGAAACATTTTCTTGATACTAGATTCCTCATTTTGCAGGCTTCTATTAACTCCCTGGATGGCCAGAAACGAATAATTGACCCAATTGTGCAAGCCACTTGCTCACAAGAATCATTATCAATTGTTCTTTCCATAATGAGCAAATGTATCTCTCTCGAATCATGTAGCCGTCCCTCTATTGAGGATGTACTTTGGAACTTACAGTATGCAGCTCAAATCCAGGGAACTGTTAGTGGTGATCATAGATTTGACACTGCATTGACTCAATGATTTTTCCCTCCCTCTCTCTCTGCATGGAGTTGCTCCTCCATTTCATTGCTGATGTAGAAAGATGTAGCCAATTTCTGAGGCTATGTAAACACATAAGTGTGCCTTAATCTAGGCAGAGCTCATAGTAATTGTTTGTATTTAACTGTAATTGTAATATGATTGACAGAACTAGTTGCTATGCGAGTTTAATGGTTTTCAGCAACTAGGGAATTACTAGTTCCAAATGAAAGGTAGAGCTCTTATCCTTGACAAAATTGTACATGAATTACAATAATTGTCTATTAGAGTTGAAATAGTTCTATGAGCAAAGTCACAATTATACAAGGGTAATCCATGTTGTGGTACAGTCCATTGAGGAAGAATGTGAACAACATATATTCATTTTTCTTTTGCTAGTGAAATAATATCCATCTTGTTAAAGGGAAAGCATATTTGTGTGGCACAAATCATTTAAGAAAATCAATTAGCCTCGAAATAGCTAGAAGTTTCTATTCTAACACAAAAATGGGGAGAAAACAGTCTTAAGTCATATTTTTCAAAAAATGTACAAGATTCTATTTAAGAATTTACACAACTCTATATAATTGACGTACACAATTTTTTATATAATGTAAACAATTTTGTACATTGAACATACACAATTTTTCAAAAAATATACACAATTCTATATATTAAACCTACACAATTTTTTAAATAATGTATACAATTCTATACAGTAAATGAATATAATTTTTCAAAGAAACGTACGCAATTCTATAGATTAAAAATATACAATTTTCTAAAAGAATATTCACAACTGTATACCCTACTGTTATTATAAGCTTTGTCAAGTAATTACGACTTTACTATTGTGAACCATTGAAAATTAAACTTTAGGTACTCATGAAATACGATAACGTGAATTAAGAATTAATTGCAAATTGCAAATTGCAATAGAGGTCTCTTTTTTAAAAGCCAAGGAGGGACCCATTAAAAATTTAAAAGCCACTCAGTAAATAAAATCTTCTCAATCTTCAATAGTAAAAAGTAAAACTCAGCTTATCTTTCTCTTAAAAATAAAAACAATAAAACTCAAAATAATTAAAATAAAAACAATAAAACTCGAAAATAAATACCAAACAGCAGCACCGACGGCTAGAACCAAATTTAAATAAGCCCTCATCACCTCACCGACCTTCAAATTTCCTATATCTATTCGTATTCCTTGAGGGTGTCGAAAACAACAACCATTGTTGAGTATAAAACAACCTTGAAAGGCAAGACAGAATTACATAGAGTCACCCTTTTAGAATTCATACCTTGTTGAGTTTCTGTTTGTTTTCTGATACGTTCTTCAATTTGGAGAACAAGGGGTAAGGGTTTGACAGAGACACAAGATTACTGGGGTTCCAAAGAGACTGATATTTTGAAGTTTATTCTTCTTGATCATCAAGATTCTGGATCAAACTTGACAATGGCGGCACTGAGCATTGAAAAAGACTTCGGGGTTCCAAACAGAAAGAGACTAATAATTAAGTCGGGTATTACTGTTCCTAATGCAGAAACAGAAACAGAAATAGTAAAGAAGAAGATTGATCATCATCATCATCAAGATTCCAAGTCGATCAAGAACTCCGATTATCGAGAGAGCGTTAGGAAACTATTGGCAGAGGCCTTTTCAAGAGTATCATCTGAAACTGATGAGAGCATATCACCAGCTTTAGACCCAGTTGAAGTGGCTGCTGCAGTAGAGTCTGCAATGTACGAAAGAATTGGGTGGTCTAATCCAATCAAGAAGGCTAAGTATCGATCAGTCTTGTTCAATCTCAAAGACCCAAAGAACCCGGATTTGAGGCGAAAGGTTCTTCTTGGAGAGATCAAGGCGGAGACCCTTGTAACCATTAGTGCCGAGGAGATGGCCAGTGATAAAAGGCAGCGTGAGAACATTCAGATAAAGTTGAAAAAGTTGAAGAGATGTGTGCATGATGCTGATGAAGAAGATAAAGCAACCACTGACATGTTCCAGTGCAGCCGGTGCCGCGAGCGCAAGTGCACCTACTACCAGTTGCAGACCCGGAGTGCCGATGAGCCCATGACAACTTATATCACTTGCGTCAAATGCAACAAACGCTGGAAGGTTTAACTATATTAGGCCTCTAGAATTGATTCTGAGGAACACTAGTACTCTTGAAAAGAATTAGTATTAGTCTAGCTAGGAATTAGCTCCATTTTTTTTTAGGTTTACATGTCAAGATTTTCTTTCTCATATATCAAGTTTTTATTTTTAATCTTCTCGTCTGATATGTTGTTCTAATTAAACTGTTTGATTTTCTCTTCTTCAGCTCTAGCTATAGATATATCATATAATTGATCAAGGTGATACGTATAAAAGTTTATTAATGTACGTGTGCTTATTTCACATTTTTCATGTTTGTGTGTTTTTTTTTTTTTTTTGATATGAAGACCAACTTTATTCATCACGTGGAGAAGATACAAGATCATGAGCACATGCATGTGCAATAAGGCTAGGACACTCCTCTAGCCATGCAACGTAACTTTCTATGTTTCTAGCATGGTGGGCCAAGAGGTGAGCAGGGATATTCCCTTGCCTTTTGATATGGGAAAAGGCATAACTTCTAAAAGCCTTTACACGTTGAGACATACCAACTACAAGATTTTGCACAGATGTGGACACTTCACCCACTCCCCTAAGTGCACTGCATATACTCAGAGCGTCACCCTCGAAAATTACATCCCGGACCCCTACATCCAATGCAAACTGGATCCCCACCTCCATTGCTTTGGCTTCAGTCTCCAGCGCACCCAAAGGACGAGCAAGCTTATGGCTTAAAGCAGCTATCACTTCTCCTGCCGAGTCGCGTATTACCACCCCAATACCAACCTGCTTCTGTTTGGTGAAAACTGCACCATCCACATTGACCTTATAGCTGCCCAGTTGTGGAGGGCACCATTTAATCTCCCTTGTAAATGACTCTCCCATGGTTTGTGGTTTCTCATTTGCTACTTGAAACTCGTCCCAAAACCTTAGAGAGCTTCTCACAATGGCTGATCCATCTCGGCGCAAACCACCATGTCTGACCGTATTTCTTTGCTTCCATATTCCCCAGCATATCATAATAGTCCGCTCTACTAAGCCAGGGCACTCATCCGACTGCTCCTGTAATTTCCACATCGCATCTATAAATTTCCAAGATGGGCCAATTTCAAACGGCAAAATCAACTTGCTGGATGACCATACCTCCTTTGCTCTATCACAAAGCCAAAAAATATGACATACAGTTTTCGGGGCTTTCCCGCATGACTCACAAAGGTTATCCTTCGTGATGTTTCTTTTCCATAAGTTCTCCCTTGTGGCTAAGATGTCACGACAGGCCTTCCATGCAAAGTGCTTAACTTTATTCGGCACCTGCATATTCCATAGGTCCCTCCAAACCTTATTTAAAGTAGTAGAATTCGAGCACTCAGGCAAATTTCCTCCGGTGGACATTTCTTGGGCCAGTCGATATGCACTCCGCACCGTAAATTTCCCGTTTTTACTTGCTGCCCATACCAAACGATCTCTAGCACCATGTATACTAAGGGGGATGCTCAAGATTGCCTCCACATCTTGGGGGAGAAACCATTGGCGTATCAGCTGCTCCTTCCATTCCTTCTGGTCACCCTCAATTAGATCACAAACTCGTGTCCCTTGCAGACCCGGCCTTTCAGGTGTGACTACCCGATATGTGCTGGGGTTATGCAGCCACTTATCCCTCCATACATGAATCTGTTCCCCATCACCTACTTGCCATCTTACACCTCGTGTGACTACTGCCTGAGCTGACCAAATGCTCCTCCAAGCAAAGGACGGCTGGCTGCCCAAAGTGGCCTCTAAGAAGCTGCACTGTGGGAAGTACTTGGCTTTGTAAACTCTATAGAACAGTGATGAAGAATTTGTTTGTAAGCGCCACCCCTGCTTCGCCAGCAGAGCCATGTTGAAAAGTTTCAAGTCCCTAAAACCCATTCCCCCTTTTTCTTTTGGTAGACACATCTTCTCCCAACTCATCCATGCAAGCTTCTTTTCCTCCTTCACTTGTCCCCACCAGAATTGTCTTACCATCCCAGTCAGCTCATCACATAGGGTATCTGGGAGCTTAAAGCAGCTCATTGTATATGACGGCACAGCCTGGGCAACCGCCTTTATCAGAATCTCCTTACCGGCATTCGACAGTAGTTTTTCCTTCCACCCCGCCAGTTTGTTTGATACCCGTTGTTTCAACTGAGCAAACGTATTCCTCTTCGATCTACCTACCAAAGAGGGGAGCCCCAGATAAGATTCATGTGGTTTTATAACCTGCGCACCGAACATCGATTTGATCGTCTCTCTTACTCCGTTGTTTGTATTATGGCTGAAGAATAATGATGTCTTGTTCCTGTTCAATTGCTGCCCCGAGGATGCTTCATACACCTGGAGGACCCGCTGGATTTCCTCACATTCCTTTACTGTGGCCCTACCAAAAATTAGACTGTCATCGGCAAAAAATAGATGTGAAATTCTAGGCCCCCTCACAGATGCCGCCACACCCCTTAATTCATGTCTTTGAACAGCCTTGTGTAGAAGTGCAGATAAGCCTTCAGCACAGATAAGGAAAAGGTAAGGCGACAATGGGTCCCCTTGACGCAAGCCTCGAGTTGGAATGATTTGGCCACAAGGCTTCCCATTGATGCGTACTGCATAAGTCACCGATGAAACACACCGCATGACAAGCCGAGTCCAGTTCTCATGGAAACCCAGTTTGGCCATTATTTGTTGTAGGCAGCCCCATTCCACCCGATCGTAGGCCTTGCTCATATCTAGCTTCAATGCCATCTCCCCACACTTACCCTTTTTCTTCCGATTGATGTGGTGCATTAATTCATGAGCCACTAGCACGTTATCAGTGATGAGCCTATCTGATACGAAGGCACTTTGATTCTCACACACAATGTCCTGTAGAACCGTCTTTAGCCTGTTTGCCACTGCTTTAGATGCTAGCTTGTAGGCCACATTGCACAGACTTATTGGTCGGTAGTCTGTCACTCTTTCAGGGTTCTTTATTTTAGGAATAAGAACTATGTGAGTTTCATGAAACTTAGGGGGAGCTGCACCATGGTTAAGAAAATCCAAGACAGTTTGTACAACAATAGAGTTTATAGTAGGCCAAAAATGCTGGTAAAATAAGGGAGGCATACCATCAGGTCCTGGTGCCTTCATGGGGTGCATTTGCTTCAAAGCCTGCTCTACCTCAGAAGCTTGGAATTCCTGTAGGAGTCTGGAGTTCATCCTATCAGTCACTTTGGAGTGAATAGCATCAATAAGTTCAGTGCTAACATTCGGTTGAGAGGATGTAAAGAGTTGCTCAAAATACTCCACAAAAGTCCGACCAATCATCTCCTCATCCTCCTGCCAAGTATCTTCAGCATCCCTAATCCGGTGGATGGTGTTCCGTTTGTGTCTGTTGGAAGCCTTGGCATGAAAGAAAGAAGTATTACGATCCCCAGACCTCAACCAGCAATTCCTCGATCTCTGGTGCCACATATCTTCCTCTACCACCATCAATCGGTTCAGCTCCATCTTCGTTGCATGAATCTCCTCCATCCCCGCAATGCCAGCCTGTCTCCCTTCCAGCATTTGAAGTTTTTCCTGTAGAGCTGCTATCTTGTAACCAACATTGCCAAAAGTAGTTTTGTTCCAAGTAGAGAGTGACTTCCTACATTCCTCCAAACACTGTATGAACTGGTGTTGAGTGCCCATACATCTCCCCCTCTCCCATGCTTCCTTAACCACCTCCATGCATTGTTCATCTCTTAGCCACATAGCTTCGAACCTGAACAATTTTTGTTTACGAGGCACTCTCCGACCAGTCCGGGGAGTTTTGAGGACCAATATACTATGATCCGACCTCGAGGTAGCCACGTGAAATAATCGAACATTTGGGAACATAGTCAGCCAATCCGAGCATACCAGAGCCCTATCTAGACGTTCTCTGACCCAACCATGTGCCCCTAGACTCCTACTCCAAGTATAATCCGCTCCAATATAGCCCAGGTCTCGGAGTTTGCATCTGTTTATCGTTGCCCTGAAGTTGTTCATCTGCCATTCCGGTCGTAATTTACCACCCACCTTCTCCCCTAGGTGTAGTATTTCATTAAAGTCCCCCATACAAATCCACGGGAGAGTACACCTTTTCTCCAGCTCCTCCAACAATTGCCACGATTCCTCCCTTTTACTCGTTTGAGGGTGTCCATAGAAACCGGTAAACCTCCACTTCTTAGTGCCAAACTCGTCAGTAACTATTGCGTCAATATGGTGAGGAGAAAAAGTTTGAACATCCACCTTTGTTGAATTTCTCCAAAGTAGCGCCAATCCCCCTCCCCGCCTCACACTAGGCACTACTAGACCCTGTTGCCGATCTAGTTTGCTTTTTATTCTGTCCATTTCCGATACAATAAGCTTGGTCTCAATAAGAAAGACCAAGATGGGATCTTCCTCCAAAACCACTTTCTGGAGAGCTTTAACTGTGCAAGGGTTCCCAAGCCCCTGACAGTTCCAGCATACGGCACTCATTGCTCTCGGCGGGGCTGTCCCGCAGCCACCGCCGATCCCAGTTGTTGTGCCATAAGTTTACTGAGCACCAAAACCTCCCCTTCAATCTTTTGTTTCTTTCCTACGTCTTCTTCCATATTTATTTCAGTCACCGGTGCTCGTGTTTTCCTCTTCGGCCCTACCTCATTCTCATTCGTCACCTTCACTATATCCCGAACAACCTCCACCCCATACTCATTCTCACGTTCTTCTTGCATGAGATTTTCCTCCCCCATGCCTCTACGTACTTGTTTTGTCTTTTTCTGAATAGTGCCCATTACATTTCTTTTCCTGGATCCACTTAATGGCTTTATGGTATGGGACCCAATGGAAAACAGGCCATAGGATGGTCTAAAATCCTGGCCCACAGCTGTACTATGAGAAACGGGTTTCTCAAAGGCCGAAACCAAGTTATCTAGGCCCATTTCAGAAGTTAGCCCAACAGTTGGGCCCACTACCTTGTCTTCCTCTGTGTTCTTATTTGAAATTAAATAGTCCACCGTCTTCGTCGTATTATCCGCAAAATCTGAGATTGAATCTATTAATGGAGGGGCTGCCAGATTTGGAATTCCTGCTGTGATAGCGGCGTCAATCTCTCTTAATTGTTCCTCGAAAATCGCGGGATTACGATGGCGAGAGATTTCCACTTCCTCACGTGTACGTAGCAGCTCTGTGCTTGCAGTGTCAGGCTGGGTGGATTCCACGTCATCAGTCACGTGCTCCTGTCCCTGGTCATCTCCTTTCTTCTCCGACATGGAGTTCATCGGACCCACCCCCTCGCCACCTTCATTCATCCTTTGATGTTCGAAGTTGCTTCTGTTCAACGCCAGGACAAGCTGTGGCCGTTGGAGACGATCCTGAGATGCACGCAGCCATGGACCGTATTGTTTATCCTCCGGTCTAAACGTCTCTTTGCTGCGTATCCACTGGAGGCAGTCCCGCTCATCATGGTCTACCTTCCCACACCAGTAGCAGAAAATGGGCAATCTCTCGTATTTGAAGTCTACCCATGTCGCTGCCAATTCTCCGATACGAACCCGTCGTCCACGGCACAACGGCTGGGTTATGTCCATTGCCACTCGTATTCTAAGATATCCCCCCAAGCAAAACCCGTTTTCATCCACGTCAACCTTCACTACTTCTCCCAGAATGCCCCCAATCCGTAACCCGGCTTCCTTTGTTTGGTTCATCGTGGGAAGTCCATGGATCTGCACCCAGAATAAAGCCCTGTCGAACTTCAGCTTGTTTACTGCTTCCCCCGCCGCCAGCTTATGGAGGACCACCAGGTATTTGTCAAACGTCCATGGGCTGAGCAAGAGGACTTTATCGAGATCCTTCGCCACTTCGAACCGGAAAAGAACCTTGTTATCGCCCATGTCGCTGACCTCAAAGTTCCTCTCGGTTCGCCATATTGACTTCAACACCCTCGCCACCGCCTCAAGACTCACCCTTCTTTTCGTGCAAAATCTCCCAGCCAACACAAGCCCTGTGTCCGTCGTTGGTGGTGCCAGGTCCACTTCACTTTCCTCTATCTCTGATAACCGTAACCCAGCGCACTTATTTGCAATATCTTCCATGGTTTACAACGTTGTAGACTAAAATAGCTATTTTCTACCTTCGAAAAAACGGAGAAATAAGTTTGCCAAAACGGCAAGCCCTATTTTCACCTCTAGGTTCCTGTAGACGGCCCAGAGAGAAAACTGTGGGTTTGCATGTTTAAGGTAAACTGATAGAGAACTTTTCGCAATTTTTGTGTGTTTTGAGTGTGTGTATGTGCATAAAAAATAGCACATGATTATTGTTAGAAACTTTAACAATAATACGAAAATAATACGAAATATAAACGGCCAATTGAACATCTTAATTAAAGTCATTTTTTCCCTTTGAGTTTTTCCTAATATTTTGAATAGTCACAAGTCCATAGCATTCTTATAAACTAAATATTAGACATGACAAAACTATACTACATCTGCAAGAAGACATAAAATTGATAAAATTAAATATAACAAAAGCATTATAAGCAACCATAAAATAAATAAGATTAATTTAAATCCAATCAAATTCGACTATTGTGGTCAAAAAGTAAATTCAAGTTGAAAGAAATCTTAAAGCATAAGATATATAAGTAGAAATCGAACCAAAGCATAAATTGGTATCTAATTATTTAATACATAACCAAAAAGTAAATAAAAAGGAAAAAAAGAATTTTTTACTTCTCAAGATTCACTTGACTTCAAATAAGAAAACTCTTTTTTTTTTTTTTTAAGTAAGAGGGGGGGAGCTAAACTATGCCAAAGAATAATGAGTTTTTTTGGTTAATTTTTATTTAATTTTCACCTCAAATTTTCTTTGTTTTCTATTCTAGGCTATTTTTTCTTTATTATGGAAGATTTGTAATGGTATATAAATTTGGGTAGTTTTGTGTTATAATTCCTAAGCACAGATTCTCTCTTTTCATCCTTTGGTTTAACTTAAATTTGGTTTACTATTTAGTTGTTTTTAGAGGTGACAATTTGAGTTTTCACACAACATTTGGATAGCATTTCAATGAGCTATGTGACTATTTGATTAATTTCCTAATACAAACAATAGGTTTTATAGATTGCACAAAAATTATTGCAATGATTTTGTAACCATATTTGAATATTATAAGCATAATTGTATGCATGTACGACCACAACAATTTTTTTTTTATAAGACCACAACACAATTATTAAGATAAAAGGGAAACTACATTTACCCCAAAGAAGAATGGAAACTATGGTTTGAGATTCTTACAACAAAGTAACCAATTGTTTATAATCGAAATATAAACCGAAAAACTAAAATTACTTAAAATAAGAATTTTGGAATGTGATTTTTATTAATTTAATTTTAATTATTTCATTAAATTATTTAATAATATATAATATATTTATTTATTTAGTAATATATTATATATACTATTTATTTATATATTTATGAAAGTGGATTGAATGGACCAAAGTGGATCGAATAGACCAAGTGGACAAAAATGGACTGAAATGGACGGAATGCAACCGAAGCAGACTGAATAGATTGAGTTAAACCTAAATGGACCGAATAGGACCTAACTAGACTGAATGGAGTAAGTAGACCGTAATAGACCGAAGTAGACCGGAATAGACGAATGGAACTGAAGTAGACCGAACTGGACCGAATAGAAGATAAACTAAAATATTTGTATATTCAGATGTTATTAATTATATGGCTATGTGATTTGTGATATAATTAATAATTTTAATATGAAAATTTTATATAAAAAAACCTTAAATAAATCAAAGGAAAAAAGAAAAGAATTTGAAATAATATTTCAACTAAAAAAACTTGAAAATTCTCGATGAATATGGCAATTAATGGTGGTGACTTAGTTGTTGTTTGGTGTTCTTCGTTAATTTGATGTATGCTTCGATGTCATTGCTTCTGGATCTCCTCTAAAACTTAAATCTTGTCACAATTTCACAAATCAATTAATTGAAAATTTTATTACATTCAAAAATTCATTAACACGAAGGAAATAATATGTGTGTGTGGGTGTTTACAAAATTGTCCAATTATTTTCAATTACCTATCAAGGTGAGAGAAGCTAACGTACGTAAAACCTCAACATATTGAGCGCCAAGAACCTATGTAGAAGGACTTGAATTTTGGGATGTTTAGGGATCAAAGAAAAATTGAGGTGGAGAAGGTGGGTAGAGAGGGATCATGTGGCTATATAATTATTTATGATTCCATAATGGAGAAATGAAGAATTTAAGAAACCAAAATGTTATAGGAGAGAGAGAGAGATGAAAAAATTTCTACATTTAAGAATTATAAACAGGTTTTTGGATGGATACTTCAATGGATCGGTAATGTTTTTGTTGTTCTTCTTCTTTTTTTTCCTTTTTTTTTTTTTTGGCTGCTGCACATTAATGGGCACTTTTTTGAAATTTATATAGACTACAACCAAAAAAATGGTATCAAAAAAAAAAAAAAAACCAAAAAAATGATGTCCTTTTGATTGAAGGAAATTAAGAGATATATGCCATAACGACGTCTTTTTTATTAGAGCAATTTGAGAAAATAATACTCCACATGTCATAGACTTACAGCTCATGTTATTTAAGGAATGTCAAAGGATTTAGGAACAATCCAAAGAGATTATAGTGCATTTAAGGTATAATTTTAAAGACCCATTTATTTAAAAGGAGGGTTAGAATACACAATCAGTTTTTTTTTTTTTTCCTCAAAAAAATTTTTTTTTGAGAAGAAAATACACAATCAGTTTTAATTAATGTTAAATACCCCATATTTGTAATTTGTAACATATAGAATGGTGGGAAAGATGTAACTTGTGTTTACCCAAAAAAAAAAGTTGTAATTTGTAATAGATGCTCCATTTATTCTATAGTTAAATATAAATTAACTTTTTTTTGGTAGGATGGAGCCTAGCTAATTGGTAGAAAATTAGTGGAATTAATATTTTACATTTAAGATAATGTGTGTGTGTATATATATATATATATACTCTATTTTTTATAGAATATATATACATACACACACTCTCTCTATTGATATCACGTTTAAAATAATCCATTTAATGTAATGGACAACATCCTTTTATGTTACGACTAGTCACTAACCCGTGCGATACACGAAATAGTTAGCAAATGTTAAATAAATAAATATATATTCACTTTTTTCAATGCTACAATTAGTTAAAACAGAATGATAATCACATCAATATGGGATAAAAGGAGGTAAAGAGATAATTAGAAATAAAGACAAAGTTAGTTATTCAAAAATAAATTATAAATAATAGCAAAAAGAAATACAATGAAATTAAAGAATTCAAATAGTACAAAAACCAATTTAACAAAGAGAGAGAGGACCTGTTAAACAAAATCGGATATCTATGGGCTGAAACTTTACTTGGGAATGCATAATCCAATCTATTCCAAACATATTGTGATAGAAATTTCAACTAAAATTTTTATCAAATATGAAACACATGAACAACCCAATTTCAGGGGCAAAGCTTGGTCCAAAAATCAGCTAAGCACGTACAATTCAAAAGAAAAGAAAATTAACCCTAAAATTCAAAAGAAAAAAAAATTCAAAAGAAATCAATACATATATTAATTAACCCTTAAATTATGGTAACATTAAATAACGTCAACAATTATTTGTTGGGATTTTGTTTTCAACTGTAATTCGCGATAGTAGCATGAGAGTAGTAGTCTTTCGCGGCTGAAGGGATTTTAATAGAGTTTTATAAAAATAAAACTAAAAAGAAAAAAATCAATTAATGATGTGGAAAAAATAAGAACAAAAGGGATCGTGAAAAATTGTATCGGGTCGGTTTTTTCTTTGATAACAATGTGTTATATATAGAGGTAGTCGTAGCCTGAAAGTAGGCTACGTATTAGCCTAGAAGTAGACTTCCAAGTATACTATACTACGTATTGTGAGGGAGGGGTTAGGAATATAACGTAGTGGACTTCTAAAGTATATATGAACAAAGCAACAATGGTTTGGACTTCAAAAAAAAAATATATATATATATATATATTTATATATATGCGCAATATATATAAGCTTTACATTTAGATAAATTATAATAAATAAACCAATTGTGTATATACTTTAATATATGTAAACTTTTTTTTGAAAAAATATATATGTAAACTTAATATATTGGATATGATGTGAAACATTTAAACTATTCATTTAAAAAAAAAAAGTGAAACATGTAAGCTTCAATGATCAGCTTTTGAACATAATATCATATATTAAACCTTTTGAATTTTGCATTCACATGTCTTTTTTAGGGTGAGTAAAATTGTTAGCAAAAAGTATTTAAAATTTTAGAAATTAATCAACCTTTTTTAGTATTTAGGACTGTGTTCAAAAAATTTAGGGAAGTAAAACTCTTACTTCTTTTTTTTCTTTTCTTTTGTTTCCAAAACTACAAACAATCTACTATGCATAATCCACAATTTCTCAAAAAAAAAATATAAATTGTGTAAATGGTAGGTCAATTTGAAAGTGATAAATTGCTCTAATAAAAAGTTAATACATTAAGAAGTTGTGAAAATTTGTGCGTTTATATAACCTTCTAAGATGGAGGGAAAAAAAATGTTTTCCACCAAAAATATATGATGGCCTATAAACTGCATTAAATTGCTCCAATTTTGGATTATTGGAAGATTTCAGGGGTAAGCTCGGTAATTTGCACTTTGCTTAATAGGGAAGCTGAACTAGCTTTTTACCGGGAAAACGAAACGAATTATAACTGAAAAAACTGTTGGTTTCCTATTTGACCAAAACACCCTTCGCTATATTTCATTATATTCCACTGCTATTTTTTCCATAACACCATGGGTAGATTTTAACCTCCAGTTCAAGAACCCAAGAATCATAGTTAGCCTTAGATTTTAGTTCCACAATCACTCCCAGTTTTCACATAGGTTTCATTTGCTTTCATCAAAGAATTTCCATGGTAGCAGAGATCACAAAGCCAGCTTTTTCATGGCCACAGCAAGAAACATGAAGAGCTCCTTCATAACTGAGAACCCATCACCATTCTTTCACTACTTGCTTTCACTTTCTCCATTGGCTTCCCTTGTCAACTCCCCAAAGAAAAGTCCAAGAAACCTCAAGCTTTGTACGCCCCAAAACCTCTCACTCTTCTTTCTTTCTCTCATACTTTCCTTCACTTTCTTGGGTTTTTCCATCCTCAGCTTCTTGCTTGTTTCCCAAGCTTCCTCCTCTTCATGTCATCTCAGCTCTCCCTCGTCACCATTTTCATCTCCTTCTCTCAAGTCTTCTGAGTACTCTCCGATTAACTTTGTCTCTCTTTTATCAACAACTTCGGATGATGAGGATGAGCCAAAACTGTCAAACAGTGTGATGGTGCCGTTACCAGCTCATGGGGTTATTAGGAATAATGTTTCTGAGGAGGAGAGAGAGTTCTGGGAGCAACCAGATGGGCTGGGGTATAAGCCATGCTTGGATTTTAGTATTGGGTATAGGAAAGCGTCTCTGAAGATTTCAAAGGAGAAGAGGAGGTTCTTGGTGGTGGTGGCCTCAGGGGGACTAAACCAGCAGAGAAATCAGATTGTTGATGCTGTTGTTATTGCAAGAATTCTTGGGGCTGCATTGGTTGTGCCAGTCTTGCAGGTTAATCTGATATGGGGCGATGAAAGGTAAAAGAGAAAGATGTAACTAAATTTGATGTGTTTAGTACTTCCTTTGAATGTATATATTTCCTGCACTCATTTCTTGTGACATATGAACAGTAACATTAGTAGATTAAATTATTGGTCAACTCTTAATGTCTAGAGGAATTCATGGTTCATAGATTTTTTTCCTAATGAAATCCTTCATTATCTCATCAAAGCAGCAAAAGTTTTTATGTTTCTAGCTTCTATCACACATTTGACCAGTTCAGCATGATGTCTATACAATTTTTACATTTAATTATTAGAATTGTCCTGTATTGAAGGATAATATGTATGGAAATCAATTTGTCAATTTGTTTTTGTAATAACTGCAGTGAGTTTTCGGATATATTTGATGTAAAACATTTTAAGAGGACTTTACAAGCTGATGTACGCGTTGTATCATCTCTTCCTTCCACACATTTGATGTCAAGGCAGAGCATTGAACACAAGATTCCTTATGATGTTTCTCCGCTCTGGATTCGAAACAGATTCTTTAGACAAGTAAGAAATTCTTTGTTGATGGAAATTCCATCTGCTGCATTTTATCATGATTTAGCTGCTAAGGTGAGGTTAGGACTGGAAAGCAATTTTAAAAAATTACATTAGTTTACACTTATAACTTCTTAACATTGTATTAATTCAAAGAAATTTCACCAACGAAGTGTTAGTAGGTAGAATGTGAATTCAGAATTGAAGGTGCACTCATTATAATTTTTCTTTTTTCATAAAGAAAAATATATTAGATATATGTGCATGCATGTGTGCCAGTTGTTCTAGTGGCTCTAAAAGTCATTCATATTTGAGTTTCCCTTGAAATACATTTGATGGATCATGCAGCTAAATAAAGAAGGTGTTCTGGTGTTGAAAGGTTTAGATTCTAAACTCTCAAAGAATCTTCCATATGATCTGCAGAAGCTTCGATGTAAGGTACATGGAAATCAATCTCCATTAAATTCATATCAAACAATCATCAGTGTAGTTCTATAGCCTAATTATGTCCCATTTCATCTTCATATTGCAGGTAGCCTTTCATGCATTAAGATATGCAGCACCAATTAGGGAGCTTGGAAATCGGCTTGCAAGGAGAATGTGGATTGAAGGCCCTTTCATTGCCCTCCATCTCCGGCTAGAGAGGGATGTGTGGGTCAGAACTGGATGTCTCACTGGTTTGGGCACAGAACATGATGACATCATCACCAAGGTTCGGGAGTCTCAACCCGAATACCTGACAGGAAGGTTTAACATGACCTACACTCAACGACGACTTGCTGGACTATGCCCCCTAAATGCATTAGAAATGGCAAGGTAAATCAGAAACTCATAACTGCATATGTATAATCCTTGATAAAGATTTTTAAGACTAACTGGAGAGAATTTTAAATGTGCTGTTATTGCAGGCTCCTAAAGGCTCTAGGAGCACCCGGTAGCGCACGGGTATATGTTGCAGGGGGAGAGCCATTTGGGAGAAACAAGGCTTTGCAGCCACTTGTGGCAGAATTTCCAAATGTTGTGACAAAGGAAAAGTTGGCACAAAATGGAGAACTTTCACAGTACATTAACAAGTCCTCAGCTCTGGCTGCCATTGACTACATTGTCTCCCTGAGCAGTGATGTCTTTGTACCTTCCCATGGGGGAAATATGGGACGAGCAATGCAAGTAAGTGACCAAGACTTCTAATACTAGCTACTTCCATGAAGAAGTCCTATTAGTATCAGCTCATGGAAACCCTGGTAAAATAGTAGTTTCCAATTAATACTTTAGCCCCTTATTGCAGAAAACAAAAAGATAGTACAATCTAGTTTGATGGAACGATAATTGCTAAAGACAGTACAATATAGTTTGATAGAACTGATAATTGCTAAATGCAAAGTTTCCATTTTATATTGTTGTTATGTAACTTCATCCCACAAATCATCAATCTGGATAGGCATCTGGATTGCCATCTGATTAGTGGCAACTAGAAATCTGACATGATATCAAAAAAATATTTATGTCTGTGGTGCAACTGCTAAATCTGTGTTAGTTTATCTCATTCTTTCTGCATTGCATTTTTGACTTAACAGGGTCATCGTGCCTATGTCGGGCATAGGAAATATATAAAGCCAAACAAGCGATCCATGCTTCCTTTTTTCGATGATACCTCCATTTCTGATGCAGAATTCAGGAGCATCATGAGGAAACTGCACAGCAAATCTCAGGGGCAGCCTGAGATGAGAGCTAACAGGAGGGATAGAGATGTGATTGCGTATCCCATACCTGAGTGCATGTGCAAACACAAAACAGGCATATTTTGAAGCATCTTAATGAGTAAATTTGTTCCCTTTTCTTTTGGGAATCTCAATGAGTAAGCTCATTTGTAAATCATTTCATATAAATTTGTAAGATTTTTGTTCATCCATCAAATCACTACTAGCATTATGTTCAGTACAATATTGTTTGGACTAATGCTGAAAGCCCAGGAAACAGCCGCAGCGCCACATTAACCTTTTTCACTTATATCGTGTCAAGGTTGGTATTTCTTCTTTGCATTATACAAGCATAGATGCAACTTCCATGGATGCTATGTGCTATGATGAGGCTGCCCAAAGATCTTTTGAAGAATGAGAAAGCCATTATCTCTGATTTTTTGCAAAATAAAATGATTGTCATTTTTGTTTTTTGAAAACCTCGTACATTCTGCAAGGCTGGAGCAAATGATTTCTTTAAGAAAATGGATCTCTGTCACACATAAAACCAGTGTACTCCAAGATTAAAACATAAACCATATCTAAAAAATTAACTGTTAACTGAAAGACAGGATACATATCCTCAATACTTATTCTTGAAACACCAAGCAATGAACCATGCAAAACATAACAATCAAACTCATCAAGGAAAGGAAATAGCTAAAAGTTAGATGACAAAGAAGTAAGATCACAATTGAGTCCTTCCTACTGTCATTCATTCCTTCCAACTTTGGCTCATTGATTGTTGTCCAATGTTTAACTCAATCTCCAAAAGTTTGGAAACAAAGGTTGGCATAGTTTTCAAAATCATCACTATATTTTATATGCAAAATGATGTAACAATTCAAACTCAATTTATTATTAAGCAAGATTAGTATTTATATAAATTTCAAATTTGTAAAAAACAAAAATTGCATACACAATCCTGCAATTCAAGAAGCTGTCATACTCATCTTCAAGAGCTTTTGGTAAGTCAAAGTGGAATAATGTCACAAAAGGGATTAAGCCTTCACAAGATTAAAACATTAAATAAGTATAAATTGAGAGCAATGGCCTTCAAGATGTAGTATTAGAATAAGTGTTCATTCAAAGTACATTTTAAATTGCGTTCTTACCATTATGGAGTAGTTCATTGATCAACTTTTGTAGAAATCAATGCCTCAGAGTCCCCTCTGCAAGTTTTTTGATGAAGAATATAATGATTGGTAAAGATGATTTACAGATATTTTGCCTATTGGCTAATTATCATTATAATTTGACAGGTTCTTTGTTTTGTTTTCCTTTGTATGTTTTCTCCCCTTATTAAAGACAACAATGCTACAAACTGCAGACAGAGTACATTCTACCAAATAAAAAAATTAAAATAAAAAAGACAACAAAGAAGACAGTATGGAAAGAGAAATTCAACTTCCTTGTTCCACTTTTCTGAGGTTGGACAGGTTTTAATCCTTTTATTATGCAGCAAATTGATCGTATGAGGTTGGATCATACCTTAGGCTCAAATCTTAAACAAAGGTATTTCAGATTAGTTCAGTGTTGAATATGCTTACCAGCAAACAGGACAGGTTTTAACATTCTTACCATGTTTCTAGTGATAGATGTCCAAAACCTTAGAAGCTAATTAGCGAGAACTGATATTTTTTTTTTTTTTCCGAAGGCAAATACCAATGGAGACGCAAGTCAACAGCAAATTTTCCTCCCATATGACATTCACACAAATTAACAAAACATTAAATGAATGCTTGTCTCAAAATTGTACTATAAATTTTGTATTATGAAGTTCAAACAAAGACATAAGTGAAAAAGTGAAACTACCACAACCATGCTACTCAACTATGTTGACAAACAAGACATTGGCTCATTACTTACTCTTGGGACTTGTCATGGAGGTTAGATTCCAGTTCAAGGTAAAACAGATGGGAGTACCAATAAACTCTTCATTAGTGTGATAAATAAAAAAATAAAAAAATAAAAAAGAAGAAGAAGAAGATAAGAACTCATTCATGCAATCTAAAGTGCTTGTTACACAATATTAGCCCTTCTAGAAAATAGTAAATCTGTAAAGACGAAAGTCACATTAACTGATCACTTTTTTCTTCCAACTGCATGTATAGTCACCCAAAATATTATAGGTTATGCAGTTCAAGTGCATTCCAGTAGGTTCTACAAATGAAGTAAAAATTGTTCAACTAAAGAACTAAAAATCCTAATAAGCTTAGTTTGCTTGAAATAAGCAAAACAATGACTGCGTAAGTGACAAAAACTTTATTTCTAGCAAGACAAAATTAAAAGAACAGAAATAATCAAAAACAAATTATCAACTTTGATGATATTCACCATTTTCATACCTTACCACTTGCAAAAATTCCAACAAGGTCTGCTAAAATAAAATTACAAATGATCTCCGAAGGCACAAAGCATCATTTGTTTTAGTTTCTTCACAAAACTCAATCTAATGTACTAAAGTCTTCTCTTCTTCCTCACCATCCTCTCCAGCAACTTCTCCCTCTTCTTCTCACTACTCTTCATAACCTTTGCCTTCTTCTTTGGGTCCACCATATAAACTTTGTTGCATTTGAGACTGTAATAGTCTCTCTCCATTTTCATTAAAAAAATGAAACCATGTTGGCAGGCCGTGTAATATTTGTGATAATTTTTATTGGAAATGACAGACTTGAAATGAGAAATTATAACAATGCTTGAGACTTTTAGAGTTAGCTAGTTTTGTAACTTTGGTATGAATATAAATGATGAGAAACTTAAAACATCAGTGGATGAGGAGTGAAAATTAATTATTTCTGCATAAGATTGGCTTATATTTAGCTTTCCCTGCTTCAGCTGTATCATCATCTTCTCTTTTGCTGCATGATCAGATTATTTATCTTCAACTAGGATCTTTTCAGTTATTGCAAACAAAAATTGGCAAAAAATAGTAGTCATATACAGTGGTTTGCTTCTCATACACCACTTTCATTGTCTTTTATTAAATCCGAATGATTTGCTCATACAATTGCCAATTCAAGCATCGAGCCTGCCAAAGAAATACATCTAGCGGACCATGACCACAGTGTCAACCAACCATGGACTTCTAGTGGGAATGAATGAGTCCATCAAATGAAAATCAATTGGCACACATGGAAACAATATAAAAAGAAAAATTAACAAAAAGGAGCACACAAATTTCATTCTCTATAGGCTACTGCATTAAAATAATTAGATACTAATGAAGTGACTGTCTTTGCTGCTGAAGCCTTTTCTTTTCCCAATGCAAAATGAATCCATCACAAATACCAACAGTAATTTGCGCCTTTTACCTGCATTTCTATTCATTCATTCTCCAACCTAAAATTTTTCTTTATGTCAAAATCCTAACATCCTTTCATTTGTATTGAGCTTACTTACCAAAAATCTTGCTTTTTACAAAGTAAGTAAAGAAAAACAAAGAAGCCGTTGGTAGAAGCTCAGTAAGGTTGTTTCCTAGATTGCAAAAACTATATTACAAGTTAGTTGCCAGAACTGCAACTCTAGGCCTATCATGTGATTCACATTACTTTTTTACAGTAAGTACTTCAAACATGGACAGAATATTAGTATTAAGCTAACGCCAATCGATCCCTGTATTGAGCTTGTGCAAAGAGCGAGCAGCAACTATATGTTTCAGATGTAAAGCAGACAAGAGCCTAGGCCAATTCGCACCAGGTGAACTGTCAACTTGAAACTCAAGAAGCTTTTGCTGTTTCCTGTAATAATCTTCCAGTGCCTTGCTCTAGGGAGAAAAAGACAATACTTTCATCAGAACTCATCCCAAGAAGGCTTGCAGTCAGAGACATGGAAATCAACAAGGTAACAATTGCAATTGGAGGAATAAGAGCATAACAAGGAGTTCAAACTAAAAGACTGTCAAGAAGAATAAAAACCAGACAGGAAGTGTTGATATATCAATATCACATTTGAGACATGACATTGCACAACCTAAGTCAATAGACTTTCTGGAAGGAAATTAGCCATTTCAAAACATGCAAATTCGAGGATGGGTTTTTACAATTCGGACATAAAAGAAACTCAAGATGGGTGATATACTCAAATTGTACATCCCCAATATTTATTTCTTTTCTTTCTTTGTGGATAACTAAGAGGTCACCTACAATAGTGCCATCATACTAGGAAAGAAAATAACAAAAGTTCCAAATTTGTTAGAGAAAACTAGAACTTTGATTTGTCTCACTGCCTAATGTAGAGATAGGTTTTTGGTTTTCCATCCCATTTCATATTCTACTACGGGATGTGCAAATTTGTGACTGGACCAAAAATAGCAGGAACCATCCCAAGTAATACAGATAAAAACAAGATAATGCCAAGCTGGATATTCACGATTAAGTACTACAGATCAAGAAGAATCTACCAATATAAGGAAGCACCAAAATATGAGAATTGAAGACTACCTGCTTTGCATACTGTTCGATTCTTTCCCTCGAGGTACCCTCTGCATCACAATTAAGGATTTTGGTTGAGTAACATGCAAGGACATATCAGAAACTTGTTTCTCTCTTGAAATTCAATTTGGGGAGGGAAAAGGGGGATACTACCTCCATGGTGCTTCATGAAGCTATCCTCCATGGATTTGAAATTCACAACCAGATCAATGTTGCCAAGTTGGTCATGGATCTCCTATGACAAAAATTAAGAGTTCATGGCAGCATTAGTGTCAAGTTGTGTTATCATCAATTGGGTTATTTCTTATGAGGTGCAAAGATGCCCTATGGAACACAATATCTCAACCAGCACTAACAAATATATAATTACATAAAGTCTGTAAATAAATCCATAATTACACCCCTTTCATGTTGAACAATAGCAATTTTTCAGGGAACCTAAAAACATTTAACTAATCTAACAAAGTCAGGTACATTCAATGAATGACATCTGCGTGAAGTCCATCAAAAGAAGGTAAGTTTCTCTGATAAAAGACTTACAGCCTGGATTCTTGAACGAGGAATTCCATCGAGTATAAACCCACTTTCACCTTGGGAATACCCATCTTCCAACCTCTTTGACAACAGCCGAAATAGTATACCCTCTGGAACAATTGCCCCGCGATTGACAGCATTTGCAATCTATTTTCAGAAGATGAAAAAACACAAAGAGAAACATAAAGTGAGTGTGCTATTGCATCAGTTCAAAATCCAATAAAGGTTAATTCCACTTCCAAAAAAAAAAATTTCTTTTTCTGGAAAAAATTTCCAAATGCATCTGTGAGTTCATCATAGCTTAAATTTAACAATAATAAAAATAAGCACAGTAGTTCCCATTATACTACATTCATGGAAGGTATGAAATCCTCAAAAAATTTGCAATTATATCATAATGGATAATGCAAACATGGAATAATTTCTTTAGAATAGTCACAAATTAGAGAAACTAATTTTTCCAACTTGGTTCACTTATTCATTGCATCTTAAATTGCACAATGCATCTTTACATAAACAATTGTAAGTAATTTCACAGCTCGCAATTTGCATAACTAAACTTTTGGATAATTAATTTGGCATAATAAACTAAAATAATTAGAACTGTATTATCTAGGAGCCAATTTGCAATCATTTCTTTAAAGCACCTTTAACAGCAATAACAAAATTAGGATAATAATAATAATAATAAATAATAATGTGACAAGTCATGATAATTTGCATAAAATTATTCGTAAATCCCAAAGATTATATTCAACAACAATATTAATAAAATTAGTATTAATATAAATATATAATCCCAAAGATTTTTTTTTTAATTTTTATGTAATTCCCCAAAAGAAATTATTCAAGAACACAAAAAAAATACTTTAAAATAAAACAAGAAAAGGGTATTTATGTAATTTAACAATACATGTTTGATCATTCTGATTCAGCTCGCCAATGATATAATTTACCGTGACTTTCAAATATACATTTAAATGACCAAAATACCCTCAGTCCCAAATCTAATTTACTGCTTCAAACCAAGAAACAGAGAAAGAAAGCAAAAGAAATGTGAACGGAGAGGAGAGGAGAGGAGAGGAGAGTGGATCTGTTTGTAGAGAGAAGAGCGAGGGTTGAGGTCCTGACGGACGAGGGTAGAAATGGAAATGTGAGGGACTTCAAGAAGCTTCGAGATCCTTCGAGCGAACGCGTGCCTTTTGGCGCTCGGGTTCCCTATGAAAGACCACTGGACCGGGTTGGTTGGAACAAAGGCCTCCGATTCCGACATTGGAATTGGACCGTAACGACGCGGCAGCTTGTAGTTGAAGTAGTAGTAGTAGTAGTAGTAGTCATCGTCGGGTTGTGGCTGAGCTGCTGTGGCGGAGTTGGAGTAGAATCAGCTCACAAAGAAGTCAGTGAGTCGGCTGAGTAGCGGCGGCACCGCCGCTGCCGTTATTGCCGTGGCTTTGGTGGCGCTGCTGCGGCGTAGTTCGATCATGGCGCGAAAGTGAGAGAGAGAGAGAGAGAGAGAGAGAGAGAATTTGAGAAATAACGAAAAAGTGGAAATGAGTGGTAAGTGTGAAAATGACCTTACTATTTTGGAATTTTTACATAAAATGCCATCGTTTCTTGGTTCTTGCGCGCCATTTCTTGTTGGAATTTTTTTTTTTTTTTAATGGAAAAGGTTAGAAATAAAATATATTTGTTTTTTTTATGGGAATAAAATATATTTGGAGAGCCTTCTTGTTCTTATCTTTTATTATTCATTAATCTTTTTCTCTCTCTTTTTTTGGGTGAATATTATTCAATATTCATGAACTATAAATAAATGTTACTTTATTATAAAAAAATTAAATGAAATACGAAGTGATTTCTTTTGATGACTATAAAACTTTTAAAAACGTACAAAAGAATTATTATTATTATTATTTCATTTGAGGGTAAATTATATTTCTTTTTTTTTCTTTTTTCTTTTTTGAGAAAAAAGGGTAAATTATATTTCATTCTTGTATTTTATTGATGATTTTTTAAACTAAGTGTACATATGGCTTCAAATTAAAAAGTTAGCTTATTTTACTATTTAATTTATTTTTTTTACTATTCATGGGTCTTACTGCACTTTTTAGTATTATTTATGGATCTTACTGTACTATTCAACTAACTTTTACCTTTATCTACAATACTTCCAGCAAAAAAATTTCAATTTCAGCAAAATAAGCGAATCTCAAGTAAACCGTAAATTAATGTATTTTTATAAATTTTAAATCAAATTAATTTTATAGAGAAGTTATTGATGCACTGAAAGCTTAGCAAAAATGGGAGCTATTCGGAGTAGTATTGATTTCCTCTTTTTGTATGGAAAATTTGTTAGCTTTTAGTTGAGCATTCTTGTAATAGAATGGTTGTTTCTAATTAATATTATAAGCTTGATTAACCAGAATAAATAAAAGGAATACTTAAACACAAAACGACATTATGTGCTGGCATTGTTTTCATACATCCCTCCTTTCCTTGTTTGTTTCATGTTCAAATCTTTCATTTGCTTGCTACTTTTTTTTTTTTTTTTTGAGATAATGGAGCTAATTAATTGACAAAGAACCACACTCATGATAGCTCCATTATTACCATACTCTCAATTGAGACGTAACTAGTGTGCAGAGAACTGGAGAAATTTCGGACTTGGGTTGTATCTGTTCATCGTCAATACAAGTATCCATGCGATACCCCACTTCACTTTTCTAACATTCAAAATAAATTCAATTGTTCAATATCAGAAACCTAAACCTAGGCCTTTGGTTGGCCCCTTATCAATCATCAACACTAGTGGGGTTTGTGAATCAATCAAGTGTATAGTAATCCATTCAAGAGACTCTGTAGTTCTAGGAATTCCAATCTTTTAAAGCATCACAATAGACCTGCAAAATGTAAAATATGCAAAGCAGACACAGAACAATAGGCAGTAACATCTTAGAAAAAGAAAGAAAGAAAGCATAAACACCAAAGAGAAACATAAATCTTATGCTATAAACTACTTATTGTCATACAATTAGCCCAAAGGCCTCAACTTTAGGGATACACTCATAACCAACAACACTTTGTTTGTTTCGGCATTAATTTTTGAGACTCTAATAGTCTCTCTCCATTTTCATTCAAAAATGACTCCATGTTGGCAGGCCTCATAATATTTGAGATAATTCTTATTGGAAATGACTGACTTGGAATGTGAAATTATAACAACGCTTGAGACTTTTAGAGTTAGCTAGTTTTGTAACTTTGGTATGAATATAAATGATGAGAAACTTAAAACATCAGTGGATGAGTGAAAATGAATTATTTCTGCATATGATTGGCTTATATTTAGCTTTCCCTGTTTCAGTTGTATCATCATCTTCTCTTTTGCTGCACGACCAGCTTATTTATCTTCAACTAGGATCTTTTCAGTTATTGCAAACAAAAATTGGAAAAAATAGTAGTCATATACAGTAGTTTGCTTCTCATACACCATTTTCATTGTCTTTTTTTAAATCTAAATGATTTGCTCATATATAATCGCCAATTCAGGCATCGAGCCTGCCAAAGAAACATGACCACAGTGTCAACCAACCATGGGCTTCTAGTGGGAATGAATGAGTCCATCATAATGAAAATCAATTGGCACACATGGAAACAACATAAAATGAAAAAATTAACAAAAAGGAGCATACAAATTTCCATTCTCTATAGGCTACTACATTAAATAATTAGATACTAATGAAGTGACAGTCTTTGCTTCTGCAGCCTTTTCTTTTCCCAATGCAAAATGAATCCATCACAAATCCGAACAGTAATTTGCTCCTTTTAACTGCATTTCTATTCATTCATTCTCCAACCTACAATTTTTCTTATGTCAAAATCCTAACATCTTTTCATTTGTATTGAGCTTACTTACCAAAAATCTTACATTTTACAAAGTAAGGAGAGAAAAAGAAGTCGTTGATAGAAGTAAGGTTGTTTCCTAGATTGCAAAAACTATATTACAAGTTAGTTGTCTGTGAGAGACCGCGCCCCCGGCCCCCCCTTTTTTACATAGGTGGTGTTTGGGCCAAACCCACGTGAATGGGTGGAGTCGTGTTATTGCCTCTCAAAATGGAGGTTCGACTAGTTATATTTTCCCTTTAGATTAAGGGTTTTACAATGGAGTCGCCACTTATTTAATTATTGGAATAAATAAGAAAACCACAATTGAAAAATTCCTCATTTTATTAATTTTAAATTGAATTTACATTGATCATAGGAAAATTACATGGGTTTGGTCCTAAGTACAATCTAAGATAAAGTACATGGCTTTATTTCCTAGTTACAATCTAAAAATTGAAAATTACAAGGATAAGCACTTGATCTACTAACCCTTGATCTAAGTTCGGAGGCTATGTTACAAGGTGGGAAGGTGTTAGGCACCCACCTTGCCCGGTGAAACCGGTCTTCTAAACTATGGTGGCCAACATTCATATCACATCATCCAATATGCCAATCAATCAATTTGAATTTAAAGTGTGTGCATGTGATAAACCCTAATTCAATTTTTTAGCATTGCATATGGATTGAAAAATAGATTCTAGTGAATGTGTGTGCATGGTGATATCCTAGATTCAAGGATTTGAAAGAATTACAAAACAAACATGTTTTTCATATTTTTGATATGAGTTTAAGATCTAAACTAGTGTTTATGCATGAACATGTAAAGAACAACCAAGAGCATGTGAAGAATACATAAGAACATTTAAGAATATTCATCATGGCAACACAAAAAACAAGTTAGGGAAAGAAATTTTACCTTCATGCAAGATCCATATGGTGGAGGAGGAGACTCTTGGAAGAGGTTCTAAGGGTGGAGGGAAAGAAGAGTTAGGAGAGGAAGAGTGAGTCTCACTCAATACCTTGAGTCTCAGGAAGACCAAGATATGACAAGACTACTCAACTTCACTAGAACTCAAGAGAGGGGAAGAGAGGGGTTTTTTTTGTGTGTCTTGGAATGAAGGAGAGGGGGGTTTATATAGTAGTGGTGGAGGAAATATGAATGGAAGGCCATTTAATGAGGGTTGACAAAGAATCATGAACCTAGACTTCATTTTAGCCTTTGGGGAAATCTTGTGCATTAAATGGAAAGATTGGTAGGAGTGGGGAGCAAGCCAAAATTCGGTTTTCCCGTAGCTGCTGTAACAGCCTGTAGAGCCAACTTCAAAAAATCATATCTAACTCAATTCTGATCGGAATTGACTCGTTCTTGTGCTCAAATTGAAGCCCCGGATGTCTAGTTTCTGAGAAAATTAACCTCATTCACAGATTCAAAATATTCTGAGAGATATTGATGAAATGGTGAGTAGAGGTCATTTGTTAGAAAATGGTTTCAGCACAATTAACTTTAATATGTCCCAAATTAGCTCCCAATTAGCATTAAATGGCTCCAATCACTCCTATTTCAGACTTAATTGGCCCCAAATTTACTCTAATTAAAAGATAATTGCACAAATTACTCATTGAATAATTAATGCTTAACTATCTAATTAATTAGGTGTGTGCAACCTTACTATAAAATGTAGTCCTAACCAATCAAATTATGACACATCATTGATCTCAAATTGATTATACTTATAACCAATCAAAATCAATTGCTCATAATCACATATAGTCGGACTCAACATGTGATAGTGCATCTCAGCCATTAAAACTTGATTTGATGATAACTGTCAATCTGATGGTCCGATTAGGGCTTATGACCAGTCAATTTGATCGTTACAACATCAAGATCATTTTGGTGAAATGAGATTAAGAATCTAGTGACCAAAATCAAGATGCATATTTCCAAGGTGAAATTACCCTTTTACCCTCCTGTGAGGTTAAATGCGGGTTGCAAAATGGGGTGTCAACATTGTCAGAACTGCAACTCTAGGCCTATCATGTGATTCACATTACTTATTTACAGCAAGTACTTCAAACATGGACAGAATATTAGTATTAAGCTAACGCCTTTCGATCCCTGTATTGAGCTTTTGCGAAGAGCGAGCAGCAACTATATGTTTCAGATGTAAAGCAGCCAAAAGCCTAGGCCAATTCGCACCAGGTGAATTGTCAACTTGAAACTCAAGAAGCTTTTGCTGTTTCCTGTAATAATCTTCCAATGCCTTGCTCTGGGGAGAAAAAGACAATACTTTCATCAGAACTCATCCCAAGAAGGCTTGCAGTCAGAGACACAGAAATCAACAAGATAACAATTGCACTAAAAGACTATCAAGAAGAATAAAAACCAGACACAAAGTGTTGATATATCAATATCACATTTGAGACATGATTTTGCACAGCCTAAGTCAATTGACTTTCTATAAGGAAATTAGCCATTTCAAAACATGCAAATTCGAGTATGGGTTATTACAATTTGGATATAGATTATAGAACAAACTCAAGATGTGTGATATACCCAAATTGTACGTCCCCAAAATTTATTTCTTTTCTTTCTCTACGGATAAATAAGAGGTCACTTACCATAGTGCCATCATACTAAGAAAGTTGTAAGAGAAAACTGGAACTTTGATTTGTCTCACTGCCTAATGTAGAGATAGGTTTTCGGTTTTCCATCCCATTTCATATTCTACTACGGGATGTGCAAATTTGTGACTGGACCAAATTAGCAGGAACCATCCCAAGTAATACAGAAAAAAACAAGATAATGCCAAGCTGGATATTCACAATTAAGTATTACAGATCAGGAAGAATCTACCAATATAAGGAAGCACCAAGATATGAGAATTGAAGACTACCTGCTTTGCATACTGTACAATTCTTTCCCTCAAGGTACCCTCTGCATCACAATTAAGGATTTTGGTTGAGTAACATGCAAGGATATATCAGAAACTTGCTTCTCGCTTGAAATTCAATTTGGGGAGAGAAGAGGGGGATACCATTACTTCCTCCATAGTGCTTCATGAAGCTATCCTCAATGGATTTGAAATTCACAACCATATCAATCTTGCAAAGTTGGTCAAGGATCTCCTGTGACAAAAATTAAGAGTTCATGGCTGCATTAGTGTCAAGTTGTATTATCATCAATTCAGTTATTTCTTATGAGGTGCAAACATAATATCTCGACCAGCACTAACACGTCTATAATTACATAAAGTCTGTAAATAAATCCAAAATTACATCCCTTTCATGTTGAACAATAACAAATTTTCTGGGAACCAAAAAGCTTTATCTAATCTAACAAAGTCAGGTACATTCAATGAATGAAATCTGCATGAAGTCCATCAAAAGAAGGCAAGTTTCTCTGATAAAAGACTTTTTTTTTTTTTGAAATAACTCTGATAAAAGACTTACAGCCTGGATTCTTGAACGAGGAATTCCATCCAGTATAAACCCACTTTCACCTTGGGAATACCCATCTTCCAACCTCTTTGACAACAGCCGAAATAATATATCCTCCGGTACTATGGGCCCGCCATTGACAGCATTTGCAATCTATTTTCAGAAGATGAAAAATGGAAAATACATAAAGATAAACATAAAGTGAGTATGCTATTGCATCAGTTCTAATAAAGGCTGATTCCACTTCAAATTTTTTTTTTTTTTTTTTTTGGGAAAATTTTCCAAATGCATCTGTAGGTTTATCAAAGCTTTAATTTAATAAGAAATAAGCACAGTAGTTCCCATTATACTACATCCATTGAAGGTATGAAATCCTCAAAAAAAAATTACAAATATATAATAACAATAATGGATAATACTAACATGGCAAAATTACTTTGGAATAGTCATAAATTACTTTGTTTATACATTGTTAAAAGGAAGGGAAAAAAAAAAAAACTAATTTTTCCAACTTGGGACACTTATTCATTGCCTCTTTAATTGCACCATGCATCTTTACGTAAACAATTGTAAGTAATTTCACAACGGATAACTTGTAATTTGGCATAACTAGACTTTTGGATAATTAAACTAAACTAATCAACCCTATTTTATAATTAGAACTGTATTATCTAGGAGCCAACTTGCAATCATTTCTTTAAAGCACCTTTAATTTGGCATAATTAAACTAAACTAATCAACCCTATTTTATAATTAGAACTGTGTTATCTAGAAGCCAACCTGCAATCATTTCTTTAAAGCACCTTTAACAACAAAAACAAAATTAATAAAATAACAATGTGACTAGCCATGATATTTTGCACAAAATTATTCATAAATATATCCCCACTTTCCAAAGATTTTATACAATACAACAACAATATATATATATATATATATTAAAAGCGAAATCCAGTTAGATTTCAATCGAATTCTCAATTTTATCTCACGTGTCCCATCTAATTTTTAATTTTTATACCAAGTGAATTATTGATTATAAAAATCAAAAAGTCCAAATCCAATTAAATTTTAAATTGGAGTCCAGTTTTGTGCCACTTATCCATCTAATTCTTTTAATTTTTATGGCAAGTGAATTATTTAGTGTAAAAAATAGTCTAAATCTAATTAAATTCTAAATTATATATATTTATATATGCGTGTGTAAGGACACAAATATCGGGTCTTTTGGGCGGGCTAACAGAATAGCTGGAGGCCCAGCATATATTTAATACCCCAACAATGTATTTGTAAAGAGAGTGGATTAAAGATTATTGGATTGGACACATATGGGTTGAAAGCCCAAATATGGTGGTATTCAGATGTGTATTAATAAGATGATCGAGAATTACAATACTCTCTTCAACACTGTCCGAGGAGAATATCAGTACAGGTGTCGTTAAGGAACTTTTTTCTCCCCTTTTTTCCTTTTCCCCCCTCTTTATATGCCCTCTCTCTTGCATGGGCCCTCTCTGTTCATTCTTGTCCCATCCCTCTCTTCCTGAGCCTTCCTGAGGCAGCTGTAAAGGAGGGGATCACTGTTCAGGAGTCTTTTCACATTAATGCGGCCATGATGTTAGTTGCAGAGCCATAAATGCGGTGGCAGCAGCCTTTCACTTAATATCTGATTTTCATCATCAGTCTTCGCGGTCAACACAAATTAGGGGATTCTTTGGGAGAGATAAGATTGAGACTGGGACGCTCATTCGGGACACTCTTCCAGCCATCCGAGCAGGAGGTCTCCTCGGACAAGGCCTTCTTTTACGAGATTCATACTTCAGCATCGAATCGGGTTGGACAAGTACTCCACGAGATGTTGTCCTCGGACGTCCAGGTCTCCTCGGACAAGCCCACGGCCCAGGATCTGATGTTGGGCCCTCTGCCCCCACAATAGCCCCTCAAAGTTCCAGTGTTCTCCTTTTATCCGAGGAGAAAGGTGGGACTTTGATTTCTACAAGGCTGAATCCCATCAAGCGCTCCAACAACTCCACGTGGATGTGACGTTTCGCGAGACTTCCACTTTCCAAAGACGCTTTGGAAGTTGTAGCGCATCCTTTATTACTCTGGGTGGCGCTCTGTCCCCTTGATCAACGGCTGGAGGTAGATCGTGCGGTTGGGATTTTCCTATGAAATTTTGAGCGGGATAGAGCCCACCACTTTCGCATGCTAGGTATAAAAAGGCCGTGAGAAGGTGGGTTTCCTCACTTTACCTACGTTCAAGCATCCAGTACTCCAATACATACTACCAGCATTCGTTACATCGTCTTAGACATTCCGAGGAGACCTTTATAAAGATTCCTAGGTTTCTAAGAGATTTTCGAACTTACAATATCGTCCTCCTTCGTAAGTATTCTCTTCCTTAGTCATTCCATCTTGATTAAGTACCTCGGCCATCTTCGTCCTCCTTTCCATCTTCGCCTTTAGGGGAGTTTCTTAGCAAGCCTTTACCCTTAGATATCGATATGGGTAGATTCAAGAACTTAGTTGATACCCCCGCAGCCATAGAGCGTTTTAAGGCGAAGTATAATATTCCTGAGGGGGTTAGCCTCCGTTACTGTTCACCGGAGGACATTTTAGTTTCCCGGAGGACCGGGGAAGTGGTCATCCCTGTGATTGCCTTTTTAGAAGGGGGAATGTCCATTCCCATGGGTGACGTCACTAGGGAGTACCTTAGGAATCACAGATTGTGTCCACACCAATGTGCTGCCAATGTGTTTAGGATTCTGGGGTGTGTAGATGCCCTTAACGAAATGATGGGCCTAAGACTTACCTGGCATGACGTCGTACACATGTACGAATGTCATTCCCTGAAGGAGGGGGGATACTACTTGAAGTCCCGCTCTCCAGTCGTAAAAATGATCTCGTGCCTCCCAAAATCCAACAAAGGCATGAAGGACGATTACGTCATCGTCTCGGGGGCATGGCATGACGGCCACCACTGTCCGACCACTGAGGGGGAGCCAGGTGGGGTACTCTGGGATTAGATTAAGACGATTATAGGGTTTGCAGTTTAGATTTGCCTTTATTTTACTGTACATACGTTTAGCCTCGAAATCGTGATGACTAACTTCGTGTTTTTTCCTCTTGATTGTCGTTACAGATAGACGGTTCGTCTCCCCCAACATTAATTTCGTGAACGTGCAAGGGTTGAATTACCTGCTGCGCTGGGAGGTATTCCCCCATACGGACGGCCAGCTGCGTGCCGCTCATTTGATATTGGACTTCACTCCAATATCTGATACCTTCCAAGACGCCGGGGACTCTATCCGATCAGGGGATAAGAGGATTCACCGGATAGACGTTTCTCGGCAAGGATTCTTGGCAAGCAAAGACCTTCCCCCAGTCCCTTGGCCGCTTCAACAAGTTGCCCCTCAAGAAGTTTCACAAAGGGAAAGCTCCGCCTCAACTCTACCATCATTGGAGGCAGAAATAGACCAATTCCACTTCGAAGGGGAGGAAGAAGTACAAAACCAACCTCTCGACTCTCAACGTTCCGAGACCCCGGAAGACACAGAAGAGATGCCTTTACAGCCGAGGAAGGGGTTGAAAGCCTTGATAGCAGGGCGGAACGAGGGGACATCCTCAAAAGAGGCCCCTAAAGAGAAGGAGACCAGCAAGCTCCCTCCTCCGCCTCCACCAACCACCACAACCGGTCTCCTTCCTATCCCAGATTTAAAGAGGAAGAAGAAAGTTGTGGAATTAGACGCCGAGGAGGGCGAAGTGTCTCCTCGGCAGCAAAGAGGAGGGAAGCAGCAGAGGAAGGAAGATAAGAGGGCCTCTCCGCCAAGGGCCCGAAGTGAACCCCATTCCTGAGAGGTTCAGCAGCCACAAGTTTGGGCTCCTCGGCTGGAACTGGATGGGGCTCCAATCACTGTGAACGCGTCCATACGCGAGTTCCAAAATGGCCACTCGGGATATGTCGCCGAGGCCCTGGAGCGCCCGTTGCTTCTCCCTCGGGATATGGACACAGTGAGGGCCTGGAGGCAGGCCGACCTCTTTATGTCCATGAAGAGGGACTTAGCCATGGTAAGTCCATGGTATTCTTTGTACACATATATAAGGTTCAATTGCGTCTAAGTTACACATTTTCATTACCTTCATATAATTTGGTATTTCTTATCTTGCAGCTGACTCAGCAGGTTTATGTCGCGGAGGATTGGGTCAGGGACGCCTGCAATCTGGCCAGGGCCGAGACCCAATCCCGCAAAGAAGTGGAGAAGACCCTAGGGGAGCTTAAGCATCAAAAGCTCGAGCTGTCCAACAAGCTAATAAAAGAAGAAAGGGAAAGGAGGAGTGCTCAGGCTGGGCTGCAGAACGCCCAAGACCAGGCCGAGGACCAGCGGAAGAAGCTACACATGACCGAGATAGAGCTGGCCACTGCGAGGCAACTGGTTTTAGACCTTCGCACCCGAGCCGAAAAGGCCGAGAAAGCTGAAAAAGAGGCCAAAGGGGCGCTGAGGGCGGCAGAGGCCGAGAAGGAGGCTGCATACCTCCGAGGCATTGAGGAAACTGAGCGGAGGCTTGCAGAGGAGGTAACTGAAGTTTGCAGGGACTACTGCCAATCCACATGGGAGGAGGCTTTGAACATGGCTGGAGTCCCTGCTGACTCGGAACTTAGGCTGCCAGGAAAGACGTATTTCCACCTGGATCTCGCCTTGATGCCGGCCGGCCCCTCCTCCTCGTCTCCTCGTGCCTTGGAGCAGGCGAGCCAAGCGGTGATTCCACCCGGAGCGGCTCAGGAAACTCAGAAACAGATAGATGCTCCGGGTGAGGCACCGGTGTCCGCGGACCCTGATCGAGTTGAGGACGCGGCTCCCTCAGCGACCCTGCCAAGCGGCGATGGCCACCCCCTTTCCTAGGTCGGGCAAGCTCAGAGTTAGGCTGCTAGGGTACTTTAATTGCTTTTGAGAATAGTTCCAACTTTGTACTTAACGAGCAGATCATATATTCAACTATTGTATTTTAAATTTGTGAATCAATGAAAGCATTTCGTCAGACTTCATCTGTTTCCAACTTCTGTTTATTTCTTTGCGCAAGGTTTATGTTTATGGATAGAAACCCAAAACCCTGGTTTTGACTTAATAAGTGCTGAGTATAATTTGCTGTCATAACATTGACTCGTTAAATTAAATAAGAATAAATGCTTAGAGTGTGCAGCCTGAGTGATTGTGTAGAATTAACTCTTTGAATAATTCTAAGAACACGATTTGAAAGGATAGACTCGTCTGAGACTTCATGTCACCTTTAAAGGAATGAGTGGAGAGTGACAGCTCATCCGAGATGGTTGATCCGAGAGATTGAACCTGACAGGGATTACGTTCAACATTTACGAGCGTTAATTTGCCCAAGGTTTGTGGTCGGAAGGGCCTGGCACGACCAAGGTTCTGCTTAATACAGTAGTATTAATTTACCCAAGGTGTGTGGTCCGAGGGACCAGGCACGACCAAGGTTCTGTTTAATATCTAGTAATGTTAATTTACCCAAGGTAGGTGGTCCGAGGAGCCAGGCCTGACCAAGGTTCTGTTTAACACTTAGTAGTGATATTAATTTACCCAAGGTGTGTGGTCCGAGGGACCAGGCACGACCAAGGTTCTGTTTAATATCTAGTAGTATTAATTTACCCAAGGTGTGTGGTCCGAGGGACCAGGCACGACCAAGGTTCTGTTTAATATCTAGTAGTGTTAATTTACCCAAGGTAGGTGGTCCGAGGAGCCAGGCCTGACCAAGGTTCTGTTTAACACAGTAGTGATATTAATTTACCCAAGGTGTGTGGTCCGAGGGACCAGGCACGACCAAGGTTCTGTTTAATATCTAGTAGTGTTAAATTACCCAAGGTAGGTGATCCGAGGAGCCAGGCCTGACCAAGGTTCTGTTTAACACTTAGTAGTGATATTAATTTACCCAAGGTGTGTGGTCCGAGGGACCAGGCACGACCAAAGTTCTGTTTAATATCTAGTAATGTTAATTTACCCAAGGTAGGTGGTCCGAGGAGCCAGGCCTGACCAAGGTTCTGTTTAACACTTAGTAGTGATATTAATTTACCCAAGGTGTGTGGTCCGAGGGACCAGGCACGACCAAGGTTCTGTTTAATATCTAGTAATGTTAATTTACCCAAGGTAGGTGGTCCAAGGAGCCAGGCCTGACCAAGGTTCTGTTTAACACTTAGTAGTGATATTAATTTACCCAAGGTGTGTGGTCCGAGGGACCAGGCACGACCAAGGTTCTGTTTAATATCTAGTAGTGTTAATTTACCCAAGGTAGGTGGTCCGAGGAGCCAGGCCTGACCAAGGTTCTGTTTAACACTTAGTGATGAGCAGTATCAGAAACTTTAATAAGTGAATTGAAAATTTCATTTAGTAGTAGTACCTTTTCAGGTTATTTACATTCCAGGGATGTGGCACAGCCCTTTCATCTAAATCTTCTAAATAAAAGGCTCCTATCCCAGCCACTGATAGAATACGGTAAGAGCCTTCCCAGTTAGGTCCCAACTTCCCCCAGGCCGGATTCTTCGCCGTACCAACGACTTTTCGTAAAACCAAATCTCTTGGTGCTAGTGGTCTTAGTTTGACGTTGGTATCATAACTTTGCTTGAGCTTGTGTTGGTAATAGGCTAGTTGAACTGCAGCGCTTTCTCTGCGCTCGGCGATTAGGTCCAGATTGCTCCTCAGCTGTTCGTCATTGTTGGCCGAGGTGAATGAACTGGTCCTGAGTGTGGGAAACCCAGTCTCTATGGGAATGACCGCCTCTGCACCATACGTCAAGGCAAATGGGGTTTCTCCGGTAGATCGCCGAGGAGTGGTTCTGTATGTCCAGAGCACATGCGGTAACTCTTCCACCCATTTTCCTTTGGCGTCGTCCAACCTCTTCTTGAGACCGCTCACTATGACTTTATTAACTGCCTCAGCTTGGCCATTTCCTTGGGGATATGCAGGGGTGGAGTATCTGTTTGTAATGCCCAGTCCACTGCAGAACTTTCTGAACGCTTTGCTGTCGAATTGGAGCCCATTGTCCGAGATGAGGGTATGAGGCACCCCGAACCGTATAACGATACTCTTCCACACAAACTTCTGGACGTCAACATCCCTGATATTGGCTAACGGCTCGGCTTCAACCCATTTGGTGAAATAATCTGTTGCAACGACCAAGTATTTCTTGCTTCCGATTGCCTTAGGGAAAGGCCCAACAATGTCTAGGCCCCACTGAGCGAAAGGCCAAGGACTTGACAGAGGATTCAGGACTCCTCCCGGCTGATGTATATTAGGGGCAAATCTCTGGCACTGATCGCACTTCTTCACGTACGCCTGTGATTCTCTTTGCATGTTTGGCCACCAGTACCCCTGGGTTAAGGCCCTGTGTGCTAGGGACCTTCCCCCAGTGTGACTGCCACAAATTCCCTCATGCAGCTCCTCAAGGAGCAACTCGGTAGCATCAGGGTGTACACATAGCAGATAGAGTCCGGAGAAAGAACGCTTGTATAGCCTATTATCCTCTGATAGCCAGAACCGAGGGGCCTTCCTTCTCACCTTGTCGGCTTCGGCCTTGTCAGCTGGCAAGACATCCTCTCGGAGATAAGATATCATAGAGTCTATCCAACTCGTCCCTACCCTGGCCTGACAGATGCTAGGCCCTTCAACTTCTTCCGAATGCCTCTGTACGTCTTCCACCAGGATAAGCCAGGGCAGCCCCTGAGCTGAGGTGGTTGCAAGAGTCGCCAGAGAATCCGCGTGCGTGTTACCACTCCGAGGAACATGTTGCAAATCGAATGACTTGAACCGCGACTGCAGCTGTTTGACCTGCTTCAGATATTTCTGCATTCTTTCATCACGTGCTTCCAACTCTCCTCGGACTTGGCCAACGACCAAAGCTGAGTTCGAGAACACCTCAAGGACGCTACCCCCCATTCTTCTGACCATAGACAAACCGAACAGCAACGCTTCGTACTCAGCCTCATTATTAGTTGCCGAGAAGTTTAGTCTTAAAGATTTTTCGATGACAACGTTCTCGGGGGATATTAAAACTAGCCCCACTGCTGAACCTCGTTGGTTGGCTGCACCGTCCACATACAATTTCCAGGATTCAGAGTCTTGCACGGTGATGAGACCAACTGAATTTTCATCCGTGGGAATTACTCCAGTAATCTCATCTAACACGGGCTCAGCAAACTCGGCCAACAGGTCGGCTAGTACCTGCCCCTTGATCGAGGTGCGAGGCATGTACTTTATGTCGAAAGCCCCCAGTATGGTACCCCACTTAGCAATCCTTCCCGTATAGTCTGCACTCCTGAGCAGCGACCTGAGCGGGAGCTGGGTAAGGACCACAACCGTATGTGATTGGAAATAATGAGGGAGCTTACGAGTGGCATGAATTATCGCAAAGATAGCCTTCTCGAGTGGCAGGTAGCAGACCTCGGCCTCATGAAGAGATTTACTCACATAGTAAACAGGCTTCTGGACACCATTGTCGACTCGGACAAGTACCAGACTCACCGCATGTGTGGCTACCGCAATGTAGGCGAATAGGATCTCGTCCGTTGAAGGGCTAGACATGATGGGTGGTCGAGCTAGGTATTCTTTCAGCTGTTGAAAAGCTAGAATACACTCCTCATTCCATTCGAATCCCTTCCACTTATTAAGTAGTTGGAAGAAAGGTCTACATCTCTCTGCGGATCTGGAGATGAACCGGTTGAGAGCGGCAGTCATCCCAGTCAACTTCTGCACTTCCTTTGGGTTCCGAGGAGGTTGCAGACTGTTAATTGCCTTTATTTGATCGGGGTTCACCTCGATTCCCCGATGAGTGACCATATATCCCAGGAATTTCCCTGATCCAACGCCGAAAGAACACTTCGAAGCGTTGAGGCGTAATTTGTGTTTCCTTAAGATCTCAAAGATACTCTCCAGGTCCCCGATGTGGTCGGGCTCAAGCTTACTTTTGACCACCATGTCATCAATGTATACCTCAATGCTCCTCCCTAGCAGTGGTTCAAACATTTTTGTCATCATTCGCTGGTAAGTGGAGCCTGCGTTCTTCAGGCCAAACGGCATCACCTTGTAATGGTAGTTCCCAATGGGAGTCACAAAGGCTGTTTTCTCCTGATCGTCCAGGGCCAGGGGGATCTGGTGGTATCCCTGGAAGGCGTCCAAGAAGCTCATTCGTGAATGCCCTACGGTTGCATCCACCAATTGATCGATCCGCGGCATAGGGAAAGGGTCCTTTGGACAGGCTCGGTTCAGATCGGTGAAGTCCACGCATACGCGCCATTTGCCATTTTTCTTCTTCACCACCACTGTGTTAGCCAGCCACTCGGGGTAGAACACTTCCCTGATAGCCCCAGCCTGCTTGAGTTTATTCACCTCATCCTTGACAGCGTCAGAATGTTCTCGGGATGAGCGCCGAGATGGCTGCCTTTTAGGTAGTGCAGCCGGGCTCACATTGAGATGATGACAGATGAACCCGGGATCTACCCCCGGGGCTTCGTAGGAATTCCAGGCAAACACATCCACATTACCCCTAAGGAAAGACAACAACTCTTCCTTCTCCCGAGGGGGTAGCTGATCCCCAATCTGGAAAAACTTGTCTGGATCTTCTTCGATAACGATTCTCTCCAATTTTTCACATTGCTCCTCGGGCGGATCCTCGGCTCCATGGGGATCCGGGAACGTTGATTGCTATGAATGCCCGACTGAGGTGGTCATCAGCTCGGCATCCTGCTGATGCGAAATGGCCGCTATGAGGCACTGCCTTGCCATAGGCTGGCTTCCTATTATCTCCTCTACTCGTCCTCCAGACGGGAACTTGACCTTTAAGTGCAACGTCGAAGAAACTGCCCCCAAGGCATGGAGCCAAGGTCTGGCCACGATGGCCGTGTAGGGGGAATAAGCATCCACGACGATGAAGTCAACTTCAACTATCTCGGACCCTGCTTGCACAGGCAGCCTAATCTGACCCTTTGGGATGACGGTCTTCCCGTCAAAACTGACTAGGGGCGATTCGTACGCAGTCAGATCTTCAAGCCGTAGGCCCAACCCCCTGTACAGGTCTGGATACATAATCTCGGCTCCACTCCCCTGATCGACCATCACTTTCTTCACATCGTACCCTCCTATTCTGAGGGTAATGACCAAGGCGTCGTCGTGGGGTTGTATTGTCCCCACTTTGTCCTCATCCGAGAAGCTCAATGCTGGTCGGGCCTCCATTCTTGCACGTTTCGCCTCTTGATTATCTGCCTCAGCAGGCGTCCCCAAGATAGACATCACTCCTGAGGGGCAGGATCCAGTTCTCCTGGGGGCCATGAAGATAACGTTAATCGTGCCCAAAGGGGGCCTTGATGAGGCAGTCGCCGAAGCTCCTGGCCTAACATGATCTCCTTGGCTGTTTGGCCGGTAAACGAACCGCTGCAACTTCCCCTCTCTCGCCAGTTGCTCCAAAAAGAATTTCAACGTTCTGCAGTCCTCGGTGGTGTGCCCACGCTCTTGATGATACTGGCAATGAAGGCTCTGGTTGCGCCTCAGGGGATCTCCTCCCATCTTGTTCGGCCATTTGAAGTATGGCTCATTCTGAATTTTCTCTAGAATCTGATGAATGGGCTCTCGGAATACGGTATGAACAGCTTGCGATACAGCAGATCCGGACCGCCCACTATAATCTCTCTGCGGTTTGCTATTGCTGTATCGGTCCGACCTGAAGTCCCTCCTCTCTTGAGGGACAGCCTTTGCTTTTCCCTTTCCAAGTAATTGGTCCTCTTCGACCCGCTTGTATTCGTCTATGCGATCCATCAGTCGGCGCACGCTCCTCACAGGCTTCTTGGTCAGAGACTTCCTTAGGTCGTGCTCGGCTGGCAAGCCGACCTTGAATGTCCTTACAGCGACATCATCGAAACTTCCTTCGATCTCATTAAACATCTCCCAGTACCTGTCTGAGTAGGTCTTTAGCGTCTCTCCTTCGCGCATGGACATGGATAGCAAGGAGTCTAAAGGCCGGGGTACCCTGGTGTTCGTCACGAACCGAGAGCAGAAGGCTCTAGTGAGCGCCTGGTAGGATCCGATAGAATTTGCTGCGAGACCATCGAACCACCTCATGGCCGCAGGCCCCAGGCTGGAAGGGAACACCTTGCACATGAGGGTCTCGTTCCGAGAATGGACAGCCATTTTTTGATTAAAATGACTCACGTGCTCCACGGGGTCAGTCCTTCCGTTGTATGCGGTGAAGGTGGGTTGTGTGAAACGTCGAGGAAGGCTCCCTCCCTCGATACCGCGCGTAAAGGGCAACCTGGAAATTTGATTGAGTGCCCTTGTCATGGTATCACTCCCTGTGCCCCTTGAGTACGTATTTCTGCTCCTGCGGTCATGGTGATGTTCTTCCTCGTAGGAGAAAGACTCGCTTGGTGGTGTCTTGGAGCGGGGTCTATAACTATCATCTTCCTCATCTCCATAAGAGTCATCCGTGTCAGATGGGCTGCTTGACGGACTACGTCTCCTCCGTGTGCGGCGCAACTTCCTCTCGAGATGATCAATTTTACGTTGCATGGCCCTCTGAGTCTGGCCACCAGCGTTCCGGCGTTGACTCCTTGCAGTATGGTTCGTATGCACGCTTCCTTCGCGATCCCTCTGGCGCTCGAGGTGCAAAAAGTGGTCGATGTGCTGAGAATCAGCTGACTCCGCTCTGTCTGCTCTAACCATAGTTCAAGCTGTAACACACAGGTATCACAATAATCTTCCCACAGACGGCGCCAATTGTAAGGACACAAATATCGGGTCTTTTGGGCGGGCTAACAGAATAGCTGGAGGCCCAGCATATATTTAATACCCCAACAATGTATTTGTAAAGAGAGTGGATTAAAGATTATTGGATTGGACACATATGGGTTGAAAGCCCAAATATGGTGGTATTCAGATGTGTATTAATAAGATGATCGAGAATTACAATACTCTCTTCAACACTGTCCGAGGAGAATATCAGTACAGGTGTCGTTAAGGAACTTTTTTCTCCCCTTTTTTCCTTTTCCCCCCTCTTTATATGCCCTCTCTCTTGCATGGGCCCTCTCTGTTCATTCTTGTCCCATCCCTCTCTTCTTGAGCCTTCCTGAGGCAGCTGTAAAGGAGGGGATCACTGTTCAGGAGTCTTTTCACATTAATGCGGCCATGATGTTAGTTGCAGAGCCATAAATGCGGTGGCAGCAGCCTTTCACTTAATATCTGATTTTCATCATCAATCTTCGCGGTCAACACAAATTAGGGGATTCTTTGGGAGAGATAAGATTGAGACTGGGACGCTCATTCGGGACACTCTTCCAGCCATCCGAGCAGGAGGTCTCCTCGGACAAGGCCTTCTTTTACGAGATTCATACTTCAGCATCGAATCGGGTTGGACAAGTACTCCACGAGATGTTGTCCTCGGACGTCCAGGTCTCCTCGGACAAGCCCACGGCCCAGGATCTGATGTTGGGACCTCTGCCCCCACAGCGTGTATAAAATAATAAATAAATAAATAAAAAAGTATAATTTGACCTTTTGTGTAATTATTCGAGAACACAAAAATACTTTTAAAAAAACAAGAAATGGGTATTTGTGTAATTTAGCAAGGCAGATGTTTTATCATCCTGATTCAGCTCGCCAATGGTATTCTTATCGTGACTTTCTAATACAATTTAAATGACCAAACTACCCTCAGTCCCAAATCTAATTTACAACTACACACCAAGAAACAGAAAAGAGAAAGAAAGAAAGCAAAAGAAACTTGAACTGAGAGGAGACCTGTTTGTAGAGAGAAGAGCGAGGGTTGAGGTCTTGACGGACGAGGGTAGAAATGGAAATGCGAGGGACTTCTAGAAGCCTCGAGATCCTTTGAGCGAACACGTGCCTTTTAGCGCTCGGGTTCCCTATGAAAGACCACTGGACCGGGTTGATTGGAACAAAGGCCTCCGATTCCGACGACATTAGATTTGGACCGTAACGACGCGGCGGCTTGCGGTTGTTGTAGTAGTAGCAGTAGCAGTAGTTGGAGTCGGAGGAGGACGAGGAGGAGGAGTAGTCATCATCGTCGGAGTCGGAGTCGGGTTGTGGCTGAGCTGCTGTGGCGGAGTTGGAGTGGAATCGGTTCACAAAAAAGTCAGTGAGTCGGCAGAGTAGTGGCGCCGCCGTTATTGCGGCGGCTTTGGTGGCGCTGCTGCGGCGTAGTTCGATCATGGCGCGAAAGTGGGAGAGAGAGAGAATTTGAGAAATAACGAAAAAGTGGAAATGAGTGCTAGGTGTGGAAATGACCTTACTATTTTGGGATATTTACATAAATTGCCATCGTTTCTTGGTTCGTTAAATGGGAAAGTTAGGAATAAAATATATTGGTGAAGAGCGTCCTTGTTCTTATCTTATATTATTCTTTATTCATTAATCTTTTTCTTTTTTAGGTGAATATTATTCAATATTCATGAACTATAAAGAAATGTTACTTTATTATACAATAAAATATTTAAAATAAATAAATAAATGAAAGAAGAAGTGATTCATTTGATGACTCTAAAAATTTTAAAAAACAAAATAATTTTTATTATTATTTTATTTTAGGGTAAATCATATTTCAATCTTGTGTTTTATTGATGAATTTTTAAATGTATTATTTCAATCCTTTCTCAAAAAAAAAAAATTAAGTACAACATATTTATGGTTTAATTAAAACTAATTGTTAACCCGTGCGATGCACGAGAAAATTACTGAAAATGAAATCTAATGAATGCAAAGCAGTTATGCAAAATACCATTTAAATTAAAAGACAAATATTAGTGAATATCGTTATTCTTAACTATATGTGTTGTATCTAGAGTTTCATATCTAAGTTACTACAATACTACTTGTAGTAACTAAAGCTCATAATATAAGTATTATTATATGAGGTCAAAACTTATATTATCTTCAAGCTAGCTCCCCTTAGCCTTACAGAGTTCCTAACAAAATTTCTTTTGTACTGAATTTGATTTCAAAGGACTTATTCAAAATTATTTGAATTAAACCTCACAAATTAGAAGAAAAAAATTAAATAACATTACAACATTGTAACTGATTAATATACAAATAAACTACCAATTTAACATGACAAATTACTATTAATAATTTAGAAAGCAAAAATTAACAAAATTAAAGTTCTTACCCACTTAACCTAAAACTTTTCATATTCTAAAATTGTCAAACACCTATTAACAAATAACTATTGATATAAAATATTATGTATTTAGTTCAATACCACAAGTTGTTCATGCTGTAAAAAATTTGAAAGAATAACAGAGCAAAAATCTTAAACTTTTTCTTGCTTAGATCGTACAAAACTATATATATATATATATATATATATATATAGCAATAGAGACAGAACTTGCCATTAAAGAGACAACTAATTACAATAGCGTTGAAGGCAAATTAAAAGATTAAAAAAATAAAAAATAAAAAATAAAAACTAAAGAAGCAAGCGCTTTGGCTAGTATACCAGCTAGTTAATTTATATCAAAAGACATAAAAATCTTACAATCAAATAGAATCCATAAGTAAATAAATACATGTGGTACAATTAGATAAATAAAAAGTTTGTCAAGATGATCAAGTTTGGCAATGAAGAAGACGCAACAACTATTGATGAGGGTAATCTCTATCTTAAACTTGTGATAATGATGAAGAAGCAACAACTACAAATTATGCAAATCTAGCATAATCTTATTTTGATTCAACTACAACAAAAATGACAATAATAACTATAAAAAGATTATATAAAAAACAGTCTTTTATGATATAGCCAAGAGTACAATCAAAGCTAATAGAAGGAATCTATTTCAATGATGAAGGAGGGATTCACTTAAATGAGGAAATCAAGAAAAAAAAGGAGAAGCATCGTGTTCTATGTATAGTATTGAATTTTAAACTCTATAATTCAATTTGCTAAGGTATTTTAGTAGTTAGCAAATTGAATTTCTGCAGGCACGATACTACTAAAACTCTATCATTCAATTTTCTAGCTACTAAAACTCTATCACACAAATACTACAAAAACTTTATCACACGGATTACACAATATAACCAATAATGTTACCGTCTCAAACATTAAAAAAAATCAATTTTAAATGTAGAAACAAACAATCATCTATCAATACAAATACCCAACCTAAATACATATAAACTCATATATGACCCACAACACAAAAGAGGTAGTAACAAAACTAAAAAAGAAAAAAATCAATAAAAAAAGAACAACACTATTAATCTAATCTTTACATTGAACTATTATGCAGGCAGCTACAAGAATAGAGGTCAAGACCAACTGAGATTTAGAAATACCTAAACTGAATCATCCAACTTTTCAGCATTAATATAATGTGAGGAGAGGAAGAGATGAAGGAGTTAGAAAGGCAAAATCTAGCATTAGAAAGTTGAAGGGTTGCTGTTTGAGATTGTAACCGTAGAACACAAAAGGTCACTATTTAAAATTGTAACCGTGGAACACAAAGGGTTGCCATCTAAAATTGTAACTATAAAAGACAAGGGGTTGCCATCTAAAATTGTAATCGTGGAAGACAAAGGGTTGGAAATTATTTTCTTTTTATTAATATTTTTAAATTTAAGAAAACTTATTTTAAATTGTAAGACAAATTCAAGAAAAAAAAATGGTAATGACATGGCAGCTGATGTGACTCAACCTAAACGTAACAACATTAAATGCTACACTTTAGTTTTTAGTAATATATAGATTAGAAAGTTGAAGAGTTGCTGTTTGAAATTGTAATCGTGGAATATAAAGGGTTGCTATTTAAAATTGTAACCGTGGAGCACAAAGGGTTGCCATCTAAAATTGTAATCGTAGAAAACAAAGGGTTGCCATCTAAAGTTGTAACCGTGGAAGACAAAGGGTTGTGAATTATTTTCTTTTTATTAGTATTTTTAAATTTAAGAAAACTTATTTTAAATTGTAGGACAAATTCAGGAAAAAAAAAATGGTAATGACATAGCAGCTGATGTAACTCGACCTGAATATAGCAACATTAAATGCTACACTTCAGTTTTTAGTAATATATAGATATATTTTTAAGTATATAATTTCATTTGAAATTTTTATGTTTAATTTGAAATCACCTTTAAACTATGCAAAATGTAAAACATGCAATGCAGAAACGGAACAATTGGCAGCGACACCTTACAAAAAGAAAGAAAGAAAGCATAAACACCAGAGAGAAACATAAATCTAATGCCATAAACTTCTTATTGTCATACAATTAACCCGAAGGCCCAAAGGCCTCCACTTTAGGGATACAAGAGAATAATTCACCAATAAGACAAGAAACAATCAAACACCCAAGTCTCACATGCCCTGCTTGAGCATTGATCGAACCCTCATTGGAAGACCATAAAGCCGAATAAACCCAGCAGCGTCGGCCTGATCATAAATCTGGCTGCTCTCAAAAGATGAAATATCTTGCCTATACAGGCTATAAGGGCTCTTGCGGCTAGCTACAGAAACTGAACCTTTGTATAGTTTGAGCGTAACTGAACCTGTTGTAGTCTCGGTGATTTTTTCCATAAATGCATCCATTGACTCGCGAAGTGGGTCAAACCATCTGCCTGCATAAACTAGCTCAGCATACTTGAGTGCAAGTGAATCTTTAAGTTGCATGCTTTCTCGATCAATTGTTAAAGACTCCAACCCCTGTACAGCCTCGAAGAGGATCGTCCCACCCGGAGTTTCATAGACTCCACGGCTCTTCATACCAACTAATCGGTTTTCAACCATGTCAATTCGGCCAATTCCATGCTTTCCACCAATCTCGTTGAGTTCAGTAAGTAGAGATGCAGGCGATAGCACCTTGCCATTAACTGAAACAGGAAGACCCGACTCTATCCCAATTTCAATATATCTACAGGAAATGAAGGCATAGAAAAAAAGAATTAAAAAAAGCGGAATAGAAAATAATAGATAATGATACAGAGGGGTTAAACTAAAAATTCAATAAGGAAGCTTACTCAGGTTTGTCCGGTGCCTCTTCTGGGTCCACAGTCAACATGTACATATCCTTCTTAGGTTCGTTTGCTGGGTCTTCCAAAATGTCACCCTATAGAGGCATTGAAATGAGACTCATGAGAGAGAGAATGAGAGAATTAAAAGGTGAGCATAAGAGCAAAAAATAAGCTTATTTCCTACAACAGTTTCTGAGCAACTGACATAAAACAAAGAGCTATACTAAGATTGAAATTTCAGCAGAAATTTGACAAGACAAAACAGGAAATGGAGAGGTGAATGTTACCTCATGGCTAAGGTGCCATAGGTTCCTATCCCTGCTGTATATGGATTTCTTTGTTACTGGTACAGGTACATTATGCTTCTTAGCGTATTCAATAGCATCTTCTCTCCCTGTAATATCCCATTCCCTCCAAGGAGCCACAACATTTAGCTTGGGATTCAGAGCAAAGAATGTGAGCTCAAAGCGAACCTGAATACACAAAATAGCAAACGAGACTGTGTCAGACAAAAAACAAAGAACACAATGGGTGATAAAATTTAGAGCTCAATCATGAGGCATGCCTGATCATTTCCTTTTCCAGTGCATCCATGAGCGACAGCATCAGCTCCTACTTCTTTGGCAATATCCACCATGGCCTTTTTTTTAAATATATCATTACAAAGATTTAAAATTTATCAGATGGAAAAAGAAATTTCATGATGCCATTAAAACACAACTGATGACAAGAAGCTCAGAAACAAAAAGGCTTCCTTGAACAAAAATAATATCCATTTTTATTTTATTTAAATTACCCAAAAAAGTAACAATAGGGTATCTACACTCAACTCTATCAGAGACAACAAATGGAAATAAAAACAGATGATAGAAAAATCAAGAACACTTCTAAAAGAGCCACAAACTGTATTATTAATTTCTCTTGAAAAATCTGCATGCTTGCCATATCTAAACCTACTAAACACAACAAACTTCAAAGTAAGAGCTCACTTTTGCAATAACAGGGCGAGCCATCGAGGTTCCCAGCAAATATTTCCTCTCATAAATTGCACCAGCTCTCAAGCAAGGAAAAATAAAATCCCGTACAAATTCCTCCTTCAAGTCCTTCACCACTAACTGAGAAGCCCCACTGGCTTTAGCCTTTGCTTCCAACCCTTCCAATTCCCCAACACCCTATAAATTTGGCATTTCAGATAAGCACACAATTAATACGAATGCAACTGGTCAAGTGGGAATGAAGGATACCATCTAAAACTAATTGTACAGGAAGACTAAATAAGTAAAGGAACTTTGAGCAAGTAGATGTTGCTACTTAACATACCTGACCGACATCGGCAGTGAAGCAAACAACATCACAGCCATAGTTCTCCCTGCAAGGGAAAGGTTTGTTAAAAAATATATCATGGGAAAACAAATAATTCAAATGCATCAACCAGCACCATGAAACATTAAAAACAGAAAGCAAGCAGCATTTAATCCATTTAAGTAAGGTAATAATTCAACAAAGTCTGCAAAGGAGACAAGTTAAAGCATGGAGCTAATATTTAATCAGGCATAAAACTGCTGTTTTATCTGTGTAATTCGAGAAGACACATTCAAGCATGAAATATTAAAAACAGAAAGCAGGCAGCATCTATAGTTCGTCACTACCAGAGTAAACAGCAGAATACTTATAATGAAGTCATCCCAACCACTACCTAACACAGTTAGTCAGTTACTAAAAACTGCTGTTTAATTTCCTCCAAACTCACTGGCTATCTCTCCTCATAAAATAAATATTTTAAAACTACCAGTCCCGGATTGCCATCAAAGAAAGCATGAGTCTAATTTCATATTTTAATCAATTGTACTTCAAACATACCAATCTAAAACTGAAGAACCATGAATACTTGTACAGTGGAAATATAATTAGGGGGATGTTCCAAGCCACAAAACAGGGGACTACAAAACGTATAACAGTAGACATACCTTAACCATGGGACTATGACTGATGTGTCTAAGCCACCACTATAAGCTAGAACGACCTTATTCAATTTGCCACGCAACCCTGTACCCTTTGTAGCTTCAGAAATTTCCATCTCTCTATCACTCTGCAAAACTGCTTGAATAACTGCATCTCAAGGGCAAATAAGCTAAGTACGTCCCAAAAAATAAATATAAAGAAATAAATAAAGTTATAAGCCAAACTAAACAGGCTAGCATATTCATTACTTAAGGTTTAACATTTACGCACTTAATTAACTCATTGCAAACTAAGTCATGATAGCTAGCGAGCCATCAATACAATCACACTACATGAAAAAGAATGAACAACAATAGAAAGTATTAACAGATATTGACTTCTCTAAAGAGAAAATCAATCTATTGGGCTATATACCAAACAAGAATATTTCAGAAACAAGTATTCCAAAACAACCTCACCTTGATTTTTACGAAACTTAGTTATATTGCCACCATTACTAATAGTAGCAACAGCATGACCATGGAGCTCACTCGTTCTAGCCACCAACTGTAAAAAAATCCAAATTAATCACATTAATTATACAACAAACATTTATTTAGAGAGACGCAGAGAATAAGTCTAGTGACAAAATTTTTGGTGACATATTGCGTTCAGTGCGTAAAAAGTGGTGTCAATAGTGGGCCAAACTGAAAGTGATGTTGCATCAATCGCAACTTTGTAAGTTTTAAGGTAGACACTGGCACTGCTCTTAAGTTTTAAGTTACAATTACCTCGGATGCTGAAGACAACTTCCTTGGGCAGCTTACTCTGTCATTAAACAGCAATGACTCTGTGATTGGAATCAATTACAACATAATCTCAGAGATTCAATTTCTAATAACAAACCCAAACATAAAAAATTGCAACCCAAGAACCCAACTGCTTGAAACACAAAATTCTCCATTCTCTTTCAGAGACTCAATTTCAAATGACAAATCCAAAACATAGCAAATGCAATCAAACTATTTGAAACACAAAATTCTCCATCCCAACATTATTCGGCAAAATACAATCCTATCTGTGTAGTAAATTTTCTATTTAGCTTCACCCAAAATAAAAAATTGAAATCTTTCAATTAGAATAGTGGAAAAGACACAATTTTGGGGGCCAAGAAATCATTTTTTCACAAAACAAATTGAGCCCAGAATAATTAAAACAAAAAAGTTTTGCAATTAACATGCAAATACAGAATGTGTTATTAAATCATGCAAATAAATATCATAGAACAAAAAATAATAATAACAAAAGATACAATTTTGGGTGCCAAGGAATCATTTTTTTCACAAAACAAATTGAGCCCAGAATTATTAAACAAACAAACAAAAAGGTTTTCAATCAACATGCAAATACAGAATGTTATTAAATCATGCAAATAAATCTCATAGTCCAAAAAAATAACAAAAATAAAAGATACAATTTTGGGTGCCAAGAAATCATTTTTTCACAAAACAATTTGAACCCAGAAAATTTTTTTTATATACATTTTCAATTAACTTGCAAATACTGCATGTGATTGAATCATGTAAATAAATCTCAAATAAATAAAAAAAATCAAAGAAAAACTGAAAAAGCCCAGAACTTTGTACCTCTCTTTTTTACTTGAAAAGCAAGGCTGGTGGGTGAGCATGAAGAAATAGATTTGAGCTGAGCCATTTCTATCTCTTTCTCTCTCTGTGATTGTTTGTGCGTGCGTTTCAGACTCTGAAATCGGTGAGTTGTGTGGACCCGTGTGTTGTGTTGTGTTGTGTGGTAACTACTAGCTAGGGTTTTAGAAGGGCGCGAAAAGCATAGAAGGGATTTGAGAAAACGGTGTCGTTTTGTGAGCGCTTAGTGGCACTTGTCTGCCACCAACTATGGAAAAAAAGAGCCCACAAAGGCAAAGATGACAAAGAAATCGACAAAGAACTCGTGCGTGAGAGACTGACGAAAAGCGTGAATGGAGCTGATTATGATTCCACTCCTCATTGGTGTTGGGTTTTATATTTTGTCTACAAATTTTTGAAAAAAAAAATTTATATAGATATTATCTCTAAATTTTTGAGAAAAATGTCAATGTCAATCTCATATTTGTTAACCAATTAATTCCTAACTAATAAAATTCCTAAATTTAATAATTAAAACTATTTATAATCTAATAAGGCCCATATAAAAACAACATAAATACAAATACAATCCAGAAATAAACATTTAAATCCTTATTGTAGGAAAAAAATACAAAATTTGATCATTCTTAAATAATAAATAGATAAAGCGTAAATATCTGTAGAGGTTTGTATAATAAATTTCATAAATTTAAAATTGTCTTTATAACTAATAATCAAAAATTAAAATAAAAAAATATAACAAAAAACCCAAAAATATAGAAGATATGTACATACCTGTAATAGAATGGATGGTACTTGGTAGGCTTGATAAAATATTTTACTATGGATTTCACAAACGCCAAAATACCTGCTTTTAAGAAACCAACAAAAGAAAGTTAAATTTTTAATCAACATAGAAATTGTAATAGAAGGAGAATTATTGAGGAAAGAGAAAAAATTGATTACAACAAAAAGTAGTTTTTCTATCCAAAAAAAAAAAAAACTAGAAGAAGAAGCCCTAAAAAGAAGAAGTTGTTGCAAACTTGCAGGTAGGAATATGTAGAGAGAAATTTCAATCGTGAGGAAGTTAGATTTCTAATCATTGTAGAAATTATAAAAGAATGAGAATTATTAGGAAAAATATATGTATTAGAAAAAAATTGTCACGTTTAAACAAATAACAAAACATAAAAATTACATCACTTAGGATGCAATTTTATCCAAAACAAGAAACGAAACAAAAATGTCATAGAGATAAAATGAAATAAAAAATATTGACACCAACGTAATGGAAAATAAATAAATAAACATGAATGATGAAGGCATTAAGAAAATATGATAGATTCTATTTATTTAATTAAGTTATAATCAACATAGGAATTTAAAGTTATCCAAATAAGTAATAAATGAATAAAAAAAAAGTTGATAAAAACAAATTAGATATTATTTTTATCTAAAAATTTATAGTAATTTTTTTTAATTAAAAAAATTGCTACAATTTACACAATCGCGACTTCTATGCCTAATTTTCATTATATAATAACATGTATATAGTATATAATATATGATAAAAAAATGTTAAATGTTTATCAAGAAAAATAATAAGAACAAAATATTTGATTTATCACAAAACAAAAATAAAAGGTTAAATATTTAAAATTGAAAGTTCAATAGTTAAGGTGGTAACCTTAAGTGAGTTATTTTTTTGCTGAATAAAAATGGGGGGTGGGGGTGACCATTGTGACTCACTCCCTTGAGCGTGACCATAGAGGCACCTCCCGTTAGAGAATGTTGCCATAACTACTATAATCTGGGATGACCACAAATCTCACCCTTGCACCACGAGAGAGCTGGCAGTTAGGGGCTAGCTGCAAGAAGATTCTCACACTCCTTCCCAGGTACCCACCCTAGGTGAGTTTGATGGAATGGATTGATGGTTTTGGTTCAAACCTCGAGCAGGGGGGTTGGGCAATTATGTAATAATATTTATAAATATTTCCAAGAGAAAATAATTGGGGTGCTATACATGCATACCATATATAAAAGCCCCTTATTTTTAATTATGAATTAGTAGTTCAAATCTGGTTAAATTATAATTTGGAATGTCTAATTTTACCCAAAATTCAAGTCATTCATATAACTTTTAATTTGTTCATTTCAATTTTCAACCCTATAACTTCTATTTGTTTTAGGTGTGGTCATTCCATCCATTTCTCATTCGAGGATTTGCAATTAAGCATCCCAAAACGACGTAGTTTTGGTATTTTTGAATTTTTAAAATAATGTCATTTTAAGGACACCAAAGGATATTAGGTGGTTGTAACATACTTAACATAAGAATTACATCGAATAAAAGTAAAAGTTATCATATTGAAATGAATAAATCAAAGTTACAAGACTAAACTGAATTTGTGACAAAATTAGATGATGTAATTTGTAATTTAGCCTAACAATTGTATGTAATGAAAATAGGCTTTAAATTCAAAAATTTTGTGAGCCAATTGAAACTTTAATAGAGTTTCATATGGATTAAATTATCAACATACGAAGTTACAAACATATATTGAGATATTTGGGATAAGGGTGGCATGTAATGCTTTTTCAATGGTACAACAAAATTCTATCATATTTTCATAACATTGTTTTGAGTTGTTGTAGCCATAGAACTCAAAAAGACGTCCAAGTGTGTGATAGGCTAATTTAGAAATGATGTGAAAAAAAAAAAAAAACTAAAACAAAAAAAAACTAACAATGTATAGGGACATTTTGAATTTATAGTGTACAAATTTCCTTCAATATTAATATTAATTATTACCATTGTTCCTATAATGGTTTATGTCAAAAACTTTATCTTAATTAATTACTTTATAGAACTATAGAGATAGAGATACTATCTTCTCAAAAAAAAAAACTATAGGGATACTATTCTCCTTTATCTTATTTGACTGATATTACAAACTATAGAAAATACTTATTTTAAACATTCATAAAGCATAGCTTTCTATTATGTTCCTGAGATAACAACAATAGGCTGCCCATTGTTTCTCCACCTTGCAGCATATTGTTGTTTCCTCAGAAACAAAATAAACAACAATGCTATATACCTTCGAACTTTATGTATCATATATATATATATATATATATATAATTGTTTGTAAAATCAGTCGTATAAGAAGGTGGGACAATGGCATCTCTAGGTTGGTTTATGTCAAAAATTTATCTTATTGATTATTCTATAACCTGTGGTAGAGTTATTTCTCGTTTTTTTCTTAACCAACTAGAGAGATACTATATGACTGATTGTACAAACTATAGAAAATGCGTAGTTTCAAAGCTATGTAGCATTTATTTTTTATTCTGTTTCTGAGAAAACCACAATTTGATGCCCACAGATTCTCCACCTTGCATTTTACAACTTATTCTTGTATTGTGGTTCAATACTATCACTTTTGCAGCTGAGATAGCAACAAACTTGCTTCAAAAAGTCCCCTAAATGTGCCTCCTTGGTAAAGTTAATGGGCCATTAGTTGCAGTCTTGTAGACCAACTTCAAAAACAAGAAAAGCTAAGTTCCAGGTGGCTTAGGCACTCATAAGCGAATATTATCTTTACTCCTAAGTCCTAACCAATGTGGGACTTGATCAAAGAGGACTCTTTCATTGGATAATGGCCTATGGGAATGAAGGTCTCTTTCATATTCCCCCATATCTTTGATTTGATGGTGTATAAGAAAAATGGTCTTGCCCCTTGTCCTCTCAACAAAAGATGGTTTTTTAGGTTCAATCCAGAGGCAGAGAAAGACATGTATTTTGTGTTGGAAAAAACTACTCTTGGACTGTATAACCACCCATATGTGATCAAGAAAAAGAGAAGAAAATCTAAATGCTTTCTAGTTGGAGCCTGTCATGTCATTTGCATGAATATCATTGCACTGTTCCTGATTTCAGAAAAAGACAAAAAATATAAATAAAAACCTGCACTCTTCATGAATTTTTTGCTGCATACATCCATTTCAATGCACAACTAAAAGTGATGAATAGTATTGACCAATTATTAACTTTGACTCCCTTTTCGATCTAGCTTCTTTTGGAAAATTATTAGATATTTTCGGAGTCTAGTTGATGTGGTACTTTGTATGAATTAAAACATGTTAACCTGATAAAAATTTAACTTATTCATATGACTTTTTTGAACTTGTGTCATATTGTTTGCATTAATTGATTTATTTTTATTGATGTGGAGTATCACATTAGCTATACTCCACTATTTCAGAGATTGAAAGCAAATTAGTAAATCAAGGTGATATTCTTAAATAGTACTGCATAAATACAGGAATTGCAGGCCACTCTTAAATAGTACAATGAAAGGGAAAACAGAATTGCATTAGAATTTCTCTACCATGCTAGAATTCCTCTGTCACAAAAAATTTTGACATTACAAATAGAGATAGTGCAAACTATCCTCAGCGAAAACTTGGCATTACAAATACAGATAGTGCAAACTCTCCTCAGTGAAAACTTGGCTGTCACATATCACATCTCATTATTCAAAAGGTATTTTACAGAAAACCATAATTGTTTTGTATCATGGTTGTTGAGTTTGATCAATATGGAATAGACTTTTTGAGCAAAGATAATTGATAAACAGTTAAACACAGACCATTCTGAATTCTTATTACTTCAAAATTCAATAGACAAAAGATTACTTAGTTCAAAATCTGACACCACCTATATAGTAGTCTCAAATCTAAAAGAAAATAATTTAAAATTATGAGACATATTACTAAAGGAAAAGTTGCTTCGACAGAAGCCATTGGTAACAGATATTCAGTAGAGGTTACAAAAGATATTTATCGAGGTGGGTATGGTATTAAGGATGATATAATAGATGTTGTAGTAATGAAATTCAATGCAGTTATGTACCACATTCCTAGGTAATATCTTAGGCAAAAAATATTTTTAGAATAATTTTATGAAAATAAGTTTAGTGAATCCAAGATTATGGTCTGAAAGTCTAACTACTTGTCAAAAGATCTGTATAATAAAAAAGCAGCTAGTAAGAAAATCATGTTGATCATAATATTTCTTGAAGAGCTGCAATACATTTACCTAAATTATCTTGTGAGCTAGTTGATGAAAAATTGATAGTGACCAAGTTTCCTGTCTTAATAATGAAGCAAATTAATTAAAAATGAAATTTTTTTACTTTTGTCCTTTTATATATCTCTTGACTTATGAAGCATTAGCTAGACTTGCACTGCAACATGTTAATTTATTCCACTTTCAGATATGAACCTGAGCAAGCAGTTTACTTCTGCAGGCTGAAGCTCAATTCAAGAAGATGCAAGAAATAGTGGATACTGATTCCCCAAGGAATTTTCTTAGGTAATGTAAGAATCATTTTCTGCAATCTCTCGGCCTTCGAGCAGTGCAATTGCAGTTGCAAGTCTAATAATGTCCTGTCCAAAACCGTACTCATGCATGATTTTATTAACTCAAGCAAGGATCTTGATTTCCTAAGGCTTCACAACTTGCCTTATAAGCATCCAAGTAATGCTTTATTCAGCAGGCTTCACAATAGATGTCCTGCATATTGCCAAGCTCATTAATCTCCTATGGTGGCAATTTTTGCAATGGAATTACTTTAACAATCCTGTTCTTTCTGTTTCTATTTGACCTTCCTGCAGACCTTATCCTCCATCTTCCCTAAGGTCTCTTTCAAGCAGCTTTATGTTTGTCTTAATTATCAATAATAGGACTAATAGTATATTTACACCAAAAACTGAAAAACAATAGAAGAATAGGAAGATAAAGTAATATTAAAACAAGAATAGAAATGATTATAAAGATAAGAGAGGTAGGCCAAACCATTAAAACAACCTCTATAGGTGTGATCTTATTGTTCTTCATACACTAACAGAGAAAAATACAATAGAACGAAATACTGAAACGGAAGTCACCTATTGCAAACCATGACAATTCAACTTGAGGGCTATGGTTCCTCCTCCCCCTCTAGAATTGAACTCTCAACCTCGAGCATCTTTCTCTTTTTAGATGTGGGTGAGTCAATTTGAGTAGACCAAAACAATCTGCACTCCATCAAGTCAAGCAAACGTGATTGCAAATGCTTATTCATCTCCATGACATGTTTTGTCATTCTTGTGGCCCACATCCGATTCTCTATACAAGTTTCCACCTTCACTTGCATGGCTGCTGGTGTTCGTTTTTTCTGCCCCAATTCCAAGACACAGAATGAGTGCATTGTCAAAAATTAGTCTACTTCACATATAATGTGCTAAACTTAGTTCTATTTGGTAATTTAATGGTATATCACTTTTCTATGTTACACTTAATTGTCTGTGCATTTGTCAACATTTGCTTTACGATAGTGGGAAAGACCTCCAAATCAGATATATGCTGCTCCAATGAATCAGTGCTTTGGAAGTCAAGGGAAGTCTGCTTTTCTTCAGAGGAATGACCTAAGGAAAGGAGATTGAGTGTTCCCTTGAATGAGTTGGCTGGCTGAGGATACTTTTCAAGTAATGAAACATGGAACTGGTTCGAAACTCTCTGATTTTTTGATACAGAAAGCAGTGAGGACTGCGGAATCACTGTCATATTAGTTACTGCCCCTGCTTATTGATGAAAACAACAATCTTAGCCATGCAAGATCAGTGGTTATTTGTTAGAAGATATGTATGACTTAAGAATATATATATATATATATATATTCATACATAAGATTATTTCCTTGTTCTAACAATTCAAATTAAAGTATTTGTAGAATGCATCTATACAAATGTGGGCATATGTGATATATGGATAGACATTTGCATGTAACCGTCTCTCACATGTAAGACAAAAATGCACCTCTTAGATGATGAAGGCAAAGGAGTGTGGAAACTATTTGGTTACTAAGAGTTTTTTTTAATAAGGTTATCAAAATAATAATAATAATAATAGGTATTTGTTTACTAAGAAATACAGAGGGGGCAATTTTTTTTTTCTATGTTTGGATTTCCCATCATGCATAACACGTTTGATTCTAATACTCTAGGTAATCCGTGTGAAAAATAAAAGTCTACATTTCCCGTTCAGATTATTTTTTGTGCTCATTAATTGAAAATTGGTATTTCAGGATTTTCCTATTACTCCATTTCATCAGCAACCCAATACCACATAGGCCAAATGGATGGACAATTCTTCAACAACATATAATTTTACAGATCCAAGTAAATAGCAAACTCCCTCCAGAGTAAAGGATAATAGAAGACAAAACAGACATTGAAGGTTATGCTTACCTTTTCCATGATTGAATCTTCGAATAATCACCCGGTTGACTACATCCCACATGCAAATGGTGCAGTCCTCAGATGCAGACATCAGACCCGATTCACTGAAGGTCAATGCAGTTATGGCTCCACTGTGTGAATGGGAACGTAAACTGATTATATTACTACGAGTTTATATGAATTAAATATCTAGACAAATGGCCAAGCAAAATGAGTACAGTAGAGGATCACAATTTAACACTCATTGGTTATAGACTTATAGCATCTCTGTGCAGGTGTGTGTTTATCTTCAAACTACATGGGAACTGAAGTTTCCAAACATGGGTTCCAAAAGCCAAAGAACCAGCTTAGGTAAAGCTAGCAGGAGCCAGTTTGTCACCAATTCAGTCTCCATAGTTAATGTCAAATCAACACAAAAAGCTGGTTGACATTGCCAAAGTCATTGTACTAATTGGGAATCAAACTATTTCATGTAAATGAGATTCAAAATCACTAGGTTTTTCAATTATTTATTCCTTTGACAGAAGGAGATTTAATCTCCATTTAGTAACTGGAAAATTCAAGCACCATACATTACTTGTGTCCATTTAGCACAACTGGTTGGGCTTCTTCAACAACGAATTGTTCCTCCAACAGTCCAACGTCAAGCTTGTTGACAAATATTCTTCCCTCTACACTTCCACAGAACAAGAATTGCTCTTCTGGGTGAAGAGCAATTGCAGTTATTGCTAGTGGATACACCTGAGTTTGTATAAGCCTTCCTGAGACAAAATCCCAAACCTACGAGATACGAAATTTAGTCAGCTATAGTAAGAAGAAAATTCAGTGTCGAAAGATATATAATTACTAAGAGTCAGAACCATGATGCACATAGTTTGGTCACCTTGCATGTGCCATCAAGGGAGCTTGATACTAAAACTGAAATTGAGCTACCTGATGTTGTCAATAGACCAGTAATACAAGATTTATGCTCTGATGAATAGTGTAACAAAGAATGCAAGCTTCCAGAATCCTCCGTGTCTAGCAAGCTTCAATCAAATTAATTAGAGTAATTCATTATTGCAAAGGCTTCAAATCTTTTGTCCTTTTTATTTGGTGTTTCCTACAGAAATTAAGAAACAATAGAAAAAGAATTCAGCATTACCTAATTACAGACCAAACACATATCATACCATCATCTGACCCGGAAATGAGAAGAGAATCATCATTGGAAAACAGCAAGCAATTTAAAGATTTGTGATGAGCATGCCAAGTCTTGAGCAATCTTCCATTTGCAATCTGAGGATTACCTTAACCACATCAGAATCTAAGGAGAGACAGTATTTTATTCATCTTATCCCACATTAGAATTGAAACAGTCATTGCCCCAAAGATTGACAAAAATGAAGAAAAATGGATAGTATATAGTTGCTGAACATAGAATCAATGTAAAGAAATTGAGCAATGCTATGGACACAAGGCTAAACATTGACACCATTTTTAGTATGCACCAATCAAAATGGGCCACGTCAAAAGTAGTGAAAATTTTTGTGTCTCTAGACTAGACTTATGGAAAGAAATTTACCATATGAAATTGACTTTTTTGACTTCTCATTAACAGGAAAGAATATTTTTTTTAACAAAGACCGATTGAACAAAGCAACTTGATAGAGTTCTTACTAACCTCCCAAAAATAAGCATTTCCAGAAAGTGCCCCACCGGCAAGATATAGGCCATCCTTTGTGCAAGAAAGTGACCCAATGGCCTCCACTGGGTAACTCCGAAGAGGTGACCTAGGCTGAAGATTAGGAAATTTAAATAAACCAATTAACCAAGCAAAGCTTTCTATTGTAAAACAGAGTTTTAAAGGAAAAATATGCAAGAAGCTTCACTTAATAATTATGTGGTTTCTTTGTCTCTCATTTTTGAAGTTTCAGATTGGGGTTACAAATATGGGGAATTGTGAAATACAAGTGAAGTCCAGCCAGAACTTCAATGTAAAGCTTCAAACTGTTAGATGAATTTCTAGCAAATTGCAACTTAGTAATGATGGTTTGCCCTGATGTAACGAAACATTTTCTAGCAATAAGTGAATTCTATAAATCACGTAATCCATTTTATTATATTAGGCTCATTAGATTTTCTTTTCTGTTAATCTCCTTTTTGCATTTTTTCAGTAACCATATGCATCATATAAGACTAGTACATATACATGAACAGACATCCAAAACTACACTACGTTATGCATAGTCAGATTAAGTGAATAGTAAAATTTCAGAGAAGCATTTTTAACAGATAAAAGACATACAGTGAAGAACAAACTTAGTTACATATTTGGAATATCAAGCAAGCAAGCCTCTGCATTACCCAAATGATCAATGGTAGTCCAATATTAATGACGCCCGATTTATCAAAGGATGTTTAAATTTTACAGCTATAATCAATCGTTCAATGACTGAAATGAGAAGACAATTTTTGGGAAATAGGAAAATACAAAAAATTCAAGCATATTGGGAAGCATATAGCTATGCCTAAATATACACACACAAACATAAATCATAATACACCAATTCTCTCCAGAACCATAGACACGGGAACCTTGTGCACAATTTTTAGAGACTAATTCCTATTTCCAGTTACCCTGACAATTAATCTACACAATCCTAATACATCAATTGCAGAAGAAGGAACCTTGTGCATAGATTAATTCCTATTTCCAATTACCTCATAGGACAGTATTGAAAGATACTATTTTTACATTCTAAAAAAAGAAAAAATGGAAACCCATTTGATTAAATTCATTTGGAGATTGAGCTGACCATCATTTACCTTGTTCAATGCCCATGTGAAGATAGCTCCTCCACCAACAGAGCCATGTTTGTGAATCTGAGAAGCTACAAGGAACTGCTTTCTCAAGCACACAAGCCCATGAGAAGGTGAAGCACAAGTGGGTATGTGAAGAAGATGATCCCCAGTGTTCATATCCCATATTGTTATGCCTATTCCCATGCTCTTGTCACTGCAAACCACCAAAGCCTCCTTATCCTTATCCATCTCAGCTTGTGTGTGTGCGTATCAGTATGACTGAATTAAGACTAAAAACGACTACTACATCTAAAGAATGATATATAGGAATTGTGAACCTTTGCATGCAAGGAGTTTGTTTTGTACTTTTGTTAATCTGGGGACGTGCATGGTTTCTGTGACGCATGGCATGCAGATTTGTGAAAGAGACAAAAGTAGTTGAAGAATTTTGTACTTTTTGCTCTCTTCAAACACATGGGAAGTGAGAGATAGATGGGTCAGAGCTGGCTCTTATGCAAGTGTTCTACATGCAATTACTGACATGTAAATGTAAACTATGCCAATGGGGGCATGCCACTTCAGTCCTGGTGGGTTTAGGAACTAATTCGGAAACAAAAGACTTTTTTTTATTTATTTATATTTTTTAAGTGAGAGTTTCAACTGCTCCTAATAATAACTCTTTATCATTTGACTAAGACACCAATCTATTTTTGGTGTAGGCAAAGATTGAACTTCAGATCTCTTATTCAACTATCAAATAAATTCTATATATACAATTTTTTATATGCAATATATATATATATATATATATATATATATATTTGCAGTCACAATTTCAGTGCAAATTTTGTATGTGTAGGTAGTTGCCATGAAAAAGTATTTTATTTCAATTAATACCACGTTATTCGTATCAAAATTTAATAAATAAGAGCTATGTGTGCAAAAATAACTATCAACTAACACGTCCTTTTTTTAAAATTTTTTTTATACAAAATAGAGATTCTACTCTATCCTAATCTAAGTATATATATGTGTGAAGCTCTTTCTTGGAGACTTGAACTCCGGCTCCTACCCCCCACATCTCACAAACACTTATACTTATGTAGTGACCATCGTACCAAGGGCGTACGGTGATAACACATGTTTTTCATTTGTTAGTAAGTTAGTTATTTTTTGTTCACATATTTTAAATTTATTGAATTTTAATACTACTAACATGGTACACCTAATACCAAATACCTCCTCGCCTGACTGTTTGTAACAATTAACAACAATGAGATTAAGTTATTATAAAGGACGACAATTTAAACCAATCCAACGGATAAGGTTTGACTATTTAGGGGCTGTTTGGATTTATTGTTTCCATAACTCATAACTCTGTTTTCATAACTTATAACTCAAAAATGGTGGGTCTCAGTGATGAGAAGTCCGTTTGGCACCATAACTCAGTTATTGTTTTCATCACTCAATTCTGTGATTTTTGAGTGATGAGTTATGGAAACTGAAAACACATTTTAGCTGTTTTCAGTTTCCATAACTCTGTTTTTAATGGCATTTTTGTAAATAACATTACAACTTTTTACTGTGCAGCCGCATATCTTGACTTTTTGTTTTTTGTTTTTTTTAAACCAATCCCAGCCGCATGTTCACATTGTTCAGCCGCACTTGTTGTTTTCAGTTTTTTTTTTTGAAACAAAAAGTAAAGGCATAACTGAGTGATGAGTGCCAAAAAGATGTGTTTGGAAAAATTGGGGAATTTTAAGTGATGTGTGATAAGTGATGAGTGACGAAAATTGAATGAGAAGCGATGAGTGATGACAAAAAAAAAATCCAAACAAGGCTTTATATTTTATACTCAATCGGGAGAGTGAGTATTGGGGATCCCACCCAGTACTTTATTGGTTTTTCATATGGTTCTAGTGTTGGCTGCACGTGCAAGGCACATGTTACTCCCATAGGAAGAAAATTAATATTAATTTTGTGTATGAAATCGTGAATTTTGGCTCACCCAATTTGACTATATTAAAAAAAAAGTCTAAGAATACAACAAAATATTACAATATTTTCACAATATCTTCATTTTTAGGATCCGAATAGATTTTTTTTTTTTATTTGAGAGAAATACTACATTCATAACATTTTTAGAACAAATTCTAAATGACAAGTTATTATTGGTTTTAAACTGATAACGTTGTTATTATATTCTCAAAACATTTATTTTCAGTCGTGGTTGGTCATAATCTTATATTTTATTATTTTATTTCAACTTGTAAGAAATTGATACTTCAATATTTGTAAAAATATTATGAAATTTGTTGTGTCGGTATAACAATATATATGTCAGCTTACATAAATATTTAAAAGAAAAAAAAAACACAAACCGATTGCTAAGAAAAAAAAAAAAAAACTTTAGGCACGGTAGAAATTAATGTTAAAATGTTGTGGACTTAGCATTTTTTTTTATTTGATCTATAAGAAACTGAGATCTCAACAATTGTGAAAATATTGTGATAATAATAAATGCTGTAACATTTTCTCAAAACATTTATTTTCAGTTGTGGTTAGTCATAGTCTCATATTTTATTATTTTATTTCGACTTGTAAGAAATTAACACGTCAACAATTGTGAAAATATTATGAAATTTGTTGTGTCAGTATAACAATATATTTGCTAGTTTACATAAATATTTCAAAGAAAAAAAAAACACAAATCAATTACTGAAAAAAAAAAACAAAAAAACAAAAACAAAAACAAAAGTAAACAAAAAACTTTAGGCAATGTAGCTACAGGGCCAGTTGAATAAACCAAAAGCACTGTAGCACCAGTGCTATCCATCAATAATAGCTTAAAAGCACTGTAGCACCAGTGCTATCCATCAATAATAGCTTACTTATAATTTGTTGTGAAATTAATGTTAAAATGTTGTGGATTTAGCTTTTTTTTTATTTGATATATAAGAAACTGAGATCTCAACAATTGTGAAAATATTGTGACAACAATAAGTGTTGTAACATTTTCTCAAAAAATTTATTTTCAATTGTGATTGGTCACAGTCTTATATATATATATATATTTTTTTTCGATTTGTAAGAAATTGATACCTCAATAATTGTGAAAATATTGTAAAATTTGTTGTGTCAGTATAACAATATATATGCCAGTTTATATTAATATTTAAAAGAAAAAAAAAAACACAAACCGATTATTGGGAAAAAAAAAAACTTTAGGCACTGTAGAAATTAACGTTAAAATGTTGTGGACTTAACATTTTTTTTTATTTGATCTATAAGAAACTGAGATCTCAACAATTGTGAAAATATTATGATAACAATAAGTGTTGTAACTTTTTTTCAAAACATTTATTTTCAATTGTGGTTGACTACAGTCTCATATTTTATTATTTTATTTCAACTTGTAAGAAATTGACACGTCAATAATTGTGAAGATATTGTGAAATTTGTTGTGTCAGTATAATAATATAAATGTCAGCTTACATCAATATTTTAAAAAAAATACAAACTGATTACTGAAAAAAAAAAAACCAATCTCATATTTTATTTTATTATTTTATTATTTTATTTCGACTTGTAAGAAATTGACATGTCAATAATTGTGAAAATATTGTGAAATTTGTTGTGTCAATATAACAATATAAATTTCAGCTTATATCAACACTTAAAAGAAAAAAAAACAAAAACCGATTACTTGAAAAAAAAAAAAAAAAACTTATGAAACCAAAGCACTATTGCCGCTACAGTGCTGCACAGTGAAAACACATTGGGTGCACAATGCCGAAGCACTGTAACGGCATAGCTGCTTTTTATATATTAAGATATAGATTTTTTTTAGTATTCAATCTTTGAATTGATGATTCAGCCAAAAAAAAAAAAAACTTTAAATTGATGATGTCTTTCCTTGATATATTATTTGTAGGGAGTTTATTTTGAGACCAAACCCAAGCTGTATAAGATCTTGGCCCAGTAAGTCCAATACAACAAATTTGTAGAGAATGGGTCAAAGAACTTAGGCCTTAATGAGCTGGACAACGGCTAGTAGGGATTTAAAAGATGATCGAATAAGGACAAGGAGAATAGAATTGAATAAATTCACTTATCCGAGGAGATCTTTTTCATATAAATCAACAACCATTGATTACAAGTATTATTTTGATTGATGCAGTGTTCCTTTTCTCTCTTCCTTCCTTTTTTTTTTCTCTCATTTCTTCAGGGGTTTCTTTGCATTATATATCTCTCACCTGGTGATCTTGACCCTCCATTTGTTGATCATCCAAGCCACTACTTCAGTGCCCGTCTCATCAGACACCCCTTTTGGCTTTCTGTGAGTTGCGGTAGCCAAGGCAGCACTGTTCAGAGGTCTTCTCCACATAAATGTGGCCAGAAAAGTAGCTGTAACCCATTAAATGTGGCGGTAACAGTTTTTCCTAAGGTACCTCCTAATTTCCACCTTTTGGTACGCTTGAGGTGTACTTTCCTATCATAGGAACTTCCCAGAAGATCGTTTTAATTAATAGGGTCAATATCTAGTTCGTGTTTAGCTTGTCCGAGGAGGTATTCCTCCTCAGACCACCCTTCCAGCCATATCATGTTCATGAAGGTCCAGGCTTAAATCACTGATGACTATTTAATTGTCCTCGGATCTCCTATGTTCTTGGCCAAGGCCCAAGGCTCAATATCGAGTTTGGGCCTCCCCTACATTATTGAATTTACTTTTATATGCTATCATTTATATTGTTTATTATTTTTAATTGTTGCAAGATTATAATTGTTTTTGTGCTTCTTTGATACTTGAATTGTTTTATTATTATGTTTCGAAATGTTAGAACTTCATTTTTTTTTTATCTTTTATGAGTTTTAGTTCAATGTATAACTTACTGTTTCCTCCAAAAAAAAAAGAAAAAAGAAATGATGTTTATCCCACATTGATTGTGTGTGTTAGAATTTCAGTTCTTATAACCCCTGACTACTACTATAAAAGTTAGACCATTTTGTAGTGGTACTCTGATTATGTAATATATTATTAGCCTGATTAGGCTTTTTTTTAAAAAAAAAAAAAAATTGGCGGCACAAAGGAGGTACCCAGAGCCACAGGTGCTCACTAGGGTGGGGGCATTGTCAAAAAACCTTAGCTCCGAATCAGGTGTAGTGTGAAGGATAGAGAATAAGAAACTCCTACCAGATTACCGTCCTAGCTATTATTAACTTTCACATGATTTCACCATTAACAATTACTATTTATTATGAACAAATTTTAAGTACTATTCCTCGTGTGCTGTAAATTAAGTTCTCTCAGATAAATCTAAACTCATCAAGATCAATGATTCAATGGCCAAATATTGGCCACACACAAACACCTTATCGAGAAATCTAGTAAGTTTCCAATAAAAAAATCTTATTAATTTTAAGAAAAATGGTGACAATATTGATAGTCTTGACTTAATGGATATGATGCACTGTGTTCGTTACGTACTCTTGTTGCAACGTGTATCAACTTCTTTGGTAACCATAACATGACATCCCTCACTTTTGTGTTGGGTGAGCTTATTATTATTATTATTATTATTATTATTTGGCGTTTTGCTTAAAAAATAAGTTGTACTTGAAAAAAAAAAAAAAGAACTTTAAATTTTGTTTGTAATTAAATAAATACATTACCATCCCATACACTTGGTGTGATAGTCATTGTACAACTTTTTCGGTTTTTGTGGGGTGGAGGGGAAGAGTCAGAATTTGAATATTCAGAAGATTTTTTTTTTTTTTTGATTTGTTCAGAAGAGAGTTTTATACCTATATATACTTAGATTACACTATAAGAGCAACCACATTAGCATGTGTATAGTTTTCTAAAATAGAAAAAAGGTACCCATTTTACATATTTTGAGCAAAAAAACACCTACATCAGTGGGTGTAAAAATGTGTAAATATACACATTAACTACAGTAACCGTGTATATTTACAGGATATACATGGTTACCGTAGCTCGTCTATCTATTATTTTAGTATTTGTTTCTCTCTCCTCTCAACTCTCTCAGGCTCACAGTTCTCTCTTTCTCTCGTCTCATAAATCTTTCTTCCTCTAGTTTCTGTTGATTGTTGTTTGATCGGGTTTGGTCGAGGAAAACCCCATCAATTTATCTCATAAATCTTTCTCTCAACTCTCTCGTTCTTTCTTCCTCGATCTCGAAGAAAAGGAGAATCATTGATAGAGAAGACGGAGAAGACGGTGGGGTTTGTTCTGACGGAGTAATGAACGCCGACGGGTTTATGCTTTGATTCGACGGAGTAATGAACGTTGGTGGGGTTTGTTCCATCTAGGGTTTGTTCAATCTGGGAGTAATGAACGCCGTTGGGGTTTGTTCACCTGAGTAATGAACGCCGGTGAATTCCGATGGAGTATTTGGTTTTTTCTCTTTGTAATTCCATCTAGGGTTTGTTCTATTTGATCATTGATGGTGGTTGGTGGCTGGGTGTGGGTGAGTTTGGGTTTGTGTTGGGTCTGTGAGAGGGTTCCACAGAGGAGAGGGAAGGAAATAACAAAAAATGTAAAAAGAATGAATATTTTATTGAATAAATGTGCAGAATAAATAAACAGATGTGAGTGTTTTGTAAAAGTGAATATATAAAATATAAAAAGTAGGTTTTTTCTTGCAAAATAGATGGAAAATTTGCATGAACTAATGCGGTTGCTCTAATATAATTTGATTGATTTCTTTCTTAGATTAAAAGAAGACAAAGTTTAACTATAAAATTGGTTATAGTCTTAGACTACAACCTTATTCAATATTTTTTTTTTATTGGAGGTGAATTTTGACAAATTCACCATTAGATTACTTCTTCTTCTTATACCCTGCATGCTTGCAAAATTTCTAAAAAATTAAAGATTAATAGCTATGTTATCAATAAATTGTTTAAATTATAAGTGTTTGTAATTTAAAATAAAATTTAAAAAGATAATCTTATAGATCATATAGTAAATAATATCTTATTGGCATAAAATTTGACATGTGTATTAAAAGCGTAAAGAAGTTGTAATTCAAAGATTAGATTTTTGAAATATGTAGTAATGTAAATAATATTGAGTAAGGTTGTAGCCTTAAACTAATTTTGTAACTAAATTTTGTAAAAAAAAAAAAAAAAAAAAAAAAAACACAAACACACACACACACACATCCAAACAAGTTAAAGTTAGCGTTAGCAAAATAGTTATAAGTGGATTGACGCGATATAATCTTGTCGTGATTACAAATGATTCAGCCATTACAAATGAGGTTTATGAACGCTATATGTATGACATTATATGTATGACATGAACCATGAGACTAAGTAAAATATATTGTTAGTAATCTTATCCTCTTTTTCTGTGTGTGTATTAAAATACTTAGTATTTTAAAAAAGAAGTAAAATATATCGTTAATAATTGTCCAAAAATACACAATAAGAAGTAATAAATGATTAAATGTATGCCAAATTTATCATGATTGTGTATATTTTTCTTGGTATTTGATCATAATTTAATTAACTCTTGTATAAAAATATATAATTAAAAACCAATTTTTTTAATTAAATGGCAAGATGAGTCATGTAATAGTAATAGACGATCAATTACAATCTGTCACATAGGACAATTATGACAAAATATGTGTGAAAGTTCGTGGTACTAAATTATTCCTTAAAAAAAATTATGTTAACACGAGTTAGCTTAAAATAATAACAATTTTAATACTACGCACTTTTATATAGATACTTTGTTACAATCCATTTGTTTTAACTTTTTATATGATAGATGGTGATCGGTAGAGAAAAAAAAATGATGATTTCACGTGATAGTCACAGACAACTAATGACAATCAACTACATAGGGCAGTTGTGGCGAAACATGTATGAAACTATGAAAGCATGTTGTATTAAATTATTCCTTAAAAAAATAAAAACAATATAGTATATATTTAGAGAGTGTCAACATATAGTATCCGCTCTTAATGATAGCTCTTTACCATAATCAGATACCGATCAATTTTTGGCTTATGTTTAACCAATATAGCTCAACAACAAATTTTTTTTTTAAAAGAAATGAATAAAAAAAAAAGAATATAGAAAGGGAGAGTAACAAATCTGGACCGTCGATTTGCAGGACTAATCAGAAATCTCCGCCACCGTCACCTAGGTTCTAATAACTAAAAAAACAGCCTATGGCTGAAAGCTAGTTCGTCAAACACTTCACTTTCACTCTCTTATCACATCACTCCTCAAAAAGATCTAACACAAGCACTCAAATTCAGACCCGATTACCCGAACAGAAAATATGGGCGGTAATTTTCTCAATCACTCTTCTCCTACTTCTTCTTCTTCTAGCTCTGAAATTTTTCATAATCAATGTATGTTAAAATGTAAAGTTCTGAAATGGGTCTCTTTCAAAATCCAATTTTGATTTGAAAACAATGGTCTCAGGTGTGAAACCGGGTACGGGTACGGGTCAGAATTTGTGGCTGGCTACTGACCCGAGCAAGAGATGGGGCGAACTCTTCTTCCTCTTCTACACTCCTTTCTGGCTCATTCTGTGTTTAGGCATTGTCGTTCCATACAAACTCTACGAGGTTTTGACTTTTTATTTTTTGTTTTTATTTTTCCACTAGTTTTTAGCTTGCTGTTTGGTTACTGCGAAAAGTAGGAAACACGGCAAGAAACCAACAAAAACAATAGTCAAAGAAAAAGGGTTGTTGTATTTTTAAAATTTTGTCACTTGTAGATGTTCAATGTAGCTGAACAATTTAACTTCATCCATTAATATCGTTTGACTTTTTCTTTTTTACTTAGCTGGAATATAGTTCTCAGTTCTTACTATCCATAAGATCTGCAATTTTGTCTCTGAATTTTTTTTTTTTTTTGAATTTTGTTGTAAGCAAAAAAGAAAAAGGTGCTACATCAGAACTTTGTCTACTATGGATCTAAGCACGAAATTGAGTGGACAAAAATTAAATTTGGAACAAATTTTAGTTACAAAAATTGTACTATACTTTTTTTTTTAATAAAAAAAATGGTTACCTTAATTGCATTTTACATATGCGTGAGAATGGTAGTAATGTCTATCAAAAAAAAAAAAAAAAAAAAGAGAATGATAGTAATGTGTTTTTAATCTTAAAATAGAAAATGACTTCTCTTTCTCTTTCTCTTTCTTTAACAAATCATCTGTTATGGTTTGTGTAAAAAGTTAATTTTGGTAATTGACAGAGCTTTACAGAATTGGAGTACCTACTTTTGGGATTGGTTGCAGCGGTTCCTTCTTTCTTGATACCAATGCTCTTTGTTGGGAAGGTAAATTCCTTAACTTTTTCAATCATTTTTTACTTTTTCTATTAATGGAGAAGTCCATGAAGATTGCTGGGCTGCATATCATTGTGATTTGTGTCATGTCTATTAGCATGTATATAATATATTGTCTGTGTATTATATTTGTTTTGTATAGATTAAAGTATTCAGCTTTGTTCTTGAAATGGCATTTTAAATAAATTCGTCGAGTTAGCATGGACCATGATGGGTGTATCCAAACTATATTGTAAGCTTTCATTTCCAAAAAATGTTATGAACTTTAAATTGACTATATTACCTGAGCCTTTCGTAATCTATGTGAATTGGGAACCGACGGCTATTTAAAACTAGTATATTGATTCCAGTATCCTCTCTGAAGCTTATAATATTTTTTTTTAAAGTGCAGTTGGGGAGAGTTATTAGTTGCTCAAAACATGGTTTATGTGCTAATTATTTTTCTTTTTGGGATTTTTTTTGCAGGCTGATAGCTTTTTGCCTTTGAAGGATCGTTATTGGGTCAAGGCAAGTGTTTTTATGGGGTAACACTTTACTTATAATAATTATAAAAGGTTATAGAACAATTAAATTGTTCGGGGTTATGGATCTTCTGGATGATGTGTGCTTTGTTTTCGCCATTGTTATGCTGAATTTATGATCAGTTGGGCTGGACCTAGCTTTTATAGTCTCTTTTTTTTTGTATTCCTAACCTTGTGTTGCATTGATAGAAATATGTAATTTTTAAATACGTGCTTAGCATTCATTCTGAATAATTGGTTTATGACTTTGCTGATAAGAATTGCGTCCTTATATAAAGCTGAAAGTTCCTTTTGTGGCTGCTTGGGCCAGACCTACTTTTGATTATGATTTTTTTTAACCCAAAAACACCAAGTCCTCAAGATGTTTCAGATATAAAATTGTTTGTTGCACAGGCCTTTACCATCTTTACTGTACCCATGGAGTATTAGTCAATCTCTTAGAACATGAATGTTGAATAACTTTATTTTTATGAATTACTGTAGTGTTTGAGCCATAAGTTCTAATTAATGGAAAAAGAAAAAGAAATGCAGGGGTAATATTGCCAATGTATTTTTTACTTCACACAGAGCTACAAAAACTATCATTTGAAATTTGAAGAGCTGCATAAGCAATGTAATCTCCAAATGTTGTTCTTGTGAGATGAACTTATAACAATTGTCTTGCTTTTTAATCATGTTTGCTATCTTTTTTTCATTTTCTTATTACTAGCAAAGCCTGCGATGAACTTTTCTTTTTGGTGGTCTATACAACACTTCTTTGACATTTGAATAGGTCCTTATCTCCCTCTACCTAATTATAATGTCAATCCAGTGGCCTTGCATATCTACCTCTCAATACGTTAAACTAATTTTTTATGGGTATTTATTCTTGGACTGAAAGACAAACTTATTTTTGTTGCAGGCCAGTTTATGGATTATACTCTTCAGCTACGTAGGGAATTACTTTTGGACCCACTATTTCTTCACAGTTTTGGGAGCTTCTTATACCTTTCCGTCATGGAAGATGAACAATGTAAGCATTGAAACAAGAAACACTCAATAGTTAGAAACAAGAAACGCTTAATTTAATAGTTAGACTACATGCTATCATTTCTAATTAGATAATTTGTTTCCTTGCAGGTACCACACACAACTTTCCTTCTCACACACGTTTGCTTTTTATTTTATCATGTTACATCAAACATGACACTTCGCAGACTACGGCATTCTATTGCCGACTTGCCAGAGAAAGTTCAGTGGATTTTTGAGGCTGCATGGATTTTGGCTCTTTCTTATTTCATAGCCTACCTTGAGACTTTGGCTATTTCTAATGTATGTGATAACAAGGTTTTTGTTCCATTGTTATTATCAATTTCTTTTGTCTAAGCTTACTTAAACTCTGAATATATTGCTTAAACTCTGAATATTTTTATTACTCTTTTCATTACGATTATGAAAGTATGAATCTCTAGGGTGAACGTATAAATAAGTCTCCCTTTGTTCTTTTCTAGAAAAATTGACAACAATTATTGCAACATGATGAGACTCGTAAAAATTTGAAGTTTTGAAAATTTGACAACATTTATTGTAGAATACATATGGCTGACCTTGACTAATCTGTTAAGGATTCATAATCGACCCCAAAAAAATTTGGGACTAAGGTTTGGTTTTTGTTGTGAAATAGACACAGTTTTTTGTTGTGATGCACTTCATTTCTTTTCTCTCTCTGAATGTTTCCCTTTTGAAGAACTAATTGCATGCTGAACATATCTGGGCCACGAATGTATGATACAAAGTTGTGGTAGTGATGTTTCTGTTCTTTTTTTTTTTTTTTTTTGATAAAATGGTAATGATGTTTCATGTTGAATATATGCAGTTCCCTTATTATCAATTTGTGGACCGATCATCCATGTACAAAATTGGCTCCTTGTTTTATGCCATCTACTTCATTGTAAGCTTCCCTATGTTTCTGAGGTAAGAATTCTAATTTACAATTACTGGTGGTTTCCTTCTCTTTCGAACTTGTATTGTTGTATTAAGTGTTAACTAATGCAATGCTTTACTTATAAAAATATAGTTGTATTAACCAATTAAATTGTCAGAAATAAGCATTTGTTCATTGTGTTCACATGTAAGAGTGTAAACTCTATATAAATTTTCCTCTATCTTTGGTTAAAGAATACCCAGAGGGTTTTTAAATGTATTTATTGTTCTCTTTGTATATACATTAGTTTTCCTGATGCCAATTCAACTACATGTGCAGAATTGATGAGAAACCTGGCAAACCATGGGACCTACCGAGAGTGGCGGTTGATGCCCTGGGTGCTGCCATGCTAGTTACAATAATACTTGATTTGTGGCGCCTCTTTCTAGGACCTATTGTTCCTGTTTCAGATTCAAAACAATGTCTTCGACCAGGACTGCCATGGTTTCCAGGACATGCCAATGAAGCATGACTGATGAATTTGCAGAACAGGGACATGGGGTTAACTTCCTTTTATCTTGCTGATGCTGTAATGTTTTTTGTACCAACTAGATCGTTGTTGCTTTTTTACATTTTTAGGATTCGAGAAAAAATTGTATGGGCAAGCAGTAAACAATCAAGTTCGCTATTGTTGTGATTTATATCAGCCCAGTCTATTTTGATTTGACACTAAAAGGATGAGGATCTTCTCTGCTGTTCATCTTCAAACTAAAATTAAATTTCTCTCATTCTCTCTTTGATATTATTATTCTTTGTTGGTTTGAGTTTCTGATATGGTCACTGACTGAATACATGAAGATGGATAATAGAAAAACATACAGAAGGTTTTAATGACTATCAAAGGAAGCAAATATTTAAATTTACTAAAATAATTTTTTTAAAAAAATTTATTCTTTCAAATATTTAAACTAAATAGTAGTTTAGAATTATGAAAAGTTATGCATACTATATACGCAAACACATTATTGATATTATCAATTTTATTTTTATATTAATACAATAGGAATAATGCTCAATTTTTTTAAAGCAGCCCTATAAAGTTCCAGATAGGAATGCAAGAAAACTAAAATTGCAGCAGAAATGAATTCCAAACCCAATGATTCAAAAATCCAGCAAAAGGCACAAAATTTCAGGGAAATTCCACGATAAGAAAAGGAAAAGTAAAATGCTAATTTTAGTTTCAGACTAATTTTAGAAAAGTAAATCTGAACCAAATCAATTACCTTCAATGAAACTAAACAAAAACAACAATCAATAATAGCTCAAAGAACATCAAATTTTAGATTCAGACAAATGTCTTCTCAATCTTCAGTTTGATTGAATTGAATTACAATAAAAGTATTTTGGGTAACAAATAATAGATGTCTTCTTTATTCTGCCCCTTAACCAATGCCCTATTTTATCTTGTTATTGACCCAGCCAAGAGCCAAACCCCCAAAAAAGAATCATGTTAGCCATAAGGCCTATTATTAGATTAACAATTTAGTTTCTCCATTTAGTTGTCAATAAAATCCTATTTTTACACCATAAAATTTTGAAATTTTTTTTTTTTTTTTTTTTTGGTCAAGGTAGAATTATTGAAGGAATTAGACTCTCAAAATGTTCCTTCACCGAAACGGAAAGTGTAACCTAAAGGCAATGGGCTTTAAAAACCGTTACTTTCATACCACAGGGTTAAATAAAAACCATGACATAAATTTGAAGTAAACATAAGAATCATTAGAGCACTCACATTCTTGTTTGTGTAATAGAAAAAGAAACACATTTTAGCCAATCAAGCCTAAAATTTATCTATATCAAGTAATGCAAAGTTGTGTAAAAATAACTGGTTAGCAATTGCTACAATTTTTGTGTATATTTATACCGACACTATTTATTTTATATTTAATTTTTTATTCCTTATTTACGTATCCCAAAGATGAATGTAGAGAGTAAATAATGATTGTTGCATGTAAAGAAAAAGAAAAAATTAAAAGAATCAAGAAAAATTAATATTTTAGTGTAAAATAGATAATATGTAAACAACAAATTTTGCACGAGCAAATAATAGGGCAAAATTTGTCTAAACTTAAGTTTCACAAATTTGAGTTCCAAAAACAGTCTACTTAACTATTTAACTCCGTGCTACTTTTCTAAATTTTTTCTAAAAACATGCTATTTGGCAAATTTTGCCCAAATAACAGTCTTTTATACAAAGACTTTCATCAAAACAAACAAAAAACGACACACCGTTTACACCAAATTCTCCACACGTGGGAGTGGCACACGTGTTATCTTGTTTCTTAGAATTTTAGACCAAAAAAAGATAAAATCAGAAAGATAATAGCATTTGATATTTATATATTTCTCAACCTTACAAAAATAAAATCTCACAGCCTCTCTTTCTTTCCATTTCCCGCTCCAAAACCAGAGCTCTAAATACTTAAAACCCTCACTCACTCACTCACTCAAAGTGCTAAAAAAATCTCTTAGGGTTTCCTTTTTTTTTTTTTTTTTGGCGTTTCGAAGTTTCGAAACCACATGAAATCGGCGTTTCGTGATGGTTTTACTCTGTCGAGTGCACTGAGCTCGCATCAGAGAATGGCTGCCTTTGGAGCTCTCTCGCTGTGTCCGTACAGCCTCTTGTGCCGTCCGAAGTATACGACGAAACGTTTCGTTTCGTGCTCGGTTGGTTCTCATACTAGTAGTATAGGTAATGATACGGTTCGAATTTGCTACAGTGTTGGTTTTGTTAGTAATAGTTAGTTTATGTTTGGTTGCTGAGAAAAAAAAAATGAAAGAAAAAGTAAAACAAAGGAGAAGAAGTTTTGTTTTGTGTTTGTGTTGTGTTGGATTTAATGTTAAATAATGGAAAATTTATCGAATTTGTGATTGTATAGTGTTCGTAGTAATGTGAAGTTGGTGATTGATTACTGAGAAAATGGAAGAAAGGAAAAAGGTTTTATGTTGTTTTGCATTCGAGGTTCGCATGGAAAACATGGCTTGATTTTTCTTTTTGAGCTGTGATATTAGGTGAGAGCTATAAGCGTCTATGTTTTGGTTACTGTTTTTGCACATTTTCTCTGTAATTTGAAGTTTCAGTTTGGTTGCTGAGAAAATGGAAGAAAAGGGAAGTTTTGTGTGGTTTTTCATTCTAGCTTCACTTAGAAAACATTGCTTGCCTTTCATTTTTGAGCTGAGAATGGTGAGAGCTATAAGCTTCTATGTTTTTGTTGTTTTGCGCATTTTTTTAGTAATTTTAAGTTGCTGGGAAAGTGGAAGAAAAGAAAAATTTTTATTTTTATTTTTGCACTCACATTTACTTAGAAAACATTGCTTGCTTTTTTCTTTTTGAACTGAAATATTTGAGAACTATAAGCGTCCAATTGTAAAGTTCTTGTTTTGACTGTTCTTTCTTTGTATTTTGAAAACTGGGATTAAGGACTAGCTTTGGTTTGCATATTTGTGTAAATTTAAAATCTAATCCCAAAGGAAGAATTATAATGAGAATAGCTGTATTTTGGTTATTGTAATTTCTGTTATTTGTTTTAATTTTTAGAATTGGCACCTTTTTAAAATTCTGTTTCTTCTAATATTAGTTTAAATGCTGACTCCAAAATTTTGGAACTAATGCTTTGTTGTTGTTGTTGTTGTTGTTCTTCTTCTTCTTCTTCTTATGTTAGATACACGTAGATCTAAAGTACCGCGTAAAAGATCGGGAAAGATGGATGGGCCAAGGAAAAGTATGGAAGACTCGGTTCAGCGCAAGATGGAACAATTTTATGAGGGGTCTGATGGCCCACCCCTCCGTGTTCTTCCAATTGGTGGCCTGGGTGAAATCGGGATGAATTGCATGCTTGTGGGAAATTATGATCGATACATACTGATTGATGCTGGTGTCATGTTTCCAGAGTAAGATTTGAACACTTGTTTGCTATGGTTTTAAATCCTGAAGAATTGCATCTTGGTGATTACTGATTATAGTTTGCTATCTAAAGATTTTATTTCTAATGGAGGATTTGTCCCCAAAAACTAGTCATAATTTTAGTTGCTTTAAGAGGTTACCAGATTTCAAATTCTGATCCAAATTGTCAAATAAATCCCCTCTTCTTGGCTACATCTACTACAGAGGAAATTTTACATGACAAGGAAAATTTTCTACTAAGGACTTTCTTTAGTTCCTGGATGCTTTGAGTTTTTGTTAACCTTTATTGTGGTTTTACTTAATTTTTCTTTTTTATATTTGCCTGCTCATTTCCTTTGTATACTTCCCGTGCACGTATTAGGGTTGCGCCTTTTGTGCTTTTTCATTAATTGATTTTTATTAATTATAAATAAATTTGAGAAAGCAGTTTTCCACTTGTACTTTGGAGTAGTTGTCATATTTTACTCTGAAAATTGTTTTTTTGCTGATTTAGATTTAACTAGATGTTTTTTCTAATGTATTGAGATCATACTTCTCACTTGTATTTCAGCTATGATGAACTTGGAGTCCAAAAAATTGTACCTGATACCACATTTATCAAAAGATGGAGTCACAAAATCGAAGCAGTTGTTATAACACATGGCCATGAAGATCACATTGGTGCGTTGCCTTGGGTAAAGTTTCCTTCTGCTTATTCATCGTAAAAGATAAAGAAATTCCTTCTGCTTCTTGGAAATGATATTTTGACTGAATACTGATGGATCTAGTACTTGGTTATTTATCTTGTTAAGTCTATTAAGTCTTTGTGGCAAAGTCTTTGTAATGGGGCATGAGGCCAAATTGTTTCTCGTGTTTTATCATTGATGAATTTGGAGAGACACTGCATTGGCACTCGCATCTGGTGAAAGGGGAAAAATTGGTGCCTTGGTTGATGGCTTGCAGTTGTAGGGCATCTGATGGGCTTCAACAAAGACTTTTGACAACAATTAAACAATCTTCATTGTTTGATTGTATGACCCAGATTCATTGCCATTGGCTAGTTGGGATGGAATTGTCATCAAACCTTAAGGATACATTTGGCATTGTGCATTGATTAAGTGATGTCTCCTTTGTCATTGTTAACTACACTCCTTATTTCTACCATAGCAAAGCTGTGTGCGTTCATTTAATCTTTTTATGTAACACTCTGTTTATTATTTTTCTTTGAGATAATCTCAGATTATTAAACTAAGGAAAGTACGAATAGATAAGCAGGCCTATCTCTCTCTCTTGAATTATTGCCGCAAAAGAATTACTGAAGTAAATATTACCATAATGTGATGATTTACTTTTAAAATTATTACATTTATGTATTTAGTTATTGTTTCAAGTTGCCTAGCGTTTATCATTTTCATTTTCTTTATAATGCAGGATAGAAGCCTTAATGGTTTTGATACCTATTTTGTTGTAGGATCTTTAGGAATTCAACGCTAAGTTAGGGTTCTTGATGAGATCTTGAAGGGTTTTTGATAGGGTTTGATGTTTAAGGGTTTAGGTAGGGTTTGGTAATAAAAAGATCGGATCTTGAATTAAACGGTGAATTGAACAAGAAATAAAGAAAGATAAACCCTAGGCAATCACAACTAGGAAGGAGACCTCAAAGCTTTCAAATAAGCTGTTGGAATTTTATTGAATTCAATTTCTCTATATCTCTATTTTATTGATTACATGAAGACTATTTATCAAAAATTGATTACATGAAGACTATTTTGTTGGGTAAATTATTTTATGAAGCCATCCTCTCATATATCGTGAGACCCACACATCTATTTTAGTATAGGGTAAATCAGGTAATTACCATACCACCCCTATTTTAGTTGAGTAACTTGTTGCTCAAAATCTTCTATTATTATTTATCAAGTTTACTTCTGATTCTGCCAAATTGCAGTAGAAAATTGTGTTGAAACTTGACTTCCAATTCCTGATATTCATGTTTTTATTTGGAGTGTTAACTCAATCTATTTAGAGAGAGAGAGAGAGAGAGAGAGAGAGAGAGAGAGAGAGAGAGAGAGAGAGAGAGACTGTGTCTGCAAAGTATATAACCAGATATTAATGACTCACATGGTTTCTGACAGTCATAAAGGAAACTGAATTGCCTCCAGAACTGTATTAGACCAAGAAGCTCTTGAAAATTATATGATTTATTTTTCTTCTTCTTATCCTTCTCTCTCTCTCTCTCTTTAAACTTTAGGATTGAACTTTTAAGCATTATGCTCTTCATGTGTTTCTGCTGTTACAGATTTTTCACTAGGTTTTATGCTGTATAAACAGGTAATTCCAGCTTTGGATTCTCGTACACCGATATTTGCATCTTCCTTTACAATGGAGGTACTTTTCATGGGATTTAATTTCATATAAATATAAACACACGCACACGCACGCACACACACACACACACACAAACATAAATTTTATGAATGTGCTGCTTTCCAAAAAATTGATATGTCAATCAATAATGATTTTCCTTTAAGTTAAGTACAAGTCACTGTTTCTGGAGCCTTTTCTTCTTGTATCCTTGGGTTGTGTAAATATTTGTTCCTGTTCATCCTAGTACAGAAAGGTAATACTTTTTATTTTTCAACAGCTTATTAAAAAGCGTTTAAAGGAGAATGGGATTTTTGTTCCTTCTAGACTTAGGGTATTTAGAACACGGAGGAAGTTTGTGGCTGGGCCATTTGAAATAGAGCCTATCAGGGTTACCCATTCCATTCCTGATTGTTGTGGATTAGTTCTTCGCTGTGCTGATGGTACGATTCTTCATACTGGGGACTGGAAGGTAAAACTAACTTATATATGCTTTTTCGGTTTTTCCTCTTCTTTACTTTCATTCTCAAGGTGTATGAGAGTTTACGTTCAACAGATTGATGAAACACCGTTGGATGGTAAAGTTTTTGATCGTGAAGCTTTAGAGGAACTTTCAAAAGAAGGAGTAACATTGGTAAGTCACTTGGATCTTTTTAATTATATTTTTCGTATTTTTTATGTTGATACAGTGCATATAAAAGGAAATTCATCAGGTTTCACTTTGGGGGAGAGGTATGGGTTCACGAGTTGGGTGGTTAAGAGGCAATATAACTATAAAAATGAGTGCAGCGGAAATTAGGACATCCATTTAAAGATAGCGGTAGCTCCTTCTGATGAAAAGACGAGGGAAAATCGCTTGGGATGGTTTGGTCATGTTCAAAGGAGAGCGAGTAATGAACTAGTAAGAAAGAGTGAGTCGATCCACGTTGAGGAATGGAAATAGCTAGAGGAAAGCCAAAAATAACATTGGTAGAAGTAATAAAAAAAAAGACATTCAATTAGGGAAGTAACAAAGAGCATGACTTTAAATAAGATAGAATGGAGAAAAATAATTAATGTGGCCAACCCAATCTAATCTGTATGGGTTCACGAGGGCCAAAACACTAAAATATGAGCTCCATGTGTTAGTTGCCGTATGAACCAATTGCATCAGTCCCCTTTTGTGAGGTCTAGTTCCAGGGGTCCACTATTTACCCTTAGAAATACAGGCTCCACCTTTTTGTGCTAATAGTAAAATCATCAAGAGGTATTCATGCGGTCAATGCTATTGGCGAGCAATATTTTCTAATCCTGATATAATTTTATTGGCTGAATCTTTGATTGTGATTTTTAGGAAGCTCAAGAGTTCCCTTCCATTAATGAAATTCCTTATCCAGAAAAAAAATGGCTAGTACCTTATTTGGATTATATGAGACTTGTATGGCTGCCTTCTATATGGAGAGGAGTTTTTCACAAACATAGGGTTTTTGTGTGTGTCTAGAAATTGTACTCAAATGTTTCAAAATTTCTCTCTTCTTTTGCAATCTTGTGGTTGAAAGGTTTGGACTGGCATCTGATGCCTTGTATATCTTGTTTTTGCTCTGTCCATCGTGGTTATAATGCCTTTGTTTTTGTTAGTCTTCTCTATTTGTTAACCGATGTTCTCTTTGTAGGATTTTGTCTATATATTGTGTTAATGTGGAAATAACTAAAATGCCATTTCAGTTTACAGCTTCATTTAAACTATCCACAGAGAATAGAAGCAAATGAAAAATTAGCAATTAATGCACATGACTTTGCAGATGATGAGTGACTCAACAAATATTCTCTCTCCTGGAAGGACAATTAGCGAATCTGTAGTGGCAAATTCATTGTTGAGGCGTATTTCTGAAGCTAAGGGAAGGGTAATTACAACTCAGTTTGCATCAAATATACACCGCCTTGGAAGTGTGAAAGCCGCTGCTGATTTAACTGGCAGAAAATTGGTATGTTCTCCCCAGCTCCTCTAATGTCATGCAGTTGTACTTTTCTTTGTTATAATACTCTGCAGCCCTGTATTTTCAAGATAGAATGTGTCTTAGAAGTTGTGATATAATGATTTGTGATAGGTATTTGTTGGGATGTCCTTAAGGACATATCTGGATGCAGCTTGGAAGGATGGAAAGGCACCAATTGATCCGTCAACTCTGGTAAAATAACACGTATAAGATTTCTTCTGTCCCTTAGCCTTTTTTCTTTTACTTGTGGCTACACAGTTCTCAAGTTTGGAAGTTTTTATGTGGTGTGATACTTAAAGGGAAAGAACAATTAAGAGCTCAATTCACTTTATGTTTTGAGTTGTGAAAAAATTGGCTTCCAGCCATCTGCTATATTTGGCTGGACAGAGTTAAACTAAATTCATCTCAACTCAAAACTGAATCCCAATGAAGTGTGGTTGTTTATGTGAATCCTTCTTTGCCATTTAACTGCATCAGGGGCGTAATTGCTGAGGCGTTGCATAAACATGTTGATCAAATATGAACCACTATTGTTAGTGTCAATGTAGTAACTTTTTGATCAGAGGCATCCATAGGATGCAAGTTTGAACCAACATGTTGGATCCAATTTCTTCTTCCACCTTTGTTGTACTCTTTAATTTATTTATTTTTATTTTTATAATAATTTTTATCACAAATTGGCAATAGGGAGGCTTGAACCTCTAACCTCACCTTTGTTATACTTTATTATCATATCCTTTTGTATGGCACTCTGAAGTCCAATTAAAAGGGGAGGGTTGTGATAGATTAACGACTTGCGTAACAAATTTTGTAATATGTAATGAACATGGGCTGACCCCAATTATTTGGGATTAAGGATAATGTTAGTTATTAAAAAGAGAAGAAGGAACAGTCACAAGGGCTGGAAGTGTAGCAGCCTCGATTTATGGCTATTACACACTGGCTCTGTCACTTCTGGTTCAACTGAACTAAGTTTCAGTTCAAGTCTTTGTCCGAATTTCATTATGATGAGATTAATTATGGGGAAAGAACAATATTGACATATAAATCTGTCTGCCAATGCTAATCATCATATACAAATCTACATTAATATCAGCATTGTTCATATTTCTCCTTTCGTTTATAAATTTTTCATCAAGCTCTTGATTTTTTCTGTCCTCCACTCTTTCTAATTTATAGGTGAAAATTGAGGATATTGATGCCTATGCTCCAAAGGATTTGTTAATTGTCACAACTGGCTCTCAAGTAAGTTATTCTAGTTGCCCTTGGTGGCTGCCTGGTTCCATTGACAGCATTATATTTATTGGACCAATTTAGCTGGCATATCACTATGTTGTATATTATATGTCAGGCAGAACCACGAGCTGCCTTAAATCTTGCATCTTATGGAGGTAGTCATTCTCTTAAACTGAGCAAGGAAGATGTAATATTGTACTCAGCAAAGGTAACAACATTTTACAGAACTGTAACCTGCTTTCAGAATTCTGTATACATTGAGAAAATTCTTTTATGATTTTCTCGGTACATTTTTTTTTTTGGTTATTTAATGAAAATTTTGAAAAACAGATTTACAGATGTTTTTACTTTGATTGGCCAGAAAGTGTTTTAAGTACAAAATATTTTGCACAATCACTTAGAAAAAGTTTAAAAGAGGGAATTATAAAAAAAAAAAAAAAAACTTATGATGCTTTTCCATTTTGTTTTTGTTTTCTTCTTTTATGTTCTTTCTATCAGAAAGGAACAATGCAATCATTTTTAGAAAAGGAACAGTGCATTATGTTGACGGTTGACCATGTTGAATATGTTCATATTGTAACTCCTACAAGTAGTCTGGTTTTAGGTTCAAGTGTTGGTTCTCTACTATCTTCTTTGGTGATAATTACTTCAATCAATTAATTACAAACCTTCCCAGCTATGGTCTTTAGAATTCTGATCTTTGGGGATTTCATTATGGTTACATTTAGATCTTCTTTCTAAGCTTCATTACATGGTCAAGTTAATAAAATTGTTTGTGGTTTTAAATACCTTTAGGTAATCCCTGGTAATGAATCTCGAGTGATGAAAATGTTAAACCGGATATCAGAGATTGGATCGTCAATTGTAATGGGGAAGAATGAGGGCCTACATACATCTGGTCATGGATATCGAGGAGAACTGGTAAGTTTCATTGTCAGTTTTCAAAATTTGAATTTTCCTACATTATTGTATTTTTATTATTTTTTTCTAATCTTCTTAAACATTTTTGTTTAATTGTAGAAGAGAGCAACAAAAATCCGATATCTTATAATCATGTTATTGTCATGTCAATAATAGGATTACTCAAAGAAAGTAGACATGGTTAGGTTTTCTTGGGTCACTTTTTGAACACTTCTCTCTTTTTCACTTTATGATGACTAAATTTTCAAGAGAGTTAGTTGCGTATAAATAAACCTGTAGGTTAATCTAGGTCCCATGGATGAGATCCAGTCAGGCCTCATAAATAATTTATTATGTACAGGCCTTGTTTCCATTACTCATGAACTAGATGCATCTGTCTTATTCCTCTGTCTTGCATATGATGAGAAACTAATGAAATATGAAATGCATTTCTGCAGGAGGAAATACTTCAAATTGTGAAGCCACAACATTTTTTGCCCATACATGGAGAACTCTTGTTTTTGAAAGAGCATGAATTACTTGGAAGATCAACTGGTATTCGACACAGTTGTGTAAGTCACTGCTTTGTTATTATGTTCAGTTGATAGATTAGTAGCTTAGCATGATGAAATGGATTCAGTAGGAAACTCTGACCTGCTTAGCATCTAAATTTATCAGGCTTTTGGTATGATGAGATTGTATTTTAACAATTTCACTACATAAGCATTTGGAATTAAGTTGGGACTTTAACTGGGGCAATGACTTTTCTGCTAGAGTTGAGATTGGAAAGAGATTACGCATCTCATTATTGGCTAGATTGAGGATCAGTAAGGTTAATCATACTTTCAGCAAGATCAGTAAGTTAAGCTACTGGGTTTGTTGTCACATTGAGTGTTCCTTCGGTTAACCTTCCCCTTTTACAATTGAGAGCTTAATATTGTGCATATGAACATGCTGCTTTTGTACTTTTTTCTACTTAGTAGGGAGCTTTGTCACAATGGGCTTTAGTTTTCCATGACCTATTTTCATATATATATATATATATATATATATTTTTGGACAAGTATGACCTGTTCTCATCTTTTACATGGATAAAAAGATAACCGCCTTTTGCTTGTCTTTGCTCACTAAATTCATATATATATATAGAAGCTTCCATCCAACTATGTGTCTGTAAAATGTAAATTCTATGAACCCACGAGTCAAGGGAATTGTAGAACAATAATTTAGGAAAAAAAAAAACTCCTCTTAGTGCTTGGCTTTTACTAGGGTTAACAAGTCCTCATGTCGGAATTTCATATTAAAGTGGAAGGGAAGATTGTCCTGTGTAATAACTTTGGCGTATAGCATAGCATGCCTATTATGATGCAAAATACTGGTTAGGATTCTATTGATGTTACAATATACACCTTTCATGTTATTTATAATACGATATGATGAAAAAATTTAATGTGATTTAATTATATCAGGTTATAAAGAATGGGGAGATGCTTGGGGTCTCTCATTTGAGAAATAGAAGAGTTCTTTCTAGTGGTTTCACTTCCCTAGGGAAAGAGAATTTGCAGGTTAGTGATCAAGGGTTTTGCCTTGCCTATAATGAAAAGTTATTCTAGAAAATTCTTAGAGATCTAGTCTTGTATTGCAGTTGATGTATAGTGATGGCGATAAAGCATTTGGTACATCATCAGAACTTTGCATTGATGAGAGACAAAGAATTGCATCAGATGGCATTATAGTGGTCAGGTAGTCCTCTTGGATCTTGCAGTACAGTTCAATATCATTGTCATCTATACAATGGCATCCTTATAACTCTTTTTTACAGTATGGAAATTTTACGCCCTCAAAATGTAGATGGTATGATAGAGAATAGCTTGAAGGGGAAGATAAGAATCACTACAAGATGCTTATGGCTTGACAAAGGGAAGCTTTTAGATGCACTCCATAAAGCCGCTCATGCTGCACTTTCAAGCTTGCCTGTGAATTGTCCTCTATCCCACATGGAAAGAACTGTGGCTGAGCTATTGAGGAAGATGGTAAGGAAGTACAGTAGTAAAAGGCCTGAAGTCATTGCCATTGCTCTAGAGAACCCTGCTGCAGTTCTTTCTGATGAGGTAAATGCAAGGCTATCTGGCAAATCCCATGTTGGTTATGGGATATCAGCATTGAGAAAAGTGGTTGATGGAAATTCAGAAGAAAATCAGTCTGATAGGATGCACACAGAAGACATTGCCAACATACAGTTAGAGCACTCTTTACAAAAAAATTTGAAAGGTCTCTCTCTCTCTCTCGCTCTCTCTCTCTCTCTCTCTATATATATATATATATATATATGCGTGTGTGCGCGCGCGCGCACGAGCTCATTTGTGGGTGGATTGGTCTACATGTCCAGTTCATGTGTGCTGGAATCCATTCATGCATTAATTAATGGAATATGTTTCAGTGCTTGGGGGCTGCCTGCTACATTTCCTGCTAACATTAGTAAAGTTTATTTGCACCATCAGATTAAGACATGATTTAATCTACTCCAAGATGATGCAATCACTACTTCTCGTGTTTTTGGAAATCATTGGAAGTTTTAAATTTATGGGGGACTCAACAAAAGTTCCATCTGTGGGGCTTCGTATGTTGCTGCACAACCCCAGAATTTTCAATTTTTGAATTTTGGAAGGTGACAATACATTGGTAGAGTTATTCTTCATCCCAGTGTGCAGTCCATTACAAAAAACGCTTAAATCAGAGAATTGATAATTTGAGATTTCTGCATTTATATGTCCGTACTTATATACACACACATAAAGTGCCTAGTGCTTTGAGTTATATAAGGTTAATATTTTTATATTGAACATAAAATTTTCAATAAGTAATTCAAATCACATCATTCAATATACTTAACCTTGGTTGCTCCAAAACCACAGTTCTTAGGAGCTTGGCTGGTTACTCCAGCACTTTAACCTTTCAGTCAATGTATGACAATAATGGATCAATTGCATCATGCTAATATAATTTTGATGTGGTTGTTTCTGGGGTGGCTGCCACTGGAACTATCTACCATGTAACTGTACCTAATTTCAACTACATATTCTAACATTTCCACACAATTTCGTAATTCTCTTTGAAAGTTAGAATTTGAGATGGGTGCATAGTATCATTGCTCTGGAATATTTTTGTTCTATATCCTCATGGTGGGATTGTGACACATAGGCTAATTCGTAAACTCTGGCACTGGCAGTGGTTTTATTGTGATCTTTTTTCCTCCCATCATACATGATCCATGTAGGTGAAGGTACCAAACTCGAAAGACTACTACCTGAGGAAGACACCATAGCTTCAAGTTCCAGCTTAGCAGAGAGGCCTTTCTCCGATTCTGAGGATTCAGATGATTTCTGGAAAGCATTTGTTACATCATCGTCACCTGTTGATGAAGTGGCAAAAGATAACAATGGTTTCGTTCCACGATCAAAACATGTCTCAATGGTTGAGAAGGACAGTGTTGAAAGTGGTAAAGATGAGTCCTCAAAGCTGCCAAATTCTTCCAAGCCTGTAAAACGAAATAAATGGAAACCTGAGGAGGTTAAGAAGCTAATTGATTTGCGTGGAGAATTGCATAGCAAATTCCAAGTTGTGAAGGGAAGAATGGCCCTTTGGGAACAGATATCTGGAAGCTTGTTGTCTGATGGGATCAATCGAAGTCCAGGACAATGCAAATCTCTGTGGACGTCTCTGGTTCTGAAATATGAGGTTTGTTCTTGCTCCTTTTGGTTATTTGAAACTTTAGATGTCATTTTGAATTTCTATTATGAATTCTTATCTAGCAATACCTCTGGATGGAAGGTACATTCATCATATGTGTGTGCACGTGATATTTAGGATTGTATGTCCCTATCTTTGCCTGCATAATTTTGAGTTTTAAAGCCAATGAGCCATAGCTCATCTGGTACCTTCTTCTCCCGCAATAATTGGTCAGAGGGTGAGGTCATGGTTCAAGATCCACTAGGTGCTTAACTTACCAATACAGAAAAGAAAAATAAACAAACAAACAAACAAAAAATTGTAGACTTTTGAATATGTTCAGAAAATATGGTTTTGATGACTAAGATTAGAAAATTCTCTAGGATTATGACCTTTGCTGGCCCTCAAATAATTGGCAGAGGCTCTCCTTGTCTGTTTTGTTAATGATGGCAACGCCCTCCCATCCTCTCCTGACAGTTAATTAACAACGATATTTTTGTGAACAGGAGAGCAAGAATGGGAAGGGAAGCATGGAGAGCTGGCCTTTTTTTGAGGACATGAGTAAAATTTTGTCTAATTAAAAAGATTTTTGTTTTGAACAGGAGACCAAGAATGGGAAGAAAAGCAAGAAGAGCTGGCCATATTTTGAGGACATGAATAGAATTTTGTCTGATCTTGATGTAATGGCAGCAAAATGATGGGCAGAGAAGGAAACCGTTTTTACCAATTTTTTAGAAGATTCAGCAAGATGGATGTTCTATTAAAATTTGGACAGCTCTGACCACGATGAAGATCCATAAGCAACATAATAATTATATTATGGATTTATGGAGTGGAAGGTCTCCAGTGATGTGGAGGAATTGAGCAACATAGGTGAAGTAGATTTGTAGGACACAGACTGTAAATCAATCAAATGAGTAGCTGAGAAAGGGGAGGGTGACCCAAAGAGAGAAATTTGAGTTTTGGTACATTAGACGAAAATGTATGCCTACACATTGCTCTGTTTTGATGTTTACGGATACATTTGTAACTGCACCATAGTTAATGGTGAAAATACAGTTTCCCCAAAAAGATTTATCATTCTATAGGGGTTTTTTTGTTTTTGGGTGGAGAATCTGATCATTCTTTAGTTAAATAGATACATTATGGGTAGTATTAACACATTTATGTTGTAGCACTTAGTTTTAGATGGATTCAATCTCATTCTTTTTTGCTTCTTAGTAAATTTGTCTTCTACATAACACTTGTATTCGAAAAACCACAAACTTAAAAAATGGCAAGCTTGAATGCAAGAATTTGAACAACTCTTTAGTGAAAATAACTATAATGGAATGAAATGATTTGAAAGGATATTACCAACAAAAGTAGAAATGGTTTCAATATCTAATTGAGAGTTTAAAATTAGTCACACAATATCACCATACATCTTTAGTTGGTCACTTTATAAGTATAAGTGCTTGTAAAGTGTAGAGAGTAATGGTCGGGTTCAAGTTTCTAAGAGGGAGCTATACGCATATATACACTTACATAAAGTTAGAGTAAAACTTCTATTTTGTTAAAAAAAAAAAAAAAATAGCCGCACGTTAGCCCCTACATATAGGGGTTAGACTTTCCTCGAGGTAAATTTATAAGGAAATTTGGAATTAGCCACACAATAAATATGGAGAATAAATTGGAGTGAGAAGGAAAATACTTTGATTTGAGAATATAATTCGTTTATGCCAATTTAGCCCCACATATAGGGGTTAGACTTTCCTCGAGGAAAATGCTTTATACGGAAATTTGGACCTAGTTTTCTTCCATTCTTGAGGCATTGATATTTGGTACAACCTAGAGAATAATCAAAAACTAGTTTGAAATCCTTGAAAAAGAATGTATATCAAGATATCCATTGATATCCTCTAGCATCATATCTATCTCAAACCATTCTCCTTGGTTGAATTCAATTAAATACAAAACATTCTCCTTGGTTGAATTCAATTAAACACAACCTCCCTTTATGTTCTGAGAAGGAAGGCGAAAATTTATCATAAAATTTTACCATACAATCTTTCACCAACTAACAGTAGGTTTCTATATTTCTATCTTTTTATCTAAAAGGACAGTAGGTTTCTTTTGTCTAATTTGATCCCAAGCACTAGCGATAGAAAAAATTCCTGATTTTGAAGGGATTCATACAACTTCGTCATCATTTGATGCATAAATGAAGGTACTCAAAACTCACCAGCATAAGAATTTTCACGTGTAAGAGTTGCTTTGATTTTTGGATACCCTTAACTTGAATCAGGTCAGGATCCCAGCAAAGACAAATCATTCCCAATTGTTGAAATTGGTAATTGTGCACAAAATTTTAACCAAGAAGTATAGCATTCTAGATTCTTTGAGCCTTCACCTCTCTAACCTTTGTTTCTAGTAAACACACTATAGATACATTCCTTTTATTAATCAACCTCTTCACCTCTTTTTGCTTTGAGGGTCATTTAGGTCCCTAAAATTCCAAACAATTACTTTCATAACTGGCCAGTGTCAAGAGTTATGAGATCAAACCCTTTAGCTAGCTCAGCTCTAACTTTATTATTAAATTATCGATTATTTTAAAAGTTTAAGTTATTGGGATATGTAAATTTAATTATTTAACCACATAATTTTAACACTCTCTAATTTAGGATTTCATACTCTGATACCATGTTAAATTACTAATTGTCTTAAAAGCTTAAACTATAGTCTATTGACATATGGTAAATTTAATTATTTAACCACATAATTCTAACATTAACCTCTCCTCCATTCACAAACTTTTCCGTCATCTATATGTATAATAATAGGTAAAGTAGAGAGAAAATCTAATTAAATTTTCAATTGGAATTCAATTAGTGTCTAATTTTACGCTACGTGTTTCATCTAATCTAAATTTTAGAATTTTGTGCCAAGTGAGTTAATTTAAGTAAAAATTGAATTTCAATTAGAGTTTAATTTTACGTCACATGTCCCATCTAATCTAAATTTTTAAATTTTTATGCCAAATTAGTTAATTTTATGTAAAAAACGAGGAGTCCAATATAATAAACTATAAAAAAACATAATCATATTTATAATATGTAATTGTAATTGTTTTTAAATGTACCCGTGCATATGCACGGAGTTACACACTAGTTCTTCTTTAATTTTGAAAGCTTAAATTGCACAACTTCACCTCTTAGCAACAATAAGTGAGTGTCGCATGGATTGAGTTATGCTTGCAAAAACATTGTATCCAAGGAATTAAAAAACAAAAAAGACCGCCTAGGATAGATGATAAACTTAGAGATTCAAACTAAACCTTCGTATTTGACTCAATTACAAGCTGCAAATGCACATTAACTCAATTAAAAATAAAATTACATATAAAAAAGTAAAATTTCAAATCCAAGACAAGACCCTTTTCACTTGTGAAGATCGATAGTGACAGATATGCAAAGAATATGACTGCTCTATCGAGGTTCCTCATTTGGAAGCGCCGAAGCAGAGACCAATCCAAGACACCAACTTATATCATGGTCCAAAGCAAGCGCATGTTTTATGTAACCACGATAACATTCGAACGTTCCACCAATGAACTAATGGCACGTCTATTTTATTTTATTTTTTTAAACTTTCAAAATGGCTAAAGCTGTAGAGAGGAGGAATGAGAGAAAACCAAAAAAATAAAAGGGGGACGAAAGTGGTAAAAAGCCTGAGAGGGATCCACGTGATCAGATTGAGCTGAAGGGAAAACCAAAAAATTAAAAAAAAGAACCACACGAGTGGATTTGGATCTCCCTTTTGACCCCTTTCCCAGGTGACATGCCACACCAGCTTTCGGCCCATCAACTCAAAGTTGAAAACAAAATTTTAACATAAAATAGGTATAAACTATTTTATAATACTTTTACAAATTGTTAATATAGTAAATTTTTATTCATTTTCATCTGAACTCATTCTTAACATTAATTTTTCACTTACAATAATCATTTACCATATTAATAATTTGTAAAAAATTTAGTGTCGCACCACACTTCTCCAAGAAACTAAAACAATACATTCCATTTTCTCTGAAAATTTGAGAGCGCAAAGCCACAAAGGAGGTTCACCCGCGGAAACCATATCCTTTTAAAAGGTTTTATTTTTGGCATTCAACTTATGATCAAGTCCTTCTACTTTTTTCCTACGTTTTAAGCTCAACATGTTAAGATTTTACGTACGTTAGCTTCTCTCACCTTGATAACTAACCGAAAATCATTGGTCTACTACTCTACTTTGTGTATAATAATAATAATAATAATAATAATAATAATAATAATAGAGTTTGAATTTGGTAAGGATGTGGTGTAAAATCTATATTTTACACCATCTAATAGAAGATTGCCATATCAACATTTTACTTAAAATTCAATACATCATACCACATCTCAATCAACTCTTAATTTGGTTGGGTTTATTTATGGGTATTAGAATTGATTAGGACTAGTTGTACTTATTCTTAAATATGTGATAAGATGTTGTGACATGTTGGGATTAGAGGAGTAAAACGTGTTTTACACCACATCCTTACCAAATATAATAATAATAATAATAACAACAACAACAACAAATTTTCAATTAATTGACTTATGAAATTGTAACGAGATTTAAGTTTTAGAGGAGATACAAGAGCAATGACATCGGAAAACACCAAACAATAACTAATTCACCACCATTCGCATATCCATTCAGAATTTTCAAGGTTTTTTTTTAGTTGAAATATATCATTTCAATTTCCTTTTGGTTTATTTGAAGTTTTTTAAAATTTCCATATTACAATTATCAATTATATCACAAATCATATTGACATTATCGCATCAAAGAACATCAAACAAGTCACCGGTACCATTGTCATATCCATTGAGAGTTTTCAAGGTTTTTTTTTTTAATTAGTTTAAATATTATTTCAATTTCTGTTCTTTTTTTCCTTTGGTTTATATAATTTTTTTTTTTTACAATTTTCATATTGTAACTATTAATTCTATCACAAATCACATTGCCATACAATTAATAAACATTTGAGTATACAAATATTTTAGTTTATCTTCTATTCGATTCAGTTCGGTCCACTATCAAAAAAAAAAAAAAATATATATATATATATATATATACTATACTATAAATTCAAAAAAAAAAAAAATACTATACTATTAAATAAAATAAACAAATAGTATATATATAAAATTTAATAGATTAATGAAATAAAAAAATTAAATTAATAAAAATCACATTTCAAAAATTCTTATTTTAAAGTAATTTTAGCCTTTTCTTCTTATATTTCAACTATAAACAATTATTTTCTTTGTTGTAAGCTTCTATATATATAGTTCCCATTCTTCTCAGGCGTAAATGTGGTTCTTTACGTCTTAATAATTGTGGTGGTCGTACGTGCTTACGATGGTATGGCTATAATATTCAAATATGGTTACAAAATTATTTCAATAATTTTGTGCAATCTATAACCTATTGTTTGTATTAGGCAATTAATCAAATAGTTGGATAGCTCGTTGAAATACTATCCAAATGTTGTGTGAAACTCATGTTGCCACCTCTAAAAACAACGAACGACAAAATAGTAAACCAACTTTAAATTAAACCAAAGTGATGAAAAAAGATAACCCATGGAGAAGAAAATGCCTGAAATAGAATTGAGTTGAATAGCAAAGTGAATTTGAGGTGACAATTAAATAAAAATTAATAAAAAGATTCATTATTTTTTTGGCAGTAACTTAGCTCCTCCCTCTTACTTAAAAAAGAAAAAGAAATTTTATTTTTTGAAGTCAAGCGAATCTTGAAAGGTACAAAGTTCTTTCTGTAGGGGTAAAAGGTCCAATACCAAATTAAGGGCCATGGGCCTGTTTGAGGAAACCTGTACATCCGAGGACAACAAATCTTAAGGAGTGTGCCCAGCCTAACTCGATTCTAAAGTGTAAGTCACGTGAAAAAAAGACTGGTTCGAGAAGACTTGCCTGTTCGGATTGTCAAAAGGGTGTTCCAGATGAATGCTCCAATATCAATCCTAATTTTTCCGGAGAATCCCCTGACTTATATGGGCAAAAAGGACAGGTGGCAAAGATCAGATATTAAGCAAAAGACTGCTACCACCGCACTTATAATCCTGCAGCTAACATCATGGTCGCATTAATGAGGAAAAGACACATGAATAGTGACCTTCATCTTTTATAGCTGCCAAGTGAAAACTTTAGGTAAAGGCTGATGGGACAAGTATCAAAGAAGACTCACCTAACTGGCACATGAGGTAAAATTGGCGTATAAATAGAGGGGGAAACAAAGAGAAGAGGCATGAGAGAATCAGAAGAAAAGAGGAAGTCATAAAAAAGAGCAATCGAGAGGAAGAGAGAGAGGTATTCATAGCTGTAGTCTAGACTAACTCCTCAGACTATGCCGAGAAGAATCATGTACCATCCTAATAATTCGATTAATGCTAATCTGATCATGAATACACTTAGGCCATAAACCCACACGTTCTTAATCAAGTAATCTTCAGCCCACTCTCTTTACGAATTTATTCCAAGGATACTGTATACATCCTGGACTTCAATTCATCCTGTTCGCAGGCCCATTCGTAGATTTTGTGTCCTTACAATTGGCGCCGTCTGTGGGAAGATTACTGTTGTATCTGTGAGTTGAGGCTTGAACCATGGTTGGATCAGATCCTAACAGGGCGAAGTCGGATGACTCTCATCACCTTGATCACTTTGTGCACCTTGAGCGTGAAAGGGATCGTGAAGGGAGCGTGCATATCGCGCACACGATAAGAAGTAGACGTTGAAATGAAGATGGCGGATCTCACCAAGATGCCACTAGGAAGATGCAACGTAAAATTGACCATTTGAAAGAGAAGTTACGCTGTGCAAAAAGAAGGCGTAGTCCATCCAGTAGCCTGTCCGTCACTGATAATTCTTCCGGGGATGATGAGAATGATGATTATGGACCTCGGTCACGCACGCCCCCTAGTGAATCCTACTCTCATGAGGAAGAGTATTACCGAGGCCACAGGGGTAGAAGCACATCCTTGAGAGGTGTAGGAAATGATGCAATGAACAGGGCGCTCAACCAGATTTCTAAGTCGCCCTTCACATGCAGAATTGAGGGAGGAAGCCTTCCTCGGCGTTTTACCCAACCTACTTTCACTGCGTATAACGGACGGACCGACCTTGTGGAGCATGTGAGCCATTTCAACCAGAAGATGGCAGTCCACTCCCGGAACGAGACTCTTATGTGCAAGGTGTTCCCCTCCAGTTTAGGACCCGTAGCCATGAGATGGTTCGACGGACTTGCCACCAATTCTATTGGATCCTTCCGAGCGCTCACGAAGGCCTTTTGCTCTCGATTTGTTACGAATACTAGGGTCCCTCGGCCATTGGATTCCTTGCTGTCCATGTCCATGCGAGAAGGGGAGACATTGAAAACATACTCGGATAGATATTGGGAAATATTTAATGAGATCGAGGGGAGTTTCGACGACGTGACAGTAAGAACCTTCAAGGTTGGCCTGCCTACCGAGCACGATTTGAGGAAATCACTAACCAAAAAGCCCGTGAGAAACGTGCGTCGGTTAATGGACCGCATCGATGAGTATAAGCGGGTGGAGGAGGATTAACAGCTCGAAAAGGGTAAAGCCAAGGTTATCCCTCAGGAGAGGAGGGATTTCAGGTCGGACCGATACAGTAGCAACAAGCCACGTAGGGACTACAGCGTGCAATCCGAGTCTGTTTCATCACAGGCCATCCATGCTGTGTTCCGAGAACCAATTCACTAGATTCTAGAGAAAGTTCAGAACGAGTCATACTTTAGATGGCCGAACAAGATGGGGGGAGACCCCACGAAGCGCAATCAGAGTCTCCACTGCCAACACCACCAAGAACGAGGTCATACCACAGAGGAGTGCGGGACTTTGAGAAGTCATTTAGAGCAACTGGCAAGAGAAGGAAACTACAGTAGTTTATACATTGCTCTAATGGTTAGGGAGACCTCGACAGGTCAGGGGCTTCGGGGACCGCCTCATCAAGGCCCCCGTTGGGCACGATCAACGTCATCTTTGCAGCACCTAGAAGAACGGGATCCTGCCCCTCTAGAGTGATGTCAGTTTCTAGGATATCTGTCGAAGACGTTCATCAGCAAGTAAAACGAGCCAGAGTAGAGATTCAACCAGCATTGAGCTTCTTGGACGAAGATAAGCTGGGTACTATACAACCTCATGATGACGCTCTGGTCATCACTCTTCGAATAGGGGGGTACGATGTGAGGAGAGTGATAGTCGATCAGGGGAGCGGGGCTGAGATCATGTATCCAGATCTATACAAAGGACTGGACTTATGACCTGAAGACCTGACAGTATATGATTTGCCCCTAGTCAGCTTCGATGGAAAAACCGTAATCCCTAAGGGTCAAATTAGGCTACTTGTACAAGCGGGGTCCGAGGTGGTTGAGGTGAACTTTATCGTGGTAGATGCATACTCTCCCTACATGGCCATCGTTGCCAGACCTTGGCTCCATGCCCTGGGGGCTGTCTCGTCAACATTGCACCTAAAGGTTAAGTTTTCGTCCGAAGGACGAGTGGAAGAAATTGTAGGAAGCCAACCTATGGCAAGGCAATGCCTCATAACTGCCATTACACATCGGCCTGTTACCGAGCCAGCGACCACCTCAATCGGGGACACATAGCAATCAAAGATCTTGATTCCCCACAATGTTGTAGAACCAGACGAGGAAAAATGTGAGAGGCTAGAGAAAGTTACCATTGAAGGAGACCTTGAAAAGTTTTTTCAGATTGGGGCTCATTTGCCTACTTCGGAAAAGGTAGAACTGCTGGCATTCCTTCGAAGAAATATTGACATGTTTGCCTGGAACTCTTACGAGGCCCTGGGGGTGGATCCGGAGTTTATTTGCTATCACCTTAACGTAAGCCCAGCTGCCCTTCCCAAGAAGCAACCACCTCGGTGCTCATCTAGGGAGCATTCAGACGCTGTCAAGGACGAGATGAACAAGCTTAAGCAGGCAGGAGCTGTTAAGGAAGTATTCTATCCAGAATGACTGGCTAATACGGTGGTGGTGAAGAAGAAGAACGGGAAATGGCGTGTATGTGTGGACTTTACGGACCTAAACAAGGCTTGTCCAAAAGATCCCTTCCCCATGCCTAGAATTGATCAACTGGTAGATGCAACCATGGGACATCCGCGAATGAGTTTCTTGGACGCCTTTCAAGGGTACCACCAAATCCCCTTAGCCCTGGACGATCAAGAGAAAACAGCCTTCGTAACCCCTATTGGGAACTATCATTACAAGGTGATACCATTTGGTTTGAAGAATGCAAGCTCCACCTATCAAAGAATTATGACCAAAATGTTTGAGCCGCAGTTGGGGAAATGTATTGAGGTCTACATTGATGACATGGTGGTCAAGAGTAAGATAGAGTCAGAGCATGTTAGCGACCTCGGGAGCATCTTTGAAATCTTAAGAAAACACAAATTGCGACTCAATGCGTCAAAATGCTCTTTCGGCGTTGGATCAGGAAAGTTTCTGGGCTACATAGTCACTCATCACGGAATTGAGGTGAACCCCGACCAAATAAAAGCGATTAATAGCCTGCAGCCTCCTCGGAACCCAAAAGAAGTACAGAAGTTAACTGGGATGACCACTGCTTTCAACCGGTTCATTTCCAAATCTGCAGAAAGATGTCGACCTTTTTTCCAGCTGTTGAACAAATGGAAGGGGTTTCAATGGAATGAAGAGTGTGTTCTGGTTTTCCAGCAGCTAAAGGAATACCTATCCCGGCCCCCCATCATGTCTAGTCCTGCAACGGACGAGGTCTTGTTCTCCTACATTGCTATAGCCACCCATGCTATGAGTTTGGTACTTATACGAGTTGATAATGGCGTTCAGAAACCTGTGTACTACGTGAGTAAATCCCTTCACGAGGCCGAGGTCCGTTACCTGCCACTTGAGAAGGCCATCTTTGCAGTAGTTTATGCCACTCGTAAACTCCCTCACTACTTCCAATCGCATACGGTTGTGGTCCTTACCTAGCTCCCGCTCAGATCATTGCTTCGGAGTGCGGACTATACGGGGAAGATTGCAAAGTGGGGTACCATCCTAGGAGCTTTTGACATAAGTACATGCCTCGCACATCGGTCAAGGGGTAGATACTGGCCGATCTTGTGGTCGAGTTCGCTGAGCCTATGTTAGAAGAGATTGCCGAGACGATACACAAGGACTAAAATTCAATTGGCCTAGTGTCTGTGCAAGAGTTTGCACCCTGGAAACTATATGCGGACGGTGCAGCCAATCAGAGAGGCTCAGGAGTGGGGCTAGTTTTGATATCTCCTAAAAATGTTGTTATCGAAAAATTCCTCAGACTAAACTTCTCGGCTACTAATAATGAGGCTGAATATGAAGCGTTGCTGGTTGGAATGGCCATGGTCAAAAGAATGGGTGGGAGCTCGGTGGAAGTATTCTCGGACTCAGCACTGGTCGTCGGCCAGGTCAGGGGAGAATTAGAAGCACGTGATAAAAGAATGCAGAAGTATCTAAAGCAGGTCAAGCAACTGCAATCATGGTTCAAGTCATTTAATCTGCAACATATTCCTTGGACGGGGAACGTGCACGCGGACTCCTTGGCCATTCTTGCAACCTCCTCAACTTAGGGGTTACCTCGACTTATCCTGGTGGAAGATGTACAAAGGCATGTCGAGGAGAAGGAAGAGCCCAACATCTATCAAGTTCGAGTAGGGTCAAGCTGGATGGACCCTATGGTGACCTATCTCAGGGACGATGTTTTACCAACAGACAAGGCCGAAGCCGACAAGGTGCGAAGAAAAGCTCCTCGGTTCTGGCTATCCGGAGACAGTAAGCTATACAAACGCTCCTTCTCTGGACCCTACTTATTATGCATGCATCCTGAGGCCATGGAGCTACTCCTCGAAGAACTGCATGGAGGGATTTGTATCAGCCACACAGGAGGTAGATCACAAGCACACAGAGCCTTAACTCAAGGATACTGGTGGCCAAATATGCAAAGAGAATCACAGGAATATGCAAAGAAGTGTGACCAATGCCAGAGGTTTGCACTAAACATACATCAACCAGGAGGAGTTCTGAATCCTTTGTCCAGTCCGTGGCCTTTCGCGCAATGGGGCCTGGACATCGTAGGTCCTTTTCCTAAAGCAGCCGGGAGTAAGAAGTACTTGGTCGTCGCAACAGACTATTTCACCAAGTGGGTTGAAGCCGAGCCATTGGGGAATATCAGGGACGTAGACGTCCAGAAGTTTGTATGGAAGAATGTCATAATTCGGTTTGGAGTACCACATACTCTTATCTCGGATAATGGTCTTCAATTTGACAGTAAAGCGTTCAGAAGATTTTGTTGTGGACTAGGCGTTACGAACAGATACTCCACCCCCGCGTATCCTCAAGGAAATGGCCAGGCGGAGGCAGTCAACAAAGCCATAGTAAGCGGCCTTAAGAAGAGGCTGGATGATGCCAAAGGGAAATGGGTGGAAGAACTACCGCATGTCCTCTGGACTTACAGGACAACTCCTCGAAGATCTATAAGAGAGACCCCATTTTCAATGACGTACGATGCTGAGGCTGTTATCCCCATAGAAACTCGATTCCCCACATTTAGAACCAGCTCATTTACCTCGGCCGACAATGAAAAACTGCTAAAGGACAATCTGGACCTAGTTGCCGAGCTTAGAGAAAACGCTGCGGTTCAGCTAGCCTACTATCAGCATAAACTCAAGCAGAGTTATGATGCCAACGTCAAGCTAAGACCACTTACACCAGGGGACTTGGTTTTACGGAAAGTCGTGGGCACAGCAAAGAACCCAGCATGAGGAAAATTAGGACCTAACTGGGAAGGCCCATATCGCATCCTATCAGTGGCCGGAATATGGGCCTTTTACTTGGAAGATCTAGATGAGAGAGCTGTACCACACCCCTGGAATGTAAATAATCTAAAAAGGTACTATTATTAATAAAAGTTTCCATTCTCTCATTGAAGTCTATTATATTATTAATGCTCCTAAGTATTAAACAGAACCTTGGTCATGCCTGGTCCCTCGGACCACATACCTTTCGTAAATTAATGCTCCTAAGTATTAAACAGAACCTTGGTTATGCCTGGTCCCTCGGACCATATACCTTGGGTACATTAATGCTCCTAAGTATTAAACAGAACCTTGGTTATGCCTAGTCTCTCGGACCACATATCTTGGGTAAATTAATGCTCCTAAGTATTAAATAGAACCTTGGTTATGCCTAGTCCCTCGGACCACATACCTTGGGTAAATTAATGCTCCTAAGTATTAAACAGAACCTTGGTCATGCCTGGTCCCTCGGACCACATACCTTGGTTAAATTAATGCTCCTAAGTATTAAACAGAACCTTGGTTATGCTTGGTCCCTCGGACCATATATCTTGGGTAAATTAATGCTCCTAAGTATTAAACGGAACCTTAGTCATGCCTGATACCTCGGACCACATACCTTGGGTAAATTGATGCTTCTAAGTATCAAACAGAACCTTGGTCATGCTTGGTCCCTCGAACCACATACCTTGGGTAAATTAATGCTCCTAAGTATTAAACAGAACCTTGGTCATGTTTGGTCCCTCGGACCACATACCTTGGGTAAATTAATGCTCCTAAGTATTAAACAGAACCTTGGTCATGACTGGCTCCTCGGACCACATACTTTGGGTAAATTAATACTCCTGAGTATTGAACAGAGCCTTTTCCATGCCTGGTCCCTCGGACCACGGGCCTTGGGTAAGTCTGCACTCTCCTTCATTTTTCTAAGTCCTATATAGGACCTCAAGGGTGCCTAACCCCTCGGATCGTACATTCAAAGTCATATCGCCATAACACACGTATCACTAAGTACTACGCAGAGGTTTGATCTTTCATATTCACTCAGGCTGCATACTTTGAATTACTGTTCTCGTTCAATTTTAACGAGTCCGACAATAAAACAGTATATTGTATTTACTTGAATTCGTACTCATTTGCTGAGACAAAATTAAGTTAAATAAATGTCTTTGATATGAACATTAGGGCTTTCTGTTGCTATTTTAGTCTGTGGACTTAGACTTTTCACAGGCTTAAGAACTATAAGGCAAAATAAGCAAATAAATAGAATTGGGAACAGTTGAAAGCAAATGAAATATTTTCATTGAATCAAAAATTGAAGTACATTATCCCAACACACAAAATAGTCGTTACATTAATAAAAAAAGAAAGGCAACAAACAATAACTACTATGAAAAACAAAATCCTAATCCTAGGTCTAGGGAGCAAGGGGAGGAAGGCTGTCCGGACCGCTCGGCTCGGCTTGGGAAGACTCAGCTGTAGTCTCCAAGGGGGCAGTCTCTTCAGCCTTGGAAGCATCCTTGGCCTTGGAAGCATCCACACCCACATCTTCTTGCAGAGACACTTGTACCTCCTGAACCACCTGATCGGCTTCAAAAGGAACAAGTGCCTGACTTGCTAGCTCCGAAGCTTGAGGCGACAAGGGCGCGGGGTCAGCCGGGGTCAAGCTAATGTGTGGATGGAAATATATCCTCCCTGGCTGCCTAAGGTCCGAGTTGGCTGGGACTCCTGCCAAGTTCAAAGCCTCCTCCCATGTGAACTTGCAGTAGTCCTTGCACACCTCAGAAACCTCTTCCGCAAGCCTTTTCTCCGTTTCCTCAATACCTCGGATGTATTCGGCATCCTTCAAAGCCTCGGCCACTTCCAATGCCTCCCGAGCGTCCCTTTCTGCCTTCTCAGGCTTCTCGAGGCTAGACTTGAGCTCCAGAACTAGCTGCCTTTAAGTTGCCAGTTCAATCTCAGTGGTGTATAGCTTCTTTCTCTGGTCCTCAGCCTGGTCCTGGGCACTTTTCAAGCCAGCCTCGGTGCTCTTCCTCGCTCTCTCTTCAATAGTTAGCTTTTTGGCTAACTCCTGCTTCTCATGCTTCACTGCTCCCAGATTCTTCTCTACGTCCTTATGCAATTCGGTCTCAGCCCTAATCTGATTACGGCGTCCTTGACCCAATCTTCAGCTACGTAGACCTGTTGGATAAGCTGCACAGTGTGAAAGATAAAATTATATCACACTCCAAAGTAAGTTAACCCAGTTGATAAAGAAGTGATCAGAAATCTACCATTGCCAAGTCTCTCTTCATAGACATAAATAGGTCCGTCTGCCTCCAGGATCACACCACCTCCATGTCCCGTGGCAGGAGCAAAGGGCGCTCCAAAGCCTCGGCTATGTAACCGTGAAATTCTCTTATTGAGGCAGTAGACGGGATAGGAGCACCATCCAAGTCCAGCTGAGGCGCCCAAGCTGGTGGCTGCTGGACGTCCCTAGGTTGGGAGTCACTCCTCTGCTCGGGCGAAGAGACCCTTCGGTCGTCTCTCCCACCCTTGTGTTGCTTTGGCCCCTTTTGTTGCGGAGGGGGCAATTCACCCTCCTCGTCATCAATGTCCACGACCTTCCTTTTCTTCTTGAGGTCGGGCATGGGGAGGAGGCTGAGCGCATTAGCGGGAGGAGAAGGGGGAGGTGGAAGTTGGGCAGTGGTTTTCTCCCTTGGCGCCTCCTTGGAAGGAGCACCCTTGCTCCTCCCAGCGATAAGATCCCTCAATCCCGCTCTGGGTTTCAAAGGCATCTCGTCCTCTTCCTTTTCTGCACTTTCAGATTGCGGAATATTCCGAGGTCCGGCCTGTACCTCTCTTTTTCGCCCTCGAAACAAAATTTGTCTATCTCGTCTTCCAAGGTCAGCCGAGAGGAAGTAGATTCTTCTCTCTGGTGGGTAGTTGGTTGGGAAGGAATCTGATGAGTCGGCCACTCAACGAGAGGGAGGTCTTTCTTGGACAAGAATCCCGGCTGAGAAACGTCGATTCGGTGGATCCTCTTGTCTCCTGCTCGGATGGCGTTCTCGACTTCCTGGAAGTTGTCCGATAATGGAATAAAGTCCAATATCAAATGAGCGGCTCGCAGCTGGCCGTCTGTGTGAACGAACACCTCGGATCGCAATAACTTGTTCAAATCTGGAACGTTCACAAGACTGAGCCTGGGAGTGACAAGCTTTCTATCTACAATCACAATTGAGAAGCATGGAATCAGTAACTAAGTTAGAATCAGATTTTAGAACGACGAAGCAAAACAAAACCTAATGAACAAATTCTTTGTAAACTCAATCTAATCCTAAGGCACCCCACCTGGCTCCCCCTCCTTGGTTGGACAATGGTGACCGTCATGCCATGTCCCAGAGACGATGACGAAGTCGTCCTTCATGCCCTTGTTGGACTTCGGAAGGCACGATACCATTTTTACGACGGAGGACCGAGATTTTAAATAGTACCCCCCGTCGACTAACGAGTGACACTCGTACATATGTACGACGTCATGCCAAGTGAGTTGTAAATCCATCATTTGTTTAAATGCGTCAACGCAACCCAAAATCCTAAATAGGTTGGTAGCTTATTGATGTGGGCATAACCTTTGGTTCCTAAGGTATTCGCGGGTTACGGACCCCATAGGGGTAGTCATTCCCCCCTCTAGAAAAGCAATTACAGGAATAACCACTTCACCAGTTTTCCTAGCGGTTAGAATGTCTTCTGGCGGGCAATACCGAAGATTTACCCCCTCAAGTATGTTATATTTCGCCTTGAAGAGTTCTATTGCTACGGGGGAACCCACAAGATCCTTAAATTTACCCATTTAAGTATGAGGGGACACAGGGAAAACTTCCTAACAGAAAAACAAGACAAGAACAAACAGGCCGAGGTGCTCGGCCGAGGAGAAAATACTTCAGAAATCAGGTACTCACAGAAGACGTTGAGGTACTCGTCTCAGTAACTTTCTAAAAACGAAGAATTTTCAGTAAAAACGCTCTCAGATCGGTTTGAATAAAGTAACAAATGGAGGCAAGGATGCTCAAAAAACTCTAGAACGCTTAAGGGTATGCAAAATGAGTAAGGTGCTCCTCTCAGGACCTTTTATATAGGAAGGGAAAGTAAGTAGGAGTTATCCCGCTTGAAATTTCGCGAAGAAATCCTAACCATGGGATCTTCATCACACCGTTGATAAAGGGGACAAAGCGCCACCTAGAGCAATAAATGGTGCGCTACAATTTCTGAAGTGCCTGTAAGGTGGGCGAAACACGCGGAGGGGCGCTTTCACGTGGATAAATTCAAAAAGTTAAAAAGGATAATCTTGAGAGAAGTCAAAATCCCGCCCTTCTCCTCGGATAATTGAGAAAACCAGAATTTTGAGGGGCTATTGTAGGGGTAAAAGGCCCAATGCCAGATTATGGGCCATGGGCCTGTCCGAGGAGACCTGTACATCCGAGGATAACAAATCTTAAGGAGTGTGCCCAACCTAACTCGATTCTAAAGTGTAAGTCACGTGGAAAAAAGACTGGTCCGAGAAGACTTGCCTGTTCGGATTGTCAAAAAGGTGTTCCAGATGAATGCTCCAATATCAATCCTAGCTTTTCCGGAGAATCCCCTGACTTATATGGACAAAAAGGACAGGTGGCAAAGATCAGATATTAAGCAAAAGATTGCTGCCACCGCATTTATAATCCTGCAGCTAACATCATGGTCGCATTAATGGGGAAAAGACATCTGAACAGTGACCTTCATCTTTTACAGCTGCCAAGTGAAGATTTTAGGTAAAGACTGATGGGACAAGTATCAAAGAAGACTCATCTAACTGGCACATGAGGTAAAATTGACGTATAAATAGAGGGGGAAACAAAGAGAAGAGGCATGGGAGAATTAGAAGAAAAGAGGAAGTCATAAAAAAGAGCAATCGAGAGGAAGAGAGAGAGAGGTATTCATAGCTGTAGTCTAGACTAACTCCTCGAACTGTGTCGAGAAGAATCATGTACCATCCTAATAATTCGATTAATGCTAATCTGATCATGATCCTCGGATTGTGTCGAGAAGAATCATGTACCATCCTAATAATTCGATTAATGCTAATCTGATCATGAATACACTTGGGTCATAAACCCACACGTTCTTAATCAAGTAATCTTCAGCCTACTTTCTTCACAAATTTATTCCAAGGATACTGTATACAGCCTGAGCTTCAATTCATCCTGTTCGCAGGCCCATTAGTAGATTTTGTGTCCTTACACTTTCTTTTCATTTTTATTTATGTTTTGATTTTACATTAAATAATTAGATACCATTTTATGCTTTGGTTCAATTTCTATTTATAAACATTATGCTTTATGATTTCTTTCAACTTTTTATTTTTATTTTTTGAGGGAGGATTTCTTTCGACTTGAATTTATTTTTTGTCCAGTCAAATTTGATTGGATTTAAATTTATTTTATGGTTGCTTATAATACATTTGTTTTATTTAATTTCTATCAATATTATGTCTTGTAGATGTAGTCATAACACCGGTGTGCTTATTTCACATTTTCTGGTGGTTGTTTGGTTGTACTAATACATTTCTCCTTGATGGACGGGGTACGCGCATGTCTAAGAGACAGAGACTCAAAAGAGAGAGAGACAAGGAGACAATCACATCGTAAGATCCACACAGTGAGAAGAGCTAAGAGAAAGACAGCTAACAGACAAAGCTAATAACGTCTCTCTCTTTCCTCAAAAGGAAAATATTATGCGCATGTTTCAGTGTACGACTAATTCTAGTAACACATAATACACCACTGTTTCCTTTATTTTTTTTTTTTTTAATACACCACTACTTCTTCCAGTCTTATTAATTTTGTACAGAAATATTCCTTTCATTCGCATGAATGGTAAGTTTTACCATGAATTTAATTAACGGGACTCACTAATTATGTAAGGAGAAAAAATACGTATTTATAGTACTCCTGAAATTTACAACAATTTTCCATTTTGTACAGTGTATACACCCACTTTTATCCCATGGCCACCTATCTTGTCAATGGAATCCTCAAATTCAAAAAATTCTGTATCTTATCCGTCGGCGACTAATTCTAATTCTAGAACCACCAAATCACATCTCTTGATAAGAGCATCCACATTAGTGGGTGTATTTTACACGTCTATTTTTACATTAAAACTCTACTTTTTCTATTTTACATATCTACTTTTACAAAACACCCACATCAGTTTATCTATTCTACCATCTATTTTATTTAAATAATCATTTTCTTACTCTTTTTTTTTTATTATTTTATCTCTAACCCTCTCACTCCACTTACATGAATATATTCTAGAGTCTTTCTCTGAAAGACCTCCCTATTTCCACATTTCCACTCCTCTCTCTGTAACTCCTCTCTCTCTTCCAAACTCTGAGATTTCGATCCAAGCAAGGAGCACGGCGCCGATTGGAGTACTCCTCTCTATTCCAAACTCTCTGAAATTTCGATCCAAGCAGGGAGCATGGCGCTGATCCAACCACGCCGATCCAACCGTAGAGCACAGTGCCGATCTGAAACTCTGATCCAACCACGCCGAGAAGAACGCCAATCCAAGCACGCCGATCTGAAACTCCGATCCAAGCACGGCGAGAAGAACTCCGATCCAAGCACGGCGTGAAGAATGCCGATCCAAGCACTCCGATCCAAGCACGCCGATCCACTCTCTCTGTCTCCGTTGGTGCGTCTGATCCACTCTCTCTGTCTCTGTTGGTGTGTCCGTGTGTGGGTGTGTTTGGTTTTGTGGTGTCTATGGTTAATTTTGTTGTTGATTTTGTGGTTGATTTTTGATTTTGTTTGTGGGAGTGTGTATCAGAGGAAGAAGCAGATGATAAGGGTGTTAGTTTTGCAGATGGAGAAGAGAGAGAAAAAAAGGAGCGAAATTAGAAATTATTAAAATAATGTATAAAAGAGCTACAGTAACCGTGTATATATACACGGTTACTGTAGTTCTTGCATATTTATGCACGATTTTGTAAGATTTTACACCCACTGATGTGAGAGTTTTTTTTTATCAAAATGTGTAAAAAGAGCTACTTTTTATATTTTGCAAGATTATCTATGGACTGATGTGAATGCCTTAACGGCAAGAACAACTAAGAGAAAGAAAAAGAGCTAAAAGACAGTCACATCAGAAAAAGACCAAGAGCACAGATTCTCTGCTCAAAATCATACTTCAAAAATTATATGATGTGATTGGACCACCGCTTTTGTTATCTTCCTTTAGTCTTTTTCAGTTTTCACCTGCTATCTCTCTTCTACCCAGGAATAGCCAAAGGAGCCATCATGGGCTGTATTTTCAGTAGGCCTCCGACAACCGAATCTCAAACCTCCAACGGCGGCTGTAGACCGAAACCGCCAATGGAACCATGTTTCAGATTCTCAGGAACTTCGAAAACCGAACTTGGGGTACGTATAAAGCAACAGATCTTGAACCTTGAATTAAAGTTAAACACATTTAGCTTTGTGTTTAGATGAAGTAAACAAAGAGTAGTAATGAGAAAATATAACACAAAAAAGTTGTAATCTGCGTCTTTATAAATAAATGTTTGTTGTATAAGTAATGCGATTAACTCGAGTTTTGTTGACAGTTGGCGGCTAGAGCAAGCGAGCTCCATGGCCATGCTGTTGCAAATATTAGTAATGGTGGCAGGGTAACAAAGTTTCGTAACAATCAAGGTGAGTTGCAAATATTAGTACATGGTGGCAGGGTAACAAAGTTTCGTAACAATCAAGGTAAGGTTGTTTAGGAATACTTGTTTCTGCAATATGCTTTCGTAACCAGAGACTTTCTGGTTAGAGAAGTCTATATCAGTGAATACTTGCTATTGTTTGTTCATTCTTTTTCATGTAGTGTTATTGAATTGATGGCTCGCCAGCTATGATGACTTAGTTTGCAATGAGTTAATTAAGTGTCTAAAAGTTAAAACCTTAAGTAATGAATATGCTAGCCTGTTTAGTTTGGCTTGGAACTTTCTTTATTTCTTTATTTTTATTTTTGGGACATACTTAGCTTATTTGCCCTTGAAATGCAGTTATTCGAGAAGTTTTGCAGAGTGATAGAGAGATGGAAATTTCTGAAGATACAAAGGGTAGAGGTTACGTGGTAAAATGAACAAGTTCGTGGTGAAGAACTTGAAAGAGGAATTTGTACGAGATTTTATTTTTCCTTGATTTTCTATCATTTGTTTTTATTTCCATTTGTTGTCTCCGATAGAGTGGAGTTTAGATACCCTATTTGTACTTTTTTTTGGTTGGTTTACTAAAAGAAAAATGGATATTAATTTTTTTCAAGGAAGCGTTTTCCTTTCTGCGCTTCTTGTCATCAGCTTTGTGTTTTAATGGCATCATGAAATTTCTTTTTCCATCTGATCTTATTTATCTTATATCTTTGTAATGATATATTCAAAAAATAGGCCATGGTTGCCAAAGAAATAGGAGCTGATGCTGTCTCTCATGGATGCACAGGAAAAGGGAATGATCAGGCATGCCTCATGATTGAGCTCTAAATTTTATGACCCATTGTGTTCTTCTGTTTTTTTGTCTGACACAGTCTCGCTTGCTATTTCCTCTCCTTAACAGGAGTTGGAGTCTTTAACAATTGATCGAGAAAGCATGCAACTTTAAGATTCAATTGCACTCAAGTATGCTGAGCTAGTTGCAGGTAGATGGTTTGACCCACTTCGCGAGTCAATGGATGCATTTATGCAAAAAAAATCACTGAGACTACAGCAGGTTCAGTTTCTGTAACAGGCCATAAGAGCCCCTATAGCCTTTATAGGCAAGATATTTCATCTTTTGAGAGCAGCCAGATTTATGATCAGGCTGATGCTGCTGGGTTTATTGGCTTTATGGTCTTCCAGTGGGGGTTTGATCGATACTCAAGCAGGACATATGAGCCTTGGGTTTGATTGTTTCATGTCTTATTGGTGAATAATTCTCTTGTATTTCTAAGTCGAGGCATTTGCGTTAATTGTTTGACAATAAGTAGTTTATGACATAAGAATTATGTTTCTCTTTGGTTCATGCTTTCTTAGTTTTGTAAGATGTTACTGTCAATTGTTCTATGTCTGTTTTGTATATATTACATCTTGCAGGCCTACTGTAATGTTCTAAAAGATTGGAATTCCCAGAACTACAGTCTCTTGAACGGTTAACTATTACACTTGATTGATTCACAAACCCCACTAGTGTTGATGATTGATAAGGGGCCAAACAAAGGCCGCCGCAGTCAGGGCCGGCCCTAGGCCTAGGCCATTTAGACCATGGCCTAAGGTCCCCTAACATAGTACCCCCAAATTAAAATGGGGGCATTAAGTTTTGTTTTGTTTTGTTTTTGTTTTTTTGTTTTTTTCTTTAATTAAAAAAGAGAGAGTAATTTGTACATTTTTTTTTATCACATACGTCTTATAAATTGATATGTCCAATCATAATAAGTAATTAACTTTAGCATCTTCTCCACACAAAAAAAAAAAAAAAAAATACGAATTAATAGAAATACAACACAATCACCAATTTACCATTAAATGAATGAAAAATGCTAAAACTAATATAAATTTATGACAAAACTTACAAACTGATATGTCGGTAATATGATTGGTGCCGCTCAAATAATATAATAAATAAATGTTTTGAACAATATTTTTTTTATTGATGATACGTCAGTTTGAAATCTACATAGTAAGTATCACTAGCTCACCTTTGGATGAATTAGTCTTATTAATTAGTAAGAATTAATAATATATTTGAAATAAAAAAATCATAATAAAATAAATATTATTATTTGTATTTTTGTTGAATAATGCATGTACTGACGAATCCCACTTTGTTCATACTCCATACTACCAAACTTTTGACCTTACTTTTATTACATCAATTGGTAAGTTTTTCATAGTAATTTTGTAGCAACTTTAGCATCTTCTCCACACACACAAAAAAAAAAAAAAAAAAAAAAAGAATTAACAAAAATACGGATCTCTAACTGCAAGCCTTTTTAACTCATTTTTAAAAATTGACTTGCAAGGGAAGGGAGTCTAAAAGCTTATAAATACATAATTAAACATAAATTTAATTCATGTGGGATATTAGGGTTATAACAATGCAATGAGACATAATTAGGCTATAGTACTACACTGATGATTGTTTGATATGAATTTAATGGAGATTGATTTCCAGTGTACTTTACACAAAGCTTTAAAAATCAATATTTCAAAACCAGAACAACATCTTCATTCAGTTGCATGAACCATTAAATTTGAAAAGTATGTAGAGAAAATGATTTCTCTCTGTGAGAGTTAAATCTAATTCAAGAGAATTTCAAATATGAATGACACTTAAGAGCCACTAGAACAATTGGCACACATGTGCATGCACACACGGGGACGGTCAAAGGATTTTAGGCTAGTGGGGGCAGAGTATAAAGAAAAAAAAAATCAAAATATGCATCCATATAATATTAAAAAATTATAAATATTCAAAATTGTTGTTTCTAAATATATTATGATATAATCATTTACTAACAGAGACAAACAAAAACAAAATAATGTTGTTTTTTAATACTAGGCTAGTTAGGATTTATTTTTTTTTTTGAAGTTAGAGCATTCACATTGATAGTGCTAAAAATTTTAGTTTTAATATCTCAAAAAGTTATTTTATCTATTTTATCACCTCACTTTACAATTCATCCAATATCAAATGTTCTAATATTTTTCTTTATAACTTCATTTAAAATAATATAAAAAAAATTCATTAAAATAATAAAGAAAGTAAGAGAATTTAAATTTTTTAATTGAAGGAAGAAATATAATCTTAATAAAATATTTTATTTTATTTTTAATAACTTGCTACAGTGAACTGGTATTTATACTAGTTTACTGTAGTTGCAAAAAATTTAACTTTAACTTTTCCAATCACACAGTATTTTGGTTCTTTGGTTGTAATATATATATATATATATATATATATTTTATACATAGAAACAATCACTGCTGTGAATATTTTTTTGTTTTTATTAAGTTTTTTGTTTGGATAATTGCTATTTGAGTGAGGCTAGTTAGACTAATTGTGGAGAAAGGGGGCCTAAGGTTTTGTCCAGGCCCCCCCTGGGTCCATCCACACATATCTAATAGATTGTTCTTTAAGAAGAAGAAAATATCATAAAGAGTGCATCTTCAATTCTGGAAGTGTAGCAGCCTCGACTTATGGCTATTACACTGGCTCTGTAACTTCTGGTTCAACTGAGCTAAGTTTCAGTTCAAGTCTTTGTCCAAATTTCATTATGATGAGATTAATTATGGGGAAAGAACAATATTGACATATAAATACGTCTGCCAATGAGAATCATCATATACAAATCTACATTAATATCAGCATTGTTCATATTTTTCCTTCCATTTATAAACTTTTCATCAAACTCTTGATTTTTACTGTCCTCCACTCTTTCTAATTTTATAGGTGAAAATTGAGGATATTAATGCCTGTGCTCCAAAGGATTTGTTAATTGTCACGACTGGCTCTCAAGTAAGTTATTCTAGATGCCCTTGGTGGCTGCCCGGTTCCATAGACAGCATTATATTTATTGGACCAATTTAGCTGGCATATCACTATGTTGTATATTTTATGTCAGGCAGAACCACGAGCTGCCTTAAATCTTGCATCATATGGAGGTAGTCATTCTCTTAAACTGAGCAAGGAAGATGTAATATTGTACTCAGCTAAGGTAACTACATTTTACAGAACTGTAACCTGCTTTCAGAATTCTGTATACATTGAGAAAATTCTTTCTTATTTTCTCTGTAACTTTTTCTATTTTTTTTTTGTTGTTATTTAATGATAATTTTGAAAAACAGATTTACAGATGCTTTTACTTTGATTGGCCAGAAAGTGTTTTTAAGTACCAAATATTTTGCAGAATCACTTAGAAAAAGTTTAAAAGAGGGTGTCATAAAAAAAACAACCCTATGATGCTGTTCCATTTTGTTTTTGTTTTCTTCTTTTATGTTCTTTATATCATAAAGGAACAGTGCAATTATTTTCTGAAAAGGAACAGTGCATTATGTTGACGGTTGACCGTGTTGAATATGTTCATATTGTAACTCCTACAAGTAGTCTGGTTTTAGGTTCAAGTTTTGGTTCTCTACTATCTTCTTTGGTGATTATTATTTCAATCAATTAATTACAAACCTTCTCAGCTATTGTCTTTAGAATTCTGATCTTTGGGGATTTCATTATATATGGTTACATTTATGTTTCGTTTGAAAGTTTATAAGGGAATGAAATAAAATGGAATGAAATGATCATAAGAGAATGGAAAAGAATGGAATGGAATGTATTTAAGTAAGGGAAAGGAATGAAAAATAATGGAATGGAATTAAGTAACCTTGATTGGATATTTTAAAATAAAAGAATGAAAATGAATGAAAATGAATGAAATGTAAGTAATCTTGTTTGGTAGTAATATGGAGGGAATGAAATGAAATCATTTTATGACAATATTATTATTAAGCCCCTATTTTAAAATAAAAAGGTTGAATATATAGGGGTATTTTGAGAGTTTTAGTAAAAAATTCATTAAATCTAATTTCATTCCCTCTCATTCCTCCCAATTTTGGGAGGAATGAAAAATTGAGGTTTTAAGGGAATAGAGAGGAATGAGTGTTCCCTCCTACTCATTCTATTCCCTTCCACTTAAACTCCCAAATAAGGGAATGGAGTTTCCATTCCCTCCATTAAAACCTGGGATGCATGGACGCGGCAAAACGGTCGTCGCACCTGCGTCCGATGCGGCGACGCCGTTGCCTGTGCATCGGTTCCGCATCCAGTTTTTTTTTTTCCCGTTTCCTGACTCATGTCGACTTGGCACAGACTCGGGCCAATTCGCGCCTACTCAATCCATATCGGGCGAAACCACCGAAACACATCGGTACTGGCGCTGAACTGGCAGATTCAGGCCGAAATTAAAAAAAAAATTGCAAAACGCACCTTTTCAATCTCAACTTACCGTTTCGGCCCAAAAAAGGCTGAAATCGTTAAATCACAATCACAGATGGCACCACCAAGCTCTGCTGATCTCCATCTTGGATTCTTTTTGGGCAAAATATTAGAGCACCATCACAGTCACAGTGGGCTTCTTCTTCGTCCTCTCTCTCTCTGTTGATTTGCTTTGTTTTTTTTATTTTTTCTTCTTTTCTTTACTTCTTCGTTCAGTTCGCCAGTGGTTTATTTGTTCAAATAAGATTTTCTTTACAATCTACTTTAAGTCCTACACATAGTGGGTTGCACTTCAAGTTGTATTCTAAAGCAAAGTTATACTCTCCAACCTACACTTCAATTTAGATTACAGTTTGCTACAAGTCCTACACGTGGGACCCTTGGTGTGATTTTTCTTACTTTGTTATTAGTCATTAAATTAATTAATCTATTATATGATATGTAAATATAATAAACTATTATTAAAACTGATACAAATATACTTTATATAATTTTTTTATATATAAAAATATATAAAATATAAATAAAAATATTTTTAATAATTTTTTAATTGCTGCACCCCGCCGCATTTGCATTCTATTTATTCAAAAATTGCCGAGCTCCGCACCCGCACTCACACTCGAATCCTAAAACGCACCTATGCTTCTTAAATTAAAACTCCCAAACAAGAGAAATGAAGAATATTTTAAAATTATTTTTTTCATTCCTTTCCATTTTATTTTATTCTCCCCTCCCAATCGAGGCCTTTGTATTCTTTCTAAGCTTCATTGCATAGTCAAGTTAATAAAATTGTATCTGGTTTTAAATGCCTTTAGGTAATCCCTGGTAATGAATCTCAAGTGACGAAAATGTTAAACCGGATATCAGAGATTGGATCGTCAATTGTAATGGGGAAGAATGTTCATGGATATCGAGGAGAACTGGTACGTTTCATTGTTAGTTTTCAAAATTTGAATTTTTCCTGCATTATTGTATTTTTATTATTTTTTTTTTCTAATCTTCTTAAACATTTTTGTTTAATTATAGAAGAGAGCAACAAAAATCCAATATCTTATAATCATGTTATTGTCATATCAATAATAGGATTACTCAAAGAAAGTAGACATGGTTAGGTTTTCTTGGGTTTCACTTTTTGAACACTTCTCTCTTTTCATTTTATGATGACCAAATTTTCAAGAGAATTAGTTGCATATAAATAAGCCTGTAGGTTAATTCTAGGTCCCATGGGTGAGATCTAGTCAGGCCTCATAAATAATTTATTATGTACAGGCCTTGTTTCCATTACTCATGAACTAGATGCATCTGTCTTATTCCTCTGTCTTGCATATGATGAGATACTAATGAAATATGAAATGGATTTCCGCAGGAGGAAATTCTTCAAATTGTGAAGCCACAACATTTTTTGCCCATACATGGTGAACTCTTGTTTTTGAAAGAGCATGAATTACTTGGAAGATCAACTGGTATTCAACACAGTTGTGTAAGTCACTGCTTTGTTATTATGTCTAGTTGATAGATTAGTAGCTTAGCATGATGAAATGGATTCGGTAGGAAACTCTGACCGGCTTAGCTTCAAAATTTACCAGGATTTTTAACAATTTTACTACATAAGCATTTGGAATTAAGTTGGGACTTTAACTGGGGCAATGACTTTTCTGCTAGAGTTGAGATTGGAATGAGACTATGCATCTCATTATTGGCTAGATTGAGGATCAGCAAGGTTAATCATACTTTCAGCAAGATCAGTAAGGTTAAGCTATTGGGTTTGTTGTCACATTGAGTGTTCCTTCGGTTAACCTTCCCCCTTTACAATTGAGAGCTTAATATCGTGCATATGAACATGCTGCTTTTGTACTTTTTTTTTTACTTAGGGAGCTTTGTCACAATGGGCTTTAGTTTTCCATGACCTATTTTCATCTTTTTTTTTTTTTTTTTTTGGACAAGTATGACCTGTTCTCATCTTTTACATGGATAAAAAGATAACTCCCCTTTTGTTGTCTTTGCTCACTAAATTCATATATATATAGGAGCTTCCATCCAACTATATGTCTGTAAAATGTAAGTTCTATGAACCCACGAGTCAAGGGAATTGTAGAACAATAATTTAGGAAAAAAAGAAAAAGAAAAAAAACTCCTCCTACTTCTTGGCTTTTATTAGGGTTAACAAGTCCTCATGTCAGAATTTCATATTAAAGTGGAAGGGAAGATTGTCCTGTGTAATTACTTTGGTGTATAGCATGCCTATTATGATGCAAAATACTGGTTAGGATTCTATTGATGTTATAATATACACATTTCATGTTATTTATAATACGATATGATGAAAAAATTTAACGTGACTTAATTATATCAGGTTATAAAGAACGGGGAGATGCTTGGGGTCTCTCATTTGAGAGATAGAAGAGTTCTTTCTAGTGGTTTCACTTCCCTAGGGAAAGAGAATTTGCAGGTTAGTGATCAAGGGTTTTGCCTTGCCTATAATGAAAAGTTATTCTAGGAAATTCTGAGAGATCTAGTCTTGTATTGCAGTTGATGTATAGTGATGGCGATAAAGCATTTGGTACATCATCAGAACTTTGCATTGATGAGAGACAAAGAATTGCATCAGATGGCATTATAGCGGTCAGGTAGTCCTCTTGGATCTTGCAGTACAGTTCAATATCATTGTCATCTATACAATGGCATCCTTATAACTCTCTTTTACAGTATGGAAAATTTACGCCCTCAAAATGTAGATGGTATGATAGAGAATAGCTTGAAAGGGAAAGATAAGAATCACTACAAGATGCTTATGGCTTGACAAAGGGAAGCTTTTTGATGCACTCCATAAAGCCGCTCATGCTGCAGTTTCAAGCTTTCCTGTGAATTGTCCTCTATCCCACATGGAAAGAACTGTGGCTGAGCTATTGAGGAAGATGGTAAGGAAGTACGGTAGTAAAAGGCCTGAAGTCATTGCCATTGCTCTAGAGAACCCTGCTGCAGTTCTTTCTGACAAGGTAAATGCAAGGCTATCTGGCAAATCCCTTGTTGGTTATGGGATATCAGCATTGAGAAAAGTGGTTGATGGGCATTCAGAAGAAAATCAGTCCGATAGGATGCACACAGAAGACATTGCCAACATACAGTTAGAGCACTCTTTACAAAAAAATTTGAAAGGTCTCTCTCTCTCTCTCTATATATATATATGTGTGTGTGTGTGTGTGTGTGTGTGTGTGTATGTGTGTGTGTGCGCCCGCGCGAGCTCATTTGTGGGTGGATTGGTCTACATGTCCAGTTCATGTGTGCTGGAATCCATTCATGCATGTAATTAGTGGAATGTGTTTCAGTGCTTGGGGGATGCCTGCTACATTTCCTGCTAATATTAGTAAAGTTTATTTGCACCATCAGATTAAGACATGAATTAATCTACTCCAAGATGATGCAATAACTACTTCTCTTGTGTTTTTGGAAATCATTGGAAGTTTTAAATTTATGGGGGACTCAACAAAAGTTCCATCTGTGGGGCTTCGTATGTTGCTGCACAACCCCAGAATTTTCAATTTTTGAATTTTGGAAGGTGACAATACATTGGTAGAGTCATTCTTCATCCCAGTGTGCAGTCCATTACATAAAAACGCTTAAAACAGAGAACTGATAATTTGAGATTTCTGCATTTATATGTCCGTACTTATATACACACACATAAAGTGCCTAGTGCTTTGAGTTATATAAGGTTAATAGTTTTATATCAAACACAAAATTTTCAATAAGTAATTCAAATCGCATCATTCAATATACTTAACCTTGGTTGCTCCAAAACCACAGTTCTTAGGAGCTTGGCTGGTTACTCCAGCATTTTAACCATTCAGCCAATGTATGACAATAATGGATCAATTGCATCATGCTAATATAATTTTGATTTGGTTGTTTTTGGGGTGGCTGCCACTGGAACTATCCACCATGTAACTGTACCTAATTTCAACTACACATTCTAACATTTCCACACACAATTTCGTAATTCTCTTTGGAAGTTAGAATTTGAGATGGGTGCATAGTATCATTGCTCTGGAATATTTTTGTTCCATCCTCATGGTGGGATTGTGACACAGGCTAATTCATAAACTCTGGCACTGGCAGTGGTTTTTATAGTGATCTTTTTTCCTCCCATCATACATGATCCGTGTAGGTGAAGGTAACGAACTCGAAAGACTACTACCTGAGGAAGACACCATAGCTTCAAGTTCCAGCTTAGCAGAGAGGCCTTTCTCCGATTCTGAGGATTCAGATGATTTCTGGAAAGCATTTGTTACATCATCGTCACCTGTTGATGAAGTGGCAAAAGATAACAATGGTTTCGTTCCATGATCAAAACATGTCTCAATGGTTGAGAAGGACAGTGTTGAAAGTGGGAAAGATGAGTCCTCAAAGCTGCCAAATTCTTCCAAGCCTGTAAAACGAAATAAATGGAAACCTGATGAGGTTAAGAAGCTAATTGATTTGCGTGGAGAATTGCATAGCAAATTCCAAGTTGTGAAAGGAAGAATGGCCATTTGGGAACAGATATCTGGAAGCTTGTTGTCTGATGGGATCAATCGAAGTCCAGGACTATGCAAATCTCTATGGACATCTCTGGTTCTGAAATATAAGGTTTGTTCTTGCTTCTTTTGGTTTTTTTAAACTTTGGATGTCATTTTGAATTTCTATTATGAATTCTTATCTAGCAATGCCTCTGTATGGAAGGTACATTCATCATATATGTGTGCACATGTGATATTTGGGATTTTATGTCCCTATCTTTGCCTACATAATTTTGAGTTTTAAAGCCAATGAGCCAGAGCTCATCTGGTACCTTCTTCTCCCACAATAATTGGTTGGAGGGTTGTGGTTCAAGATCCACTAGGTGCACAACTTACCAATACAGAAAAGAAAAACAAACAAACAAAACAAAGTTTTGTAGACTTTTGAATATGTTCAGAAAATATGGTTTTGATGACTAAGATCAGAAAATTCTCTAGGATTATGACCTTTGCATGCCCTCAAATAATTGGCAAGCGCTCACCCTGTCTGTTTTGTTAATGATGGCAACACCCCCCCTTCCTCTCCTGACAGTTAATTAACAACAATATTTTTGTGAACAGGAGAGCAAGAATGGGAAGGAAAGCATGGAGAGCTGGCCTTTTGTTGAGGACATGAGTAAAATTTTGTCTAATTAAAAATATTTTTGTTTTGAACAGGAGACCAAGAATGGGAAGAAAAGCAAGAAGAGCTGGCCATATTTTGAGGACATGAATAGAATTTTGTCTGATCTTGATGTAATGGCAGCAAAATGATGGGCAGAGAAGGAAACTGGTTTTACCAATTTTTTAGAAGATTCAGCAAGATGCATGTTCTATTGAAATTTGAACAGCTCTGACCACGATGAAGATCCATCAGCAACTTAATAATTATAAGGTCTCCAGTGATGTGGAAGAAATGAGCAACAATAGGTGAAGTATATTTGTAGGACACAAAGACTGTAAACCAATCAAATGAATAGCTGAGAGAGGGGAGGGTGACCCAAAGAGAGAATTTTGAATTTGTTACATTTGACGAAAATGTATCCCTACACATTGCTCTGTTTTGATGTTTAGGGATACATTGTAACTGCACCATAGTTAATGGTGAAAGTAAAATTTCCCCAAAAAAATCTTTATCATTCTTTAGTTAAATAGATACATTAGGGGTAGTGTTAACACATTTATGCGATAACACTTAATTTTAGATGGATTCAATCTCATTCTTTTTTGCTTCTTAGTAATTTTTTTCTACACTTGGGTATCCGAAACACTACAACCTTAAAAAACGGCAAAGCTTGAATGTAACAATTTGAATAATTTTTTAGTGAAAATAACTATAAAAGAAAGAAAAGATTGGAAAGGATATTATTATTATTTAAAAAAATTTATTTAGAGCTTTTATTAGTTGAAATAACTGATATTCACAACATAAGGCAACAAATTCATTATTTAACTGTATAAATGCATTACATGTTTTTAGTAAAAATCTAGGAAGGTCATTATTTAAATTTATGTCTAAAATTATAATTTTGTTTACTAAAAATACAAGAGGGAGGGAGGATATATGAAAAGTCAAGGGAGGCCAAGGGCCCTGCTAGCCCCCTCCCCTCCTAATTATTACTCTACTCAATTGAAACGAAACTAGTGTTCAGAGAACCGGAGAAATTTTGGACCCAACACTCGGGTCGTCTCTATTCATCGTCATATCCACCACGTGATACTGCATTTCTCTATTCTAACATTCAAAATAAATTCAACTGTTCAATATTGGATCCAAACGCTAAACCTAGGCCAAGTGTAAAAGTTAACCATTCAAGAGACTTTGTAGTTCCAGGAATTTCAGATCTTTTAGGGCATCACGGTAGACCTGCAAAATGCAAAATATGCGAAGCAGACAGAACAATTGGCAGTAACATCTTACAAAAAGAAAGAAAGCATGAACCAAAGAGAAACATAAATCTTATGTCATAAACTACTTATTGTTATACAATTAACCCAAATGCCTCAACTTAGAAATACAAGAGAATTATTCACCAATAAGACAAGAAACAATAAAACCCAAGTCTCATATACCTTGCTTTAGCATTGACTGAACCCTCATTGGAAGACCATAAAGCCGAATAAACCCAGCAGCATCAGCCTGAACATAAATCTGGAGGATTGTCCCAACCCAGAGTTTCATAGATTCCACAGCTCTTCATTCCAACTAACCGGTTTTCAACCAGGTCAATTTGGCCAATTCCATGCTTCCCACCAATCTCGTTGAGTTCAACAAGTAGAGATGCAGGCGAAAGCACCTTTCCATTACAGGCCCGTTTGGATTGAGGGGGAGGGAGGGGGAGCAGAGGGGAATAGAGTAGAGCCAGAAGACCCGACTCTATCCCAACTTCAATATGTCTACAGGAAATGAAGGCATAGAAAAAAAGAATTAAAAAAATGGCATAGAAAATAATAGATCATGATACAAAAGGGTCAAATTAAAAATTCAATAAGAAAGCTTACTCAGGTGTTTCCAGTGCCTCTTCTGGGTCCAAAGTCAACATGTTCATATCCTTCTTAGGTTTGCTTGCTGGGTCCAAAATGTCACCCTTTAAAGGCATGGAAATGACACTCATGAGAGAGAGAGAGAGAGAGAGAGAGAATTAAAAGGTGACCATGAGAGCAAAAATAAGCTTATTTCCTGCAACAGTTTCTGAGCAATTGACATAAACCAAAGAGCTAAACAAAGATTGATTGAAATTTCAGCAGACATTTGACAAGACTGAAACAGGAAATGAAGAGGTGTATGTTACCTCATGGCTAAGTACCAATAGGGGGAAAAAACTTCGGTACTCCGGGAGTAATGTTCCCTCCTCTCACATGAGAGGTGGGCCCCATGGTGGGACCCACGCGTGGGGCCCACCTCTCATGTAAGAGGAGGGAGCATTGCTCCCGGAGTATGTAAGAATTTCCCCCAATCAGGTATCTAAACTCCACTTTAACAGAGACAAATGGAAATAAAAACAGATGATATAAAAATCAAGTACACTTCTAAAAGAGCCACAAACAGTATTATTAATTTTCCTTGAAAAATCTTCATGCTTGCCATATTCAAACCTACTAAACACAGCAAACTTAGAAGTAGGAGCTCACTTTTTCTATAACAGGGCGAGCCATCAAGTTTCCAAGAAAATATTTCCTCTCATAAATTGCAACAGCTCTCGAGCAAGGAAAAATAAAATTTCGTACGAATTCCTCCAAGTCCTTCACCACTAACTGAGAAGCATCACAGGCTTTAGCCTTCACTTCCAACCCTTCCAATTCCCCAATACCCTATAAATTTAGCATTTCAGATAAGCACAAAATTAATACGAATGCAACTGGTCAAGTGGGAATGAAGGATACCATCTAAAAATAATAAATAGTACAGGAAGACTAAATAAGTAAAGGAACTATAAGCAAGTAGATGTTGCTACTTAACATACCTGACCAACATCACAGCCATTGTTCTCCCTGCTGCAAGAGAAAGGTTTGTTAACAAATATACCTTGGGAAAACAAATAATTCAAATGCATTAACCAGCACCATGAAACATTAAAAAAAAGAATGCAGCATTCATTCCATTCAATTAAGTTAATTCAACAAAGTCTGCAAAGGATACAAGTTCAAGCATGGAGCTAATATTTAACTAGGCGCAAAAACTACTGTAGCATGAAACATTAAAAACAAAAAGCAGGCAGCATCTATAGTTCATCACTACCAGCGTACACAGCTGAATACTTATAATGAAGTCATCTCAACCACTACATAACACAGTTCGTCGGTTACTACAAACTGCCGTTTAATCTCCTCCGAACTCACTGGTTATCTCTCCTCATAAAATAAATATTTTAAAACTACTAGTCATGGATTGCCATTAAAGAGAGCACGAATCTAATTTCATATTCTAATCAATTGTATTCCAAACATACCATCTAAAACTGAAGAACCCTGTATATTTGTACAGTAGAAACACAATTAGGGGGAATGTTCCAAGACACAAAAAAGGGGACTACAAAAATTATAGCAGGAGACATACCTTAGCCATGGGACCATGACTGATCTGTCTAAGCCACTACAATAAGCTAGAACAACCTTATTCAACTTTAACGTAAACCCAAATAAGAAAAACTCGCGTGCTTAGAAGCTAGATGAATCCAAAATTTTCCAGATAGACCATGCTATTTACAATTGTAAATGTGAATGTGAATGTGCATTATATTTAAGTCACATTTTTTGGAGCTAGCCTCAGGACACTCCAGCTGTATTAGTAGTTCTCAAATGCATAATATAACTGAACATACACTTAAACCTCAACTAGGGATGAATAAAAAATTATGACATTAAACCCCCAAAAAAAGCCTTAGAGCACGTACGGAGCATGTGCGATGAGGCTAGTTATATACACAAAATTGACCAATTATTTTCGATTACCTATCAAGGTGAGAGAAGCTAACGTACATAAAACCTTAACATACTGAGCACCAAGGGAAAGTAAGAAGAGCATAGACTTTAAAACCTAGGTAAAAAGTAGGACTTGATCATAAGTTGAATGCCAAAAATAAAACCTTGAAAAAAAAAAAAAAAAAAAAAAAAGATACCATTACCATCACTTAAAAAAAGCATGTTGATAAGATTTGGGGAGGGGGAGGGGGAGGGGAAGGGGGGGGCGTGTGGGATGATTTCATTGCCTTTATGTGAATTCTGGGATGCTTAAGGGATCAAAGAAAAATGGAGGGGGAGAAGATGAGTAGAGTGATAAAGTGGCTATATAATTATTTTTAGTAGTGCCACATTGAGAATTTAATGGAGACATGATGAATTTAAGAAACCAAAAAGTTATAGGAGAGAAAGAGAAGGATGAAGAGAAAGATGAAATTTTCTACCTCTAAGAATAATAAACAGGTTTTTGGTGATACTTCAATGGATCGGTAATTCTGTTCATTCTAAAATTGATATACACTACTTAGGCACTTATTGTGTATTTTTTTACCTTTTATACTTTTGGCGCTGCACATTAATTGGCACTTTTTGAAATTTATATAGACTTAGACTACAACCAAAATGATGTCCTTTTGATTGAAGGAAGTTAAGAGGTATATGCCACAATGATTGGTTTTGATTAGAGCAATTTGAGAAAAGATCTTGCATTCACATCTATTTTTAGGGAGAGTAAAATTGTTAGCGAAAAGTACTTCAAACGTTAAGAAATTAATCAACCTTTTAACTTATTAGGATTTTGTTCAATAAATTTAAAACTACTAGTAATGGATTGCCATCAAATAGAGCATGAGTCTAATTTCATATTCTGAATCAATTGTATTCCAAACATACCAATCTAAAACTGAAGAACCCTGAATACTTGTACAGTTGGAAGCACAATTAAGGGCAATGTTCCAAGCTACAAAACAGGGGACTACAAAATATATAACAGGATACATACCTTAGCCATGGGACTATGACTGATGTGCCTAAGCCACCACTATCAGCTTGAACGACCTTATTCGATTTATCACATAACCATCTACCCTTTGTAGCTTCAGCAATTGCCATCTTTCTAACACTCTGAAAAACTGCTGGAATAACTGCTTCTCAAGGGCAAATCATTTGGGTTACAAACATAGAGGCTAGTCAAAGTAAAATCTTAAACAGTGCATAAAAAAATCTTTCAAGACAACTCTCTTGTCGAATATTAAGTCATGATAGCTGGCATGCCATCAATACAATAACACTAACATGAAAAAGAATGAACAGCAATAGCAAATATTAACTGATATCGGCTTCTCTAACCAGACAATCTCTTGGGCTATATACCAAACAAGGATATTGCAGAAACAAGTATTCCAAAACAACCTCACCTTGATTGATACAAAACTTAGTTACACTGACACCATTACTAATAGTTGCAACAGTAGGGCCAAAGAGCTTGCTTGTTATAGTCACCAACTGTCAAAAAAACTCGAGTTAATAGCATTACTTATACAACAAACATTTATTTATAAAGACGCAGATTATAGGTCTAGTGACAAAACTTGTAGTGTTATATGTCCTTATTTCAAGCTTGCCCTGCACAAGATTTATTGCTTTATACCTGGAGTCGGGTTTTTCTTGAGAATCTACTGCAAGGTTCAAATTTCGGCTTCCCAACACTTAGTGGTCCATGGCAGCCGGCGGAGGATTTCAGGGGAGATTTGGTCATGGAAGGCATGCTGCAAATGCAACTCATGATGTTAGTGGCAAATTGAAGATTTCTGCAGTGAGTTAGCGCCTTGGAAATTCTTAAGAGAGAGAGAGATTTTGATTTTGAGGGTCCGACAGTCAACCAATAACAAGGAATGATAGGGACACACCAATTTTCATACCCAAATTCACGTACTACTTATGTATCAAATCTTGATTGAATATAGAACTTTCACAATGGTCCACCACGTGTACTTGAAGACAGTGAAATCCAATCAAGACTTGACATACAAGCAAGGAGTGAATTTGGATGTGGAAATAGGTGTGTCCCTAGCATTATCCTTCCTTTTCTCTCTTGTGATCTGATGTTTCTTTTCCTCTCCCTCTTTCTCTATTTCAAGAACTGATCTGATTACTTATGGCCAAAGAAGAATTTATATTGGAGAGACCAAAAGTAGGAATGGCAACTGAGCGGGTTTTCTATTTTCCGCCCCCACTCCACTTCCTCTTCAGGGCTGTTTTTTTTTCCGCCTTGTTCTAGCGGGTGCCGTGGGTACCCATGCCGCCACATCCAAATTTTTTATACATATACTTTATTAAAAGTTTATTTTGAATGCATTAAATTAAAACTCATAAAACATTAAAAAAACAAGTTCTAACATTACAAAATTTTCTCAAAGCATAACAATACAACAATTGAAGTAATAAGAAATTAAGAAGTACAAAAACAATTCTAAGATAGTAACACAACAATTAAAAAGTATAAACTATAAACAATGTAAATATTAGAACTCATATTTTATAGGAATTTATTAACGCGTGCCTTTAGAACAACTATTTTAGAAAACTTCTTATGAAAAAACGAAAGAGTAATTAACTATTTTGACAATTTTTTCAATTTTTAAAATTTTTTTTTTTAAATAGATAATTAAACCGGACCTTATATTACTCTTTTTTGGGAGAGACCTTTTTATTAAATTGCCATGTCTGATAAAAAGACACATTTTATTTGTTTTACTATTCTTTTTTTATATTCTTTTCGTAGAGCCCACCACACCCCCGACCGATCATTTGTCCTTATTTTCCACAATTCGTGAAGCTCGGAAACACATTGAAAATTCAAGATGTCTATGTTGTGTCAGCGGGTGTCACTTCACCCCAGTACGAACTGGGTCGCGATCTGCTCAGAATCAGATCTTCAACCACGCCGTGAAGCTGATAGAAAGGAAAGGATAGGATCCGGCTTGGTACACGCATTACAACGTGTCCAGCGACACTGGTAACTAGACTTCAGATGAATCGAAAGAAATAGGTCGACGACTCTACAGTGGTATCAGAAAAACCGGTTCAACCAGAACCGCTCTCCGATTTTCATGGTTCAACCACCGATTTTCCGATCAGATCCTGTTTTTAAAACCATTTACTACTCTCTTTGTTTACTTCATCTTCATCGAATTTGATTCAATCTCAAAAAAAAAAAAAAAAAACAAACAAACAAACAAACAAATATCAGATTCAAAATTTAAGATTTATTGATTTTACCTGTAGCCGGAGTTCGGAGGGTTGATGCTAGTTTCAAATCTCGGCTTATGAGCAGACGGAGAGCCGGACGTCGAAGGTTTGCTGCTAAAGCAACCCATCAGTCACCGAAGGCAGTGGCAATCGGAGATTTTTAGTAAAAATTAGTGGAGATTTGTGAGGGGCAGCGATTCTTAATTTCTTATTATAGAGATAAGAGTCATAGAGAGCACGTTTTAAAAGATTGGGTTTTTTACAAGGTAGATCCATCAGAAATTCGTAACCAAAATGGTAAGTTCAGAGAAACGCTAGCTAAACAAGAAAGAAAACTTTAAGGATAACAAGAATGTAGAGAGATGGGAAAAGCTCTTTATGAAACCTCTGACATGTCTGGTTGGCATTATAAGTAAATTTTTAAAGCCAGAAGGAGTTGCACTTATTGTTTCGCTTACTGACGTGGCGTGGCAGGATTGAATAAAAACTACGCCCCTATTAAGTAATTTGTAGACTTAAAAGGGTGGTGGAGAATAAACTTTTTGAATTAAATCTAATAAAATATGAATTATTATATATTATATAGATAAAAGTTTTTATCATAGATATATTAATATTTCTTTTTGCCACATATTTAAATCACACAAGAATGTAGAGAGATGGGAAAAGCTCTTTATGAAACCTCTAACATGTCTGGTTGGCATTATAAGTAAATATTTTAAGCCAGAAGGAGTTGCACTTATTGTTTCGCTTGCTGACGTGGCGTGGCAGGATTGAAGAAAAGCTACGCCCCTGTTAAGTAATTTGTAGACTTAAAAAGGCGGTTGAGAATGAACTTTTTGAATTAAGTCTAATAAAATATGAATTATTATATATCATATAGATAAAAGTTTTTATCATAGATATATTAATATTTCTTTTTGCCACATATTTAAATCACAAAAGAATGTAGAGAGATGGGAAAAGCTCTTTATAAAACCTCTAACATGTCTGGTTGGCATTATAAGTAAATATTTTAAGCCAGAAGGAGTTGCACTTATTGTTTTGCTTGCTGAAGTGGCGCGGCAGGATTGAAGAAAAGCTACGCCCCTATTAAGTAATTTGTAGACTTAAAAGGGCGGTTGAGAATGAACTTTTTGAATTAAGTCTAATAAAATATGAATTATTATATATTATATGGATAAAAGTTTTTATCATAGATATATTAATATTTCTTTTTGTCACATATTTAAATCACACAAGCTTAATAATTTTATATTATGTGTTAGCATAATCTTTGTTTATTCTTCTTCTTTTTCTCAAAAATATTATGTATCATCTTTAAAGGATGCCAACAATATTGATCTTATGGGTAAAGTTACATAAAATATTGAGAAATTTTTTTTATATTACAATATACTAAAAACGTTTTATACATTCATCTATTTTAATTTAGATTTTTTTCCAAAATAAAATTTTAATTTAGATATTTATAAGTAAATAATGAAATAATGATTCATGAATAAAAAAATATATATATATATACATATTTATCTTGTGCAGTTGTCACTTTACATATACTTTTGCATTTATATATCCATCTACTTTAATTTAGATGTTTATAATTTAATAATGAAATCTATAAACAATGTGATTAAAACAATCATATTTGTACAAATTTTTTTTTTTTTTGAGAAACAAACACACACACACACACACAAGGGAGAGGGAAAGGGGTTCTAACACAAAGGCACACCACAACTCCACTCAAAAGCCATGGTAACTTTTAAGGGAGGGTGGGGCAAGTTATACTACACACAACACACTCTCTTAAGCAATGTGGGACAATTACCCATTCTTTTTTTTTTTTTTTGAGAAACAAATACACACACACACACAAGGGAGAGGAAAAGGAGTTCTAACACAAAGGCACACCACAACTCCACTCAAAAGCCATGGTAACTTTTAACGGAGGGTGGGGCAAGTTATACTACACACAACACACTCTCTTAAGCAATGTGGGACAATTACCCATTTTATTTGTACAATTTAAAAAGTCACAATTTCTTTTTTCAAAAAAAGGCTGTTTACATTTCCTTGGAATTATTTTTAAATTTTTTTATAAAACCTTTGACATACCACTAACCTAACCACTTCATACATTAAAAAATTTTAAGGCTCATTATTACTTCCGTTAATATATTATGGATATCTTAATTTTTTTTTGAGAATCTGGATATCTTAATTGATTGAGACCAAACTAGAGAAATGTCTTTCATATTTCCTTGAAAATTCAGAAGAGAAAAAAAAAAAAAAACCCTTTGACATACTACTATCGTAATTACATCTATAATTATTTAAGCTATCTATGATATCTATTTCTTATTGATAACCATAAAATTTACAACTAACAAGAGAACATACAAAGTAATAAAGAATAATGAAGGAAGAAAAAAAGAAATGAAATCAAATGTCAATTAATAATTATTATTTGGAAAATAAAAAGGTGGTAAAGAGGAGTAAGAAAGAAAATAGAAATGATTATACAGAGGACATTAAAAACTTTATAGGGTAATAAAATCAACAATTAAATATAACAATACAAAATAGTAACTTAAAACTAATCAAATTCTAACTAGGAAAATTATATATATATATATATATATGTATGTGTATATATATATATACATATATAAATCATAATCTTCATACACCATGATTTTAAAAAAATTATTGAATAGTTCTACCTTTTATTTAATGTCTATTTTATACAAATCATCAACCAATAAATATATGATAATGATAAAAAATGTTATAGACAAAATTATGAAAAATATGATAAAACTATTTTTTTTTCTTTTTTAAAAACTCTTTATAAAGTCTAGAGAATAAAATAGTATTTTATCTAAAAAATTGTCCCGCGCAACGCACGGGTCTACGAGTAGTTTCAAAATAATAGTTAAAGCATTATGAATGAGTAAAGTGGGATATTTTTATTTTATGACGTAGTTATCTTTGTTATTTTCTTCACTTTGTGGGACATTTGATATTTTTATTTTATGATGCATTTGTGGGACATTTGACATTGTTATTTTACAGTATCTAGTTTTTACAAAAAATTTCATTTTACCATCTCAAAAGTTACTTTATCATTTATATCATATCATTTTATAACATACCTAACATCTCAACTTTTATTTTCTTATACAATACATTAAAATAATATATCTACCTAATAAAATATATAGCCCAAAAGTGATTGAGAGAGAGATAGAAAAATGATTCAGGTGTGAGTGAGAGAGAGAGAGAGAGAGGAGAAATTAATAAAATATAAAGTTCAAGTTTTAGAAGTTAATCTTTTTATCTAAAAAATAGTATCTTGAAAATAGTTAGATATAGTGAATTAAATATTTAACCCATACACACGGTTGCTCCATTGGGGGGTGGGTATCCAATTTTTTATTCACTACAGACACATGTTACGCACTTACACATCGATTCTCCAAAAAAAGAAACGTTACACATCCTTTCTATTTATTCCCTACTCTTTTTATAGTAGAGTTTAACTTTAGGTGCGTTCGTTTGGAAGGGAAATAGGGAGGATGGAAAATAGAAGATGGAAAATAAGGTGAAAAATATTGTTTTTTACTGTTTGTTTGGAGAAGAAAAATAGGGAGGATGGAAAATTCAAGAGAAAGTTTTTTCTCCAGGTTTACTTTTTTTTTTTTCTTCCAAATCGAAAAGAAAATCTGGAGAGAAAAGTTCTATAGTAACACTTTTACAAAAATATTCTCTTCCTATCTATTTTTTTCAACGTTTTTTTTTTCTTTTTTTTCTTTTTCTTTCAAAGTTGACCTGAAAGTTTTTTTTTTTTTCTTTTCAACGTTAATAACGTTGTTTTTTTTTTTTTTTTTCTTTTCAACATTACTGAATTAACGTTGGTTTTTTTTCTTCTTCTTCAACGTTATACCGAACAAACGTTGCTTTTGATTTTGTTTTTATTTTCTTTTCTTTTCAACTTAAACTGAACAACGTTGGTTTTTTTTTTTTTTTTTTTTTTTCTTTCAACGTTACTGAATGTTGTTTTGTTTTTTTTTTCAATGTGATCTGATTTAATTTTTACATTATAATAATATAAATTTATATATATGATGTGATAAATTTTATATTATTTAATGATTAGAAATAAATCTATTTCTTACATATTATGCAATAAGGGTATAATAGTCAATTTATATAAATTACATTTTTCATCCTTTCCTTTTTCTCTCCAACCGAACACAAGAGTTTTCCATCTTCTCACTTTTCCACTCCCTCAACCGAACACATAAGAGAAAAAACTAAATATTTTCCATCCTCCCACTTTTCCATCCTCCCACAATTTTCCATCCTCCCACTTTTCTACTCCTCCAACTGAACGGACCCTAATCTCACAACTACTCACCTGGCTAAGTTGCGTTTTTTGGCTGGTCCATGGCACTATTTATGGACCAGCCAAGTGCAAATTGTAGGTGAACAGTAAATTTGAGTAATAAAAAATATTTTGCTACAGTATTTTTAGCAATAAATTTTTAGTTTTCAGCAAAATAAATGGTATCTAAAACGCACACTAGCAGTTAGGTTTTTGAGAGAAAAAGAGAAGTACTTTAGGTCTTGAAGATAGAGGGCGGGCTGTGCGGCTAGCAGCCGACGTCGAGGTGGGCACTGGGTCGGAGGAAGCATGTGTTTCTCTCTTTCAATCTAATTCTTTTTTCTTAAATTATTATTATTTTTTTTTAGAGAGAATCTTTTTTCTTTTTGTTTTTTCTTAAATTAAAGTGGTGAATTTTGGCTAAAATAGTGGTTTGTTTGGGCTGGGTTGTTATTTGTAAAAATGAACTTGTTGTTTGGATTGGGACTCATAATTACTGTTGTGAGGTCTCATTTATGATCTTGTTTGGGTTTAATGTTGTTGTTTGTCTGAAAAAAAAAAATGTTGTTAAGTATCTTAAGATTTTAGTTTTGGAGGAGGCATTTTTTTTGTTTATCAGAGGGCCCGGGCCCCGTTGGGCACATTTGTCCGTCCCTGGTGTGACCTTTTATATTGTCACCAGTATATCAAACATTCCTTAATCCTTATAAAACGTTGTACTGTGAAAAAAAAAAAAAAAAAAATCTACTACTGATTTGATGAGTCAAACAGTAAAAGAAGGAATGAAAAATTAACTACTGATTTGATGAGCCATTAAACAAGGTTTGTAAAGGCCATCCAAAAAAAAAAAAAAAAACATGGTTTGTAAAGGCACTATCCTTTTTCTTTTTTATATATAGGCCATATGTTCTAGTGGCGAAGTCAGAAATTTATATTTGAGTGGTCATATAAAATTAGAAAAAAAAATTTCTGTGTATATATTAATTACATTTTTTTAATGGTAAACTGAAGTTTATTCAACTAAAAAAGAAGTACTATACGATCATGAAACAAAGGGAAACATTAGACATTTTCAAATTAATTACATCCATACTATATATAAATCTAGAAGAGTGATGTACATGCAATTTAATTTCTATAAATGATAAATAGTAATATATTTTAATAGGTACAAATGATGTTATATGATATTTGGATTATTTTAATAACAATTAAATATATGGTAAAGAAAAGTCAAATTATAAGAAGATGAAAGAAAAAATACCTTGGAAGGTGGGATTATGGGAATGCTATACCCTACCCACTTGCTTTGAAAGAGATTCTAGAGAAGATTTTAACCACACACTGATACATGTGTTTATCTAGTCTGCGTCTGCAGCTATTATTTACACACAAGCTTTGTTACATTGTAAATGACAAAAACTAGAGCCTAGAGGAAAGAAAAAAAGAATAGAAAGTAAAAGAAGGCGGACAAAGCAGTTGAGAGAATGAGAGAGTTGAGACGCCATAGAGAGAAACATTTAGAGAGAGAGAGAGAGAGAGAGAGAGAGAGAGAGAGTCACCTATGTCCTATCCTGTGATGAGCAAAATGTTTGCAACTATGTGTTGGTGCGGCGAATCAAAAAGATCTTCAATCTTTCTATTGTTGCTGTGCAAGTAAGCCCATAGGGTGAAAAGTTAGATTATTTTTTCCTTTTATTTTGTGAGATATTTGCTAAAATAACTATGTGTTCATCTTAAGATGTCAAAAAATGTCTAATTGTTGTAATTTTTTGACATATATATTTATCACTAATTGAATTGTTTCCATTTCAATGAAAGTAATATGTAATTTGGACTTATCTGGATATTGGGGCCAAAATGTTAAGATTTAAATATTTTCAAATGGGATACGATAACTCTAATATATATATATATATATATACTAAAATTTTTCCAAATATTTTGGGGGGCCAGGGCCCCCTTCTGTTCCAATGTGGCTCCACCACTGCTGTCCGTTGATAAAAAAATAATAAATAAATAAATAAAAGTTCAAATACAAATTACACCTCCAGAATTTGGAGAGTATTTGGATTTAGGTTCTGTTTGATAGAAGGATTTTTGTTTTTATTTTCAAAACAATAGGAAAACAATTTTCAGAAAATTGAAAATTTTTTTTTTGAAGCTGAAAACAAACATCATTCATTTAATATTAAAAAAATTAGAATCCAAATACAATGCCTCTAAGGTAGGTGGTGGTGATTCTTCTAGCCATACAACATCATCATCTATTTGGCAAGCATAGCAAGCTAGAGAATGGGCTTTAGAGTCTACACTACGATGAACACAACTAATAGAGAAGCTCCTAAGGCCTGCAGGCCGCAGCTAAACATCGAATATCTTCATATATCAGACCCAACAGAGACAAATTGACAAGTGGGGACAAAATTCCTTTCATAACATTTACATTGTCTCCCTCAAGAATAATCTTTGAGAAGCCTGCATCCACCACAAACTCCATTGCTTTCTAACATGCCAATGCCTTTGCCTCCTCACTATCCATTATTGGAGATCCCTTAGCTGATAGAGCAGCCATCACTAACCCCATCTCATTTTGAACCACTGCACCACAACCGGATGCACTTATCTGTAAAAATACAACGATGTCAAAATTTAATTTATAAACAGACCCTGAAGGTGGCCTCCACGACTGCCTAGGCTCTGCATGAGTCGGAATAGCAAGATGGTTTTGAGCTTCCTTATACTCCTCTAAGTAGTCCCTTGCTCTTATATTTAGTTGAGTTGGGTCCTGTAGCTTATCTCTATGGACAACTGTATTTCTTTGGTTCCAAATTAGCCAACTTTAGACTAAAAAGAGTTCAATCTCCTCAGTGGACAACTTGTTCAACATAGCTATAAACAGCTGCAATATATCATCCTGACCACTTGCACACTTATGTATTCGTGTCGGACATCCATCCCAGATATCTTGGGTCGCACCACATTCCCATAGCCCGTGAACAACTAAGTTAGGAACTTGTTGACATATACTACAATTCCCATCTTCTATGACTCTTCTTTTGACCAAGTCTCTTGTGTTGGCAAGATATTTTGGCAAGCTCTCCAACCAAAGACCTTTATCTTGTTTGGTACATGAAGCTTCCATAATTTTCTCCAAACCTGACCTCCTGCCATTGGTTCCGAGCTCTCTCCCATCCCATTATCTTCCTTTGAGATCAATCTAGCTATGTGATAACTTAACTTCACTGAGTAAGCCCCATTTTTATTGTGCAACCACAAGACCAAATCATAAACATGTCTTCTGCTTAGAGGGATCTGAAGAATGGCTTCTGCATCAGTCCAGTGAAAATTCTATTCAAATAGTTCATGATCCCACCAATGAATTCTCCAATCAATCAGTTTCGACACCCGCCATTCCCATTCCTCTTGTGTTGGTGGATGAAGCACCATGTTTATTGGATGATTTGGGATCCACTTATTCTGCATAAATCGAAGAGATGAGCTGTTTCCCACCCTCTAGTAGCAACCTTTCTTCTACATTGGTTGCGCTGCCATTAAGCTTTTCCACACAAAAGAGCTATTTGGAACGTCAGAAGCCTCCAAAAAATTACCCCTTGGGGGAATACTTTGCGTTAAAACATCTGTAGATAAGAGACCCATCCTCTTGTAATAATCTCCAACCTTGCTTTGCCAACATAGCAAAATTGAAATTCCTTAAATCACGAAAACCCATTCCACCCGCCTTCTTAGATTTTGTTAGCATATCCCAACTTTCCAGTGGATCTTGCTCCCTTCACCAACTTGCCCCCACCAAAATCTTGCACACATAGAGTTTAGTTCATCACAAAGCTTAACCGGTAGTTGAAAGACACCTATCGTATATGTAGGAATGGATTAGGCCACCACTTTTATCAGCACTTCTTTTTTAGCTCTAGATAATAATTTTTCTTTCCATCCTTGGAGTTTTTTTCAAACCCTTTCCTTAATAAAAGAGAAGGTTTGGTAATTTGACCTTCCAACCAATGTAGGAAGCCCCAGGTAGGTATCAAATCGGTCTACCTCTTTAACTCCCAAGGTACTCTTTATCCAATTTTTTTGTCCAATTGCTGTATTGCTACTAAAAAACTGAAGACTTCTCAAAATTGATACATTAACCTGAAGCCGCTGCATATAGTTGCAAAATATCATTAATGACTTAGACTTCTCGCTTGGCAAAACAGCAAAGAGTCATCAGCAAATAATAGATGGGAGATACTAAAAGCTCTTCTACATATTGAAACACCATGGAGCCGCCCATCCTCCTCCGCTTTTGCTAGTAAAGACGTGAAACCTTTTGCATAAAAAAGAAAGAAATAAGGCGATAGGCGGTCCCCTTGACGAAGCCCTTTAGATGGGGGGATATTACCATAAGCTTTACCATTGATACGAACAGAAAAAGAAGATGTGGTGACACAACTCATGACTCGATTAATCCACACTGCAGGGAAACCCATCTTAGTTGTCATACCTTTGAGGAAAGGCCATTCAACCCTGTCATAAGCTTTGCTAATATCTAGCTTCAATGCAAGGGCCCCTTTTTTTTATAGTGCGTGACATGTAGAGTCTCATATGCCATTAATACATATCTGTTATAATATGGCCTGGGACAAAAGCACTTTGAGTTGGAGATATCAACTAGGGAAGAACCTGCTTTAGTCTATTAGCCAAAACTTTGGATATGATTTTGTAGATAACATTACAAAGGCTAATGGGTCGAAAATCTGATTTTTTTTTGGTGACTTAATTTTAGAGATAAGAACAATGTGAGTATAATTAATCTCAGGCACCATATTACTAGAATTCAAAAAATTTAAAGTTGCATGCCAAAATTTTTTATAAAAGAGATCATTCATACTATCAGGTCCAGGAGCCTTCGTTGGTCCCATTTGGAACAACACTGCTTTTATTTCTTCAACACTATGATCGCCAGACAATGCCTCCTGCATATCTGAGGTAACTTTGTAAGCAACCAACTTAATACATTCTTTCATCTGATCACACGTAGTTGAGGTGAAAATTTCCTTAAAATTATTCGTCGCCACACTCGCAATGTCATCAATTTCTTCGACCCAAGCATTTTGCTGATCCTTAATCCCTGAATGAAGTTCCTTTGTCACCTTTGGGATGCCTTTGAATGAAAGAACTTTGTGTTCTTGTCTTCATGATTCAACCATGGAAGTCGAGAACGTTCAGCCGATGCACCGATTCCATCCTCCGACGAGGTCTCCGAGGCCGAAGTGACCTGTACCAACATGTGGAATCTCGGGGATCCGAGTCCGAATTCCCGTCCTAAGGCCTCGCCAAAACGCCGGCGATCAGGCGAGCCGAACAAACCATACCAGACCGATCTCGATCTCCGCCTGACTCCAGCGAAAGTATCGGTTTACAAGCAGGAGATCTAGCGTCTGGGAACTCCGTCGATGAATTCCGAGGAATCGGTGACGACCTTCGAGAGCGGTTTTGCAGATCAGTATGGAGAGAGAAAGCTTCTCAACTTGTTCAATTGAAGGAGCTAGCTCTCCCTATGCTTATTTAAATTTTTTTTTGGTTTTAACTTTTTGGGGGGTGAATTTGAAGTTCACGCGTGCGAGTAGAGTACGATTAATATCCCTGTTTTTAAGGGGAGGGAGTTTATGATATCCAGAATTGAAATTCCGGCGAGATTTTGTGAATTACCAGCACAGGATTTCTCTGTTTCTTTGTGTATGAGAGAATAGAGGAAGATGAAAGTTTGTCGGTGATGTTTTTCTTTTGAATCTACCTATGACTATGAGAGATTATGAATAATGATTCTTGCTAATATTCTTCTTCGTTGTTTTTCTTTTTTTAATTTTTAAGTAATTTTTTGGATTGTTTTCTTTATAAAACATTAATTTATGAGTGGATGCATTGGATTTTTTGATTTATGATAAAAATGTTTGACAATTTGATGGGGGGTGGGTCAGGATGGGTCTGCAACTAGTTGCTACATATCCGTAACCACGGCATGATCCACTCATGCTACGAATAGGACTGAGTTAATAATTTATAAACCTTAAAAGCGAAACCAAAAATCATGTCCTAACCACTTCATTTTCCTGATTTTTTTTTCTTTTGAGTTATATGTAGAGACTAGAGAGAGAGAACCAAATTAGGAGAGTACAATTCACATAAAATTTGATAGCTAAACAATGTAAATATTAAAACTCATATTTTATAGGAATTTATTAATGTGTGCCTTTATAACATATATTAGTAAACCATTTTAGAAAACTTCTTATAAAAAAACGAAAGAGTAATTAGCTATTTTGATAGTTTTTTTAATTTCTTAAATTTTTTTTAAAAATAGATAATTAAACCGGACCTTATATTACTTTTTTTTGGGAGAGACCTTTTTATTAAATAGCCATGTCTGATAAAAATAAACATTTTATTTGTTTTACTATTCTTTTTTATATTCTTTTCATAGAGCCCACCACACCCTCGACCAATCATTTGTCCTTATTTCCCACAATTCGTGAAGCTCGAAAACACATTGAAAATTCAAGACATCTATGTTGTGTTAGTGGGTGTCACTTCACCCAGTACGAACTGGGTCGTGATCTGCTCAGATCTTCAACCACGCCGTGAAGCTGATAGAAAGGAAAGGGTCCGGCTTCTGTGTCCAGTCTTGGACACGTGATCGCATTATAACGTGTCTAGCGACACTGGTAACTAAACATAAGAAGCACCCGAAAGAAAAAGGGTCTACGACTCTACAGTGGTATCAGAAAAACCGGTTCAACCAGAACCGTTCTCCGATTTTCATGGTTCAACCACCGATTTTCCGATTAGATCCTGCTTCTAAAAACATTTACTACTCTCTTTGTTTACTTCATCTTCACTGGTCACTGGACACAAGAGGCACCAGAAAGAAAAAGGGTCTACGACTCTACAGTGGTATCAGAAAAACAGGTTCAAACAGAACCGGTTCAACTAGAACCGTTCTCCGATTTTCATGGTTCAACCACCGATTTTCCGATCAGATCCTGTTTTTAAAACCATTTACTACTCTCTTTGTTTACTACGACTCTACAAGGGCAATTTTTTTTAAAAATCATTTATATTACTTATAATTATCAAACATTTTTAAAGATATAGCCTATAAAAATAGGGGTTGGCTCCCCCAAGCAAAAATTTCTAGTTTTGCCCCTGATTTGAATATAGCCAAATTGTGACATACATCAACATTAAAACACACAACTTGATCAATCAAAATTCAAATGTATAAAGAATGAAATAAAATGAAACTAAAATCAAATATAAAAAAGAAAAAGAAAAAAAGAAGAAGATGAGCAAAGATGGAAATTGATCATAGAAAGAGATTGTTACCTCTTTTGCTACCAAACTCGTTGCCATCAAATGACCAACCTCTTACTTAGTTATTCACCACAAACTTTGGATGGTGCCAAGTCAAGGGACTAATTAAACTTTAGAAAAATGTGCAATAACGAACATACATATTCTTATGGAATTAAATATATCGCACAAACAGACTTGCATTATTTCCAACATAAACTTCCTAGGCAATTTTATTTATTTATTTTTAACACGTGAGACATTAACCCAAGACCCTTTGGATGCTCAGCTTAGGTCGTTTCAGGGTGACGAATGTCTCTTCCCCTAGGAAAACCTGAGCCTAGAAACTGCTAAAATTAATAAAATATAAAGTTCAAGTTTTACAAGTTAATCTTTTTATCTAAAAAATAGTATCTTGAAAATAGTTAGATATAGTGAATTAAATATTTAACCCATACACACGGTTGCTCCATTGGGGGGTGGGTATCCAATTTTTTATTCACTACCGACACATGTTACGCACTTACACATCGATTCTCCAAAAAAAAAAAAAACGTTACACATCCTTTCTATTTATTCCCTACTCTTTTTATAGTATAGTTTAACTTTAATCTCACAACTACTCACCTGTCTAATTCTCATCTCACAACTCATATTTGCATTAAAAAAATGCCAAAAACCAACGGTCTAGACAGAGACTGACAATCACAAAATCAGAAATCACAATCATAAACCCATAAAAAAATAAAAAACACAATCATAAGTCAAAACCTTATCACCCAATCATATGAGGAGAGAAAAGAAATATTATCATAGCAGATAAGCTCATAAAGAAGACTAGCAGCTCCGTTTGGGTAAGGCTTTTTGTGTTTACGTTTGGCTAAGTTGCGTTTTTTGGCTGGTCCATGGCACTGTTTATGGACCAGCCAAGTGCAAATTGCAGGTGAACAGTAAATTTGAGTAATAAAAAATATTTTGATACAGTATTTTTAACAATAAATTTTCAGTTTTCAGTAAAATAAGTGGTATCTAAATGCACACTAACAGTTAAGTTTTTGAGAGAAAAAGAGAAGTACTTTAGGTCTTGAAGATAGAGGGCGGGCTGTGCGGCTAGCAGCCGACGTCGAGGTGGGCACTGGGTCGGAGGAAGCATGTGTTTCTCTCTTTCAATCTAATTCTTTTTTCTTAAATTATTATTATTTTTTTTTGAGAGAATCTTTTTTCTTTTTCTTTTTTCTTAAATTAAAGTGGTGAATTTTGGCTAAAATAGTGGTTTGTTTGGGCTGGGTTGTTATTTGTAAAAATGAACTTGTTGTTTGGATTGGGACTCATAATTACTGTTGTGAGGTCTCATTTAATTGAATGATCTTGTTTGGGTTTAATGTTGTTGTTTGTCTGAAAAAAAAAATGTTGTTAAGTATCTTAAGATTTTAGTTTTGGAGGAGGCAATTTTTTTGTTTATCAGAGGGCCCGGGCCCTCTTGGGCACATTTGTCCGTCCCTGGTGTGACCTTTTATATTGTCACCAGTATATCAAACATTCCTTAATCCTTATAAAACGTTGTATTGTGAAAAAAAAAAAAAAAAAAAAAAAAAAATCTACTACTGATTTGATGAGTCAAACAGTAAAAGAAGGAATGAAAAATTAACTAGTGATTTGATGAGCCATTAAACAAGGTTTGTAAAGGCCATCAAAAAAAAAAAAAAAAAAAAAAAAAAACATGGTTTGTAAAGGCACTTTTCTTTTTCTTTTTTATATATAGGCCATATGTTCTAGTGGCGAAGTCAGAAATTTATCTTTGAGAGGTCCTATATAAAATTAGAAAAAAAAATTTCTGTGTATATATTAATTACATTTTTTTAATGGTAAACTGAAGTTTATTCAACTAAAAAAGAAGTACAAGATACGATCAAGAAACAAAGGAAAACATTAGACATTTTCAAATTAATTACATCCATACTATATATAAAATCTAGAAGAGTAATGTACATGCAATTTAGTTTCTATAAATGATAAATAGTAATATATTTTAATAGGTACAAATGATGTTATATGATATTTTGATTATTTTAATAACAATTAAATATATGGTAAAGAAAAGTCAAATTATAAGAAGACGAAAGAAAAAATACCTTGGAAAGTGGGATTATGGGAATGCTATACCCTACCCACTTGCTTTGAAAGAGATTCTAGAGAAGATTTTAACCACACACTGATACATGTGTTTATCTAGTCTGCGTCTGCAACTATTATTTACACACAAGCTTTGTTACATTGTAAATGACAAAAACTATAGCCTAGAGGAAAGAAAAAAAGAATAGAAAGTAAAAGAAGGCGGACAGAGCAGTTGAGAGAATGAGAGAGTTGAGACGCCATAGAGAGAAACATTTAGAGAGAGAGAGAGAGAGAGAGAGAGAGAGAGAGAGAGTCACCTATGTCCTATCCTGTGATGAGCAAAATGTTTGCAACTATGTGTTGGTGCGGCGAATCAAAAAGATCTTCAATCTTTCTATTGTTGCTGTGCAAGTAAGCCCATAGGGTGAAAAGTTAGATTATTTTTTCCTTTTATTTTGTGAGATATTTGCTAAAATAACTATGTGTTCATCTTAAGATGTCAAAAAATGTCTAATTGTTGTAATTTTTTGACATATATATTTATCACTAATTGAATTGTTTCCATTTCAATGAAAATAATATGTAATTTGGACTTATCTGGATATTGGGGCCAAAATGTTAAGATTTAAATATTTTCAAATGGGATACGATAACTCTAATATATATATATATATATATATATATCTACTAAAATTTTTCCAAATATTTTGGGGGGCCAGGGCCCCCTTCTGTTCCAATGTGGCTCCACCACTGCTGTCCGTTGATAAAAAAAATAATAAATAAATAAATAAAAGTTCAAATACAAATTACACCTCCAGAATTTGGAGAGTATTTGGATTTAGGTTCTGTTTGATAGAAGGATTTTTGTTTTTATTTTCAAAACAATAGGAAAACAATTTTCAGAAAATTGAAAATTTTTTTTTTGAAGCTGAAAACAAACATCATTCATTTAATATTAAAAAAATTAGAATCCAAATACAATGCCTCTAAGGCAGGTGGTGGTGATTCTTCTAGCCATACAACATCATCATCTATTTGGCAAGCATAGCAAGCTAGAGAATGGGCTATAGAGTCTGCACTACGATGAACACAACTAATAGAGAAGCTCCTAAGGCCTGCAGGCCGCAGCTAAACATCGAATATCTTCATATATCAGACCCAACAGAGACAAATTGACAAGTGGGGACAAAATTCCTTTCATAACATTTACATTGTCTCCCTCAAGAATAATCTTTGAGAAGCCTGCATCCACCACAAACTCCATTGCTTTCTAACATGCCAATGCCTTTGCCTCCTCACTATCCATTATTGGAGATCCCTTAGCTGATAGAGCAGCCATCACTAACCCCATCTCATTTCGAACCACTGCACCACAACCGGATGCACTTATCTGTGTAAATACAACGATGTCAAAATTTAATTTGTAAACAGACCCTGAGGGTGGCCTCCACGACTGCCTAGGCTCTGCATGAGTCGGAATAGCAAGATGGATTTGAGCTTCCTTATACTCCTCTAAGTAGTCCCTTGCTCTTATATTTAGTTGAGTTGGGTCCTGTAGCTTATCTCTATGGACAACTGTATTTCTTTGGTTCCAAATTAGCTAACTTTGGACTAAAAAGAGTTCAAACTCCTCAGTGGACAACTTGTTCAACATAGCTATAAACAGCTGCAATATATCATCTTGACCACTTGCACACTTACGTATTCGAGCTGGACATCCATCCCAGATATCTTGTGCTGCACCACATTCCCATAGCTCGTGAACAACTAATTTAAGAACTTGTTGACATATACTACAATTCCCATCTTCTATGACTCTTCTTTTAACCAAGTTCTCTTGTGTTGGCAAGATATCTTGGCAAGCTCTCCAACCAAAGACCTTTATCTTGTTTGGTACATGAAGCTTCCATAATTTTCTCCAAACCTGACCTCCTGCCATTGGTTTCGAGCTCTCTCCCATCCCATTATCTTTCCTTTGAGATCAATCTAGCTATGTGATAACCTAACTTCACTGAGTAAGCCCCATTTTTATTGTGCAACCACAAGACCAAATCATAAACATGTCTTCTGCTTAGAGGGATCTGAAGAATGGCTTCTGCATCAGTCCAGTGAAAATTCTATTCAACTAGTTCACGATCCCACCAATGAATTCTCCAATCAATTAGTTTCGACACCCACCACTCCCATTCCTCTTGTGTTGGTGGATGAAGCACCATGTTTATTGGATGATTTGGGATCCACTTATTCTGCATAAATCAAAGAGATGAGCTGTTTCCCACCCTCTAGTAGCAACCTTTCTTCTACATTGGTTGCGCTGCCATTAAGCTTTTCCACACAAAAGAGCTATTTGGAACGTCAGAAGCCTCCAAAAAATTACCCCTTGGGGGAATACTTTGCTTTAAAACATCTGTAGATAAGAGACCCGTCCTTTTGTAATAATCTCCAACCTTGCTTTGCCAACATAGCAAAATTGAAATTGCATAAAACACGAAAACCCATTCCACCCGCCTTCTTAGATTTTGTTAGCATATCCTAACTTTTCCAGTGGATCTTCCTCCCTTCACCAACCTGCCCCCACAAAAATCTTGCACACATAGAGTTAAGCTCATCACAAAGCTTAACCGGTAGTTGAAAGACACCTATCGTATATGTAGGAATGGATTAGGCCACCGTTGTTATCAGCACTTCTTTTTCAGCTCTAGATAGTAATTTTTCTTTCCATCCTTGGATTTTTTTATCAAACCCTTTCCTTAATAAAAGAGAAGGTTTGGTAATTTGACCTTCCAACCAATGTAGGAAGCAACAGGTAGGTATCAAATTGGTCTACCTCTTTAACTCCCAAGGTACTCTTTATCCAATTTTTTGGTCCAATTGCTGTATTGCTACTGAAAAACTAAAGACTTCTCAAAGTTGATGCATTAACCTGAAGCCGCTGCATATAGCTGCAAAGTATCATTAATGACTTGGACTTCTCGCTTGGCAAAATAGCAAAGAGTCATCAGCAAATAATAGATGGGAGATACTAAAAGCTCTTCTACATATTGAAACACCATGGAGCCGCCCATCCTCCTCTGCCTTTGCTAGTAAAGATGTGAAACCTTCTGCATATAAAAGAAAGAAATAAGGCGATAGGGGGTCCCCTTAACGAAGCCCTTTAGATGGGAGGATATTACCATAAGCTTTACCATTGATATGAACAGAAAAAGAAGATGTGGTGACACAACTCATGACCCGATTAATCCACACTGCAGGGAAACCCATCTTAGTTGTCATACCCTTGAGGAAAGGCCATTCAACCCTATCATAAGCTTTGCTAATATCTAGCTTCAATGCAAGGGCCCCTTTTTTCTATAGTGTATGACATGCAGAGTCTCATATGCCATTAATACATTATCTGTTATAATGTGGCCTGGGACAAAAGCACTTTGAGTTGGAGATATCAACTAGGGAAGAACCTGCTTTAGTCTATTAGCCAAAACTTTGGATATGATTTTGTAGATAACATTACAAAGGCTAATGGGTCGAAAATCTGATTTTTTTTTTTTTTTGGTGACTTAATTTTAGGGATAAGAACAATGTGAAATTTCAGCAGACATTTGACAAGACTGAAACAGGAAATGGAGAGGTGTATGTTACCTCATGGCTAAGTACCAATAGGGTATCTAAACTCCACTCTAACAGAGACAACAAATGGAAATAAAAACAAATGATATAAAAATCTAGTACACTTCTGAAAGAGCCACAAACAGTATTATTAATTTTCCTTGAAAAATCTGCAGGCTTCTCATATTTAAATCTACTAAACACAACAAACTTAGAAGTAGGAGCTCACTTTTTCTATAACAGGGCAAGCCATCGAGTTTCCAAGCAAATATTTCCTCTCATAAATTGCAACAGTTCTCGAGCAAAGAAAAATAGAATTTCGTACAAATTCCTCCTTCAAGTCCTTCACCACTAACTGAGAAGCAACACTGGCTTTAGCCTTCACTTCCAACCCTTCCAATTCCCCAATACCCTATAAATTTAGCATTTCAGATAAGCACACAATTAATATGAATGCAACTGGTCAAGTGGTAATGAAGGATACCATCTAAAAATAATAAATAGTACAGGAAGACTAAATAAGTAAAGGAACTATAAGCAAGTAGATGTTGCTACTTAACATACCTGACCAACATCACAGCCATTGTTCTCCCTGCTGCAAGGGAAAGGTTTGTTAAAAAATATAACTTGGGAAAACAAATAATTCAAATGCATTAACCAGCACCATGAAACATTAAAAAAAAGAATGCAGCATTCATTCCATTCAAGTAAGGTAATTCAACAAAGTCTGCAAAAGATACAAGTTCAAGCATGGAGCTAATATTTTTTAATCAGGCACAAATACTACAGTAGCATGAAACATTAAAAACAGAATGCAGGCAGCATCTATAGTTCATCACTACCAGCACAAACAGAAGAATACTTATAATGAAGTCATCTCAACCACTACTTACACAGTTCGTCAGTTACTACAAACTGCCGTTTTATTGCCTCCAAACTCACTGGCTAACTCTCCTCATACATAAATATTTTAAAACTCATAGTCATGGATTGCCATCAAAGAGAGCACGAGACTAATTTCATATACTAATAAATTGTATTCCAAACATACCAATCTAAAACTGAAGAACCCTGAATACTTGCACAGTGGAAACACAATTAGGGGGGAATGTTCCAAGCCACAAAACAGGGGACTACAAAACATTTGACAGGAGACATAGCCATGGGACTATGACTGATGTGTCTAAGCCACCACTATAAGCTAGAACAACCTTATTCAATTTTAACGTAAACCCAATTAAGAAAAACTCGCGTGCTCAAAAGCTAGATGAATAAAAAATTTTCCAGATAAACCATGCTATTTACAATTGTCAATGTGAATGTGCATTATATTTAAGTTACATTTTTTGGAGCTAGCCTCATGACACCCCAGCTGTATTAGTAGTTCTCAAATGCATAATATGATCGAACATACACTTAAACCTCAAATTGGGATGAATAAAAAATAATGAGTTTAAGCACGGGTGCGTTTCGGGACTCGGGTGTGGGTGCGGGTGCGGGACTCGGCAATTTTTGAAAAAGGTGGGTGCGGGTGCGGCGGGACTCGGCGATTAAAAAATTATTAAAAATATTTTTATTTATATTTTTAATATATTGCTAAGCATACTTTTTCACATTATATAAAAATATACCAAATTTAAGAGCAATAGTAGATAATAACTAAAACATGATGTTCATAAATTAAATACAACCCACAAGATTGAAACTAAAACATTCCATGATGTTCGGAAATTAAAATACAAGTCACAAGTTTGAAACTAAAACAAAATAAAAGATAACCAACAAGACGAGCGAGAGCTGTGACTGTGAGTGAGTGGCTGGCTGTGAACTGAAACAGAGAGAACAGAGAGGCAAGAGCTGCGACGGAGGCGAGCGAGAGAGAAGACTGAGGCGTGAATGAAGAGTGTTTTTTTTGTGTGTTTTAAACGTGAATAAGAGAGCGTATGTGAGAGTTTAGTTTTAGGGTTTGTATATAGAGTGATACGGTGCGTTTTGCAACTTTTTTTTTTTTTTTTTTTTTTGAATTTCGGCCGTTTCGCCGGTTTCGGCCGATACGGCCCGAGTCGGGGCGATTCAGCCCGGTTCCAGGCGAATCGGCCTGAGTCCCAGCCACGTCGCCCCGAGTCGGCGCGAGTCGGCGAAAAAAAAAAGGCAAACACGTGGCAGACGCGGTGCGACGCAGCACCGACGCGCGGGCAGCGGCGTCGCCCATGCGTCGCCGCGTCGCACCGCGTCGGACGCGGGTGCGGCGCCTCTGGCGCTGCGTCCGTGCTTTCCAGCACTAAACCCAAAAAAAAAGCCTCAGAGCACCTGTGGAGCATGTGCGATGAGGCTAGTTATATACACAAAATTGACCAATTATTTTTTATTACCTATCAAGCTGAGAGAAGCTAACGTACATAAAACCTTAACATACTGAGCACCAAGGAAAAGTAAGAAGAGCTTAGACTTTAAAACCTAGGAAAAAAGTAGACTTGATCATAAGTTGAATGCCAAAAATAAAACCCTTTAAAAAAAAAAAAAAAACAGATACCATTATTGTCACTGAAAAAAAAAAGCATGTTGATAAGATTTGGGGAGGGGGGTGGGATAATTTCATTGCCTTTATGTGAATTCTGGGATGCTTAAGGGATCAAAGAAAAATTGAGGGGGAGAAGATGAGTAGAGCGATCATGTGGCTATATTATTATTTTTAGTAGTGCCACATTGAGAATTTAATGGAGAGATGACAAATTTAAGAAACCAAAATGTTATAGGAGAGAAGAGAAGGATGAAGAGAAAGATGAAATTCTCTACCTTTAAGAATAATAAACAGGTTTTTGGTTTGATAATTCAATGATGTTTATTCTAAAATTGAAACACACCACTTAGGCACTCATTATGTGTTTTATTTATTTTTTATACTTTTGGCACTGCACATTAATTGGCACATTTTGAAATTTATATAGACTTAGACTACAACCAAAATGATGTCCTTTTGATTGAAGGAAGTTAAGAGGTATATGCCACAATGATGTGGTTTTGATTAGAGAAATTTGAGAAAATATCTTGCATTCACATGTCTATTTTTAGGGAGAGTAAAATTGTTAGCAAAAAGTATTTTAAAAGTTAAGAAATTAATCAACCTTTTTAGTTATTAGATTGTGTTCAATAAATTTAAAACTACTAGTCATGGATTGCCATCAAAGAGAGCACAAGTCTAATTTCATATTCTAAATCAATCGTATTCCAAATATACCAATCTAAAACTGAAGAACCCTGATCACTTGTACAGTGGAAACACAATTAAGGGGAATGTTCCAAGCTACAAAACATATAACAGGATACATACCTTAGCCATGGGACCATGACTGATGTGCCTAAGCCACCACTATCAGTTAGAACGACCTTATTCAATTTACCACATAGCCCTCTTCCCTTTGTAGCTTCAGCAATTGCCATCTCTCTATCACTCTGCAAAACTGCTGGAATAACTGCATCTCAAGGGAAAATCATTACAGTTACAAACGTAGAGGCTAGTCAAAGTAAAATCTTAAACAGTGCATGAAAAAATCTTTCAATACACCTCTCTTGTCAAATATTAAGTCATGATAGCCAGTGTGCCATCAATAGCAAATATTGCAGACACAATAGCAAATATTAACTGATATTGACTTCTCTAACCAGAAAATCTCTTGGGCTATATACCAAACAAGAATATTGCAGAAACAAGTATTCCAAAACCACCTCACCTTGATTGATACAAAACTTAGTTATACTGCCACCAATATTAGTAGTTGCAATAGTATGGCCAACAAGCTTGCTTATTCTAGTTGCCAACTGTCAACAAACCTCGAGTTAATTGCAATACTTATACAACAAACATTTATATATAAAGATGCAGATTATAAGTCTAGTGACACAACTTGTAGTGCTATGTTTCCTTATTCCAAGCTTGCTCTGCACAAGATTTATTGCTTTATACCTGGAGTAGGGTTTTTTTTAAGAATCTGATGCAAGGTCCAAATTTCAGCTTCCCAGCACTTAGTGGTCCACAGCGGCCGGTGGAGGATTTCTGGTGAGATTTGGTTGTGGAAGGCTTGCTGCAAATGCAGCCCATGATGTTAGTAGCAAATTGGAGATTTCTGCAGCTAGTTGGCGCCTTAGCAATTCTTAAGAGAGAGAGAGAGAGAGAGAGAGAGAGAGAGATTTTGATTTTGAGGGTCCAACAGTCAACCAATAACAAGGAATGATAGGGACACATCAATTTTCACACCCAAATTCACACTGCTTATATATCAAATCTTGATTGAATATAGAACTTTCACAATGGTCCACCACATGTACTTGAAGATGGTGAAATCCAATCAAGACTTGACACACAAGCAAGGTGTGAATTTGGATGTGGAAATAGGTGCATCCCTAGCATTATCCTTCCTTTTCTCTCTCGTGATCTGATGTTTCTCTTCCTCTCTCTCTCTATTTCAAGAATCGATCTGATTACTTATGGCAAAAGAAGAATTTATATTGGAAAGACTAAATACCAACTAATATGAGGATTGATTAGACGGTTTTAAAAATTGGATCGGACGAAGAATCGAAAAGGACTAATTCTTGATTCTTTTGTCTAAAAGGGATGGTCAAACCAAGGATGAAGAGAAAGATGAAATTTTCTACCTCTAAGAATAATAAACAGTTTTTTGGTTTGATACTTCAATGGATCAGTAATGCTGTTTATTCTAAAATTGAAACACACCACATAGGCACTTGTTATATGTTTTAATTATTTTTTATACTTTTGGCGCTGCACATTAATTGGCACTTTTTGAAATTTATATAGACTTAGACTACAACCAAAATGGTGTCTTTTTGATTGAAGGAAGTTAAGAGGTATATGCCACAATGACGTGGTCTTGATTAGAGCAATTTAACAAACTATATTGCGTTGACATGTCTATTTTTAGGGAGAGTAAAATTGTTAGAAAAAAGTATTTTAAAAGTTAAGAAATTAATCAACCTTTTTAGTTATTAGATTGTGTTCAATAAATTTAAAACCACTAGTCATGGATTTCTGTCAAAGAGAGCACAAGTCTAATTTCATATTCTAAATAAATTGTATTCCAAATATGCCAATCTAAAACTGAAGAACCCTGATTACTTGTACAGCGGAAACACGATTAAGGGGAATGTTCCAAGCTACAAAACAGGGTACTACAAAACAAATTACAGGATACATACCTTAGCCATGGGACTATGACTGATGTGCCTAAGCCACCAATATCCATTAGAACGACCTTATTCAATTTACCACATAACCCTCTACCCTTTGTAGCTTCAGCAATTGCCATCTCTCTATCACTCCGCAAAACTGCTGGTATAACTGCCTCTCAAGGGCAAATCATTAGGGTTACAAAAATAGAGGCTAGTCAAAGTAAAATCTTAAACAGTGCATAAAAAAATCTTGCAATACACCTCTCTTGTCAAATATTAAGTCATGATAGCCAGCACGCCATCAATACAATAACACTAACACAAAAAAGAATGACCAACAATAGCAAATATTAACTAATATTGACTTCTCTAACCAGAAAATCTCTTGGGCTATATACCAAACAAGAATATTGCAGAAACAAGTATTCCAAAACAACCTCACCTTGATTGATACAAAACTTATTTATACTGCCACCAATATTAATAGTTGCAATAGTATGGCCAACGAGCTTGCTTATTCTAGGTGCCAACTGTTAACAAACCTCGAGTTAATCGCAATACTTATACAACAAACATTTATATATAAAGACGAAGATTATAAGTCTAGGGACAAAATTTGTAGTGCTATATTCCCTTATTTCAAGCTTGCCCTGCACAAGATTTATTGCTTTATACCTGGAGTTGTTTTTTTCTTAAGAATCTGATGCAAGGTCCATATTTCAGCTTCCCAGCACTTAGTGGTCCACAGCGGCAGGTGAAGGATTTCCGGGGAGATTCGGTTGTGGAAGGCTTGCTGCAAATGCAACCCATGATGTTAGTAGCAAATTGAAGATTTCTGCAGTTAGTTGGTGCCTTGGCAATTCTTAAGAGAGAGAGATATTTTGATTTTGAGGGTCCAACAATCAACCAATAATGAGGAACGATAGGGACATACCAATTTTCACACCCAAATTCACACACTGCTTATGTATCAAATCGTGATTGAATATAGCACTTTCACAATGGTTCACCACATGTACTCGAAGATGGTGAAATCCAATCAAGACTTGACATACAAGCAAGGAGTGAATTTGGACGTGGAAAAGGACTAGTTCTCCATTCTTTTGTCATTAATAATTTTAAAATTATAAATATAAACAAAAAATATGTTTAATGATATATACAAACAGACCAAATATAAAATATACACTTCACTTTTATCATTTTTCTTTCTTTCACTAAAAGTATGCAATAGTATACTTGTATTTTGAAAAGGTGCTCTCACAAATAGAATTTGAGTACCACGGAGAAAAGCTAGCTGGATAAACAAGACAGGGATCACCCACTCAGCAAAAAAAGTGAGGTTTCCTGTACATAAGATAAGAGCTGCCTCTAGCCATTTGTATATATAAAAGCTTAAAAGACACATACATATTTTATTTGTTTCATTATTCTTTTTTATATTCTTTCCCCGAAGCCCACCAGACCATCAATTAATTAACTATTTGTCCTTGTCTTCCCCAACTCGACACCCATAAAAAAAAAACACGCGCCCAAAGCTAAGAAAAACATTGAAACTTCAAGATGCCTGTGTTGTGTACGTCAGTGGGTTTGATTTCACCCAGGACGAAGTGGGCTTGCCGATCTGCTCAGATCTTCGAGCACGGCGTGAAGCTGACAGAAAGGAAGAGGTTCTCTACAATCTACAGTGGTGCCTTCAAGATCCGATCCTATTTATAAAATCATTAACTACTCCTATTTGTTGCTTCATCTTCATCTGATTCTATTGAAGTTAATTTCACCCCCAAAAAAAAAATAAAATTTTTGATTCAGGGTTTAAGAGTTATTGCTATTACCTGCAGTTGGGTTTCGAAGGACTGAAGGAAGATTCCATTTTCGGCCTATGACCAATTGGAGAGTCGGCCTCCGAAGGCTTGCCACAAATGCAACCCATCCGTCACCGAAGTAGTGGTAAATCGGAGATTTTGAGTAAAATTTAGTGGGTTTTTTTTTTCGCTTGGTAGGAGAGTGGAGATTGTGAAAAATGGCAGGAGTGTGGCAGTTTTGGCATTTCTTTTAATCGATAGAGATTTGATACGTGTTGGTACAACTACTCCCGGGCTCAGATATTTACGGCGGGTTGGGTAGGTGTGATTAAACAACCGTTTTCATTCTTTTAGAAATACGTGTTGGTGGAAAGCACATATGTTAAACACGTATAGAATTCACAGCAGTGGTCTCAAATTACTATATTGCTATAATATATAGCAATATAGTTCTTTAGAGCATCCACAGCAGTGGATGTATATTTCTATCATCTAAAAGCCACTTTATCTATAATTTTAGCTATTACCTCCTCACACTCCACAGCAGTACATCTATATTTTTAGCTATTTGATTAAAATAATATAAAAAATTTATTACAATAATAATAAAAAATTTCACAGCAAGCACAGCCATCACCACCGCCACCACAGCACAACCATCACTGCCACCACAGCACAACCATCACCACCACTACAGCAAACAGCAGTTCACAGCAGAAAAAAAAAAAAAAAAAAAAAAAAAAAAAAAAAAAAAACCGATGAAGATCGGTGAGACCACAGCAAACTTTAGCACAACCATCACCACCACCATAGCACAACCATCACCACCACCACAGCAAACAGCAGTTCACAGCAGAAAAAAAAAAAAAAAAAAAAAAAAAAAAAACCCAGCACAGCGATGGGCGATGGGCGATAGGATCGGCGATGGGCGACGGCTTGGGCATCGGCGATGGATCGGCGATGGACGATGGGATCGGCGATGGGCTTGGGCGACGGGTGGGTCGGCGATGGGCTTGGGCGACGGGTGCGATCGGCTTGGGCTTGGGCGACGGGTGGGATCGGCGACGGGTGGGATCGGCGATGGGCGACGGGTGGGATCGGCGAGCTGAGAGTTTGAGAGAGCAGAGAGCTGAGAGAGTTTGAGCTGGAGTTTGAGAGCTGGAGTTTGAGAGGAGAGAGCGAGAGGAGAGAGCTGGGGTTTGAGAGGAGAGACAGCGGAAAAAATTTTTTATTTGAGGGGTGAATAAAAAAATATTTTTTTTTTTAGCTTTGAGCTACAGTACACATCTAAATATAGATGTGTACTGTAGCTGTGGAGCTATATTTTTTAAATATAGCTCCACTGCTGCAGTCTTGTTTTTGCTAAAAGGTGGTGCTAAATAGTTATATTTTTAGCAATATAACTATTTAGCACCACTGCTGTGAATGCTCTTAGACCACAATTTCAGCTCCCAGCAGTGGAGTTATTTCCCTATTTTTTAGCTTCACGTGAACAGTGCACATCTATAAATAAATGTGCACTGTTCATCAAAGCTAAAAAAAAATATTATTTTATTAACTTTCTCTCTCCTCTCTCATTAACAACTCAGCGTCTCATTCTCTCTCTCTCTCTCTCTCTCCGGCTTCTCTTCTTCTTCTTCCTTCTTCCTTCTCTTTTTTTTTTTTTCTCTCCCTCATCGCTGACTCAGCTCAGCACCGTCCTCCATCGCCGACTCAGCTCATTGCCGTCCTCCATCTCCGATCTCAGTTCATCGCCGATCTTCATCGCCGTCCCACCTCGCCATCCTCCATCTCTCCCTCATCGCCGATCTCATGGGTTTTTTTTTTTTTTTTTTTTTTTCCTGTTGTGGACTGCTGGTGATGGTGGTGGTGGTGGTGGTGGTTGTGGCTGTGGCTGTGGCTAATGGTAGCCGACCCATTGCCGTCCTCCATCTCACCGATCTTCATCGTGAGTTTCTTTGGGTTTCGTTGAGTTTTTTTTTTTTTTTTTTTTCTGCTGTGAACTGCTGAAGTTTGCTGTGGTGGTGGTGATGGCTGTGCTGAAGCTTGCGGTAAAATTTTTTATTATTATTGTAATGAGTTTTTTGTATTATTTTAATCAAATAGCTAAAAATCTAGATGTATTGCTGTGGAGTGTGAAAAGGTAATAGCTAAAATTATAGATAAAGTGACTTTTAGATGAGGCAAATTTACATTCACTGCTGTGGATGCTCTATCTTGTGCCAACAGTTATGTTTTTCTTTTCTTTTCTTTTTATTTTGTTTTTACTGAACTAGTAGTTATGTTTGACTTAACCAGGTAACGTAACTGAAATATTCAAAGCTTCTTGAGTCGGTGGATGGCCAAATTCAATTGACAATTTGGGAGTAATATAATGAAGTAGTGATATTGATGTTAATCTTAGAGATACTAAAATGGTTTATCTTTGCAATTTTTATGATATTAGTTATGCCAAGTTTTTTATTACATTGCTATTATGTATATAATTATGAAAATTATTATTGAATACTAAATACACAATATCAATTCACAATCATTGTACTTGAAATTTTACTAAATACAATATAAAAAATTAAGAATAGATTGGTCCAATAGTATCTCCTAAATTGAATGGAGACGGGTGCATGAAATCGTTCAGCTCAATTACAATTTTTTAGGCTCAATATCTTTGCATTCAAAATATTTGAATAAAAAAAAGTATAAAAAAAATATGCTCATTAGTTTAAAGAAAAAATAACACTAAAAATCTAAAAAATTTAATTTTTGTGAAAAGCTAACAAAAGCAAAATCCAATTTTAATTCTAATTAAATTTTCTCTGAGTTTTGGGTATATATATATATATATATATATATGTTTGTATGTATGTATGTATATACTACTTAGTTAGTAATGGACTGTACATAGTCATGGTAAATTATATAAATAACGTATAAATTTGAATTATTTTTATTTACACAAAAAAAATGGCTCGTAAATATAAAATCATTCAAACTCTCTTTTCTTTTAATTTTATATTTAGAATTAGATATATGATTAGGTTTTTTTTAATGGTCTATTTATATTGGACTTCTCTCATTTTCTACACTGAATTAACTCACTTGGCATAAAAATTAAAAAACTTAGATTAAATGGGACATGTGGTGTAAAATTAAACTCTAATTAAAATTCAATTTTTACACTAAATTAACTCACTTGATACAAAAATTTAAAAGTTTAAATTAGATGTGAGACATAGTGCAAAATTAGACTCTAATTGGATTTCAATTTGAAATCTAATTGGATTTTCTCTCAGCTTTACTTATTAATATATACTAGTGTGTAACCCCGTGCATATGCACGGATACATTTAAAAACAATTACAATTACATATTATATATATATATATATGATTATATTTTTTATGATTTATTATATTGGACTCCTCGTTTTCTACATTAAATTAACTAATTTGACACAAAAAATTTAAAAATTTAGATTAGATGGGACACGTGGCATAAAATTAATCTCTAATTAAAATTCATTCACTTGGCACAAAATTCTAAAATTTAGATTAAATGAGACACATGGCGTAAAATTAGACATTAATTGAATTCCAATTGAAAATTTAATTGGATTTTCTCTCTACTTTACCTATTATTATTATTATTATTATTATTATTATTATTATTATATACTAACTTAAAACCCCATGCATATACATGAGTATACTTAAAATATACACATTAAGATGCATAGTATAATTATCTTACATATATGATTTAAATATTATTGATAGTCATTCTTATATATATATATTTTTTTAACTCTTTAAAATGTCCTGTAAGAATGTTATTAGGTAAAAAATGTAAATTATCAATTTTTAAAATATTTTTTATGTTCATTAATTCTAGACTCTTTGGATTTTGTACACAATAATTCACTTGAATGGATATTTATGATATGATCCCACATTTGATTCCAAAGTTAAGAAATAAAACTCTTTCTAAAAATAAATAATCTAGGATACATGGCGCAAAATTGGACTTCAATTGTAGAATCTAATTAAATTTTCTCTAAATTTTACTTATTAATATATATATATATATATATCTATATATATTGTGCCAAATGAATTGTTTTAGTTACAGAAAAAAGGCTCATAAATATAAAATCATTCAAACTCTCTCTTCCTCTAATTTTATACATAGTGTTAGATATATGATTATGTTTTTTATGATTTATTTTATTCAGATCTGATTTCACTTCAATCCGTGTATACATGTTTAGGTTTTCTTTTCTCACAACACTAAACATATATAAGGATTATTTTAAGGGCCGTCAAAGGTTGCGCAAGTGTGAAGCAAAGTTTTGTTCATGCAAATTGTGACCAGAGACAGAATTTGCTGCGTTTGTACGCCGTAGGGTTTTATAACCAAGGAGTTTCGTGATCGTCATCGTGTTGATGAACTGAAGAACTTAGCAGCCAACATTCTTCTTAAGTTGGTGAGTAAGTCACGTAATGGGATCCGCGCATCAAATTGGTTAATCACGTACTGGGAGTCGTGCATTCAAAAGGAGAGATTGTCACTACAAAACAAGTCCAATTGTGTATTGGGGTAAGGGTTCAACTGTAGGTTGGTATAAGGTACTAGAATTCCTTTACTTGTAACCGCTTGTTGTGATAATAGTGGATTCTCGAGAGTAGTGACCTTAAAATCACCTAATGGGGTTTTTGCCTTAGAGGTTTTCCCCATTCGTAAACAAATCACCGTGTCAACTTTATTTTCTGCGGCATATTAACTTGGTGATTTTTTTGTGCTACCAGGTATTTTTGCATGTTAATTGAATTAATTAATTAACTCGGCTAAATTAATTAATTAATTGATCATAAAAGGTCAATACATTCTTGGCTTATCACCGAATGAATGCCTCGTCGAGAAAAGTTCTCCGAGAAGTCCTAATGGGCTTTTTCATCACGAAGCTGAACGTGAGAGGGGATAGAATCAGAAGTAGATACCCCAGAATGAAAGGGTTCCGGGACAGAGTAGACTTGCTCTTTTTAGGTGCCATAGAGCAAACTAACTGAATAGAAAGAGAGAAAGAGAGGGACAAGCAGAAAAGTACCAAGGACAGATCAATATTAATACGATAGAGAAAAAAGGTGCATATGCATGAAAAAAATGCATGAGCATGTGACATGCAACAATAAAAACACCATAGGCTCAGCCCAATCCAATCCTACCAGCATACATGATTTCAACATAGTAAACACACATCTAAAATGCATGAATCATTGTTAAAATGCAAATGTGATGCAACACATGAACATTAAAGATCATTTAAACAAAACCCAACCGAAAAATTTTGCAAAAACCTCATTAATTTTGAAAATACCCAAAATTTTCAAAAACCCCAAAAGTTAGGTTAAAAAAAATGAAATGCATGATTAATGAGAGAAGGAAGATCATACCAAAGGAAGAAAACACCATTGAGTAAGGAAGAGGTTTAGAGAGCGAGAAAAGTGTTTGGGAAGGTGAAGAGTTAGAAACTATTGAGAGATCAGAGAAAATGAGAGACAAATCGCGCTGAAGCTTTATATAGGAAATCACAATTCTTAATGAATCGAAAGGTGTCGAGAGGTGTCAAACACTAATCCCGACAAATGCAACTGTAGAGGTGCTATTGAGAGGTGTCAACAGCAAAGTGACCTCGATGGATTGAGAAGTTATCAAGCATCTATCGAATATACAGAGACTTTCTCAATGGATTAAGAAGCTGTCGAGAAGCTGTCGAGACAAATTCTCAAAAACTTCAATGGATCGAAATTGTGATAACAGCTATCGAGAAAGGAAGATCAAGAGGCTCGATAGATAGCCTAGCTGTCGAGAGGTATCGAGAAGCTGTCGAGATTGCTCAAAAACAGTTTTTCAAAGAAGAGTAAAACATAAATATGAATGCAATCAAGCATGCTACTCAACCAAATATCCAAACAACATTTTAAGCTCTCAAGAACATCTCTCAACAAGAAAAAATGTCAAGTATTTAGATTCAAAACACAGACACACACACACTAAACAAGTCTAATCAATTTTATACTTCAAAAACAAATCAAGACAGTTTAGTGAGCATACATTAACACATCTATTCCTTGTAATGGTCAAATCACAATGTACCTACACATGTATCAAGAGTAGCAAAGAATATTGCGTGTTGTGTGTGAAAAAAATCGTAAGATTCCATAAGTGTCTACATGTTATGATGATTTGAGATATGAGAAAATTACTTTAACTCACACACAATCATAACTGCTTGATGGGGACTATTGTTTTTAAGGTACATCCTACAACTCCCACATCTCCTAGAAGATACGCTTGCAATCATATATAAAGCATGTCAATTCTTTTTGCTTTTTCTTTTTTTTTTTTGCATATTTTATTTTAAGCAAACCATGCACAGACATATAAGAGAGAGAAAAGAGATACCCAATAATGTTAAGCTTTTGACATTGCACTTTTGCTATGCTGAAGCATACAGTGTCATTTCATGATTGGCGGATAACAGTGGTGAGATAGTTATTTATGCCTTTCTCATAAGATTTTCTAATTATTTCTGTCAAAAAGAGTAATACGAGTGCTAAGTACAAGAGATTACTTAATCTTACTCATCACAAACATGAGCCACAAAACTCACTTGCTTAGTTGTGCATAGAGATGCTTATCTAAGCTACAAAAGATACAAAGTTTAGAGAACTTTATTTCAATGGCCATCCAAGGTACACAAGTACCAATGTACACAAAAACACACACTGTTTTTGTATTTTTTTCATTTTTTTCATTTTTTTTTTATGAAAAACAAAATAAAGTAAAACTAAAAACAAACAAACAAACAAAAACATGTTAACCAAAGCAAAGAATAAAACTAGACTGACTCAAAACTAGAAAGCAAAACACACAAGTAATGCAAGCAAACAATAAAGGGAGGGAGAGAAAAGTGACAAAATCACTTCGAGCTTTTTTTCTTCCACTCCTTGGAAGAACCTTTCCATTTAGCGAATGCTTGATCCGGCGGTGAGGGAGAAGAATTGAAACCATTCAAGTTCAAAAGGAACATGAGAGCCTTAAGTAGATCTCCAAGATGAGCAAGAGAGGATGGAAACCGATTCTGGTTTCCTGATGAGATCATACTGTTGCTCTGTTGAGTGGCTAACCACTTATAGCAATTAGATCGAGTATGTCCAGTCACTCTGCAGTGATGACAGAGATGTTGCTTCTTCTGTTTAGACTTTTAAGTATTGCCCTTCTTAGCCCTAAAGTTTTTAGTCTCTTTCTTATCAAGCTTAGGAGGTGCTCCTAAGATAGATTTACTCTTGTCTATGTTCTCACTAGCTAAAACAGTTTTGACATCATTGTTCTCAAATTCAACATTATTATCAAGTGAAACAAAAACAGTAGTACTAGTAGAAGTAATATTAGGAGAAGAGAAATCATACCCTAAACCGGTTCGATCAGAAGCAGATTTTTGAAAGCTGAGCATCTCGTCAAGCTTTGTGCTTAAAGTCATCTCCAACTGAGCTCTGACTTGGAACAGGTCTGCCTCAAGCTTCTTGGTCTTCTCAACCAAGAAATTTTTCTCAAATCTTAGTGCTTCAATGGTCTGATTGGCTTCATCAAATTTCGTGGAGATTTCTTCTCGTTTAAGCTCCACATCACTAAGCTTCTCGGTGGCCAACCTATACAACTTCTTATGCTTTTCTGAGACTTTGTATAATTTTGCATAGGCTGTGTGGATGTCATCTTGTTCATCCATCTTTTCAAACTTGGATTCCACCAAGTCCTCTTTTTCATCCACATCTTTAACAATCCCCTTAGTAGGATTTATAGTAGCAGTGAAAGCATTTAGGATTCCATCATCCTCATTATCCAAATCATCCTCAGGATCAGTGTCACTCAAGTTAGCAAAAATGGCCTGGCTTTTCCCAATGGTCTTAAGATAAGTTGGGCACTCTTGTTTCATGTGTCCGAAGTCTTGACACCCAAAACACTTTGGTCTAGAGGGAACAATGTACTGACCGCGATCCCTAACATCATTCTTCCCTTTGTCTTGGCTCTTGAACTGAGACGAACTGGACTGCTTGCGGTCTTTGTCAAATCCTTTAGCATTGACTCCTTATGATCTTTTCATAGGCTGTGTGGATGTCATCTTGTTCATCCATCTTTTCAAATTGGACTCCACCAAGTCCTCTTCTTCATCCACATCTTCAACAATGCCCTTAGTAGGATTTATAGTGGCAGTGAAAGCATTTAGGATTCCATCATCCTCATTATCCATATCATCCTCAGGATCAGTGTCACTCGAGTTAACAGCAATGGCCTTGCTTTTCCCAATGGTCTTAAAATAAGTTGGGCACTCTTGTTTCATGTGTCTGAAGTCTTGACACCCAAAACACTTTGGTCTAGAAGGAACAATGTACTAACCGCCATCCCTAACATCCTTCTTCCCTTTGTCTTGGCTCTTGAACTGAGACGAACTGGACTGCTTGCGGTCTTTGTCAAATCCTTTAGCATTGACTCCTTGTGATGAATAAACCAATTAATTAGCCAAGTTAATTACTTAATTCAATTAGCATGCAATATGCATGGTAGCACAAAAAAATCACCAACTAAGTTAATATGTTGCGGAAAATAAAATTGACATGATGATTTTTTTACAAATGGGGAAAACCTCCAAGGCAAAAACCCCACCGGGCGATGTTAAGGTCACCGCTCCCGAGAATCTACTATTATCACAACAAGTGGTTACAAGTAAAGGAATCCCAGTACCTTATACCAACCTACAGTTGAACCCTTACCCTATTACCCAATTGGACTTGCTCTGTAGTGACAATCTCTCCTTTTCAATGCACGACTCCCAATACTTGACTAACCAATCATTGCACGGATCCAAGTACGTGACTAACCACCAACCTGAGAAGGATGTTGGCTGCAAAATTCTTTAGCTCATCAACACGATGAAGATCATGAAGCTCCTTGGTTAAAAAACCCTATGGCGTACAAATGCAGCAGCTTCTTCAAGAGAAAGATGAATTAGGGCAAATTTTTCTTCGGTCACAATTTGCTTGAATAAAACCTTTGCATCAAGTTTCATCAACTGAGACAGCCCTTAAAATAATCCTTATATACGTTTAGGGTTGTGAAAAAAGAAAGCCTAAACAAGTATACACGGATATGTGTAAAATCAGATTTGAAAAAGTGATTTTCATAAATCTCGATAGATAGGTTATCTATCAAGCAGTTGTCGAGCATCAGACAAAACCTGCCTTTTAAACCTCAATAGATACCATCTGTCAAGTTTTAAAATCCAGTACTTCTTCACTTGATTCTTGGACAAATTTGCATGGCTTTAACACTTGGACTTGAACTCTTATTCCTTGAAATATTAAACATATCCTAGATCTACCCAATTACAAGTAAAGTGTGTTTTGTCATAGGATTAGCCAATTCTAAATAATATATGTTCCTAACATGATTCACATATGTCTTAACAGCAACCTCTTCAGGGATAAAGACTTGGGGAGGCAGAGGGTGTATGGGAAAGAGAAAGGGGGATGCACAAGGCTTGGTGGTGGGGAGGGAATGTTGTTGTTGGGAGAGCGTGAAGCACTCTCAGAAGAGATGGAGGTGTGTTTTAGGAGTTAGAACCGGCGGAGGAAAGGCTTGACATTTTCGTGGGGTTAAGGTTCTTTGAAAGAATCTGAAGATATAAAAGGAATGAAGAATGAAGAAGAAACATTCCCTATTTAAACCTTCAACTGCAATTAAGTTAAGAGACATGGCATTTATGAGGAGTAATGTATGTCTGCCAAAACACAAGAAATGAAGAGACACCAAAACGGCTAAAAACACCCCCGCAAGCCTCGTGTCCATGTTCAAACGTCACAAGGCATGATTACCAGAGTGTTAATGCCTGAATCAATGTGATTGTCAAAGGCCTTTTCCATTAAACGCCATTGACAGTCAGGCGGCTAATGTACACTACACCACTAAGGCGTGGGAGAATGCATATATGGTTGGATCTAGACCCTACACGTGGAATAGCTGTGAGCAAAGGAAGAGGAAGCATTGGCTAAAAAATCCTATTCTTGGTCCGTGCCAAAGGCGTGATTGCCTTGAGAAGAAAGTAAGATATACACCTGACATGGTACTCAAGCACTCATAAAAAAGAAGATAGTGACTTTCTAAGGTCAGGAACTATGAGGACGCCCTTTATTGGTTGAATGCATGTTGGACCACCTCAGAGTCTCGTGTATCATTCACATTACTCCTGATGTCCCCCTCAATGTCCAGAGTCTATTTCCCAAGTAGTGGCAAAGTCACCTACCCACAGGTCCTAGTGCCACGTTGGCACAATCTCTATCCTCTAGTCAACAGATAATATCACAGCTGTGAAAATGTGCAAAATAAGGGAATGATTACTTGAAACCTGTCTCTATACTCAAGTAGATATTTGGAGAAGAGAGTAGAAAGTTAATAAGATAGGAAGGTAAGGTCTCTCTTCAAGGAAGAACACCCTTATTGTAAAAGAGTGACCTCTTTTTCCCTATATAATACAAATCTGAATAAAGCAAGAACATTCCATTCTTGCTCAAGTCATGGTTTTTCATCCCTTTTCTAAGGTTTTCCATGTACATCTTGTGTCCTTTTACGTTCTTGTTATCACTTTCTTCTTCTCTAACATGTGTTATTGTCAAAGCTAACATCTTTGTCACTTAAAAGCTTTTTCATGTAAATGTACTATTAGATAACTTATTTTATTCCTCTATATAAGCTCAAATCTAACTTACACGTACAACGCCTTTTTGGGTCGCCCCCTTACTATCATCACTTGCGCTCCTTCAGTTCTGCCTATTTCGTTCTTCATTAGCTTCATGAGCATAACAAACTTAAGCCTCGATCCAAGCTTTGTTGTTTCCTTAGCTATGGAGAAACTCAAAAGGGGTATCGGTGTTATGATCCTATCTCTCATCGTCTTCGTGTTTCCCGAAATGTTGTCTTTTGGGAACACTATTCCTTTGTTGAGCTCTCTGACTTCCGTTCTTCCCTGTCTACCTCCTTTATTTTAGAAATCTTTCCAGACGAGTCACATCTTCCTTCTATAGATGCTACCGATCCTCCTTTGGACTTCTCTATTAAACCACTAGATATTTTATATGCTTCTCCTAGATCACCCTCAAATGAATAGGTGGATGTTAAACAGGTCAATGACGAGCTACCTAACTTTAAGCCTGGGTCCCCTACTCCTGCTCCACCTAAAGATCTTCCATAAGACATTCCACCTCGTCACTCAACTCAGGTAAGATCCATTCTTGCATATTTACTTGACTATCATTGTTACACTACCCTTGCTACACTACACGAGCCTCACACCTATTGTAAGGCCTCCACTAACCCTTTATGGCAGATTGCAATGAAAGAGAAACTTGAGGCATTATCTAAAAACCATACTTGGGATTTGGTTACTCTCCCCCCTAGACAGTCTGTGGTTGGTTGTAAATAGATCTACATGATCAAGACTCGTTCTGATGGGTCCATTGAGGACTATAAGGCTCGTCTTGTTGAAAAAGGTTTTACACAGGAGTATGAGATTGATTATGAAGAGACTTTTGCTCTGGTTGCTCGAATCTCAACTGTTCGGACCCTCTTAGCTGCTACTGCTACAAATAAATGGGACCTTTTTTAGATGGATGTCAAAAATGCCTTCCTTAATAGGGATTTAATTGAAGAAGTTTATGTGCAACCTCCTCTTGGTCTCTCTGTTGAATCAAACAAGGTTTGTCACCTTCAACATGCACTTTATGGCCTTAAACATGCTCCGCGAGCTTGGTTTGCCAAGTTCAGCTCCACCAACTTTCTCTTGGGTTACACTACCAGTAACAATGAGATAATATTAAAGTAATTTTCATTAAATGGCATAGTAATAATGAAGAAATATGTACTCAATAATGTAAATTTAAAGATAAAAATAATAATGACTTAGCTTTATATGGTTTATGGCTTCAATGGTATAGCATCACATTATATGGTTGTGGCTCTAGCCGTATATCATTAATGAGCTAATAACGTTCCAGCGATATAATAATATGAGTCCAGCAATACGGTGATAATGAAGTAAAATATACTTAATAATTTAAATTTAGAGATGAAGACATAATGACTTATCTTTATATTATATGGTTTGTGACTCCAGTTGTATAAAATCAATGGACTAATAACATTCTAACAATGCGATAATATAAGTCCAGGGTGCAATGAGATATTGTGAGTCCTTTCATGGTGGCATCATGATTGAAATGGAAAAATAAGTGTAGCTAGAAGGAGAGAGAATATGTCTAGCTGTGTGTAAAAGTTAGTTAAGCTTGTCTCTATTATCATACACTTGAATGAAATTCCTCGTGATGATGCTCTTAAAGTTTTTAGTTAATTATGAATAGTATTTCCTTTCATGAGAAGGACTTTTATTATTAGAAGTGTATGCCTTTCATGAGAAAGACTTTAACATGAAATTTTTGTGCCTTCTAAGAGAAGATATTTTTGTATTTGATGTTTATATGCCTTCCATGAGAAGGGCTTTTGTAACATGTTCTTGGGAGAGTGTTTGGTATCTTTTAAGATGTATAGAGATGGTAGGAATATATATGTTTTGTGAGAAATGGTGTTTGTGAAATGTATGAGAAGTATGTATAGATACTTTCTAAGAAATGGGTTTGTAAGGTATAAGATAAATACGTATAGGTACTTTGAGAGATATGTGATTTGTAAGATGTATGCGGGATATGTATATATGGCTATTTTGAGAGATGTGGAATTTGTAAGATGTAAGGAAGTATATATAGGTACTTTGTTATATAAGGGATTTGTAAGATATATTAGAAATATAATGGGAAGTATGTATGGATAATTTGTGAGGAATGTGTTTGTAAAATATATGGAAGTATGAGAGATATGGAGGTTAAATATAATAAATACATGAGCTTATAGCTGCTGCACTTGCTTTTTGTTATGATGATGGGCTGTGTTGCTTTCTAAAAAGAGAGATTTTGTAGGAGAAATGGAGAAGGAGACGGAGATGTGTTTATGAGTAGCAAAGCAATGAAATTTCAGAATAAGAATGTGGGAAAGATGAGTGTAGTGTGCATAGCTTGGCCCTTTTTACCAGATGTTATTTATTGCACACTGACCCATCAGAGGTCAGGGAGTTAGAGAAGACATGCCAAGTGACATGCTTCTTTTATCAACTTTAAACCACTGGAGCTTTTCTAAACATACTTCTTGGCCCTCCAAACCACAACTCCCAAAGTTCTCCTAATGAGACTCATGAGCTTGGATCATGAGCCGAAAAATATAAGATAATTTGCCATGGACTTTGATGTCATCTTGTCTAAATATGGGCTTTTATTGGAGAAGTCACTTTTCTATAAGTATGAGAGATAATATGGGCAGTGAATCTTGAATCTTTGATTGAGCTCAACCCACATAGTTGAATAAGATATATGCTACTTGGGCTTTAAATGAATTTAACCCAAAAATCCATAAATAATTTGACATGGTGCGGGTTACCAATAGAATAGTGCCATATAGGCTGAAAAAAGAGTCCTCAACACTTTTTTATCAACCAATAATAGTTTACTACTTAAGAGGTGTTATGAAATTATTGTGAAAATGTTATGTATGTAATTAATCTAAAATTAATTTGTCTTTTAATTAATGTTAATATTACCAATCACCTTAAAAATCAACTGATATAGATTTGGTTTGCTATAAGTAAATTCCAAGTATAACTATAATTACTATTACTTAAAATGACTGGCACGTGCAAGGCACGTGCAATCCAACCTACTCTTCTATCTCCTTGTATCTAAGGCCTCGCTTGGAAGGAGGGAATGGAATAGAATGGAAAGGAATGAAAAGAATAATTTTAGAATATTCTTTCATTCCCTTGTTTAGGAGTTTTAATAGAGAGAATGGAAAGTTCATTCTCTTGTTTGGGAATTTAAGTAGGAGGAAATAAAATTGGTAGGAGGGAACACTCATTCCTCTCTATTCCCTTAAAATCTCAAATTTTCATTTCCCTCAAAATTGGGAGGAATGGGAGAGAATAGAATTAAATTTAGTGATTTTTTTACTAAAACTCCCAAAATACCCTTATATATTCAACCTGTTATTTTAAAATAAGGATCTAATAGTAATATTATCATAAAATAATTTCATTCCATTCCCTCCATGTTACTCCCAAACAAGATTACTTACATTTCATTCATTTTCATTTCTTTCCGTTCCTTTATTTTAAAACATCCAATCAAGGTTACTTAATTTCATTCCATTCTTTTCCATTTTTTTTTCTTACTTAAATACATTCCTTTCCATTCCCTTTTGATCATTCCATTCAATTCCCTTAAGCGGAGCCTAAGAGTATTCATATCAACATAGCTATTTTAATATTTCAACAAATATATAATCTAAAAGCATTCATATCAGTATAGTTATTTTAATATTTCAACAAATATATAGCTAAAGTCTAAGAAAAAAAAAAGAAACTCAGAGCATCAATTTCAATCTCCCTAAAAAAAAGCATCAATTTCAATATTTTTCCCTCAATTTTAACATTAAAGAGTGATCTAATGATGCTTTGTTCCTTGCTAGAAAATAAAAAAGGAAAAAACTATCACACTCTCCACCTTTGTTTCTCTCTTTCACTCCCTCTTTGCTTCTCTCTCTCTCTCTTTGCTCACTAGAACTTTGCGTGGGTTTCTATTTCTCTCTTTTTAGAAAGGAGGAGATCAATCTCACCGGTGCATAGAAGAAAATTTTTGGCTCAAGTATGATGCCTTTCTCTCTATTTTCCCTAAATTTTTTTGGGTACTTTCCATCATTATTGAAGCTTCAAAGATGCTGTCAAACCATGAGATTGCATTGCCATTTCATCTTATTCCTCTTCTCTATCTCTATCTCTATCTCTCGCTCTCTCTACATTTTTGCCATTCCTATATGTTTATGAGTCTAGTCTTCTTTCAGATGGATTATTTGGGATTTGGATCTGGTGCAAATTACACTAATTCATCTCACATCAATTTTTACCATCATATTTTTTAACTTTCACCTTTTAACTCTTTAACACTTTTAAAATTTTTTTTTTTAATTCAATAGTTAAGATTGAAAGTTAAAACTAGCACCTGATCTCAATCTAGACTACTTGACTGTCTTTGGCTGTTGCAGATGTAGATGGATGACTTGAGCTTGACCCACTAAACGCTTGGTTGTCAAACACTATTCTATATATTGTACTAAATGCTTGCAAGCTGTCAACTACCTTTTTCTTTCTTTTCTTCCCCCCCCCCCCCCTTTTTTTTTTTTGAGCAAAACGACATTTTTCTTAGTTTGTCTTGGGCTTGTATTTGAAATTTTGAATTTAACCATTTTTTAATGAGTGGACAAACCAACATCAGCCACTCCTCTAGCTTTTGTAATTTTTTTCTTTTTTAAAATTTTATAAATGTCTAACTATTTAAATGGATTTGGGCATTAAAAAAAATTATTGGGTAATCAAATAAAAAATATAGTTTTGGGGATTGAGATTGTAGCTACAGTATTATGGTGGTTGGGACAGTGAGAGGAGAGAGAAAAAAATAAATATTTAAATGAAGTTAAAGGAAATAAATGAGAGATGAGAGAGAAAAAATAAATAACTAAATGAAGTAAAAAAATAGGGTATAGAGTTTAAAGTGTATGCATAACAAAATATGGATAGCTAAACCAAAAAAAGTAAAAAATTTTGAGTTAATTTAGCTAAACATTTAAAGAAGTTGATATGAATGTTGTAATCTATTATCTATGTTAGGATTTGAGTTTGTAGTGTTGGCAAACCATGACAAAAACTAAGTCTCATTGAGTTAGAATAGTGTGCTTTCAAGTCCAAGACAAAATAACTCAAGTTCAGGGTGAAAAAAGTGAAATATAGTCTAGTTCACTTGATTGCTGTTCGATTCCTCTTGATCGATCGAAAGTCGCATGTCAACAAAAATTAGCAAACGTAAAAACCCCATAACTTATCTGTTTGAAGCCCATATCGCGATCCATTTTTCCAGCATTTAAAGGACTTTATAAGCTAACCCTAAGGATGGTTCTTAGATAGAAAAGAGTGCATCTTGTGCCTCCAATTGTAGATCTAGGGTTTTTGTACCCAAATCTCTCTCAAGTCTTCTACCGATAATATTCCTTGAAGAAACACAAGATTCGGCGTTGTAAAAGTTGGTACCATAACAAGATCAACTATTGATGGTGATCTAAACCTTTGAGTGGGATCTCAAAGTCATAAATATGGGTGTTTGTGTGCAACTGATTCAAGATAGAAGAATCCATGAATTCAGAGCTACACATGGTCATGTGATTACAAGAGGTAACTTTAGATTTTAGGGGAAAAAAAAATCTATTGTAAACTTCTATTCTATCATAATGAATTTGTTTGCCTTAGGATAGGTCAGGTTAAACCCTTCCTAGGTCTTTTATCTTGAAACTGTTGGTTTCATTGGTTTTCCTAAGTAATTATATTGTTGTCTTCGTTACTTTTTCGCACGGTATGATATGATTTATTACTGTTTAACCTAGATCTGAATAATAATCCTAAGTATTAACTTAGTTAATTAATTAGATTAAACAATATGTTTTAAAGGTTTTTTTTTTTTTTTGACAACTATGTTTTAAAGGTTAGAGCATCCACAGCAGTGGAGCTAAATTTTTAGTAATTTAGCTCCACCAAAAGTTGTTTTATCTATTTTAACTACACACGTACTACAGCAGTTGATCTATTTTAGCTTTCAACACAATAAAATAATATAAACATCACAATAAAATAATACATCCTTACAATAAAATAATATATCCTACAACCCAAAAAATATACACAATACCAACCACAACCACCTCTACCATCAACCATAGCCACAGCCACAGTCACAGCCACAACCAGCACCACCACCACCACCACCAGTCCACAACAGGAAAAAAAAAAAAAAAAAACCCACCAACGAAACGATGAAGATGAACCCAGAACAGATCGACAGTGATGGAGGACTGGGCGAGATGGGTCGGCGGCGTGGGGCGGCAACGTGGCACAGTGACGTGGGACGGCGACGAGGCACGGTGACGTGGGACGGCGACGAGGCACGACGATGTGGGACAGCGACTTGAAACCCAGATGAAGATTGGCGACGGTGACTTGGAACCCAGATGAAAATCGGCGACTTGGAACCCAAATGAAGATCGGCGACGACGGCGTGGGACGGCGGCTTGAGACGGCGACATGGGCCGGTGTGGGACGGCGACATGGAACAGATCGGCGAAGCAGAGAGTGGATGAGGGAGAGAAAAAAAATGAGAAGGAAGAAGGAAGAAGAAGAGAAGCTAGAGAGAGAGAGAGAGACAGAGAGAGAGAGAGAGAGAGAGAAGAAAGAGAAATATTTTTTAAATCAAATAGGAGAGAGAAAGTTAATAAAATAACATTTTTTATTTTTAGCTTTGATGAACGGTGCACATCTATCTATAGATGTGCACTGTTCATGTGGAGCTAAAAAACAAGAATATAACTCCACTGCTGAAACATTTTTTTTGTACTTGAGGAGCTATATTACTATATATTATAGCAATATAGCAATATAAGAGCACTGCTGTGGGTGCTCTTATAAACAAATAAGCTATATCTTTCTTCTATATAAAAATGAGCTTCTTTTTTGACAAAACGACATTCAAAACGTGGGTTTTTTGCTTTAGACGTGTTTGTCGTAGAGAGAGTCGAAATTGTTTGCTTTAGACGTGTCAACTGTTGTCTTCGCATGCTAACTGTACTTACATTTTTATCCTTAAAACTTTCTCCACATGCACCTAAAAGTTTGGCGACAGTTTGGTCTTTTGCTTTCTTTTGCCATTGACTGTTCTACCGAGAGAGAGAGAGAGAGAGAGAGGAAGAAAAGAAGAGTCAACGACAAGCGAAGATTAGGTGACAATTTGCGTGTGGCAGTGGGGGTGAGTACGGGGTTGGTGAGGTTCTTAGATAGAGAGGACTCTGCGTTGGTGAGGGGAAGGCATGACTAAAAGCATGGGAGCAGAGGCTATTTCACCTAATCGGCATGGATTTCTTGGAGATTGATGAGAGTGAGAAGTAGAGGAGCAGATGATAAAATATTGTAGATGTGTGATTTTGGTGTTTTGGCTGTCCACAAACAACAGGCATTCTCTCTCTAAATTTCTCTATGGTTTAAATTTTTTTTTTTCTTTTCATACTAATTTCGCAAATCTGGTATGTTTGATGAAATGCTTGCCTAGTCTGGCCGATAATTTTTTATGTGTGTTAGTTGGGATCGAACGAGCTTGATAGTATTTGTGGTTTCATTGGGTTTGCTTCACTAACCGATTTAATCTAATTGTTGCTGCAGTAGTAATATAGTATCAATATCACTGTCACATAGAGTTTGAAAGTGGATATTTAGACTGATTTCTTTGCATTACCAGCTACAGACTTTTCTGTTCAGTGTCAAAGACTTGAAAGATCCATATGGGTATCGGTCAAACGCTCCATTTTGAGTTCTGTTGCTACTAAAGTTACCTCTTTTGAAGGTAGACTCCTTTCCCTTTTATATAAGCCTAGGCTGAAGCTCACTGCTACAAAAATTGCAAAGAAAACCCATTTTCAGAAATTGCAATATCCACTTAGATAAGGCGAAGGGGATTCCCTTGGCCTTGGAATGCTGCATATCGAAATATATATATATATATATATATATTTATATATAATAATTTGTTTCAAATGTTTCACTATGAGCAATGCTAGGGATTCAATCTTTTAAGAGACTTCTTACTATTATTGAGTTGAAATTCTCAGAGTTTTCAATTCACGTAGAGCCATCCAAACTTTAAATCAATTGCAAATTGGATTAACAATATTTTGAATTTATATCAATTCTACTACGAGTACAATTTTGTCAATTCAATTTGGCAAACCCTTATACCAGTTTTTATTTGTTTTTTCTAGAGCTGTATGAATTCTTTTCCTCTTTGTTTTGTTTAAGAATTTAGGGCTTTTGTGTTAAAAAAAATGTCTAATTTTGTGATAGATAACTTTTGTTTTCTTTTTCTTTTTTTTCATGGTGTGTTGTTGGGCCTATTCTGCTATCAATAGGGAAATTTATTGCGATCAAATTGCAAGTGCGCTCTCAACTTAATTGTTTTTGCTATATTGGGTTCTTTAAATGCTTAGTTTTTCTCATCTTTGGTGTTTTGGATTAAATTTGAGATTTGGGTTTAGATTTTTTTTTTCCTTTGTTATTACCTACTTTGATTACTTTTTTTTTTTTTTTTTGTTGCATTATCACTTATGATTAAAGTTCTGCATCTTTCTTTAGTTTTAGTTTATTTGATTTGATTCAGATCTAAGAATTATGTGGAGAGGTGGTCTGTGAATGTGATGTTGATGACAACAATGGGTATGAAGATCACGCTGTTGGTTATGTTATAACTTTGGGCTTGTTTTAGAACTTGATTTCTTAATATTCGGATTTTGAGTTCAAATTTCATATTATTTCATTTTTTTTTTTCTGAGTGTCCTGTTAGTTTGGTTGTAGAGAATTAACATGTAGTCAGTTTTCTTATATTTGAATAATTATGGTACAAATGTTTTGAGTAAAAGATATGTATTTAGTATGATTGAGTTCAAGATTTTTGTATTAGGAGTTTATAATTACATTTATTTCTATATGACAGTAAAAAAAAAAATTTTGGGGTATCATGAAATAATTTCATGCAGTATATAGATCAATGGCTAGCACTAGTGCTTTGCTTTCACCTACAGTCTCTTAATTTCTATTGAGTGGTATTAATTCTTAAGCAACTTAAGGCTTAGGATAGAATTTTTGCTGTAGAGGGATTTGATTTATTTATTTATTTATTTTTAATCTTTGGCAAATACAAAATGGCTCTATCATATATGTGCTCGTTTCTATGCGGTTTATAATTCTTCTGTTTATTTGTCTAGAAGTTTGTATTCGTTTTTTTGCCTTGCTACGGATGATGAATTAAATTTAGAGTTTCAGATGACTAGAGGATGGTCCTTAAATCACTTTGTGACATTAAGGTAAACCATCACTATCATTATCAAAATTTAAATTATCTTTATATATTACATTTCCAATGCAAATGAATTAGCTTTGTTACTGGTTTAGTTTTGATATTCTTCTTGAAAAAATTCTTGGGGTTGTTTTATATATATTTTTTGAAATGTAGCGGCCGAACATTATGTGTGGATAGTGATAAATAGCATGCTCTCATATGAAAATTCAAATTATGGTTTTTAGATTTTGCTTTTAGCAATTGCTTAATAACTGAAACAGTGTCTAATTCTAATATTCATTTCCCTTGCTCAATGTCCACAAATATCTCAATTATCTTCTATTAGCTTTTAATTAAAGTCAATCATGATAGAATTGTAATGCTGTTTACTATGAAGCTTTTTTTATAATGTTTTTCACGTGCCTCAAAACTAGTGTGTGTGTGAGAGAGAGACAAAACGACCTCAAAAGAATTAAACGGCATGATATGGTGCTTGGAAATATTCAAAGAGTTAAAGGTTTTACACACAAACTTCCATGATCTTGCAATGAAAAAAGCATCAATATGGCACTTGAAAGCTCAAAGACTTACTGGTCACACCGAAAGCTAGCCACTTTTAAAGGCTCCTCTTGCCTACTTTCACCCCTTTCCAAATTTGTCATTCACTTTCTTTAGTTTTATTGGCAACCCCTTCACAGTTTTCTTTCTTCTCCTTTCAGGTCTTTAAAATAGTCTGCTCATAAATCCTGATGGCTCTTGTAATCAGCAAAGGAGTCTCATCTTCCTCTTCCACCCACCAACCCAAATACTTTGATGTCTTCTTGAGTTTTAGAGGTCAAGATAACTTCCATGGTTTTATTAGCCATTTGTATGAGGCTTTGCGTTTGAGGGGTATTCACACCTTCATTGATGATAAGCTCCCAAGGGGAGAAAAAGTTCCTGTAGAGCTTCTCAAAACCATTGAGAACTCATTGATGTCAATAATCATATTTTCAGAAAACTATGCATCCTGCACTTGGTGTTTGGATGAGCTTGCCAAGATTGTTGAGTGTAAGAAAAATGACCAATTGGTGCGACCAGTTTTTTACAAGGTGGACCCATCAAAACTACGTAAGCAAAATGGAAAGTTCCGCAAAGCTTTAGCTGAACATGAAAAAAGCATTAAGGACTACAAGAAAGTACAAAGATGGAAAAACGCTCTACAAGAAGCAACCAATATATCTGGTTGGCATTACAAGCATAGGTATGCATTCAGTGACAATTCTTGTGCCTTTTATGAGTTTTAGTGATTTGTTATGACCACTAATTTTTTGGCCAAATTATGAATCTACTTTTTTTCTCCATATCTTCTATAGAAGTTAGCTCACAATGTTAGAAAGATTTTATTTGAGAATTGGTAGAAAGAAGAATTTAAATGTACATATTATTCATTTAATTTTTTTTGAAAAACTTCCTCAATAATTTATTTCCAGTATTAAAAAAAGTGGGTTTTTGTAAGTTTCAGTTATCACCTAACTAGATTTTCCATGCAACTTCATGTTAAAAGTATAGTTATCATAATTGTAACAAACTGATGAATAGTCATCTCGATCAATTCAAAATGTCCTACTTTATAGTCATTTTCATATATGAGCATATATTAAATTCTATATTTAAATAAATTTTCTAAACAATAATATTCTATTAGTTTCGATCTATGTTATACCTACATGTTTATGTACTAATTGAATACCATTGCTTTTTCTTTATTTATTGTATCTATACTTTTTTTGTATTTTTTAATTTATTCTTATTTTAAAATTAATTAATTTTTTGTCTAACAGTTGAGCCAGTGACACAATTGTTGGACCAATGAACCATCATACCACTCCCTTGATGGTTTAATGCTTAATATGTTTGGATAACTATGCCTAAAGGCCTAAAAATACTTTCCTTAAAAAAAAAAAAAGTAGGGCTAACTTAATGATAGTTATATATTTATAAATTAATACATGCCACTTTAATTATCACTATTTTAAATTTAATGCACAGTGCCAAACATCTTAAATATGGTTTATCTTTGTATTTCTATTTTCTAGTCTAACTCATTTTATTTTATAATGTTATGTGAATGACAGTAGCAGCGAGTTCAAATTCATCCAAGGAATTGTTGAAGAGATCTCAAATTCTAAATTAAATCGCACTCCATTATCTGTTGCTCGATACCCTGTTGGAATAAATTATCGTGTAAAGACCATTCTTTCAGATATTAAGTCAAATGATGCTCGCATGATAGGGATCTATGGAACTGCTGGAATAGGTAAGACAACAATTGCAAAAGCCATTTTTAACAGAATTTGTGATCATTTTGATGGATTTTGTTATCTAGAAAATTTTAGAGAAAAATCGGGGACAAATGATGGTGTAATCGAACTACAAGAGAAACTTCTTTTTGAGATCTTAAAGGATAAAAATATAAAGGTGGGTAACAAATATAGAGGAATCAATATGATAAAGGAAAGAATTTCTTTTAGGAGGATTCTTTTAGTTCTTGATGATGTGGATAAATGGGCCCAAATAGAAAATTTGCTTGGAGGATGTGATTGGTTTGCTTCCGGAAGCAAAATCATTATAACAACAAGAGACAAACACTTTATAGCTACTTCTGGAAAATGTTTTTCAACATATGAGGTTAAGGATTTAGATCAAGACGAAGCTCTTGAACTCTTTAGTTTGCATGCCTTCCAAAGCAAAAAACCCAAAAAAGATTATTTGGAACTTGCAAACCAAGTTATACAATATACCAAGGGACTTCCATTAGCTCTAGTAATAATGGGTGCTGATTTGTGTGGAAGAACTAAACTTGAATGGAAAAGTGCAATAGATAAGTATGAAAGAATTCCTAACAAAGAAATTCAAAAAGTACTTGAAATAAGTTACGAAGGATTGGATGAAATTGAACAGAATATTTTCCTCGATATTGCATGTTTTTTTAAGGGAAATCTGAAGAAGTATGTCATGGATATACTGGATTCTTGTGATTTAAATCCAATTTATGGAATTCAAAAACTTATTGATAAGTGTCTAATAAGTGTTGATCAACATGACAAATTGTCGATGCATGACTTTCTACAACAAATGGGTAAGGACATTGTTCGACGGGAATCACCGCAACTACTTGGAGAGCGTAGTAGGCTATGGTGTTATGAGGATGTTCTTGATGTACTAACTGAAAATACGGTATGCATCAATTTATTTCATTTCATTTTAATACATTTTACAAATGGCATATGTAGTGATATTTTTTCCATATAAATGTGGAAGAAAATTGAAGTTTATTAAGTTTGGTTTTTGTTTAAATTTACTATCATTATACTTCTTATTATGTAGTATGATTCACTTAATGCTTTTTCTAATTAGGGGTCAAAAAATATTCGAGGCATAATGATGTGCTCAACTGAATCATCAAAGATTCAACTAGAGCCTAAATGTCTTGAAAAGATGAAAAATCTAAAGTTCCTTATAGTTAGTAATGTAGAGATTTGTGGAGATCTTGAATATCTTCCCAACGGATTAAGGGTGCTTGATTGGCATGGATTTCCTTTATCTTCCTTACAATCGAATTTTCGTCCTCAAAAACTCACTATACTTAACATGCCAGAAAGTCGGGTTATAATGTACAAGCTTCTTGAGGTATAATTTTTATTTATTTATTTATTTATAAATTATTATTACTTCATTAATGATGAAACTGTGATGTAACATTTGTTGAGCTTATTTTTTTTCTACAGAGGATACAGTGTAAAAGCTTGACACACATGAATTTCCAATCCTGTCAATATGTTAGGGAATTACCTGACTTATCGATCGCCTCTCCAAACATAAAGCAATTGAATCTCCGTGAATGTATAAAATTAGTTGAGGTTCATGACTCTAATGGATGTCTTGATAAGCTTGAAAGCTGGGACCTCACAGGTTGTGTTGAACTTCAAATTATTCCAAGCTTCATCATGATGAAATCACTTAAATTTTTAATTCTTTATGAGTGCAAAAGGGTTGAGTGGTTCCCTGATATTCCAGAAGAAATGGAAAATTTAAAGTTTCTAAGTCTAGCATACACTGCCATTAGAGTGCTTCCTTCATCATTTGGGAATCTCATTGGGATTGTGCGATTAGATATAGGTTCCTATTTCTATTCATGTCATCTTCCAAGTAGCATCTATAAATTGCAATATCTTCGCAAACTCGTTCTTCATGGCCATGTCCAATTTCCAAAGGATGTGGAGATTGGTAGACAAGTGCTATGCAATTCATGTGGTGACTTTTCAAAATATGACTTTCTGATGTTGAATTTTCTTAAAAATTTGACTTCTTGTTTCAACCACTTAAAGAAATGTTTGCTATCAAGGAGTGAAAATTTGAACTTCCAAGATGGCATTATGAGATTCACTGGTTTAAATTTTCTTCTAATTGAGGAATCCAAGTTCCTTAAGAAGATTCCAAAGCTTCCAGAAAGTATAAGATCTGTGTATGCATCAAATTGCATCTCGTTGAATTCACAATCATTGAGAAAATTATTCCTTCAGGTACCCCTCTCTCTTAAAGTTATAAAGAAAAAATTTTGGATACCTTTCCAAATACTTTATTTCCAATTTCTCAAATTTCCTAATTGCATGCAGTTTGGAAGAAATTTAGGGCTTGCACCAAATATGAAATGTTCAGGTGTGAAATGCAACATGTTATTGGATTCGCATTCTCGTCAGATTGATTACTCTTCCCAGCTTCCGCTCTCCAAGTTCTTCCTAATTGAAGAAGAGTTACGTCCAACTCTTGATGCCTATCTGATTGATTTTGGAGAGAGATATAATATTATAGTACCAGAAAATAAGATTCCAAAGTGGTTCAACCATCAAAGCATTGAAAGTTCCATATCATTTTGGGTTGGTCCAGAATTTCCATCATTTGCCTTTTGTATTGCTTTTCATCTAGTTCCGCTGAAGGATGGTTATGCTAATAATGTTAAGTGCAATTCTCTTCGTGATGATATAATCAGTTGGGTTTGTGTTGTCAACATTTTCACCAATGGTCATAAGCGACCTTTCATGCAGCAACCGATTTTTCAGTGTCTGAAGTGTGATCATTTGTGGTTTTACGGTGTACCTCATAGCCAATTACAGCAGAAGTTTGGAGATTTGATGCAAGGTGATCGAAATCATGTTAAGGTTTCGTGTAAAATCTCTCACTGGGCAAGTGAATTCGGAAATTTTGCTCCTGTCATTGCAAGGATGGGGGCACATGTGGAATGCATTTGTCCTCCTCAAAATTCCATTATCATCCATAACAACTCTCAAAATGCTGATGACAAATCTGCAACTCTGACAACACTGAGCTCGCACCTTTACTACCTCCTGTCTCCACTTTCGATGTTTCATGTGAGTCTCAGCAGATTCAGACGCAGGAGAACCTCAACCTCCTCCAATCCCTGATGACACTATCTGTCTTTCCTTCACATTTGGTTCAAGGCTTCCAATGGGTATAGCTAATGGGTTTGACTTAAGTTTGTGCTTTCTAAATTTGGGTATTGAGTCAAATGATGGTGATGGGTTTGATATGGGTTCTTCAATGGCCCATCCCTCCCTAAAAAATGGCACCATCGTCAATCCATAGCCACCATTAAAGAAACTGAGAATCTCTGAATCAAATTTTAAAGAAATATGCCCAGGTACTATTATTCCATTGAAACTGTTTTCCTTCGAATCATCGTAACTGTTTTCCTTCAAATCATCTTTGTTCAATTTCTTTTACGTTGTAAAATTCTGGAGTATGTCTCCCTCTTTTTCTTTGTTGATTTGCATCTTTGGTGGTATTTTTGACCTTTCTCTTTCTCTTAATTCACTGGCTCGTACATGCGGGTACTAATTCAAATTGAGAGGACATTAATGCAAAGTAAAAGCAGAAGTGATAGTCATTTGATTTGTTGTTGAGTTCAATTTTTTGTAAGGGTGCAAGAGTTTTCAAAATTACTTGGGAAAAAAAGAGCTTTAAATTTATCTAGTTAATGGACTAGTAAAGTCAAAAGGCCTACCATTTTTCAGACTTACAAAGTTCAACATCTAACTGGCCATAGTCAAGAGATTACTTGTACTGGTTAGAATTATTGGTCATTTGTGCAGTTGGTGATTCTTCTATTCATTCAATACTTATGTTTTTACTTCTTGTTGATTTGATTTTTGAGAAATTCAAAAGTTTTCAGTTTAGCATATGTATTAAGAAGCATCTAAATTACATACGAGAAGATATATGTTATGGTTATGTTGAGGACTAATGTATGATTGTATATGATGAAATTTGTTGGAGGGGCATCAGGCTATATCAGGTCATCTGTTTGCTACACACTTGTTTATTTATCAACCATCCTAATAAAGACAGATTCTTGAGGGAAAATAAAAAATAATAAAAACTGGAGCTCTATAAACAACTACAACGATTACAAACTACAAAATCATACATTCTTGAGGGAAGTACATTTATCATATGTTTGTGCACACGTGATATTTAGGATTGTATGTCCCTATCTTTGCCTACATAATTGGTTGGAGGGTTAGGTCATGGTTCAAGATCCACTAGGAGCATAACATACCAATACAGCAAAGAAAAATAAACAAACAAAAATGTTTTGTAGACTTTTGAATTTGTTCAGAAATATGGTTTTGATGACTAAGATACATTAAATTCTCTAGGATTATGACCTTTGCTGGCCCTCAAATAATTCGCAGGGTTTCTCCCTCTGTTTTGTTAATGATGGCAACATCCTCCCATCCTCTCCAGACAGTTAATTAACAACGATATTTTTGTGAACAGGAGAGCAAGAATGGGAAGGGAAGCATGGAGAGCTGGCCTATTTTTGAGGATACTTGTAAAATTTTGTCTAATTAAAAAGATTTTTGTTCTGAATAGAAGACCAAGAATGTGAAGAAAAGCAAGAAGAGCTGGCCATATTTTGAGGACGTTACCTTTCAGCAACATGGATGTTCTAGTAAAATTTGGACAGCTCTGACCACGATGAAGACCCATCAGCAACATAATAATTGTATTATGGATTTATGACGTGGAAGGTCTCCAGTGAAGTGGAAGAATTGAGCAACAATAGGTGAAGTTGATTTGTAGGACACAGAGACTGTAAATCAATCAAATGAATAGCTCAGAAAGGGGAGGGTGACCAAAAGAGAAAGAAAATTGAATTTTGTTACATTTGATGAAAATGTACTCCTATACATTGATCTGTTTTGATGTTTAGGGAGACATTGTAACTGCACCATAGTTAATGGTGAAAGTACAATTTCCCCAAAAAAATCTTTATCATTCTTTAATTATACTGTTTTATAGGTACATTATGGCTAGTATTAACACATTTATGGGGTAACACTTGGTTTTAGATGGATTCAATCTCAGTTCTTTTTTAATTCTTAGTAAATTTGTCTATTACACTTGTTTTTGAAAAACCACAATCTTAGAAAAGGATAAGCTTGAATGTAGCAATTTGAATAATTGTTTATAGAATATATATATATATATATATATATATATATGCAAAACTAAGAGAAAATTCAATTAAATTTCAAATTAGAATTTAATTATAGTCTAATTTTGCATCACATGTTATATCTAATCTAAATTTTTAAATTTTTGTGCCAAGTGAGTTAATTCAATGTAAAAATTAGATTTTAATTAGAGTGTAATTTTACACCACGTGTCCTATCTAATCTAAGTTTTTAAAATTTTGTCCTAAATGAGTTAATTAAGTATAGAAAATAAGGAGTCTAATATAAATAAGTCATAAAAAACTTAATCATATATCTAACTCTATATAATATATATATATATATATATAAAGAGAGAGAGAGAGAGAGAGAGAGAGAGAGAGAGAGAGAGAGAGAGAGAGAGAGAGAGAGAGAGGCAAAGCTGAAAGAAAATTCAATTAGATTTCAAATTAGAATTCAATTAGAGTCTAATTTTGCGTCACGTATCCCATCTAATCTAAGTTTTTAAATTTTTTGTGCCAAGTAATTTAATTCCATTAGCATTGAGGTCAATCACCACACCACCTCTATCATACATACAACATTATATGATGCTAGAGTGCATGGTCAACGCACACCTAATGCACCTACATTCCACTTGCAACCAATACAACCACAACCACCTAACTTGCACAAGATTCAACAACCGAAATTACTGGTACTCACGAGTGGACAGCATCCATCTATAATAGTTAGGAGTATAGAAAGAGCGAGTCATCGGTCTGGGGAAAGAAAAGGATGTGTAAAAATTGAATTTCAATTAGAGTTTAATTTTGTGCCACGTGTCCTATCTAATCTAATTTTTTAAATTTTTATGCCAAATAAGTTAATTTAGTGTAGTAAATGAGGAGTCCAATATAAATAAATCATAAAAAAAACTTAATCATATATCTAACTCTATATAGTCCAATATAAATAGACCATAAAAAACTTAATTATATATCTAACTCTATATATAAAATTAGAGGAAGAGAGAGTTTGAATGATTTTATATTTATAAGCTTTTTTTTTTGTATAACTAAAAATAATTCAAATTCATAAGTCATTTATGTAATATATCATGACTATGTACCATCCATGACTAACTAGGTAATATATCTATCTATATATATTTGCTTTTTTAAACCAAAGTTTAGAGAAAATTCAATTAGAATCAAATTGGATTTTACTTTTGTTAACTTTTCATACAAATTAAATTATTTATATTTTGTTGTATTTTTTCTTTGAACTAATGAGCATTTTAAAAAAAAAAACTATTTCTATTCAGATATTATTAGATATTATTTAACCAATTTATTATTTTATTTTGTGTTGTATTTAGTAAAATTTCACAAACAATAATTGCGAATTGATATTGTATATATAGTATCTAGTAATTTTCAAAATTATATATGTAATGATAATGTAATGAGAAATTTGACATAACCAATATCATGAAAATTGCAAAAAAAAAACTATTTTAGTACCTCTAAATATCCTCTCTTTTTTTTTTTTTTGAGAAAAAAGTAAGCGAGTTTTATTAAACCAATTTATTATTTTATTTTGTGTTGTATTTAGTAAAATTTCACAAACAATAATTGCGAATTGATATTGTATATATAGTATCTAGTAATTTTCAAAATTATATATGTAATGATAATGTAATGAGAAATTTGACATAACCAATATCATGAAAATTGCAAAAAAAAACTATTTTAGTACCTCTAAATATCCTCTCTTTTTTTTTTTTTGAGAAAAAAGTAAGCGAGTTTTATTAACTTAAGCCGTATTGGAATACATCATTCAAGTCTGTAGGTAGCTCTTCCATCCAAATATCATAATCTGCAATTAGAATGGCTCTTCTAGCCAAGGCATGAGCCAAGCAATTACCCTCCCTACGAAAATGTTTGAATTGACAACTTACTAATGAGGAATTGAGACAGCGAATCTCCTCAATAACGTGACCGAACATGGTGTGGCATGCTTCAGATGAGTTAATAGTTGTTATGACCCGTAAGCTATCTCCTTCAAAGATAACTTCAAAAAGGCAGAGCTCTGTTGCTAACTTCACCGCTCGGCTCGCTGCTAAAGCTTCTGCATGCTCGGCAGACTGAGGCAGTAGGATCTTTTGACTTAGAGCGCCCATCACTTCACCAGAACAGTCTCTGAAGACCACTCCTATCCTGGCGAAATTGCTTTCCTCGAACAAAGCTGCATCAAAGTTAGCTTTATAAAAACCCACTGGAGGCAGTGACCATTTAACCTGAGGAGTCCGTAGCGTTGAGCTTGGGGCTTGTTTGTGTGCGTCGAAGAACTCCGTCACCAACTTCTTTGCTCTGTTCACGATCTCATGGAGAGGCCATGACTGCTGGTTCTCTCGGATTCTATTTCTTCTCTCCCATAGGCTCCATGCAATGGTGGAGAATAACGCCACTATGAAAGCTGACCCTCGCTCCATTATAGCCTCAACCAGATCCATGACTGATCTGAAATTCCTCTGATACAACTTCGCAAAACAGAGCTCCGATTTCCATACTGCCTTAGCCTGATCGCACAACCACAAAGCATGCAATATTGTTTCTTGGTGCTCATTACAGAGAGAACACATCTCGTCCACATTGATTTGCCGCCGAACCAGGTTTTGCCTTGAAGGCAAGGAATCCTTGGCCGCTCTCCATATGAAGTGTCTAATTTTTGGGGGAGCTTTCTTCCAAATACCATTCCATATCTTCTTTGACACCCCATCAAAGGTAGAGGGAGACAAATTAAAGGCCTCGGTTGCAAGCATTTGGTAAGCCGACTTTACCCCGAGTAGCTTCCATCAAGTGACCAAGGCCACACTAGGCAGTCCTCATGGCACAGACTACTCACATAGATCTTCTGATCACATCCGCTTCCCAAGGATAAAAGGAGGTTTCCAACAACTCAACATTCCACTCCTTGGTATTTGGATAAAAAAGATCGCATACTTTATCCAATCCTCCCCCGAGTTTTGGTGAAATCACCTTCCTTCCACCAGGTTCGGGTAGCCAATTATGATCCCAAATACTAATAGCACGACCATCTCCAATCCTCCAAATTGCCCTCTTCTGAATCACCTCCCTAGACTGCAAAATACTACTCCACGCATAGGAGCATTTGGAAGGGATAGAAGCCTCCATGATGTTCCCCTCTGGAAAATATTTGGAGCTGAAAACCTTATACAACAAAGTATCCCTTTTATGGTGCAGCCGCCAGACCTGCTTGGCAAGCATAGCCTTATTAAAATTTTGGATGTTGCGAAAACCCATTCCTCCCACAGATTTGGAGCTGCATAATGTACTCCATTTTACGCAATGGATCTTCTTCGCCTCTTCTTGCCCCCACCAAAACTTTCTGATCATAGCTTCAATGTCTTTGCATAAGCTAACCGGAAGCTTGAAAACACTCATTGAGTAGGCTGGAATTGATTGGATTACCGCCTTGATCATGATTTCCTTTCCGGCTTGGAATAATAATTTCTCCTTCCATCCTTGCATTTTTGACCAAATACATTCTTTAATCTGTGTGAAGCAAGCTTTCTTATTTTGACCAACAAATGAGGTAGACTCCAGTACTTCTCATAATGTTGGATTGCCAGAATACCAAGTGCCTCCTTTATTTCTTCTTGGATTGCATCATCCGTGTTCTTGCTAAAGAAGAGAGTAGTCTTGCCCTTATTTACCATTTGGCCCGATGCCACTTCATAAATGGTTAGGAGCTCTTTTATTTTATCACACTCTTCCAATGTGGACCTGCAAAATAATAGACAATCATATGCAAAAAAGAGGTGAGTGAGCTTTGGTCCTCTTCTACAAATTGAGAAACCATGGATATCACCATTATCTGCAGCCCTTTTTAGGATAGCATTCAATCGCTCCGCACAAAAAAGGAAAAGGTAAGGAGACAATGGGTCTCGTTGTCTGATTCCCCTAATTGGTGAAATCAATCCTTGTGGCTCCCCATTAACCAATATTGAGTATGACACAGTAGTGATGCACTCCATGATCAAAGCTACCCAAGAATTATGAAAGTCCATCTTCAACAACACTTTCTCCAGAAAAATCCATTACACGCTGTCATAGGCCTTGCTTATATCAAGCTTTAGAGCCATGAAGCTTGTTCTTCCTATACAACTTGTTCTCAAATGATGCAAAGATTCAAAAGCAATTAAAACATTGTCAGTTATCAACCTCTTAGCAATAAAAGCACTTTGTGTTTCCGAGATGATTTTATTGAAAAGAGGTTTTAGTCTATTGGCAATGACTTTGCTCACAATTTTATAAATCACATTACACAAGCTTATTGGTCTAAACTCTAAAACCTTCTCTGGATTTTTTACTTTTTAAAGTAATGAAAGTGTGATTTATAGACTTTAGAATAGAGCTAGAATTAAGACAAGATAAAACAGCTTGAGTAATATCCATACCAACATCGAACCAGTAAGTCTAGTAAAATAATAGGGGCATACCATTCGGGCCAGGAGCTTTTAAAGGTGCCATATCCTTTATAGCAATCTCCACTTCCTCTACTGTGTAAGGAGCTGTAAGTTTTGAGTTCATCTCCCATGTGACGACTTCCTGGATCCCATCTAAAATGCTCTCAAGGTTATGGGGGTTTGATGAAGCAAATAAATCTGCATAATAGTCAACAAACATTTTAGAGACCATTCCCTCCTCTGTCTGCCATACTCTGTTGTTGTCCTTAAGCCCCTTAATGAAATTTTGTCGCTTCCTTTGAGTGGCTGTCCCATGAAAAAACTTGGTGTTCTTGTCACCATATTTAATCCATTGGACTCTAAATCATTGATGCGACATTGGTTCTTCTTTACTGTAAAGCTTATTTAACTCTGCCTTCAGCCTCTCCACCTCCTGAAAATTCCCATTCTTGATAGATTCTACTTCAGCCTTCCACAATAACTCCTTTGTTTTCTTTATTTGATTTTTTACATTGCCAAAATGTTGTCTGCTCCATTTCTCTAACTTCTTTTTACACCATTTCAGCTTTGCTACTGCTCTATGCATGGGTGTACCTTCAACTTGGTGAGTCCACCCTCTTGATACAGTGTTGCTACAACCTAGGTCAGACGTCCACATCGCTTCAAATCTAAAAGGGTTACGATTCCATTTTTGGCTTTCACCATTCAGATCTAGTGCTAGCAAAATCATTCTATGGTCTGAAGTGAAACAATGAAGATGCTTTACTTTACCAGTGGGAAAACGATTTAACCAATCATAATTTGCAACTCCTCTGTCTAAGCGTTCCCACACCAACTCTCCCCTCCGTTTCCCATGCCACGTAAAGTCTGGTCCTGAATATCCCAAGTCGACAAACCCGCATTCATCAAGCACTTCATAGAAAGTCTGCATGAGATTGTGTGACTGTGGGGCACCTGCGCACTTATCTTCCACCTCCAACAGTTCATTGAAATCACCCATGCAACACCATGGCAGGGCTGGTTTGGAGCTTAACATGAGTAACATGCTCCACCCATCGTCCCTCCTACTAGTTTCGAGTTCACCATAAAAACCTGTCAGACGCCATGCCTTCTCTGAGCCCCCATGCACTATAGCATCAATGTGATAGTTCGAAAAACTATCGACCCAAACTACATCCTCATCCTTCCATAATAAAGCCTAAGCTCCTCCTCTACCATTACTAGGAACAATGAAACATCCATCAAACTTCAACAAACAACGAACCCATTCCATATCTTGATCAGACCATGTTTTCGACAAAAACACGATCGTGGGACCTTATGCTTGCACTATATCGACAAGCTCTCCAACTGTTCGGTGGTTCCCAAGCCCCTGGCAGTTCCACGCTAAGAGATTCATTGTTGCCGACGGGGCTGGGAACCAGCCTCCACCAATGTCATTGAACAGGCCTTAGCCATTTTTTTCTTGACTTCCTCGGACTCCATTTCTGCATCATCCTCCTCCCTGGCTATTCTCTTTTTTAACAAAGAAGAGCTTTCTCCTTTGGGGTCACTTCTATTTTGCTCTCTACGAATCCACCCCCTCGTTTTGGGCTTTACTTCCTCATAGGTTACATTCTTATAATTATTCGAGCCCAACAAAGCAAGCCCATTAGTATCATACTCCTCTATCTTGCCCAAACTCCTATTTGACAAACTAACCAAAGCTGCTCCCCTTAAATCCTCTACGTTATCAAATTTAGCCAGCTTCTCCTCCAACTGCACCTTAAAATCTACTTCATTAATCTTATTGACTGAATTCAAACATTCCAGCCTGTTAGGGATAATTTCCATATGTGAAGGGATGTCTTTATTATGATCCGAAAAAATCGGGAATACCATATCAGTGAGAACGTTGCCAACCGAACTGCCTTCTTCTCCCTCCTTGTTCCGGTCCATTAGCTTTACCCCGTCCTGTCCTGGTTCAGACCTAGCCCTATCTCCATCACCATGCATGCCGTCACCCTCCCTCAACTCTTCCTTGTCAAGCCCGGGCACACGGATCACTGTTCGCTAATGCGGGTTTGGTGTTGTAGCACGGAGCCAGCTTCCAAACTGTTGATTCCCAGCTTTTAGAGTGCCTCTACTCTTTTCCCATAGCGAACATTCTTTGTCACTATGCGTCAACTTACCACACCAATAGCATAAATTAGAACCTCTCATATTTGAACCTAACTCATCCCTCCTTCCCATCAGCCATAGTAATCTTTCTCCCTTGGCATAAAGATTTGGATGTGTCCACTACTACCCTAAGCCTAAGGAAATTAAAACTGTTCGAATCGCCCTCCTTAGAAGCCTTCATATCCACCCGACCTGCTATCGAAACAATTTCCTTTGCTATTGCCATTGATGAGCTTCGGATTGGTAGATCATGAACTTGCACCCAGAAGCTAGTGAGACAAACGTCCAACTCTCTTATGACTTCGCTTTTCTCCATCCTTTTTAAGGCCACCTGGTGTTTGTCGAACATCCAAGGCTCCCCTTGAAGGACCCTATCAATGTCAGTTACATCAGGGAATGAAAACAACACCATGTGGTCACCCATATCCCTAATTTCGAAACCCTTTCTCGTCCTCCACAGGAGTTTGAAGGTCTTTGCTATGGCTTCCATGTTCAAAACCCTTCTTGTATGGAATTTTGACTAAGAGAAAATCCCCCAACCCGGGTTCCTCTTGAACTGTAAACTTATTTCCTTCCGACTCTGAAAGAGAAAGCTTCTCCCACAAGCCCATTAACTTCTCCATCACTCTGGCACTGCTACACTCTTTCCACAAAAACCAACGAAAACCAGTACTCAAAGATAAAAAAACTACTTTGCCTCCCTCAAAGTAGGCACTCACTTTTCTACTGGCTGCTAGGGTTCGGCATGCCTTACCCTATGTCATATATGTATAATAAGTTAATAACCCAAACTAACATGAATAGCACCATTGCTATTCATCATACCTATACATAAGCATGGTTGCATACTAGTAACTATAATAGAAAGAAACGTTACAAAAGAATATTACCAATAAAAATAGAAATGGTTTCAATATCTAATTGAGAGTTTAAAAAATTAGCTACACAATAAAAAATGGAGAAAATAAATTGGCAGTGGAAAACCTCACATCAAGCACAACAAAACCTCTAGTTTCAACCTCTAGGCAATTGGCAGTAGGCAACTTGAGAATATAATCAATTCATACATGCTAATTTAGCCTTCTACATAGTACATATACGAGTAATAGGAAAAAGCCTTGTATGGAAATTTGGATCGTAATTTCCTCCGAAGGAAAAAGCCTAAGAAAAAGCCTAAGAAAAAGCCTTTCATGGAAATTTGGATCATCAACTTGATATAAACCATCCTTCAATCAACTCTGACCGTATTGATTATTTCATTGATATAGGATATAACATAGGGAATAATTATCTTCTAGTTTGAAATCCTTGAAAAAGAATGTATATTGAGATTATCATTGATTATCCTCTAGTATCATATATATCTCAAAACATTTCTCCTGAATTGAATTCAAACACAGCCTCCCTTCGTGTTTTTTTTTTCTTTTACAAGTTGGACAAAGTTTTATTATAAATTTATGGAGGTGGAGTGAATTTTTGGAATGTTTCATTAGCCATATCAAATGCCAAAATGTTAACCAGGTGCATTTGATGATTGCAGAAATCAAACCAGTATAGAGTACCATTCAAACAGACTGTTCCATGTCCTGAACGATATTTGATTTGTTCCAAATCCAATTTCATAAACTTTTCTTCCGTATCAATTAAGACAAGTACGGTACGGGTGAGAATAACAGACTCTCCTTGGATTACACACATGAAAATCATCATTATTGGTTAAGAAGATTAAACCATTAATGAAATATTTAATTTTCAAATATAGATTGATGGAAGACATGTTTTTTGTCATCAAAGTCTTTAACCCAACTCGTATTTGTAAACAAGATATGTCAAAGGAAATCGTAAGTTTGGAAATATCATTGTCATGGGAATCAAAACTAATTCCAAAGTCTTTTATATATATATATATATATATATATATATATATATATATATACAAGTAGTCAAGTTTCTTTCGATGCCACTTGTTATTACTTTTGAGCTCAATTGGTTGGCACAATGTATAAAAATATATTTCAATAACTTTCTTTATAAATTTTTTTAATTTATATTCTAGTTATAAACAAAACAGAAAGACAAAGTAGTATAGTAATTTCATTATATCATGTGTTTGCAAACTTGAAATTGCATGATATAGTGACTCAAACAGATACATATGCTTCATGCCTACTTAAGAATGTAAATATTGTTTGATATTAAAAAAAAATGCAAATATCATTCAATTACTTTTGGCTAAAACGCAATTGTCATCATTTGTGTTTCACCAAAATTCATTTCAATCCTCTAATTATTTTTTTTCCATTCATTTCAGTCCTTTAAGTTTCAAATTTATTCAATTAAGACCTCTTTATTGTCCAATTTTTAAATTTTTTTCTTCAAATTTTTTGAACTAAAAAAAAAATCCAATTAATAATTGAAAGATATTTCCCAATTTTTTTAAAAAATTTAACAGAAATTGACGAAGGCCTTAATTAAATAAACTCGAAACTTATATGACTGAAATGAACAAAAGCAAAGTTAGAGGACTGAAATAAATTATAATGAAACTTAGAGGATGGATTTTGCATTTTAGTCTTTTTTTTTTTTTAAATATTTTTGATTGTGTGTTATTAAATTATTTCTTCTTTTGTTTGATTTTGTTTCAATTGTTGCAAAAGCAACTAAATTTGAGCAAGAATTCCATATTTCAAATCAATTTTTTCTCATATAAATATTAGAAAAATGACACCAAAAGTTCATTATACTTAATAACTAATGCATAAATAAAAATAATTAATATAACAAAATAAATGTATTTATCCTATTAGTAATCTTTTTAATTACATAAGAAAAAAAAAATGATGGTTCCGTGTGTGTGTGTGTGTGGGCCAAGATGAGCTAAAGAAAACTAGGCCCGGTTTAGAGTAAAAAAGGGCCTAGTGAAGCATTTCCATAAAAGGTTCAAGCCCAAGTAATTCAAGGAAAGTGCAGATCCGAAGACTAAGCTGAGGAAGGAAAAAGGGTCGGAACCTCAAGGAGAGGACTGGGGATTGTCAAGTCATGCCTAGGATAACAACTGGTGAAAGGAATAGTAACTAGTTTGAGCAAGATTTGGAGAAAGCTTCCTGACGAAGGTACTGTCCCCTTTGCATTAACTGCACTATACCAACCAACCATGTCGCATTAATGGTTGAATGACTCTTCTGAATAGTGTCCCAACAGCTTGTTACCTACTCATCACAACTTTAAAAGAAAGAGAGTGAAAGGATGAGACAAGTATCTTGCCTGAAGAATCAGCCATTCTACAGGTGGACAGCTGATATGGAGGTACCAAAACTATAAATAGGAAAAGATATCACATGTTGTGAGAGGGGTTTTTTAAAGAAAAAATGAAGAAAGAGAAAAGTAAGACCATTGTAAACACTCAAGAAAGCCTTAACTTGTACTTGTCACTTAATAGGAACTCTCCTTATTCCGAGGAAAGTGTAATAAACGAAGAGATACTCCTTGTCTACAATCTGTCTTAGTCCTAAAATTTCAATTCTTTACTTAAGCCTTTTTTCTATTTCTTAACTATGAGTCCAAAGATCTATCTCTTATATATATATATATATATATATATATATATATATATATAGGAGTTCGCTAGGTTACGCTAGCCCCTGGGCAGGGCGCTAGAGATGGACTTTGTTATAGCCAACTCGTGTGGATGCCCACCAACGGACTCCTGCTGGCAGCGGGACTCAAACCTAGGTGGGTTAGACGAAGCGTTCAAGCCTTACCAACTGAGCCAAGCCCCCATTGGCTATCTCTTTTATATATATATATATATACACACACATAGGAAAAGATATCACATGTTGTGAGAGGGGTTTTTCAAAAAAAAAAAAATGAAGAAAGAGAAAAGTATGACCATTGTAAACACTCAAGAAAGCCTTAACTTGTACTTGTCACTTAATAGGAACTCTCCTCACTCCGAGGAAAGTGTAATAAACGAAGAGATACTCCTTGTCTACAATTTGTCTTAGTCCTTAAATTTCATTTCTTTACTTGAGCCTTTTTTCTATTTCTTAACCTATTAGTCCAAAGATCTATCTCTTTATATATATATATATATATATATATATATATTGAACAATTCGATTCTGTTAGCCCTTAGAGATACCCATCATATAAGGTTTAATGACAGTCTTTTAGGAACCATAGAAACCAGTTTAAGTAACGGACCAATCCATTTCGACTGTTTCTCAAACTTCACAGTTCACCTTTATGATCCACATGTCATGAAAGCTCTCACCCTTAACATCAAGACCCATGGAACCCTCATGGTGCAGGGAACCAGCCAGATAGCCTTGATATACGGAGTGTATTACAAGTGCATTAAGACAAACATGAATGTTGGAGCTTTGGACAGAAAGAAGATGGGAGAAACACTTCTTATCCAAGCCAACGTCCAAGCCAAAGTTTAGATCCCTAAAACCTTGAAATGGTCAGAAGTTTCCTTCCCTGATAGCTAGAAACTAGAGAATGAGAACTAACCTCTCTAGATCCAAAACCCAGATCAAGATTCAAAGTTAGATTTTGTCCAACAGCTAGCAGATGGTTCTGTTAGACTCAGTTTCGACAACTCTAGATTTAGATCACCCTTAGATGATTATAGGCCTAGATCCCCAATAGATCTCCGCCGATCTCCTCTACCCAGTAGGCAGCCACCTATCCTCTTAGGAGATAGACCTGCATACCGAGCTAGCTCCTCTAGACCTCTAGCACCTTACCCTAGATCTAGAAGAGACTTAGGTCCAAAGTTTCAAGGAGTTAAAACCAGATCTCAAGTTAGTACACCTTATTACATAGCCAAACAAGATTCAGTTGTTGATCAAGATGATGACAACAATCAAAAGGTAGAATCCCCTTCAGGAACTGATATGGAGGACCCATATCAAGATTATGATCTCAAAGTCTTAAGAAAAAACTTTAAGCCAGATATGAAGTTTTTAGAAGAAGAATTTGACTTAGAAAAGAACCGAGTCAAAAGGGAAGTTTATAAAGCCAACCATACCAGAGAACAAAAAGTTGAAGTTCTCAATTGTTGGAAAGAGTTCATGAGAGAGACATCCGATAATATCCCTTTCTTTGAATACTTTGAAAATTATTTTAGTTGGCATAGGAAGACTTGTAAGCAGGCTACCCAGACTAGTAGCTCATCTAAGAACTCCCCCGCTACTTGTGTCCTCACAAAAACCAACTGGACTAAGGAAGACACAAAGGAAGTTGTTAGATCTAGTCATCCACCCTTAGCAGCCATTACATTTAAGTATAAAAACCAAGATGTTTCTGCCACACCCTTTAGGTTCCCTTCAGGTGAAGAGAAACTTGTCAAAAAGGTCATTGAGCAGAACAATTACACTAACCAATGTCTAAATGTTATTGGAAAACAACTTGATAGGGTTGAAGATAAGATAGAAAATAAGATCATCATTCAGCCAGAAAGCCCTAGTAAACCTATCATAGAAAAACCCTTAGTCAAACTCCCAACATCTAGACAGTCTAGTATCAAATCTAAGGACGTCACATCATTAGAAATAGTAACCCAAAAGCTTGAAGAACTCCAAAAACTAGTGAAGAAGGAACCAGTCACCCCTTCACCTAGCAAAGGTCTTCAGCTTACCACTCTAGATGTCCACACAACCTCTAGTGTTTCTAGTAGAAACTCCTCAGATAATGAAAAGAAGATAGAACACATAGAAAACCAGCTCATAGACCTAGAAGTAAAACGACTTTACCAACCACCCTCAACCAGTCTTACCAAAAATTGGTATCCTAGACCAACAACCCTTGACCTCCAGTACAAGGAAAGAAATGTCAGTAACCAATTCTCAATTTCTTCAGGAAAACTCTATGAATTGAATATTGATGGTTTATCAGAACAAGAAATTCTGAATAAAATCCAGCACATAGTAATGGTCACTAACAATTACCTCAATGAGGGAAAACCTCATTCAGAAGTCATTGACCTCATGGTTTTAGGTTTCACAGGAAAGTTGCTCCAATAGTGAAACAATTGTCTAACTGAAGAGTCTAAGGATAGTATTAGAAGTGCTGTCCAAAAAGATGAGGAAGGTCTCCCCATATATATATATATATATATATATATATTGTTTGTTTGTTTAAATTCTATAAAAAAATATACATTTTTTCAAATATAAAATGTTGTGTCAAGATGACTAATTTACCATAGTAATTTGAGACTTCAATTTGTTTATTTTATATCAATATTCCATATAGTAATTTGTTAACATTATCCACTCAATTCCCACGTGGCCACATACTAAACAATCAATCTCTCTCTCTCTCTCTCTCTCTCTCTCTCTCTCACCCACCTTACTTAATGTGAATTAAAACTCTTTTTTTTTTTAATAAAAAGAATAATAAATTTTCATCTCTTTTAATATGCTAAAATTTTCCTATATATAAAATTGACCTTGTTTTGATTCGTTATTAATTCAACAAGTTCTATCCTATCAAAACAAAACAAAAAACAAGTTCTTTGTTAAATTCGTCTTTATCCTATTGAAGTTATTAGGTGATTCTATTTAAGGAAGTTGCAACAGCGTGTTTGATAAATTAGAATTTATTAATAAATTAAGCCACATATGAGTAAAAAAAATTAACAAGAAGAGTTATAATACAATAAAATATAAAAATAATACAATAGAAAGTTAACAATATTGTAAAGATATTCAAATATTTAATTAACGATCCTTGATTATATAAAAAAGACTATTCTTTTTTAAATTCTTAGATCGCTTTACTAACAATATTTGTTATATTTGTTTTTTCAAAAGTAATTTTTTCCAAGTTTCATCATTAAAAATAATGAAATCTTACTTTAAATATTTTAAATTAGCCATATAATCATTAAAAATGAGACATTAACTAAATTTAAATACTAAAAATTGATCAGTAATTTTGCATTTTAAGAAACGATAAATTTTTAAATATTTTAACTACATCGAAATGCAAAATTACTAATTAAATATAAAAAATACCACATTTAAAATTGTTGTCGTAGGCCTCAAACTATATTGACTTATCATGTTTATATCAATACACTGTTAGTGAGGGTATTAAGAAAGAAAGAAATTCCAACAAGTTTGACCTCTTTGCCCAGACGATGGAACAAAGAAAATATGATTCTCCATGTTAAATGATGTGACATAGATATACTGTTACATTTGTAATATTTAATTTAAGTGATAAAATATATTCATTACTAAAAAAAAAAAAAAAAGATAAAAACAATAAAGGGCGGACTTTTTCTTGATTATGAGACAAGTTAAGAGCTCAATACATAGAATGCGCGGTATTGGTCAAGAGCATAGATAAAATAATTGCTCAGAAGCCTCATTTATTGACTAGAAAGAATTGGTCAGGAGCACGCAGAAAATAATTGCTCATATCCGAAGACTCATTCATTGACCATAAAGAATGAGTAAGAGTGAAAGACACCAAAAAATAAAAAAGGAAGGTAATGTAACAAATCATGTTTCAGTAGACCAAGTTGTGTTCCATATGATAGTATAAAAAAATTCAAGTCTTTGCCTTGTTGACCGGCACACACTGTTCTAGACGCTTGATTTTGGCTTTGTTTCCTCGTCTATTCCTTTAAACACTATTCTCATGATAGCAATACATGACCTAATAGCCTTTGGATTCCTCCTTTTGATTTTTTCTTCATTTTGAACACTTCCTCACATGTTTCGAAAACTCACAGCAAGTTCTTCCCATGATCATAGATGCTTCAGCCTCAAAAGTGTATATAAGAATGTGTCATAACAATGTTGTAGTGCAATTCAAGTTAGCAAACAAGCTTGTTAGAACTTGATTCCATTTCTCACAACAATTTCATCATGAGGAAATCTGAAGACCTTGAGCAAGTTTTCCATTACTTTGATGAAGATGGTGATGGGAAAGTATCAGCCTCAGACTTGAGACATGGTTTGAGTCTTATGGGTGGAGACCTATTTTCAAAAGAGATTGAGGTTGCAATGGAGGCATTGGATTCTGATGGAGATGGTTTCTTGGGTTTAGAAGATTTTATTGGGCTAATGGAAGGAAGTGAAGAGGAAGAGAAGATAAAGGATTTGAGAGAGGCTTTTGCAATGTATGATATGGAAGGTTGTGGCTTTATTACACCCAAGAGTTTGAAAAGAATGCTCAGCAGATTGGGTGAGTCAAAGTCGATTGAAGAGTGCAGAGTGATGATCAATCAGTTTGATTTGAATGGAGATGGTGTGCTTAGTTTTGAAGAATTTAGAATTATGATGCTGTAATCGTTTTAGACATCCCGTGTGATGATTAGATTTTTAATGTGTCAATCATTTTAGGCATCCCCTGTGTGATGATTAGATTTTTAATGTGTGTATCAATATTTCTTTCAACTAATGTATAACCCCGTGCATATGCACGGATATATTTAAAAACAATCACAATAACATATAATATATATATATATATATATATATGTGTGATTTGAAATCTAATTGGATCTAAACTCTTCAGTTTTTGCCCTTAATAATTTACTTGCCACAAAAATTAACAAATTAGATGGGACATATAACGCAAAATCAAACTTCAATTAAAATTCAATCTAAAATCTAATTGAATTTAGACCTTTTGATTTTTGCACCTAATAATTTTCTTGATACAAAAATTCAAAAATTAAATGACACATGACACAAAATTAGACTCCAATTTAGAATTTAATTAAATTTTCTCTCTACTTTAGCTGTTAATATATATATATATATATGACTTATAAATTTGAATTTTTTTAGTTATATGATTGTGTTTTTTATGATTTATTATATTGGATTCCTCAATTTCTACATTAAATTAACTAATTTGTCACAAAAATTTAAAAATTTAAATTAAATGGGACACATGACGCAAAATTAAACTCTAATTGAAATTCAATTTTTACCTAAATTAACCCACTTGGCACAAAATTCTAAAATTTAGATTAGATGGGACACATGACGTAAAATTAAACACTAATTGAATTCCAATTTAAAATTTAATTGAATTTTCTCTTTGATTTACCTATTATTATATATATAGATTCTCCAGTTCCTAAATATATAGTTGCAATGTTGTTTTCGATTGAATTTTATTAGTGTTAATTATTCTTTACTTGTATTAAAAGTGTAAAAATAATTTATTATGATAAAATGGATGGTATTTCTGCCATTAACATTTATTTCTATGAACTAAATGTTATTACACATTATCCCTCTCAGAGTGTATGGTCTTATAATTATGTAGGACCCACATACTATGAGAGGAAGAATGTTATATATAAATGCATAAAATACGTTCTCTTCATTTACACCGTTAACATATGCTAGATTTACTCTTCTTTTTTTCAATTTGAGATGAAAATCTTATTTTAACTTAATCTAAATGTACATGTGTGCGAAACTTCATACTGAAAACTTAAACCTAGACTTTTGTCTCTCCTATGCTACAAGAACTTGTAGTTGTGAAGTGACTATCATGCCAAAATTGTGTGATACGGTATATATGCTAAATTAACTAACAAGCTTGACAATTAAACCCTTCCTCGTATAAGTGATCATCAACATCACTTGTGGAGATCACCAAGAGACCACAACTAATGCATACGGTGACACCATAACTAGCTTGCCTGAGGGATCCGCCTTTCAAATTAAACGTATAAGAAAAAAAAATTAGGGAATAATTGGCCTTCAACAAGTCTTGGACCTCTTGGTGCAGATGTGCCTATTGATCTTGCTCAAAATTTTGTAAAATTCATTGATGAGACAGATATATAAGCAGATAACGTTTAAAGAGACATCATTTTAATATTATCTTATAAATGAAAAATAAATAAATTCGAAAATTCCTATATTTCATATAAATTTAAATGAAAAGAAGATATTGACCTTTAGGTGTAGACCATAGAATATGTAAAAAGCTATTAAAATTATGATCATAAACTTTTTATTAAAAAAAATCATATATTATGTGATGTCCCAAGAGAGAATTAATAAAAGACGAACAAAAAACAAAAAAGAGGAGAGAAGGAATTTTTCTATCTTCTAAAAACCTCTTCCTTGAGCACATCAAGATAGTAATAATGCAGGGCAACGTACAATTTCATAGATTAATAGTATGCATAGCTTCAAAATTTCAACTTGTCTAAAACTATAATAATATTCTCCCAAATATACGACGCAGCAATTTTCATTCTTTTCCTTATAAACATGAAGGAACTTTTATCATTTTTTAATATAACTTTTTCCCTTTTTTTCTTTAATTTTTCATTTATTTTTACTCATTTCCCTGGAAAAAAGAAAAAGAAAAAGAAGAAGCATATTTGCGCTCCGTTTGTTTCGATGGAAAACATTGTGTAAAGATAGTTTTTCATATTTTCCAATGTTTGGTAGCATTAGAAAAAATAAATCAAAAGAAAACTATATTTATTCATCATAAAAGATATAGTTTATTTTTAGAGATTATTTTCCACTAATTTTTTTTTTTTGAAAAACAATTATATTTCATTGTAAGCTAAATAAGGGAAATTAAAAAATTGTTTTCAACTTATTTAAGGTTACCACCAAACATAGGAAAATGATAGTTTTATAGAAAACATTTTTAAAAAAATGACTTATTTTTTAGAAAACATTATTGCCGAAACAAAAAATTTTGGGACTAATAGATATTCGAATTTTAACAACACAACAAACACAAAAAATGTTACAACTCTTTTACAACATTTGAAAATTTGAAGTGAAAACGATACTTTTACTATAGGATCACCAGTACTAACATTTATTTTATTATATATCAATCACAACCTACTTTTTTCTCAAAAAAAAAAAAAATCACAACCCACTTCTTCAATAATTTTTAAAAATTATGAAATTTATTGTGCATCTAAACTTATATAATTTTGACTTATTATTAGAAAAAAAATGCTAAAAATATTTCAAATTTCCAATATAATATTTACAAAATGATATGTCAATGAATGTGATTAATAAATTTCAAAAGAGAAAATTCTAAAATTGCTACAAATTTTACTATATAAAGCTTGAAATCTAAAGTGGCAATGAACGTGATTACTGAATCCTTTTTTTATTTTTTTTGAATAAGTGATTACTAAATCCTAACCACTAAATAAATAAATGTTTAAATTTTTTTTTTTGGTAATTGTTGACACAATAGTTTGTAAGCTCTATGAAACAAATTTTGTAGTAGGACTGAAATCCTCAATAATTTCTAGGTTACTCTACCATATAGAGTTCTTTGAATATTCACTTTTTATTTATACTAAAAGGCTAAAATTATGCCACACAATCAATCTAGTGACCTAATCATAAAAATAATATTTAAAAAAAAAAAAACCCAAAATCGTTTCGAAAATGTGCCATATTAAATAAATGTTTGAAGTACATTTGTAAAAGCTATATAGTAAAATTTGTAATGTTTTTAAATTTAGTTAGAATTGAGTGATGCTAAGAATACTACAAATTAATTTTACAAAATAATTGTTACAAGCTAACGTGTCATTAATCACAAAAAAAATCATTCGAACAATTATTTATATTATATTATTTAATTTAACACAAATCATATTCTTAATACATTAGTTTATAATTTTTTATAATAAAATTTGCAATAGTTCTACATTTTTTATTATTGAAATTTAGGAGGAGTTGCAACTTGAAATGATGCGAAGGCGAGGCCTGCGGAAGTGCCAAAAAGAAGCATAATATGAAATAGAGCTTTGTACCCTTAAAAGCATTAAAAAGCCTAAGGAATTTCAGTGGCACACACTGAAAACAAATCAATGTTTAACACCTAAGATCTTCCTTTTTATATATTTATAAGCCTCATGATCATGAATTGACAACCATAGACTTAGAAAGTGATTCGCTTGCAGATTACGCGGATGTGCACTAAAATATTCTTTGTGGGAATTTATTGGATAATTTGGGAGTATTGTCACTCTTCTCACATGGAGAGGAGGGAGCAACGCTCCATTACTGCACAACATTTACTCTTACTTTATTACTTTCAAAAACAAGAAAAAAAAAACAAAGAAAGAAAGAAAGAATAATTTCAACAATACAACTATCATTATTTTTAATTAAGGACATAACTTTTTTCACAAGCAATTTCACAATTTGTTTTAAATTGTAAGTCGTGACTATGCAATATCATTTTTGTATAAATCAACCACTGATATACCAATTACATTATGTCGTAAAAAATTGTCACTAGATTAGTTGTTTCTTTAGCAAGTGGGTAAGAATAAGGGAGGTAATCATAATATAGTAGGCAGGGGCAGTAAGCTGAGTTGTTTATGAATAATACGAAGCAAATTGAAATATATATAAGCTTGTTTGGTTAGTTTTTTTTCATCACTCAGTTTTCGTCACTTATCACTCATCAGTTAAAAAGTTAAAATACCCCAACTCCCTACACTCCACCGGTTTGGCACCATCACTCAACTTGTCATCACTCAAATTTTTCAACTATTTGTAAGCTCCATACCTGTAACTTGGTGCAACTTTTACTTCTTCTTCTTTTTACCCCCTTCAACCCCCAGTACCCAAACTCACCGAACCCAGTGAAAAAAAAAAAAAAAAAAAAAAAAAACCAGAAACTTGAATCCAGTGAGAAAAAAAAAAAGAAATAAAAAAGAAAAAGAAGAAGATGCCACATAGTGTGAAAGGAAAAAGAAGAAGAAGAAGAAATTGCACACACCAAACCCAATGAAGAAAAAAAAAAAAAAAAGATGGTCAAACCTTGCGACTCACTCTGTCTGTGGGACTAGGTGTGTGATGTTATTTACGGAAATGCCATTGAAAACAGAGTTATGAAAACTGAAAACATATTTTAGTTGTTTTCAGTTTCTATAACTCATCACTCAAAAATCAAAGAATTGAGTTGGTTAGTTTTTTTTCATCACTCAGTTTTCGCCACTTGTCACTTATCACTCATCAGTTAAAAAGTTAAAATACCCCAACTCTCTACACTCCACCGGTTTGGCAACATCACTCAACTTATCATCACTCAAATTTTTCAACTATTTGTAAGCTCCATACCTGTAACTTAGTGCAACTTTTACTTCTTCTTTTTTTTTTTCCCCTTCAACCCCCAATACCCAAACTCACTGAACCTAGGGAAAAAAAAACCAGAAACTTGAATCCAGTGAAAAAAAAAAAGAAAAAAAAAAGAAAAAGAAGAAGATGCCACCTAGTGTGAAAGGAAAAAGAAAAAAAAAAGAAGAAGATGAAGAAGAAGAAAAAGAAAAAATTGCACACACCGAACCTGGTGAAGAAAAAAAAAAAAAGATGATCAAACCTTGCGACTCACTCTATCTGTGAGACTAGGTGTGTGATGTTATTTACGAAAATACCATTGAAAACAGAGTTATGAAAACACATTTTAGGTGTTTTCAGTTTCTATAACTCATCACTCAAAAATCAAAACATTGAGTAATGGAAACAATCATCCAAAACCAAGCCAAACAATCATCCATCTGTGAGACCCACTTATTTTGGATGATGGATCATGAAAGAGTGATATCACTCAATTTTCATGCAATCCAAACAAGCTCTAAAATTGCTCATGTTGGTTTATTTAACAAATAAACCAGACTCAAAATAACATTTACTATATTTTGAATATGATATTTACGTATACATGCACATATAAAATTGTTTAAATGAGCATTCATGTGTGTTTTAATCACATGAGTTAAAATAATAATTCATGTGATAAATGGTTCATCACATGAACCACCATGTAATGAATATATAATTTGAAAGAATAATTTGTTCGTTTGTAAATAAGCTCATCAAATACCACATTACTATTTAATTAATTGCAAGATACACAATATATTTTGTAATAAAAGTTTATTAATTTAGTTATTAATTTTTTTTTATAACTAAAAATTAATTTACCTAATTATCTTCAATTGAAAAACGGTATTTTGAGTTTAAAATAAAAATTTGTAAAAAAAAAAGTTATAAAGTTTTATGGTTACAAAATAGAGTTTATGGACCCAATATAATTTTAACTAAAAATTACTATTTATCAATCATTAGCATAAGTTTAAAAAAAAAAAAAAAAAAGTAGTCTATTTTTATTTTATAAAAGAATATTTTTTTTTCTGGGATTTTATATAAGAAAATATTAAGACAATAAAATAAATAAATTTGAGTTAATTAACATACAATTTAGCTTGGCAGATCACAATATCATCTTTTTATGGAACAAATTAAGAAAGGAAAGAATCAATGCCTGAAAAAGCTAATCCACAACCAAACCCTATTAGTGTGTGAATCTTTGTTATAACTAAATAGTGCTAACTCATGCAGCAACCATCATCGTAGAGAGAGAGAGAGAGATGAAGGAGGAAACGACGGCGTCTCCTCAAACGAATGATAATAATAACAATAATAATATTGCAATGGAATACGAAATAGTGACTACTGCCACCTCCTCCGGTCCACACTTCTCCGGTTTGCGATCCGATGGCCTTATTCTCGGCCCCACCACCACCACCACGTCACCACCTTCTTCCGACCGCGGTTCATGCTCCTCCCCTGGATCCCCCGGTGACCCTATCAATCCTCCCAAACAGCCCTTCGTCATTGGTAATATATGTATATTGTTGTTATACTATGAATACTATATAATACTAATAATTTTATTCTGTTATTTACGTTTAGTTTTAGGACCGACCAAACAACCTCGGAGAACACAAACTCAAATCTACGTACTTCCTTGTTTTGTTTTTTTGGTTTGTCGTTTTCCGGTTTTGACTTTATAATTTTTTACTGGATTGGAAAGTTGTGAAGAACATAGCTTTAACTTTAGAATACTAATATTTTTCTACATAGTGATTAATGCAATTATTATGCAATTTATGCTACGTGAAAACACAATGTAATTTTTGTAATTTTGATAAGTTATCATTAAAGGTATTACAAATTTTATTATAGTATTCTTATAATTTTACAAACTCATGTATATTTCATGTGACACCCTTTTTATTTTAGTGGTTTTAGTATTTTTTTTTTTTTTTCAATTTTTATTTGCAAATGAGCTGCAACTTAAATAATACATGATGGTTAAGATAGTAGGTTTAAGACTCACCAGGCGTGGATGTTATACTAATATATATATATATATATATATATATACACATCTGGAAATTTCAGGGGTCTCGGGAGGTACAGCATCAGGCAAGACCACAGTGTGTGACATGATAATTCAACAACTCCATGATCATAGGGTTGTGCTAGTCAATCAGGTGCATATTTGTATTTTTCTTCTGAACTCCTTTGATTATTCATTACTCACTGCTTGAGTAATTACTTTGTAGTTTTACCTTCATGAATTTTCAAATTAAGATTGTATTTGTTACTTGTTAAAAAGTGATACTATAAAGGAATGAGTTATATGAATTTTAGATGAGAATATTGTATTGAAGGTAACTTAGCAAAGAAGGTTAATAGAATTGAAATCTTATTGCCTATAATAAATTGCACATGTCATAAATCAGTGAATCATAGTAACATAAGAACAGCAGGTAAAATCTTGCTATATTTTGTGTTGTGTCTCAGAGTTTCAAATCTCATGAAATTGCCTAATTTTGCTTTATTGGCTCTATGAAAGTTTTCATCTTCTTATACTCTTGGATGGGATTATGCTCTTTGTTAGTATTTTGAAAAGAGTATTCTTTTAGTTTCTTAATAAATTTTGTGATGAAATTCGTAGGACTCATTCTACCGTGGTTTAACAGATGAAGAATTAAAACATGTACACGAGTATAATTTTGATCACCCTGGTAAGTTAATCGTGGGTTAAGAGGAATGCAGGCTTTGAATAATTGTTGAATTTGTCATTCTATTAAAATATATCTGGTTTCTTTATAGATGCATTTGACACAGAACAACTTTTAGAGTGTATTGGCAAGCTCAAATCTGGTCAGTCTGTTCAAGTTCCAATATATGATTTTAAGAATCATCAGCGATTCTCTGACCGTTTTCGACAGGTAGTTCATTTGTCTTATGAAAACTATTGTAGTTCCAGTTGATATGAGTTTATACTCTTGTTAGGATTTGCTCAAATATTTGAGGCAATGGCTTTTGTAACAAGCTAATGCAGTTAGAAAAAACTAAAAGTGGAACTGATAATGTAATGGGACACACATATTGCTGTGGATTTTGCAAGCATACCTGCTATGCTTTGTTCTTTTTTCCTTTTATCTAATGCTACCTTTTTAGTAGTATACTTCCTGTATGCTGCAAATCTCTTTTTTCATCTTTCAATTTTCTTAATTCTTACTGATTTAAAAAAATCTAAATCAATTCAATGGTCTGCACTATTGGCCAACTAATTAACTTTCATTATCTTGGCAGGTCAATGCATCTGATGTAATCATATTGGAAGGAATATTGGTTTTTCATGATCAACGTGTCCGCAACTTGATGAATATGAAGATTTTTGTTGATGCAGGTTTCTTTCCTTATATCTTGTTAAACTTGTGAAGCTTTGATTGCTGGTAATCTGTCCTGGTGTCCATGATATAACTACTGTCTTGAAACTGAGCATATTGCTATACAGACTTGTAACTTTGTTACCATTTAGTTGATATCTGGCAGCAAATTCTGTGCTGTTAACTTTTCTGTCCAAAGCACCGTCAAAAGTGCAAATTTGTTTTCCTCTCATTAGCTATCTTAATGGCCTTTTACTGTTATCTAGATGCTGATGTAAGGCTTGCCCGAAGAATAAAGCGTGACACAGTGGACAGAGGTAGAGATGTACACTCTGTTCTTGAACAGGCAAGAATCATTTTTCCTTTTATAAAATTAAATTGATACAACATATGGAACTGAGCGTATTGAGAAATAACAGGGCTGGGATGGTTTCTTGAGAAAACATCTGAGAGGCTTGAGCAGGTGCTTAAATAAATGAAAGAATGTAATGTAGTTAGGCCATGTATGATAAGTGTCGTGCAGGTCCTACAACCAGAAACAGCATCATATGCATTTCTGCACTGCACAAATGGTCGTGATCAAGCAGCATAAATTTAGACAAAGCTTGAATGTTGAAGATGATGCATCTCTTTCTTTTAATTATGAAACGAAAAATGCATCTCCTAAAGTTTTTATGTCATTTTTATTTAAGTTTTATCTTTACATGCTCCTCTGTGAAAATAGAAATGTGAAAAAGGATACACAGGCTATTGGTTATGATAGGACTAATGCCACTGGCATAGGCCGGGAAATGATCAATTATATAACTTATTGTGAAACTAGTTTTCTCCTATTTGCACTTTTGCTTACTGTATGACATATACATATCCATATAAGAGTAACAATTTAGTTACTTCAAAACAAGGTAATACGAATCAAACTATGCAAACGGTCATGTTGTCAATTTATTTTAGGTTTAACTAGAGTAAACAATAATTTGCCTGTTGGGTTGGAATTGAGCTATGGGAATCAAAATGTTCTGCTTTCAATACAATTTTGGAAGGACCAGAAGTGGCAAAAATTTTCTGAAAGCTTAGTTACAGTATTTTTCATTAATGAGCTGTAGTGTTTAAGTATGCATCTAGCTACTGTTATCTTGCTTGTGGCATTGGCAACATTCTGCAATTGTGGGTGATAAAAGTTTTTCTAAGTTTAATCTTCTGGGTTTGGATTTTGATATTGAATGAGATCAATCATTTGCTTGGAAAAATTAGTTTCTTAGTGTTTCATCAATTGTGCAGTATTCAAAGTTTGTCAAGCCTGCTTTTGATGGTTTCATTCTTCCATCAAAGAAATATGCTGATGTCATCATACCCCGGGGTGGCGACAATCATGTTGCAATTGATTTAATTGTGCAACATATCCGCACAAAGCTTGGTCAGCATAACCTCTGCAAGATATATCCCAATTTGAATGTTATTCAGTCTACATTCCAGGTATTTATCATCATCCTATTCTTCGTGTCACCTAATAGGGTAAATTTTTTACAGAACATTGTTCATACTGGACAAACCAACAAAACTGAAACTACAAATTGACAAAAACTTTTTTATTTGATAAGTAAACCACAATTTGACACGAACTAATTAACATAAAAGATATCAGGAGTGCTCCACACAGCAGCCAATCTTTTGTGCACTGCAGTAACCACCCAATATGGTCATACCTTGGTCTGAGTTAAACTGGATGCAACCTCTTAGTGGGTAGTAGTCTGATAACTTTAGGAAGTGTGAATATTAATTCTAATGATCATAATTCTAATCAGCTGCATTAAGAGATATAACATGTTCTGAGACAGGAAGATTGGAACAATGATTAGTTGGGATACGGTCCACATGCGTAGTGTGTGCTTGAATTTCCTACTTTTCTCAAATTAAGCTTCATTATATTTTTCCTTTGCGTTTTATATAATGTTAGGATTGGTTTTACAGATAAGAGGCATGCACACTCTGATTCGTGACAAGGAAATAACAAAGCATGATTTTGTTTTTTATTCAGATCGTTTAATACGTCTGGTATGTAGAGACTGTTTATCCTGAGGATCTGCAATTTGTTTATCCATTTGTGTCTAACATATACTAAAAACCATAAATTTTTCAGGTAGTGGAACATGGTCTTGGCTACTTGCCTTTTACAGAGAAGCAAGTAATCACTCCTACAGGTGTGTTTGAGAGCGAGGGGAGCAAAAAAAAGTACAACGAAATTTTCATATTATGGAAACAAAAAAAAAAAATGCTTATAATTCAAGTCATGTGAGTTTGCACCCTGCCTGGCTCAAGCTGGGCCTGTCACTGGGAAAACTGCAATCCTTATTATCTGATTGGTACTTGATACTGCCATATCAAACTCTGCCGCAAATCACTTACAGTATCTTAACCTATTCCAGGATCAGTGTATACCGGAGTTGACTTTTGCAAGAAATTATGTGGTGTTTCCGTTATTCGAAGGTGCACTTATAATCTAGTGCTGTTTACTTTTAACCACAGATTAAATTAAGTGTCAATCTTGAATTTCTCTGTTTGTATTTTAAGATTTGGTTATATAAATTCTTTTAACTTTAGGAGCTTCCTGGGGCTCTTTGATATTGGATCAGGGTAGAACATATCTTTGTTTGATCCAAGAATTTATGTTTTCTTTAGTCCAAATGTTCCCTAAAAGTAACAACATGTAACTAGTTTTCTTAATTGTTTATATTTCAGTGGGGAAAGTATGGAGAATGCATTGCGTGCATGCTGCAAAGGAATCAAGATAGGAAAAATCCTCATCCACCGTACTGGTGATAATAAAAAACAGGTGTCACATATATTTGAAATGTGTATTGGTTTTTATTCTTCAAGGTGAAATGGAGTTCCGCCTACATAATTCCTCTCCTTCCTCTTACATCCAGCTTATATATGAGAAGCTCCCAAAAGATATTTCAGAACGGCATGTCCTCCTCATGGATCCAGTTCTAGCAACAGGTGACCTTTGTTACTGTTTACATGCATTTATATTATTCCATTTATCATCTATAGAAAACTATTCTAACTGTTTATTGTCTGAAATTAAGTCTTAAGTTTAAGAACCTATAATCATCTATGGATCCAAGGAAACTAAAAGCATTACAGTACCACTATCAGTTAGTGCATTCCCCCTTGTGAGTGATGCATTTATGTGGCTAAGTATGAGACAGCCTTGTTTGCTTCCTTGCAGGTAATTCTTCCAGCCAAGCAATTGAACTCCTTACACGAAAGGGAGTTCCAGAGTCTCGAATTATATTCCTCAACCTCATCTCTGTGAGTTAGCTTAAATGCTAGTTACATATTTTTGTCTTTTTTTTTTTCTTTTCTTTTCAACTAACTTTCTCAAATTCCATGCTTAAAATGTGTGATTTTGCATTTGATTTGTGACACTAATTCCAGGCTCCTGAGGGGATACATCGTGTATGCAAACAGTTTCCATTTCTGAAAATTGTCACCTCAGAGATTGATGCTGGACTAAACGATCAATTCCGTGTCATACCGGGGATGGGAGAGTTTGGCGATCGCTACTTTGGTACTGATGATTTTTAATTTGACCATTGAAGATGGATTGAAAAATATACCATTACGATTTACAAGAACTGAAGCTCATAGTAATTTATTTGCATAGCAGAAGTTGTTATGTTGTCATGTCAGATATGCATACCACTCAAATCAAATGCGGTATACTTATCTATAGGAAATAAGTTTTGGGAAAACAATGAGGAAAGTCATTTTCTATTTTACCTTTTCCACTTTATCTAATATTCTTTACTTACAATAATATCTTGTTTGGATTGTGTAGTACTATGTTGGTTGAAACATGAGGAAAGATGAGTGATGGAAGATATAGTTTGAAGGAAAGATTCAATAGGAAAAAGTATTGGACTTTCTTTTGGACTAATAATAATCATAGGTAGGTTTGTATGTCTCATGTTTTCCTCTTGTATAATATAGCTATCAGCCCTTAATGGTTTCCTCAGTTAAATAGGTAAAGAAGTCTCAGCCTTGGAACAAAAACTGTTTTATTGTTGTAGGGCTGTATGTTTCAGCCCCCCATGAATGATAATATCATTCATGATACGACCACCGTTTCCTCCCTATAGGACTGCCATTAAATGCCCCTAAAATAAACAACAATGCATAGTATAATAATCTTACATAATAACTCACTTAAATGGATATTTATGATATAATTCTATATTTGATTCAAAAATTAAGAAATAAAAATCTCTTTAAAAATAAACAATTTAGGACACATGACGCAAAATTGGACTTCAATTGTAGAATCTAATTGAATTTTCTCTAAACTTTACCTATTAATATATATATATATATATATATATATAATTTTTGTGCCAAATAAATTGTTTTTAGTTATAAAAAAAAGGCTCATAAATATAAAATCATTTAAACTCTCTCTTCCTCTAATTTTATATATAGTGTTAGATATATGATTATGTTTTTTATGATTTATTTATATTGGACTTTTTGTTTTCTACTCTAAATTAACTCATTTGACACAAAAATTAAAAATTTTCGATTAGATGAAACATGTGTTGTAAAATTAAATTCTAATAAAAATCTAATTTTTACACTGAACTAAATAACTTCGTTCAAAAATTTAAAAATTTTGATTAGATGGGACACGTGGCGCAAAATAAGACTCTAATTGAATTCTAATTTAAAATCTAATTGGATTTTTTCTTAGCTTTACTTATTAGTCTATATATATAATAATAGGTAAAGTAGAAAGAAAATTCAATTAAATTTCAAATTAGAATTCAATTAGTGTATAATTTTACGCCATGTGTCTCATCTAATCTAAATTATAGAATTTTGTGTCAAGTGAGTTAATTTAGGTAAAAATTGAATTTCAATTAAAGTTTAATTTTGCGCCATGTGTTGCATTTAATGTAAATTTTTAAATTTTTGTGCCAAATTAGTTAATATAATGTAGAAAATGAGGAGTTCAATATAATAAATCATAAAAAACATAATCATATAACTAAAAAAATTCAAATATATATATATATATATATATATTATATATAATTGTGATTGTTTTAAATGTATCTGTGCATATGCACGGGATTACATACTAGTATATATATATATAGATTATTTATAAACTTGAATTTTTTTTAGTTCTAAAAAAAAAGCTCATAAATATAAAATCATTCAAAAATTATGTTTTTTATGGTTTACTTATATTGGACTCCTCGATTTTTACACAAAATTAATCCATTTGGTACAAAAGATAAAAAAAAATTAGATTAGATAAGACACATGTCACAAAATTAAACTTTAATTGAAATCTAATTTTTACATTAATCAATTTGCTTGACACAAAAATTTAAAAACTTAGATTAGTGGGACACGTGGCGCAAAACTAAATTCTAATTGAATTTCAATTTGAAATCTAATTAAATTTTCCTTCAACTTTACCTATTATTATATATATAGATTTGAGGTATCAAGCAAGTTTTGAGCGTGAAAAATTTCCACCTAGTAAACTTGACTCGATCACATATATTTCCCTTATCTGCTCTTGGATATGGGGATTACATCTTATTCCCAACCCATTAGTGTCTCATTATTAAATTATTTTGGTTTTAATTTTAAACATTCAACTTTTCTCCTGCTCTTGTATATGGGGGATTACATCTTATTCGCAATCCATGAGTCTCTCATTCTTAAATTTTGTTGGGTTTAAACTTTCAAGTTTTCCCCACCTCTCTCCCGCGTCTCCGACCCTCTGCTAAGTCATGCAACCACCACCACATGCAGTTTCTTGTCATACATGGCCATAGCCATGCAAAGCCATCGCCATACACTTCAACCCCCCCCCCCCCCCAACTCTTCATCTCTCTCTCCACCATTGAACCACAGTTTTGTCCCCCATCATCAATAAGATATGAGCCATCTCTATTTGTATCACCTATACTACTATTTTAAAAGCTTTTCTATTTGGACTCCTCATTTTTTTAGTTAGAAAATGCCCTTACACCTCTATGTTTAAACAGAAATAAAACTAAAAAACATTCCAGTAAAAATGCAGCTCTAACTGCTACTAAAACATTGCCTGAAAAATAGGACTATTCTCCTGTAATTTTTTAAATGGTTTTATTTACTTATAAATTAAATTCATTCTCAAAAAAAAAAAAAAAACACTTATAAATTAAATTCTCAAAATAAAAATTATATATATAAAATAAAAACATAGGTTTTTTTTTTTTTCTTAAAAAAAAAGTCTCATTGCACGCACGTGTGACGAGGCTATTAATGATTAATTTAGGGTGAAACACCCAGCCATCTTTGTACGCCAGCAATAACAGGTTATCCCTAACTTATTTGAACAGCTAATTTTTGTTGCTCTGTTATGTTTTGAATTTTTAGCAAACTAAAATCTTTATTCAACCCCCACCCCCTCCAAAAAAAATACACCCTACCATTACTCAAAAGTGGAGTGCAATCGATTTCACTTGATTCATCAGTTGGCAGCGAAATGGGAGAGTTTCCCACCTAATTTATTGGGTCAAGTGGCAATTTGACCCCAAACTTGGGTCCAACCAACTTGTTAGCACCCCAATATAAGTTGATACAATCTAGGGTTTAGAACCAAAAAGCAATGTCCAACCTAAGAGTATTGTAATTAACCCCACCCAAAACCCCAGAAGAGAGTTTCAAATCAAGATTCTATTTTCTTTCACTCTTTTTTTTTTTTAAGCACTCTTTTTTTTTTTTTTTAAGCGAGGAGAGAGATTCAAATCCTATAATGAATCAAACAACACCCTTAGCCTCAAATCTCTTGGCACTAGTCCAGCGTCTAATAATTAAGCTGACAACTCTACTTTAGAAGGGGGGAAAAACTGATAAAAGAGTAGTAATTTTGTATATAAGTTGATAGTACAAAAATTTTGCCTCCATTTTGAGTTCTTTAGCCTCTCTAATTTGTAAGAACACTGCAAAGAATGTCCAAGAACCAACTATTACAATAAATCAAACAATGGATGAAGTTCAAAAAAAAAAAAAATTATGACCAGAAAGAAAAAAAATTACATCTACAAGCCACTGAGCGCAAAGTGGTGAAAATCTACTAGCTGATCACGCTCTGCCTATCTGGAGGGGCTACACACTGCCACAAGGAACAGAATGCTGGAATAGTGGCTGCTTCAACCCCTAGGGCAGCAAGGTTGCGACCATACTCCTGGTGAAAATATTTACGAAGGAAACTTGTATAAGTCATCCCACAGAGTACGTGGTTTGCTACCCAACAACTCATGATTTGTGCACACAAATGGAGAGAGATTAAGTATGGTCACACAGTTGATTTTTACCTGAATATCAAGGAACAATTGCATACAAATCTTGCCTGTGTCAGACACATTATTATCCGACACATCTGAGCTTGCTCCAGCTCGTCTTTGAGCCCCTTGCCGTATTCTCTGAAGTGAAGACTCTGTTTTCCTCGCCTGGTCAAGATAGCATAAATTTTAAACGAATAATAGTTCAAGGCAAGGGGAATTCTAGGAGACCAAAAGGTTTACAGATGCAATTGGCAATTAGATACTAACCACACTGACAAGATCAGCAGCTAATTCATAATAACGACCAGTAATCTCAGTTGCAGCACCAAGCAGTAGTTCATTCCTAGTTTCCCTTGTCAAGTATATTGTAGCTCGCTCTCCTTCCAAAAGAACCTGGGAGCAGTTGGAAGTTCAATGTAAAAATAAAAACTCATAAGTAATCCACCATGTTAGTGTAAATGTGAAGCTGACAACAGAACTAGAAATACAGTAAGTGATACATCCATAGATGAATATAGCTAGCACTAATTAATGTTCAGTCTGTAAATTTTTTTTTTTATATAAAAAACAAAAAAAGGATATTTTCAGAAAGGACTTGGGGATTAGATCCTCTAACACCTAGATGAAGAGCCTCCCCAAATATTTGTATGCATTCTCATATCATTGTTGGAACTTTTTTTTTCATAAGTCACGCCATATTCTGAACTTTTAGTTGTTCTCTTTTAGGTTGTGTAGCTTTTCCTTGTGTCCAAATTCCAGATTTTATAATATTGATAAAAGTTATTGAGAAAACTTAGATACAGTATATTAGGCTCCCCAACGTGCTCACTTTTAGCATCTAGCCATGTACCTGGAGAAATATTCTAGGCACTAAAGGAAATTAAAACAGAAGATAAGATAGTGGGGCTTAACTGGCCATCACTAACTGAACAAAAGTCAAAGTTAAAAAAATATTTAAAAAACAAAAAAAGGCTTTGGACTCAGAATCCCAACCCCTTCCACTTCATACACAGGTCTTCTTTGGCCCATCCAAAGGCCCCACACAGTTTTTTCTTTTACACTCTCTCCCCCTTTTTTTTTTTTCATCAATTCGGAAACATTTTTTTTTCAATTTCAATTAAATAATCTTCAGCACTATAGTGATTCTCTCTTCTTTTTTCATCTCCTTTTTATATAAGTTTATTGTAAAGTCTTTCTTAGATGAATTTATAAAACCTGTATGATTAAAGCTCTAGGATTATAGTATTCCAATGCATTAGATGAAGATGATTTAACTTTTTAAACTCTATATATAGATAAAAACTGCATTTAGAATTTGGCAACTCCCTATGCTCGAGCTAGTCCCTTTTTGGCACCTTACACCTCAGGCAATACAAGGCCTTGACAGCTTAAGGTTGCCTTTCGCCTTTGACAACATATGGTAATAAATCATATGGCCTTTTCTATCCAACTTTTTCTTAGGAAAAAATCAAGGAATCTACCAGTAGATAATCAGATAGCACAGATTTTTTTTTTTTTTTTTTTTTGATAGGTAATAGAAGTTTTATTGAGTAGAAAAGTACAATGTGTTTACTGTAGTAAACCCATTGCACTTGAAACAAATACAAACAAATCGAAGAGAAGATTTAACAGAAATTAAAAAATCAGACATGGTAATACAATGGGTAAAACCCCAAACCCATTGCACAGAAAACATCTAGCTTGGATATGAGGATAACACAACAGCTATAAATCAAAGAGAATTGCACACCTTCAGGGGTCGCAATACCGCTGACACATAGGGTGAATGTCTGACAGGAAGAGGTTTATTTGTCATCCTATAAGTTGCGGTTATTCCCTTCAGCTGTCTCAAGTCCTACATTTATATTTGAGAAAGAAGTCTTATGAACAAAAAAATATTCAGAACTAATAAAACAATAAATAAGTAAATATATGAACAAAAATAATTCAGAACATCAGATATTCACTGGGCCAATCAGCCAGAAGATTAGTTCTATCACTGCATATTACAATCAAGAAAATATTTGAAGCAGCAAATAAACATAAGCACACCAACTCCTTCCAAGGTTATTTCAGACAATATCATTGACAAATTATAGCTTACCTCAACAGACTTCTCAACCAGTGCCTCTATTATTGTGTTAATAACCAGAGGCACTAAATCCTCCAATGACTTTCCACCATGTAAAATACTCTGTTTTACTGAATCTAGAACAACAGCAGAGCATGAAGAAAGAATTTGAAGTACTTGTCCCAGGTAATCACCACAAACCTCCGAGGCCAGGCAATTTATATCATGAATAATCTGTAAATCCAATAACCTCTATCAATACACAAGTAAAGCATGATCATCTCATGCATTTTAATTTATCTTTTATTCTATTTATTGAGAAAAATTCACTTGATGAACAAATCACTATATGTCCATGAACCTCTCTCTCTCTCTCTCTCTCTCTCTCTCTCTCTCTAAATGACATGGTGCCTTGGGTTGAGAATAAAGAGCCACAAATCACGAACCAACATGTAACGTATTGATTATATATATAAAAATAAAAAATTAATTTAAAAATAAATAAATAAATAAAAGGAATATGACATGGTACCTTCAGGTTGAGAACAAAGAGCCACAAATCACGGACCAACATGTTATGTATTGACTTTATATAAAAATAACAAAGGAATAATATAAATGTAGTGAAATCAAGATACAATACTAACATAAATAAAATCTTCCGGGACAGCTGAAACAGCCCATTCACATCCAGAGCTGGAGACTGTATTACCCTTCTTCCGGGCAGCCAATCCAGATGACAACCAATTTGAGTATCTAATATATATTCAAAAATAGGCAGTCAATTGTTAATGTATCAGCAGAATAGACTCAAAGAAACTTTTTAAGTTCCAAGATAACTGACCTTGAAAGAAGCTGCAAAGATAATTTAAGAAACCTGTCAGCATGAGAGAGGGCAAGAACATCTTCTCTCCAGCAGGATCTCAGGCACTCCAGGAGAGTAACACTTTGTTTCAAAGTCAATTCACGAGAATTTCTTTGACCAGAATTTATATTCTGAACAGGGACAAGACTGGTGGTCGTAAGTGCAGAATTTAAATCCCCTGCTATTTCCTGAAGTCTGAGGTAATTGTAGTTATATAAGCAGCCCGCACCATTAAATAATACTTAACCAATTTGAAAACAATAGAAACCATAATAAAGTTACAGTGAGTAACCTCAAAAAGTAATAAGCCCCAACACTCCATTGCTTCATGAACTCAACATATATAGCTTCTGCTCGAAATTTAGCAACAGCAGATCTGGATGGACAGTAGCCTTGCATGACAATTTGATGTTATAACTACAATGAACAACAAATGCTCTTATATGCATAATACATGTAACATTACAGTCTTAAACGATTTACTTATCAAAAAAAAATTAGTCTTAAACGATCACCTGACAAATGTCTTAATAGATTGCATAATAATTTTGTCAATTTACAATCTGAAGGGCACAATTAAAAGAAAGAATAGGAAGAGGGGGGAGAGAGAGAGAGAGAGCTGATCAGTACCCTCTAGATGAGCCAAGAAATCTAGGCTTGATTTGTAATTTTTCAAGAATTCTGGAGGTCTTCCTGGAGAAAAAACACCTGGTTTTCCCTTTTGGAGTGCAGAGAGAACCTCTTTTAGAATGGAATTGGCCAAGAAGTCAAACACATGCAAACCAGAGTTTTCTGAAAAGCCCAACAAGCATTACAACAGTCAATAGCATTCATAACCAATAAGTCATAAATCCATGCGCATAGAAAGAACCAGTTAGTTAACATGCTATAAGATGACACTTTTTTTCATATTAAATCTATTATACAGAGATTGCAACGGTGTGGAGATTGTCCTCTCAATGAGGTTAGTGGATTTATTATCCAATAAAGATGGCTTTTGGAAAATAATGATGGTTTTTATTATTAAAAAAAAAATCTTTTTTTTTTGTAAATTTAAGACCAATGACTGCACCAGTCGGTTATGTCAAGGAGAGAGACCAGAGGAACATAGATTAAGGTTGTGATATGGAACTTCCAATGATAGAGCTTAAGGTCTAAATAGCATCAGATGATGAAGAATTTTCGTAGCCAGCCTAACATCTATAAGCTTTGTAAGTTGTTGTGCATACAATATATACACTGAAGGCAGAGGGCAATACCTGCAGAAGAAATTTCCAATAAGAATTTACAGTCTTTCTCAACACATTGTTTAATTTGCTGATAATCATTCTTGAGTTCATCTATTGATGACCCTGCAACAACCGCTGACACCTCATGTGGAATAATTTTCTGTATCAATGGAGCCACAATAGTTGTACGAAAAATTTCTTCTGCACTCGTAGTATTATCAATAGCAGCATAAGCACGTAAACAATTGTAAATTGCATTTGCATCCCGGTGCTCAAGCCCATCTGTGAAACAATGTCCCAAGCTTGCATCTAATAATAGGCTAGCACTCTGAATCCTCTTCTCCATGTTTTCAATGAAAGGCAGGTTCTGTACTGGCATAATATAGAAACGAGATGAGCACAGAATGTACGAGTTCCTAATAGAGAAATTGCAAGCTCAGTCCTGTCTCACTATATTATGTAGGTAAGTGGATTTTGCTTTTTCCTTTTTATGTTATAATTGCAATTAGAAACATGCAATTGGATGGTAGCAGAAAAGGGAATTTAGACACAGCGAGGTTCTCACATTATTTAAAAAAATAGCTGGCACTTCTATTCAAATGTCAGCCCAAGTTTTACAATTTAACCCCTACAAGAAAACTGAAATTCATTTTATGCTATCCCTTTTAAAGAGGTTGAGGCTGTAACCAGCATTTGCATCCCAACAGCTCATCTAACATCTACCAAAATAGCAATTTGAATCCCCCCCCCCCCCCCTTTTTCTCTCTGTTAAGTATATACATCTTTATCAATAAGAGGCGATAAGAGTAAGGATATGATTTAAAAATGTAAAATACATAAATACTGAGTTATCATTCAACCCTTTTGGTCATAAGTCTAATGACAACATGCTCTCTTGACCTTTTTCTTCAATCTTACACCACACAACATTACACAAACCCCACAAACACAAAAACACAAGATACACAAACACCACAGACACCAACCCTTCTTAGCTCACACGCTTCACATAGCTTGTATACTTCCTTGAGCGTTCCTAGAATCTTGAAAAACACATACATATTCCACCTTAAATGGAAATCTTTGTAAGCTTTTTGAACTCATAATGTTTCAACCAATTATACAATTTTTTTTCTTTTTCCTTTTATGATGACATGGAACCTCCCAAGGCAGGGCCAGTTGGACCCATCCCTAGGGAGTAAACCACGGAAACATGAACCCACCCGCCAAAAACGTGTATCAAGTAGTCTGGGGGAACTCCTAGTTGGGATCGAACCCAGGATGTCTGGATCTAAAACTCTACTAAAGCTTCCAACCACTAGGCTGCACCTTAACAGAAAATGATTAATAGGTAAATTAGTCAAGTATATGGAGACATGGGGAATCGAACCTACCCCTAATTATCAACTTCTCAACTTCTTGGCCATCTTAAATCAATGTAAGCAAATTAATATATACGTTAGCCCCCTGGAATGCACGGACACGGCATTTTGGCCGACGAATCCGCGTCCGACGCGGGGTGCGGTGGGCGACGCCGCTGCCTGCGCGTCAGTCCGCGTCGTTTTTTTTTTTTTTTTTTTTTTCCCACAGCGCGATTCGCGCCGACTCGGCTCGATTCGCGCCGGATCGGCTTAGATTCGCGCCGAACCGGGCCAAAATCGGCCAGAATGGGGCTGTATCGGCCGTATCGGTCCGTATCGGCCGACGATCGAAACGGCTGAAATCGGCCGAAATATACCCTAAATACCGCCGGAACAGCCGAAATCAGTTTTAAATGAGGCCCAAACATCCTAAATCTGTCGTTCCTCAATTTTTTAAGAATATTTTAATAGTAAAAATATATAGAAAATATAAATAATAATTTTTTTAATAATTTTTTAATCGCCGAGTCCCGCCGCACCCGCACCCACCTTTTTCAAAAATTGCCGAGTCCCGCACCCGCACCCGTACCCGTACCCGAGTCCGAAAACGCACCCGTGCTTCATTGTAGCCCCTCAACTGGAAAACCCTCACTCCACTCCTCCTGCCTGCCCACAAACAGTCCTCCCATCCTGTCTCTCATAGAAAAACGCAGACATACTCCTGCCTGCCTGCACACATGTACAGAAACACACTAAGCTCCGCCCCCCCCCCCCTCCAACTCCTAGGTCTCTCTCTCGCACACACTAGCCTCCTCTTCCCCCATCTCCCTATCTCTTCCTCTCTGGTCTCTCTCTCACAGATAGTCGACATAAAACCCTGCTATCCTCCTTTGCTTGTTGAAAAGTAAAAACATGTGAAATGCTCAAGAAACAGTAAGATTTCTACCATTTTCATTTCATAACCATCAGTCTTTCTAAGAAATAAAAGGAGCCTAAGTTCTTCAATTACTTTTCTAGTTTTAGCCAAGAAATGGTAAGCATGCAACAACAAAGTAAGATAAATGTCAGAAAAGCTAGTTGGTGAGACAAAGAATAATCAAGCTGGAGTATTTAACACAACAATATTTTTAAAAAATTTTATTTCCATTTAAGGTTATATACACGGTCCGGCATGTAAATCTTAGTTGTCTTAATGGCTCGTCATCTTTCCCCAAGATTCCTTCATAAAAAAAAACACAACCTTAATTCTAATTTTCTCTTTCATGTTTAAATGTAATAAGTTTATTATGCAGATCTAGTCATAAGTCAAAGAATGAGCAATTGCGAGAAACACCAGATCATATCATATGTCAAAAGAATTTATGCTAAACTTTATATTAGTTGCCAAGAATCTCTAAGAACACATGTATATGTAACCAAAAATAAATCTAAATGTGAGGGAGAGCAGAAAATAGACCTGTGCGTGAGCAATATAGAACTTCAGCCGATTCATCTCACTGGCAATTCTCTCCAAAAGCATACTCTGAGTCTCTCTCAAATTCATTCCATTCTCAACATGCTGTGCAGAAATCCCATTGCTCATAGAATTCCGCTCTGCCACATTTACATCCCCATTTGACCAATCAGCAGGCACACTTGGTAGTTCCTTTATTAGTTTTTCGACCTGCACTTATTAGACAACATCATATCCAAATTACTAAAACTCATTCGCAACCAAACTCAGTACAAACCTTGATCTGCAACAATCACATCTAAACCTTCCCAATGCAATTAAAACACACACTAAGCTCAAACTTAATATTCTTCAGCAAACTAAAATCCAAATAAGACTATAGAAAAAGATTCAACTCCATTGAAAATTGAAAATTCTACACAATGAAGCTTCAATTGAACCAAATTAATGTGTGATCTAGGTAATCATAAATCCAGATACAAATAAATTAATGAACTAATCACTCACAGACTGAAATTAAATCAAAAATTCACAAATATTAACCCAAATACGATCCAAATAAACACGAAAGCCCACGCAACGAGAGACTGAGAGATATATATATACCTTCGATACAACGTGAAACGTATCGAGCAAAATCTGCAAGGTCTCTTTCGCCGACGCGGCTTCAGATCTCTGCTTCAACCCGTTCTTGAGAGCAACAAGCGAGCGATCGACGGAGGCACGGTACTGCTCGATCTTTTCGCGGAGTTCGAGGAGCGGAGCGCGCATTCGCACGACGGAGGCGTCGACGTCGACGAGCTTGGTGCTGAGGTTGACGAAGTCGGCGTAGTCGCGGTTGATGAGGTCGATGAGCTCGTGGTTGAGCGCGGCGCGGTGCGACTCGAGCTCGGATCGGAGCGTGTCGAAGGGGACGAAGGTGCGGAGCTCCGAAATGTAGGACTCGGAGTCGAAGTTCGGGGAGAGGAAGAGCGAGGGCTTGAACCATAGCGGGTGAGAGTCTAGCGGGTCCGAGAAGAAGTCCGTCGCGGATCTCGGTGGCGCTTGTGCCGGAATCGGATCCGCCATTTCGGATCCCGGTTTTGCTTCTTCTTTTTTGGTTTCTTTGATTTTGTTTGTGTTTGGTTGGTGAGAAAAAACCGTGAGAAAATTGGATTTCTCTCGAAGACTAATGAAACTGAGAATTATACTATACAAAATGTTTTGATTGGAGACGAAGAAATAGAAGCAGTGTGTGAGAAGTGAGAACTACTTGCATTACTATTTTGCAAAAAAACAAAACAAAACGTTGGAAAATCCCATCCATACCGTTTATATCATAGGACCCACGTGAATATGACGTAGATTCATTTGTTTGGACGGTCAAGATTCAATTAGGAAGAAAAAGAAGTTTATCGAAAAATTAGGATGAAAAAAAAAAAAAAGAAAAATAAAACCCTAAAGCCGTTATTTGTATTTTTTAAAAATACGGAAGAATACGTAGAAATACATGTAATATTGTTTAAAAACTAAAAACATGCATTTAAACACATGTATCAAACAGGCCCTAAATATCCCTAAACTTAAAAATTCCTCTAATATCATTTGTTTCTCAAAAATATAAATAAAAAACCTATTCATATCATTAATATATATATATATATATAAAAATTAAAGAAAAATTTTGTACATTAATGTTAAGAACTTGAAAAATTGGAAATTATGAAGTATTTCGTTCTAAATTTTATTTGAGCATAAATCTTAACGAAAGTTTAGAGTTTAAGAATGTATATGATTTGTTTCATTTTAATGTCACGCTTATAAGTTGAATATAAATCTCATAAAGAACTATGATTTAATTGAATTTAATTCATATAATTCATTTCTTTCTATTCTAATTTCTTTAAGGCACATGAGTTAATAATATCTCATTTCTTTTTACTCTAATTTCTTAAAGGAATATGAGTAAATCATAAATCTCATAGAGAGGCATGTGTAACAATTCATCATATTTTCATATTTGTTTCGCCATTGAGTTGATTCTAACGCTCCACATTTGATACTGTTTGATTTGTTGTAAAATTGTTGGTCAACCGTAAAATGTTTTCCAACAATTGTAAAATCTAAGGCAAAAACATGTAAAATATTTTACACTTGAATTGCTCTCTCAAGTCTCAACCACAAGGCCTCAACCCTCTTTAACTATTTCACAATCTTAACCATCTCGCACCAACGCCACCAACCTTCACCACTCTCTCTTCCTCGCACAAACCCCTATCCTCTCTCTTCTCTTCTCTCTCGCACAATCCCTTGTGAACCTACAATCGAGCAGTGTTCTTGGGTTTTTGGTGGCTGCTGCTACAATCTCATCGTCACTGGGTTTGCTGGGTTATAGATTTTTAGATCAAGCTCTGGGATCATGGGTTTTCCTTTTGGGTTTCAGATCTTTCCCATCAGGGTTCGTGGGTTTTTTTTTGGGCTTTTTGATCTTGATTTTTGGGTAGTTGATGGTTATGTTTTGGGTGGTTGTTGGCTTGTGCATCTGTGCTTGCATTTGGTGGGTTTTGAGAACTGGGAAATTTTTTCATTTTACAGCAACACAAATACTAAAAACTGATTTCCACGGCAATTTCAAGTACACAATCAAACACCATTAAATAAAAATGCTTTCAACGTAAAATATTTTACATCTAAAAACATTTTACATACAGCAAAATGGATGTGTTTATGTTGCGTAAGGGCCAAAGCGCCATTTTGTTTTATTGAGACGCCGAGTTCATTCCACTTTGCTATGCACGGCAAGTTTCACTCATTGATCTTTGACACCAAAGAAAAACAATTTCAACAATGAAATGGTTTTGAGGCAATATAAAAATCCCTACACAAAGATTTGACACTGAGCTACACGTTTTAAGTGAGAGATTAACACCACTGACATTATAAAGACCACAATGTTCTTGCTTAGCACGAATTGATGAACCAACCATTCAATTTTCTTATGTTAAGGAAATCATAATTCATGATATAATGAGACAAGGTATTTAAACAGGCTCTGCATGCATTTACATAACATATTCATAAAGCCAATTCATAGTATCATATGGTGTAAGCGTCATTGTTTATTGTTCAATTCGAACAAACCCCATAAAGAATGACTACAAATATATGCACAGGGTCCTCTTTCTTTTTCTAAACTTAAAAAGACAGGATCTTTATGTTGATAGAAAGGAGATGGGGAACAAAACAAAAGCAGTGGAGCCAGGTCAAGACTTTGAAAAGGCTCTCACTCACTTTATTTCCACCATCACAAATCTAACTCGGGAATAAATTATTTAAGAACCTATACTTCATTTTACAGACAAAATGGCTCCCTAGCAAAGCCCTAGAGGAGCAGCAAAATTCACCTAAAGCACAGCCTTAGAACCAAGAGCAGAGAATTATAAGGACAAAAGAACTATTTGTACAGGATAGCCTTCACATGAAGTAGCTGAGAGCCTTTTTTCTTCTAGAACCCCCTTCACCATAGAGTTCATTCCATTGTAAAAGCTCAGTCATGTTCACAGACTCGGAAGAGACACTTGCACATACCTATATCCACATAAAAAGTACAGTACATATTAAAAAAAGGCAATTAAAACAAGCAAAGGAAAATATTGTATTAATTGATATTTAAGATTTGCTTTACCCGTTCATGAGCATATTTAAAGTCATCCATGTTTAAAGGCCGTATATCAGCACTGCCACTCAAAGCTGGGGCAGATCTACCTTCTGCTAAAGCTGCTTCGCGATCCTGTAAGTTTAACATATTGGATCAGAAAAGCTTTGCATCTAGACAAAGAGCACCTGCATAAGATGGTTATGCATCTAAGGGAACAGGTACATGTTCTTCAGTTTTTCACTTCCATGCTTTGCTTCACCTCAATTCTAAGTTTTATTTAATACCACAATCTAAGCGAACAGGAAAGTTAAAAAAGTGAAGCCAGTACGTGTTGAAGACAGTACCACAATCTCACACCATTCTTAAGAGGGGAGATTGTTCTATTTGAAATTGAGCTCATTGGCAAGAAAAGGTTGATGTATACAATGGGTTCAAAAACCAAATTTGCCAGAAAGGAGCACACTACTGGACATTTCGTATATACTAATTTTTAAGCTCTCATTCCAAAGCAAGTGAAAAGATTTTGTATCCAAAAACAATGGGTTGCAATTGACAATTTGAAGGTTGTCATATTCATTGGCATTTTGATCAGCAAACTCATGATATTAGTAAACAGGATTGACAGTAAAAGATTTGGTGCTACCAACCCCAAATAATTTTATAAACATCAAAAGTGACAGTGATGAGAACACTGTTGAGCAAGAATAAATTTCTAAACTGTCTGTTGATTGGATGGAAGAAACAAACCTTTTTTTCCTTTTCCAATATCTCTTTAATTGGACGGTGTGCAGCAGTTACACATAGATTCTGCAAGATGACACAGCAAATATGATCACAGTCACTCCACTTACTAAATAATAATAAAACCATCTACTACCAAAGAAACTAGTAACAAAAAAACACCTTCAGGTCACTTCCAGAGTATCCATCTGTCATACTTGCAACTGAATCAAAATCAAAACTGGGAGACATGTCCTCTTTTGCCAGTATAACTTTTAGTATCTTCGCCCTATTTGGAGCATCTGGCAAATTTACCATCAATCTGTGGAAGAAAACATGCCCAAAGTTACCAGAATGTTGAAATGATATAACCTAGCACAGGAAATGTGTATGCATGTAAGCGTAGTTTCTTATATACACATGCATGAGACTTTTGGGTCCAGTTTGACATGATGTTTTACCTACGCGGAAGCCTTCGAATGACTGCCTCATCAAGGTCAAAAGGTCTATTTGTGGCTGCAAGTACAAGAACCCGTTCTGTATCTTTTGTCCGTAAGCCATCCCAGTTCACCATAAACTCATTTTTCATTTTACGCATGGCCTCGTGCTCCCCTGGATTTTCCCTCCGGCCCAACATGCTGTCAACCTATAAAAAGACCAAGTGAAAAAATAAAAATTGAGGATATTCAACATGAAAGTGTATAAAATGCTTACTTCAAATACAACAAAACTACAATTCAATGTGCAAGGGTATAAGAAGGCAAAGAGCTTACTTCGTCAACAAATACCACACTAGGCGCAATTTTACTTGCTAGTGAGAAAACAGCTTTTACGTACTTCTCACCCTCGCCAAACCACTGCAGTAAGGACAAGATTGTGAGTCTAAAATTATGAAATGAAGTCGTTAAAGAGATGTGTCATGCTCGACAAGGAAATTATAATTGTTAACCTTAGACGTGATGCTTGACATGGAAATGTTGATGAAGTTTGCACCAGCTTCAGTAGCCACAGCCTTCGCAAGCATAGTCTTACCAGTTCCAGGGGGGCCAAATAATAGTATTCCCTTGCAGGGCTGGAAACAAAAGATGTACAGTGAGATAGTTCTTCTAGACATTCATAACAAAACAAGTTCAATACCATATATTTATACAAGTGTGGTGCTGCACCAGTATGTGTGTGTCAAATCTTAAAGAAGTGTTAAATTACCAATTCTCCCAAAATCTAAAGCAATTAGGATATGGTCAATTTAATCATTTAACCACATACTTCTAACACTCTCCCTCACATGTGGGCTCTAATTCCCTTTTAATAGGTGACGTCAAACACATGAGATTTTAAATGGAAGGTAGAGTCAAGGAGACAAGGATCAAACTCAAGATCTCCTACTCCGATACCATGTTAAATTACCAATTGTCCACGGAATGTTTCTTATAGCAAATTTATTAAGGAAAAAGAAGCATCTAAGGCCATGGTCAAGAAATAAAATACGAAAAACCCAAATTGTAAGGGCAAAGACATAACAGTAAAAATTTTGAAACCTGCACTTTCATGTATGTAGATTACTTATGCAAAGATACATGTTCTTGCTTAACGGTAACTCATAAATAATAGATCAAGCATATATTATTTTTGCACAGAAATCATAAGACACGATGCTCATTTTTTCAATAAAAGTTCTATTACCTATCAAAAAAAATGTTACCAAAACTTGGGCAATCACAACGTGGCAAATTTAGGAGTAGAAGACATCATCTTTTAAAATAATTTATATTTAATAATCTTGGTTAAATTATTTAAATTAAGAATACCAAAAACAAAAGGTGAAAATAAATAAGGTGTCCATTTAACTCGTTTATGATAGAACCAACATCCTAAGAGTAAAAGGAAAAGGTTTCCCTTAATTTAAAACACACAATATAGAGTTATGAAAGATCTATAAATTGTAACACATCAATCTTTAAATGAAGAAGCACATTTTCTTTGAACTAAGAGATTAAACCTTAGTTAATTGTCCCTTGCAAAAAAGTTCAGGCCTTTGTAACGGAAGCATCACCAACTCCTTCAATGTATCCTTGACATTTTCAAGAGCTCCAATATCATCAAAAGTAACTCCAATGTCATTGGGTGGAATAACATCAGCTAGAAGCCTTTTCTCAAATTCATTTTCTGTTACAACATCCTGATTTCAGCCAAAACAATCAGTTTGATGATCGTTAAATAATATATGTACTAAAGAAAACTAGTCAAAGTAATATCTCCTAGCAGGAAAGTGTAATAAGCACCTTAAGTGACTTCTTCAAGCTCTTAGATTCATTCTGGACCGCCTGCAAGATTCTAATGCCGTACTGGATGCTGCCAGAATTGCAATATGGCATTACAACTGTGTAATTTCCATCCAATAACTAATATTTCAGCCAACCACTATTTAAAATGATGGCAGCAAACAAACTATCAATTACCTCTCACTAGACAATACAAGCCTTGCATCAGGATCAGCTTCAGGATTCTGCATAAGATGATGGCTTAAAGCCCACCCAACTACCTTCTCTGCACCTGCAATACATAACAAAATATAATAGAATTTTTAAATAATTATAATAACGATAATAAAACCGGCGAATCATCATGTCTTGATATAGAAGAATACAACATACTTTCATTTGTAAGTGTTTGGTCCTTAATGCATAATGTCTCAAGTCCTTCACATTCCATCCCACTCCGACCAAGAACCTACAAATAATGAACAGTAACTACGAGTATCATTTGCAAAACACTGCATGTTAACATACATACATTCAAAATATGAAAAATATTTTGAAAAAACGCTAACATACAACGTTCAATTTAGAAAAATATGAAACTACACAGGTACTAACAACACAAAAGGTTTTCAAATTTAAACTTTTGCAGACTTTATCTATAATGTTAAAAAACTAATGCACCAATTTTTCAAGTAATAGTATAATTTGTGTTAAAAGCAACAATAATGCTTATGATCTAAAATTTAAGAAGGGCAAAATTGCTCACAGTGCGCAGGTGATTCAGATTTCCTTTCATTTTGAGGGTTTCAGAATCTCGATCCAATTGGTGCTTCCATGATGCAAGAAGTGCTTCATCCTGCAATGAATTAATAAGCCTCCATAATATGTTGAGAAAGCAAAGCCAAGTAACTGATGGTAACAAATCCACTACAACAGACCTGTGGCATGTGAATGGTTACTTTGTTGGGAAAAAGCTTAGTCAGATGTTTTGTTGTCTTCGGGACCTCCTTACCCCTGTCATGCAATCTTCCAAAACTATCCTGAGAAAATAAAAAGGCAGCAACATTAACAATTTCTGTAAGAAAGAGCACATTTTCCCAATTTCCATTCAGCAATCTGCACAAGCCCATAAAAATTAAGCTCGTGTATGTGCAAGAGAGAGTATAGACATTTTTCATAACATATAATGACAGGTTTTATGCAAAGACATTTATACATAAAAACCAATAACTAGTGTGAAAGAAATCCAACTTTCCAACCACTCTCCCATGATATATCATAAACCAGTAATAGCCTAGACCTGCAAAAACTCAATAAAACTAATTGTGGACATGAGTCCCATATAAAATTTTAAGTCAATTCCAAAGATGACCCATAACAACATAACAGTGCTCTTATGTCTTCCCTTCTACTTCAGAATTGCACTTCAGTTATCAAAAGATTGTTCAAATTTGTAATAAAATATAGTTTTTGTACCTCCAGTCAAAATTAGAGCATAATGAAGTAGGCATATCATCATAAGAAAAATATGGGGAATAAAGCCAAGGAAAAAAGATAGAAAGCATAGAACGAAAAGATGTGATTGTTCCTCTCACACAATATTACTCACGATAGACATAAAAGGGCTATAATTAATAAATAAAAAGTTCCTTTGCTTACCAAACCAGTCCTATACAAAAAGTAAATCCATAACGCTCTTGGGGACTACCGATGGACCCCAAACAGTGAAAATATAAAAGACTATAGCTCACAGGCCACATCACAATGCATGAAAAGATAATCCACAGTTTCACCACGACTTCTACACATACAGCACAGTCTACCAAAGATACACCTATCCTACTAAGGTTATAAGTTGTTAAAATTTTCCTGCATACTGTCATCCATACAAAAAATGTGCCACTTCTTGGAGCCTACTGCACCAAAGGCACTTCTAAAGGAAAGACACCATTTGAACATCTCAAAACCTCTTAATAAGAAAGGACATCAAACTTACTATTGCTAACTAATCACCTTCCACCTAATCAGGGCATTCCCCCTGGAAATGTGTAGAACATTAAACACAGAGTCTACTGATTCAAACTCCCAATCATTAAAAGCACAAATAAACCTGATATTCCAAGGGGATGATCTCCCCCCCCCCCCCCCCCCAAAAAAAACACATTCTAATTGTCCAAGTAAGAATTCATCAAGGCCTCCTTCTCAACAGCAGGTGAATATAATTCCAAATGCAGCTCTTTCAACGATTGGTTCCCACACCATATTTCATCACTCTTTGGCCATCCCCAATCACAAACTGAGCATAACCAGCAAATTACCCACCCTAATAATCTACATATATTCTTTCGTACAACATTTTAGTCATTCTTACTTTAAACAATAGAAGGTTCAGGAAATTACTGTTCAACATCGCTGATTATAATAACACATACATTTCAAACTCCTAACTTAGTAAAGTAAATATCCTCAACTTTAAGTTTCTTTTTGTCCAAAGCAACAAATATTTATGACTTTCACATATATTAGACAGATGTAGTAGCAAAAGGCAAACAAAGAACAATGATGATATGTCAATAAATTACAAACATCAAAATCAGAATAAAATTTATGGAAAATTGGAAATGCCTCCATAAAGGATTATGCACCCAAAAATAAACCCAGAAAAAACTAATAATACAAGCAGGAAGATTTTTTAACCAAAAAATCTTCATAATCCTAGAAAAATTTATTGAAACAGAACATCCAGGAAGCAGTACCATTACAAGGCACATTTCTACTTCAGAAAGAACAAACCACATTCACAATAGGAAAACATCAAACAAAACTACCACAACTTCAAGCAAAAATGGAAACCCATGAACTATTTAGAGACTAAGCATTACCGGGAAAGCCAAGTCAAGAAGAGCAGTTTGATTGCTGCCAAATTTTGTGAAAAGAAGACCACCAGGATGTGACTGCAAGAAAAAATATATATGGTAAGAAGAAACCAGATCTACATGAGGAAGCCATAAGAAATACTTAAAATCCAACATACAAGCAAAATTCATTGGCTCCCCTACAAATCCAAGGTGTCACTCTACTTGACTGCAATGACCTCTTTATCATGCTTCTTTAGCTTTCTCTACTCATCTGAAATAACAATTAACTCACCACACCTAATGCTACCCAGGATAGTACATTGCTCTCTTAAGCAGCACAATAACAGGTATAAAGGAATGCAGCTTAGATGGTAGGTTTACACCACCACAGTAAGCAGCAAAAAATTTCGGAGTAGAATGTGCTGAGTAGTTCTCCAAGCAAGTCAGATTTTCAACTCTTTCAGATTGGTATACTCCGGCCTTGGTAGGCAGACCCCTCCTGAACCCATTCCCAGACCAAGGCAGTTGGTCCTTCCTCCAGGCATTCCAAATAGACTAGGTGGCATCGTAAAACCTTTCCTTTAGTGTTAACACCTATGCTACTGATATCCTCATAGCATCAAGGAATGATGGTCAGCATTACTACTTTTTAACCTAGTACCTAATATTCATATCTACATAAGTTCCTGATTTAGTAATTGTTAAAAGTAATAATAATTAAATAAAATAAAATAATTATAATTTTTAAGAAAAAAAACCCTCGTAATAAGTGCACAAAAAAATAAGAAAAATATTTAGAACTACAGCAACTAGGTGTAGAAATGCAAAACAGGTATATAAGTCACTTCAAACAGCATGATCTACATAATGTATGATACAAGTGCCAGAAAATTGTGATAATAAAGGCCAAATTTATGTCCTATTCAACAAAGACATAATGATGTGTGTATGTAAGAATATAGACACGCATTATGTTCAATACATGTCATAAAAGCCATTGTAATCTTTATTCATCAATTCTATTCTAAAGTTGAGGAAGGATGACTTAAGCTGTACCTCATCTCACATTGCATTTAATTATACAAGCATATCAGACTATACAATTGAAGGGAAAACGAAATCCCCAGCATAATTGATAAATTTGTAACAATGCAAAATTACCTTCTCCTTGCGATTGTCAGTATGAGTGTGTGAACCAATTACAACCACATTATCAGGAAGCTTGTCAAGTTTGCTTCTGAATGTTGAAAGTTCATTTCCTACAATGGATTTCTCAGCATCTTTCATAAACAGAATGAAAGGCGAGCTTCTGCTCTCACTTAATACAACCTGGCAATTAGATGTTAAAAGTCATCCACAAGCTAATGAAAATATTATTCACAAAAGAGAATCTAAATAGAATCAATTGTTTAGAACAAGGAAGAAAATCTACCTCAAACAAAGTGTTAATAAGCAACTTGTCCAATTCTTCTAAACTTGGGCCATCCGAACGAAGATCAGAAACTAGAGAGAGAGAGAGAGAGAGAGATTCAACATATAACAATAGAAAATGATGAAAATAATAAGACATCTTATGAGGTATAAGCTTGTGAAAATGGTGTGACAGTAAAATTTACCGTTGCAGAAGAATCCATGACCTGCCTCACACCGACCTCCAAGATCAACCCCATCTGGTATAGGCTTATCAAACCTAACCCCAACTTTTGACCACGGATTCTCCTCAAAAACTAATACCACCTTTCCACGGGCTCCACTAGACGGGCCCCTACACGTTAAGTTCACAAAGCATGTGTTACAGCAGAACCACCTTAAAAGTTCATGTTGCACAAAAATAAACACGAAAAAAGGCCATATAATATTAAGCGTAGATAGAAAGAGAGCCTAAGCATGAATTCCCTCAGAAGAATACAAGTGAATATCAAAAACAATCAAATGGGAAAAGAGTATCGGAAACTGAAGCATCCAGAAAAGATGATAATATAGCACTGGCAATTATTCATAAAGATTTACCGTGAAGAAGATGCTGCTGCTGTATACATGCCACCAGAAACCGAACCATTAAATTTTACTCTATCACCTGCACATATCATATTTGTAGAAATGAATCCAGAGGAAACAAAAGGAAATCCAAACATCCAAAAGGTATGGAAAACTGGAAATCCACATTCAAAGGCCATTTCTAAATATAATGCAAAAAGTATACCTAGTTTAAACAAGTCATTCTTAGATGCCCCAGAAGAAGCGGGTACAGTGTCAGTCTCCATCTTAGGCTGAGATTCCACGCCAGAAGGAGAAGGTGCATTTGAAGAGCTGGGTATATCTGCTTCACCTGCTGACGGATCCATGCTCGCAGCCAAGTCCATGGGTAAAGGATTTTGTTTGCCACAGTTGCAAGATTTCTCTGCATTATTTCCATCTTTCAGCAGCTCTGCTTCCTTCGAAGATAACCCCTACATGTTTGTTATTAATATTCCAATCAATTAGCCTGATCATCTCTGGTAAATAAACAAACGAAACATCAAAAGAGAAATCAGATAGTGAATACAAAAACTAAATAAAATTGCAGCAAATCATTGTACCATGCGTGAATGATCAATTTAGTCACTGGGTAACATAAAAACAGCAAGTAAGGAAAGAGGAAGAGCTTAATTCCAGAAATATCAAATAGAAAATAGGTATAACTGTAATTCTAATATCAGAGTCAAGAAAGTAATTTTATCTTACACCCAACAATGAATGGCTATCAAATATGAGCAACTTAGCCCCAAAGTAATTAGCAAGTGCCTTTGCCAACATCTCCTGATATATCTCCGACCCTGTAAAGAGGTTCAAAAACAAAACAAAAAATTGCAGTTCAATTTTCTCTAGCCTCAACATCTATTGATATATCTCAAACCCTACACCCTAGAGATTAAAATTGGTTAAAAAAAAATACACACAAACCTGCAGGACCAGAGAGCAAAATTCGCGGATTCACAGTAGTAAGCTCCGAGGTATACTTTGCATGTTCTTTATGCTTCAAGTGTATAAATGAAGCTGCAATCAGCACATTTTTTGTGTTCTCACTGCAAGAGTAAAAAATAAAAATAAAAAATGAAACCACAAGTTAGGATTGCAGAATTCAATATCAAAAACCATCCAACATCTTGTCTACCAGTCAGCCAATGGACACACCAAAGCTCACGCATATATGTAATCTAGTTAGGAAACCACAACACACTTGGTTATCTACCAATCATTTAATCAGCTAATCTCCACGGTTGAATGAAACCAAATGAATAACGAAAATAAAAAACAAAATGATAAATAAATGGTATCGGGCCTTTGGGCTAAATGGCACACTTCCACCCCCAATAAGCATGGGGCAGTGGGTGAAGGTGGGGGTTTGAATCTGGGAAGCACAGACAAGGACACGAGTACAGGTAAAACACAACGACACAAGCATTTTCTGAAAATTTATAACATGAGACCGGTACGACACCGGTATGACATAGGTTCAACACAGGTACGACACCCTCAATTAAGCGTCCGTGCTTCCTAGGCTTGAATTTCCTGGGGTGCATGAGTATCTAGTATTTACCTTTAAAAAAAAAAAAATGGTATCAAAGCTTAAAAATTCACAACATCAAACCCAAGAAGACTTCAAATAGAAGCAAGTTGTTTTGCATCATGTCAAGTGGATTGTTCGTCACTACAACTTGGCTTCCCAAAATAGATGGTTCACAGAACACTGATATAAATGTCAAGTAAAATGGATCCCTGCCTCAAAGTCCATAAGTTCCACTCATCAAGAGGATATGTCCTAATTCTCGAAACCTATCTCATGTTGAGGGAAGGGCACAAGAGCTATAAGCAAGCTTGTGCTACCTTTTGATTCCCCCACACTGCATTTAGCATGAGATAATCCTTTTGGAGGAAATAAGATCCCTAGAAGTGAATTATAGCCAAAGCAAGTCCATGAAAGAAAGCCAATAGCAGAAAATCATATTGATTTGAAAATGTGGAGATTGATTAAATTCTAAGCTTGAAATACCAACATTACTTGTTTCTTAATAGAAAATAGAAAACTATTATGACAAAGGCAAATGATTAAAGCACATAAATTTGGATAAAGACCATTCCTCTTAAAAGGACAGGAAAAGGGAAGAAACTTCATCATGACATAGTCCTAAGGAAAACATCAATAAAAAAAACAACTCTAATATCCAGAAAATCCGCTTCAGAATTTTCAAACAAATGAGATCAAGGCATTATCTTGACAAGATCAGGTGCCTCATTGTAAACCAGGGGCCTCATACCATCCCCTATTTATCTTATTCTACTGTTACAATCTCCTCCTATTAAATAAAAGAAATAAATGAACCTTTACTTCATAACATAACGCACCACTTTCATTTTTAATTTAAACCTAGAATATTAGGTATCAAGGCCACACTACAGCAATACAAAGCAGCTTCACAACCTATTCCATTCAATTATAAATAGGTAAAATTTAAGTAAAATACCTTAAGTGGAGCACTTTAGGTTTTCCAATTAAATTCAAGCATTTAGTTGCATTGAATTTAATTATCCTTGGAAAAGATAATACTATTTGTTTTTTATTGATAGGATGGGACAAGGCATGCAGGCTAATGGTGGTTTAGGGATAAGGAAGATTACCACCTTCAATAAAGCTCTCTTGGGAAAGAGGTTGTGGAGGTTTGGGATCGAGGATACATGTGATAGCTTCAAAGTTTGAGGAGGAAAGGGAGGGTTGGACTTCAAAGTTGGGTAGTGGTTCTCATGGTTGTGGTCTTTGGAGGAGCATTAAAATGGGTTGGGACAAGTTTCACTAGCACATTCCATTTGAAGTTGGAGTGGAGAATCAAGTTCATTTTGACATGACTGTCAGTGGGGTGATCAACCTCTAAAAGAGGTTAACCCAGTTTTGTACAATATTTCTACTAATCGGGAGGCTCTAGTAGAGTCTCTAATGGTGAGATAGGATGTGGGGACAAGGAGGTGTTGGGATGTGAGATTCTTCCAGGATTTCAACAGTTGAGAGTTGGATTTGGTGGATGCCTTTATTCCTTTTTTGGACTCTCATATTCCTCCCAGTGAAGGTAGAGCCTAGGTGAGGTGTTTGTTCTTATTATAATGATTTGCGAGGATCCGCTTCTTTCAATTTCCCTAGGAAAGGTATTTGGAGTATTAAGGCTCCCAGACAAGTTTCTTTCTTTGTTTGGACAGCAGCGTGGGGGAAGATACTGATGACCTTGGGAGGGGTTATACCTAAGTGGATTCGAACTGTATGTGCCAGAGTAGTGGGAAGGTAGTGGATCACCTATTGCTCCATTGCAGTCTATCAGTTATGAAGCTTTGCTTTAGTTTGTTTGAGGGAGGGTCTCTTGGGTTTTACGTGGGAGTGAATGGACTTTTGTTTGCTTGGAGGAATTGGTTCAAGAAGTACTCTTTGGGTATTTGGAATTTGGAGCCGCCATGTTTGATGTGGATTATTTGGACGGAGCATAACAGATATACGTTTGAGGATTTGGAGAACTTGGAGGACCAGCCTTTCGCCTTATTTGTAGGCACTTTGTTTGTACGGTCTCATACATGGGGATGGGGATTCACATCTAGTGACCCCATTCTCATGTTTAAAGACCCTCTTTCTTATTGTACATAATTTTTTTGTTTTCTTTAGACTACTTTGTGCTTTTTGTAGAAAGTAGTATTTTTTCAATAAAATTATTCCTACTCATCAAAATTTATTGGTTAATGTAACCAAGTGCTTAAATTCAATTGGGGAACCCAATATACTACACCTAAGGCTTTGTTTGTTTTGATGTAAAATATTTTCAAGAAAATATTTTCACATTTTACCATGTTTGTTTTGCAGTAAAATAATTAGTCAAATGTAAAATATTTTCAGTCAAAGGAAAAATCAAAGCCAAAAACTATAAAATATTTACAATTAAAAAATCGGTAAAACATTTTACAATTTCTTCCGCTCTCTCACTCCCGACACTTTTTCAACTTCTGCTCTCTTAACTTTCTCAGTTCTTCCTCTCTCCATCTCTCAGCTCTCTCACTCACAAGTCACAAGGCCATAACCCTCTCATCTCCAACCATCTCACACCGTTGCCTACCTACTGACCGACCCCAACCGCCATCATCAGCACTACCAACCTCATCATGTCTTTTCTGCACAAATCCTTCTTCTCTTCTCTCTTGCACCGCCTTGGATCTAACAACGATTTTAAGTTTTTGGTAGCTACCCGATCTTGCCTCCGCTAGGCTTAGACTTTCAGATTATGTTCTTTGTTTCTTGGGGGTTCTTGATCTGAGTTCGTGGAGGTTTTTCTTGGTTGATAGTGGTTGTCTTTTGGCTGGTTTTTCCGATCTGTTTTTTTTTTTTTTTTTGGGTTTTTCCAATCTGGATTTTTGGTTGATGGTGGTTTGTTGGTTGGTGGCTGTTTTTTGAATGGTTGGTGGTGTTTTGGTGTCTGTTTTTCCTTCCGATGTGGAGTTTTTTTTGGGGGGGGGGGGGGGGGGGGTGGTGGCCTGTGCACCATTTTTTCTTTGTTGAAGGTCTGTGCACACTATATAGGTTTGTGCACCAGTTTTTTTTTTTTTTTTTTTTGTTGAAGGTCTGTGCACACGGTATAGGTTTGTGCACCAATTTTTTTTTTTTTTTTTTTTTTTGCTGAAGGTCAGTGCATCAGTTGAGTTTTGAGAAGTATGAAAAAAAATTTATTTTACAATGAAACATACAATTGAAAAATGATTTTCACTGTATTTTCATGTTGACAATCAAACACAGTAAAATAAAAATATTTTACATGTAAAATATTTTACATTTGCAAATATTTTACTTCAAAATAAACAGAGCGTAAGATGCTGTACCTAAATTTTATCCATTATAAATTAATGCGAGAGATTTTTATTCCTCTATTGAGGAATGATAACTTGAAAGCTATGATTTGATAGCCAAAAGCTACATCTAAAGTAAAAAAGAACACAAAATAAAGGAATTGTCCATAACGAAAATCTAGACTAACAGGGCCCTTTTGTAAAAGGATTTGTGGCATCTTATAATTTTTAGGTTTCTACCCAAGACAAAGGCATCTACCAAGCCACATTATTCCCGAAATCTCTTTTTTTACAACGTTAATTTACACCCATTAGTATTTGAAATACAGTAACATAGAAGCATTGGTCTAATAGACAAATCAAGTCAGCCCAACAAAAATTTAGTTTCCAGAAACCATTAGACATTTCAGAATTACACAACGTATGTTATCCACTAGACAAGAGCTGCCTACATAGAACCTGGGGATGGGGGGGCCTACATGAATAAAGGAAATAAGGAAAACAAGTCAAAATATTAAGCAAATCATTACAATTCCCTGTATTTTTTTTTATAAATATTCCCCATCTTTAAATTGTACACAACACACAGACACACATATCTAAAAGATTAGAAGAATATAATTAATCACGACATGGTAAAATGAAGAATCATACCTTAAATAATATGGGAAGTTGTCAAATGAAACGTCTAAGTTCCTGCCATCAAGAATGCCTAAGAGAACTTCTTCTCGAAATACCGCACACCGCACAGACATACCCGATGTTGATGTTGGCTGCGAATCCCTCATCCACTCGTTTCTTTCTTCCAAAACCTGTTTAAACATACTTTTGCTCAATTTTAGTGTACAACTAGTTGATCGAGCTAACATCCTGAACAAAGGCCTTAGCAAATCATTCACCCCAGAGAATTTTACATTGCCTGCCTCTATGCCAGAGTCCGGGTTGCAATCATGAGCAGAGTTCCTGTTGGTGGTTCCAGTTTCTGCAGCTTTATCACTCCCGGTGTTTGGTGCCGAGTTGCATTCCAGGCCATCAAGCTCAACTTCTGTGCCATCCTGAACAACGGATTGAGCAGGCACCTCAGTACCCTGGTTGACTTTAGTGGTAGTTTGAGTTGGAGACTTCCAACGTGATAGATCTTGTCTCATGCTGGAGAGGCCCGAAAGGGATGCCAGTATGGAAGCTCCAGCAACAGCTGAAGGATCCCCCGTCCTCCTTTCAAAATGAAGAAACTTCCCAACACCACTTTGAACCTCTGCACCTTTGGCTGCAACCTCAGGCACGGGATGCTGAAATATCTACGTTGACAAGAATTAAGGTGCCCATGAACAGAGTCACAAACACATGCATAGCTACACGCAGGAAAACACAAGGAAGAATATAACAAAGAACCATCCAAGAACCAAAGATAAGGATACATAAGCATGGTTTGTCCCAAACACCACCTCATCACCCGAGTTGAGCATGCAGCTGCTACTCCTCTTGATAGTTGTCCCATTTACTTGCACCAGTCCCTTGCTCCCCATAATTTCTAGCACAGCTGAGTCACTACCATCGCGCTGATCATGTCCAGAAACAATGAGTACTCATACTGCATGTACATATCTCTAAGGATTTCATCTCCAAAAAGATAGAAAACCAAAGTACATACACCCAAGTACAATCACAAATACATATATGTGCTTGCTTGTTACTCACTTAATTGTCATCAAAAGCATGCCTAATTTCATAACTATTGTCATCAAAAGCATGCCTAATTTCATAACTATCCTACAAAACTTCAAACTAAGAAAAATTATACTGAAACACAAGGTATACCTGGGTGTGCTTTATTCTGCATAGACTCCCACTAATAGTGTGATCCTTCAATGATAAACCGCAGGTTCTACTCGACCCAATCATGAAGCTATCAGTGCAAATCGACATATTCTGATTCTGCGGCATATAATCAAACAATTACCACACAGAAAAATGAAAACCCACTTCCCAACTCAATTCAACCTTACAAAAAAAGCAAAAACACAATCCCAACCTGTGCAGACTGTGATAGAAGCTTGCACCACGGGGTCGAAAGGTCGTAGGTCGGAGCCGGGTTTCGCTTCTGATATACACTCCATGAAGAGAACGAACTCCTCGGCTTATCAACTATCGAAATCGGATTCGGCGTATCTCCTAGAATAAAAAAGAACAAAACTTTCAACTTCGAGTTTCGATAATCGTAAAGTTTTGACCGAATCGAAACGCACAGACAAAGAAATGATAAAGCTTTGAGCACAGTGAGAGAGTGGTAGGGCGAAACAAAAAAGAAGAAAAAAAAAAAAGAACTCACCGTCGGCGATCGGAGCATCAACGGCGGTGGCTGGCGCGACCTCGTCTTTCTGAGTACTCACGGCGTCTTCTCCGACGATCGGAGCATTTTCCGACGGATCTGCCGTCGACGGCTCGCACAATTCTTTTGAATTCTCAGCCCCCGCTTGAGTCGGTTTCTCTCCGCCATTTTCCACCTGAAAATTCCACAACTTTCCGTCAAGAAAACAAGCCCTAGACCAAAACGGCACCGTCTAGATCACAAAAACAAAAAATCGAAAATCTTGAGCGTTGAATTTCATTTCTTCAAAAAAAAAAAAAAAAAAAAACCTTTTGACGCTTTGGTGAAGGAGGCTTATCTTCAGAGGAAGATGATCTTTTACTATTGTTGTTGTTGTTGTTGTTGGTGTTACCGGAGAGAGATCCACTTCTTCTTGTTGAAACCATGCCTCTCTCTCTCTCTCTTTCTTTCTCGCTCTCTCTCTCTTGTAGTCTTGTTTTTTTGTTTGGTTTTTTTCTCTTTCTTTTTGCCTCTCAATGTTAATGAGAGAGAGAGAGAGAAATGACAGAAAAGAGCGTGTGTGAGAAAGAAAGAGATATTATAGGAGATAGATTATGGTATGAACTTTATTGTTTTGTTTTTGTTTACCAAAATAAAATAAAACTTTATTGTTTCCTACCAAAAATAAGAAAACTCCATTATGCAATTTGGTTTATTTGTGTTTTTTTTGGGTTAAATTTGAATATTTGGGATTATCTTTTTTTATTTGAAAAAATTCTCAAAAAAGTTCAAAATGACTGAAAATATCCTTATCGTTATCTAATAGATGAGGATGGATTGCGTTTCAAACGACATCTATAAATTGGAGTTAGATGGATGATGTGGCACGAGTTTCGTTTGCTATGTTAACATTTTTCTCTTCTTCTTTTTTTTTGCAAGTGTTGTATCAACATTTTTCATTTGTTATATGATGATAATGATTCTTTTCTTAAGAATTTTGAAGGTAAAAGAGTTAATTTGAGAGTCTTAGTGATGGAGTCATTATGTCATAATCTGTTGAATAATTGTATCATCGACTATTTACATTTGTTAGTGTGATGAAGCTTATTTTGAGTTCATTGGATTTTAGTCGCTTCTAATGTTGTTGTTAAGTCGTCCATTGGACTTGCTTCGATTGGACCCGTACCAATTTGTCCCTATGCAAATGACAATCAATTGATTTTTGTCAACTTTTGTCGTTCCTTTCTCCCATTTCATGTTTATTCATTTCCAATACTTTATACATTTACATGGAATTTTTTCAAATACTCATGGTATATTCTCCTCTCACATAAATGGTGAATTCTGTTGATTAAATTCATAATAAAGCCTATTGTTCATATGAGATGAGTGAATATCAAATCACTGTATTTTAGGAGTACCAAATAGTTACTCTCCATTCCATTCCATAGTGACATCTCAAGGCCTTAGCCTTAGGTCCCTACATGTCCCAAAATTTTTTTTTAAGGTTTCAACTTTCAAGGCCCTCCACTAAATAGACAAAAGGTCCCAAAATTGTACCCAAGCAAATCCCAAAATGTAGAATCATAACTAACTTATATATATGTGTGTGTGTGTGCGTGTGTGTGTGTGTGTGGAGGGGGATTTGCATTCTTTCCACATCTTCAATAAGGTCCCCAAATTTTTGAGCCAATATTTAATACAAATGAAACCCTAAATTGATTAAAAAAAATTTATGTCATGAGTCTAGCATCAGCTGTGCTATGCAAAATGCTAAAATAACACACAAAATCCTACTTTTGCTAATTTAATATAGTATTTGATAATACACCCTACATCAAATGTTCCATTTTAATATTACAACATATTAAAATAATATAAACAACTAATAAAATATTCATTTAATTTCTCTAAAAACACCCATCTCTCTTATCTTTAACCTGTCCCATAACTCATCCAACATCACCAACAACCCACCACATTCACTTCTCAAAATCCATCCCAAAAAGCCCATAACTCGTCAATCAAGAGAAAGAGAGATCCAGCGGCGTGGTGAGGTGGAGGCGTGGTAAGGCCGAGAGTGTGAGTGAGAGAGGAAGAGAATGAGAAAGGCTAAGAGTGAGAGTGAGAGAAGCATGAGAGAGAGAGAGAGATGGAAATATGTGAAAGGAGAGAGAAAGGAAAAAAAAAAAAAAAAAAGAGAAAAGTTTTAGCATTTCTACAATACAATTCTACTAACAGATTTGTATAGTTCATCCATACTAAATTTTTAGCATTTGGAACATTTGATGTGGGACGCTTTTTGGTGTGCTAAATGCATAGTTTTAAAAATCGAATTGGACCGTTCAGTTCAACCACGAATCGGGCACAAATTCGGTCCAGTAAAAACCCCTAAAATAGGGAGCAAAAGCAATTCTTTAATCGTACTAGATTTTAAAATTGTGGCTAAATGCTAAAAATGTAGCATACCTAATGCTAATGCTCTTATGATATGTCAAATAAGCATTGAAGATTGCCTAACAACTAGAAAAATAGATATTAACAAAAGCTAAATACAAAAAGTATATTAATAATTTTTATCTCATTAGGCCAGAAGAACAGTTGTTTTTATTGATATTTTGATAGATAAGAAGAACAATTTTTAAAATAAATAAATATACAAACTTAAATTAACAAATATTTAAAAATTAAAAATTCATTAAAACTTATCGCCTTAGACCCCAAAATGTATTGAGTTGTCCATGTCATTCAATTCTTTTCCATTATAAGACATATAATATTTGACTCTTTTTTTTGAAAGCTTTATTAATTTGTGGACTTGATATAGCCTTTATACTTTTATGTGTGCGTTTAAATCTTCTATTGAACAAAAATGTGAATCCTTAGTTGAGTTCCAAAATAAAAATACAAATTTTTTTTTTTTGGTATTGAATGATAATTGAATTTAACTATATAATTCATTAGTTAATGCAAACACATAATCTATATATCTTATAATAGGTAAAGCAGAGAGAAAATCCAATTAAATTTTCAATTGAAATTTAATTAGTGTCTAATTTTACGCCATGTGTCTCATCTAAGCTAAATTTTAGAATTTTGTACCAAGTGAGTTAATTTAGGTAAAAATTGAATTTCAATTAGAGTTTAATTTTGTTCCACGTGTCCCATCTAATCTAAATTTTTAAATTTTTGTGTCAAATTAGTTAATTTAATGTAGAAAACGAGGAGTCCAATATAATAAACCATAAAAAATATAATCATATATATAATATAGATTGTGATTGTTTTTAAATGTACTCGTGCATATGCACGAGGTTACACACTAGTCTATATATATAATAATAGGTGAAGCAGAGAGGAACTTAAATAGAATTCCAAATTAGAGTTTCAATTTTGTGCCATGTGTTTAGATTTGGATTCTCAATTTTGCGCCATTTGTCCTAACCAAAACTCAAAAAAAAAAAAAAAAAATCTAATTACATTATAAATTGGACTCTAATTTTGTGTCATGTATCTTATCTAAATTTTCTAATTTTTTGTGCCAAAATAAATGAAACATTAACATTTAACATAGAAGCCAAGAAAACCACAATGAATCTAATTAGATTATAAATTGGACTCAAATTTTGTGTCATGTATCTTATCTAAATTTTCTAATTTTTTGTGCCCAAATAAATGATGCATTAACATTTAACACGGAAGCCAAGAAAACCACAATGATAATGTTCATTGGTCTAAGTAAGAACATCTCACCTGCACACTTTTATGGGTGAACTCAATAAAGTTTGGAGCTTTTCTAATCCCACTACCAAAACTAAGGGGTCCAACAAGAAAAACTATAAAAGTAAAACATCATCTCCTCCTAATGCCATATTGTCATCCCATGTCTTCTCCTTCTCTCTCAACTTCTACCAACTAGATCCACACACTACCATCTTCTCCTCCTTTCGGATTTCTAAAAGTAAGGCTGGGTTCAAACACAATGTTCAATCTCACTCTTTCTTGCTTCACACTCTCATACATTATCGCTTCATTGGCGCCTTCAAGAAAATTCCAAGCTCAATGATCAGTTCTTGTCGTTAATTTTGTGCTATGTGTCCAACTTCTAATCGTAGTTTAATTTTGTGCTGTGTGTCCAATTTGATTTTTAAATGTTGCTGTTAAGTTACCTCCATTCATAATGCTTAATGTAAAAACTGAATCTACCAAGATGAACATCTTATCATCACAATTGTCAATGATCAGTTCTTGTCGTTAATTTTGTGCTATGTGTCCAATTTCTAATTGTAGTTTAATTTTGTGCTATATGTCAAATTTGTTTTTTAAATGTTGGTATTAAGTTACCTCCATTCATAATGCTCAATGTGGAAACTAAATCTACCAAGATGAACATCTTATCATCACAATTGTTAATATTTCCGTGCGTAAGCACGGACTACATGCTAGTTGAATTTAATTGGAGGAACTTAAGTCACATCATTTAAGAAATTATACTTAAATTGTGTATTTTAAAAATATAGGTATTAAAATTAAATATTTTAAAATCTAAGCATGATTTTGAAATTAGTCAATTATCTAATAATAATAGGACAAATTTTTTTTTTTTTTGAAACTGGACAAAGTTTGGTTATAAACTTAGTTGACTACAACTTCCACTAAAAAATCAAAATGACTACAGATTTTGAAAATGTAACAATTAGATTATAGTTCTTTATGTTCTTAACACGTATGTCAAATTTCATGTTAGCTGGATGTTATTTACTATTCAATCCACAAACTTATTTTTTATGCATAATTTTAGAGTATAAAAACTTAAAATTTAAATATTTGATTGTTATAAAATATTCATTTTTTTTGAAATTTTGCAAGAATAGATGATATAAAAAGAAAATGTATTCCAATGGTGAGTTTGTCTAAATTCATATTTAATAAAGAAAATATCGAGTATTTTTTTTTAAAGAGTTTTAACCTATGATGTTCACTCATGATAATAGCTCTTTATCATTAGACCAAGACACTAATCGTTTTTTGGTGTAGGCGAGGATTGAACTCCAGATATATTATTCAACCATCAAAAACTTCACCAACTGAGCTAACTGGAACTCACAGATATTGAGCAGAATTGTAATCAAACTTTGCCCTTAATAATGGTAACATTTTTTGCTTGTCAGCTTTGGTTGGTGCACAGAGATTCCTTGTAGCATAGGTTAGCAAACATGTTTTGTTTGTGGAGGTAGATAATAGACTGGTGAACTTGTCCAAAGTTATGTCAAGGTAACACAATGGTGATATTGTTACGGGAAATAATTAGTTTAGGCTGCGTAGGTTAGATTGACATTGATATATGAATTATTTAAAAAAAAAAATTCGAGAAGGAGGTCTATTTTAACTTATACCATGAGATGTTGAAGTAATGATTTGTATTTTTTTTTTAAGAAAAAAACACGCATTTACGTTACATTAAACATATGTTTGACCAGCCTTCAAAAAAAAAAACATATGTTTGACCATTCATTGTTTGTTATGAAAATATTACTTACATCCACAAAGTGGTAGATATATATATATACACACACACACACACACACACACACACACTAGTTAGGGCAGCACGTGCAAGGCACGTGCTTGCCGTGAAAAAAAATTATTATAGTAATTAAAGTCAATTCTGGATTTTATTTGTATTACAAAACAAAGATATATATCATTTGATTTTTAAAGTAAACAGAGATTTACATTAATCAAAAGAGACATTAATTTTAAGAATTTTGATAAGTATGTCGTAAAAAGTTAATCTTATTCGTTTAAGAATTTTGATCAACCACAAAGTTAGGATAGCTATTTAACATATAAATATTTATTTAACTATAATAGTTTTTTAGTACTTACTTACTAAAGACAATATATATATATATTCCCTAAAAACTTCTAAGAATGATAACGAATATCATCATCTTCCAGTAATAAACAACTGAGTTTTGCTAAGAAATTTAAAATAAAAAATAACAAAAGACATATGTCATCGAATTTTTCATTAGATAAATTATAAGTTTTGAAAATTTAAACCTAGAAAATCAACATTCTCTAGATAACAAATAAAACACCTAATATCATCATTCTAACTTTTTAAGAATTTTTATTATTTAAAATTCAAAATACATAAAAAAAATGTTGAGGATGTTAAAATTTAGCAAGAGTAATTTAGACATTATACAATAAAATATTTTAAGAATCATAAGTTTTTATTAGGGTTTAACTGAGAGAATAATAATATGACATATTTGCTCTTTTCCAAAATATTAATGGAAAAATTGCTTGATTTTAAAGTTTAAGGAAGAATTGTAAACTACCCCAAACATAAAGGATGAAAAATGTTTTTTTCCTAAATTTTTGTTTTTGTTTTTGTGTGCAAAACTATGTGTTTTTACTTAAAATAGTGTGTAAAAAAAATATACAAAAAGTTAACCCAAGAAAATTGTATGTGGAATAGTAAATTTTGGCTCAACAAAGTCGATTAAACCAACAAAAAATTTCTAAAAACACAACAGAACGACGTAACATTTTCATAATGCCTTTATAATTTTGTTATATTTTATTTTAACTTGTAAAGAATTAACAGCTTAGCTGTTTTGAAAATATTGTGACAACATCAAAATGCCTTAACATTTTTCACACAAAAAAATGTTATGTTCATGACATTTTCACAACAAATCATAAGTAGTATGTTACTGTAAGTTGTTATTGGTGGGCAAAAAAGTAGTTTCATTGGTAAGTTTAAATTAAAACCAGTAACAATTTACCATATTTGATTTGTTATGAAAGTATTGTGAAAATTATTGTGGACAAACGAAAAATAATATAGCAAATATACTACAACTTTATACATTCACAAAAAAAAAAAAAAAAGGGCCATCAAAACAATGAAAGTTAAATAAACCAAAACTACTGTAGTGAAATTACTGTAACTTTTTCCATTCACTCTTTTTATATATATAATATATAAAGAAATATACATTGCACTTACAATGTAAATTTATATTGTAAACACATAAAAATTGGTAAATGTTGTACACATTTGCAAAATTTGTACAATTTTTTTTTTTGCAAATGTATATAATATTTGCTACTTTTTGTGTGTATAAAATGTAAGCTTATATTACAAGTAGAAAGCAAACATATAAAGATCCTTTAAAAGAAAAAAAAAAAAAAAAAAAAAAAGCTCAAACCAAGTTGGTGAACTTGAAGGAAAAAAAGTGGAAAAAAGGCAAGTCACTAAACCAAAAATACTGTTCATAACACTATTCATAAGTCTATTTACTCTTTTTATATATTGATAGAAAAAAAGAGCACAAATCGATGACTAAAAAAAAAAAAAACAATGAACAATATATATTGAATAAACCAAAAGTACTGTAACTTTTACACATTTACCCAACAAGTGTCACAACATTTTTACAAAATATTTATTTTCAGTTGTGGTTGGTCACAGATTCATACTTTATTACTTTATTTTGATTTATAAGAAATTGACACCTTAATAATTATAAAAATATTGTAAAATTTGTTGTATCTATATAACAATAAGTATAAAAGGAAAAAAAAGTACAAACGGAAGACTAAAAAAAAAAATATATATATATATATATATTGTAGCTACTGTAGCTACAGTGTCCCTTGGTATTGTAGTTATTGTTCAAAACTTATAAAAAAAGACAAAATAGCTCATGAAACCAAAATGGATTTTGCGCATTCGCGCTTATATATATATATATATATATGAGAATTTGGTCTCCCGAGGTTATAAATATGTCCATGTTTAGCTTATTTTCTGAAAATCCTATGAGAATTATTTGTTCTTCCTCAAATATCCTTACGTTCATGAATGTAATTTCAAGCATATTAATCGTCATTTGATGTGAATTCCTACAAACAAATAATAAAAATTAACAAGACAGAGTTTTCATCTAAACCAGTTTGAAGGAATTTCCTTCAACACATTACATGACGATATATAAAACTATTCATATGTGATTAAAAATACACGTACATGATTTTATTGATCGCCACATCGTAGATTAGAGGAATTCTCGTTCAAGTTAGTTTATAGGTAAATTTTTTTTTTTCCAAATTATGTAAAAAGTCAAATTTCCTAAATCAACAGTTTAACATTTTCAAATAACTTATATAACACCAAAATAATTAATTTTATTTTTATTTTTATGGTTTGACAGAACATAAGGGATAAAAATAAAAAATTAAAGTCAACAATAATCTTTAAAGGCGAAGATGATTGTTTAGCAGGGACAAAAAATAATTTGTTGAAGTTTAGGGAAAATATATGAATTTCATGCAAACTTTAGAAACGTAAACAATATTTTAGCCACTAACAAAAATACAATAGTACTACCCAAAGAGTAGTGGCACTATCCATCATCTCTCTCATTAGAAGAATATTAATTTGAACCCCTCATAAGTAACAAATTAGACCTTGAGGATTTTAGAAGTAACATAGTAAAACATATAGTTTAAAAGGTAACAAATTAAATCTTTATGTTTAGGGAAAGTAAGAAATTAAAACCTAACTCATTTAGGTAAAGTAACATTGTGTTTGAGGTTTAATATAGTTACTTTTAAAAATATTAAGTTTAATTTGTAATTTTTGAAGTACATAATGGGTTTTTTTTTTTTTACATGTACTATAAAAAAATAGAGTTTAACTTGTTACTCTGTAAAACTTTCTAAGGTAATAGTTTGCTTTTTTTGATTTATTACACGTGTCAGTTTGACAAAGATTATTTTTGTCATTTTATTTTACTATATAGCTTATTTTTGTTACTATTTATGAGTCTTATTGCATTTTTTAGTATTGTTTATGGGTCTCATTGTATTATTCAGCTAATTTTACCTACTTTTAGCAAAAAAATTTTAATTTCAACAAAATAAACGGATCCCAAATAGACACTCATATTATAGAATTTAAGATATAATATATACGATTTTAGAGGAGAAAAAAAAAAAAATATATATATATATATATATTTATATATATTAGCATAATGGATCTAGGTGAGGTTTGAATAACCGTTGAATGTCGTCATGGTTGAGACAGACAGCAGGAAATAATGAGAGTTGTCTACTTGTCTTTGCTGGAAACAAACATACGTTACGGTCCTGCATGGTTCTGCCATATTTGTATACGTGGGACATGCCTAACTTGCGCCACTGAATACAGTTTCGTACTGCCTTCAGAATTTTTGACCAATTGGCTCAAAAGCATCACTGGCCCACTCTTTCTTTTTTTCCCCTTATCTTTTTTATTTTATTTAATCGATAATTGAGAGTGACTTGAATTGAATGCGGACGTGATCTTTCTCAAATAAAATATCAAAAAAGACAATTAAGCTTCTCGGAGGCTTCTACCTGGTTATCTCTCCTGAAATCACTCCACTTCAATCTTTGAGAAGTGTATTTGACAAATTTCTTCTTAATGCAGTGTCCGTTATGGTCGCAGTGAATGTTGCCTCCGCATCAAACTTTCTTCCTTCACTTTTATATAGCTTCGTTGTTAATTTTAGGATAAATTGTAAATTATACTTTTAAAATTTGAGGGTACTTGGATTATACACCTCGAAATTTTAGAATTTAGATTTTACTCATAAAATTTGGAGGATTTTTGAATTTTACAATTTGACATTTTAGAATTTAGAATTTACCTCCTAAAATTTGGAGTATTTGGATTTTACTCCTTAAAATTTGAGGGTGTTTGAAATTTACATCCTGAAGTTTTAGAAGTTTGGAATGTAAAATTTAAATTCTGAAAATTAAAGGTATAAAATTTAAACATTTCCAAATTTTAGAGGGTAAGATCCAAATTTTGAAATTTCAGGGTATAAAATTCAAATACTCTTAAACTTTAGGGAGGTAATTTATAATTTACCCTTAATTTTAATAGCAAGAGTGTTTTGTTTTTTATTTTTGAGAAAATTTTGGACATTCAATACGTTATGTCAATGGGTTCTAACAATGAAATCAACTGATATAATCTAATATGAAATAAATGCTACATTGATATATCGAGTAATTTCACGTGTCTCTTACTCATATCCAGAAATAGACATGAAAATATGAGAAAAAAAAAATGCTAGTTAAGGTTATGCCTAGAAAATAATATCAATCAAAATGCATCATTGTATTTTTCAACAAATAAATCAGATAAATTGACGTGATTGTAATAAAATGACATTAGTCAATCATGTAATGATATGGATGAAAATGATGCATGATTAAAGTAAGGAAATTCAGAGACGTATGAGTATTGTGTATTCAACATAAATACTGGTGTATCTATTCATTTTATTTGTTTATATTTATAAAAGTGTATCTATAAAATTGGACTGTAATTATATAAACGATGATAAAGGTATTGGATATAAAATAAGATAAACACTCTGTTCTTTATTAATTATTACAATCCCATTAGGCTGCCACATCTCATATTATAGCTCTTTCTTTTTCCTCTAAAACAATTGGGCCAAACTTCACCGGTGGGCTTGATCTGACCAACCAATCTTCTCATATTAACTACAATAGTTTCTCTTACCATTGTGGTTGTGAGGCGCCCTATGTTTTAATTCAAACTGATCTGGGAAAAACACAAGTTAAGAACAAAAAATTATTTTTTTTGTTGAGAAGATCATTATGCCATCTGGAGGGGTGGAGGTTATTGAAGCCATGACAGCTAGGAAGGCAATTCTTTTGGCAACAGCTCTAGAGCTAGGTTTTCAGCAGTGTGTTATCAAATGAGATTCAGAAATTGTGTTTAAAGCTTTAATAGGAGACGACTCTGATTGCTCGAGTTTTGGTCACATTTTAAAAGACTGTAAGTCTATAATGGGTTTGCTACAAACCTGTTCTTTCTCTCATGTTAGACGGCAGGGTAATGGGGTTGCACATGCCTTAACTAAGAGAGTTAAGATCTTTTCCTCCTTTTGGTGTGGATGGAATCTGTTCCCCTAGACATTTATTTTTTAATTCATGTTGATGTAATCCCTTATGCTTGTGTTTCAATAAAGTCGCATGGATTTACTTTTTCTCAAAAAAAAAAAAAACAAAAAATTATTTTGACAAACAATTTAACTATCTCTCAATTGATGTCTTGGTTTAAATGATAAAGAGCCTCCATCAGAAGTGGACATCATAAGTTGAATTACTTCTATAAAAAAATTGGGACACAAAAAGGAGAGCAAATAATCAAACTAGAAAAAAAAATCAATATATCTAACTAAATAATTCATGCTTCATACATAGTTGTAATTGTTAATAATTTATATTTTTTGATATATATTGTAAGGACACAATTTAGCTGAAGATGGGCCTTCAAACAAGATGAACTTAGGCCCAAAACGTGAACAGTATCCTCGCAATGAATTTATAGAGAGTGGGCTGAGTAAACTGGATTGAAAGCAAGATCGCTAATGACCCGAAAACGGAATGCTGAAGTTGTACAGGGTTTTTCTCGGATTGGTCCGAGGAGTAAGTATTTACAACTATCTAAGTGCCTATATCTCTTTCTCTCTCTTTGTTGGTTGCTTCTTCTCTTTTCTCTCCTCCTTCCTCTCTCTCTTCTTTCTCTGCTTCTTGCTCTATTTATAGGCCAATTTGCCTCACTTGCCAGTTAGGTGGTTTTCCCTTGATACTTGTCCTATCAACCTTCTTTTGAAGTCTTTATATGGCAGCTGTAAAGGATGAGAGTCACTGTTCAGATGTCTTTTTCCCACTAATGCGGCCATAGGGTTAGCTGCAGGATAATAAATGCGGTGGTGGCAGCCTTTTACATAATATCTCATTGCCGCCACCTGTCTTTTTTGCCTACATAGATCAGGGGGATCTCCAAAAATGTTAGGATTAATGTTGGGGCATTCATCTTGATCGTCCCTTTGATCATCCGAACAGGTAGTGCTCCTCGAACAACTCTTTTCCTTCTTCATATAAGTTATACTTCAGCGAAGAGTTAGACCAAGTACCTTCCTCATGATATACTGTTCTCGGACGAATAGTCTCCTCGGACAGGCCCACGACCCATTGTCTGAAACTGGGCCTTTAACCCCTACAGTAGCCCCTCAAAATTTCGGTTTTCTCTCTTATCCGAGGAGAAGGGCGGGATTTTGAATTCTCCAAGGGTTAAATTCACCAAGTTTTTCAACTTACCCATGTGGAGACGCCAATCCGCGTATCTCGCAAACACTTCCAACGCTTTGGAAATTGCAACGCATCATTTATTGCTCTAGGTGGCGCCCTATCTCCCTTATTAATAGTGAGATGTAGATCCTGGAGCTGAGATTTCTTCACGAAATTTAGAGCGGGATAACTCCCACTCACTTTCACTCCCCGTATAAAAGGTTGTGAGAGGGTTACCTTTCCCATCTTACATCCGCTCAAGCTACCAAAAGAACTTTAGCGCTCCAGCCTTCAAGACCTCCCTTACCTTAACAATCTTTAGAGCTCTTTTCGGTGAAAACTTTAGATCTTTAAAAAGTTACTGAGACAGAAATCCCAGTCACTCTTGTAAGTGCTTGATTCCTTAGTTCTTTTCTCCTCGGCTGAGCTTCTCGGCCTTCTTGTCCTTGTCTTATCTCACATTAGGAAGTCCCCTTAGTATTCTTTTACACATCTAAATGGGTTGATTTAAGAACCTTGTCGATTCTCCTATTGCCATAGAGCTTTTTAAGGCAAAATACAACATACCCGAAGGAGTTAGTCTCCGATACTGCCCGCCGAAAAAACATTTTGACTGATAGGTGAACTGGCGAAGTGGTCATTCTCGTAATTGCCTTTTTAAAGAGTGGAATGACCATTCCCATGGGAACAGTTACTCGGGAATACCTTAGGAACCATAGGTTATACCCGCACCAATGCACTCCCAACGTATTTAGAGTTTTGGGTTGTGTAGACGCCCTCAATCAAATGATGGGCTTACAACTCACCTGGCATAACGTCGTGCATATGTACGAATGTCACTCTTTGGTCGAAGGGGGGTAATACCTAAAATCCAGGTCCCCAATGGTAAGAATGTTGTCATGTCTTCCCAAGTCCAACAAGAGCATGAAGGACGACTTCGTCATCGTCTCTGGGGCGTGGCGTGACGGTCAACACTGTCTGACCAAGGAGGGGGAGCCAGGTGGGGTGCCTTAGGACTAGATGGAGTTAACATAGAATTTACACTCTAGGTTTCATCTTACTTTGTTGTTCAGTCACTTGATTTTGAAATAGTATAACTAATTCCGTGTTTCTCGGCTGTAATTGCAGATAGAAAGTTCGTTGCTCCCAGACTCAGCCTTGTGAACGTGCAAGGCTTGAACAAGCTACTAAGATCCGAGGTGTTCGTGCACACAGACAGCCAGCTGCGCGCCGTCCATCTGATACTAGATTTTGTTCCTTTGTCGGACAGCTTCCAGGACGTTGGGAACGCCATCCGAGCAGGAGACAAAATAATCCACAAGATAGACGTGTCTCGGCCAGGCTTCTGGTCCAAGAAAGACCTTCCTCCCGTTGAGTGGCCGCTTCATCAAACTCTTCCTCAACCAGCTATACAGAGGGAAGAGACTCCTTCCTCTCGGCTATTCTTGGAAACCGAGATAGACCAATTTCGCTTCGAAGAAGAAGAGGAAGTGCAGGTTAAGCCTCAGAGTATCCCAGAATCGGAGAGTACCGAAGAGGAAGAAGACGATATGCCTCTAAAGCCAAAGGCGGGGCTGAGGGACCTTCTTGCTGGAAGGAGCAAGGGTGCATCTTCCAAGAAGACACCTAAGGAGAAAGTTACTGATAAACTCCCTCTACCTTCTCCTTTTCCCGCAACCAAGACCGGCCTTCTTCCAATACCAGATCTAAAGAAGAAGAGGAAGGTCGTGGACCTACATACCGAGGAAGGTGAAGTGCCCCCTCAATAACAGAAGGGGCCAAAATAGCAGAAAGGTGGGAGAGACAATAGAAGGGTCTCCCTATTCGAGAGCAGAGGAGACGCCAACATTAGGGACGTCCAACAATCACCAGCCTGGGTCCCACGGTTGGATTTGGACGGCACTCTAATCCCCTCTACTACTTCCATTAGGGAGTTTCAGAAGGGGCACTCGGCTTATATTGTTGAGGCTTTGGAGCGCCCACTGCTCTTGCCTCGGGACATGGAGATAGTAAGGTCCTGGAGGTAATCCGACCTGCTTATGTCTTTGAAAAGAGACTTGGCCATGGTAAGTTTCTGATCCCTTCTCTACAAATTGGAGTTACTTACTTAAAAATTATGTGTTTTACTTCTGTATGATGTGACATAATTCTATCGTTCTTTTCGTGTAGCTTACCCAAAAAGTTTACGTAGCTAAAGATTGGGTCAGGGACGCCCGTAACCAAGCTAAGGCGGAGACCCAATCTTGTATGGATGTTGAGAAAAACTTAGGGGCCGTAAAGCATGAGAAGCAAGAATTGGCCAAAAAATTAGTTATCGAGGAGAGGGAGAAGAGGAGCGCCGAGGCTGGCATGAAGAATGCCCAGGACCAAGCTGAGGACCAGCGAAAGAAGTTGTATACGACTGAAATAGAACTGGCAACTCAAAAACAGCTGGTCCTGGAGCTCAAGTCCAGCCTTGAGAAGGCCGAGAAGGAAGCTCGGAAGGCTCTGGAAGCAGCCGAGGTCGAGAAGAACGCCGAGTACATCCGTGGCATAAAGGAGACAGAGATAAGCTTCGCAAAAGAGGTCTTCGAGGTGTGCAGGGATTATTGCAAGTTCACCTGGGAGGAAGCCCTGAACCTTGCAGGAGTCCCTGCTAGCTCAGAACTTAGGCAGCCCTGGAAGATATACTTTCACCTGCATATATGCGTGGTCCCGACTAACTCTGTGCCTTCATCATCTCAAGCTTCGGAGCCATCAGGTCAGACACTTGTTCCTCCCGAGGCCAAGCATGAGGTTCAGGAGGAAGAAGTGGCTCTGCAGGAAAGCATGGACGCGGATACTTCTTCTAAGGCCACAGATGCTGCCCAGGCTAAGGAGATTGCCGCCACAAAGACCAGAGCTGGATCCTCCGAGGTCGAGCCGAGCGGACCGGACAGCCTTCCTCCTTCGACTACCCAGACTTAGGACTAGGGTTTAGTCTTTTTCAGTATTGTAGTAACATTTTGTAAGTTGTCATAATGTACTGCAACTTTTAATCAATGAGAATATTCGTGTTTGCCTTTAATTACTCCCAATTCCATTTATTTATTTCTTTTCTTTTATAACTTTTAAATCTGTGAGAAGTTGAAGTTCATAGGGAAAGACTAGAAAAACTAAAGTAACAATGGAAATGAACTTCTGCTCAAACGAAATGATGTGAATAACATGAATATGACAATAGTAAACCGGGATCAATGATGAACATAATGCAAGCCTTTTAATTATTTCGAAGTCATTCAATTAATTCAACTTGTTTTAGCAAATAGAAGTAAATTTACGCAAAGACAATCGAATCTTTCATTACTTGACACGCTAAAATTGAATGAGAATCCCAATTTGCTCAAAGTGTGCGGTTCGAGAGAATATGCAAAACCAGGTTTCCGCTGAATTCTTGATGATACGTATGAGAGGGTGAAATTGCTCGGAATGTGTGATCCGAGGGGTTAGATAAGATTGAGGTTTTATTTAACACTTAGAAAAATGAACTAGAGTATTAATTTATTCAAGGTATGTGGTCTGAGGGACCAGGCATGACCAAGGTTCTGTTTAACACTTAGTAAAATGAACTAGAGTATTAATTTATCCAAGGTATTTGGTCCGAGGGACCAGGCATGACCGAGGTTCTGTTTAACACTTAGTATAATGGACTAGAGTATTAATTTACTCAAGGTATGTGGTCCGAGGGACCAAGCATGACCGAGGTTCTGTTTAATACTTGGTATAATGGACTAGAGTATTAATTTACCTAAGGTATGTGGTCTGAGGAACCAGGCATGACCGAGGTTCTGTTTAACACTTAGTATAATGGACTAGAGTATTAATTTACTCAAGGTATGTGGTCCGAGGGACCAGGCATGACCGAGGTTTTGTTTAACACTTAGTATAATGGACTAGAGTATTAATTTACCCAAGGTATGTGGTTCGAGGGACCAGGCATGACCGAGGTTCTATTTAACACTTAGTATAATGGACTAGAGTATTAATTTACCCAAGTTATGTGGTCTGAGGGACCAGGCATGACCGAGGTTCCGTTTAACACTTAGTATACAAGCAATATAATAAACTTCACAACAATGAAATTTTTTTTTTATTAATAGTAATACCTTCTCAGGTTATTTACGTTTCAGGGATATGGCATAGCTCTTTCATCTAAATCCTCCAAGTAAAACGCTTCTATTCCAGTAACTGACAGGATGTGATAAGGACTTTTCCAATTGGGCCCTAATTTTTCCCATGCTGGATTCTTTGCAGTACCCACGACTTTTGGTAAAACCAAATCTCCCGGTGTAAGTGGTCTTACCTTGACATTAGCATAGCATCATACCTCTGCTTGAGCTTATGTTGATAGTAGGCTAGCTAAATTGTAGCATTTTCCCTTCGTTTTGCAACGAGATCCAAATTATTCTCTAGCAGTCTGTCATTGTTAGCCGGGTTAAAAGAACTCGTTCAAAGGGTAGGAAATCTAGTTTCTATAGGAATAACCACTTCGGCCCCATAAGTCATTGCAAAGGGGGTCTCCCTTGTAGATCTCTGAGGAGTCGTTCTGTAGGTCTAGAGAACGTGCGGTAGTTCTTCCACCTATTTTCCTTTAGCATCATCCAGCCTCTTCTTTAAACCGCTCACTATGACTTTGTTAACGGCCTCGGCCTGGCCATTCCCTTGTGGATATGCAAGGGTGGAATATCTGTTCGTGATGCCTAACCCGCAGCAGTATCTCCTAAATGCCTTACTATCAAATTAAAGACCATTGTCCGAGATGAGCGTGTGTGGTACTCCAAACCGGATGACAATATTCTTCCATATAAACTTCTGGACGTCTACATCTCTGATGTTCGCCAGTGGCTCAGCTTCGACCCACTTAGTGAAATAGTCTGTGCCAACGATCAGGTATTTTTTACTCCCGGCTGCCTTAGGGAAAGGGCTTACAATATCCAAGCCCCACTGAGCAAAAGGCCAAAGGCTGGATAAAGGATTAAGAATTCCCCCTGGTTGATGAATATTCAGTGCAAATCTCTAGCATTGATCGCACTTTCTCACGTGCCCCTGTGATTCTCTCTGTATATTCGGCCACCAGTATCCCTGAGTTAGGGTCCTGTGAGCTAGGGACCGGCCTCCAGTATGGCTTCCACAAATTCCTTCGTGCAGTTCTTCAAAGAGCAAGTCGGTGGCCTCAGGGTGTACGCACAACAAGTAGGGTCCAGAGAAAGAGCGTTTGTACAGCTTATTGTCTTCTGACAACCATAACCGAGGAGCCTACCTCCTCACTTTGTCTGCTTCAGCCTTGTCTTGTGGTAGGATATTATCTTTGAGGTACGTCACCATAGGGTCCATCCAGCTTGGCCCTACTCTAACTTGATAGATGCTGGGCCCTTCTCCCTCCTCGGCGTACCATTGTACGTCTTCCACCAATATGAGCGGCGGCAGTCCTTGAGCCGAAGAGGTTGCAAGAGTGGCCAGGGAGTCCGCATGTGTATTCCCACTCCGAGGGATATGTTGTAAACTGAATGACTCGAACTGTGACTGCAACTGCTTGACATGTCTTAGATACTTTTGCACCCTTTCGTCTCACGTCTCTAGCTCTCCTCTGACCTGACCGACGACCAGAGCTGAATCCGAGAACACTTCCACGGCGTTTCCACCCATCCTTTTGACCATGGCCATTCCAACCAGCAATGCTTTGTACTCAGCCTTGTTATTAGTAGCCGAGAAGTTTAGTCGGAGGGATTTCTCGATAATAATATTCTCTAGAGATACCAAAACTAATCCCACTCCTGAGCCTCTCTGATTGGCCGCACCATCCGCATACAACTTCTAGGACGGGGGTCCATGTACCGAGACACAGCCAACTGAATTTTCGTCCATGTGCATCATCTCGGCATTTTCTTCTAACAGGGACTCGGTGAATTCGGCTACCAGATCAGCTAGGATCTGACCCTTAACAGAGGTGCGAGGCATGTACTTTATATCAAAGGCTCCTAGGATTGTACCCCATTTTGCAATCTTTCCCGTATAATCTGCACTCCTGAGTAACGACCTGAGTGGGAGTTGGGTAAGGACCACAACCGTATGCGACTGAAAGTGGTGAGGAAGTTTGCGCGTGGCATGGACCACTGCAAAGATGGCCTTCTCGAGTGGTAAGTAACGGACCTCGGCCTCATGAAGGGACTTACTCACGTAATAAACAGGCTTCTACACGCCATTGTCAACCCGTACAAGCACCAGACTCACTGCATGGGTGGCTACAGTGATGTATGCGAACAGGACCTTGTCCGTTGTGGGGCTGGACATGATGGGGGGTTGAGACAAATATTCTTTCAGCTGTTGGAAAGCCAAAACACATTCTTCAATCCACTCAAACCTTTTCCACTTGTTCAGCAACTGAAAAAAAGGCCGACATCTTTCTGCCAACTTGGAGATGAATCAGTTGAAAGCAGCAGTCATCCCAGTTAACTTCTAAACCTCTTTAGGATTCCGAGGAGGCTGCAGGTTGTTGATCACCTTTATCTGGTCGGGGTTTGCCTCAATTCCGCGATGTGTGACCATGTAGCCCAAAAATTTTCCAGATCTGACGCTGAAAAAGCATTTTGAAGCATTGAGTCGTAGCCTGTGTTTCCTTAAGATTTCAAAGACATTTCCGAGGTCTCCTACATGCTCGGATTCCAATTTACTCTTGACCACCATGTCATCTATGTAAATCTCAATGCATTTCCCCAGCTGCGGCTCGAACATCTTCGTCATCATTCTCTGATAGGTGGAGCCTGCATTCTTCAGGCCAAACGGCATCACCTTATAGTGATAGTTCCCAACGGGGGTAACGAAGGCTGTCTTCTTTTGATCATCTAAAGCCAAGGGAATCTGGTGGTACCCTTGAAAGGCGGCCAAGAAACTCATTCGCGGATGCCCTACAGTTGCATCCACTAGCTGATCAATCCGAGGCATGGGGAAGGGATCCTTTGGACAGACTTTGTTTAAGTCTGTGAAATCTACACATACATGCCATTTCCCATTCTTCTTCTTTACCGCCACTGTATTGGCCAGCCATTCCAGATTGAAAACCTCCTTAATAGCCCCGGCCTGCTTGAGCTTGTTTACCTCCTCCCTAACAGTGTCAGGATGCTCTTTGGATGAACGTCGAGGTGGCTGCTTCTTGGGGAGGGCGGCTGGACTTACGTTTAGGTGATGGCAGATGAACTTCGGATCTATCCCTAGGGCCTCATAAGAGTTCCAGGCAAACACGTCAATGTTTGTTCTAAGAAGTGCCAACAATTCTTCCTTATCCTGAGGAGGCAACTGAGCCCCGATCTAGAAAAACCTTTCCGGGTCCTTCTCGATGACAACCGTCTCCAACTTCTCACATTTCTCCTCATCTAATTCCACAATAGTAGGTGGAATTGGCATTCTTGACTACTACAAATCTTTACCTGCGGAGGTCATGGACACGGAAGTAGACCGATGCATAATGGCGGCCATAAGGCACTGCCTTGCCATAGACTGGCTTCCTACAATTTCTTCTACTCGTCCTCCAAAAGAAAATGTAACCTTTAGGTGTAAGGTTGACAAAATAGCCCCTAGGGCCTGAAGCTAGGGTCTGGCCACTATGGCCGTGTAGGGAGAGTATGCATTTACCACGATGAAGTCCACCTCGACCACCTCAGATCTTGCTTGTACGGGCAGTCTGATCTGACCCTTAGGGATGACGGTTTTCCCATCAAAGTTGACCAGAGGCGAATCATACGCTGTTAGGTCTTGAGGTCGTAAACCCAGCCCTTTGTATAGGTCCGGATACATGATCTCAGCCCCGCTCCCTTGATCAACCATGACCCTCTTCACGTCGTACCCCTCTATTCTAAGGGTGATGACCAAAGCGTCATCATGGGGTTGTATAGTCCCCTGCTTATCTTCGTCCAAGAAGCTCAAGGCTGGCCGAACTTCTATTCTGGCTCGTTTTCACTCCCGGCTTGTGTCCTGGGCGGCTGTCCTAGAAATGGACATCACTTTGGAAGGGTAAGATCCAGTCCTTTCGAGTGCTGCAAAGATAACATTAATCGTGCCCAATGGGGGCCTTGATGAGGTGGTCCCCGAAGCCCCTAGCCTGCCGAGGTCTCTTGACCATTGGGTCGATGTACAAACTGCTGTAGCTTTCCTTTCCTCACAAGCTGTTCTAAATGGCTCTTCAAAGTTCTACAGTCCTCTGTAGTGTGTCCTCGCTTTTGATAGTGACAGTGAAGGCTCTGATCGCCCTTCGTGGGATTTCCTCCCATCTTGTTTGGCCACCTGAAATATAGTTCGTTCTAAATTTTTGTCCAGAATCTGGTGGATTGGTTTTCGGAACACAGCATGGACTGCCTGCGACACGATGAACCCGGATTGCATACTATAGTCCCTCCGTGGCTTGCTGTTGCTATATCGGTCTGACCTGAAATCCCTCCTCTCCTGAGGGATAACCTTGGCTTTTCCTTTCCCAAGAAATTGATCCTCCTCGACTCATTTGTACTCGTCGATACGATCTAGTAGCCGACGCACATTTCTCACTGGCTTCTTGGTCAGTGATTTTCTCAAATCATGCTCGGCTGGTAAGTCGACCTTAAAAGTTTTCACAGCCACATCATTGAAACTCCCTTTACTCTCATTAAACATCTCCCAGTACCTATACGAGTATGTTTTCAACGTCTCTCCCTCTCGCATAGACATGGATAGCAAGGAATCTAACGGCCGAGGAACCCTAGTGTTCGTAACAAACCGCCAGCAGAAGGCCTTGGTAAGTGCCTGAAAGGATCCAATAGAATTGGCCGCAAGGCCATCAAACCATCTCATGGCCACAGGCCCTAAACTGGAGGGGAATACTTTGCACATAAGAGTCTCGTTCCTAGCGTGAACAGCCATCCTCTGGTTAAAATGACTTACGTACTCTACCGGATCGGTTTGTCCATTGTACGCGGTGAAAACGGGCTGAGTAAAACGTCGAGGAAGCTTTCCTCCTTTGATTCTGCGCGTGAAGGGCTACTTGGAAATTTGGTTGAGTGCCCTATTCATTGCATCGTTCCCCACGCCCTTTGAGGACGTGTTTCTACTCCTGCACTCATGGTAATGACCTTCCCCACTAGAGAAGGATTCACTAGGAGGTGTTCGTGACCGACGCCTATAACCATCATCATTAGAAGAATTATCAGTGATGGACGGGCTGCTGGATGGACTGTGCCTCCTTCGTGCATGGCGCAGCTTCTCTTTCAGACGGTTAATCTTACGTTGCATGTTCCTGGTAGTGTCTTTATGAGACCCGTTTTCCTCGTTTCGACGTCGACTCCTTTTAGTGTGCATGGTATGCATACTTCCTACACGGTCCCTTTCCCGCTCAAGGTGTACAAAATGATCAAGATGTTGGGAACCATCAGACTCCGCTCTGTTTGGACCTGATCCAACCATGGTTCAAATCTCAACTTGCTTACGCACCAGTTTTTCCCACAGACGGCGCCAATTGTAAGGACACAATTTAGCTGAAGATGGGCCTTCAAACAAGATGAACTTAGGCCCAAAATGTGAACAGTATCCTCGTAATAAATTTATAGAGGGTGGGCTGAGTAAATTGGATTGAAAGCAAGATCGCTAGTGACCCAAGTATAGTTATGAACAGATTAACGAAAACGGAATGCTGAAGTTGTACAGGGCTCTTCTCGGATTGGTCCGAGGAATAAGTTTTTACAACTATTTGAGTGCCTATATCTCTTTCTCTCTCTTTGTTGGTTGCTTCTTCTCTTTTCTCTCCTCCTTCCTCTCTCTCTTCTTTCTCTACTTCCTGCTTTATTTATAGGCCAATTTGCCTCACTTGCCAGTTAGGTGGTTTTCCCTTGATACTTGTCCCATCAACATTCCTTTGAAATCTTTATATGGCAGCTGTAAAGGATGAGGGTCACTGTTCAGATGTCTTTTCCCCATTAATGCGGTCATAGGATTAGCTGCAGGATAATAAATGCGGTAGTGGCAGCCTTTTACATAACATCTCATTGCCGCCACCTGTCCTTTTTGCCTACATAGATCAGGGGGATCTCTGGAAATGTTAGGATCAATGTTGAGGCATTCATCTTGATCGTTCCTTTGATCATCCGAACAGGTAGTGCTCCTCGGACAACTCTTTTCCTTCTTCATATAAGTTATACTTCAGCGAAAAGTTAGACCAAGTACCTTCCTCATGATTTACTGTCCTTGGACGGATAGTCTCCTCGGACAGGCCCACGACCCATTTTCTGGAACTAGGCCTTTGACCCCTACATATATATATATATATATATATACTGATTTTTTTCAATATTTTTCCCTAAACAGTTAGAATATTAGTAAAACTAAGATGTAGTTCTTAATTAAGTGTTGCGTCTTAGGAGTTACGATCCTTAATTAATAAATTCAACTTGGTTTCATTCACCGATCAATATATTGTGAAATTTAATTGTCCTTGGAAAGATAATTTATAATATTATCGTTATTGTCCTTAAAATTAAAAGTTTTTTAGACAAATTCATTACCAAAATACTTTGTTCAATAACTAAAGTCCAACATTGCTAAGAGAGATAGTGACCATCTAAAATATTATATTTATTTTGATACTCGTTGTTTCGATATATCTAAAATTAATTTTTAAAAATATATTTGATAAATATGTGAAAAAAGTCGAATTAATGTATTAAATTATATAAAAAGTTTGGATTTTTTTTTTCTAATTCATGTATTGCTCATAAAAATATTACGTAACAATACGTTTTACATTTGCATTTTTGACCCCAAAATGTGTTGAATTGGCCCTAAACTAGGCCATATTTTTGCAGATCATGAATTTGAGCAAGGTTTAAAAAGAATCGATTTAAAACTAAATTGATGTATTAAATAGAAATGATACCATTTAGAATTTGCAAGTTTTTAATTTTTAAAATTTTTAATATTTAAAGTACTTTACAAAAATATTTATAGAAATGTAGTCATATTTTGCATGAAATGCATTTAATATAGTTAATATTTCATGATTTTGACATAATCATGGTAGTATTAGTATAAAAAAACCAATTCAATTGAGATTAAAGTTATAAAAAAAAAATTAAATATTGCTTTGCAGTGTGTTAGGACATATGTGTTTCACTCGTTAGGAACATATGTCACTACTTTATGTAATTGACTTATCATTTGACAAAACACACTTTACTTGTAATTGGGTAGATTTATGATGTGTTTGATACTTCAAGAAACCTTGTTTCAAGATCAAGTGTTAAAAGCCATGTAATTTGTCCAAGATTCAAGTCAAGAAAGTGCCTGTCATTAACGCTCGACAGCTAGCATCTATCAAGCTCAAGAAGCCATTCCAGCCTCGTGGCTTGACAGCTGCTCGATACCTTCTCGACAGATGCTATCTGTCAAGGTTTAAGAAAAACAAATTTTCTATTCTGTTTTCTTGAGATCCATGAATGTGTCTTTGGGCTTTCTTTTCTCATAATCCTAGACATATAAAAGGATTATGTTAAGGGCTATCAAAGTGTTTGCAAGTTGCACAAGCATTGAGCAAATCTGTTCAAGCAAATTGTGGCCGGAGACAAAATTTTTCCCTAGTTCATTTCTAGTGAAGAAGTTGCTGTGTATGTGCACCATAGGGTTTTGTGACTAAGCATCTTCTGGATCTTCATCGTGTGATGAACTGAAGAACTTTGCAGCCAACAAACTTCTCTAGTTGGTGATTGAAGTCGCATACTGGGATCCGCGTAATTGGTTTGTCACGTTCTTGGGAGCCGTGCATCAAAAGGAGAAATTGTCATTACAGAATAAGTCTAATTGTGTATTGGGGTAAGGGTTCAACTGTAGGTTGGTATAAGGTACTGAGATTCTTTTACTTGTAATCGCTTGTTGTGATAATAGTGAAATTTCGGGAGTGGTGACCTTAAAATCACCCGGTGGGGTTTTTGCCATGTAGGTTTTTCCCATTCATAAACAAATCATCGTGTCAATTTATTTTCCGCTACATACTCTAGTTAATTGGTGATTTGTTTGTGCTACCACGCTTATTGCATGTAATTGAACCTAATTAATTCACTTGGCTAATTAATTGGTTAATTTATCACAAGGGATTAATACGTGTTTGGCCTATTAAGTGGTATCAGAGCAGGCACACTCTAATTATGTTAATCTTTGTTGTGTTGATCCATTGACCCCCTGTTGGTCATGGATATAGGACAGTCATTAATTATACCTTCTTTATTTGATGACACTAACTATGCATACTGGAAAATACGCATGAGAGCTTTCTTGCAGTCTTTAGATGAGAAGGTGTGGCAAGCTGTAAAGATTGGCTGGACCAAGCCGAAGGAAGTGTTGGCTGATTAGGATGATACAAAGATTATGGCGGCAAATTTCAACAACAGAGCATTGAATGCTTTGTTTAGTGCGGTCACCAATGAGGAGTTCAAGAAGATATCCTCTACTAAAACTGCTAAGGAAGCATGGACCATCCTCCAGACAACCTATGAGGGAACAAAGGCTGTCAAGGATTCAAAGCATTAGAGGTTCACTATAAGCTTTGAAGAAATAAAGATGGAGGAGGATGAGTCGTTTGATGAGTTTTATGCCAAGCTTAAGGATATAGTGAACTCAGCCTTCAATCTTGGGGAAACCATTCATGAACCCAAGATTGTGAGAAAGGTGCTCAGATCTCTACCCGAGAGATTCCATGCCAAGATCACGGCAATAGAGGAATCAAAGGATATTGATAAGATTCCTTTGACAGAGCTGGTTGGAAATCTACAGACCTATAAGCTAGGGTTAACAAGAATTGACAAATCGGGTAAGGGTAAGAGCATGACATTGAAGGCTAAGAGCAGTGACACTGATGAGTCTTCAGATGATAAGGATTCTAAGATGAAGTCATACATTACAAGGCAATTCAAGAAGTTCATGAAGAATGCCAATGGGAAGGGCTTTGACAAGGACCGTAGGCAATCTAGTTCTTCTCAGTTCAAGAGCCAAGATAAAGGGAAGAAGGATGCTAGGGATGGCGGTCAATACACTGTTCCCGCAGGACGTAAGTGCTTTGGGTGCCAAGGCTTTGGTCACATGAAGCAAGAGTGTCCCAAATATCTCATAAGCATTGGGAAGAGCAAGACACTTGCTGCTACTTTGAGTGATACTGAGCCTGAGGATGATTTCAACAATGAGGATGACGGAATCTTGAATGCCTTCACTGCCACTGTTAATCTTACTGAGGGGATTGTTGAAGATATGGATGAAGAAGAAGAATTGGCGGAGTCTAAGTTTGAAAAGATGGATGATCAAGATGACATCCATATAGCCTATGAGAAACTGTACAATATTTCTGAGAAACACGAGAAACTTTATAGGCTGGCCACCAAGAAGATCAGTGATGTGGAACTTGATCGTGAAGAGTTTTCCACAAAGTTTGATGAAGCAAATCAGACTATTAGAGCACTGAGGTTTGAGATCAATTGGAGAGGTGCTTCAAGTTAGAATTCAATTGGAGAGGACTTCAAGTGCAAAGCTTGACGAGATGCTCAGCATTCAGAAATCCGCTTCAAATCGAACAGGTTTGGGGTATGGTTTTTCTTCATCTAATATTGCTTCTACTAGTACTACTGTTTTTGTTCCTTCTAAAAATAATGTTGAAATTGAGAACAATGTTGTTGAAGATGAATTAGCTAGTAAGAACTTAGAAAAGAGTAAATCTATCTTAGGAGCACCCCCTAAGCATGATAAGAAAGATGCTAAAAACTTTAGGGCTAAGAAAGCTAACTCTTAAAAGTCTAAACAAAAGAAGCAGCATCTCTGTCATCATTATGGAATTTCCGGTCACACTTGACTAAATTGCTATAAGTGGTTAGCCACTTAACAGAGCAATGGCATGGTAGCATCTGGAAGCCAGAATAAGCTTCAATCCTCTCTTGCTCCTCTTGGAGATCTTCTCAAAGCCCTCATGTTTCTTTCCAACTTGAACGGTTTTAATTCTTCCCCCTTACCGCCGGTTCAAGGATTTAACCAAAGGAAAGGTTCTTTCAAAGTGTGGAAGGAAGAGGGTTCCAAGTGATTCAATCACTTTCTCTCTCTCTCCGTAATTTTGTTTTTGCATAACTTGTGTGTTTTGTTTTTATTTTGAGTCAGTCTAGTTTTGTTGCTTTGCTTTGCTTAACATGTTTTTATTTGTTTTTTTTTTTTTGTTTATTTTGTTTTTCAAAAAAAAAAAAATTGAAAAATCAGAAAAATACAAAAAAAGTGTGTGTTTTGTGTACATTGGTACTTGTGTACCTTGGATGGCCATTGAAACAAAGTTTTCTAAACTTTGTATCTTTTGTAGCTTAGATGAGCATTTCTATGCACAACTAAGCAAGTGAGCTTTGTGGCTCGTATTTGTAATGAGTAAGATTAAGTAGTCTCTTGTACTTAACACTCATATCACTCTTTTTGACGGGTAGGACTAGAAAATCTTAAGAGAAAGGCATAAATAACCATCTCACCACTGTTACTCACCAATCATGAAATGACATCTATATGCTTCAGCATAGCAAAAGTGCAATGTTAATGACATCTGTATGTTTCGACATAGCAAAAGTGCAATGTCAAAAGCTTAACATCATTGGGTAGTTATTTTCTTTCTTATATATGCCCATGCATGGTTTGCTTAAAAGAAAAATATGTAAAGAAAATTAAAAAGAAAAGATCAAAAATGCTTTTAAATATGATTGCAAGCGTGTTTTCTAGGAGATGTGGGAGTTATAAGATGTACCTCAAAGGTGATAGTCCCCATCAAACAGTTATGATTGTGTATGAGTTAAAGTGATTTTCTCATATTTCAAATCGTCATAATATGCACACACATTTGCAATCTTGCGATGTTTTTCATACACAACACGCAATATTCTTTACTACTCTTGATACATGTGCGCCATCACAAGTTTTACTTGTGCTAATGTATGCTCACTAAACTGTTTTAACTTATTTTGGAATATAAAATTGGTTAGACTTGTTTAGTGTGTATGTGTGTTTTTAAGATCCATGTGCTTAAAATTACTGTTGAGAGATGATTTTGAGAACTTAATATGTTGATTGGATTCTTGGTTGAGTTGCATACCTGATTGCATTCATGTCTATGTTTTTCTCTTCTCGAAAAACTGTTTTTTAAGCAATCTCGATAGCTCCTCGACAGATCCTCGATACCTGGCTATCTATTGAGCTCTTAAGCTGTTTCTTATCGCAATTTCGACACCTGTCTCAACACCTGGTGGATCGATCGAGAAAGTTTCTGACTTCTCGATAGCTGCTGGATCGATTGAGCCTTTTTTATCTGCTCTTGTCTTGTCCCTTGACACATTCTCGACACCTGCATCTGTCGACGGCCAAAATCTCGATGCCTCCCTCGACACTTGACTTGATACCTTTCGACACCTCTATTTGTCGAGATTTACTGACCTTCTATATAAAGGTTCAGCGCGATCTGGTTCGTTATTTCACTCGATCTCTCTCTCGATACCTCTGTCTTTTCTCCTCCCTACTCACTCTCTCTTACTCCAAACCTCTATCCAAGTGATTTTCAAGCTCTTTCAAGTATTTTCTACACTTGGTATGTTTCTTCTCCCTCATTTTCATGCATTTCATGTTTTGAAATCTAGGTTTTGGGGTTTTTAAAAAATTTTGGGCTTTTTCAAAATGGATGAGTCTTTGAGAAATTTTTGGGATGGGTTTTGTAGATTTGATCTTAAAAACTTCATGCATTGCATTTCATATGCATTAGAACTGTATTTTCATGCAGTTAGTTGTGTGTTATACATGTTGAACAGTTTGTGTGTTGGTAGGATTAGATTGGACTGAGCCCATGATGCAATTTCTCTTGTATGTCATATGTTCATGCCTTTCCTATGCATACGTACTCTATTTTTCCTACTTGTTATATTGTTGACCTGTGTTGGAACTTTTCTGATTGTCTCCTTTTCTCCCTCTCTTTTCGTTTACGTTAGTCGTATCTATGGCACCCAAATGTAAATTTATTCCGTCTCGGAACCCTCTTCGTTTCGGGGCATCCACTTCTACTGATCCTACCCCCACCTCTGTTCGGTTCCGTGATGAGGATGCCTAAAAGGACTTCTTGGAGAACTTCTCTAAATGAGGTGTTCTTTCGGAACGCTGAGTTATTTTGTCGAACTTCTCCGACACTGACCTACCTACTGTCATTTACAGTCGGGGTTGGGAGTCACTGTGTGACATCCCAGTTACATGTCCATCCGTGCTTATTTAGGAGTTTTACTCTAACATGCATAGATTTGATTTTTCAGCACCTCTCTTTCATACTCACTTTTGAGGTACGCGCATAGTAGTCACACCGGAATTGGTATCCGATGTGCTCCATGTCCTGAGGGTAGAGCATCCTGACTACCTCTGTTGTGAGCGTCTGAGGACTGTGTCCAAAGACAAGATGATCTCTGCTTTCTGTGAGCGCCCTTCTGATTGGGGTGAGCATCTGTTCACATCCTATAGGCCTTTTGCTAAAGGTCCTAGATTTTTAAACATGGTGATGACCTTTGTTTTGCATCCACTTTCTCACTATAACTCTATCACAGAGCCTTGTGCTTGATTTTTGTTGTCACTTCTAGAGCACCTCACTATAGATTTTCCTTCACATTTTAGTCTTTCCATTTTAGATGTCTATAGGGATACGGCTATCCGTGATAAGCTTATTTTCCCTTCAGCTATCACGCGGATTTTGAGCCATTTTCCATTCCTTTTCCTTCGTCCGACCATTTCTCTGTCATATGTGCCATAGATGCTGCTATCGTTAACGTAGCGAGGTGCAGTTTCGGTCGCGACAGACTGGGTCAGTAGCTCCTCCCTCCCTTTCGACTCCATCTCGATCTGCTCCATCCACATTCGCTCCCTCCTCTTCTATGGGTGATGTGACTTTCGGAGATATCATGGCGCAGTTTTAGTGCATGGATGCTTGCCTTGATACACTCTCTACGGAGCTGTATCAGGTGAACGTTCGTGTCGGCCGTATTGCACGGCGGCAGGCGGTCATGGGTGGCTTCACTTCTGAGGCTTCTCCTCCACCTCCTTTAGTGGCTTCTGAGTCTGAGGCTGATGATGATGGTGATGACGATGATGCTTCTGATGATGATGATGGAGATGCTAACTCTACCGATGAGATGTCTACTTGACACTCTTACCCTTTGTCACTCGTGACAAAAAGGGAGAGTAGTTTTGGTTTATGAGAGTAGTCATACTTAGGGGGAGAGTTAGTATAGGACATTTTGTTAGGGGGAGTATTGATATCTTGAGGGATGTAGCGAGGATTCGATGTATCTTTCTTTTCTTTCTATTTTTAGATACATTGTTCATGTACCTTAGGTCTTGTGACCATTATTGACATACATTGTACTTATTCTCTTTATATGTTGATGTATGTTGTTCTTTCACCTATCCTTACATGTGTTGTTTTTTTTTCTCCTTATACACATGCTTCTTATTACGTGTATGCAATCTGTTATTTCTGTTTCACACTAAGATGTCTTGATGAGTTTTGTTTAAGTTTTTCAGAAATACAAGTTGTCAAAGTCTACTTGCCATAAACTCTCTTCTTGCAAAGTTTTTCAAGAGTTTATGTTAGGATAGATTTTATTGTATTTAACAAGTGAGTATGAGTTGAGTGATTTATGACTTCTCTCATATGTTCATTTGTTTGTTGTGGTTTTGTCACGGATTGCCAAATGGGAAGATTGTTAGGACATATGTGTTTCACTTGTTAGGAACATATGTCACTACTTTAAGTAATTGGTTAATCCTTTGACAAAATGCACTTTACTTGTAATTGGGTAGATTTAGGATGTGTTTGATACTTCAAGAAACCTTGTTTCAAGATCAAGTGTTAAAGCCATGTAAGTCTGTCCAAAATTCAAGTCAAGAAAGTGCTTGTCATTAAAGCTCGACAGCTAGCATCTATCAAGCTCAAGAAGCTGTTCCAGCCCTATGGCTCGACAGCTGCTCGACACCTTCTCGACAGATGCTATCTGTCGAGGTTTAAGAAAAATAGATTTTCTGTTCTATTTTCTTGAGATCCGTGAATGTGTCTTTGATCTTTCTTTTCTCATAACTCTAGACATATAAAAGGATTATGTTAAGGGCCGTCAAAGTGTTTGCAAGTTGCACAAGCATTGAGCAAAGTCTGTTTAAGCAAATTGTGGCCGGAGACAAAATTTTGCCCTAGTTCATCTCTTGTGAAGAAGTTGCTGTGTATGTGCACCATAGGGTTTTGTGACCAAGCATCTTCTGGATCTTCATCGTGTGATGAATTGAAGAACTTTGCAGCCAACAAACTTCTCTAGTTGGTGATTGAAGTCGCGTATTGGGATTCGCGCAATTGGTTAGTCACGTACTTGGGATCCGTGCATCAAAAGGAGAAATTGTCACTACAGAACAAGTCCAATTGTGTATTAGGGTAAGGGTTCAATTGTAAGTTGGTATAAGGTACTGAGATTCCTTTACTTGTAACCGCTTATTGTGATAATAGTGGAATTTCGGGAGTGGTGACCTTAAAATCACCCGGTGGGGTTTTTGCCGTGTAGGTTTTCCATTCGTAAACAAATCACCGTGTCAATTTATTTTCTGCTGCATATTCTAGTTAATTGGTGATTTGTTTGTGCTACCACGCTTATTGCATGTAATTGAACCTAATTAATTCACTTGACTAATTAATTGGTTAATTCATCACAAGGGGTCAATACGTGTTTGGCTTATCACAGTGAAGTGTCCAACAAGCAGTGAGATATTGAAAGAAACTAATAATTTTTCAATAAGGTCAAAGCTGGCCCTTTCCCACTTAGCAGTTCAAAGCTCACAATATAATCTCCACTTTTATTGAACATCTTAACAGATATGACATTCTGGAAAGACCAATGGGAGAAGCATGGAACTTGTAGTGGCAGAGCTTCAAAGGAGTTACAGAATAAAGATTTTACCTTATGAAATTTGAGAGTGTTTGGATTTTACATCCTGACGTTTTAGAATTTGGAATTTACCTTTTAAATTTTAAGGGTGTTTGAATTTTACATTTTGAAATCTCAGAAGTTTAGAGTGTAAGATTTAAATTCTGAAACTTAAGGGTGTAAAATTCAAATACCCTAAATTTCATGGGGTAAAAATTCAAATTTTGAAACTTTAAGATGTAAAATTTAAGTACCTCTAAATTTTAAGGGTGTAATTTACAATTTACCCTTAATTTTAATAGTAATTTTTTTTTTGAGAAATTTTTGGACATTCAATACATTATGTCAATGGGCTCTAGCAATGAAATAAACTGATAGAATCTACATTCTAAAAAAAAAAAAAAAAAAAAATACTGATAGAATCTAAATATGAAATAAATGCTACATTAGACGCATCGAGTAATTGCACGTGTCTCTTACTCAAATCTAGAAATAGACATAAAAATATGAGAAAAAAAAGGATGCTAGTGAAGGTTATGCCTAGAAAATAATACCAATCAAAATGCATCATTGTATTTTTCAACAGACAGATTCACGTGACTGTAATAAAATCACATTAGTCAATCATGAATGAAAATGATGCATGATTAAAGTAAGAAAATTTCAGAGACGTGTAAGTATTGTGTATTCAACATAAATACTGATATGTATTCATTCATTTTATTTATTTATTTATAAAAGTGTTTTATTTATAAGATTAATTTATAACAGTGTATCTATTATATTGGACTGTAATTATACAAATCATGAAAAAAGTATTGGATATAAAATAAGTTGAACACTCTGTTCTTTATTACAATCTCATTTGGCTGCCACATCTCATAATATTATGGCTCTTTCTTTTTCCCCTCAAAGAATTTGGCCAAACTTCACTGGTGGGCATGATCTGACCGACCAAACTTCCCATATTAACTACAATAGTTTCCCTTACAATAATTGTGGTTGTGGGGAGCCCTATGTTTTAATTCAAATTGATCTCCCAAAAACACAAATTAAGAACAAAAAAATTAGTTTGACAAAGGTCAACAACTAAATTGGTAATTAAACAAAAAGGAGAGCAAATAATCAAAATGGAAAAAAATCAATATTTCTAACTAAATAATTCATTTTTCATGTTTCATACATAGTTGTAATTGTTAATAATTTAGATTTTTTAATATATATATATATATATATATATAACTACTGAATTTTTTCAAAATTTTTCCACATCTAAACATGTGGAAAAGTTCTTAATTAGGTGTTGCGCCTTAGGAGTTAGGATCCTTAATTGAATTTAATCATGTGGTTACATTCACCAATCAAACATATGGTAGAATTAAGGGATAATTACAGTAAACCCACCTGTGCTATGGCCCGTTTTCACTTTGCCTACCCGTGGTTTAAAACTTTACACTTTGCCCACCTGAGGTGCCTTCCGTTAGGGATCTGTTACCCACCTCTCCCTTTGCCGTTAGAAAAACACATTTTTACAAAAAAACAGACATAACAAAGATTAAAAAGTTAAAATTTTTTATTGCTTAAGAAATTCTTTGAGAACAAAACAGTTTGCAGAAATCTCAGTCTCTCTTTCATTGTCATTGTGTGTGTGTATGCTTTGAAAAACAAAAACAAAAATGGCAGCCCTAATGTACCAAATATTCTCATCATCGGCGTTGGATTTTAAGAAATCCAAACAAAGAACTTCAAAAAAAAAAATTGCTTATCAAAACTAAAACTGTACAAAAAATCATTCAAATATCACTCAAACACAGCAGTGGCTCCAATCACAATCAAAATCAAATTCACACAAAAGAAAAATTAACATCCACCACTAGGAAAAACCTTACCTTTTCGGGTTTCAAGAAATCGCTGAAAATTTCAAGAAATCGGGTTTCAAGAAATCGCTTCACTTCCCTCCAATCCGCCGCCGTCCTCTTCCTCTTCCTCCTCCTCTCCGTCTTCCTCCTCCTCTCCGACTCCCCTTCCTCACTCCTCCCTCTCCCTCCTGATCTCTTCTTCGCACTCGGCTTCGCCGTTTTCTTCTTGAAATACTCGACTCCCCTTCCTCACTCGTCCCTCTCCCTCCCGATCTCTTCTTCGCACTCGGCTCCGCCGTTTTCTTCTTGCAATACTCCGTCTCCTCCACCGCCACCACCGTCCAGACCTCCAATCTCCAAGCCAACTGCGACACCATCTCCGCGCGAATCTCCGCTCTCGTCTCTCTCCTTTGTCTAATCCTCGCCTGCCAGCCCAGGCTCTTTGTTGCCGATGTGGGACTCGGGGCTGCCTTCTGCTTGCAAGGCCTTTGGGTTTTGCAAACTGGGTTGTCTCTCTACGTCGAGGCCTTTGGGTTTTGCAAACTGGGTTGTCTCTCTAATGCCTTCTGCAACTGTTTTGTTCTCAAAAACTTCTTAAGCAATAAAAATTTTTAACTTTTTTGATCTTTGTTATGTCTATTTTTTTGTAAAAATGTGTTTTTCTAACAGCAAAGGGAGAGGTGGGTAACAGATCCCTAACGGAAGGCACCTCAGGTGGGCAAAGTGTAAAGTTTTAAACCACGGGTAGGCAAAGTGAAAACGGGCCATAGCACAGGTAGGTTTACTGTAATTATCCCTAGAATTAAATTATTCTTAAAAAGGATAATATTATCTTTATTGTATTGGTCAATTCAACCATGAAGTTAATTTCAATCGAAAGATTTAAGGAATTATATCTAAAAGTTTCCCTTAAAATATTAAATGAATGATATACATATAAAGCTTTTAAGCAAATCATTAATTATCTCTTCAACTTAATTATCACAATTTACACACACAAAGAGGGGAAAATCATTACCATGGGAATGATCTTGAGCTATTTCTAGGATCAAAAGCCCAACCCAAATCTTTTTAACTGGGCTAGTCTAAAACTCAAAACTTTTCATACACTTGCTTGTCGAGCCAGTAGCACCTGACCATGTAATGCTACAATCTTGATATCAATGCTGATATATAACTCAACAGAACAGGAGCTATATAGAAACACAAATTTTCACAACTTTGCTAAGATAGGAAGTTGCAATTGGAGCAATATCTATATAATATGGGCCTATTATAGACACAACTTTTATTATGCACTAATTATATAATGTCAAATTAGTGGTTGTGAAAAAAGTCGTAAAAAATCGGCACTAGATTTATTATTATAAGTCACTGATTAGTTAACGAGGAAAGTGGTTCGGAATACATGTCTTGATCTCACACATTGAAGGACTGCTTGAATCACCCGAACCTTATAAGCTTTCAAATTCAAAACCCTTTTATCATTTATCTTTTTGAAACCGCAGGGCTTTAATGGAAAATACATGACTAATACTCTCTTTTCATGCCTTTATAGCAGAAGAGTGATAAATTGTTTTAGATCAAAAAACCAATTTTGGTTAGGCATCATGTGATCATGTAATCAAAATAAAAAAATCTAGATTAGTTGAGATGTAAATACTTTTTTATTTTTCTTTATGTTGTTTTAGATGATGTATATATGGCAAAAAAAAAAAAAAACATTTTTTTAGTAATGCGTCTGTATGGAAGTTACAGTCATTTACGTGTGTGCACAAATGATATTTAGGATTTATACCTGGATAAGATATTGCATGTCCCAAGCTTTGCCTACATAATTTTGAGTATTAAAACCAATGACTCTTAACCGGTGATCTGAAGGGACAAAGTTTCAATCCAAATTATTTTGAAAAGAAACACTCCAAACTCTTACTAAAAAATTAACATAATTACATATTTTGAAAATTTAATTATTGAATTGCATGTTCTTTATGTTTTTATTTCGCAAATTAAATTTTGTTCAAATAAGATGTTATTTATCATTCAATCCATAAACTTATTTTTCATGCATACTTTAAGACTACAAAAACTTGAAATTTAAACCTCTGATTGATGACATAAGTATTAGTCTTTGATCTACTTGAATTTTGCAAGCACGAAGGATATGACAAGAAAATGCTAATGATGAATTTGTCAAAATTCATATACAATAAAAAGTTATAAGAAGAGTCTGAAGTGGTTCTTTCCAAATTAGTTTAAAGAAAAACTTTGTATGGTTTGAAGTTGCTCTTGTTACGTACTTTGTATGTCCTGAGGGCTGCTTCAACAACCTTGATCAAAAAGTTTTGAAGCCAATGAGCTATAGCTCATATGGCACTTCTCCTCCATAATAATTGGTTGGAGGGTGAGGTCATTATTCAAGACCCACAAGGTGTGTGTGCAACTTACCAATAGAAACTTAAAAAATGTCAATCTGAAATGTAACTAATTTGAGAAATTATTTAGGAAAAATAAATATAATAGAAAGAAAAAATTGAAAAGGATATTACCAAAAAAATAAAAAGAAATGGTTTCAATATCTAACTGAGAGTTTAAAATTAGCCCCACAGTAAAAGAAAATAAATTGGCAGTGAGAGGACCTCACATCAAGCACAACAGCCTCCAGGCAATCAGGGCATATTATCTTCAACGACATTAGCTTCAACCTACAGGCAATTGGCAGTGAGAATATCATTCATACTACATATAGAGGCTAGACTTTCTTCATAAGGAAAAAAGCTTATACTGAAATTTGAATCAGCAACTTCAATAGTTTCGTAGGTTTTGCTTTTGATATCAAAAAAAAGCCATCCATCAATCAACTCTGACCATATTATTAATTTCCCATTTCTGAGGCATTGATATTGGGTACAACATAGGAAATAATCAAAATCTAGTTTGAAATCCTTAGAAAATAATGTATATCGAGACTCCCATTGATGATCCTCTACCATCATATATATCACAAAAGATTTCTCATCAAGGTCGTTGAAGTCAATTAAACACAATTTCCCTTCAAGTTCGGACAAATTGGGCAAAGTTTTATCATAAATTTCCGGAGGTGGAGTGATTTTTCGGACTGTTTCATCGGCCACATCAAATGCCAAAACCTTAACAAGATGTGTACGATGATCGCAGAAACCCATCAGGTATATAGTGCCACTCAAACATACTGTTCCTCGTCCGCCAAGATATTTATATTGCGGGAAATCATCGATGATCCTCCATGAATTTGAAGAACTTCTCACTGTTATTACTGCAACCTTGACCTTAGAAACTGGTTTTTTCCCACAAAAATCTTGAAAGATAATGATCACTTTATATTGATCTGTCAACGAAGAATATCCAAATCCAGTTTCATAAATCCTCCTTTTCGTATCAGTATCAGGATAAGAATGATGATGAATAAGTGTGGGGAGAGTAACAAACTCTCCCGTGGTTGGATTACACACATGAAAATCGTCTTTATCGGTTAGGAAGATCAAACCATTAATTGAATATCTAACTTTCAAACATTCACCGATAGCAGATATGTTTTTTATCATCAAAGTCTTTATCCCAATCCCTATTTGTAAAGAAGATATTTCATAAGGAATCATAGTTTTAGAATCATAGTCGCGGGCATGCGGACCAGTACTAATCCCAATACCAATCCCAAAAGAGTTTTCCCTTGAAAGCTTAAAGTATAAGTCTGTGAAGTCATTATGGATTAATACATACCAGGCCTTACATACGGACTTCAATCTGACGACGCAACGCAGTTGAAGCTTTAGGAAAATATTGAGGATGATTTGATGTGGGATGGAATCAAAAAAACTTCTGCCTGTTTCTACAGCTGCTTTTCTTTTTTCTTTAACTTGAAACTCAGCCATGTTTATGTAAGCAATCACACAAAGAACACAATTTACGAGAGAATAGAAAAGCTCTAATATTGCGGCACTTATCCAATTGGCAATAACCATATTATATATATATATATATATATTAGGTCTTGCCGTAGTACAAGTCCTACACGAATAAGGAATAGTATTCTTAATAAGTAGGTTAACGGCTTGATAACTATTCAATTGGAGTCCCTTTTATTACGTGACCAACACAAAAGTATAACTTGGGAAGGAATAAAACATCCAAGCTGGCTATGATCCTATGTGGAACAAGTTGATGCACCTCAAATTTAAGCTACCAATTATAACAATACAATATATATATATATATATATATATATATATATTCAACGTATTTGTTTCTTTTTTTTAAAAGACAAATTACTTGGCCAATTTCTCAGAAATCTCTCTCACTAATATGCATCAAATGTGCTGCATTCTCAAATTTTATGTCTAATATATTAGTTACTCCATTATTATAATCCTAATGAGTAGGACATCCAGAGTCACATGAATTTTACGTCTAATGTAATACTAATATGCATTCTGTGGGGGATTTTTTCTGGCCACAATAGCAGTTTTTATCCGTTTTGGGGAGCCAGGCCCTCACGGTTTTTTGCTGAAGGGGTGGGAGGTGTTAGCAGTTTTTTGGACTTGCTCCAACAATCCCACATTGCCTAAAGCACACTCCCACTCATGGTTTATATGCCTCTAGGGCTGCCATGAGTGTACCATTAGTTGGCGCCAGATTCACATGAATTTTACGTCTAATGTAATACTAATATGCATTCTGTGGGGGATTTTTTCTGGCCACAATAGCAGTTTTTATCTGCTTTGGGGAGTCAGGCCCTCACGGTTTTTTGCTGAAGGGGTGGGAGGTGTTAGCAGTTTTTTGGACTTGCTCCAACAATCCCACATCGCCTAAAGCACACCCCCACTCATGGTTTATATGCCTCTGGGGCTGCCATGAGTGTACCATTAGTTGGCGCCTTTTAATGTGGGGGATTTTTCCCAGCCATATTAGCAGTTTTTGTCCGCTTTGGAGAGCCAGGCCCTCACGGTTTTTTGCTGGGTGGGAGGTGTTGGCAGTTTTTTGGACTTGCTCCAACAATCCCACATCGCCTAAAGCACACCCCCACTCATGGTTTATATGCCTCTGGGGCTGCCATGAGTGTACCATTAGTTGGTGCCTTTTAATGTGGGAGATTTTTCCTGGTTACATTAGCAGTTTTTATTCGCTTTGAAGAGCCAGGCCCTCACGGTTTTTTGCTGAAGGGGTGGGAGGTGTTGGCAGTTTTTTGGACTTGCTCCAACAATCTTACATCGCCTAAAGCACACCCCCACTCATGGTTTATATGCCTCTGGGGCTGCCATGAGTGTACCATTAGTTGGTTTTGGGGAGCTAGGCCCTCACGATTTTTTGCTGAAGGGGTGGGAGGTGTTGGCAGTTTTTTGGACTTGCTCCAACAATCCCACATCGCCTAAAGCACACCCCCACTCATGGTTTATATGCTTCTGGGGCTGGCATGAGTGTACCAGGGCTGCCATGAGTGTACAATTAGTTGGCTAACCAACTAATGGTACACTCATGGCAGCCCCAGAGGCATATAAACCATGAGTGGGGGTGTGCTTTAGGCGATGTGGGATTGTTGGAGCAAGTCCAAAAAACTGCCAACACCTCTCACCCCTTCAACAAAAAACCGTGAGGGCTTGGCTCCCCAAAGCGAACAAAAACTGCTAATGTGGCTAGGAAAAATCCCCCACATTAAAAGGCGCCAACTAATGGTACACTCATGGCAGCCCCAGAGGCATATAAACCATGAGTGGGGGTGTGCTTTAGGCGATGTGGGATTGTTGGAGCAAGTCCAAAAAACTGCCAACACCTCCCACCCCTTCAGCAAAAAACCGTGAGGGCTTGACTCCCCAAAGCGGACAAAAACTGCTAATATGGCCAGGAAAAATCCCCCACAGATTCAATGTGCAACATTCTCAAATTTTATGTCTAATATATCAGTTACTCCATTATTATAATCCTAATGAGTAGGACATCCAATGTGTTAGAACCCGTTTCCCTTTTTCTTTCCTCGTGTGAGTGTTTGTTTCTAAAAAGAAAAAAAAGGTAATTGTCCCATATTGTTTAAAAAAGTGTATTGTGTGTAGTATAACTTGTCTTATTCTCCCTTAAAAGTTACTCTGGCTTTTGAGTAGAGTTATAGTGTGCCTTTATGTTAGAATCCATTTCCCTCTCTCTTGTGTGTGTGTCTGTTTCTCAAAAAAAAAAAAAAAAAAAAATAGTAATCAATGTAGTTAAGAAAAATTGGAAAATAGAGATGATAGACTGCAAGTTCTTCGCGTTTCCATGGAGTAAGGATAAATATTAAATCCTTAAAGCATCACCAATATTTTCAAGCAACAAATTATTAAAAGATCTCGCCCCCTCTTTGGCAACAAATACATCAACCTAGGCCAATTTTTTTTTAGCACCTAGGTTTTCTTTAGAGGGGAGGGAAACTTCTGAAAACTACTAACATTTTTTATATGAGAGATTTGAATTATATACATCTCCGTTTAAATATGGAACTTCCACATCCCACTTTTATTATGTGGTACCATTATAATAGGCCATGTCAACAACAGAGAAAAATGTTATATCCCTAGACTTATTGGGAATGTTTACACCATGTAGAAAATAGATATGGCCATGATAGACAAGAAACATGCATAGCTCTTCATTAATCATTTTAAATGGAGAAATATAAAAATCTTTTTCTTTTGAGCTAGGATCAACGACAAGTTTGGCACTAATTAATTTTTCAATTTTAGTTTTAGATTCAACTAGTTGCTCTTCCAAACTCTTAATTTTGTCTACTTGAGATGAAAATTGATTTTTTAAATTCTCATTTAAATTATTTGCTTCATCCAATTTTGCAATCAATTCATCTTTTTCAGTTTGATCTTTTTAAATTTAGCTTTTAATTTTGTAGAACTTTTAAGAGATTTCAAACAAAAGTTATAAAGATTACAATAGACATCTTGAATATCATCATCCTCGTTCAACACAAGATCATGCAAATCAAAGCACTCAACAATTTCCATGACAATGGAGGTCAAGGATCACATTTAGGAAATTAATCCAATCAAAGTGTACCTGCTCTGATTCCACTTGTTGGGAAATTTAGACCCCGATTAATAAAATTAACAAATTTTAAACTCAAGTTGTTAATTAGATCTATTATGAATAAACCTTATTCAAATAAACAAACATCAATATTATGTCAAATTACACAAATTTACACGTATCATTGAACAAATTTACACAACATCTGCAAGTTCTTCGCGTTTCCTCCAATATTATTGGTTCTAATTACACAAATTTATATTTGAACATAAACCTTCAAGTGGAATATTGAATTGTGAAGTTACCAAGAAAAATAAAAGTATTAAAAACCCTTATACATAATTTTTCATGTAGAACTTGATTTTAGGGTCTTCTACAAGTGTAACAACACTTAGTAAAGATTACAATAAGTGCACATGAAGTTAGTTCCAAGAATGCAAGAAGAGGACGTCGGTTTAGATTGCTAGAAAAACCAATATATGGAGCCATATTAGTTTACAAGTTGTTAGTTGGTTACTTTGGACTTGCAAACAATTATCTTACTTGCAAATAATTAACTCGTATGTATACTTTGTAGTACATAGCATTTTTATGATCATATCATTGAAGAAATAAGAAAGCATTTTTTTTACGAATAAGCACATTAGGGCCTTATCATAGTCCTTCACGCCAAACCTAAAAAGGAAGTAATCCTCGACCAACATCCAAATGTGGAGATTGATTAAACTCTAAGCTTGAAATACCAACATTATTTGTTTCTTAATAGAAAATAGAAAACTATAATGACAAAGGCAAATAAGATGTTATTTATCATTCAATTCATAAACTTATTTTTCATGCATAATTCAAGATTACAAAAATTTGAAATTTAAATTTTTGATTGATGACATAAGTATTGATTTTTGATCTACTTAAATTTTGCAAGCATGAACGATATAGTAAGAAAATGCAATCTAATAATGAATTTGTCAAAATTCATATACACACTACAATAAAAAGGTCTTAGGCCACGTTTTTAAAACGCGGCTATAGGTCAGAAAAACGTGGCTATAGAACAATTGGGATTATAGCCGCGTTTTTTTATGCCGCGTTTTTAAATGTGGCCTAAATCTCGTGATTATAGGCCTGAGGGATCTATGACCGCACTTTTCGAAATGCGGCCTAATACTAGGGCCTATTTATGGCCGAGTGTAAAACGTGGCCTAAGGTGAAAGACCAATGGCCCGTTTTAAACTTGGCTATAGGAACTCCAAGAAGAGTTTGAAGTGGTTCATTTTAAATTAGTTTAAAGAAAAACTTTGTTGAATAGATGTTAACACACACTACCACTCCCTCAAAAATACCAAATTAAATTTTAAAAAAAATTAAACCCAAAATTTGCAGAAAAACAGGAACTCCAAGTCCAAGAAGTTGTTGGAGATTTGTAAATAGGAACTCCAAGTAACTGAGACATAGAAAAATGGCCAACATCAACAAGGAGGAGGATGGCTTCAGCATTAGCAGGAAAAAAAAATGAAATAGAATGACTTTTGTTTTACTTTCACAACAATGAAAACTGTTGTTTAACGGTACAACACATATTTTCACAATATTTTTTAATCTATACATATTTCTACAACATTTAAACAACGTTACTACGTTACCAAATGACCCTTGGTTTGATATTTGTGAGGAAGTGATTGTGTTTGTTTTGTTTTTGAGGAAGTATTGTGTTTGTTAAGTTTATTGTTTTAATGTGTAAAAATATGAGGTGGCATCATATATGTCATTGGAGGGTGTAAATAGTCCCTTTTAATCCAGGTCGATCAATTTAATATGTATATATATATATATATATATATATATATATATATATATAAAACATGTGTGTGTATGTATGTATATATTACACCAAATAATAAATCAAAGAGAAATAGACTTCGCTCATGATAAATATTAAGCCCAATAATGCAGGATGCATTAAAAGTATAAAACCCATCTACCTACATACAGTTTTACATGGAGAATGAAAGAAAAGATGAACAATCATATATATAAATTGTACTGACTTATTCATCAATAGAAAATCTATATTATGAATGAACAATTCAATTTGTTGATTAAAAAAAAAAAATCTTTGTATAAATAGGCAGTGGCGGCGCCACTTATAGTTCAGGGTGTTCCTAGGAACACCCTGACTTGAAATCTCTTTTTTTTTTTTTTTAATGTATAATAATTTAATTTTTTTTATTTGTTTATCCTTAAAAAAAAATATATAGGAACACTCTCAAACAATATCAGGAACACCCTCAAAATTTTTATGCCAAAAAAATTTTGAATTAAAATCTAATACACAGTGGGGTGTGTGCTAGTGTGTGCTAATACACAGTGGGATGTATGCTAGTGTGTGCTAATGCACAGTGGGGTGTGTGCTAGACTGCTGGTAGTTAGTAAAAAAAAAAAATAGGAACACTCTCAAGCAATATCAGGAACACCCTCAAAATTTTTATGCCAAACAAATTTTGAACTAAAATCTAATGCGCAGTGGGGTGTGTGCTAGTGTGTGCTAATGCACAGTGGGATGTATGCTAGTGTGTGCTAATGCACAATGTGATGTATGTTAGTATGTGCTAATGCACAGTGGAGTGTATGCTAGACTGCTAGTAGTTAGTAAAAAAAAAAAATAGGAACACTCTCAAGCAATATCAGGAACACCTTCAAAATTTTTATGCCAAACAAATTTTGAACTAAAATCTAATGCACAGTGGGGTGTGTGCTAGTGTGTGCTAATGCACAGTGGGATGTATGCTAGTGTGTGCTAATGCACAGTGGGGTGTGTGCTAGACTGCTAATAGTTAGTAAAAAAAAAATTAATGAAGCAACTAAACATCAATAATTAATAATTTAATTAACTAATACATTATAAAAGACAAACAAATTAAATTATGTTAGGTTAAATAACAATTAATAATTTAATAATTAATGAAATAACAATACAACAAATTATAGTTTATAAAAGACAAACAAATTTATGAAACAACTAATAGTTTATTATTAATATTTCAAATGAACTTATAGTTTATTGTACAGATACTTTTGTTCATTTCATTTCTTTTTATTTTATTTTTTTTTCCTTTTGAGGTTTTTTGGTGTACTGAATGCAAATTTGTTTTGGTTTTAAGAATATTTGTTTTTTTTTTAAGCACAAACTTCATGCTGGCCAAATCTTGAATTTTGGCCGGTATTTACCAAAACGTCCCTAAACAGACTGAAATGACCCAAAATTTTTTCAAAATAGAATAGGAATACCCTGGACAAAATTTCTGGAGCCGCCACTGTAAATAGGAATTTCATCATCAGCAGCTTTGAGAATTATCTCGAAGGCATTTTCCATGCATGACTTGAATCTTTGGGGATCCATGAATCCTTTCTCCATTACGGCGCTAATCCTCAGGTTTCCCATATAACTTACTATTGTTATAATGAGGTTCTGCAAATCCATTAAAAAAAAAAAAAAAAAAAAACAAGTTACAGTGGGTCATAAAATATGATGAATCTAATTGAAAGCAAGGTGTGTTTAAAAAAAAAAAAAAAAAGCAAGGTGTTCTATAATTATTCGTAAAGGTGATTGAATTTGAGGAATTTTTTCACATTAAAGCATAAATCATGCTTGTTAATTTGTTCTATACTTTCCGCTGTAAAGAAAAAAAAAAAGAAGGTGAACACCTAAGATCTGAGAATAAGTGTAACAAAATCATTATGCGATAATTGTGATTGCTTATAAAAAGTAGAAAGTTACAAATATCATTCTTTGACTTCGAAAAACAGAATCATTTTTATGCCTTGAAAAAAAAAGAAAGAACAAACCAATGAAAGAAAAGCAAATGCTCTCTCTGTTTTATGAGGCAAACATGTCACTCACATCTATACTTCGAAATCTACGAGACGGATTATTAAAAAAAAAAAAAAAAAAAAAAAGACTACAAGAAGGTGGAATTTGGAATTTTATTTTTATTGACAAATCTTTATAAAAGATATTTATTTGTTTAAGGCAAACTAGTTGGTATATATAATAGATGAGTACTATATTTCCATTATATTTTTGTAAAAAAGTTACAGGTGGTAAGTTGTTATTAGTTTTAATTTAAATTTACAACTTAAATTACTTTTTTTTTTCTCATTCATAACAATCAATAGCAACCCACCACTTAAAATTTGTTGTGAAAATATTGTGAAAAATGTTATAAAAATATTATTTCTCTGTATAATAACAATTTTAATTTTACATTTTTACCTGAGGTACACCTAACCCCATGTAGTATAGACCTTTAATTGGATGATTATCCAAAGACACCTGTTCCACTGGCCCAATCACATTCGAAATTGTCAAACTGGAGTTCCTTTAGAGCTTGTTTGGATTGCATGAAAACTGAGTGATATCACTTAGTTTTCATGATCCGTCATCCAAAACAAATGGGTCCCACAGATAGATAATTGTTTGGCTTGGTTTCCAGTTATTGTTTCCATCACTCAATTATCTGATTTTTGAGTGATAAGTTATGGAAACTGAAAACACATTTTAGGTGTTTTCAGTTCCCATAACTCTATTTTTAACGGTATTTTCGTAATTAAACACACATTGATGAACCTACTAGTCAAGGTCAGCCGCAAATTTTGACATTTTTTTTTCTCACTGGGTTCGGTGAGTTTGGTTTTTGGGTTTTTTTTTTTTTATTCTTCTTTCACTGGGTTCGGTGAGTTTGGTTTTTTTTTTTTTTTTTTTTTTTTTTTTTTTTTTTTTTCACTGGGTTCGGTGAGTTTGGGTATTGCGGGTTGAAGGAAAAAAAAAAAAAAAAAAATAAAAGCTGCACCAAGTTATAGGTATGGGGCCCACAAATAGTTGAAAAATTTGAGTGATGATAAGTTGAGTGATGGTGCCAAACAGACTTTGTGTAGGGAGTTGGGGTATTTTAAGTGATGAGTAATGAGTGATGAAAACTGAGTGATGAGTGACCATTTTTTTTAACCAAACAAGCCCTTAGTGTCCCACGTACGAATCTAGCGGCTGCCTGCAATAGTACAAGAATGCCGAAAAGATCTTACAGAGTACGTATTCAAAAATAAATTCAACCACTTTAGAATCGTGTATATGCAAATGTAAGTTAAAAAAAAAACACTTTCTCACACACACTGCATATATATATATATAGATATATATATATAATGGTTGTTTATAGTATTATGTAAAAAGTTGATTAATTTGAATTATTTTTAACTAGACAAACAAATGAAATTGGAAAGCATAATTTTTCAAATTCTCTCTTTTTCTAATTCTAGATATGTGATTGAGTTTCTTAAAGTTCATTTATATTGAACTTATTGTATTCTGCACTAAATAATTAACTTGACATAAAAATAAAAAAGTTTAGATGAGACATATGACACAAAATTAAATTCTAATTGAAATTCTAATTGGACTTTCTCTTAATTTTGGCTATATGTATATAAGATTTTTTTTTTCAAAATTTTTTTTAAGACAAAAATTGTATAACATTAAAATAAAATTACACTTTACTAATATAAACTATACCCCTATTTACATTTATGACTCTAAACTTTCAAAATGCATGATTACTATAGGGTTAAGAGCCCAAAATCATATGTTGGGCCTTGGGCCTTGGGCCTTGGGCGAGAGTGTGAATGGTCCAAGGACAAACGAATGGTAATGAACGGTTCACACTTAGAACTTAATGAGCATGGCACGAATGGAAAAGTGGTCTGAGAAGGAATATTCCCTCGGATATGGTAAATATAGCTCAAATATGCATTCCAGCAACAAAGGTGACTTCCAAGAAGTTCCTATGACAGAGACATGCATCATAAATGTACAAGAAAAGGGGAAACCCAAAAATATCGGGAGGAAAGCTGCTACCACAGCATTGAATGTACTGCAGCTACTTTTCTGGCCGCATTTATGTGGAGAAGACCCCTGAACAGTGCCGGCATGGCTACCGCGACTCACAGAAAGCTAAAGAGGATGTCTGATGGGACAGATACTCAAGCAGAGGCTTAAATGACCAACAAATGTAGGAACAAGATGAGCCAAAAGGAGATATATAATGGAAGAGACCCTCCATAAAATAAAGGTGGAATTTGGAAGCAAAGGAGTGTAGAAATCTAAACTATTCTTGTAACCATTATCATTATATATATATACACACTAAATAGAGCTCCTCGGATTATGTCGAGAGCAAATCTTATTGTGCTAGCTTACTTATGCATGGTCTAGTTGTCCCAAAAAACTACTTTAAATGTTGCCTAACTCATTATGGCCTAGTTCTTCGATCCACTCTCTACAAATTTATTGTTTTGAGCTCATTGGGCCAATATCCATACATTTTAGGCTTGGACCGCAAAACGTGGCCCCACAATTGGTACCGTTTGTGGGAAGTTGCTTGTTTGATAGTGAGTGCAACGGTTGGCAATGGTGGGATCAGGTCCGCACTAGGCAGAGTCTGCAGGTTCCCAGTGACAAAAGGATTTTCTTAACCTTGAACGTGAAAGAGATCGAGAGGGTAGTGTGCATACTACGTATACAAGCAGAAGCCACTTTTGAGTGGGTACTCACGTCTCTTGAAGGCCAGATAATGAAAAAGTCATGTAGCTAGAGATTGACAATTTAAAAAAGAAGCTACGCTATGCACAGTGAAAGCGAACTCCTTCCAACTCTGACAATTCCTCTAGGGATGAAGAGGACGTTGATCATAGGCGAAGGTCAAGGACTCCACCAAGCAAGCCTTTCGCTTACGAAAAGGAGCATCATCATAGACGTAGGCATAAAAGCCCGTCTTGTAAAAGCCTGGGAAATGATGCCATGAGCAAGGCGTTGAATCAGATCTCCAGATCACCTTTCACGCACAAGATTGAAGGGGAAAAACTTCCCCGGCAATTCCATCAACCCACGTTCACCATTTACAATGGTCGAACGGGACCCTGTAGAGCATGTGAGCCACTTCAATCAGAGGATGGCCGTCCATTCCAAGGACGAGACCTTGATGTGCAAGGTTTTCCCATCCAGTTTAGGATTCGTGGTGATGAGATGGTTTGATAGCCTAAGGGTAAATTCCATAAATACCTTCAAGGAGCTCACCCGAGCATTTGGCTTTCGTTTTATCACATGTAGCAGGGTCCCACGACCTTTGGATTCACTACTATCCTTATCTATGCGAGAAGGGGAAACCCTAAAAACGTACTCGGACAGATATTTGGAGATGTTTAATGAGATAGACGGAGATTTTGATGATGTAGCCATCAGTACTTTTAAGGTCGGCCTCCCATTTGAGCACGGTTTAAGGAAATCTCTGATTGGCAAGCTTGTTACTAGTGTACGCTAACTCATGGACCGGATTGACAAGTACAAAAGGGTTGAAGAAGACTAGTAGCAGGGGAGAGGAAAGGCTAAGGTTATCCCCCAAGAGAGGAGGGATTTTAGGTTGGACCAACATAATAATAATCGACCTCGGAGGGACTTTGCTAGGCAATCAAGGCTTGCTAGCGCTCAGGTGGTTAATGCTATGTTCCGAGAGCCGGTGCATCATGTTCTTGAAAAGATCAAGAACGAGCCGTTCTTCAAATGGCCAAATAAGATGGCAAGGAACCCTGTGAGGTGCAATCAAAGCCTTTATTGCCATTACCACCAGGACCTGGGACACATTACTGAAGATTGTAGGAATTTATGAGATCATTTGGACCAGCTGGTCCGAGAGGGAAAGCTCAAGCAGCTCTTGCACCATTCCAGTGGTTAGGGGGGCCGGACAAATTTAGAGCCTTGGAGAGATGATTCTTCAAGGCCTCCCATTGGAATGATAAATGTCATCTTTGCTGCTCCAGGGAGGATCGGCTCATGTCCTTCCAGAGTAATGTCTGTGGCTCGGCTACTTGCTGAGGATTCTAATATAGAGCCAAAGGGGGCCAGAGTTGATATCCATCTAGTGTTGGGCTTTTTGGATGATGATAAGATTGGAACCATACAGCCCCACGATGATGTTTTGGTGGTTACACTCAGGATTGAGGGTACAACATGAAAAGGGTGATGGTGGACTAAGGTAGCGGTGCTGAAATTATGTATCCCGACCTATACAAGGGCTGAAGTTGAATCCCGAGGACTTAGCAGCTTACGATTCCCCCCTAGTAAGCTTTGATGGGAAGATTGTCATTCCGAAGGTTCAGATCAGACTACCCGTATAGACCAGTTCCAAAGTCGTGGAAGTAGATTTCATCGTGGTGGATGCTTATTCTCCCTATACGGTCATTGTAGCCAGACCCTGGCTTCACGCCTTAGGAGCCATCTCTTCGACTTTGCACCAGAAGGTGAAGTATCCATCGAAAGGCTATGTTAAAGAGATTGTTGGAGTCAGTCCACGGCTAGGCAGTCTCTAGTGGCTGCCATCTTGCATCAGCCTAGAGCTGAGCCCTCGGCCTCTGCTCAGAGGGGCTTATAGTAGTTAAAGTCTCCGGGGTCGCCTAACAAGGGATCAGACGAGGAGGCAAGATGTGAAGATCTAGAAACGGTCGTTGTTGGTGATGACCTGGAGAAATTCTTCAGATCGGAGCTCAGATGCCTCCTCTAGAGAAGGAAGAGCTGATAGAGTTCCTTAGGAGGAATGTTGATGTGTTTGCGTGGAACGCTTATGAAGCCCTAGGGGTCGATCCGAGCTTCATTTGCCATCATTTGAACGTTAATCCATTTGTCACCCCCAAAAGGCAACCACTTCGGTGGTCATCTTAGACTCATGCTGATGCTGTTAGAGACGAGGTGAAGAGGCTTAAGCAGACAGGGGTTATCAAAGAGGTTTTCTACCTCGAGTGGTTGGCCAATACTGTGGTGGTAAAAAAGAAGAGTAAGAAGTGACGAGTGTGTGTAGATTTCACAGATCTAAATAAAGCTTTCTTGAAGGATCCCTTTCCAATGCCTTGGATAGACTAGCTCGTGGACGTGACTGTAGGCCACCCACGGATGAGTTTTTTAGATGCCTTTCAGGGATATCACCAGATACCTCTGGCCTTGGAAGATCAAGAGAAGACAGCTTTTGTCACTGCCACTGGAATCTATCATTACAAAGTCATGCCCTTTGGATTGAAAAGCACGGGATCTATCTATCAGAGGATGATGACCAGAATGTTTGAGCCACAATTGGGCAAGAGTATTGAGGTCTACATAGATGATATGGTAGTAAAGAGCAAGGTTGTGGCCGAGCAAGTGAAAGACCTCGGAGACATCTTTGAAATTTTGAGGAAACACAAGTTGCGCCTTAACACTTCCAAGTGCACATTTGTTGTGGGATCGGGTAAGTTTTTGGACTACTTGGTCACTCATCGTGGAATTGAGGTCAATCCTGACCAGATTAAGGCAATTAACAACCTGCAGCCACCTCGGAACCCCAAAGAGGTCTAGAAACTAACAGAGATGATTGCTGCCTTGAATCGGTTCATCTCTCGATCAGCAGACAAATGCAGACCTTTCTTCCTGTTGATGAACAAATGGAAAGGATTTGAGTGGACTGAGGAGTGTGCCTTGGCCTTTCAACAACTTAAGGAATACCTATTTCGGCCACCTATCATGTCCTATCCTGAGGTGGATGAGGTTCTGTTCGCTTACATTGCGGTGGCCCCTTATGCTATAAGTTTGGTATTGATACGAGTTGACAGCGGCATCCAAAGGCTAGTTTATTATGTGAGCAAGTCGCTACATAAGGTCGAGATCCGCTACCTGTCATTGAGAAGGCTATCTTGGCGGTGGTACATGCTACACGTAAACTCCCCCATTACTTCCAGGCACACACTGTTATAGTCCTAACTCAGCTTCCGCTCAGGGCTCTGCTCCGAAGTGCTGACCATATGGGAAAAATTGCCAAATGGGGTACGATCCTAAGGGCTTTTGACATCAAGTACGTGCCTTGTACTTCTATCAAGGGCCAGGTCCTCGCGGATTTGGTGGCCGAATTCGTTGAAACCCCGTTGGAAGAAGTGGCAAAGACACAGCATATGGATGGAAAATCAATTGGCACAGTCTCTCTGTAAGAACCTTTATATTGGAAGGTGTAAGTTGACGGTGAAGCAAATCAAAGGGGCTCTGGAGTGGGGCTGGTTTTGGTTTCTCCTTAAAAAATCACCATTGAAAAGTCATTAAGATTGGGTTTCTCGGCCACAAATAACGAGGCTGAGTATGAGGCACTATTGGAAGGAATATCCATGGTCCAAAGAATGGGCAGAAAGGCAGTATGGGTGTTCTCAGATTCTAGATTGGTCGTAGGCCAGGTAAATGGGGGTTTAGAAGCAAGAGATGCGAGAATGCAAGGGTATTTAAGTCAGGTTAGGCGTTTGCAGTCAGAATTTGAATCTTTCAGCCTACTACACATCCTTAGAAGTGGAAACACACATGCTGATTCACTGGCCTCTCTTGCAACCTTCTCGACATAGGGCTTACCTCGGATCGTCTTTGTGGAAGACTTGTGCAAACCCACAGATGTGAAGAGAGAGGTGATCCAGGTTCACCAAGTTAGAGTGGGGCCTCGCTGGATGGACCTCGTGGTACTATTCTTGAAGGAGGATATCCTGCTCAAGGAGATATCAGAAGCAGACAAGGTACGGAGAAAGGCTCCTTGATTCTGGCTGTTTGAGGACCAAAAATTATATAAGCGCTCCTTTTCTGGACCATATTTGCTATGCGTACACCCCAGGACAATAGAATTACTCCTTGAGGAGTTACATGAGGGCATTTGTGAAAGCCACACTGGAGGTAGGTCTTTGGCACACAGAGCCATCACTCAAGGCTATTGGTGGCCAAATATGCAAATAGAGGCATAGGAGTATGTAAAGAAGTGCGACTAGTGCCAAAGGTTCACCCTAAACATACACCAACCTGGAGGGGTCCTTAATCCTCTGTCCAGCCCTTGGCTATTCGCTTGATGGGGCTTAGACATTGTAGGCCCTTTTCCCAAACCAGTAGGAAACAAGAGGTACCTGCTAGTCAGCACAGGCTACTTCATCAAGTGTAGGGCTGTCCAACGGGCCAGAGACCCGATCAAACCAACCGAATCCGACCGAACTGAAGCCCAACGGGTGAATCCAAATGGCCTGGTCGGTTGGATACGGGTCTACTTTCTTTGAAAACCGAAATTTCGGTTCGGGTGTCAGGTTGAAGAATCAAAGACTCGTATAAACCGACTCACCCGAAGTGCATTTGAAATGTTTTTAAAATTTCTCTCCCCCCGTGTGTCTTCCTCTCATTGATAGAGAATCTACCCCTTATCTTCCAAAAATTATATTTTTTTCAGCCCTCACCGATTTTAAGGCAAAGTGGTAAGGTTGAAAATTTTTTCCAGCACATGTCTTGCTCTCATTGGTAGAAAATCTACCACCTATCTTCAAAAATTATTATTTTTTTCATCTCATTAGTTTCTAGGCAGGTTGTATACAGCTGGCTTGCACTTTAGCATGAGACTTGCACGCAAAATAAAAACATCAACTCAAACTAAAAATAAAAAAGTCTGGATCTTTCTCCTCCTCTCTTTAGTTCCACTTTTCACTTCTCACTTCTCACTTCTCAAGCTCTCTCCAGTGTTTAGAGTCTCTTTCTCCAGCTGCGCCTGTAATCACCGTGTCTCTACTTCATTCTTTTTACACCGTGTCTCTACCTTTATTGGCTTACTGACGGAGTACCAACGCCTTATGGCAACACAACAAAGCTCCTAAGAAGAGACTAGTGGTGGTCTTCCTTATAGTTGATTGCTGGCAAGGCGTTGGTAGTTTCTTTTTTCATTTTGCTGGCATGGGGATTTTTTTAGGTGGGTTATGTTTTTGAAAATGGGCCTCTACTTGTAAACTTGTTCTTTGTAAACTCTTTTTCTCTTTTAATAATATTCCTATCATTTATGTAAAAGAAAAATTTATAGTTATTGATTTGATTTGTTTAGTCATAGATTTGAGTTATCACTTAGCAAACTCAAAACATTAACTTAAAAAATTAACACCCAAACTTAAAATAAATCATTTGTTTCATATATTTTATTGATAATTTGTTTTTTTTATTTTGTTACATAATCTGTAGTTCAGACCCGCCAAACCGACGGTTTCAACCCGCCCAACCGACAACCCGAAACGTCGGGTCCGACCTGTATGTTCGGTCGAGTGCGGGTCTAATTTTTAGTCACCCGACTCCATCGGGTCGAGTACGGGTCAGCCCCAAACCCGATCTGACTCGACCCGTGGACAGCCCTAATCAAGTGGGTTGAAGTTGAACCCCTAGCAAATATCAGGGACGTGGATGCCAAGAAATTCGTTTGGAAAAATATTGTCACGCGATTTGGGGTCCCTCGTACCCTCATCTCAGACAATGGCCTTCAGTTTGACAGCAAAGCTTTTAGGAGGTATTGTTGTGACCTGGGAATTACTAATAGGTATTCTACCCCAGCTTATCCCCAAGGGAACGGGCAAGTCAAGGCGGTTAATAAGGTCATAGTGAATGGTCTCAAGAAGAGGCTGGATGATGCAAAGGGAAAATGGGTGGAAGAGCTGTCGCATGTCCTTTGGGCATACCAAACCATACCTCGCAGATCAACAGGGGAGAGCCCTTTTTTAATGACTTACAAAGCCGAAGTGGTCATTCCCTTGGAAACTAGCTTCCCAACGCTGAGGACAAGTTCTTTCAATCCGAGTGAAAATAATGGTTTGTTGGAAAAGAGCTTAGACTTCATCGAAGAAAGGAGAGAAAATGCAATGGTCCAGTTGGCGTATTACCAGCACAAGCTCAAACAAGGTTATGATACCAATGTGAAGCCGAGACCATTAGTGCTTGGTGACTTGGTGTTGAGGAAGGTTGTAGGCACTACAAAGAATCCAGCATGGGGAAAGCTGGGGCCTAACTGGGAGGGACCATATTGCATCACCTCGGCGGCCGGTTTAAGAGCATACACCCTCGAAGACTTAGATGAACGTAAGATACCACGACCTTGGAATGTAAATAACCTGAAAATGTATTATTATTAATGAAAGTTTCCTTTGACATATACTCGTTTACTGTGTAAATACATCTTACTTCCCAGCATTGCCTTTATAAGTGATTAAACAGAACCTAAGTCATGCTTGAGTTCTCGGACCAGATGCTTTGGGGAAATCAACACCACGATATTTTTATAAGTGATTAAACAGAACCTAAGTCATGCTTGAGTCCTCGGACCAGATACTTTGGGAAAATTAATAGTACGCCATCTCTATAAGTGATTAAACAGAACCTAAGTCATGCCTAAGTCCTCGGACCAGATGCTTTGGGGAAATCAACACCACGACATCTTTATAAGTGATTAAACAGAACCTAAGTCATGCCTGAGTCCTTGGACCATATGTTTTGGGGAAATTAACACTATGACATCTTTATAAGTGATTAAATGAAACCTAAGTCATGTATGAGTCCTCGGACCAGATGCTTTGGGGATATTAACACTATGCCATCTTTATAAGTGATTAAACAGAACCGAAGTCATGCCTGAGTCATCGGACCAAATGCTTTGGGGAAATTAACACCCTATGGCATCAATTTAAGTGTTAAGCAGAATGAAAGTTACTTAAGCTGTTAACAATGTATTATTGTTAGTCTTTATTAAAGACAAAATGGCTACAGTTCAATACAACATGAAATGGTAATAAGCTTGAAAACATATAAAGTAGAAACATAGAATAAAAAGAAAGGTCTATTCATTGATTGAAATAAGGTACATTATAAATAATGGTGAATGCCACAACAAAAAAAAAATCCTACAACTAAGCCTTGGCTGGGTGAGAGCCCTCTAGGTGTTAGCTGCCTTGAGTTTGGACTCTTCAGCATTCTTAGCCTTGGAGACCATATCCTGGATTATGAGGATATCGTCGAATTGGCTAACTTCGGATAGCGGTTGAGTCTCCTTACCCTTGGGCACCCTTGTTGGGACCTCAACTTCAAGAGAAGAATCTTGAAGGGAGAGGGGTTTCTCAGGAGAAGGCAAGGGAGGAGCATCGGAAGGAGCAGGCTCTGCTAGGGTCTCTCGGATATCCTCAGGGAAGTAAATGCTCCTAGCATGCCTCAACTCAGAGTCAGCAGGAACTCCTGCTCGATTGAGTGCTTTTGCCCATACTTCGGTGCAATAGTCCCTGCACACTCTTACCACTTCCTCCGTAAGCCGCGGCTCCGTATCCGACACCCTACGCTCATAAGATGCTTTCACAGAAGCTTCAGCTGCTTCCCTGGCCACCCAAGTTGCATCCTTGGCCTTCTGCAGCTCAGCCTTCAGATCTAACACCGTTTGTTTCTCAGTGGCCAGGTCTATCTCAGTTAGGTGGAGTCATTGGCATTGGTCCTCGGCTTGGGCCTCAGCATTCTTCAGACTCGCCAGGGCACTTTGACGCTCTCTTTCTGAGATGGTCAGCTTTTTGCCCAACTCGGTATGCTCCTTTTTAAGAGCTCTAAGGGCCTTTTCAATCTTATTACCGGAGTGGGCCTCAGCCTTAACTTCATCACGGGCATTCCTGACCCACTCCTCCGCTACATAAATTTGCTGGGTAATCTGCATAAGAGTAATGAACGGGTCATAAATATATATCTACATATATGAAAGAGGTGTATCTTAATACTTACCATTGCAAGGTCCCTCTTCAATAACATGAAGAGGTCTTGTTGCCTTGTATGCCGTAGACCCTCCATATCTCTGGGGAGGAGAAAAGGTTGCTCTAAGGCCTCGGCGAGATGGGTGGCGTGCCTCCTTTAAGACTCCTAGATCATAGCATCCCAAGGAATGGGAGCACCCTCCAACTCTAGCCGAGGGGCCCAAATGCGTGGTGCTTGGCGCACATCGGCCCCACCAATCTCCTCCCTGTTGTCCACAAAGTGAGCCCGTTTATCTTTAACATTTTTCGGTTGTTTTGACCCCTTTGGAGAAATTATCATCCCCTCCTCCCTTTCTTGTACTTTTCTCTTCTTTTTTAAGTCGGCATCAGAAAGCAGCTCGACTAAGGTTACAGGAGGAGGATGAAGATTCATAGGAACTTGGGTCTTGGGAACTTCCTTCGAAGTGGACCCTTTGTTCTTGTTGGCCAACAGATCCTTTAAGCCAATTCTTTGCTTCAAGTCCATTTCTTCTTCTTCTTCCTCCGAGTTGGTATCGACCCAAGCGACTATTAACCTTGGGGAATGAGTTGCGAAAAATCTGTCAGAGTTTACTCAGAATCTGAGAGTTCCATAGGCCTCTCTGGTGCTCCCTCTTCTTCTTCAAGATAGAATTGGTCGATCTCGGCCTATAGAGATAAGGGCGAAGAGGTTGTTTCCTCTTTCGGAGCGACTAATTCCCGATGAGCGCCCTGGATGGGTAGGACAACCGATGGAAGGTCTTGCTAAGCCAAAAACCCCGACTTAGAAACGTCTATACGAGCTAGCCTGGGGTCACCACCTCTTATTGCTTGGCCTACGTCTTGAAATATGCACGACAAAGGCTCGTAATCTAAAATCAAGTGGATAGCCCGTAGCTGTCTGTCTTCACTTATGAATATTTCAGATCTTAGCAATTTGTTGAGGCCTGGTATGTTGACAAGGCTTAGTCTTGGAGCGACGTGGGTTTTATCTGCAAAAATCCGAGAAATAAATTGTGGTTAGATCAATAAAAATTATCATCTGAGGAAGGCGAAGTGTTAAGGGCGAGAAAAAGAAAAACTAAGAAGGATAAAATCCTTACCAAGGGACCTAATCCTAGAGTACCCCACCTGGTTCTCCCGTTCAAACTGGGTAGTGAAGACCGTCGTGCCACTCCCCGGAGACGACCAGATAATCACTCTTCAAGCCCTTGTTGGACTTAGGAAGACAGGATACCAATCTAACAATCTCAGACCGAGACTTGAGGTAATATCCCGCGTTGGCAAGGGAATGGTACTCATACATGTGAAAGACGTCGTGCCATGTGAGCCCTAAATGCATCTGATTGTTTAGAGCATCTACGCTTCCTAAAATTCTAAACAGGTTGGGAGCGCACTGATGGGGGCACAACCTATGATTGAGCAGGTAGTCTTTGGTTATCCTACCCATAGGAAGTGTCATTCCTCCCTCAATGAAGGCGATTATTGGAATGACAACTTTGCCCTCCTTTCTATTTGTAAGTATTTGATCCGGGGCAAGTATTGTAGGGCTACTCCCTGTGGGATACGATATTTGGCCCTAAAACCCTCCATACCAGCCGAAGAGTCTACTAAGTGCTTGAACCTACCCATCTAAGCAAATGGGGGTGACACGAAAGAAGTTTTCTAAAAAAGAGAAAAAAAAATCGGAGGAGGTTAACTGAGGAGAAAAAGTAGAGTATAAAGAAATAAAACTTACGAGAACAAGTACGCTAGTCTCTAAAACTTTTAGAGAGGTTATTAGAGGGTTCTTATGGAAAGAGTTTGGGGAGTCTTGAAACTTGGAAAGTTCTGTGAATTGGAGTGCTTGAAATCTCTAAAGAGCTTGAAGATTTGGGAAATGAAGGGAAAAGTGATTCCCCTTGAGGCTTTATATAGAAGGGGAAAATGAGTGGGAATTATCCCGCTCCAATTTCTAGGAGAAAGATCAACCGTTGGATTTGCGCCTCACTGTTAGATCTGGGAAGCAACATGCCGCCTGGAGTAATTAATGATGCCTCGCAAGTTTCGAGGCGTTAGTGGCAATTATGGGGCGTGTGAAACGGTACTCCCATGTGTCTAAATCAAAGAATCAAGTGGGATCAACCCTTGAAAATTCAAAACCCTAGTTTTCTCCTCGGATGAGAGGAAAAAATCGGAGTTTTGAAGGGCTATTGTAGGGTTAAGAGCCCAAAATCATATGTTGGGCCTTGGGCCTTGGCTGAGAGCATGAATGGTCTAAGGACGAACGAATGGAAATGAATGGTTCACACTCGAAACTTAATGAGCACGGCACGAATGGGAAAGTGGTCCGAGAAGGAATATCCCCTCGGATATGGTAAATACAGCTCAAATATGCATTCCAGCAACAAAGGTGACCTTCCAAGAAGCTCCTGTGACAGGGACATGCATCATAAACGTACAAGAAAAGGGGAAACCCAAAAATATTAGGAGGAAAGTTGCTACCATCACATTGAATGTACTGCAGCTACTAATTCTGGCCGCATTTATGTGGAGAAGACCCCTAAACAGTGTCGCCTTGGCTACCGCGACTCACAGAAAGCTAAAGAGGGCGTCTAATGAGACAGATACTCAAGTAGAGGCTTAAATGACTAACAAGTGTAGGATCAAGATGAGCCAAATGGAGATATATAATGAAAGAGACTCTCCATAAAATAAAGGTGGAATTTGGAAGCAAAGGAGTGTAGCAATCTAAACTATTCTTGTAATCATTATCACTCGATATATATATATATATATATACTAAATAGAGCTCCTCGGAGTATGTCGAGAGCAAATCTTATTATGCTAGCTTACTTCTACATGGTCTAGTTGTCCCAAAAACTACTCTAGACGTTGCCTAACTCATTATGACCTAGTTCTTCGATCCACTCTCTACAAATTTATTGTCCTGGGCTCACTAGGCCAATATCCATACATTTTGGGCTTGGACTGCAATACGTGGCCCCACAATTACCATCCTAAACGGTTAAATTTGAATCCTATCATCTATTGGACTATTAAATTAGACCGAAAAACATGTCAAGTGCGATTCACATGAACTCTGCACACATGACATCACATGGACATACCAAATTTGCCCTCTTTAATCCTTTAAAATAAAATTATTTAACAAATTTAACTCTTATTTTGCCACGTAACTTTTGTTTTAAAGGGATTAAGGAGGGTCAATTCGATTTGTTCACGTGGTGCCACGTATGCAGGAATTACATGAGTTGCATGTGACATATTTATCAATTCAAGCTAATAACCTAATTAATTAACGATAAAATGCAAAGGGAAACACAAGTTATAGTTTAAAATATAGTCATGTATTCTGAAAGTTCATGGTGATAGATTGTAATTACCCTAATATTGATTAATAATAGGCGGCTTTGCAATGTGAAGAAATTGCTTCAAAAATATTAAATAACTTTTGGATATTAAATAGAGGCACCAATCCAAGATTATGTGGCTTGCTTATAAGGTATTTACTATATACCGAATACAATCCCCTTTCACCCCTCCCACCCTTTTTCTACCCATTTTTATTCAAGAAAAGAAAAACTAATTGACATTTTTAGTAATGTGATAGAAAAGTATGATATTAATATCAAATGTTATAAGCAGCAAGTATTAACTATTAACTATTAAACTAAGTATGCCAAGAATTCTGTTGCTCAATATATATATATATATATATATATATATATATATATATAAGTAGGGTTTTTTAAATTAAAAAAAAAAAGAGAAAAAAAAAAAGAACCAACATAATTGATTTGAAAATTATCAAATGATTGAAGGTAGAAATAGCAAAAAAGAAAGAGAAAAGAAGAAAAGAAAAAGAAAAAAGAACCAACATAATTGTTTTGAAAATTATCAAATGATTGAAGGTAGAAATAGTGAATTATTGGTGATGAATAAGATCATGAACATACCTCAGGACCTCTAAGTTTCTTCACAATCTCCAAAAACCTACCAGTGAGATAAACACCTAATGAACTTTTCTTCTTCTTGATTATCTTGCTTGCTGCCAAAACAAAGTCAAGTGGGTTTTGAGATTTATGGTCCTTAAGCTCTGGCATTGGTACATGCAAGAAGGCGAATTGGTTCCCCCATGGCACCTTTGAGTTAGGTTTAAGCATCTCCTCAATTGACTTGTAGCCACTCATTGTTCTAGTGCTGAGCAATACCAATGCTGTGAATGTGATTTAGTTGATTTATTGCTAATCTCTTGCATGTATAACTGGGTGCCGAGGAAAATTATTCCAGTAATTACATCATTTACTGTCTGCACTTGAGAAAATAAAATTTGGTCGAACAATAATTTTACTATAATTTTGAAAATTAATTGTGCATTTTCTATAGATTTTTATAACAAATTAATCTTCATACTTATTAAAAAATATAATAAAAATTAACAAAATTCATTGTATCACAAAAAATAATTACATTAAAAAACTAAGTCTGTAAATATTTCAACAAACTATATGAAGATCAAGAATAATAAATTTGCACGATACATACAAAATGATATCCGCATAAGGTTTTTTTTTTTTTTGAGTCAACTAAATTCATAAGGGAACAAAGTAATATCAAACTTTTGCGCCTAATGATGCAAATGATCACAAGGTTGACACCAATCTGCGGACATTTAAGAAATAAAGTATAAAGACCTTGAAAGGCTACCAAAAGTAAACTGGTGAAAGACGTGTATATTTTGATTAGGCTTACCAGTAGTTATCATACCTTTCTTTCATAGTTTGCCTTCTATTTAATCTCTTCGTGTGAAAGATCTTCTCCATGATTTACTTTGGATTTGAAATTTGAACATTGGCATGTTTTTGGCTTAATGGATGATATAGCATTGTGATGACTTGATATGAGAATTTTGGCAATCATGATACCTATCAGTTGCCTCTAATTCCTAGACCTAACACAACATAAATTCATAATGCCCTAATTTGTCTATGATCTGCAATTTTTTTAATAACCCATGTGTGAGGTGGAAGGAAAATTTAAGAGTGTTGTAAAATTGTTGTGACCCTAGAAGGACTCTTAAATTTATATTAAACTTTTTTATTTATAATGAGAGGCTTTTAAATAGTTTTGTAGCATTGCCAAACAGAATAATGTTTCACTTTTTAAGTTATATGTGGAAGAATTTTAGATGGGCAGTTTTCTTATGTGGCAGCACGACCTTAATTGTAAGAAAAAGCTTCTAGTATTATATATAGTATATTAAATACTTTGTTAACAGATCAAGTCAAAATTGGGTACAAAGTTAGAATTAGATCTGACTAAAACAGTTTATTGTTCCTATTAATTATCCATACCTATCTATTCTTTGTGTGTGGGTGAAGATGGGTTAACAAGTCTAATTTTCCCAATCAACCCTTATCTTGCTTCCGATTTAAAGGTGTCATTGTCAACATATTGTCATGAAGGCGAAGATGGCATGGTGGCTAAGAGGGTAATTACCATTTTCAATATTTTGGATGCTAAAACTAGGGTTGTAGGAAAACTAAACCTAGGAATTTTGGATAAGTCTACTTTTGGGGCAATGCCACCTTCGAACTTTCTCCCTTGCTCACATACTTTATTAGACATGGAAAAATTGGACCCAATTCCATGTTGAATTTTTTTGACCTAAAGTAAAAACCGGTTGACTCGTGACCCGACCTTTTTTATGGATTGGTTTGGGTCAACCCAATTCACCTGTGGCTCGACCTATTTTTAAAACAAAATTATTATTATTATTTTTAATATCATGTGACCTCAAACATCTAGTGTTTAAAACCATTGGCCCTTGAATACACATGCATAGTACAGTAAAAAGGGGGTGCTTATTAGCTGATAATGTTTACTGCTACTACAAGTGTATGTGCATATAATATATGTTATATGTAGACTATAAATAGTGATGTAGGGCAAGGTACATATATGAAATAAGAGGATTAGTGATGCTATCTTGATTGATAAATTTGGTACATATGAAAAAAGGAAAATTATTAAATAATCTGGAAGTACCATAAATGCGTACTCCCTCCTCTCACATTAATTGTGCGTCTTACCATAAATTTAATTAGTGGGACCTCAGTTATGTGAGAGGAGGACTACACATTTATAGTACGAATACTTAATAATTACCCATGAAAGAAGCAGAAAGGTAATGAATTTTTTTTGTCCCAATTTTGTAATATCTAACTCATAACATGTGCGATCTTCCAAATGAGACATCATTTATTAGTAATGAGACATGCATCATGAAATAAGAGGATTAGTGATGCTATCGTAATTGATAAATTTGGTGAATGTTTTTTTTTTTTGAAAGGTAATGAAATTTTTTTCCAATTTTGTAATATCTAACTCATAACATGTGTAGTCTTCCAAATGAGACATCATTTATTAGTAATGAGAGATGCATCATGAAATTAAGTTTTTATTTTAATTTTTTATGGTGATGACATCATGATATCATTAGTGAATGGTGAACTTCGAATTGTTTAAATTCAAGAATCATTTTATTTTTAAAATTTTTTAAAGTATTTTATTATTATTTTTTCATTTATTTATTTTTTTTATGAAAAAAATAAGGGTCAACCCAACCCAATTAAGGATAACTTGTTTTTGACCTGAATCTAATTAATCTGACTCATTTGCCTTGACTATAATTTATTAGGGTGGACAATAAGGGGATTTTATTTAACGAAAGAGTACTATTGTTTTTGGACCAACAAATGAGAATAAGCTAGGGGGCCGAAATAATCTCTTTCTAATCCTTGGACCACAGAGAGTGGAAGTCTAGAGATGGGTACCGATCCAGTCAAATTAAAAAACAGACCAATGGGTCACAAGATGGGCAGGAACATCAAATTCTTTAATAAAAGAAAAAAGAGAAGTTATAAAAAGTATCAAAAGATTTTAAGGTGGGTTCAATATTAGCAATTTAAGCTTTATAGTATGTTAAGATTTGGTAATTCTTGAATAAGTTTGAATTTTTTATGAGCTATTTGGTTAATGTTTTTCTTTCAAATCTTTATACGCAAAAATCAGGATTACGATTAAATTTTTTTTACCTATTCATTAATATTCATACAAATGCTTAGTTATTAAGTTACATGTAAACCACTACGCACTCTTAGCATGATAGTCACTCTACAAGTATAAAGTTTCTGTGGGGTGGAGGGGTAAAGGCCGAGATTCATGTCTTATATGTAATTTATCACATATTATGTAATAAATCACATATATGATTTTTTTCCTTTAAAATAATCATATATGTGATTTTTTTTAACTAAAGGAATAATATTAAAGCATAGGTTTAGTCACATATGTAATGAATCACATATGCGATTTTTTTTCCTTAAAATACTTTTCATATAGTGCACAGAATATCATAGAGTTACCAATTCACAATATATGTAGTTGATAAAGTACGATACATAATATAATTCAATTGCGAATGTAGTATATAAATTTTGTTTATAGGCTTACCAAATTTGAGAAAAACGTTTAACCATTGAGAAGAATTTAGTATATTAAACAGAGAGTACTGAACAAGATAGTGTCAATTAGAAATAGGATGAAAGAATAAAGAAGAAACTGAAGAAATATTGTTAGTTTTCAGTTAGAGGGATTTAATATTATTAGAATTTTTCCTTATGCATTCCACTATGTTGAGAACGGGAAGAGAGGAACAAATGAAATAGGAAGTTTTTTTAGGAAGTTGCAATTGGTTTCTCTATGGGTTATTTATTTATTTATTATTTTTTTTGAAGTGATGCGGGTAGTTTTCTTTTTATAGAATGTGAGATAGTTGTTATCTTTGATAGGAGCATGGGGTCTTTTTTTATAGGACATGGGGTAGGGTTTTTTTTTTTTGATTGATAGGAGTGTGAGGTAGTTTTTTATTTTATTTTATTTTTTTATGGAACATGGGGTAGCTTATTTTTAGGAATTGGGGTGGTTATCTAGTGGGGAGATTTTACTTTGTAAGTTTTTTATTTTTAATTTTGGGTTTGGCTTACCTTCAGTTCTTTTTTAATTGGACATGTTATTTTGTTTTAAATATACAATGGCTAATGGTAATGAGTTTTAATCTCCATATTTTATTTAATTAGTGGATGATGTGGCAGTCTTTTATTAAAACAAAAGAAAATTCATTGTAAAAAGTACTGGCAGTAAATCAAACCTTTTAATTTTTTTCTATTTACAGTTTTAATCTCATTTCTTATGTTTTAGGAGTAATGGAAAATTAATTAAATTAAGGATATTTTTGGAAGTAAAAAAAGATAATACCTTACTTTCCAAATCTCTTAATATATAGAGATATACACACGTCACTAGTAAAAAGAGAAAGCTTTTTTTTTTAATTATTTAAATATTAAATAAAATTTCAGATGAAAATTATAGGATACCTATCCTATACATTCAACAAACGTATCAATGATGTTTTAGCAAAAATGCTTTCATCCTATGATCACATTTAATAGGCATATTAGGTCATTAGTTACCAGAAAAACAATATGAAATTGAAATCATTAGCTAATTTGTAATAAAATAAGCTGATCATACCACACCAAGCTTGGCCTTAATGTGTTTGATACAATCCATAGAGAATATCATGTTTGATACCATGATTGGCTGATATTCGACTCCTTCAGCCCTAGACCTTATCGGTGTTCGATCATCTTCGACCAATGTACTCTTTAACATGCTCCAACCAAAATCAGATACAGAGTTAAAGATGAAGGAACAAAGTTGAGACACTCTTCCACAAACACTTTCTCTGCCACTTTCTGGCTCTGAGCGTTGGTGAGAAGGAAATGTTAGGGGAGGAGAAGGATTATCAGCCCTTTGAAGACAAGAAAGAAGTGCACCCATGAGAGAGTAGCCATCACCAAGCGCATGGTGAAGCTTGTTGGATATTTAACCTTGTGAATTTCCCATAGTGGTTTGTTTTGTGAAAAATGCTCCATTGCAATGTTTGATATATAATCTTCAAGATATTCATCATATGATGTGGGTAACAAGCCAGTAGGGAAAATAGGAAAATTAACGTGCTCTTCAAGCTTCACCTCAACCCTTTTCCATTGTTTCTCACCTTTTCTATCCTTAACCTGTTCACAAGTTCTCACTACGTAGTGCCAGTCTTAAAGGGATTAATGTAAGAACCTTAAGAAGCAGCATCTGAATACCCATTTAACCTTCCATACATTTATGTTTGTGTATTTCATAAAAGAGGAAAAAGAAGACAGAATCATGTTATTTTCCAAGAAAAACAATATTGAGAAAAGTAGATAACATCACCATGATGGAGGAGAAGCGTGTATTGATGGGCAGGAACACATCATTGAGCAATGATATGGTACGCGGTTCGTTGATTTCAATTGGTTCCTCACTTTGCATGACACCAAGAATAGATACTGACAGCACAGAGCTGCTGAAGTATTGTGCATTAGGACTCGCAGGCTCTAATCCTTCCTTTAGCTCAATTTTAATTTGACAACAGTTTAGTCGCAGATTTGTGGCGTGAAAAGATTAGCTAGAATGTTATATTTATATTAGAAATTTAGAGCACTGACGATTAGTTCCTACAGAAAATAATTTGAAAAAATGTTTGGCTAAATTACAATTTAATCCTTATATTTCAGTAGTGATTTGAAATTAGGAAAATTCTTATTTTACATTGTGTAAACTTATATAGTAGACCTATCACTTTTTCTATACTACTCACAATTTACCTCGTAAACATCTATAATTAATTAAAGTTGTGATTTTTTTATGTGGTTCTAAAATTTTTAAGAAATATAACCAAGAGCAGAAGAAATTTGGAGATTCTAGCATTTTACCCTTATTTTTAAAAAAATTTAGCAATATGCCCCTGTTTTGAAACTATATAGGCAAATGCCCTTGTTTCGATACTCGATTACCTTAAAATCGAGTTTCAATTAAATACTCGATTTGTACAAAATCGAGTTATGTCCGATCAAACTAAAAAAAAAAAAAAAAATTGCATGGAACTCGAGTTCATGGAACTCGAGTTCCATTAAAAACGCCACTATAGGACAACAAAAACGTAGCTATAGGTTATGCCTGATTAAACTAAAAAAAAAAAAAAAAATTTGCATGGAACTCGAGTTCATAGAACTCTATGAACTCGAGTTCCATTATAAACGCCACTATAGGAAAACAAAAACGTAGCTATAAGTTATGCTCAAGTTCCATGCAATTTTTTTTTAAGTTTGATCAGCTATAGCGGCGTTCAGGAACACCTATAGCGGCGTTCTGTAACACCTATAGTGGCGTTTTGAAACTCGAGTTCTGTGAACTCGAGTTCCATGCAATTTTTTTTTTTAAAGTTTGATTGGGCATAACTCGATTTTGTACAAATCGAGTATTTCATTGAAACTCGATTTTAAGGTAATCGCATATCGAAATAGGGGCATAAACCTAAATGGTTTGGAAATAGGGGCATATTGCCAAATATTTTAAAAAATAGGGGTAAAAGGCTAGAATCCGCGAAGAAATTTATATTGAAGTTAAATCCAAGCACCGGATAGGGTTATTGGCGATAATATTATTGAGGTGGGTCCCCTCTTCCTATTACTAGACCCTCCTCCCTCCTTGTTGCTAAAAGAAGCTGACCACATCATTAATGTTCAGCGGTGCTCCATTCTAATAACGTTATGTCATGTGCCAAAATTAATTTACTATAAGTTTGAGTTACTGAGAGCGTTTGGCGTTTGTGTTTTTTCTATGAGTTCTGTGCACTGTTTACGGGACTTATAAGTATAGAAAAATGCAAATGTTAAGTTAAAATTGTGTCCTATGGAACTATTCACACATTTAAAAATTATTTTGCTATAGTGTTTTCAACAATAACTTTTCAGTTTTCAGCAATAAACGGTATTCAAATACACCCTAAGTATCCTAGTCACCTAAGAAAAAGAATAATGTTTGTGCCACATAAAGTGGCACAACTCCTGCCACAACTCGCCCATGTGGGCCCATCATCACCTCTCTACTACTCATAACTCACAATGTGGACGAGTTGTGGCATAAGTTGTGCCATTTTATGTGGCACTAGCATAGCTCTCAAAAAAATAGTAACAAGTACATGCTCGCAGTTTGCCTACAGCAAACCATTGCAGTTCTGAATTCTAATTGAAAAAACGTTGTCTTCACTCGCGATATTCCTTAATCGTTTTTTGATTAATGCCTTCTGTTAACAGTAGCAGAGTCATCAAGAATGAATAGCCCTGATTAATTTTTTCAATAGGAATATTGCAGTCATCCAAGAGGGAAAAATAGTAGACGACAATGCTCAAAAGATTCACGAGAGAAAGCATTGGATCCAATTCAGATTTCTCATATCTGGACATGACCGAGAAGCACCTGTTCAGAAGGTTGGATTTTTAGCAATTGGGATTTTTGGATTGGGTAGCATGGGTAAAACCACACTTAACAGCCAAAGAGCGCAGAGGCGTTTCTGATATTGGTATGGATTTTCAATAGGAAGATAAAGATCTACTAGGTAAGATTATGAGTTGCATCATTGATGAGTTTGGTTGTGTTGCCCAATAATTTTGACATCTTAAAGTTTCTACAAAATCTTAAAGGTTTTATTTTGATCTTTATAGAGTACTTCATATCAATGTTATGAATACTGTTTAGGACCCCGTTTCGATTCGCCCATTGGAACGGAATGTTTCGGTATCGGCTTATTTCGACATACCGTTTCAAGGTGTTTTAGAGTTACCGCTATTTTATAATAAAAATATATTATTAATAAAAAAACCCCAAATAAATTATTAAGGGTTTTAAAGAAGTTATAAATACATATTTCAACTAATATGTAATCTTTAAGAAGTATAAGTTCAATCATTTATAAAATATAATAAGAGTAATAATATGAAAAAAAAAACCTAGATGTTAGTATTAGTAGGTGGAACAGTGGAAGAGGTTAAGGCTAGAACATTCTATTTTTACTGTTAGTCTTGTGGGGCTCACTAAAACATAGCAAAGAAAAAATTCAAAATTTAAAACACAAGTGACGAGAGAGAAGAGTATCACGTGGGCTGGCAAAAAAAATAATAAAAAAAAAAATTAAAACAAAGGACATAGCATTTAAGGAAGAGCAAGTAGGCTGAAACAACAGTCAAATACATTACCATTTACCTGTACAGCACACAAATAAAAAACAAAAGGGAGATTGGCAGGACCGAAACCCACCAGAAGAAAAAAAATGAAGAAGATGGGTTCGAAACTCACTAGAAGAAGAAGAAAAAAACAAGAAGGGTCTGAAACCAAGAAAAAAAAAACAAAAAGAAGAAGGGTTTGAAACCCAGAAGAAGGAGGTAGGATTTTATTTTATTTTTTCTTTTTAAAAGCCAAAATCTAGTATTGGCCGAAATATGTATTTCGGCCGAAATTGGCCGGAAAGGCTGGAACACCCCGAAATAGGCCGAAATTTGACCCGAGGTGGAATGAGGGGTATTGTGGTACCGGTTTTTATGCCGGTACGAAATATTCCGGCTGGAACGGAACGGAATCAATAACAATGCTTCATATTATTGGATCTGCCACAATCATTGAGGTTTGAATAAAATTTCAAGCTTCAATGGACATCACCGGTGATGGAGTTATTGTGAGATTTTTTTTTCTCAAATGATTAGGATGCTTTGTCAACTAATTTTGGCACATGACAGAATATTAATTGAAATGGAGGACCACTGGATATTGATGACGTGATCCTTCAAGAGGACTGAATAACACTAAAATTTTAGCTTTTATTTTTGCTATATAAACCGAAATTTCGATTTGGACAATAATAATGAAGATAAATGAGAAAAATGATAAGAGTTGTAATTAGGGGTAAGTGGTGAGTGGCAGTGTTACCCGTCATGATTAGTTAGTGGCAGGCAATTAGTTGTTGTGTTATGTTATTAGCTGTTATGCTGATTTCATGGCAATTAGTTAGCTTAGCTGGTAGTTAGTTAGTTGTTATATGGAGTCAAGAATCAAGTTAGTGAAGAGGGTGTACTCAGTTTTTGGATGCATAACAAAGAATTACATTCCCATTTCTATCTTCTCTCTAATCCTCATCTCTAACTCTCATCTATCTCAACTATCCTAAGAAACCTGATCCTCTAATGTTCTACCTCTCCTCTAGTTTACTCAATTCAATCCATTTCTTCAAGAGTTGCTAAAATCTTAACAAAAAGAGAGAAATAGCTTTACAATTATAGAGGTGGTCTTATATAATGATTTAAGGAAAAGTGCTAATCAAATTTGTGTTTATAATCCAAAAGAACTAATCAAATTGCAATTAGGGTTCCTTGTATTCATTTACAAGTCCAAGATCCACCTAATAAATATTACCTATATAGAACTCAGAATATACCCACACAACAAACTCAACTAATCCAATCCTTACAATTTAAGATATCACATCTTAAATGTCTTTATTTTTTGCCAAGATTACTATAACTCAACTAGCGCTTCCTAGTGTTTTGCATGAAGATGTATATGGTTCAAATCTTTCCACCCTAACTATCGAATTAAAAAAACAGTCTTTGTTTTTACATAAAAAATAAATTTTATTTATCTGAGAATTATTTAAAAACAAAACTAAGTACATATCAAATCTACAATACAATGTCTAACTATTTTAGAAAAATAAATAGTTTGTTTGTTTTTTTAAGAAAATTATTTTCCTTTGTTATTTACTTTTCTTTTTCCTTTCTTCACATATTTTCTCTCGTTACAACTTTTTTTTTTTCTCTTTTTCTTCCATATCATTATATATTAGTGGTAATTATATCCAGCAATGTGTGCTTGGACATGACTTAAAGCATAGTTATGCCTAAGAAATTTTTTTTTTACATAAGCATATAAGATAAAAAATTATTCATAAAAAATGTTAAAAATAAAACTTTGTTCCCAAACATACATAATAGTTTGCTAGTTTCAAATTAGATCCAATATTTTTTTAAAATTTAATCAATTTAAATGTTGGATTATTTTATTTTTTTGGGTTTGCAATCAAGATTCGATTTTTTTGGTTCAATTGAATGGCTTAAATTGATACAATTTAAAATTAGTCAAATTACAATAACCTTGCTTGAAGTTTTATGAAATGACACTCCCCCCCCCCCCCCCCTCCTCCTCCAAAAAAGAAGTTAGGAAATGACATTTCATCTATTGAGATTTTTATAAATGCAATAGATATGTTCATGCATTCTCAAACTATACTACTTAAAAAAGTGGAATATTTCTTTAGGAAAGTGAGGTGTGAGAGGGTATGGATTTGTCAAAAACATTTATAAAAAGCTCAAGGGTGGAAGTATCATTTCTTGAAATGTTTGGAAGGAGTGTCAATTTATGAAATCTCAAGCGAGACTGGTGTAATTTATTCTATAAAATTTCATGGTTCAATTTGAAATTAACAAAACTATAAGATTTAATTTTAAACCATTTTAAAGTTCATGATTTAATTTTAAACTTCTTAAATTGTAGGTTTGATTTTCTCACATATTCCTTTGTACTCACATCTCTTTTATTCTTTCGGGTCACATCATCACCATTGCATAAATAATTTTCTTTTGTGATTCAGTAAACATGAACAACAAACATATATTTTAATTTTTCAATAAAATTTTTAACCAAAACGTATTGAAAAAAGTTTAAGCAATATAGATTTCTAGGTTGTGGTTTTTGATCATATATTTTAATTTTCATAAATTTTTTATCCAAAACGGATTTTCATGTTGTTGTGATTAGTCATTATCCATATTGTTTATTTTTACCAATTTACTTGTGGCCTTCACTCAATGAAAAGGCGAAAAAATTTGTGTGCTTGGTGATAACACATAATTTAATGGGACTAGAACAAGTTTTGATGCAAGGATATTAGCTTGTAAAATTTGAAAACTCGCTTGACATCAGTTGCGATTTGTCCAACATTATATTAAATGCATATATAAGAACAATTCATTAACCTATTTCATTCAAGTGATCTCACTAACCTTTTGTATGCATTCACTGACTCGTAAAGAAAGGGTGACTTGAATTTTTTTGAGGAAAGGGTGACTTGAATTTGATGCTTGTAAAATCAGTAAGTTAGCACTGTCTACGAGGAAAGAAAGGTCAATATTATCCAAACACTCAATGGATAGAAACAACAGTTTTTCATAGGTTTTACCAAATGCTTAATTGTGAATTTAAAATTCATCTTTTCAAATCGCAAATTAATTAATTTTTTTAAACCACACTTTTGCAAATACCTAACCCAAGCGAACAAATAATCAAGAACTTCTAGAAAATTTTACAATGCAGTCGCTAAACCATATATCATTATTATTCATAATTTTAAACAATAAATATAATTTTATCACAAAAGTCACCAAAATAATTTCAAGAAAGGAAATACGTCTTAAGAATTAAGATTGTAAGAAATATTGCAAAAATAATTTACTTTTATGATTTTGTAAACATGAACAACAAAGCGAACAAAACTGTAATGTATAATGCAAAAAGAATAAAGATTAATGAAATATACTCATAGATTTCTTCTCAAAAAGCTAAATATACTCATAGAACGGATTAATTAAGGCTAATGTTTAACATTATCTCCTCAAGACAAATTTTGTCTCTCACACTATTTCTTCACTGGTGCTTTGTGTTTTTTGAGCATTATTCTCGCAAAATACAATGCAAGGGATTCAATTTCATATTGGAGGTTGTTTCAATGTGGTCAAGGGAATGAAATGATTTAGTATTGGTTGATACTAATGTACCGTTCCGAGACTTATATGTATAGAGATTCACATATATATATATATATATATATACATATACTCACATGTGGGTCTATATGCTTGTGTTTATTTATTTATATATGTATGTATTTATTTATTTTCATGTTTATAAACATATAATTTAAAATCAGCATATTTTATGAGTCTAAATATTGGCCGAAGTACATTAACCGAGTGTATTAGCTTAAATAATAAGTTTTTAACTTATATTTTTTAATTGCATTGGCCAAAACATCAATATCAACCAAAACATCAATATCAACCAAAACATTTGAAAAATCCTTAGTACAATTGGTATAGGAACTGTTTAGCCCTGTGTTTTATCTAGTACATTTAAGAGGAGTATTGATATTGGCTTAATTGTTAGTATGGTATATACTGCTGGTACAGTATTAACTTCTTTGATACGATGATCACAACAATGAGTGGGAAGAACAAACAATCGAAATATTTGCTCTGATATATTTCAACCCATTAATCACCACACTTTAAAAATTAAGGAGCCTCTCTCATTTTTAATATGTAAAACCCATGAATATATAAACTCATAAAATTTTAAATTCATTTCCCATGTGGGACACAGGGATTTCACCCCTAAAATCATTTTTTTTACTTGATATAGAATTCTACTCTAACTTAATCTAAATATATGTGTGTGAAACTTTCTCCTAAATACTTAAACCACGACCCTTGCTCCTCTTCACACACCACGAGCACTTATACTTGTGGAGTGCTTATTCACTACATAATGGTCTTTCACAAATGACCATATAACATTAATCTCCTTAAAAAATAAAATAGGTTCCAACATAGACCCATCACACTAGACATATAGGCCCTACTTTAAATTTGGCAGAAAAATAGCCACCCAAACACTTTATAACACCATATTAATGCTATTATTACTGAGCTGTCTAGAGCTTTCAAGTGGAGATTTACTGGTTTTTATGGGTACTTTGAAACCCACCTAAGGAATGAATCCTGGAACCTTTCGTCTTATCTCAATAATCAATTTTCTTTGCCTTGGTTTTGTTGTGGTGATTTTAACGAAATCTTATCTATTACTGACAAATTAGGAGGGATTTTAAGGCCTCAACACAAATGGAAGGCTTCCGTTAGGCTGTCAATAGGTGTGGTTTTAAGGATTTGGGGTATTGTGGCTCGGATTTCACATGGTGTAATATGCAAGAGGGTGCCAATAGAATCTACTTGTGCCTGGACAAAGCTTTTGCCACCCCCAAATGGATTAATCAGTTCAAGGATACTAGAGTGCATCATTTGGTCGAATCAACTTCCGATCACTGTATCCTGCTGATTTCTAATGCAAACTCTCCCTCTAAGCCCCACAAACGTCAACTCCAATTTGAGGCCATGTGGACCAAAATGGAGGATTGTTGTGAAGTCATTGAAGCTGCCTGGACCAATGGTGAAATTACAAGTACTCCTGAGGGGATAGCACCGGGTCTCCAACGATGTGCTGCTGAACTTTTGAGGTGGAACAGAATTGTGGTAGGAAACATTCCAAAGAAAATCTAGGAAAAAAGGCAGAGGTTTAATTCCCTTATCATCCATGATAGTGATGGAACTAATGGTGTAGAAATTAATATACTGAGAAAGGAAATCAATGACCTCCTTGATAATGAGGAAACTATGTGGCACCAACGTTCCAAAATTCACTGGCATAGTGAAGGAGATCGAAACACCAAATTTTTCCACACTTGTGCATTGGGTAGACGTAAGAAGAACACAATCCTGGGTCTTTGGAATAATGAGGTTAAATGGTGTGAAGACAAAGACAACATAGCAACTACAGCAGTCTCCTACTTTTAGAACATCTACACTACCACCTCTCCCACCAATATCAGTGAGGTTACAAGTGTAATCCCTACTCGAGTTACAGAGGATATGAATACTAACCTTTCTCGCATTTTCACTAAAGATGAAGTAGTTAAAGCCTTGCAACAGATCCACCTAACCAAAGCACCTGGACCTGATGGTATGTCTGCTATTTTTTTATCATAAATATTGGAATATTGTGGCTCCTAATGTTTTAAACATGGTGCTAAATGTTCTTAACTCCAATCTATCTATGTCTAAAATTAATAAAACTAATATTTCTCTCATTCCAAAAACTAACCACCCCACTAAGATGACAGAGTTTCGGCTTATTAGCCTCTGCAACGTAGCATACAAGCTCATTTCAAATCATCAGTGTTCAGCCCCAACACCCCCCAAGAAATTAAGAGGAGATCCTGAGTATCCTTGGACCAATGCAAGACTCACGGCATAAAAAATATCTGGGCCTCCCCTTAATCATTAGGATGTAAAAAACAGAAGTGTTTGCTGAAATTAAAGAGAAAGTGGGGAAGAAGTTAGCAGGTTGGAAAGAGAAACTTTTGTCCATCGGGGGTAGAGAAATTCTCATTAAAGCAGTAGCCCAAGTTGTACCTACTTACACCATGAGTTGCTTCCAACTGCCTAAAAGTCTCTGTGATGATTTTGAAGGGATGATGCGAAATTTGTGGTGGGGATAAAGAAAGCAGGAATCAAAAATAGCTTGGGTGAGCTGGAAAAATATGTGTAAATCAAAGCTCAGAGGAGGAATGGGCTTTCGCAATCTTCAAGCTTTCAACCTCGCTATGCTTGCAAAACAAGGTTGGAGAATTCTCCAAAATCTAGATTCGCTTGTTGCTCGGGTATACAAAGCTAGATACTTTCCTCTTGATGATGTGCTCAACTCAAAGAAGGGTAGCAACCCTTCTTATGCTTGGAGAAGCGTTCACAATAATTTAGAGGTAATAAGGAAGGGTACCAGATGGGTTGGAAATGGCCGAAGAATTCATATATGGGAAGATAAATGGTTCCCCACTCTGACTACTTATAAAGTGATCTCTCCCCTTAAAGACTTTGGTGACTTCCCAATGGTCTTTGTAAGGTTGAATTTATTAAATCATGTGTTGGCTTTATTTCGTACCAAATTTACTTGTAATTTAGCAATTAGATACCCTGTATTTAGGTGGGATTTATGTAAGGGTTGTGTGTGAGAGAGTGTGAAGAAAACTCAAGTTGTGTGCAATCAAAGGAGTCTCGCAACTGGATCTTGTGACTGACTCGCAACTGGCAAGTCGCCAAAGTGGCACGTGTGGAGCATGCAGGGGAGCTGAAGGGTCACGAAAGCTAGAGCACTACAGGACAAAAATTCCAGTCTGGCCAGGCAGTTAGCTTGCTACTCAGACTCGCGACTCATTCCGATTACGAGATTGAGTTGCCAGATTGCCCTATTTGGATGAAAACTGACTTTTCGCACTCCTTATATACACTACTATAAATACCTTATACCCACGAAATGTAAAGAGCTTTCAGAGAGAATTTTGAGAGAGAAACCCTTGAGAAATACAAGATTGATTCATCCACAATCTTTATTATTTGATTCTCCAAATTCCTCTACTCTCACCTTTTCCATTAACATATCCTTGAGAGGTACATTTGTCAAATCCTTATCTCACCATACTCATATCAGTGAGGACGTTTTTTGGTACTTAGGAAGCAGTTCAGAGAGGACCAATTCGTTTGGTTGATGCAATGGGTTTATTACGGGATTCGGTAAGTTAAAGAAGACAAGGTTCGGTGTAACCTTGTTGGAGCAAGAAGCTTGGAGGGCTTAGGTGCATTGGGTAGATTAGACTTGGAGGATCTTCTGCTATTCATGTATCTCAACTATATTCTTTAGTGGATCATTTACCGCTTGGAGGGCGGTGGAGAGATTTTTCGCCAGTACTTTGGTTTCCTCTTCGATAACACATCGGCGTATTATCTTTGTATTTGCATCTCTCTTTCCTTTCTCTTTACCTTTTAATTGCTGCTGTGTTTGTAATTAATTATGGTTTAGAGTGTGTTACTATTTTGGATATAGCTTATATTTCATATTCTGCATATATACTGTTTGATTACAAGCTTGTGTTGGTATTTTTGTAATTGGGGGTCAAAACGTTCATTGGTGTTTTACATGCTATTTGAAATTTCAATCTCATCCCTCATTAATGAGGACACAAAATGGTGGAAAGCAAATACTAGCAAGGCTCTTTTCCTCCCTTTTGAAGCAAACTCAATCCTAAAAATCCCTTTAAGCTACAATCTGCCAGAGATGAGATAATATGGGTGGGAAATAATAGGGGTTCCTTCACGGTCAAAAGTGCTTACTACATTGCTGCTAAAATTGTTAACTCTAGTGAGGAGGGAGAAAGCTCAATTAGGGATTCTAGGTCCCAACTTTGGAAAACGATGTGGCAGCTAAAGATACCAGCAAAAATTCATATTTTTGCTTGGCGGAATTGCATGAATGCCCTCCCCACAATGCAAAATTTGAAGCTCAGAGGTGTGAACATTGCTGGCTTTTGCCCTCTTTGTGACAAAGTCCCTGAAACCCTCCCTCATGCCTTACTTCATTGTGAGCATGCAAAACAAACTTGGGCTTGTTGGCAAAATTGCCCTGTGGACTTATCTTTGGAATCTTAGGATATTCTAGTCATTGCCCTCAACTTGCTAGATAAAGGTATTGCCCATGACTTAGAACTATTCTTTATTGTAGCTTGGACTGTTTGGTGGAACCGTAACCAAGTTACTCATGATGACATGGGCTCTCCTCATATTTAGGCTTGGGAAATAGCAAATGGAACTTTGCTGGACTATATAGGTGCCATCTCAAATTCACTCCCATTACAGCTCCCATCTATCTCTTCTTGGAAAGCCCCCCCTTGTGGTTTTTACAAAATCAATGTCGACGGGGTTGCTTCAGGTGACAACAAAAATTCTAGCATCGGGGTGATTATTAGAGACAGCCATGGATCACCCTTAGCAGCTATGAGTAAGCCCTTGCCTTTGCCTTATTTAGCAAAGGTTATTGAAGCCCTTGCATTACAACAAGGAGTCCAGCTTGCTATAGAAATGAACCTATCTCAAACAATCTTTGAATCTGATGCCCTCTCCCTTGTCCAAGCTAGAGAGGCAGGAGGCAAATTGGGACATATTCTTCAAGAAATTAGAAACACCAAGAACTCCTTCAGCTCTTGTTCCTTTCAGCACCTGAAACGGGAAGGCAACAGGGTAGCACTCGAATTGGCCAAAGCAACTAGATCTATTGGGATTACTCAAATATGGAAAGGAGTATCTCCTCTTTTAGTGCAGGATTTTCTGATTTCTAATTTGCCATGTAATTTTGCTCTCTAGCTGTTTTTCTCTCTGTTGTACTCCTTTTTCAGTTGGAATCTATCTATTCCTAGTTTCACCAAAAAAAGAAAAAAAAGAAAAGAAAAGAAAAAAGACATTTTAACTACCAAGTTATGGTTGTGGCACTTTTCTATAAAATTAAGAGTTGGCATAACAACCTATCTTAATGCTATGAACTATTGTGCTTGGTATCAAAAAAAAAAAAAAAAAGTTTAACAATATTACATATACTTTGATGTTATAATTTTTTTCATAATATCTTATGTAGCAAGTTGTGATTAATGCATCATCATATTTATATGGATTATGATTGACATGATTTATAAGTTCAATTTAGTTCAACTAGTAAAATCTCTCATTGCCATAAGTTGAATTTCATCATATCTATTAAAAAAACTAGTTGACATAATTTTTATTGGACAAAGTTTAGCTACAAATTGGTTGTAATCTAAAACTACAATCTTATTCAATATCTTTTTATTGAAGGTGAAATTTTGACAAATCCACCATTGGATTACATCTTTTTCTTATATCCTTCATGCTTGGAAAAATTCTAGAAAATTAAATATCAATAACTATGTTATCAATAAATTGTTTAAATTGCTAGTTTTTGTAATTTAAAATTATGCATAAAATATAAACTTATAGATCACATAGAAAATAACATCTGATTGATACAAAATTTGACATGTAATAAAAGTGTAAAAAACATGCAATACAACGGTTAGATTTTCAAAACATATAATAATATTTATTTTATTAAGTAAAGTTCTAAGTTATAATTAATTTTGTAGCTAAACTTTATCTATTTTTTATTATGCACAAATTATAAATTTTTGTATTAATAATTATAAAAAAATTCTCTAAATCAATTTTGAAGAAAATTCAACCAATTCACTATATGACAATTGATAAAGGCATAAACGATTTACATTTACTTTTAATCACATGATACATTTACATACACTTTATAATTTCATGTACATGGTTTTTTTTTTTTCTTTTCGAAAAGTAGTTAAGTATAATAGAAAAAAAAAGTTTTTTATGTTAAAATATATGTGGATTTAAAAAGAAAAAGTTATGTAAATTAAACAAAAATTGACAAATTTTGGAAATAAAGTCAGCTTGTTAGAGCATTTGCATCAGCTCATGGAAACTCATGTAAAATGCAAAAAGATAGTGTTTTTACAAGATTTTGCCCAAAAATGCACCCACATCAGTGGGTGCAAAATTATGCATTTTTGCACCTAGCTACAGTAACCGTGCATATTTTTGCACCTAGCTACAGTAACCGTGCATATATGCACGGTTACTGTAGCATGTGGATATGATATTTTATTAATTTTTTCTCTCTCTCTCTCTTGTGTCTGTTCTCACTCTCACCGGACTCTCTCTTTGTCACTGCTCTCACTCTCACCGGACTCTCACCGGACTCTCTCACCTCACCTCACCGCACTCCCCCTTTTCCTCATTAGCTCTCACCACTGCCGCCGATCATCAAGCTTTTTCGCCGATTCTCTTTGTCGGAGTCAGGATTCTCAGATTCTGGTCGGATTTGGCCGGAGAACATGGCTCGTCTTCGTCGGCGTCGACTCGGCGAGAGCTGGAGAAGGCTCTGATCAACCTTCATAGCCGCAGCAGAGGACGATCGACCTTCGGAACCCACTGAAGCGATGACGAGGCGTTGATCGAGGCGATGGTTTGGGTTTGTGCGAGAGAGATTTGGGTTTGTGCGACCTTCGGAACCCACTGAAGCGTTGATCGAGGCGTCGTCTTGTGTGGTGGTGGCTCACTGGTTTGGGTTTGTGCGAGAGAGATTTGTTCTGAGGGAGATGGGTTTCGGCCTTCCAGATCGGGTCTGTGAGGGAAAAGCAGCGAGGAGAGAATAATAAAAAATGGTAAAAGAATGATTATTTTATTAAATAAATGTGTAGAATAGACAAACTGATGTGGGTGTCTTGTAAAAATGAGTGTGTAAAATAAAAAAAGTAGCTTTTAGACGTGTAAAATGCAAAATTTTTTATCCGAACTGATGCAAATGCTCTTAGGTGTGGACAGCCGAAATCCCAACCGCCAAAGTCATCCTTTTCCTTTTTTTATTTTTTATTTTTTATCTTTTTATTGCAGCATTAAATAACCGTTTTGTTTTCTCAAAAAAAAAAAAAAAAAAAAACGTTTGAAATGTATTGACTTTGGAGGATTTCGTACAAATTTTAGCTTTCTTGCGGCATTAAATAAGCATTAAATTTTGCAGCATTAAATTTTGCAGCATTAAATAACCGTTTAACTAAGCCACTGATGTGTGGCCAGATCTACGACAAGGCCGGTGATTTTCGTACAAACTTTAGCTTTCTTGCAGCATTAAATAAGCATTAAATTTTGCAGCATTTAAATTTTTTTATTGCAGAATTAAATAACCGTTTAACTAAGCCGCTGATGTGTGGCTAGATCTACGACAAGGCCGGTGATTTTCGTACAAACTTTATGGAGAGAGAGAGAGAGAGAGATCATCCATGTCATTTTGATATTTTTAAAATTAGTAAAAAAAAAAAGTAATTAACTTTTTTTTTTGTTTAGATATTTTAAAAATTAAAATGAAAAGAAAAAAAAAAATTTAAATAGACTAATTTACTCTTATTTGAAAATGAATTTACAACATTGATTTATGATTAATTTGTTAGATTAAATAATTATTTAATCAACATTCTCATTCCATCAAGTATCACTAATAAAAGTATAACACTACTATTTACTATTATAAAATAATTTTTATTACCTCAAAAAAAATTATAATAAAAATAAAAAGGAAAAAACAACCTTCCTTCACTACTTCACATACAAGTCACACACTTAGTGTGTAAGAGAAGAGAAGAAGAACTACTGTAACGTGTGACTGTGATAAGCCCATAGGCACAGAAAGATATATTTCCACTCCTCTCTATTTGCTTATTTGTTGTTTGGCAAAATGATTGACAGAGTTTACCCTTCTTCCAAGCCCATCACCATCACCACCAACAACAACACCACCACCCCAATTCCCACAACCATCACACCGGCCACTGCTGCCACCACCAAACCCCAACAGTAGCAACCTTGCTACCTTTACTGCCCACAACCCCAGTACGGCAATCACCACCGCCACCACAGCCGCCGTTGCAGAATCAACTGCTGTTGTTTCTGTTTTTGGTCACTTCTTGTTTTGCTCACATTAGCTCTACTCTTAGCCATAGTTGGCTCTGCTCTCTACGTCCTCTACCACCCACAAAAGCCGCACTTCTCCATCACCTCTCTCCGCATTGCCAAGCTCAACCTCACCACCGCCACGTTAGACTCTTCCCTTTCAGCCTCCCACCTGAACTCGTTATTCAACCTCACGCTTACTTCCAAAAACCCCAACTCCCACATTGTGTTTTTCTACGACCTGTTCACTCTCACAGCCTTTTCCACTAGCTCCATACAATTCGCTAATGGGTCTATCCCAGCTTTTGTGAGCATCAAGAACAACGAGACAAGCTTTAGAGCTGTTCTAATTGAGTCAAATGACACCACTAAAGAAAAAAAGTATAATAAAAAAGGGGTTGTTTAGCTTCAGTGTCAGTGAAATAGTGAGATTCCAATTTTTTTTTTCGTTCACCTTAAATTTTTTCAGGAAACAAACAAAGATTCGGTTTGTAATTTTGTTAATTTAGAAAGGGTAAATTGGGGAATTCATTTGGTCAATAATTTATCTACTCTACTCTCTCTCCAAATCTCTCCAATTTGGGAGAATTAAAAATGAGGGGTTAGATGTAGTTGAAACCCCTCCCATTCCTTCCTTAAAAAATTTCAAACAAAGTAATTGAATTACTTTCCCTCCTTTTACTCTACTCCCTCTCCTTTTTTAAACTTCCAAACAGGCCATTAGCTTTCTTTCGTTCATATTGAAAAGACAGAATGCCACCAACTTGTTTCTCTATTTCGTATCCAAAAAAAAAAAAAAAAAAAACTTAATGGAAGGTTGAATAATCGAAACACTTTGAAATGCATATCATTTATGCCAATGGTGTGAGACCACTCCATAGACATTTTCATTCATGATAGCTTAGTGATTGACATTGTGTGGATGGTAGAAAAGATTCACCTCTAAGATAGATGTGAAAGCATTTTTTTTAACACTTTGCTTTCTCTTTGCCCATTATATAATAATTTTAGGGATATAATTTAAAAAAAAAATATTAAATTCCTATTTTGCAGATTTTAATATTGAAGTTAGATAAAAGAGCTGCACTTATCAAGTTAAAAAAGGACCATGTTTTTACATACCATGGTCTGCTCAATGCTTGATATATTCTTTTTTTTTTTTACTAATACTAGTATAATCATAAAAAAATCAAGAAATATTAACTATAATATTGGCATGTTAAATCATATTTCATGAAAAATATGTTCACATTGCTATAAAGTATTCATATGCGTAGAGTATTTTAAATATAAAATAAATAGTTTTAAAATTTTGTAAATTCTAAACAATGTCATTTGCATTTATAATTTCAATTCAATTTCAAATATATTATTTGCAAACCTCTCACCAAATTCATAGTTTGCAAAAATAGGGCTTAGTTTGGGGCAAACTCAACACATTTTGGGGCTAGAAGCAAATGCAAATTGTATCATTACTTAATATTTTATAAGCAAAAAATAAATTAGAAAAAAAATTCAACATTTTTATATAATTTAATACATTAATTAAACTATTTTCATATATTTATAAAAAAATATTTTAAAACTTTTAATTCTTAAAATATTGAAAAAACCAGTTTAAAAACAAATATCACATTTTAGATGGTCACTATCTCTCTTGGCAATGTTGGACTCTAATTATTGAATAATAGATTTTAGTAACAAGTTTGTCTCTAAAACTATTAATTCTAATTTTAAATTTGAGAGAGAGAGAGAGAGAGAGAGAGAGAGAGAGAGAGAGAGAAAATTTTTTGGGAGATTGAAAATTTTACACTCTTAAACTACCGCAAACATAGTAAAATGTATTAATAAAATGTTAAACTTTTAAGAAGAGTATAATATTAAAAATATAATTTTTGTTTATTAAATTTTTGGGTATTAATTAAATTTTTTACATCATATGATAAATAGACAAGACATTCTATTAGCCAAAAAAATTTATTATAAGTGTGAGGACATGCCTTTTTTTATTTTATTATAGTATTGTTTTTGGTACACAACTACACACATGGCCCCCCAAAATTTCAAAAATTTCTTTAGTATATATATAATTATTTTAACATTTTCAAATTTTATACTACAAAAATAGGAGTTAGCCCCCCCTCCTCCTAAAATATTTGAGTTAGTCCAATGATACTCTTAAAAAAATAATCGGTCTAATAGTTATAGAGACAAAACTTTATTTTCCTCCACTTAATTTGTTATTGTAAATTGTGTTCTTAAATTTGTTAAATTTTTGATAAATTTTGGCACCAAATATATTTGGATCTATTTTTTCAATCCATTATGTGGCGATTAAACAAGTCATTGGCTCATTAAAAAATCTTGTAACTAAAATTACACATGAAATGTTTTTTTAGTTGCCACATAATGGGTTAGAGAACTTGAAATATGTTTAGAGCTAAATTTGTTCCTAAAATTTTTGGATCATTTATGTTTTTGAAAATTTCATTAGTTCAATTGAAATATTTTTTACTCACTTTGGAATACACTTTAATAATTTGCATTGAAAATGAAACTTTTTAAGAATTTCATTATGAAAATGGTAAAAGATTAATTTTATTCTATGAAAGATCATTATTAAACATAATTTTGATAGAAAATACCAAAATTTTTTTTTTTGGTGTGTGTGTGTGTGTGTGTGTGTGTTTTGGGGGGGGGGGGGGGAGGGGGGTGTCGTCTTGTGTCTCTTGATTAATATATTTGTGTCACAACTTGGCCTCCCAAACAAAAATTTCTAGTCCCAATTTTGGTTTTTGGGCAATATTATAAGACAAAAATATAATATATTATATTTTAGAGGGCTTAAGTTATTGCCTAAATGGCCTAATAGTTGAGTTGTGCCTTAGAGCATTCGTAGCAGTGGAGCTAAATAGCTATATTGCTATTTTAGCTCCATCAATATAGCAAAAATGACTTGCAGTAGTGGAGTTATTTGTTAAAATTATAGCTAAAGTGCTACAGTGCACATCTATCTATAGATGTGCACTGTAGCAATCATCTATAACTAAAAACTATATTTTATTACTCCCGGTTATTTTTTCTACTTTCTTTTATTCATTCCACCTACTTCAGACAAATCACTCTCTCTCAAGCTCTCCTCTTAGGCTCTCATCTCTCAACGCTGCTCTCACATCTCTCACATCTCCTCTCACGACTCCTCAAGCTGTCAACATCTCCTCTCAGCCGTGCTCACCTCTCCACCGCCGTCCAGCCGCCCCTGTTTACTGCCACCGGACCTACCCACAGCAGTCCCAAGCCGCCGCACTTCTCTTCCACTGATCAGCATCTCTCCACCGCCGTCCCACTAGCCACCCCTGTTTACCGCCACCGGACCTACCCATAGCAGTCCCAAGCCACCACATTTCTCTTCCACCGATCAGCATCTCTCCACTACCGTCCTACCAGCCGCACCTGTTTACCGGCACCGGACCTACCCACAGCAATCCCAAGCCGCCGATCAGCCCTCACTTCTCTTCCACCGATCAGCCCCAGCCATCCCACTCCTCCGTCGGCCCACCGTTCTTCACCGTATCACAACCACCAAACCCCCTTAAGTAAGTACCTCACTCTCTTTTCTGTTCTGCTAAAGCAACTAGAGTAGATAATTTTTTGATTTGGGTATAATTTTAGATGCAATAATTTTTAGATGCAAAGAATGGGCATTGAGAATGATTTGGGAATTTTTAGATGCAATGATTTGGAAATTTTCTGTTTGCAGGAATGTATTGAGAATTTTCTGTTTGTAATAATTTTAGAATGTATTGAGAATTTTTTGTTTGCAGGAATTTTCTGTGTGGTTTTCTAGTTTTTTGTTCTGTTGCACAAGACTATAAACAGAAGCACATTGTTATAATTTTGTTCCGTTGCATAAGACCATAATTTCTCTTTTCTATTTGCAATAATTTTGTTCTGTCAAATTCAGTATTTATTCATAATCATGGACTATTGTTATAATTCTAAGTATTTTCATTTTTGATATAAATGTTAGTTTGGCGACGGCGGCGGTGGCGGTGGCGGTGGCGACGGCAGCGACAATGGCGATATAAGAGTCGGCGGCGGCGGTGGCAGTGGCGGCGGCTGCGATAGCGGTGGTAGTTGCAGGTGGTTGTGATTGTTGTTTATTGTAATAGAAATATTATTTTATTGTAGTGGATATATTATTTTATTGTGATGTTTATATTATTTTATTATGTTGAAAGCTAAAATAGATCCACTGTTGCAGTATGTGTGTAGCTAAAATAGATAAAGTAACTTTTAGTGGAGCTAAATTACTAAAAATTTAGTTCCACTGCTGTAAATGCTCTTATTCTATCGTGTCCTTGTCTCTAAATTTTCTCTCCTCTCTCCAAAAAAAAAAAAAAAAAAGTTTTACTTCTTCTTTTTCTTCTATGTCTTTCTCTTTCTTAAGTGCAAGTTGGTCTTCTAAATATTTATACTACTACTAGCATATGATGATTGCATGGTGTAGTTATGCAGCTCTCTCTCTCTCTCTTATAGCCTGTTTGGGAGTTAAAAAAATGAGGGGGAGTAGAGTAGAGGGAGGGAGAGTAATTCAATTACCTTGTTTGGAAGTTTTTTAAGGAATGAGGAGGAGGGATTTGGAGGGGTTTGGAGGGGTTTCAACTCTCTCTAACCCCTCATTTTTAATTCCTCCAAATTGGAGAGATTTGGAGGGAGAGTAGCATAGATAAGTTATTGGCCAAATGAATTCCTTAATTTACCCTTTCTAAATTAACAAAATTATCCTTTCTAAAAGGCTAATTACCCCCTTCCCCCTCCCTAATTTTAAAAACATTCAAACAATGTAGAAGGGAATCATTCTCCTCTACTCTCCTCCCCACTACTCTCCTTCCCTCTACCTCTACTCTCCCCTTTCTCTAAACTTCCAAACAAGCCATTAGTGCGCTTTACATTTACTGATTAGCAGTCGTAATTAATGAGCACAGATCCGTTAACATAATTTGGCCTCTTTTGCATGATCCAAAAGATATTTTTTGACATCTAAGGAGTTAAGAAAAAGTTACCTATTGTCACCATAGTGCACAAATATTACTAACAGTTGGTGAGAGACCGTGACTAAATTTCATGTTATTGAGTATTAGATTCATTAATTCCAGAAGATTTTCAAAAAACTCATACAATGCCAAACTATCGAGTTTAACATTTTCAAATAATTCATAAAAGCCAAATCAGTTTGAAATAATGTATTTTTTTGGCTAAAATGCAAAACTCTAACTTTCTTCAAATTTCATTTTAGTCCTCTAACTTTGTTTTTGTTCATTTCAGTCCTTTAAGTTTCAAATTTATTCAATTAAGATTTTTCTGTTAACTTTTGTTAAAATTTTTTGAAAAAAAAAATCTGGAAAATATTTTTCAATCATTAATTGAAGAAACTTAGAGGATCAGTTTTGTATTTTACCTTATTTTTTTTTGTTGATTTTTGTTTTTGTTTTTATAGATTAAATAATAGGATATAATTACTAAGTTATTTTTAAAACCTTAACTGATATGATTCGTTGCTTTACATTACATGACATCACTTAATTTTTCAAATTTGAAATATAATTTATAAAAAAAAAAAATCAGTGTGTCCCACATATTAAATGAATCTTGGTGCAAATTGAGTAATGCTTGGCCGAAGTCTCATAAATGATATGAATATGATAAAATTGAATTTTGCACGAAATATGGTCATAGTTCATGTGTTAACTACTAACTAGCGCATGTAAATAGAAAGTCCCCTTGCGCTAATAGAAAATACCTTGTTTTAAGTGGAGTTAGTGAAATATGGGCAAACAGATCCAAGTGTGTGTATGACTTTGAGGGACTCAAACATGAGTTCCTCCCGTGTGAAAAGGTAAAGTATATTCTATATTGAATATAGGTATCTTCTCTCTCACAGTAAATAGGCCCTATAAATATATATCCAATACAAGGTATAATTTTTCCTCCAATGTTGTGTACTCCTACATGTATTGTTGGGGATAAGAATCTAAGATAAAAAAGGTACAACAAAAACAACACAATTTTCGTTCCTTAAAGTTGAGAAAGAGGATATTATGGGTTCTAATTGCACAAATTTATATTTGAACATAAACCTTCAAGTGGAATGTTGAATTGTGAAGTTACCAAGAAAAATAAAAGTATTAAAAACCCTTATACATAATTTTTCATGTAGAACTTGATTTTAGGGTCTTCTAAGTGTAACACTTAGTAAAGATTACAATAAGTGCACATGAAGTTAGTTCCAAGAATGCAAGAAGAGGACGTTAGTTAAGTTTGCTAGAAAAACCAATATATGGAGCCATTCTGCCATATTAGTTTACAAGTTGTTAGTTGGTTACTTTGGACTTGCAAACAATTATCTTACTTGCAAATAATTAACTCGTATAAATACTTTGTAGTACATAGCATTTTTATGATCTTATCATTGAAGAAATAAGAAAGCATTTTTTTTACGAATAAGCACATTAGGGCCTTATCATAGTCCTTCACGCCAAACCTAAAAAGGAAGTAATCCTTGACCAACATCTAAATGTGGAGATTGATTTGAAAATGAGGAGATTGATTAAATTCTAAGCTTGAAATACCAACATTATTTGTTTCTTAATAGAAAATAGAAAACTAGTATGACAAAGGCAAATAAGGTGTTATTTATCATTCAATCCATAAACTTATTTTTCACGTATAATTTAAGATTACAAAAACTTAAAATTTAAACATTTGATTAATGACATAAGTATTGATTTTTTATTTAAAATTTTGCAAGTATAAAGGATATAGTAAGAAAATGCAACCTAATATTGAATTTGTCAAAATTCATAAACAATAAAAAGATATAAGAAGAGTTTGAAGTGATTCTTTCCAAATTAGTTTAAAGAGAAACTTTATATGATTTGAAGCTGCTCTTGCAGTCTTGCTACCTACTTTGTATGACCTAAGGGCTGCTTCAACAATCTTCATCAAAAAGTTTTGAAGCCAATGAGCTATAGCTCATATGACACTTCACCTCCATAATAATGGGTTGGAGGGTGAGGTCATTATTCAAGACCCACAAGGTGTGTGCAATTTACCAATACAAACCTAAAAAATGTCAAGCTGAAATGTAACTAATTTGAGTAATTATTTAGGAAAAATAAATATAATAGAAAGAAAAAATTGTAAAGGATATTACCAAAAAAATAAAAAGAAATGGTTTCAACATCTAATTGAGAGTTTAAAATTAGCCCCACAATAAAATAAAATAAATTGGCAGTGAGAGGACCTCACATCAACAGCCTCCAGGCAATTAGGCCACAATAGCTTGCACTGTTCAACCTGAGCATTCATCAGGGCACAATAGATTCAACCTCTAGGCAAATGGCACTGTTCAACTTTAGAATATCATTCATACTACATATAGAAGTTAGACTTCCTTTAGAGCATTACCATCAGCTGTTCTATAAAAAATGTCATTTTAACACATCAAAAGCCTACTTTTTCATTTTACCATATCATTTTACAATATCTCATTTATCAGATGTCTTATTCTCCAATTCTATACATTATAATAATATTTCCAACACATTAAAATAATATATTTACCCACAGCAAATACACTAATGCACAGCCCGGTGGCAGTCGCCCCCATAGATCAATCAACAACCACCGCTACAACCACCGCCACAAGAACAACCACCACCACAAACTACAACCACAATCATCAGTGCCTCCAACAAATTCCAAATCCAAAAACCTCAACAAAAAAAAAAAAAAAAAAAAAACTCAAAATCTTCAACAAAACCCCAACCCAATAGATCAATCAACGACCAAAATCAACCAACCATCGGCAGTGAGAGCTGTGGAGGACTACGCATCTTCAGATCGGCGAGGTGTGGCTGAGATGTGCATCAAAAAGTTGAATAAAACCAGAGGTGAGCTTGCGACGGCGATGGCGGCTTCATATCAGGGCGATGGAGTCTTTAGATCGGCGGCAATGGCGGCGGCTTGATCTATGAGGGATCAGTGAGGGTGAAGGAGGGTGAGGGGATCGGTGAGGGTGAGGGAGGGTGAGGGGATTGGTGAGGGTGAGGGAGGCTGCGAGAATTTGACCTGAAGAAGAAAGAGAGAGAGGGTTGAATCTGTGAGAAGAGAGAGAAATAGTTGAATAAAATATAGAGAGGGGAGAGAAAATGTAGAATAAACAAATATTTTTTTTAACACATGTGTCTGTACCGTGATAAATTTATCACGGTACTGTAGCATATCTTATATTTTTGGCACATTTAACATACCTCATGAAGGTGTGTTTTTGGGGTTTGGTGTGTCAAATGCCAAATATTTGGCATTTAACACACCTGATGGTAATGCTCTTATGAAATATCTTCAGTGGGATAAAGTCTTTGATGATAAAAAACATATCTGCCATCTGTGAATATTTGAGAGTTAGATATTCAATTAATGGTTTGATCTTTCTAACCGATAAAGATGATTTTCATGTGTGTAATCCAACCATTGGAGAGTTTGTTACTCTCCCTAGACTTATTCATCATCAATTGAATTACACACATGAAAATCATCTTTATCGGTTAGAAAGATCGGGGCGATTACACGCCATCTCCAGTGGTTGGATTACACACATGAAAATCATCTTTATCGGTTAGAAAGATCAAACCATTAATTGAATATCTAACTCTCAAATATTCACAGATGGCAGATATGTTTTTTATCATCAAAGACTTTATCCCACTGAAGATATTTCATAAAGGAATCATAGTTTTAGAATCATAGTCGCGGGCATGGGGACCAGTACTAATCCCAATACCAATCCCAAAAGAGTTTTCCCTTGAAAGCTTAAAATATAAAGTCTGTGAAGTCATTATGGATTAATACATATACCAGGCCTTACACACGGACTTCAATCTGAGGACGCAACGCAGTTGAAGCTTTAAGAATATATTGAGGATAATTTGATGTGGGATGAAATCAAAAAAACTTCTGCCTGTTTCCGTAACTGCTTTTCTTTTTTCTTTAACTTGAAACTCAGCCATGTTTAGGTAGGCAAAAATGGCCAAATACTGTGTTTTTTGGATAGAATATTTAGCATTCTACCATTATTTTTAAAATATTTAGCAATTTATGACTATTTTGTTACTCGAGTTCATGAAATTTAAGTTTTAAGTATAACTTGAGTTTCGCAAAATTAAGTTTCTAAAAAATGTGTCACGGTAGCATGGCTGATGTGGTGTTTTTTAATATAATTTATACATAGAACTCAATTTTATGAGAATCGATTGCTAAAGACAATCAGCGTACAAATCACAAGGAAGTTGGAAAGTAAAATATGCCCCCCCAAAAAAAAAATAGAGAAAATCTTTTTACCTTCTGTTCAATTCTAGGGACTTTAGTAAGAGCTTTTTTAGAACATTAGCATTTGGGGATGTAAAAAAAAAAAAAATCTATTTTACATCTTCAATCGTTACTTATCTATTTTAACAACTCATTTTATAATTCATTATATATCTTAGTTTTTATTTTTATATATAATCCAATAAAATAATATAAAATAACTAATAAAATAATAAAAAGTATTATTCTCTCTTTTTTTTCACTCATTTTTTCTCTTCACACAGAACCACATATTAAAATACTATTTTTTTACAACCTATGAACCTTAAGGTTGCATATATACAACCTTACTATTCATAGGTTGAAAATTTTTTTAAGTTTACAAACTCAGATGGAGTGAGTTTTGGGTGGCTTAGGGTGTTTACATCTCCCAATGCTAGTGCTCTTATTCACCTCGGTTTTATTGTAAGAAGCAGTGAAACTCAAATTTCTAAAACTCGAGTTCCATGTACACTTTTTAATTTAAAAATACCAAATCAGCGGTGCTACTGTGGCACATTTATAAGGAACTTGATTTTGGGAAATTCGAGTTACACTTAAAACTCAAGTTTCATTCACTCAAGTTACAAAATAGTGGTAGATTGTTAAATATTTCACAAATAGTGATAGAATGCTAAATATTTTGCCTAAACATGATATTTGGCCATTTTGGCCCACATTCACATCCCTTTTATTCTTTGTCACATCACCACCATCATCGGACGCCCAACATGGCCACCACTACCCAACTACCTTTAGCTCTCACCGCTACCACAATTATTGCCACTTTTGATAATATCTTCACCACAGCCATCTGACGGAAAAAATACATGTTTGTATCGCATACAAAACATTCGCAGCGAAAAATTAACGGATCGACTTCATTCGCAATTGATAACATGCACTATGTAAGTTTCAGAATATAACAACAAGAGATTGTACCTTGGTGCGGTGAAATTCAAAACCAAAGAGAAGAAGTTTTTTAGAACACTTTCAACCTTCACTCCAATTCCACTTGTGCCCAAGAAGTGTGGTCTCTCAATCAGTTTCTATGAATTTGTTTAAGGGAGAATGAAAGAGTGACCAACACTCACATACATACCATTTCATGAAGAAGTCTCTCTCTACCAAAATTCTGTATGTTTCTCCCTTAATAACTGATTATTTAATTGGGTTAGCCTTTTGGGCTTTTCCAATTGGGCTTTAGTATGTGACTTGAAGTGGGACCAAAAGGGAACAAATAAGACACTAGCTCCAATGGGTCTTGGGCTTTTCTGTCAACTCTTGACAAGTCCAAAGTTACCATCAATTATATTTAATACCAATATATAAAGATAATTGCACTCTAGGCCTTATTAATAAATTATATCCCAAGACTTTATTTACATGCAACCCCTTCATAAAATATTCGTAGTAATACAAAGTCATAAATGATGACTGCTACTTTGTAGATTACTACATCTTAATCATTGAGTACCCGGTTTAATCCTTTTAAGTTATTCATTATATATTTATGAAATCCAATTTCATAAATATATACTTTAGTAATTTCTTACCAAAGTGGTTAGGCCTAACTCTCTGAATAACAAACCTATTAAACTTATCTCAAGGGAATATTTTGTATCTTCGTTAAGAGATTATAAATTCCATCTTGAGAATATATGTTCCATCAACACTAAATGTGGCTGCTCAACATACTGAGGTTTTGACCGTTGCTTTAAATCTCACTCCTGATATATCAAAGCAATCTACACCTCATGATCATGTCCATTATTCTCTCAGGATTAAGAGTTCATGTAAATAGAAGTTGTGAGATTTATTATTCAATTGATAGTCTTTAGGAGAATAATAAATCTCACAGCGGTTCAGTTCAATATGTCTTAACTCTTAAAACATATCAACATACCAACTAGAAGTCTCCACTTCCATGATCAAGACAAATCATCTTAGTTGATATGTTATAGTCTTCGCAGATGAAATGCCCAATTTCATCACTGACTACGAATTACAATTCTGAGTTTACAAAGAACTTGTGACTTATATCTTTTGTGACTAAACCACATAAATCACGTACTATGCATCTCATGGACTATATGATAATGTCCGAATATTCATGTTACCATTATTTTAGATAATAATAAAACAACTTTATTAATTACAATATCAAGTCATACATAATGTCATACTTAATATCATATATAGCATATTACAATAGAATTTAAGGGCACTAATCCTAACACCATCACCTTCACGGAAACTACCATCATCTTGGTCCCTATCATATCTATAATAAAATATCTATCATTACATAAATGAACTTAAATATCTATATAATTGATTCTAAAAGGAAAAAAAGACCAAAATAATTTTAAATTGTTAGGTAAATTTATCTGCTTAATGAAAAGTTATTTGTCTCATATACGTAACTTTAATTTTCACTAAAAAAAAAATACATAAATTAATATATCACAATGAATGTAATAGTAAACTTATTTGTATAAGAAATTGCGTTTAATAGAAAAGAAAAAATAACCACCACTACCATTTAATTTTTTTTACCCATAAATACAATTTGTGGATAAAAAATATGTACATACATTTAGTTTAAAAATTATTTATTTATCTAATTTTATTATGTGTTTAATACAAGTGAATGAGATTTATTTATAAAAATAAATAAATAAATCCAAGTGAATACACTTTTTTTTTTTGCCATCAAGTGAATACACTAAGGTGACATAACGTAGTAGAAGAAATACAGGCAAAAATGGGCTTTTGCCCCTTTCACACAAAAAATCCAGTATTTTGCCATTTTTCTCAAACTAATTAAGGAAATGCCCCTATTTTGAAACTCGATTTTCTAAAAATCGAGTTTCAATTTTAAACTCAATTTTTGGACAATCGAGTCCATGGAACTCGAGTTCCTTGAAAAGATTCCAATGGAACTTTAGTACTTCAAGTACCCAAAAAAAAAAAAAAAAATCCTAAGTTCATGTTCGCTATAATTCAATGTTCCAAAAATTGAGATTTACATTTGGAACTCGATTTTTAGAAAATTGAATTTCAAAATAAGGACATTTCCTTGATTAGTTTGAGAAATGGGGCAAAATTCTAGATTTTTTGTGTGAAAGGGGCATTTGCCCATTTTGGCCAAGAAATACGCAACAATCTTGAGAAAGGAGATGTTGAGTCGTGACATGTGACATGTGACTTTGTGAGTGAATGAGTGAAAAAAAAAAGTGCATGAGGAGGCTATGACTATAAAGCTAGCCCGTGAGAAATAATAGGCTTCGGTAATTTCCACGTTTCTTGCATCAGGGAGCTGCGATTGAATGATCCATCTTTATGATGTCAATAGGTTTGCTACTTTCCACTATTTTTTATTTTTATTTTGTTAATCTTTTCCCACTCACTGGGGTTTCTGTACTGTTGTTTATCTCTATGAGTTGTGGACTTCTTTCATTGTAATTTTGGATGGTTCTTGCTTCATTTTGAACGAAATTTCTTGAATTTGCTACAATCCTTGATGGGTATTTCTTAATGAAAAGTTATTTGTCTCATATATGTGACTTCAACTTTTTTTTTAATCTAAGTTTTATATCAAGGTTAGCAATCTGACATTGGCCCAAAAAACAAATGAAATAAGTCTAACTCTAGGCTTACTTTGTCTTGAAAATTTTCAGTTTTTTTTCAAGTGTATACGATATATGCTTACATTAATGATTTTTTATTTTCATATAGCGGGTAATTTTTTTGTGTATTTTAAAGAGATTTCAATGGGTTAATAATATTTTTGTCTTGGTTTGTGTCAAATTGTAATTTATAGGTCTTAATTTTATGTTTTCAGTTAGGTTGTAGCTATTGCTTTGCAGATAGCTTTTGTTTGCAGCATATATTTTTTGAAATTTATACATATATTTTTAGGACATGAACTTTCAATTAAGAAGACATATGCTAGGTACATGGAACTTTTCTTCCTTCTAATTTCAATTGGGTATTTGTTCTTGTGCTCCTTATTTTGAATTATGGCAGGGGTTCATTTGTTGTTTTTTTTTTTTTTGTAGTGTCTGGATTTTTGCTGCCTAGAATGTTACTTTTATGTTGATGAAATATCTTAAAGTGCATATTGGGTTTTCATTATTGGATATTTTGTTGCTCTAATTACTGCAGGGCTAAATAGAGTCTTCCTTGATTGTATATTCAAACATAGATGATTTTGAAAGAATTGGAAATGGCATTTATTTTTTAGCTTTGGAACTGTAACTATTGTGTTTTCTGTTTTGACTATACTCTTGATTAGAGTTAGTTATTGTTGAAATTTTTATTTGACTGTTTTGGAGGTATTATGGTATTCTATTATTGTTGAAATTATAGGTTGTTCTTTTGACAACAAGGTAGTTCTTTGATCAAATTATATGCAGGGAATGGTTGCAACAATAATGCATGATGTGTGTTTGAAAAAATGTCTCAAAAATCTGCACTGCACACTATTTTATAAAAAGCTGCACTACAGTACACTATTTTATAAAATTTGCATTGTTTTTAAATAACTTTCTGTAAACCAATTTTCTGTTTCGTATGTTGGTATTTGCTGTTTCACATTTTGCAGCAGAGTGAAAAGAAATCGAGTTAATGCTTCTATGTCATTTAAGGTTTTGAACATTGAAAGTTGTAATTTTGTTGTTTGTTTCCTTTTCATAATTTATTATATGTTAGTATTGCATAAATTTTACTGGCATAAATTGTTTTATTTTTTTTGTTTGTATTTTATACATCTACGAATTCAGACTGCAATTACAATTAAGGCTTAGTTGATTTGTTGAGTTAACTAATGTTTGCCCTATTATTTTAGGCGTTGAATTTTTTTTTTTTTTTTTTTGCATGTTGAGGTTGTTTCATTGTTAGAAATTCCCAGCCAAGAGGCTTTAGGCTTTGCTTGAGGACTTGTGTTTTTATACTATGAAATATTTTCTTTCCCTACCTCAGTATTGATAAGTAACATCTGTTTATAAATATGTGGCCTTTCAAAAAGCCACAAGTTGAGTTATTCCTTTGTTTAAAGTTTCGCTGTAAAGGCTGGATTTGGCATGTTAGATTATATTCTCAAAGTTTTAATTGAGCATCTGTTTGGGTGTTGAGGAAAAAAACAGTGAAGCAAAAGTAAATGGAAGCACAATCAGTTGTGAAGGGGTTTTTTAGATACGTTGGTGAATTGTGAATTTTGCTTTGTTAATGTTCAGAGTGTTCACTGTTGCAAACATGATGTCCTTTTCTATGTAATAAATCTTTGATTACCTATCCAAAAAAAAAGTGAGTTTTGATTTGTTAATTTTCCAATTGTGGATTACTTTATAGGTTTTGGATGATATTTTTTAGGTAGAGATTTAACAAAGCAATTTGTGGATAAGCATCTTGCTTTTTTTTTTTTTTTTTTTTTTTTTTTTTTTGGGATAGGATAAGCATCTTGCTTTGATTGGTAATTTGGTGCTTTTTTTTTGTTTGCTGCATAATTTTTATTTTTTGCAAAGTTGTTATTCCATTAATATTTTGAGCTATATTTGTTTCTTTTTTATCTGTCTATGGTATTTGGATCCCGTTTCAATGAATGGACCAATACTATTGGGTGTGTAAGTATAACAACTTGAGTTTCTTCTTATAGTGTTATAATTTTTTCGATGATATGATTATGATTTAAAATGGTATGGAGAGCTGCAAAGATATGTTTGATCTGAATTCCAAAAGGAGCAGCTATGCTAATTGTTACTCCCTATAAGATGCATTTAGATGTTATTTATGTTGCCGCTTCCCCTATTGTTATATCACTGAATTATCCTCTAGACTTATTATATTCATAAATGTTCTTGAATGATTTCTGTCTTTGAAAGAGACCTGAATAATGGTTGGTGGCCTCCTTTGCAAATCAAATTCTTTTCAAAGCTACCGGTTGAATTCCACTTTGATGATAGAATATTGAAGGGTTGATTTGGAACCATTATAATGTTTCAACAGTAGATCTGCCAAGCAATACTACCAAAAGAGTATAATCAGCCCAACTTAGAGTTATCTAATCTAGAAGAAACTTGAAAGTCACAAATTTTGGAAGCCTTGAACTATTTAGAATTGGTTTTCGAAAGGATTTTGCTGTTAGTCATTTGCTATTATTTTAATGACTTAATTTAAAAAAGATTGCATTAAACGACTTCATTTTAGGAGGTTTAGTTATTTTGGTATTTTAGAAGGTGTGGAAGTAGTGGAAAAAGTAGAGGTTAGAGGTAGAGGTGGAGATGGAGGAGTATGAAGCTCTTGAAAAGTTTGGAAACGACATCTGACCTTCAGGTATGATATCTTCCTTTTTTTTTGTTAAAATATTTTATCCGGTTATCTAATTTTGATTAACTTTGCATTAGTTAATGGTTTAATGATTAATATAGATTTGTTGATGTTGGGACTAAGGGAAAAAGAAATTGGGTTTTACATGTTAATCTTAGGTCTCATGTTCTTTTCATTGTTTAGGATTGAACTTGATTCTGAAGTGATGATGTCTCTCTCAATTGTCTATGCTTCTGAGGATGTGTTACTTCTTTGTCTAATTCTTTGGCTAGATTAGAAAATTTTAGATAAATTATTGACTTTGTGTTTGATTTGGTTTTACAGATTTTTGTAGACTAGCTTTCATTTTGGGAACAATTTTTTTTTTCTATTCAAATCAATGCCGTTTGGGTTCTAAATTTTTTTTTCCCTGTATATCACTTCCTTTTTTTGGAAAAAGTCACACTCAAAAGCTGTTGATCGGTAAGTGATATATATCTCTATATATAAATATATGTGAATTTTGTTGACAAAATTGTAAAGCCTGATATTACTAAGAAGAATATCCTCCTAATAGACAGTTTAAACTCTTTGTAGCAAAATGCTGTTGTTTAATGCTGTTGTTTACTGGTACACAGAAAAGTCACAGCTTTCACCATTGTGGTGGTTTTGGTATAGGTATGCTTTCTTTTCATTGCAAGATATTTTGGTCTTCCTCAATGATACAAGGTTGCTTATTCTATTCTCTTAATGCTTTTGTCTCTCTTTAACTTCTGTTTACATATTGTATATTTTTGACTGCAGGGAAAATGTCATATCTTAATTGGGAGAGGTTGAGGTAGAATAGGGTTAAAGCCGAAGTCTGACATGGAGATATTATCTCATTTGTAAGAATATCATTCCATATATTTATATATGATAAATGTTACTGATGTGGTAGATATTTACTATCTAAATTTAGAAAAAAAAAAAAAAAAAGCTTTGGGAGAGGTGGGTTAGGCTGATTTCAAGACTCAAACTTGGAACACATGGGTTGAGGCAAACATAACTTGCCATCACAATGTCTTTTATTTTAATTTTCTCTATAATCTATAGAAATGATCTTTGATTTTGTAGGTTCCTTGAACAAATTAAATTTGAGGAATTGTTACCCTTAAAACATATATTCTAATGCTTTCAAGTGATCATGTTTGACAACCTACATAGTTATTAACCTTTTTATCTCCTTCAACTTATAACTTGCATTTGCGTTTACATTTATTTACAAAGAAGTTCTTGTGTCTACACCGATGCCAGATGGTGCAGTTTTAATAAAAAAAGAAGGTATATTCTTGATTATGTGTTATTCAGTTTAATGGAATTTGTTGTATATTTGCTTCTCATAGTGCTTATTAAAAGTGGCTGTATTGGATATTGCATGATAGTGGTAATGTTTTTTAGAGACTTTTAATTATTGATTTCTTCCTTTTCAATGTTGAGCTTTTCTGGGTTTTGCATGTAATACTATTCTTAAAATTTTAGTTGATAATCTGATTGAGTGATGAGGGGAAAAATTCAAACGTCTTGATTTGAATTATATGGAGTAGCAAATATGGTTAAGCTATATATAGGTAAATCATTCCAAATTTTGGCAACATTCCCTGTTATAATGTTTTGAAGATAAAATGTTAAGAATAGTTTTTTCTTAAAAAAAATATTATGTAGAGGGTTGTAATTTAGTGCTTAAGTTTTTTAATCATATTTATGATGAGTATTTTTGCTATATGTTATGTATATTAAGCAAGTTTAAGGTTGATATTGTCAAATTTACATCTTGAGAACTTTGAAATCTTTGTGAACATGTACTTTTTTTGTTCCGCCTCCTATCCATGGTTGTGGCATGTTCTTTTTGATTTTAGGGTAAGGATTCTACAGATTTCTTAGAGTAATGTAGGATGGAGGTTGTCTAATCTTGGCATTTGAGTAAAATTTGACAGCTAAAATTGCACCATATTTGTCACAAATAAAAAGATATATGTTGCAACTAAGAATGGAAAAATTGCTGATTGATGTGCAATCATTAAAATGTTGAATTTTGGTTAAAAAGTTGATATCAACCTAATTTTTAGCATCTGTCACAATTTTAAGTGAATACATGTAAATTTGTTCAAACGTTAATTTTTATGCCTTGCAGGGCTTTGAGAAGTACTTAAATTTGATTCTAGACGACGCTAGAAAAGTCAACACCTAATTTTTAGCATCTGTCACAATTTTAAGTGAATACATGTAAATTTGTTCAAATGTTAATTTTTATGCCTTGCAGGGCTTTGAGAAGTACTTAAATTTGATTCTGGACGACGCTAGAAAAGTCAACATCAAGAGGAAGAGAAAAAAGCTTTAGGTGGGTTCATTTTCTCATTTTCCTTTACTTTTAATCTCCCAAATGTGCATACTCTGAATGTGGTACATCTATTTTGTTATGGGTCAATTACACCAAAAAAAATGTCAAGGGTAGATTCTTCTTAAGAGATGCAACACAGAAACCACCTCTCTCTCTCTCTCTCTCTCTCTCTCTCTCTCTCAATAGTGGAAAGTGATGATTTCAGCAATTGTGTTAATTGGCATTATGTTTTCTTTTCAATCCCATTGAGGTCTAGCATCTTTGTTTACTAGCAATGTTAGAATTTAGATATATACATCTTGGATATCAAGAATGATTAATGTAATTTATGAAAGGTATTTGATTGAATGAGTATGTAATTAACTATATTTGCGTAATTAATTGTATTGGAGTGTACTTATATCAGCTATATATTTTCTAAATATGATCTCAAGCTCTTGGTTATCACGATATCTCATTGTATGTGATAGATTTTATTACTTTGTAAGTGATAGATTTTATTAGTTTGGCATATAATTTATACCATGATCTTGATATATATATATATATATATATATTTTTTTTTTTTCATATTGGGGAAGTTATCAATAGCTTTCCCGTGCATCGCACGGGTTAGCGACTAGTTTGTTTATAGTTATATGCCAAAATCGCTAAAAGCACAATCAAAACAATATTCTTAAAAAAATTCTCAATACCGAAATAAAACAGAACGTAAAAGGTAAAGAATCAAAAAAAGGTACTATAATAAAGATTGAGAAAGTGAGAACATAATGTGTCAAATTTACACATTCAAGTCCCAAAGTTACTCACATAAGTCAAAGTTAAAGATGTGTAAATTTGTAAAGTTGCTACAATAATCATGTAAATATACATGGTTACTGTAACTTTATATATCATTATTTAATTTTTTTTTTGTCTTACCTCTTATCTCATCGAATTCCTCTCTTTTTGTAACTTTATATATCATTATTTAAAATTTTTTTTTGTCTTACCTCTTATCTCATCAAATTCCTCTCTTTTTATGGGTTCTAGTTAGCTCAACTGGTATAGTCTGAAAGTTCAATTAGTGTATAAAACACTATGAACGTTTATACCCCCAAAATACAAATTATCAATTCAAGCTTTAATACAAACAATTAACGTGCGGAAAATGAACTAAAGCCTAAAACAGAATTGATAAACCATCTTAGTCAAATAAAATCACATCCATAACAGAAATTAAATGACAAAGATAAAGGGAAGAGAGATGCAAACACAAGGACAACACAAGACGTGTTATCGAAGAGGAAATCGAAGACCCTCGGCGAAAAACCTCTCCGCCGCCCTCCAAGCGTTCAAAATGATCCACTAAAGAATGTAGTTGGGATACAAGGACAGCAATAGACCCTCCAAGCCTAATCTACCCAGGTACCTAAGCCCTCCAAGCTTCTTGCTCTAACGAGGTTACGCCGAATCTATTTCTTCTTTAGCTTCCCGGATCCCGCTACTAGTCCATAGCATCTACCAATATAAATTGGCTCCTTCCTAACTGCTTCCCAAAACACCAAAGAGCCTTCTCATAGATGTCGGTATGGTGAGAAAAGGTTTTGGCTAAAGTACCTCTCAAGGATTTACAATGGAGAGGAAGAGAGTAGAGGAATTTGAAGAGTCACAAGGTTAAGATTGTGGATGAATCAATCTTGTTTTTCTCTCAATAATCTCTCTGGAAGCTCTCTATATTTCGTAGGTATAAGGGGTATATATACTGGTGAGTGTTTGGAATGTGAAGAGACAGATTTTTCACAACAGAGTAGGCTGGCGGCTTGTCCTCGCGGCTTGACTGAGTCGCGAGTTCAAGTTGTGAAGAAACTGAAAGGCCAGACTGAAAATTTTGTCCTGTAGTGCGACAGCTGGCACGACGGTTCATATTCTGGCAGCTTCCAGTCGCGAGCCACTCGCGAGATCCAGTCCCGAGTTCTCCTCTGCATGCTTCTCTCGTGTGCAACATTTGGCGGCTTGCCAGTCGCGAGACACCAGCGAAGTCCAGTCGCGAGTCTCTGTTTTGCAGCACAGTCTTGAGTAAATCTTCACACTCTCTCACACACTACCCTTACATGATTCCCACCTAAATACAGTGTTTCTAAATGCTGAAAATACAAGCAAATTGGCACGGAATAAAGCCAACACAATGGTTGATAAAATTCAACCTTACAATCTCCCCCTTTGGCTATTCCGTGACAAAATCCTACAACAAACTCTAGACTTAACGCGTGAGTTAGGAACAGTTGAACAAAACTCACTCACACCTAACTCTAGGATCTGTGAAGCTCTTGAATCATAAGTACAAGTATCTCCTGAAAAGCAACCACACAATAAGTTCATTGTTTGCAGAAAAAATTGTATTGCATATGAAACAAGCACAATGCGATCAAGCAAAAAGAATTAAAGCAATAGCATGGCTTGACCAAAAACGAACAATCACTATAAATAGTGATCCCAATGCTCATTCTCACAAGGAATGAACATCCGGACATGCAATCTAATAAGCTCAATGACAAGTATCATTTGCATATCCAACATTCAACCAATGCAACAACATTACGTAATTGCATTAAGGATAAAAATCCAACACAGGGCACAAGAGTGATGTACTAAGGATAAAAACATGGCATTTAAACAAAGAGTAGGAAAGCCACAAGTCAAGAAGACAAAGTGCTTATAAAAGCCAGGTACAAAAGATAACCAACATGCCACAGAAGCGAAAGGTACAAAATAAAGGGCTACATAAGCAAAGGTACAAAACAAACTAAAACAGAGTAACAACTAAAATCTATAAAAACCAGAGTGCCAAAACAAAGTACCATATCCAATAGAATAGATTATACCAAATGAGTTTAGCAGAAAGATAAATATATAACTAACACCCCTGTACAACTTCCCTTTTTCTTTTACTAGACTGTGATCACTCCCCCTTTCAATGTACTCCCCCTTTCATTGTTCTCCCCCTTTTTTTCATGAATAGCTAAAGACTGTCCTCAATCTTCTGTTGGATTGCATCTAACTGTGCCTCGATGCCGGTGAAGCGCATGTGAATAGAGTTGTTGTATTGGACAAGAAGTTTCTCTAGACCGGAAATACGCTGATTGACACCGTCAACGAGATTGCTCAGCCTGTCAGTAGGATCACTAGGTTGGGTTCTCAGCGTCCTTATTTCTGGAGTGGGTGTAGAAGGTGTCTCTGTATGCATAGGAATAGCTTGATCAGATGGACTGCCAGGAGCGAATGATTCAGTCTTTGTTTCCATAGAAGAGTGACTCTTGCTTGCTTGAAGAGTGAACATAGAAATCGGTCGAGGACGCGGGACAATTCTTCCATCTGATATTGGATGTATACCTTTTTGGATCATGATTTTCATAAGAAGACTATTGAAAGGAAGACAAGCTCGTGCTACTGATCGAGCCGCAGTTTTCCTAATTGTTTGAAAAATATGGGCACAGATGTCAATTGGGGCACCAGTAATAAGATCACACAAAAACTAGGCTCTTCCAAAATTTATGTAACCAGTATTCGTCAATGGGTAAAGATTTGAGAACATGATCAGTTTCAGAGTAGTCAGTTCCGGTGAAAATTTTGCTGTGCCTATAGACATTCCTTTGCTTCTAACTTCATGATTAGATCCAAGAACTTGAAGGATGTTTTGCACCTGAGGAACTCTGTCGTCATATGGAGTCTTGTCTACATTTTCTGGTCGGGTAATGTGAAGAACTTGTGCAAGATAATATGGAGTAATAACAAATTCTTTTCCTTTTACCCAGCATTGTATTTCAATCCTGATGAATCGTGCATTTGAGTAGAACTCCCTCACTAATTCATCATATGGATCCTCAAAGTTCCCAAATAGGGCATCCCAATCTCTTCTTTCAAAAATCCCAAGGATAAATGTAGTTCCCAAGGTGTCAACATTCACTATCCTTTCCACGATGATGGTAGCATCGACAAAGATGTCTGAGTATGTTTGTGAATCAACGAGTGTCCTGAATCTCTTACTTTTCAGGATTTGAGATGATCGAGTTGATTGACGAGTTCGCTTAGCAACAGGAGTAGGAATATCACTCACTATTTCCTTTTCTTTGGATGAATGACGTGACATCTGCAAAAGATTAGACACACAACAGAGTACTAAGAACAAACACCAGACACAAACATCAACTTGATTAGATACTAGGTATTTAGAAAAATGATATAATAGTTAACTCAAAGTATGAGCTAAGCCCGGACCAAGTAAATAGAAGGAACACATGTGCAATATGGTAAAAGATATGGCAAATAACAAAGATACAAGTCAAGACTCATAAGTGAATTTCCATAAGCACCAAAACAAACCCAGAGACACCACATAGACACAAAAACTCAGACACATGATGACAGGACATAGCACATTGAGTGAAAAATGCATAACAAGGGTCAAAACAACACAAGAGCACAATGAGGGAAAATATGCATGATAAAGGGACATAATATACATAAGATCAGTGAAATAAACATAACCCATTCAAGCAAACCCTAACAAACAGAATCAAACCCAAACTCGAAACACAAAATATCTCTACTAATCAAAACAACCCAAAATCCAGGAGAAAAAGGCTCAAAATCATGAAATAGATAATGAAAATATGAAAACCCATACCTTTTTCTTGAAGATTGGTGAAGAAATGATGAAGAACAAAGGGATCTTTGAGAAGAACACGGTGGGTTTGAGAAATAACACGGTTGGGAAAATGAACAGTCTCAAATATTCGAGGTAAAACTGAAAACTTTTGAAAAACTGACTTTAAGGGAGCAAAAACATGCGATTTTCGCGACTGAGACAAGTTGCCATAGAGTCGCCAGGATCAGCCGCCAGAACATTATAGAGAAAAATTTTGAAAAATTTTCTAAGTGTTTTTCGCGACTGGAGGTTCAAACCGCGAGATAACCGCGAGCTGAGCCGCGAAACATTCTGTGTAAATCTCGTGACTTTACCTCCAATCGCGACATAGTCGCCACATTAAGTCGCGAGAAGCAAAAATTCCAGATTTTTGAAAAAAATTTCTAAGTCTTTTTCGTGACTTGAGTATTTACCCACCACAGAGATGCGAAAACATTCTGTATTGAGTTCACGACTAGGGCATGCGACTGGACTGACCCGCGAATTAGTCGCCAAAACAAACACAACAAATTTTTTGAAATTTTTGACATTTTGCAGAAACAAAGATACTTTTTCAAAAACACACAAATGCTCAAATATCTTTTTGTGTTTGATCAACAAAACTTGAGCATGTAAAACACATTTTGTCAAGTACAATCACACAAATGAATAAGGCATTTAATAAACATAAGCATGTGTGATGTGTGTGGATATCAACAATGAGATAGTCCTTAGTCTAATATGAAGCTTCAATGATCAATTCAACCAAGGCATACACAATTAGCACGAGATAATGAGATCCACCTCAATTATAGAAATATGCATATATGACCTCCCACATGAAAAAGATTACATAGCTTATGAAGCTTTTCATTTGGCTTCATTATAATTCTCAACATTTTGACATTTTTGAATCAATACATCTCATTTAAAGATCGATGCCTGAAATTTTTGATATTTTAATTTGATGATCAAGCCTTTGGCTTTTTGGGCATCATATACTTTATTTTAAGTCGCTTTCCCTTTTTCCTAGTCAAATACTAGTTTGTGCGACAGGCTTTTGCAGCTCATTATCTCTTTTCAGTTTGAGATTTACATTGGTTGAGCTCTTTAAGCAAAAACAAAAATAAAGATCGATTTACAACAATCATATAGATTTACAACAATCATATAGATTTCAAGATTTTTCCCACATTGATATGAGTGCAATGAAAACATGCTGTGCTCAAGAATGCACAAAGCCATTAGTACAAAGGTACAAGGCAAAATAAGATTAGGACGTAAACTCAATAATGTTGATCAATCCTTTTGGATTTCGTACTTTTTATATGTTTTTGAAATTTTTGACCAAAGAAATTTACCGAAAGGAAATGAAAAAAAAAAAAAAAAAACATTCAATATGAAAACACAATAAAGTATGCACACGAACAAATACCCAAGCAAAGACACATAAGGTAGGAAGAATTAATGCATGGACCTGACTAAATGCTTATGCATGAGTACCCTTCTTCACCCACACGTCACGTGCGTTTGGGGTGATATCCTTATAGGATTGGGTACGCGGGTTAGAGTTTTCTAACCTTCTTGTAAAGCTTTCCAAAGAAGTAGTGAAGGCACCAATCATCTTCATCACATCCATCACTCCGGAGTCACCAGTTCGATCTCTTGGTTGTTCAACCGCCCAAATTTTCTTGTCATTTCTTGGTCCTCTTGGCCTTTGATCACTTCCATTCTTCAAAGCTCTCAACTTATGACAGTTTGGTCTGGTGTGGCCTTGGATTCTACAGTGATGACAGAAATGGTTCGTTCTTGGACCTCTTTGTGATCTTGGGAGAGACCCTTTCCTTCTAGCCTCAGGTATGACGTCCGATTGACTCCAGGACTTATTGAACACCCGTTGATCTGCTACATTCTTCTTCTTTTCTGGGTTCACCATCTCAGCAGCTGGAGTTTTCACCATGGGCTCCTTAGCCTTTACAAACTTCACATCCTTGGAGATGTTGACAGCAGAACTGCTTTCTCCAATTTAATCCAAACCAGATTTGTCTGAGAAATGTTTTTGTGAGGAGATCACATCATCTAACTTCTTTGTGGAGACCCTTTCTATCTTGGCATTTGCTTGAATCACTTCAAGCTCAAGAAATCTCACCTTTGCATAGGCTTCTGACAACTCTCCATTCAACTTCTCTATCTCACACTTAGCTTCCTTGTGACGCACTAGAAGACTTCTATAGTCTTCTTCAGCTTTCTTCATCTTTTTCACAGCTGCCTTGGCTACACGTGTATAGTCTCCAGACTTTTCAAGAAGTAAGTTGTAGTTCTCTTGAAGGCTTTTATTACACTCATCCTCTTCAACTTCTGATTCTTCAACAATTCCCATTGATTCCTCATCACTATAATCTCCAAGTTCTTGCACAAGTAAATTCAAGTCTTCTGAAGACTCAACATGAGTAATGGTCATAAATGCAGAGTAATTCCCTTCTTCGTCACAGCTTTCCTCAGAATCAGAGTTGGATGAGTCCGAATCACTAAGAGTTGTGGCATAGGCTTTACCCTTCGATTTCAAGTAATTGGGACATTCCTTCTTAATATGTCCATGTCCATTACACTCGAAGCATGTAATTCCTTGTGATGATTGAGACTCCTTACCATCTTTCCTTTTAAAATCTTTCTTCTCTTTTTTTCTATACTTGGAAATTTTCCTTTCTCTGCAAACTTTCCTTTCTTCTTGAACTTCAAGAACTTTCTGAAGTTCTTCACAAGATATGCAACATCTTTATCATCAACATCTTCATCAGACGAGTCATGAGCTTCCACCCTTTCATCAATTGTCTTGAGAGCAAGAGATTTACTCCTCCTTTGCGATGGCAATGATAGCTCCTAAGTTTGCAGTGAACCAACCAATTCTTGAACCTTAATATCGTCCAGGTCTTTGCTCTCCTCAATTGCAGTAACTTTTGCACGGAAGCTCTCAGGCAATGATCGAAGAATCTTTCTCACAATTTTTGAATCCTCCGTTTTCTCACCCAAATTGAACTTGCTGATCACCACTTCATTCAGCTTGCTATAGAAAGAGTCAAAGGACTCATCCTCATTCATCTTGAGCTCCTCAAAACGAGTGGTCAGCATCTGTAGTTTGGTATCTTTCACTTTCTTGGTTCCTTCATACGTGATCTCCAATATTTTCCACGCCTCCTTAGCTACCGAGACATGGGATATCCTGTGAAACTCATCTGGAGACACACCACAGAAAATAGCATTCAAAGCTTTACTGTTAGCATTAGATGCAGCAAGGGCTGCTCTATCCCAAGTGGATTTTTCGGCCTCCGGCCTAACCCAACCAATATCAACAGCATCCCACACACTTTCATCAATAGAACATAAAAATGCCCTTATTCGGACTTTCCAAAAAGCATAGTTGCTACCATCAAAATATGGTAGAGCATTCAAAGATTGAGATCCATCTCAAAATGGGGTCAGGGATCGCACAAAGGTAGTTAAACCATAGCAAGTGCACCCGTTCTGATACCAATTGAAAGTTCAATTAGTGTATAAAACACTATGAATGTTTATACCCCCAAAATACAAATTATCAATTCAAGCTTTAATACAAACAATTAACGTGCGAAAAATGAATTAAAGCCTAAAACAGAATTGATAAACCATCTTTGTCAAATAAAATCATATCCATAACAGAAATTAAATGACAAAGATAAAGGGAAGAGAGATGCAAACACAAGGACAACACAAGACGTGTTATCGAAGAGGAAACCGAAGACCCTCGATGAAAAACCTCTCCGCCGCCCTCAAAGCGGTCAAAATGATCCACTAAATAATGTAGTTGGGATACAAGGACAACAATAGACCCTCCAAGCCTAATCTACCCAGGTACCTAAGCCCTCCAAGCTTCTTGCTCCAACGAGGTTACGCCGAACCTATTTCTTCTTTAGCTTCCCGGATCCCGCTACTAGTCCATAGCATCTACCAATATAAATTGGCTCCTTCCTAACTGCTTCCCAAAACACCAAAGAGCCTTCTCACAGATGTAGGTATGGTGAGAAAAGGTTTTTGCTAAAGTACCTCTCAAGGATCTACAATAGAGAGGAAGAGAGTAGAGGAATTTGAAGAGTCACAAGGTTAAGATTGTGGATGAATCAATCTTATTTTTCTCTAGGGTTTTTCTCTCAATATTCTCTCTGGAAGCTTTCTACATTTCGTGGGTATAAGGGGTATATATACTGGTGGGTGTTTGGAATGCGAAGAGACAGATTTTTCACAATAGAGTAGGCTGGCGGCTTGTCCTCGCGGCTTGACTGAGTCGCGAGTTCAAGTCGCGAAGAAACTGAAAGGCCAGACTGAAAATTTTGTCCTGTAGTGCGACAGCTGGCACGACGGTTCATATTCTGGCAGCTTCCAGTCGCGAGCCACTCGCGAGATCCAGTCACGAGTTCTCCTCTGCATGCTTCTCTCGTGTGCAACATTTGGCGGCTTGCCAGTCGCGAGACACCAGCGAAGTCCAGTCGCGAGCCTCTGTTTTGCAGCACAGTCTTGAGCAAATCTTCACACTCTCTCACACACTACCCTTACATGATTCCCACCTAAATACAGGGTTTCTAAATGCTGAAAATACAAGCAAATTGGCACAGAATAAAGCCAACACAATGGTTGATAAAATTCAACCTTACAAAGTCTCTGATAGTTGTATAAGAGATCTGGGGTTCAATTCTCACCTATACCAACAACTAATTAGTATCTTGGTTTGATAATAAAGAGCTATCGTTAGGAGCGGACGCCATAGGTTGAAACTCTAAAAAAAAAAAAAATCCTCTCTTTCTTTCTCTTTGTCTCCCTCTTTATGAAGATAATAATAAACAAAGAGTGAAGAATGATTATCTATATAATAAAGATTGAGAAAGTGAGAACATAATGCGTTAAATTTACACATTCAAGCCCCAAAGTTACTCACATCGGTCAAAGTTAAAAATGTGTAAATTTGTAAAGTTGCTACAATAACCAAGTAAATATACATGGTTACTGTAACTTTGTATATTATTATTATTATTATTATTATTATTTTTTGTGTCACCTCTTGTCTCATCAAATTCTTCTCTTCTGTGGGTTCTAGTTAGCTCAACTAGTAAAATTTCTAATAGTTGTATAAAAAATATGCGGTTTAATCCTCACCTACACCAAAAACTAATTGGTGTTTTGGTTTGATGATAAAGAGACATCATCAAGAGTGGATGCCGTAGGTTGAAATTCTCTATAAAGAAAATTCCTCTATTTCTTTCTCTTTGTCTCCCTCTTTATGAAGATAATAATAAACAAAGAATGAAAATTGATTACCTATATAATAAATATTGAGAAAGTGAGAACACAATGTCTCTTTTTCTCCCTCTTTATGAGGATAATAATAAATGAAGAATGAAGCATGATTATCTATATAATAAATATTGAGAAAGTGAGAACATAATGTGTCAAATTTACACATTCAAGCTCCAAAGTTACTCACATCAGTCAAAGTTAAAAATGTGTAAATTTTTAAAGTTGCTATAATAACCATGTAATTATACATGGTCATTGTAACTTTGTTCATCATTATTATTATTATTTTTTGTCTTACCTCTTGTCTCATCAAACTCCTCTCTTTCTCTTTGTCTCTCTCTTTATGAAGATAATACTAAAAAAAGAAAGAAGAATGTTTATATATATATATATATAAATAATATTATATTATATTAATAGCCAAAGAGTCTAAAACTAATTAAATTCTAAATTATATATATATATATATAAATATATAAATGAGAAACCATTACATATTTTAGAAATGTATGGTTTTAAAAAAAGTGTAAGTTAATACTATGTATAATTTGAACTTCCTCTTAAAAAAAAAAGTTTAATTTGAACCGTATAATTGTGATTGTTTTTAATTGTATTCATGTATAAGCATGGGCTACACACTAATTTAAATAAGATAGAGCGTAAAATAGATAATCTGATGTATATGTTTTTGAAAAGCAATTGTATAAAATAGAAAAAAGTGGGTCCTTAAGGTAATGTGGTTGTGCTTAGGTCCACAACTTGGTATTTTATGTCTTTATTATTCAATGGAATATTGGCACATATCCTTAGAAAATTATAAAATATTTTGAGAATATAATAAACACATATTTCCTCTTTTCAAAGATCTATTTATATATAAAATAATAATAATTATACTTTTATATGAAAAGAAAAAAATATATGTATTTATTATATTCTTAAAATATTTTATAATGAGAAAAACTGAAGGTGCTATAATATTTATTATAAAAAAATTATAAAGTGATTTGATAAGATTTTTCCTTAGTGTGTGTTTGGCAAAAATTGTTTTTGCTAATTTATTTTACTATTCAGCTTATTTTTACTACTATTCATGGGCCCTACTACACTTTTTGGTATTATTCATGGGTCCCATTGTACTATTTCAGCTAACTTTTACCTTTATCTATAGTATTTTCAGTAAAAAATTTTCAGTTTCAACAAAATAAGCAGATCCCAAATAGACCCTAATTCTACGTAGATAATTAAAAATAATAATAATTGATTTGCTTTCACGTCATTTCTCATGTGATAAAACTTGTAACATAACTCTTTTAAAACTTTGAAAAGTTGGATGCTTCTTCCCCCCCACCCCCCCACGCGCGCGCGCGAAATGTTTGATACTTGGATTACACATGGTTAAGAACTTTTTTTTTTTTTTTTTTGATAAGAAGACCATAACTTTTTTTAAGAAGATAAAAATAATACATCTTGAGAATCATATAAAGAATTTCCTCTATCCAAGTTATAAAACCAACGATATGAGAAGCATACCGAGCTAAAATATGAGCAGGGCGGTAACTCTATCGACAAATATGAGAAACTTTGATCCTACGAAACTCCTGTAACTTCTACTGGATGCCGTCTATAATATTACCATTAGCAGTAGGTGGCTCACAAAGATCATTTATTGCATCAAAAACAATTCAGGAGTCACATTCAAAGATCACATCTCTAACACCCACATCCCATGCAAAAAATACATTTTCCTCCAAAGCCTTAGCTTCAGCCTTTATTGGTCCCAACGGAATGGGGATGGACTTGTTGATAGCAGCTTCGACATGTCCTTCATGATCTTGGATGAGAGCTCCTATTTCGATTGAATTTGTGCTGGAAAAGACGGTTGTGTCCACATCAACCTTGTACCACGGGTCATCTGGAAGTGCCCATTAAATCTCATCCTTAGACATGGTATAGGACAGCTTAAGGTTAGCCGTCTGGAACTCATCTTGTAAGTATCGGGCTTTGCTCAGAATAGCAAACACCGATTGTTGAGCCTTACCTTGTCTCACTTCATTGCAGTTAAACCATAAACACCAGGCCACCATAACCATTAACTCTAGCAATTCATCCCTCATCTTCTGCCTAAACTTCAGATGCCAAAGAAAGTCCACAAAATCCGGAGCAAGGAGCTCTGGTGGATCAAAAGGAATAATTGACAATACCCAAACTTTTTGTGCTTTCTCACATTGCCAAAAGATATGTCATGTACTCTCTGCACTGGAGCCACAAGCCTCACACGTAGGAACATCAATCACTTTCCTTCGGCATAAGTTATCTTTTGTGGGTAAGATGTTTTTGCACGCATGCCAAGCAAATGACTTAATCTTGGTGTAGACCTTTAGGTGCCAAAGTGTTCCAAAACAGACTGCGTTGATGGTTGTCTGAAGCTTCCCCATTGACAGCGCTATTTACCATGTCCAAGGCCAACGTATATGCACTCCGAACTGTGAAGTTCCCCTTGGGTGTAAAAGCCTAGACTATTTGATTACAAGGGAGCTGATAACTTAAAGGAATGCTTAGGGTAGTTGCTGCATCCATAGGTGAGAAGAATTGTGAGATCATGTTAGTCTTCCATTCCCGAGTATGAGGATCAATAAGCATTGAGACCTTCACATCATATGGGATAGTGAGTTGCCTGGATGTGAGGTGAAAGTAGATGGTTGCGTGAGCAATTTATCACTCCAAATTTGAAGGGAATGGCCATTGCCCACCTGCGAACGGTGCCCTTTTTGTATAATGGGTTGAGCTGGCATAATACTCTGCCATGCATAAGAGGGATGGTTGTCGAGTTCAGCTGAAAGAAAGTCACTCTCAGGGAAATCTCGTCCTTTGAATACTCTATGAATTAGGGAGGTGGTGTTGGTTTGAAGTCGCCATCCCTATTTAGCCAATAGAGCAAGATCGAATGCCTTCAAGTCTCGAAATCCTAACCCACCTTCATCTTTTGGCAGACATATCTTATCCCAGCTTAGCCATGCCATTTTGTTTCTCTCATTTGTTTGACCCCACCAAAATTTACGCAGCGTACTAGTCATTTTATCACAGAGAGTATTAGGAAGTTTAAAGACTCTCATAGTGTAAGTTGGCATCACTTGTGCCATAGTCTTTATCAAGATCTCATTACCCACATTAGACAACAATTTTTCTTTCCACCCAAAAAGTTTATTATCTAACCTTTAAAATTAATTGATGGAAGGTGTTGCATTTATTTTTTCCTACCAAAGATGGGAGGCCAAGATATTTCTCATGCTGCTTGATGATTTTTGCCCTAAACCTATTCTTAATGTCATCTTGAATAGGTTGTGGAGTGTTACGACTGAAGAAGAGGGATGTCTTATCACAATTCAATTGCTGGCCCCACTCCTGTTCATATGTTTCCAATATAGTAATCAAGTTAGAGCACTCTTCATTTGTGGCTCAGCAAAAGATTAGACTGTCATCTACAAAGAACAAATAAGAAATAGTTGGTCCTCTTGCACAAGCTGCTATCCCATTAATGGGATCACATTCCACTGCTTGTCTAATTAATGCAAAGAGCCCTTCTGCATAAAATAACAATAGATGTGGGGAAAGGGGATCCCCTTGGTGTAGACCCTTAGTGAGGTGAATGACACCTCAGGGCTTACCATTAAACTTAATAGAATAGCCGACAGAACGAAAACACTGCATCATTAAATCCACCCACTGTCTATGAAAACCCATCTTAAGCATAATATTCTCCAAACATTCCCATTCAACCCAATCATAGGCCTTACTCATATCTAATTTAAGAGCCATCTCCCCCACCTTTTCATTCTTCTTTTGACTAATATGGTGTATAGTTTCAAAGGCCATCAAAACATTGTCAGTAATTAAGCGTTTGGTCATAAAGGCACTTTGATTCTCACTAATAGTATGAGGAAGGAAGGTTTTCAACAAGTTTGCTAATACTTTGGAAGCAATCCTAGAAACAACATTACTAAGGCTAGTCAGCCTATAATGAGTTATCTTTGTCGGGTTCTTCACTTTAGGTACTAGGATAATATGTGTTTCATTAAATTTCGAGGGGGCTATACCATGATTTAGAAAATCCAGAATAGTTTGAGTGACACAATTACCAACTAAGGACCAATAATGTTAATAAAAGAGAGGGGGCATACCGTCCGGGCTAGGTGCTTTTTTTGGATGCATTTGTGAAAGTGCTTTATGAACCTCTTCAACTTTGAACTCCATGACTAGGGCATCATCCGTGGAACTAGTCACCACTAACCCCACGACTCTATCCTCCATAATCCGATCCTCCTCTTGCCATACCCTAGTTGCATCACACAAACCTTTTATAGTATTACACTGAAACAAATGAGATGCCTTTGCATGGAAGAAGCCAGTATTACGATCTCTACTAACCAACCATGTGTTATGAGACCTTTGATTCCACATTGTACTTTCTGTATCAAGCCACATATTTAAATCTCTACGAACCTCAAATATTTCCTTCTCAGTTTGTCTTGTTGTCTATTGATATTCCAGCTCCTGTAGTTTTTTTTTTTTTTTTTTTTTTTTTTTTGTAGACTAGAAATTTTCCTCCTCACATGCCCAAACTCTACTTTATTCTAAACCTTCAACCTTTCACTGCATCTATCAATACAATTGTTAAATTGATATCCCCTAGGTTTATTCAAACCTTCTTGCCACAAATCTGTCACCAACTCATCACATCTGGGATCTTTAAGCCACATAGCCTCAAACCTGAAGGGTTTATTGTGCTACCCACTTGAAGGGTTTGTGCTCAAGAACTTAAATGCTAGACTAGAAGCACACTTGACCACTCGTGGAGGACCAAAACAACCAAAGGCACAAGCAAAAATAGGAAAAAAAGAAAAGCAATAAAGCATTAATGACACTGAAAAATGATGGGTGGTGGGATGAAGAAGACAAACAAGACTTCCAAGTTCCAACCCTAGATAGGCAGGCGTGGTTGCACATACAAGTCAGGGGACAACCCTGGCTTGCCAAAAATAAAAATATACTTGCAAAATATATATATATTTTTTAAAAAAATTGACTATCTTGACTTAATAATCTTAAGAATTTGGATTTAATAAAAATAAGAATAATGTTAGGGATATAATAAAATGTTACAACAATTTTCCACATCAACACAATAATTAAATAAAATTGTCAATTTATTTAAATAAAATTATTATTTTTTAGTCCAAACTTGACAAAGAGTAAAACTCTATCTCTCTAACAAGTCTAACTTAAACTCTAACTCATCATTATCATTTTTTTAAACAAAATTATTTTTATTTAATCCAAACTTAATAAGGAGTGAAACTCTATCTCTCTAATAAGTCTAAATAAAACTCAATCAAACGTTGATAATTTATTTGACATTTAATGAAAAAAAAAATTATTTGACAAGTGATTTACACACGTGAAAAGGAACTAAACTATGAGTGCATGTACTCTGCGTCTGTACCTAATCTAATCAAGAAAAACAAGAATCCTTATTCTACTAGAACAAGGTATAATAATGGCCATATATAATATGTGCTATAGTTCTAAATTGAGTCAATAGTGTTTTGAAAGAAACCCTACTTTATATTATATATATAAAATCGAAATCTTTGACTTTTTATTTGTTAAGACATATGTGATTTGATGTTAGGAACATATGTCACTATTTTGTGTACTTGGCTAATCTTTTGACGAAACGCACTTTACTTGTAATTGGGAAGATCTAGGACATGTGTAATGCTTCAAGAAACAAGGTTTCAAACTCAAGTGTTAAAGCCATACAAGTTTGTCCAAGAATCAAGTGAAAAAGTGTTGTTCATTAAAACTCGACAGCTAGTATCTATCAAAACTTAAAATAGCTATTTCAGCTCGAGGCTTGATAGCTAGGGTATCTGTCGAGATTTATGAAGTTCAGATTTTCAGTTCAGAATTTCATCCAATCCGTGAATGTATGTTTATTGTTTGGGCTTTCTTTTCTCACAACTCTAAACATATATAAGGATAATTTTAAGGGCCTTCAAAGGTTGTGCGAGTCTGAAGCAAAGCTTTATTCATGCAAATTGTGACTGGAGATAGAGTTTGCCCTGATTCATCTTTCTCTTGAAGAAGCTATTGTGTTTTGTACATTATAGGGTTTTGTGACCAAGCAACTTCATGATCTTCATCATGTGATGATCTTCATCATGTGATGAACTGAAGAACTTTGCAGCCAACATCCTTCTTAAGTTGGTGATCAAATCGTGTATTGGGATCCGCGCAATTGGTTAGTCACGTATTGGGAGTCGTGCATTAAAAATGAAAGATTGTTATTACAGAACAAGTTCAATTGGGTATTGGGGTAAAGGTTCAACTGTAGGTTGGTATAAGGTACTGAGATTCCTTTACTTATAACCGCTTGTTTTGATAATAATGGATTCTCGAGAGTGATGACCTTGAAATCATCCGGTGGGGTTTTTGTCGTTTAAGTTTTCTCCATTCGTAAAAAATCACTGTGTTAATTTATTTTTTGCTGCATACTTAGTTCAATTGGTGGTTTGTTTGTGCTACCACGCATCTTGCATGTTAATTTGATTAATTAATAAACTTGACTAATTAATCAATTAATTCATCACAAGGGGTCAATATATTCTTGGCCTATCATTATTGACCTCTTCAAAGCTTGCCACATCATTATCATTTTTTTTAAACAATATCAATAGGCAAAGTTCAAACTTAATAAAGAGTGAAACTCTATCTCTGTAGCAAGTCTAACTTAAACTCAAACTCAAACATTGATAATTTATCTTCAAATTTGCGAGGTTAATCATGAATACTATAAAAGCAGTGCAAACCCCAATATTTTTTTTTTTAAGTTGAGTAAAGGTATGAGCTCTTCTTTTGTTATTTTCTTCTCATCTACTTTGTTAATATATATATATATATATATATATGGTTTTTCATATATTTCTTAAAAAGTGATTTTCGAACTTGAACCACCAAACCATACGCCTGTGACTATATATGATTTTTTTCATCGTTTAAAGTTTAGACTCGTTAAAACTTAAAACTTATTACTTTATGGGTTCGTGTACTTTTTTCTTTTTCTTATATTTCTCTTTTGAATAGTCCTATATATTGAATGTAACCCATCTTTCTCTTATATTACTTTATTGTTTAGTCATATATATTTTGCTTTCGTTTAAAGTTTAGACCTATTAAAATTTAAAACTTATTACTTTATGAGTTTGTGTACCTTTTTCTTTTTCTTATATTTTTCTTTTGGATAGTCATATACATTGAATGTACCATCTTTCTCTTATATTTCTCTATTGTTTAGTCATATATATATATATATATATATATTTTTTTTTTTTCAATAATTTCTAAGTAGTGAATCATCTGATTCTTTAATATTTTTTGGTCTTTTAGAAGTTTTAATATCTGAATTTTTGAGTTATTTTTTTGCAGTATCTGAAACTAACAATTTTTTGTGAGCTATTGCATGTGCAAGTAATGACTTCTTCATCAAATTGTAACAAATTAAAGTCATATAAGAGCATATCATGTAATGGTATAGTTTCTTACTCAATTTAAGATTTTATAAAATTATTTTAGTCAACCTCATAAATAAATAGGTTTTCGTTCATACCACAAGTTAGCGACCAGTGAATGTAAATTTGGTCTGCATAAAGTGTAAAACTTGAATTTTAGGACCTTTCAATAAGAAACCTCCACTTGAGCATTTTCCTAATAACTTCTCTTATTCTCAAATTTTACACATCTCTCTCTCTCTCTCTCTCTCTCTCTCTCTCTCTCTCACGTGGTCAATGTCTTCTCTTTCTTAGCTGAATCTTTCTTTCACTCTCATTTCTGTTTCTTTTTCTTTGGATCTAATCTCACGCATGAATCTCTCTCTTTCTTTCAGTATATATTTTTTCTCTTATCTTATTTCTCCCATCTATTCCTTGATCATCTTTCTATTTTGGTGATGAAGTTCTTGTGGTTGTGGGTCAGCAATTTTCTATGAGTTAATGGCAATTGGGTTGACTGGCAGGGCCAACTGAAGCTATAGGTCATTTAGGCCACCGCCTAAGGCCCCCACTTGTAAGAGGGCCCCCAACTAGTAATAATATATTATATAATATTGCTTTCCCATCTGAAAAAAAAAAAGAGTCCGTTTCTCACAGAAGAAAAGATTACAAAAGGCTCGTTTCTCATCTTGAAAAAAAAAAAAAAAAAAAAAAAAAAAAAAAAAAAAGAGGCCCATTTCTCACACTGAAGTGACATGAAGGGAAGGCTAATCCATCACCAAATCTTTAGCTTGCAGAAGAAAAGATTACAAAATGCAGAAAAAAAGGCCCGTTTCTCACACTGAAGTGACATGAAGGGAAGGCTAATCCATCACCTAATCTTTAGCTTGCAGAGGAAAAGATTACAAAAGGCAGAAAGAAGAGACAAATAAGAAAAGGCAGAAAAAAGAAAGAAGAAAAACAACACCCACTCTGTGACTCTCTCGATCTTGATTCTCAAAAAAAAAAAAAAAAAAAAAAAAACTCTTTTTAGTTGGCTTACTCATCAATTAGTGTTGGCAATAGACTTGGTGTGTTCACAAATCTTCATTTCAGGTTCGTTTTTTGGTTTCTCTTCCTTTGCCTCCTTCGTCTTCTTCTGTTGGAGTGCTGGCCCTGCTGGGTTTTTGTTCTTTCTTTTTTGCTTAACTTTAGTTTAGTTGTTCTTGTAGTTGTACTCTCTCTTTACACTTTACTGGCACTGCTTTACTCTTTTGTTTGTTTTGTTTCTTTAGATTTTTCTAGAATGTTATGGAATGGTCCGAATGGACCCACTTAATTTGTTTGTTTGTGTTGTTTTTGTTTTTGTTTTTGTTTTTTTTTTAAGAAGTCAGATTTAGTGGATGTGGATGGAATCATGGAAGTAAAGTAGTGTATTGCTCTACACGTTTCTGATCCAGTGATCCTAGTGCTACATGTTTTTGTTTTTGTTTTTTTTTTTAAAGAAATCAGATTTGGTGGGATGGAGGGATAGTGGGCCTGTGGGTGGGTCTAAGGGTCTTAGTCTTAATGGTTTATTGCTTCATATAAAAAAAAAAAAAAAAAAAAAAGAGCATTGATAACAAAATTATAAAGTTAGAATAATTTACTTTGTATTAATATTAATTTTAATTTATTTGTGCAGGTTTAAAGTGTAAAGTGATCATATTAAGTAAAGATGCAATAGTGCTTTTGATAAACCAGGTTCTATTGTTTTATACATTAAATTTATATTATTCTAGTTAAATTGTAATTTCTTTTTTATTATAGATTGTGTTTCATTATTCATAAATAATTTTTAATTATAAATGTTTACTAGAAAATATTCATCTGGATATGAAAAACTAAAAAAAAAAAAAAAAGCAACGAGAAGAACTAATTGAATCTCAAAAAGGAGCTATGGATAAATTTATTACTAGTAAAAAACAAAATCTTGCAGAAAATTTGAGTGAGGGTTTCATAAATGAACAAGAAATTCATCAAAAAGAGTTAGAAGATAATGAAAATATACAACAAATTGATAATAACGAAGGTGGTCATGATAATGTTCAAACATGTAATGTCACCATTCTTGATAATGAAGCTCAAAATAATTTAGAGGAGAGTGAAAATATTAATCATCAACCTAATTATATTCCTACAAATATTTTTGATCCAAGTCAATGGAAAACTATTGATATAAAATTAAGAGATTTGTTGGTAGAAAATGGTCCAATAAGAGTTGATGATCTAAACTTTCCTATAGATAAAAACTCTAGACATTTTTCTACTATGCATTATATTCGAAAATTACCAAATGGAGAGAAACATGATAGATAATGGTTAGTGTATTCGAAAGACCTAGATAAAGTATTTTGTTTTTGTTGCAAGTTGTTTAATTCAAAATCTAATACAAATCAACTAGCTAATGAAGGAACTAAAGATTGGAAAAATATTAGTTCTATTCTTAAAAATCATGAAACAGCCAATGAGCATATTACTAATATGAATACTTGGATTGATTTAGAACTAAGATTATTGAAGAATAAAACAATTGATAAAAATGTCCAAGAACAAATTAAGAAAGAGAAAGATCATTAGAAAAAAGTGTTATTAAGAATAATAGCAGTGGTAAAAAATCTTGGTAAAAATAATTTGGCATTACGAGGAAAAAACGAAAAGATCTATCAAGAAAATAATGGAAATTTTTTAAGTATTATTGAAATGATTGCAGAATTTGATCCAGTAATGCAGGAACATGTTCGACGTATTCAACATGGTGCAATCCATTTTTATTATCTTGGACATAAAATACAAAATGAAGTGATACAATTATTAGCAAATGAAATTAAAAGTAAAATTATAAAAAAGATTAAAGAAGCAAAATACTTTTCAATTATACTTGATTGTACCCCCGATGTAAGTCATCAAGAACAAATGACTCTCATACTAAGATGTGTGGATATTTCAATAAGTCCGATAAAAATAGATGAACATTTTGTGGAATTTTTAAAGGTAGATGATACTTCTGGAAAAGGTCTATTCAATGAAATTATAAATGCAATAAAAAATCTTGAACTTGATATTAATGATGTACGTGGGCAAGGATATGTTAATGGGTCTAGTATGAAAGGGGAAAAACAAGGGGTACAAAAAAGAATTCTTGATATAAATCCTAAAGAATTTTACACACCATGTGGTTGTCATAATCTCAACCTTGTCCTATGTGATATGGCTAATTCTTGTTCTAAAGCTATATCTTTTTTTGGAGTAGTACAATGTATATACACACTATTTTCTTCTTCCACAAAGTGATGGAAAATTTTACAAGATAATGTGACAGGTTTAACTCATAAGCCATTGTCACAAACACGTTGGGAAAGTCTGTAAGAAGTTTAGACCCCTTAAACCCAAACAGATTAACCTAGATATTTAGCCAAGTGATTAACTTAGGTAAATTAAGCAATTCTAGGTTAACACAATAACAATCATATCATGTAAAGGTGCAGAAAATAAAGAGCACACGATATGATAACCCAGGAAAATCAATCCAGTAAAAAACCTGAGGAGGATTTAATCTAGCTATCCTCAAGGTAAAAAGGAATTCACTATGAAAGAATTGAAGTTTACACAATAGTGACTTTCACTAACATCCTATTGCTACCTCGAGTAGGAAACTCACTACCACAATCACGTGACAGTTCCAAGTTCACGGACTACTTCTTTCCTTGAATTCTCAGCAAAGCACAAGCACACCTACTTGTATATCTTGAAACTCTTGATTCTGCAGCTGAATGATTACCAAGCTCTTGATATCAATCTTGAGTTTGGAAACCTTAAGTGTATGTGAAGGTAAACACCTCTAGATCTCACAAATAAGATTCACAAACACACTATTCAGAACACTAAAAACGTGGTTAGGGTTTTCCTTTTTATACTTAGAGCAAAACATAAAACCCTACACATTAAATGGGCTAGGGCTGAGTTGGAAATTCTGCAGAAAAAATAATCTGTACGACTTTCGATCGGTCGAGTCTAATTCTCGATCGATTGAGCTAGGCAGAATTGCACAGTAACTTCTGCAGTAACTCGATTCTAACTTTACATAAAAACCTCATACTTTGAGTAAGTCTAAACAAGACTAAAAATGTTTTGATCATGGTTTGCCAACATTACAAAATGAAGTTCTAATACATTAGTTCCAAATTCCTTAGAATCTAACAAACTCCCACTTTGGCAATCCGTGACAAAATACAAATTTAACAAAATACTCAAAGTTTACAAAAATAAACAGCCCATTACAAAACAAATTCAACCTAACTACTATTTATCAGTTGCAAAAGTAGACAGCAGCACAACTGAATCAACCTGTATATTCCTGTAACACTTTAACAAACACATAAACGCATGTGTGGAAAATAAAAGTAACAAAGAAAAGAAATTCTTGATTTCACATAACACCAAATAAAGAAATATATTATAAATAACATCATAGGTATAAAACAATAAGCAATGTAGCATAGTGAAACAAGAAACATATACAAAAGATGTATCTAAAAAAAAATCTCCCCCTATCATGAGCCAAAAAATGTAAATACATAATGAAGTACCTAGATACAATCTAAGAGCTCCACAAGCTCCACTGTATCACAAAAAGAAACAAAAAACTCCCCCTAAGACACAAAACTCCCCTACAAAGTATTGCACAATGTAATGTACTCCCCCTTTTTATAATGAATTGCCAAAGGGCACTCACTCATCATCAAAAGGAGGCGGCGGAGGAAAACGTCGAAGACTCACCAAATCTGCTCTCAAGGCTTGAAGCTCATCAAGCACATCCACCAAAAGCTGACCATGAGCCGCCTAAACGGTCATGACAGTGTCCAAAGTCCAACGAATATCAGAAACATCCGAAGGAGAAGGTGGAAGAACAGCAGCAGCAGCAGCAGGATTAGTAGACGTCTCTGCCGAAGGAGCACCTGCAGAAGAAGTAGGAGGTGGAGTGACACTAGAAGGCTATACCCTAGGACGCTTAGAGCTAGCTAGAAGTTGAGCAGCCCTTTGCCTAAGAAAGGTGGCACCTATGGGAGCAATGATATGAACATGCTCAGAAGCAGGGAAATCACCTAAACCTAAGTGAAGAAAAATCCTATGAATAAAAACAGGAAAGAACAAAGCATGAGCAGTAGAACTGCTCCGATGCACTTCATTCAAAGAACGAAGAAACAGATGATAAAAACTGATAGGAGCATCAATGACAAGAGCGTATAGAAACACACATTGCTCATGAGAAATGGGCCATAAGGAATGGCATGCAATTCTAAAGAAAAGATAATGTAACTCAGAAAGCTCAGCAGAGGTGATCCGAGGATCAGAACCCCACTGGATAGAAGACCCAGTGATGTATGACATCATGTCATCAAGAGGAGAAGACTCATCATAGGGAAAGACAGGATGAGCAACCACAGGCACCCCAAGAGCATCAGACACTACCGAAGGGGTAATGCGATACTCTACACCTCGTATCCAACTCTTAACCAAAGTGTTAGAATCATAGATGTGGATAGAGAGGTTTGAGTAGAACTCTCTAATCAGGGTAGCCAGAGACGGATGATCTATATCTAACAAAGGTAGCCAGCCCCTACGCTCAAAATTACGCCTCACCTCATCATCAACCTCATCTAAAAGAACTATACGCTCATCCCAAATGGTACGCCTAAGGTTAAGGGTCTCGCTTGTCTCCTGATGCTTCTCACTCAGAAACCTATCACTATCAAAAGAAGGTGAAGAGGCAGAAGTCCTATGTACTCTAATTTTCCTAGGCATGATGCTAATGTTAGGATATGTGCCCTTAAATCCTATTGTATGATGCTATGTATGATATTATGTATGACACTATGTGAGAAATCATGTATGACTTAATATTGTGTTTAATAAAGTTGTTTTATTCTTATCTAAAATAATGGTAACATGAATATTCGGACATTATCAAATAGTCCATGAGATGCATAGTATGTGATTTATGTGATTTAGTCACAGAAGATATAGATCACAAGTTCTTTGTAAACTCAGAATTTTGGTTCGTAGTCGGTGATGAAATTGGGCATTTCATCTGCGAAGACTATAACATATTAACTACGATGATTTGTCTTGATCATGGAAGTGGTGACTTCTAGTTAATATGTTGATATGTTTTAAAAGTTAAGACATATTGAACTGGACCGCTGTGAGATTTATTATTCTCCTAACGACTGTCAACTAAATAATAAATCTCACGACTTGTATTCACATGAACTCTTAATCCTGAGAGAATAATGGACCTGATCATGAAATGTAGGATGCTTTGATATATCAGGAGTGAGATCTAAAGTAATGGTCAAAACCTCAGTATGTTGGGCAGCCACATTTAGTGTTGATGGAACATATATTCTCAAGATGGAATTCATAGTCTCTTAATGGAGATATAAAATATTCCCTTGAGATAAGTTTAATGGGTACAGTTATTCAGAGAGTTAGGCCTAACCACTTTAGTAAGACTAAAGTATATATTTATGAAATTGGATTTCATAAATATATGATGAATAACTTAAAAGGATTAAACCGGGTAATCAAGGATTAAGATGTAGTAATTTACAAAGTGGCAGTCTATATTCATGGCTTTGTATTACTACGAATATTTTATGAAGGGGTTACGTGTATAATAAAGTCTTGGGATATAATTTATTAATGAGGCCTAGAGTGCAATTATATTTATATAGTAGTATTAAATATAATTAATGGTAACTTTGGACTTGTCAAGAGTTGACAGAAAAGTCCAAGGCCCATTGGAGCTAGTGTCTTATTTGTTCCCTTTTGGTCCCACTCCAAGCCACACACTAAAGCCCAATTGGGAAGGCCTAAAAGGCTAGTCCAATTAGATAATCAGTTATGTGGAGAGAAACATACAGAATTTTATATAGAATGAAATGGTTTGTATGTGTAAGGTGGTGAATATAAGGAAGAGAGACACTTTTTCATATTCTCTCTAGAAAACATAGAATTGATTGAGAGACCACACATCTTGGGCATCAAGTAGAATTGGAGTGAAGATTGAAAGTCTTCCCGAGTACCTCTTCATTCAGTTGTGAATTTCACTGCATCAAGGTACACTCTCTTGTTCTTATATTCTGAAACCTACATAGTGCATGTTATCAATTGCGAATGAAGTAGATCCGTTTATTTTCCGCTGCGTATGTTTTGTATGCGATATAAACATGATGATTTCCCAACAGCTAACGACACAGAAAGAAAAGAGACAAACAAAAAAGGAAAACCAAGGGTAGACTGCAAGTTAGCATAACAAAAATATAGAAATAACAATTCTATATGATGCATGAGCAGAATAACCAAATGATGCATGGTCTAATGCAGTGACACACAGTTCAAATATGATTCAATATCACAAAATTGGCTTGAGCAGGAATTTTATATCAAAAATCCCAAATTTGAAAAACTAATTTCACAAAACCCAACAAATTGAGAAATCGATCATTACACAAGTTAGAAAACACAGGATAATGATCAAATTAATCAATCTAACAAGCCAATTTCATCAAATTGCATCAATTTGAACAAAAGCCCTAAATTCGGCAATTTCAAGCCCTAGAATTTTTAATTTTTCATAAAACCTCAAATTAATCAAATTAAACTCCAAAGATCACTTGTATATGGTGTCCCCACAAAAACTCAACGATTTATTGTGAAAGAAAACAACCAATCAACATCAAAAACCCCAAATATATAAATGCTGAAAATAGCCAATAAATGCATGAATTTATGCATGAAAAAAATGAATAAAAGCAAAAGGAAGGGTAGATTGGTCTTACCGGCCTTGGGAGAGAGAATCCTTGCAAAAGAATCGAAGGAAAACGACAAAAATCTCAAAATAGATGCTTGACCGGTTGGTGAGAGTGAAAAGGAGTTTGAAAAGATTTTGAAAAGAGAAGAACACGTGGAGAAAAATCCTTTTTAAAAAGCTCTCAGCTCGATTTTCGATCGATCGAAAATTAGATTCCATCGGTCGAAAATACTTCGATTGATCCAGTATCAATCGAATATCGATCGAAACATATAAAAACTTTCTAGGGATTTTAAGAACAATTTCGATCGGTCAAAAAACAGATTCGATCGATCGAAATTCTGGAAAAAAAAAACAAGTTTTTTGAAACCGAAGCAATTTCAGTGTTGAAACTCCTCAAAGCATTAGATTTTATGAATAAAATGCATGAGTTTCAAAAACACATGTATTTATCCCAGTTTCCCAAAAATAAGACTTTCACATAATTTTCCTTAAAATCTCAAACAGCAAACTTGTATTGCATCAATTTTCAAGAAATTTTCAAATTTGGTTGGTCAGACCAAAAACACACACAATAACATGTACATAGTTTAGCAAAGGATAACTTGTGTAGTGTGTGCAACTAGCAAAAGCTTGAGCAGCATGCGAGATGATATGCAAACAGTGATCAATCATAATTTCTACAAAATTCATCACATGAATTTGAAAGAGACTATCACTTAAAGAGTTACATCATATATCTCATGTAAGTTTCTTGATTTGCCTCATAATATATACCAATTTTAATTGATCAGAAACTTATTGAAATAGTCGGGATAATGTACACACCAATTTTATTTGAATTGTGAAATTATTATAGCCCAATAATGTACACACCAATTTTAACATTTTAACCGAGGCTACACCTTATGTTCTTTTTGTGCATGTGCTACACTTTCTTGAGCACAAAATCTTACGATATGCACTAAGGTGTTCATAATTGGCTAATAAACAGTGGTGAGATGGTTATTTATGCCTTTCTCAAAAAGTTCAAGTCCGTCAATAAAAAACATATGACTTCAAGATCAAGATCATGTGATCAAAAACCATAAACATCTTCCTGCACAACATGCACTACAAAACTTCAGCTAGTAAAGTGCAGTAAGAACAAGTGCATCCAAGCTAAACAAGGTACATAAACATGTTATGTAAAAAAAGATTGACCAATCTTATCTTCAAATTCAAGAAAAAAACAGCAAAACACATATTACCAAACCCATTCTTGTTACCCTTTTTTTTTTAAATAAAAAAAACAACCTAGAATGAAATGCATGAATGTTATACAATGCAGATCCTAAAAAAAAATGGTCACAAGAGGTTGATCAATGAAGAACAAGGACCATGTCAGACAGACTCAATTAGGTCAAGCTTTCTGCATCCAAAACTTTTTAGATGCATCTCTAGCATTGGAGTTATTATTCACATTGAAATTTTGAGCAACTCCAAGATTGGAATAAAGGTTTAACGCCTTTACCAATTCACCAATAAGTACCATAGGATCTTGTACTTGAGGCACAGGTACTTTAGGTTTATTTGCTCGCTTAGCAGCTTGCAACTTGAAACAGTTTGGACGAATGTGCCCAGACTTTCCACAAAAGTGACAAACCCAAGCAGGCTTATCATGCAACTTGCCCTTAGAAGAATTAGAAGTTCTAGAATTAGACTCTTGAAGATCAACTCTAATCTTTCTAGGAGGTGTGACTTCTACAGATTTAACAACTTTACTCACAGAAGGTTTGACAATCTCACTCTTAGAAAGTTGAGTAGAAGGAACAAAGTTTGTGGAATGAGGTTCAGGCACAGAGATGCTTTCCACAAAACCTAAGTCAGTTTTGTCAGAGGGAGACTTTTAAATACTTAACATGTGATCAAGTTTGGAGCTTGCAGATCTATTAGTTTGTTCTTTAGCAACAGATAATTCAGTTCCAAATTTTTAACTTTATCAAGCAAAAGCATGTTCTCAGTCTTCACATTATTCAAAAGCTCATTAGCATCAAACAATTTCACAAGCAAATTTTTCTTATCAAGTTCAAGAAATGCAATTTTCTTTAAGCCGAGATCAACATTCATAGCATCCTTTGCAGCAACTTTGCAAAGTTTATTGTAAGCTTCCTGTAAATCTGCATCTTCAGAGAGTTCCCCATCAGAAAGGTTCTCTTCAATAGACACGCTTTCATTGACTACAGCAGTAGCAGTGAAAGTAATGAAGTTTCCATCCTCATCACTGACTGATTCATTGTCAGAAACTTCATCATCACTAAGGGTTATAGCCATAGCCTTACCCTTAGACTTCAAGTATGTAGAACATTCAGATTTCACATGACCATACCCTTGACATCCAAAATATTGTTGTCTTATAGAATTATTAGAGAGCTGACCTACTTTCTCTTTAGGTTTTTCAGTGTTATTAACCTTAGTGGGATCATTCCTCCTAAAATTTCTAGGTTCAGTAGTGTTCTTACCTCTTACCCTTCTATTATTGTTCCTAAGAAAGTTTCTAAAGTTCTTGGTAAGATAGGCAATCTCTGTAGCAGAGAGTTCATCATCAAATCCACCAGCCTCAACATCAACAACAAACTTAAGAGCTATTGATTTGGATTTGGTAGTCTTGGGTAGATCCAACTTATAGGATTGAAGAGATCCTACAAGTTCATCAACAAGGATGGAGTCCACATCCTTGCTTTCAGTGATGACAGTCACTTTGGGTCTAAAATCCTCAGTCAAAGATCTAAGAATTTTCCTAACAATTTTAGGTTGATCATAGATTTCACCCAGATTATATGCAGAATTAATTATATCATTCAATTTAGCATAGAATTCATCAAAAGATTCATCATCATTCATTCTAATGTTTTCAAATCTAGTAGTTAATTGCTGCAACTTATTTATTTTAACTGTCTTTGTGCCTTCATGCATAGTCTGGAGGATATTCCAAGCAGTATGAGCAACCTCAACATTAAAGATTCTCTTAAATTCCTCTATAGAGACAGCATTGAAAATAGAATTCATAGCTTTGCTATTGAAAGTAGCTGCCTCTTTTTGAGAAGTTTGCCACTCACTCACAGGAGTAGTGGACTTCTCCCAACCATATTCAACAGAGTTGCAGACTTTCTCGTCAATAGATTTCAGGAATGCTTTCATCCTTGGTTTCCAATAAGCATAATTATTCCCATCAAAATGAGGTGGAATAACAAGAGAGTATCCATGTTCCATGACAACCGGGGTCAAGGATCAACTTTTAGATCAAAAGATCTAAAACAAAAAAGCTACCCGCTCTGATACCACTTGTAAGAAGTTTAGACCCCTTTAACCCAAACAGATTAACCTAGATATTTAGCCAAGTGATTAACTTATGTAAATTAAGAAATTCTAGGTTAACATAATAACAATCATATCATGTAAATGTGCAAAAAATAAAGAACACACGATATGATAACCCAGAAAAACCAATCCGATAAAAAACCTGGGGAGGATTTAACCTAGCTATCCTCAAGATAAAAAAGAATTCACTATAAAAGAATTGAAGTTTACACAATAGCGATTTAGACCACTAACATCCTATTGCTACCTCGAGTAGGAAAGTTACTACTACGACCACGTGACAGCTCCGAGTCCACAGACTACTTCTTTCCTTGAATTCTCAGCAAAGCACAAGCACACCTGCTTGTATATCTTGAAACTCTTGATTCTGCAACTGAATGATTACCAAGCTCTTGACATCAATCTTGAGTTTGGAAACCCTAAGTGTATGTGAAGGTAAACACCTCTAGATCTCACAAATAAGATTCACAAATACAATATTCAGAACACTAAAAACGTGGCTAGGGTTTTCCTTTTTATATTTAGGGCAAAACATAAAACCCTACACATTAAATGGGCTAGGGCTGAATTGGAAATTCTGCAGAAAAAACAATCTGCATGACTTTCGATCGGTCGAGTCTAATTCTCGATCGATCGAGCCAGGCAGAATTGCACAGTAACTTCTGCAGTAACTCGATTCCAACTTTACATAAAAACCTCATACTTTGAGCAAGTCTAAACAAGACTAAAAACGTTTTGATCATGGTTTGTCAACATTACAAAATGAAGTTCTAATACATTAGTTCATAATTCCTTAGAACCTAACAAAGTCGAATTGAAAGTGTGAAAGCAATAAAATTTCAAGTTCTAGAAATAAGAGATGCTTTGTTACAATTGGCAAAAACAAGTGAAGATCCCAAAACAAAAAGTGAAGCTGATTGTTTAGCAACATATGAGATTGAAAGTTTTGAGTTTTTGCTAGCTATGACTATTTGGTATGATATATTATTTGCTGTTAACTCTGTTAGTAAAAATTTACAATCGAAAGACATGCATATTAATGTTGCTATAGATCAATTAAAAGGTGTCATGTCTTTTTTAAAAAAATATAGAGAAGATGGATTTACATCTGCTATGAATTCATCTAAAGAAATTGCAACCAAAATGGAAATAGGGCCTATATTTCGTGAAAAACGTATAATTCGTAGGAAGAAACAGTTTGATGAGAATGTCAATGATGAGATAACACAATCCGCTGAAGAATATTTTAGAATTAATTATTTTTTATATATAGTAGATCAAGCTATTTCTTCAATTGAAAGTAGGTTTGAACAATTTCAAATATATGAAAATATTTTTGGTTTTTTATTTAATTTTGAAAAACTAAAATCACTAGATGATGATAGTTTGAAAAAAAAATTGTCTTAATCTTGAATGTTTTCTCACACATGAAACTTATTCCGATATTGATGGCTTAGATTTATATTCAGAACTAAAAGTTTTAAAAGAAGTTTTGCAAATAAATGATAACTCTCCAACTAATGTACTAAATTATATAAAGAGGCTAGAATTTTTTCCAAATACATGTATTGCTTTTAGAATATTACTAACTATACCTGTTACAGTTGCTTTTGTAGAAAGAAGTTTTTCAAAATTAAAATTAAGAAAATCCTATTTAAGATCAACTATGTCACAAGAAAGATTAAGTGGATTAGCTATATTATCAATTGAAAAGGAAATGTTAGCGGAACTTGAATGCAAAAATTTAATTAGTAATTTTGCCTCTCAAGAAGCAAGAAAAATAAATTTTAATTAAAAAAAATATATGAATTTATAATTAAATATAATAAAAGGCTCCATTTAAAGCTTTCGCCTAGGGCTCCCAAATTCGTTGAGCCGGCCCTGTTGACTGGATTTTGGGTTTGGGTTTGGCTGACATGAATATTTGGAGTTTGATGTGGTGGTTCATGGCAATTTTGTGGTGGAGGTTAGGTCCTTGGCGGATGTGGTTGAATCAAGGCCATTGGGTTTTATTTTGGGATTCTTTGTGAAGAAGACGAGCATTTTCCTTTTGGTTTTCTTGGCTATTGGCTGCCAAACAATGAACGGAGACGAGACTTTGTTTAGATTTTCATTAAAGTGTGGACTGTGGAAGTTGAAATTTTTTTACCCACATATCAATAAATGTTAACACCCACTACCACTCCCTCAAAAATACCAAATTTAATTTTAAAAAAAAATTAAACCCAAAATTTGCAGAAAAACAGGAACTCCAAGTCCAAGAAGTTTTTGGGGATTTGTAAATAGGAACTCCAAGTAACTGAGACTTAGAAAAATAGCCAACATCTACAAGGAGAAGGATGGCTAAAGCATTAGCAGGAAAAAAACAGAAGAAATAGAATGGCTTTTGTTTCACTTTCACACTAGCCAAGCGAATCTACCTAACCCATCCTAGAGAATTTTTATTTTTATTTTAAAATAACATCTAAACACGCTAAAAAAAAAAAGCAACAAAGATCTAGAGATAACGGAAAGTGGGTTTGATGAAGAATTATATATCAGGCAATGTTTTGGATGCCATTTGCTAAGGAGAAGAAAGTGGCAGACAACCAGAGGCGAAAAAAGGGGCTTTGTGTTTGTGCTTTCAGGTGAGGCATTGAACACAACCACCCGGTTTTGTCTGGTTTCTCGGTGGTACTTTCAGATTATGACGGCTATTTCTCTGTGATGATTTTCACGCGGAAACTGGGTTTTGATTTCTGAAGATTTGGGGCGTGTTTAGGTTCTCTATGCTACTGTTTAAGGTTCTCTCATTTGATTCCTTAATTTTCGTTGTCTAAAATACTCTTAAATGGATTAGTTAATAAAGTTTAAATAGTAGAGTTAGATATATAAAATTATTAATTTAAAAACTTTTAAATTTTAGTTAAATTTTTTTTAAAAAAAATTCTCTCACTTACACATTTTTCTCTCACGGTAGTCATCAAATACTAATACAATTTTTTTTTAAGAAATAATAAAACTGTTTTTTTTTATTCCACAAACGTGCTTTTTTTTTTTTTTTACCTGATGATTGCCAAAATGAAATGGCCCATGTTTTTACATTAAACTGTTTTTTTCCACTGTCCTCTACAGACTCCACTAGACTGATTCATTCTACAAAATCTCCACACTCCCAAAGCTGCAAAAAATGTTGGCATTTGGCAGTTTAGGAACACACAGTGAAAGGCATAGCAGTTGGCAGTTTCTCACACACACACACACACACGACACCTCTCTACTTTTCAATACTATTAAAAAAACAAAAAAAGCAGTCTTGAAAGTCGAAACCCTCAAAACTCAAGTCTTGAGTCTCTCCTAAGAATTTATTGAACAATGCAGGACAACGAAGTAGTGGCAAAAACCATTATCTGTGACCTCATAATCCTGGGTGCCTCAGGTTTCATAGGCAAGTACGTTGTCAAAGAACCCCTTAATTCACAATTCTCTGTATTATAGCTAATTACATTTTTTTTTGTCAGGACATATGTGTTTCACTTGTTATTAGGAATATATGTCACTACTTTATGTAATTGGCTAATCCTTTGACAAAACGCACATTACTTGTAATTGAGTAGATTTAGGATGTGTTTAATACTTCAAGAAACCTTGTGTTAGAAATTTAGACCCCTTAAATCCAAACAGATTAACCTAGATATTTAGCCAAGTAATTAACTTAGGTAAATTATGCAAATCTAAGTTAACACAAATATATCATATCATGCAACAATGCAGAAAATAAATAACATACGATATGATAACCCAGGAAACCAAACCGGTAAAAACCTGTGGGGGATTTAACCTAGCTATCCCCAAGGTAAAAGGAATTCACTATGAAAGAATTGAAATTTACACAATAGCGACTTAGACCACTAACATCCTATTGCTACCTCGAGTAGGAAACTTGCTACCACGACCACGTGACAGCTCCGAGTCCACGGACTACTTCTTTTCTTGAATTCTCAGCAAAGCACAAGCACACTTGCTTGTATATCTTGAAGCTCTTGATTCTGCAACTGAAAGATTACCAAGCTCTTGACATCAATCTTGATATTGGAAACCCTAAGTGTATGTGAAGGTAAACACCTCTAGATCTCACAAATAAGATTCACAAACACACTATTCAGAACTCTAAAAACGTGACTAGGGTTTTCTCTTTTATACCTAGGGCAAAACATAAAATCCTACACATTAAATGGACTAAGGCTGAGTTGGAAATTCTGCAGAAAAAACATTCTGCACGACTTTCGATCGGTCGAGTCTAATTATCGATCGATCGAGCCAGGCAGAAATGCACAGTAAATTCTGCAGTAACTCGATTCCAACTTTACATGAAAACCCTATACTTTGAGCAAGTCTAAACAATACTAAAACCGTTTTGATCATAGTTTGCCAATATTACAAAATGAAGTTCTAATACATTAGTTCCTAATTCTTGAAACCTAACAAACTCCTCCTTTGGCAATCCGTGACAAAACACAAACTTAACACAAAGCTCAAAGTTTACAAAATAAATAGCCCATTACAAAACAATAGCCATTAAACAAATTCAACCTAATTACTATCTATCAGTTGCAAAAGTAGACAGCAGCACGACTGAATCAACCTGTATATTCCCGTAACACTTAACAAACACATAAACACATGTGTGGAAAATACACGTAACATAGATAATAACTTCTTGATTTCACATAACACAAACTAAAAATATATATCATGAATAACATCATAAATATAAATCAATAAGTAATGTAGCATAGTGAAACAAGAAACATATACAAAAGATGTATCTCAAAAACACTCCCCTTATCATGAGCCAAAAAATGTAAATACATAATGAAGCATCTAGATACAATCTAAAAACTTTACAAGCTCCACAGTATCACAAAAAGAAACAAAAACTCCCCATAAGACAAAAAACTCCCCTAATGTACCCCACAATAGAATGTACTCTCCCTTTTTGTGACGAATTGCCAAAGGACACTCACTCATCATCAAAAGGAGGGGGCGAAGGAGAACGTCGAAAACTCGTCAAATCTGCTTTCAAGGCTCGAAGCTCGTCAAGCACATCCACCAAAAGCTGACCATGAGCCACCTGAACGGTCATGATAGTGTCCAAAGTCCGACGAATATCAGAAACATCCAAAGGAGATGGTGGAGGAACATCAACAGCAGCTGCAGGATCAGTAGACGTCTTTGTCGAAGGAGCACCTGTAGAGGAAGTAGGAGGTGGAGTGACACCAGAAGGCTCTACCCTAGGACGCTTAGAGCTAGCTTGAAGCTGAGCAGCCCTTTGCCTCAGAAAAGTAGCACCTATGGGAGCAATAATATGAACAGGCTCAGAAGCAGGGAAATCACCTAAACCTAAGTGAAGAAGAATCCTATGAATAAAAACAGGAAAGAACAAAGCATGAGCAGTGGAACTGCTCCGATGCACTTCGTTCAAGGAACGAAGAAACAGATGAGGAAAGCTAATAGGAGTATCAGTGAGAAGAGCATACAAAAACACACATTGCTCAAGAGGGATAGTGTGGAGATGAGAAATGGGTCACAAGGAATGACACGCAATCCTAAAGAAAAGATAATGCAGCTCAGAAAGCTCAGCAGAGGTGATCCGAGGATCAGAACCCCACTGGATAGAAGATCCAGTGATGTATGACATCACGTCTTCGAGAGGAGGAGACTCATTATAGGAAAAGACAAGATGAGCAACTACAAGCACCCCAAGAGCATCAGACACTACCGAAGGGATAATGCGATACTCTACACCTCGTATCCAACTCTTAACTAGAGTGTTGGAATCATAAATGTAAAAAGAGAGATTCAAGTAGAACTCTCTAATCAGGGTAGCCGGAGGCGGATGATCTATGTCTAACAAAGGTAACCAGGCCCTACGCTCAAAATTACGCCTTACCTCATCATCAACCTTATCTAAAAGAACCCTACGCTCACCCCAAATGGTACGCCTAAGGTTAAAAGTCTCGTATGTCTCCTAATACTTCTCACTCAGCAACCTATCACTATCAAAGGAAGGTGAAGGGACAGAAGTCCTATGTGTTCTGGTTTTCCTAGGCATGATGCTAAGGACAGAATAGAGAGACACAGAAAGAAAAGACAAAAAGAAAGCCAAGGGCAGACTGCAAGTTAGCACAACAAAAATAAAGAAATAACGAGACTATATGATGCATGAGCAGAATAATCGAATAATGCATGATCTAATAAAATGACACACAGTTCAAATATGATCCAATATCACAAAATTGGCTTGAGCAAGAATTTTATATCAAAAAACCCCAAATTTGAAAAACCTAATTTCACAAAACCCAACAAATTGAGAAATTGATCATCACAACAGATATAAAACACAATATAATGATCAAATTAATCAATCTAACAAGCCAATTTCATCAAATTGTTTCAATTTGAACAAAAGCCCCAAATTCGGTATTTTTCAAGCCCTAGATTTTCAAATTTTTCACAAAAACTCAAATTAATTAAATCAAACCACTTCCAACACTTGTAAATGGTGTCCCCACAAAAACCCATTGATTTATTTGAAAGAAAACAACCAAAATCATCAACAAATTCAAAAATAAATAAGCCCAAAAATACCCAATGAATACATGATTTTATGCATGAAAAACTGAAAATAAAAACAAAGAGAAGGGTAAAATAGACTTACCGGCCTTGGGAGAAAGATTATTTGCAAAAAGATTGGAGGAAAATGACAAAGATAGCAAAAGGAGGCTTGACCGGTTGGTGAGAGAAGAAAAAGGATTTGAAAAGATTTGAACACGTGATGAACATGAGAAGAAAAAATCCTTTTAAAAAAACCTTCAGCCCGATTTTCGATCGATCGAAAATTAGGTTTGATAGGTCGAAAATGCTTCGATTGATCCAGGAACAATCGAATACCGATCGAACCACACAGAAACATTTCAGGGATTTTAAGAACAATTTCGATCGGTCAAAAAACAGATTCGATCGATCGAAATTCTGAAGAATTTTTTTTTGAAAAACGAAGCAATTTCAATGTTGAAACTCCTCAAAGCAATAGATTTTATGAATAAAATGTATGAGTATGAGATGAAATGTTTTTCAAAAACATATGAATTTATCCCAATTTTCCAAAGATAAGATTTGCACATAATTTTCCTCAAAATCTCAAACAGCAAACATGTTCTACATCAATTCTCAAGAAGTTTTCAAACTTGGTTGGTCAGACCAAAACACACACAGTAACATGTTTAGAGTTTAGCAAAGAATAGCTTGTGTAGTAAGCGCAACTAGCAAAAACTTGAGAAACATGTGAGGTGATATGCAAATAGTAATCAATTACAATTTCTACAAAATTCATCATATGAATTTGAAAGAAACTATCACTCAAAGAGTTACATCATATAACTCTCACATCTCCTAGAATAGAAGCTTGCAATCATGTAAGTTTCTTGATTTTGCCTCATAATATATACCAATTTTAATTAATTAGAAACTTATTGAAATAGCCGGGATAATGTACACACCAATTTTATATGAATTGTGAGATTATTAAAGCCCAATAATGTACACACCAATTTTAACATTTTAACAGAGGCTACACCTTATGTTCTTTTTGTGCATGTGCTACACTTTTTCGAGCACAAAATCTTACGATATGCACTAAGGTGTTCATGATTGACTAATAAACAGTGGTGAGATGGTTATTTATGTTTAGATATGTGCCCTTAAATCCTATTGTATGATGCTATGTATGATATTATGTATGACATTATGTGAGAAATGATGTATGACTTAATGTTTAATAAAGTTGTTTTATTCTTATCTAAAGTAATGGTAACATGAATATTCGGACATTATCAAATAGTCCATGAGATGCATAGTATGTGATTTATGTGAAAAGTCACAGAAGATATAAATCACAAGTTCTTTGTAAACTTAGAATTTTGGTTCGTAGTCGGTGATGAAATTGGGCATTTCATCTGCGAAGACTATAACATATTAACTACGATGATTTGTCTTGATCATGGAAGTGGTGACTTCTAGTTAATATGTTGGTATGTTTTAAGAGTTAAGACATATTGAACTGGACCGCTGTGAGATTTATTATTCTCCTAACAACTGTCAATTGAATAATAAATCTCGCGACTTATATTCACATGAACTCTTAATCCTGGGAGAATAATAGACCTGATCATGAAATGTAGGTTGCTTTGATATATCAGGAGTGAGATCTAAAGTAACGGTCAAAACCTCAGTATGTTGGGTAGCCACATTTAGTGTTGATGAAACATATATTCTCAAGATGGAATTCATAGTCTCTTAACGGAGATATAAAATATTCCCTTGAGATAAGTTTAATGGGTACAGTTATTCAGAGAGTTAGGCCTAACCACTTTAGTAAGACTAAAGTATATATTTATGAAATTGGATTTTATAAATATATGGTGAATAACTCAAAAGGATTAAACCGGATACTCAAGGATTAAGATGTAGTAATTTACAAAGTGGCAGTCTATATTCATGACTTTGTATTACTACGAATATTTTATGAAGGGGTTGCATGTATAATAAAGTCTTGGGATATAATTTATTAATAAGGCCTAGAGTGTAATTATATTTATATAGTGGTATTAAATATAATTAATGGTAACTTAGGACTTGTCAAGAGTTGACAGAAAAGCCCAAGGCCCATTGGAGCTAGTGTCTTATTTGTTCCCTTTTGGTCCCACTCCAAGCCACACACTAAAGCCCAATTGGGAAGGCCCAAAAGGCTAGCCCAATTAGATAATCAGTTATGTGGAGAGAAACATACAGAATTTTATATTGAATGAAATGGTTTGTATGTGAAATGTAATGAAATAAGGAAGAGAGACACTCTTTCATATTCTCTCTAGATACATAGAACTGATTGAGAGACCACACATCTTAGGCATCAAGTGGAATTGGAGTGAAGATTGAAAGTCTTCCCGAGTACTTCTTCATTTGGTTTTGAATTTCACCGCATCAAGGTACACTCACTTGTTCTTATATTCTAAAACCTACATAGTGCATGTTATCTATTGCGAATGAAGTAAATCCGTTTATTTTCCGCTGCGTATGTTTTGTATGCGATGCAAACATGATGATTTCCTAACAATTTATGCCTTTCTCAAAAAGTTCAAGTCCGATAATCAAAAGCATATGACTTCAAGATCAAGATCTTGTGATCAAACACCATAAACATCTTCCCACACAACATGCACTACAAAACTTTATCTAGTAAAGTGCAATAAAATAAGCACATCCAAGCTAAACAAAGCACATTAACATGTTATGTAAAAATAGATTGACCAACCTTGTCTTCAAATTCAAGAAAAAACAGCAAAACACATGTTGCCAAACCCATTCTTGTTACCCTTTTTTTTAAAAATAAAATAAAATAACAACCTAGAATGAGATGCATGAATGTTATGTAATGCAGATAAAAAAAAAAGGTCACAAGAGGTAGATCAATGAAGAACAAGGACCATGTCAGATAGACTCAATTAGGTCGAGCCTTTTGCATCCAAAACCTTTTAGATGCAACTCTAACATTAAAGTTATTATTCATATTAGAATTCTGAGCAACTCCAGGATTGGAATAAAGGTTTAACGTCTTTACCAATTCACCAATAAGTACCATAGGATCTTGTGCTTGAGGCACAGGTACTTTAAGTTTATTTGCTTGCTTAGCAACTTGCAACTTGAAACAGTTTGGACGAATGTGCCCAGACTTTCCACAAAAATGATGAACCCAAGCAGGCTTATTATGCAACTTGCCCTTAGAAGAATTAGAAGGTCTAGAATTAGACTCTTGAAGATTAACTCTAATCTTCCTAGGATGTGCGGCTTCTACAGATTTAACAACTTCACTCACAGAAGGTTTAACAATCTCACTATTAGAAAGTTGAGTAGAAGGAACAAAATTTGTAGAATGAGGTTCAGGCACAGAGATGCTTTTCACAAAACCTAAGCCAGTTTTGCCAGAGGGAAACTTTTGAATACTTAACATGTGATCAAGTTTGGAGCTTGCAGATCTATTAGTTTGTTCTCTAGCAGCAGATAATTCAAGTTCCAAATTTTTAACTTTATCAAGCAAAAGCATGTTCTCAGTCTTCACATTATTCAAAAGCTCATTAGTATCAAACAATTTCACAAGCAAATTTTTCTTATCAAGTTCAAGAGATGCAATTTTCTTTAAGCCCAAATCAACTTTCATGGCATCCTTTGCAGCAACTTTGCAAAGTTTATTGTTGGCTTCCTGTAAATCTACATCTTCAGAGAGTTCTCCATCAGAAGGGTTCTCTTCAACAGACACGCTTTCAATGACTACAGCAATAGCAGTGAAAGCTATGAAATTTCCATCCTCATCATTTACTGATTCATTGTCAGAAACTTCATCATCACTAAGGGTTATAGCCATAGCCTTACCCTTAGACTTCAAGTATGTAGGACATTTAGATTTCACATGACCATACCCTTGACATCCAAAACATTGTTATCCCATAGAATTATTAGAGGGTTGACCTACTTTCTATTTAGGTTTTTCTGTGTTATTAACCTTAGTGGGTTCATTCCTCCTAAAATTTCTAAGTTCAGCAGTGTTCTTGCCTCTTGCCCTTCTGTTATTGTTCCTAAGAAAGTTTCTAAATTTCTTGGCAAGATAGGCAATCTCTGTAGCAGAGAGTTCATCATCAAATCCACCAGCCTCAACATCATCAACAGACTTAAGAGCCACTGATTTGGATTTTGTAGTCTTAGGTAGGGCCAACTCATAAGATTGAAGAGATCTTACAAGTTCATCAACAGGGATGGAGTCTACATCCTTACTTTCAGTGATGGCAGTCACTTTGGGTCTAAAATCTTCAGTCAAAGATCTAAGAATCTTCCTAACAATTTTAGGTTGATCATAGATTTCACCCAGATTATATGCAGAATTAACTATATCATTCAATTTAGCATAGAATTCATCAAAAGATTCATCATCATTCATTCTAATGTTTTCAAATCTAGTAGTCAATTGCTGCATTTTATTTATTTTAACTGCCTTTGTGCCTTCATGCACAGTCTGGAGGATATTCCAAGCAGTATGAGCAACCTCAACATTAGAAATTCTCTTAAATTCCTCCATAGAGACAGCATTGAAAATAGAATTCATAACTTTGCTATTGAAAGCAGCTGCCTCTTTTTGAGAAGTTTGCCACTCACTCACAGGAGTAGTGGGCTTCTCCCAACCATATTCAACAGAGTTCCAGACTCTCTCGTTAATAGATTTCAGAAATGGTTTCATCCTTACTTTCTAATAAGCATAATTATTCTCATCAAAATGAGGTGGAATAACAAAAGAGTGTCCGTGTTCCATAACAACCGGAGTCAAGGATCAGCTTAAAGATCAAAAGATCTAAAACACAAGAGCTACCCGCTCTGATACCACTTGTTAGAAATTTAGACCCCTTAAACCCAAACAGATTAACCTAGATATTTAGCCAAGTAATTAACTTAGGTAAATTATGCAAATCTAGGTTAATACAAATATATCATATCATGCAATAATGCGGAAAATAAATAACACACGATATGATAACCCAAGAAACCAAACCGGTAAAAATCTGTGGGGAATTTAACCTAGCTATCCTCAAGGTAAAAGGAATTCACTATGAAAGAATTGAAGTTACTAACATCAATCTTGAGATTGGAAACCCTAAGTGTATGTGAAGGTAAACACCTCTAGATCTCACAAATAAGATTCACAAACACACTATTCAGAACTCTAAAAACGTGGCTAGGGTTTTCCCTTTTATACTTAGGGCAAAACATAAAACCCTACACATTAAATGGACTAGGACTGAGTTGGAAATTTTGCAGAAAAAATATTCTGCACGACTTTCGATCGGTCGAGTCTAATTCTCGATCGATCGAGCCAGGTAGAAATGCACAGTAAATTCTGCTGTAACTCGATTCCAACTTTACATGAAAACCCTATAATTTGAGCAAGTCTAAACAAGACTAAAACCGTTTTGATCATGGTTTGCCAATATTACAAAATGAAGTTCTAATACATTAGTTTCTAATTCTTAGAACCTAACACCTTGTTTCAAGATCAAGTGTTAAAGCCATGCAAGTCTATCCAAGATTCAAGCCAAGAAAGTGCCTGTCATTAAAGCTCTACAGCTAGCTCGATAGCTAGCATCTATCGAGCTCAAGAAGCTGTTCCAGTCTCGTGGCTTGACAGCTTTTCGACAGATGCTATCTGTCGAGGTTTAAGAAAAACAAATTCGCTGTTCTGTTTTCTTGGGATTCGTGAATGTGTCTTTGAGCCTTCTTTTCTCATAACCCTAGACATATAAAAAGATTGTTTTAAGGGCCGTAGTAGGTTGCACAAAAAAGAGCACAATTGCATAAGAGCATAATTCCTCAAGTGTAACCGAAAACCTAGTTTTGCCCTAGTTCATCTTTCTTGTGAAGAAGTTGCTATGTATGTGCACCGTAGGGTTTTGTGATCAAGCATCTTCTTGATCTTCATCGTGTGATGAACTGAAGAACTTTACAGCCAACAACTCTCTCTAGTTGGTGATTGAAGTCGCGTATTGGGATCCGTGCAATTGGTTAGTCACGTACTTGGGAGCCGTGCATCAAAAGGATAAATTGTCACTACAGAACAAGTCCAATTAGATATTGGGGTAAGGGTTCAACTGTAGGTTGGTATAAGGTACTAAGATTCCTTTACTTGTAACTGTTTGTTGTGATAATAGTAGAATTTTTGGAGTGGTGACCTTAAAATCACCCGGTAGAGTTTTTGCCATTCATAAATAAATCACCGTGTCAATTTAATTTCCGCTGCATACTTAGTTTGATTGGTGATTTGTTTGTGCTACCACGCTCATTGCATATAATTGAACCTAATTAATTCACTTGGTTAATTAATTGATTAATTCATCACAAGGGGTCAATACGTTTTTGGCCTATCATTTTTTATGAATTGTCATTCAGTATTTACTTTCTTATATTTGGTTTCTTACTTTGTTATCATTATCATTTTCAAATCATTATCTTAGTTTATCTTTTATTTTCTTTTTTAATTTTTTTATTTGGTCAGTTTGAAGAGTGTTTAATATTTTCTCTAATTAATGAGTTTTTTTTAAAGAATAGGAATGACATATATTTTTGTCTAAAAAAAAATATATATATATATATATATATTTTAGTGTATGTGTTCTAAGTGGTGTTCTCTCTTTCTCCTATTATTTTTGTATGTTGTTTTTCTTACATTTAAGCCTTACATTCTAATTTTTTGTATTTTTTTAGGGTGACATATCAACAATTTTGTTAAATTGCATAGCAGGCACATTGGATGAATTCAGGTGAGTGAAGTGGTAGTCAATCTATCAAGTAGTTGTTAAAGACTTTTTTTTTTTTTTTTGTAAATATCCTACCATATGAAATTTAATATTGTCCTTTGTTTTTTTTTTTTTAATGTGAAAATTTTGTGTCTTAGGGTCTATTTGCAATCTGTTTATTTTTCTGAAACTAAAAACTTTTTACTGAAAGTATTGTAGATAAATGTTAAAGTTATGTGAAATAGTACAGTGAGACCCATGAATAGTATAAAAAAGTGCAATGGGACCCATAAATAGTACCAAAAATAAGCTGAATAGTAAAATAAGTTGAAAAATTTCATCCATGCTAAATGCACACTTAGTAGAATGATAGAGATTAATTATAATAGAACGGGAATAATAAAAAATACTTATCATATATATATATATATTTCTTTTTTATTATTATTAAAAATTGGTCTTTAGAAAATGGATGCTTACCTCCGATGTCAAGTGTGTAGTATTAAATTGATTGTTTCCCCTATCCCAAAAAAAAAAAAAAAAAAAATTAATTAATTGTTTCCAAGTAAAGCTCAACTTGCATGTGATGAGAAACATAAGAATTGTGGAAGAAATCTGTGAACTTGCTTTCATTCGGAATTAGAATATGGTTATGGATATGTACAAATGTATTCAAAAACTACTAACATTTTTGTATTCAAGGTGCTTTAAATAATTTAACACAAATTTAATTATTTATTTTCTTAGTTATTTTTATGGTTTTTTTTCCAAATGGTCCGTTTGGATTGAGGGGGAGTAGAGTAGATTTGGCCTAAAATTAGCTTATTTTTAGTTAACTTTACTTTACTCTCCTTCACTCACCTTCCTTCTCCCCTCCATTCAAACGGGCCCTAAGTGATTATCTTTCAAGATTATAAATAACTTCATATATAACCCCCATTAAAAAATTACTAGCCTCTGAGCAAGCGCGTAACTCTTCTATTTTTTTGAGAAAAAGTTAATAATTTGCATCTATTATAATTTCAGATTACTACATTTTTCAATCACAAAAGTACCTAAGAGTGTGAAGAAAAAATTATTTCATCCAAAACGCATCACTTATCACCTCCTTGGTATTTTATGATTAGAAAATGTTGTAATCCCAAATTATAATGGATGTAAATTATTAACCTTTACAAAAAAAAAGAAAAAAAGAAAATAGAAGAGCCTCTCACTCGTGTGCTCAGAGGCTAGTGTTTGGCAATTGTTTGTGTTTTTTATTTTCAAAAACATGATTTTAGGAATATAAAGTAAAAAGTAATTTTCTTGTATTTTTGAAATAAAAAACATGTTTGATTAGTTGAAATTAAAAAAAAATTGAAGATAAAATAGAAAACACTAAAATATATTGTTATTAGGATTTAAACTCTAATGCTAACTCATTAAGGTTATGTTTGGTAACAGTTTTTGTTTTCTATTTTCAAAAATTTGATTTTGGGAATATAAAGAAAAAACAATTTTCTTGTATTTTTGAAATAAAAAATGTTGGGGAAGAGACAAGTATAGCTCGTCCTTGAGTTGTCGTCCAAAGCATATAGGAAACCACAGCGATTGGGCCTACGCCAATTTTTCCATTCATGGGTTGTTCTAATATGTGAATGTTGTCTAGCATAAGGATGCCGTCCAAATTAAGGAAGGTCGTCCAAGACATGGAAGCATATGGACGATCCCCCAACACTTGTAATATCTTCAGAATAAATTTATACACATTTATATTTTGAACTACATTCTATTACCTTGGAGTATAAACAGAATCCTTATTTATTACTCTAACTTCTCACTAAACTCTCAACTTCGAATGGTAGTTATAGAAGATAAGATTAAATCTTTTAACTTCCATAGCAGTTGTAGAAGTTATGTCTGAACTTTGTAACTTCCTTACGGTTTTTGGAAATTGCCAATCAAGTAACCACTCCAAGGCTCATTATATAAAGTCTCATTCACATCAAACAAAGGTAAGTTTTTACGACTCCTAAAAAGTTGGAACTCTAGAATTTAAGAGAGAAACTAACTTAAGCATTGAAGGGTTCTTGGTTGGTCCACCTCGTTCACCTTTGATCGTGTGTTTTTCTTTTCAGGCATTCCAAGCAATTACTAGTCCATTGAAGCCCGGAGCATTCAACCTACTGATTTTCTTTGCATCATAAAAAACATATTTTGTTAGTTGAAATTTAAAAAAAAAATTGAAGAAAAAAATAGAAAATATTAAAATATGTTGTTATTAGAATTTGAACTCTAATACTAACTCATCAAATGAGAAAAATTCACTAAATTAAATGCGTGTTTTTATTGATTTTTGAAAATTAGAAACTGAAAACATCCTTTTGTATGTTTTTAGTATCCTTCACAAATTGAGTTTTGAGAACAGTTTTTGTTTTCTGTCCATTTTTGGTTGTCAAACAAGTTTTTTAGTCTCAAAAATACCAAACTTACCCTTAGTTTTGTTGTTTAAACAACAGTGTTTATTGTTTAAACAACACAGCACATCTCTCCACAATACTTTTTAACCCATACGTATTTCCATAACATTTAAACAACGTTACTATATTACCAAACGGCTCTTGGTTTGATATTTGTGAGGGAGGGATTGTGTTTGTTAAGTTTATTGTTTTAATGTGTAAAAATATGAGGTGGCATCAAACCAAGAGCCCTTTTAATCTAGGTCAATTTAATATATATATATATATATATATATATATATTTTATATATATATATATGTATGTATGTATGTATGTATATATTACACCAAATAATAAATCAAAGAGAAATAGACTTGGCATCATGATAATAAATATTAAGCCTAATAATGCAGGATGCATTAAAGGTATAAAACCCATCTACCTACATACAATTTTACATGGAGAATGAAAGAAAAGACGTACAATCATATATAAATTGTACTGACTTATTTATCGATATAAAATCAATATTATGAATGAACAATTCAATTTGTTGATTAAAAAAATAAAAAGCATCTTTGTTTAAATAGGAATTTCATCATCAGCAGCTTTGAGAATTTTCTCGAAGGCATTTTCCACGCATGACTTGAATCTTTGGGGATCCAAGAATCCTTTCTCCATTACCGCGGTAATCCTCAGGTTTCCCATATAACTTACTATTGTTATATTAATGTTCTGCACATCCATTTAAAAAAAAAACATGTTAGAGTGGGTCATAAAATATGATGAATCTAATTGAAAGCAAGGTGTTCTATAATCTCTCTCTCTCTCTCTCTCTCTCTCTCTCTATATATATATATATATATATATCTAATAATAGGTGAAGTTGAGAAAAACTCAAATTAAAGTTTCAAATTAGAGTTCCAATTTTGCGCCATGTGTCCTAAATTATTTATTCTTAAAGAATTTTATTTCTTAATTTTAGAATCAAATGTGGAATCACATCATAAATATTCATCTAAGTAAGTTATTAAGTACAAAAACTAAAGAGTCTAGAATAAATAAATCATAAAAAAAAAAGTACTTCATAATAATAAAAAAATTTGACAATTTACATTTTATACCTAATAATGTCCTTACAATTTTTTTAAAGAGTTAACAAAATATGAAAATGACTATCAATAGTATTTAAATTATATATAGGAATTATATTATACATTTTATTGTATATTTTTAAGTGTATCCATACATATGCTTTGGGTTACAAGCTAATTATTCGTAAAGGTAATTGAATCTGAGGAATTTTTTCACATTAAATCATAAATCATGCTTGTTAATTTGTTCTATACTTTCCGCTGTAAAGACCAAAAAAAAAAAAAAAAAGTGAACACCAAAGATCTGAGAATAAAAGTGTAACAAAATCATCATGTGATTGCTTCTAATAAGTAGAAAGTTACAAATATCATTCTGTGACTTCGAAAAACAGAATCATTTTTATGACTTAAAAAAAAAAAACAATGAAAGAAAAGCAAATGCTCTCTCTGTTTTATGAGGCAAACATGTCTGGATTATAAAAATTAAAAAAAAAAAACTACAAGGTTTAATTTGGAATTTTATTTTTATCGAAAAATCTTTATAAAAGATATTTATTTGTCTAAGGCAAACTAGGCGGTATATACAATAGATTAGTGCTATTTCTATAATATTTTTACAAAAAAATTATAGGTGGTAAGTTGTTATTACTTCTAATTTGAATTTACAACTTAAAGTACTTTTTTCCTACTCATAACAACCAATAGCAACCTACCACCTAAAATTTGTTTTGAAAATATTGTAAAAAATGTTATAAAAATAGCATATCTCTGTATAATAACAATTTTAATTTTACATTTTTACCTGAGGTACACCTAACACCATGAAGTATAGACCTTTAATCGGATGATTATCCAAAGACGCCTGTTCCACTGGCCCGATCACATTCGAAATTGTCAAACTGGAGTTCCTTAGTGTCCCATGGATGAATCTAGCGGTTGCCTGGAGTAGTACAAGAATGCCGAAAAGATCTTATAGAGTACGTATTCAAAAATAAATTCAACTACTTTAGTTTAGAATCGTGAATATGCAAATGTAAGATTAAAAAAAAAAAAACACTTTCTAACATACACCACATATATAATAATAATAATAATAATAATAATAATAATAATAATGGTTGTTTATAGTATTATGTAAAAAGTTGATTAATTTGAATTATTTTTAACTATATAAAAAAATGAAATTGGAAAGCATAAATTTTCAAATTCTCCCTTTGAACTTATTGTATTCTGCACTAAATAATTAATTTACTTGACATAAAAATTAAAAAGTTTAGATGAGACACATGATACAAAATTAAATTCTATACCCCTATTTACATTTATGACTCTAAACTTTCAAAATGCTTGATTACCATCCTAAACGGTTAAATTTGAACCCTATTGTCTATTGGACTATTAAATTAGACCGAAAAACATGTCAAGTGTGACTCACGTGAACTCTGCATACATGACTTCACATGAACATACCAAATTTCCCCTCTTTAATCCTTTAAAATAAAATTATTTAACAAATTTAAATCTTATTTTACCACATAACTTTTGTTTTAAAGGTATTAAAGAGGGTCAATTCGATTTGTTCACGTGGTGCCACGTATGCAGGGGTTACATGAGTTGCATGTGACATATTTATCAATCCAAGCTAATAGCCTAATTAATTAACAATAAAGTGCAAAGCGAAACACAAGTTATAATTTAAGATATATTCATGTATTCTGAAAGTTCATAGTGTTAACTTGTAATTACCATAATATTGATTAATATTAGGCGGCTTTCCAAAATAAAGAAATTGCTTCAAAAAAATTAAATAACTTTTGGATATCAAAATAGAGGCACCAATCCAAGATTATGTGGCTTGCTTATAAGGTATATACTATATACCGAATACAATCCCCTTTCACCCCTCCCACCCTTTTTCTACCCATTTTTATTCAAGAAAAGAAAAACTAATTGACCTTTTTAGTAATGTGATAGAAAAGTATGATATTAATATCAAATGTTATAAGCAGCAAGTATTAACTATTAACTATTAAACTAAGTATGCCAAGAATTCTGTTGCTCTCTCTCTCTCTCTCTCTCTCTCTCTCTCTCTATATATATATATATATAAGTAGGGTTTTTTAAATTAAAAAAAAAAAGAGAGAAAAGAAAAAAAAAAAAAAACTAACATATTGCTTTGAAAATTATCAAATGATTGAAGGTAGAAATAGCAAAAAAGGAAGAGAAAAAGAAAAAAGAAAAAAGAACCAACATAATTGTTTTGAAAATTATCAAATTATTGAAGGTAGAAATAGTGAATTATTGGTGATGAATAAGATCATGAATATACCTCAGGACCTCTAAGTTTCTTCACAATCTCCAAAACCATACCAGTGAGATAAACACCCATTGAACTTTTCTTCTTCTTGATTATCTTGCTTGCTGCCAAAACAAAGTCAAGTGGGTTTGGAGATTTATGGTCCTTAAGCTCTGGCATTGGTACATGCAAGAAGGCGAATTGGTTCCCCCATTGCACCATTGAGTTAGGTTTAAGCATCTCCTCAATTGACTTGTAGCCACTCATTATTCTAGTGTTGAGCAATACCAATGCTGTGGAATGTGATTTAGTTGATTTATTGCTAATCTCTTGCATGTATAACCGGGTGCCGAGGAAAATTATTCCAGTAATTACATCATTTATTGTCTGCACTCGAAAAAATAAAATTTGGTAAAACAATAATTTTGCTATAATTTTGAAAATTAATTGCGCATTTTCTATAGATTTTTATAACAATCTTAATCTTCATACTTATTAAAAAATATAATAAAAATAACCAAAATTCATTGTATCACAAAAATAATTACATTAAAAAACTAAGTCTATAAATATTTCAACAAACTATATGAAGATCAAGAATAATAAATTTGCACGATATATACAAAATGATATCCGCATAAGGTTTTTTTTTGAGTCAACTAAATTCATAAGGGATCAAAGTAATATCAAACTTTTCTGCCTAATGATGCAAATGATCACAAGGTTGACACCAATCTGCGGACACCTAAGAAATAAAGTATAAAGCTAGACCTTGAAGGCTACCAAAAGTAAACTGGTGAAAGACTTGTATATTTTGATTAGGCTTACTAGTAGTTATCATACCTTTCTTTCATAGTTTGCCTTCTATTTAATCTTTCGTGTGAAAGATTTTCTCCATGATTTACTTAGGATTTGAAATTTGAACATTGGCATGTTATTTGGCTTAATGGATGATATAGCATTGTGATGATTTGATATGAGAATTTTGGCAATCATGATACCTATCAGTTGCCTCTAATTCCTAGACCTAACACAGCATAAATTCACAGTGCCCTAATTTGTCTATGATCTCATAGTTGGCCCATTATAATCTGCAATTTTTATTAATAACCCATGTGTGAGGTGGTAGGAAAATTTTAGAGTATTGTAAAATTGTTGTGACCCTAGGACTCTTAAATTTATATTAATTTTTTTTTATATTTATAATGAGAGGCTTTTAAATGGTGTTGTAGATTTCCAAACAGAATAATGTTTCGCTTTTTAAGTTATACATGGTAGAATTTTAGATGAGCAGTTTTCTTATGTGGCAACACGACCTTGATTGTAAGAAAAAACTTCTACTATTATGTATAGTATATTAAATACTTTGTAAATAGATCAGGTCAAAATTGGGTACAAAGTTAGAATTAGATCTAACTAAAACAGTTTATTGTTCTTATTATCCATTCCTATCTAATCTTTGTGTGTGGGTGAAGATGAGTTAATAGGTCTAATTTTCCCAATCAATCTTTATCTTGCTTCCAATTTAAAGGTGTCATTGTCAACATATTGTCATGACGGTGAAGATGGCATGGTGGCTAAGAGGGTAATTACGATTTTCAATATTTTGGATGCTAAAACTAGGGTTGTAGGAGAACTAAACCTAGGTATTTTGGATAAGTCTACTTTTGGGGCAATGCCACCTTCAAACTTTCTCCCTTGCTCACATAATTTATTAGACATGGAAAAGTTGGACCCAACTCAAAGTTGAAATTTTTTGACTTAAAGTAAAAACAGGTTGACTCATGACCTGACCTTTTTTATGGATTGGTTTGGATCAACCTATTTCACTTGTGACTCAACCCATTTTTAAAACAAATTTTTTATTATTATTTTTAATATCACGTGACCTCAAACATCTAATGTTTTAAACCATTGGCCCTCGAATACACATGCATGGTAAAGCAAAAAGGGGTGCTTATTAGCTGATAATGTTTAATGCTACTGTGCATATAATATATGTTATATGTAGACTATAAAATAAATAGTGATATAGGGCAAGGTAAATATATGAAATAAGGGGATTAGTGATGCTATCTTGATTGATAAATTTGGTACACATGAAAAAAAGAAAATTATTAAATACTCTAGGAGTACTATAAATGTGTATTCCCACCTCTCACATTAATTATGGGTCTCACCATAAATTTAATTAGTAGGACTTATAATTATGTGAGAGGGAGAGTACATATTTATGGTACCCCAAGAATACTTAATAAATACCCATGAAAGAAGCAGATAGGTAATGAATTTTTTTTTCCAATGTTGTAATATCTAACTCATAACATGTGCGATCTTCCAAATGAGACATCATTTATTAGTAATGAGACATGCATCATGAAATAAGAGGATTAGTGATGCTATCTTAATTGATAAATTTGGTGCATATTAAGCAGAAAGGTAATGAAAAATTTCTCCAATTTTGTAATATCTAACTCATAACATGTGTGATCTTCCAAATGAGACATCATTTATTAGTAATGAGAGATGCATCATGAAATTAATTTTTTATTTTAATTTTTTATGGTGATGACATCATGATATCATTAGTGAATGGTGAACTTCCAATTGTTTAAATTCAAGAATCATTTTTGTCAAAAAAAATTTTTAAGTATTTTATTATTTTTGTTCATTTATTTATTCTCTTTATGAAAAAAATAAGGATCAACTCAACCCGCTTACAACCCATTAAGGATAACCTATTTTGATCTGAATCTAATTAACCTGACTCATTTGCCTTGACTATAATATTGGGGTGGACAATAAGGGGATTTTATTTAATGAAAGAGTACTATTGTTTTTGGACCAACAGATGAGAATAAGCTAGGGGGCTGAAATAATCTCTTTCTAAACCTTGGGCCACAGAGAGTGGAAGACTAGAGATGGATACTGATCCAATCAAATTAAAAAACAGACCAATGGGTCACAAGATGGGCAGGAACATCAAATTCTTTAATAAAAAGAAAAAGAGAAGTTATCAAAAGTACCAAAAGAGTTTAAGGTGAGTTCAATATTGGCAATTTAAGCTTTATAGTATGTTAAGATTTGGTAATTCTTGAATAAGTTTGAATTTTTTATGAGCTATTTGGTTAATTTTTTTCTTTCAAATCTTTATACGCAAAAATAAGAATTACGATTAAATTTTTTTAGCAATTCATTAATATTCATACAAATGCTTAGTTATTAAGTTACATGTAAACCACTACGCACCCTTAGCATGATAATTACTTTACAAGTACAAAGTTCCTATGGAGTAGAGGGACAAAGGTCGAGGTTCATGTCTTATATGTAATTTATCACATATTATGTAATAAATCACATATGTGATTTTTTTCCCTTAAAATAATCATATATGTGATTTGTTTTTAACTAAAGGAATAATATAAAAGCAGTAGGTTTAGTCACATATGTAATAAATCACATATGTGATTTTTTTTTCCTTAAAATAATCATATATGTGATTTATTTTTAACTAAAGGAATAAAATAAAAAAAGCAAGTTTCTCCATATTATTATCATGCTGACAAATTTAAATAAACATTTCTTTTATATATATACACACACACTAGTCTCATCACACGAGCGTGAGGTTTTTTTTTTTTTTTTTTTTTTGGTTAAGTGTCATAATTTTCCATGTATAACCAAATTTTCTATAATCCTTTTCATATAGTTCACACATTACAAAATGTCATAGAGTTACCAATTTACAATATATGTAGTTGATAAAGTACGATATATAATATAATTCAATTGCTAACGTAATATATAAATTTTGTTTATAGGCTTACCAAATTTGAGAAAAACGTTTGACCATTGAGAAGAATTCAGTATATTAAATAGAGAGTGCAGAACAAGATAGTGTCAATTAGAAATAGGATGAAAGAATAAAGAAGAAACTGAAGAAATATTGTGAGTTTTCAGTTAGAGGGATTTAATGTTATTGGAATTTTTCCTTATGCATTCCACCTTGTTGAGAAAGGGAAGAGAGGAACAAATGAAATAGGAAGTTTTTTTTAGGAAGTTGCAATTGGTTTCTTCCGTGGGTTATTAATTTATTTTTTATTTTTTTGAAGTGATGTGCGTAGTTTTCTTTTTATAGAATGTGAGATAGTTGTTATTTTTGATAGAAGCATGGGGTCTTTTTTTATAGGACATGGGGTAGGGTTTTTTTTTTTTAATTATTTTAATTGATAGGAGTGTGGGGTATTTTTTATTTTTTATTTTTTATTTTTTTTTTATGGAACATGGGGTAGTTTTTTTTTTTAGGAATTTGGGGTAGTTATCTAGTGGAAAGTTTTTACCTTGTAAGTTTTTTATTTTTTATTTTGGATTTGGCTTACCTTCAGTACTTTTTTAATTAGATATGTTATTTTGTTTTAAATATATAATGGCAAGTAGTAGTGGTTTTAATCTTTACTTTTTATTTAGTTAGTGGATGATGTAACAGTCTCTTATTAAAACAAAATGAGATTTTTAAAAAAAAAAGTACTGGAAATAAACTAAACCCTTTAATTTTTGTCTATTTACAATTTAAATCTCATTTCTTATGTTTTAAGAATAATGATAAATTAATTAAATTAAGGATATTTTTGGAAGTAAAAAAAAGGTCATACTTAACTTTCCAAATCCTCTTAATATATTAAGATATACACATGTCACTAGTAAAAAGAGAGAGCTTTTTTTAATTATTTAAATATTAAATAAAATTTCAGATGAAAAGTATAGAATACATTCATCAAACATATCAATAATGTTTTAGTAAAAATGCTTTCATCCTATGATCACATTTAATAGGCATATTAGGTCATTAGTTACCAGAAAAACGATATGAAATTGAAATCATTAGCTAATTTGTAATAAAATATGCTGAACATACCACTCCAAGCTTGGCCTTAATGTGTTTGATACAATCCATAGAGAGTATCATGTTTGATACCATGATTGGCTGATATTCAACTCCTTCAGCCCCAGACCTTATCGGTGTTCGATCATCTTCGACCAATGTACTCTTTAACATGCTCCAACCAAAATCTGATACAGAGTTAAAGATGAAGGAACAAAGTTGAGACACTCTTCCACAAACACTTTCTCTGCCACTTTCTGGCTCTGAGCGTTGGTGAGAAGGAAATGTTAGGGGAAGAGAAGGATTATCAGCCCTTTGAAGACAAGAAAGAAGTGCACCCATGAGAGAGTAGCCATCACCAAGCGCATGGTGAAGCTTGAATATGACAGTACCAGCTGCATTGCTTGTTGGATATTTAACTATGTGAATTTCCCATAGTGGTTTGTTTTGTGAAAAATGCTCCATTGCAATGTTTGATATATAATCTTCAAGATATTCATCATATGATGTGGGTAACAAGCCAGTAGGGAAAATAGGAAAATTAACGTGCTCTTCAAGCTTCACCTCAACCCTTTTCCATTGTTTCTCACCTTTTCTATCCTTAACCTGTTCACAAGTTCTCACAACTTAGTGCCAGTTTTAAAGGGATTAATGTAAGAACCTTAAGAAGCAGCATCTGAATACCCATTTAACCTTCCATGCATTTATGCTTGTGTATTTCATAAAAGAGGAAAAAGAAGACAGAATCATATTATTTTCCAAGAAAAACAATATTGAGAAAAGTAGATAACATCACCATGATAGAGGAGAAGCGTGTATTGATGGGCAGGAACACATCATTGAGCAATGATATGGTACGCGCTTCGTTGGTTTCAATTGGTACCTCACTTTGCATGACACCAAGAATAGATACTGACATCACAGAGCTGTTGAAGTATTGTGCATTAGGACTCGCAGGCTCTAATCCTTCGTTCAGCTCCATTTTTTATTTGACAACAGTTTAGTCGCAGATTTGTGCCGTTAAAAGATTAGCTAAAATGTTATATTTATACTAGAAATTTAGAGCACTGACGATAAGTTCCTACAGAAAATAATTTGAAAAAGTGTTTGGCTAAACTACCCACAATTTGTCACGGGAACATTTATAATTAATAAAAGTTGTGATTTTTTTATGTGGTTGTAGAATCTTTAAAAAATATCACGAAGAACAGTAGAAATTTATATTGAAGTTACATCCAACCACCGGATAGGGTTATCAGTGATAATATTATTGAGGTGGGTCCCTTCCTATCATCAGACCCTCTTTCCTCCTTCTTGCCATAAGAAGCCAATGGATAGAAACTGTTCAGTATTCTTGAAGGACAACATCATTAATGTTCAGCGGTACTCCATTCTCCATTCCAATAATAGCGGTGCTCCATTCCAATAATAGCGGTGCTCCATTCCAATAGCGGTGCTTTACCGCTGTATATTTTTGGTGCGATGGTCATTTCACAAGTATAAGTATTTATGGGATGTGGGGGGCAAAAGCCGGAGTTCAAGTCTCCAAGAGGGAGCTTCACACATATATATACTTAAATTAGGTTAGAGTATAAATTCTATCTTGTATAAAAAAATAAATAAATAATAACAGTGGTGCTCCATTCTCCATTCCAATAATAGCGGTGCTCCATTCCAATAATATTATGCCATGTGCCAAAATTAATTTACTAAGCATCCTAGTCACCTAAGAATAATAAAAAAAAAAACTACTTGCTCGCAGTTTTCCTACAGCAAACCATTGCAGTTTTGAATTCTGATTGACAAAACGTTGTCTTCACCCGCGATATTCCTTAATCATTTTTTGATCAAGGCCTTCTGTTAACAGTAGCAGAGTCATCAAGAATGAACAGCCCTGATTAATTTTTTCAGTAGGAATATCGCAGTCATCCAAGAGGGAAAAGTAGTACACGACAATGCTCAAAAGATTCACGAGAGAAAGCACTGGACCCAATTAAGCTCGCAACTTTCTTTGATAACAAATGGTAGTTAAAGTTATCGCAACAACACAGAATTCAATAACCATTAAGCTTGCCACTTCCTTTGATAGCAAATGGTACTTAGGGTCTGTTCGGTTGGAAGAGTGGAAAAGTGAGAGGATGGAAAATTGTGAGAGGATGGAAAAGTGGGAGGATGGAAAATATTTAGTTTTTCCTCTTGTGTGTTCGGTTGGGAGAGTGGAAAAGTGGGAGGATAGAAAACTCTTGTGTTCAGTTGGAGAGAAAAATGAAATGATGGAAAATGTAATTTATATAAATTAACTATTATACCCTTGTTACATAATATGTAAGAAACATATTTATTTTTAATCATTAAATAATATAAAATTTATCACATCATATATATAAAGTTGAAAAGAAAAAAAAAACATCATTGTTCAGTAACGTTGAAAAAAAAAAAAGAAAGAAAAAAAAAAAAAAAGAGACCAACGTAGAACAACGTTGTTCAGTGAAAAAAAAAAAAAAGAAAGAACAACGTTGTTCACTGAACAACGTAGTTCAGTGTTCAGTGAAAAAAAAAAAGAAAAAGAAAAGAAAGAACAACGTTGTTCATTGAACAACGTTGTTCAGTGAAAAAAAAAAAAGAAAAAAAAAGAAAGAAAGAAAGAAAGAAAGAACAACGTTGTTCAGTAAAAAAAAAAAAAAAATTTCAGGTCAACGTTGAAAGAAAAAGAAAAAAAAATGTTGAAAAAAATAGGTAGAAAAAGGGTATTTTTGTAAAAATGCTGCTATAGAACTTTTTTCTCCAGATTTTCCTTTCGATTTGGAAGGAAAAAAAAAGTGGGCCTGGAGAGAAAACTTTCTCTCGAGTTTTCCATCCTCCCTATTTTCCTTCCCCAAACGAACAGTGGAAAACAGCATTTTCCACCCTGTTTTCCATCCTCTATTTTCCATCCTCCCTGTTTTCCTTCCAAACGAACGCACCCTTAAAGTTATTGCAACAACACAGAATTCAATAACCATTAAGCTTGTGAAGGGGATAAAAAGTCAAAGCATGACGGGTACATTCTCCTGAACCTGACGACACTAAACTTACGATTTTTTCGAAGTAGTTGACGAGAAGATATATGACGGGTAATCTTGCGTGGATGGATCTTTGGTGGATGGACACCAGGACGACCGATGTCAAGACCACATGGCACCCATATGGCTTAAGTGAACTCCAAAGAATCCAAAAAGGAAGTATCTTGTGCTTTATGTTTAACCTTGATCAAGGAACCCCTATATGGGAAGAATCCCACCAAAATACGTGCATTTATTAGGATCTTCTCTATAAGGAAATACCTTCGGGTCCAAGAAATTGAAGTTGGTACTACTCTACTATAAAAATCCCGAACTCTTGAAAAGCAAGGTACGAATAATTCACCCCAACTCTGGCACTTTAAAGTTGTGAACATTCTATAACTTAACCTTCGGAGGGCATTTGGCTGGTATCACACTAGTACTCTCTGTAGGGTTTCTTTCTTCTTTGTTGTGCAGGTCATGTCTAGAGCACGTAGGGACTGTGCAGCTTACTGACGTTTTTTCGGTATCATCAGTTAGCGTCATCTATGGGAAAGACAGCAAGTAAGCCTTACTACCGCTTCCCGGACAAAAAGTTGCATGGTACTTACTTGCTCGATGGCGACTACCAACAAAAACCAAGGGGTCAAATCGTGCACTATCGCCTTTGAGAGATAGGTTCAGACTCTGGTAGCAGCAGTAGAGCACCTCACCAAGCAGAACCATGACCTAGAAGAGCAGTTGCGCCAAAAGAACGTAGCATTCAACACCTAAGAGGAGGGGACCAGGAAGGAACTAGCACTGAAAGAAGGAACCAAGAAGGGCCAGAAGGTAGCAATATCCCAAGCAGACAAGAGCGACAAGATACTAGCTGTCCATTTTCCATGGATATTGCTCCACCATACATGGTCGCAGAGATGCAGATGATGAAGGAAAGGACAGACCTTATGATGAACGCCCTCAAAGGACGGGTGTCAAGCGACCTCGACAAGTTAGTCCACCGAACGGACTCGCCTTTCACCGCGCCTGTCACGACGTTCCCTCTTTCGCCAAAGTTCCGTATACCACAAGCATAAGCCTATGAAGGGTCAAAGGACCTTTAAGATCATCTAGAGTTGTTCAAAACCCTAATGCACTTGTAAGGGGTGGCGGACAAGATCATGTGCCAAGCCTTCCCAACTACGCTAAAAGGTCATGCAAGGGTATGGTTCAGCCGGCTGACGCCTAACTCTATTGGTACCTTCAAAGAGCTGGGCACTCAATTTGCCTTACACTTTATAGGGGGGGCACAGGTATAAGAAGTCCATGGCGTGCCTAATGAGCATCAGGCAATGAGAGGACGAGATGCTAAGGTCATATATAAGTCGCTTCAACAAGGAGGCCCTTTCTATTAAGGAGGCCAATGACAAGATCCTCGTGGTTGCATTTACTAACGGGTTGAAGAAGGGTAAGTTCTTATCTTTCTTATACAAAAACGACCCAAAAACCATGTCGGATATACTTTATAGGGCTATTAAGTATATGAATGTGAAAGATGCGTTGCTGGCTCGAGAGGAGAAGCCCAAGAGGAGGGAAAGATAAGAAGACACATGGTAGGATAGGGGACGGAAGATGGCTAGGACAGGGGATAGACGGGAGGAGAGACGTTCCAAAGCCCTCGCGGGGAGATTCGCATGCTTCACCCCATTGAACACCTCGATTGACCAAGTCTTGATGCAGATCAAGGACGAAGGAACCCTAACGTTCCCTAGTAAGTTGAAAGGGGACCCCAACAAAAGATCCAGAGATAAGTACTGCTGTTTCCACTGCGATCACGACCACGATACGTCCAAGTGCTATGACCTGAAGTAGTAGATAGAAGCTCTTATAAGGCAAGGAAAGTTGAAGAGGTTTGTTGGGAAGGAAAAAAAGGAATAGCCCTAAGGATAGCCCGTGTGGATTGAAGATGAACGTCCTAGGCCACCATTGAAAGACATTAGGATGATCGTAGGGGGCAACACAGCTTCCATTTCGTCCAAAAAGGCACACAAGACCTATCTTCGCATGGTTCAGAACGGCCAAATGACGGGCTTCGTCCTAAAGATGGCACGGATTGACAACCCCGTGATAGGATTCACAGAAGAAAATGCTCAACGTCTCTACCATCCGCATGATGATGCGCTTATGGTTAGCATACGGGTTGGGGATTACAATACGCATCTGGCCCTCATAAACAATAGGAGCTTAGTTGATATCCTCTACTACCCAGTGTTCCAGCAGATGAGGATTGAGAGAGAACGACTGATTCCGACTAACGTGCCCTTCGTTGGATTCGGAGGAACGAGAGTATATCCCTTCGGTGTGGTCACTTTGCACGTAACAGTTGGTGACTACCCTCAGCAGATTACTAGAAATGTTAGCTTCCTGGTTGTTGACTGTTCATCTACCTTCAATGCTATCCTAGGTCGTCCTACCCTTAACTCATGGAAGGCCGTAACTTCAACTTACCACCTGATGATCAAGTTTCCAATAGTTAATGGAGTGGGAGAAGTACGAGGAGATTAGGTGGCGGTGCGCAAATGCTACATTTCAGAAGAACATAATCGTCTGTATAGAAGAACAACGGACGATGGCGGAACCAGTGGAAGGATTGGAAGAGATAATCCTGGACGTTGCTAGGCCCAAACGAACAACTAGGATCGGAACACTAACTAGCCCGCCAGTCAGTCAGGCGCTCACGACCTTTTTAAGAGAAAACCAGGATGTGTTCGCATGGAGCTGTGAGGATATGCCCGGAATTGACCCTTCAGTAATGGTCCACAGATTGAATGTATTGCCCTCCTTCACTCCTATCCGTCAGAAGAAACGGGTATTCATGCAGGAACGGGACAAGGCCATAGCCGGGGAGGTCTGCAAATTACAGGAAGCGGAATTCATACGAAAGGTGTACTACACTGACTGGTTGGCCAACGTGGTGATGGTTAAGAAGGCCAATGGAAAGTGGAGGATGTGCGTAGACTTTACGGACTTGAATAGGGCATGCCCTAAAGATAGCTACCCCCTTCCGCGAATTGGCATCTTGGTAGACTTTACTGCAAGATACCAGTTGCTGAGCTTCATGGACGCGTTCTCTGGCTATAACCAGATCAAGCTAGATGAGGCTGATCAAGAGAAAACTTCATTTATTACCAGCTAGGGTCTCTTCTACTACAAAGTAATGCCGTTTAGACTTAAGAACGCGGGCGCAACTTACCAAAGGCTAATGAACAAAATGTTCGCACATCAAATCGGGAGGAACATGCAAGTTTATGTGGACGACGTGCTGTTGAAGAGCATATGAGAAATCGACCATTTGAACGACCTCCAAGAGACCTTCGACACCCTACAGTCTTATAACATGAAGTTGAATCCAGCAAGTGTGCGTTTGGGGTGACGGCAGGGAAATTCCTAGGGTTCATGGTGTCCCAAAGAGGTATCGAGGTCAACCCAGACAAGATACGAGTGATAATGGAGATGACACCGCCGCCAAACATCAAGGAGGTACAGAGATTGAACGGTAAGGTTGCTGCACTGAACATGTTCGTCTCAAGAGTAACGGATAAGTGCCTACCTTTCTTCCGCACGTTCGAGCGTCAGCAAGTGTTCAAAGTTTTGAAAGTATACCTCTCCTCCCCACCATTGCTGAGTCCCTCCAAACCGGGAGAGGAATTATTCCTCTATCTGGCCTTCTCCTTAGCGGCTGTCAGTGCAGCCTTAGTTAGGGAAGAAGGCAGGGTGCAGAAGCCTGTGTACTACACTAGCAGAGCGCTTTTAGGTGCAGAAGAAAGGTATCCGTTGATGGAGAAGCTCACCTTCGCGTTAGTGACTATAGCTTGGAAACTCAAGCCATACTTTCAGGCCTACACTGTGGTCGTCTTAACAGATAAACCTTTGCAGAGGGCAATGAATAGCCCAAAAGCAGCTGGATGGATGGCACCGTGGGCAATTACGTTGAGTGAATTCAATATACAGTATTGCCCGCAGGCGGCCATAAAAGGGCAAGTTGTTGTAGATTTCATCGCAGAGTTCACCACCACAGAAGGCTAAGGGGCAGACGCACCATCACTGTGGAGCATACACACGGACGGATCCTTCAACAGACGGGCAAGTAGAGCTGGTGTGATACTCCATAGCTTGGAAGGGACAAGGTCGAATGCATGGTCCGACTTGATTTCCCTATAACAAATAATGAAGCAGAATGCGAAGCCTTGATAGCAGGACTGGATCTAGCAAAAGTAGTAGGAGCCACGGATGTGACAGTGTATTGTGACTCTCAAATAGTCACTGATCAGCTTAACGGTGACTACGAATGCAAGGGTGAACGCATGAAGATGTACTTGGAGCAAGTGAAGAATCTGGTGAACAACCTCTAAGTGAAGTTTGTTCAAATCCCGAGGGAAGAGAACGGGCCAGCCAATTGTCTCGCCAAGGCTGCATCAACAAAGCCTATGATCATCCCCAGTTAGGTACTATCCTTCGTTCAACTCTCACCACTAATAGATGAAATCAGTGTGTAAGAGATAAGCTTTGAGAACAATTGGACAACACCAATAACATCCTACCTGAAGGACGGAGTGCTACCTAAGGACAAGGAGGCTGCAAGGAAATTGAAGGTTCAAGTAGCCCGCTTCGTTCTAATTAGAGACGTTCTATACAAAAAAGGATTCTCCTGACTATACCTGAGATGCCTCATCCCTGAGGAAGTAGACTATGTCATGCGAGAAGTCCAGGAAGAAGTTTGTAGAAACCATTCAAGATCAAGGTCATTGGTACACAAGCTAGTTCGGGCGGGATACTATTGGCCTACGATGCAGAAGGATGCAAACGCATTAGGCAGTGTTAGAGATTTGGAAACCTCATCAGGCAGCCGACAGAGGATCTCACACTAATGACGGCTCCATGGCCTTTCGCTCAATGAGGTTTGGATATCATGGGCCCGTTCTCAATAGTGGTTAGACAGTTGAAGTTCCTAGTGGTAGGTATAGACTACTTCACCAAGTGGGTGGAAGCCGAGGCCCTGGCCACCATCACAGAGAAGAATGTACGAAGCATCATATGGAAGAACATCATTTGCAGGTACGGTATATTAAGAGTGTTGGTCTTAGACAACGGGAAGCAGTTTGACAACGATGCCTTTAAAGACTTCTGCTCTCAGTTGGGGATTAAGAATCACTACTCGTCACCTGCCCACCCCCAAGCCAATGGGCAAGTTGAGGTCACGAATCGATCCTTACGTAAGATCATTAAGACCCGGCTCGAGGGAGTAAAGGGTATATGGCCGAAAGAACTGCCAAGCGTCTTGTGGGCGTACAGGACAACGGCTAGGACGCCTACAGGAGAGACACCGTTTCAACTAGCATACGAAAGTGAGGTCGTCATCCCGGCTGAAGTATGGCTCACAAGCTACAGAATGGGGAACCACGACGAGAGAAGAAATGATGAAGCTATGCGCCTACAGCTTGATCTGGTGGATGAGGTAAGAGCAATAGCTAAGCAACATTTGGTATGGTACCAGGACCTCATGGCCAAGCATTTCAACTCCAAAGTCAGATGTAGGGACTTCAAGGTTGGAGATCTAGTCTTAAGGAAGGTGATGGGCGCCACAAAAGACACCTCTTAGGGGAAGTTAGGACCCAATTGGGAAGGACCTTATAGGATTATAGCATGGCATAGAAAGGGAACATACCACCTAGAGACACTAGACGGGAAAAAATTGCACCACTCCTAGAACACAGAGCACCTGAAGAAGTACTACCAATAGTAGACAACAGCATAGGCAACAACAACACTCCTCATTTCCATTTTATTGTTTTGTTATGGAGTTCTTATTATCTACAGTCTCTTTTGAGCCCGAAGGGCAGGATTTTTATCTTTTAAGAACAATTTTTATACGTATATCACACAATAAAAAGGAGTTATTCAGAAAATACCATGTTCATCTAGCTACGTTTCAACATATTCGTTATTAAGTGCACACAGAGGACAGGTTCATTCCAAAGGGGTGATTTGAAATAATAAGCCTAACATAGACAAGCTCATCCCAAAAAGGGTAATGTAAAATATCAAGTCCACATAGTGGACGGGTTTATCCCAACAGGATGATCTAAATTAGTAAGTCCACATAGTAGATGGGTTCATCCTAAAAGGGTGACTTGACATAATAAGCTCAACATAGATGGGCTTATCCCAAAAAGGGTAATGTAAAATATCAAGTCCACATAGTGGACGGGTTCATCCCAATGAGATGATCTAAATTAGTAAGTCCACACAGTAGACGAGTTACTACTAATGGGATCACTAAGCCCGTCCGTCCAAAGAGGTGAATTACATTCACCACGTCCACGAAATGGACGAATAACTCGTATTCATCAAAAAGGGAACGGATTCATCCCAAAGGGCTTATCTAAAATAGTAAGTCCACAAGGTGAACGGGTTCATCCCAGAGGGATGATTTGAAATAATAAGCCCAATATAGACGGGCTCATCCCAAAGGTGGTGATGTGAAATATTAGGTCTAATGTGGACAGAATCATCCAAAAAGAATAACTTGAAATTATTAAGTCCCCACAGTGGGCGGCTTCCTCCCAATGGGTAAATGATATAATAAGCCCAAAGTAGACAAGCACATCCTAAATGAGTAATCCAAAGCAGACGGGCTAATACCAAAGGTGTTTCCCCAGAATATTTTGACTGATTTATCCAAAGGTTCGTTCATAGCAGATGGGTTCAAGGAACTTATGCTTATACGTGAACGGATTCACTTCAATGGGTGAACGACTTCATGTTAAATTAATGCATGAATGGGTTCATCCCATATTCAAACTAAGAATAGCTAATGTTTAGTTAGTGTAGTAAAAATTGAGAACAAGATAATTAAAACTAAAAACTTAATCAAATAAATGTTAGGATATATACCCTTAAATCCTATTGTATGATGCTATGTATGACATTATGTATGACTTAATGTTATGATTAATAAAGTTGTTTTATTATTACTGTTTCAGACACAATTTTCTTCAATTGGCTTTTTGTTTGTTTTTTTAAATGCACATTAAAACCAATAACAATTTACTAACAAAGATTTGTTGTGAAAATGTTGTGAATATAGCATTACTCTAAAATAAAATATTAGACTAGAACCCTCCATAGCTAAAAATAAAAGTATTGTAAAAATATCGTGAAATTTTGTTATGTTGCTAGACATCTTTTTTTTTTTTTTTTTTTTTGTATTAGTCAATTTGTTGAGTCAAAATTCATTGTTTTATGCACAGTTTTCCTAGGCTGAATTTTTTTTTTCTAACACATTGTTTAATGTTTAAAAACACACACACACACACCCAAAAGAGAGGCAAAAAAGCACTTTCACCCTTTATATTTGGGGTAGTTTCATTCCTTCCCTAAACTAAAGTTGAAAATTTTCCTCCTTTATGTTTTGTAAAGCAGCATATACCCCAACTGTTACACTCTTAAATAAACCCTAACGAAATCTTATGATTTTAAAATATTCTATTGTGAAAATGTCTAAAATACATCACACTGAATTTTAATGTCCCAAAAATTTTCTTCGTGTATTTTGAATTTTATGTGATAGTTATGCCTAGAAAGTGAGAATTGTGATATATAGTGTTTTATTTGTTACTTAGAAGACAATAATTTATTAAGTTTAAATCTTCTATACTTATAATTTTATCTAATGGAAAATCTGATGGTATATGTCTTTTGTTATCTTGTTCTTTTTTAATTTATTAAAAATTAAGTAAGTTAAGCATCATAGTTGTGCTCATAAAATAAGAAAATCAAAAGAGAAGTATGCATGGATAACAAAATCTTCATTGTAGATGATTACAAGTATTTCATTTAATTAAGAGTTTCAATTGTAGCATATATTATCATTCATTGAGAAATTTTATATATTGTTACAATGTCTTACCAAAATTTAGTTGTTTATTGTTGAAAGATAATGACATTCATTATCATTCTCAATATATTTTTTTAGTGAGTAGATATTACATTTAGCAAATAGGTTCTAAGAAATTATCATAGTAAATAGATATTTATATGTTAAAAAGCTATTTTAAATTTAAGTACATAACTTTGTACTTTTTCCAAAAAAAATTACATTTTTAATTTTCTCACGAAAAGGGCGGCATGTGCAACCCAAACTAGTAGAGGAAAAAGCAACGTAACATGTTTTTGTTTTTTTTAAAATAATAAATATTTTTAACACACACACACACGGGGAGAGGAGAGAATGTTTTTATAGAAACTTACAGTGGTGTATATCCAAAAGGGTCTAACTCTTGGATATACAGCACAGACTTTAAACCTCTTTAACTCACACTCATTTTCCAATGTGAGATTAACTCACTGTTTTTTCTTTTGAGAATACTAAATATTTTTAACACACACACACGGGGAGAGGGAGAAGGTTTTTAAAGAAACTTACAGTGGTGTAATATAATATGTGATGTAAGAAGAAAATGAAATCCAATGGTGGATTTATCAAAATTCACATCAAATAATAAAAATATTGAATGGAGTTGTAACTAGTGGCGGCGCCACCTTATGGCTAGGGTGGTCCTAGGACCACCCTGACCTGAAAAAACAAATTATATATAATAATTTAAAATTTTATATTTATTTCCCTTTAAAAAAAATTTGGGACCACTCTGAATTTTTTTTATGCCAATAAAATTAAATTTTGGTCTATAATTTGAGCAATTTAATAATATATTGGGATCTTTCAAGCAAAAAGAAAAAACCCAAAAAAAAAATTGAACTAAAATCTGAAAAAAAAAATTATAATAAAACTATTACATGCTGGGCAGTGGCTTGATTCCTTTTACTAAGCACACTTCCCAATACAACACAATTTTCAACTTTTTTTTTATTACAATATTATTTTTCCTCACTAGACATATATTACTTCTCATTTTTAATTATTTTTTTGTTTATTCTTAACTACACACATCTTCTGTCTCCTCGATTTTTACATTTCGTACTTTTAAATTTTATCACATCTTCATCTACACTTTTACATCGACGTTTTACCTTCCTTCTTGTTCGTAACATATGTGTCTTCTACTAGTACCAGTATGGCAATGCCTCTTCTCAAGTTTTGAATCTCAAATTTCTCAATACGATATTTTTTTAGCTGTACAGTTATCTTTGTTCATTTCTTTTCTTTTCATTTTTTTTTTCCTTTTTGAGGTTTTTTTGTTTACAGAATGCAAATTTATTTTGGATTTAAGAACAATTTTTTTTTTTAAAGCACAAACTTCATGCCGGCCGAATCTTGAATTTCGGCCGGTATTTACCGAAACACTCGAAATAGACCGAATGACCCGAAATTTTTTTTGAAGTGGAATAAGGTGGGTTACTATTCCTGTTTGTTTACCAGCACGGTATTATACGGCCGGAACGGAATGAAATTAATAACATTGAATCAAACCTAATTACCTAAAGACTAAAAAGAAATAAGATTATGTAATTTATGCTTCTTAAGGAACACCCTGAACAAAATTCCTGGAGCCACCATTGGTTGTAACCTTAGTCTACCAAGTTTGTTACCAAACTTTTTCCAAATTTAAATTATATTGGGCCCAAAAAAAATTAGAGAAAAAAAAATCATAAATTTTTTTGATTTATATATTATAATTTTTTTTCTAGGCCAAGATGGTCCCATGACCACTCTGGACTCAATGTGGAGCTGCCCCTAATTACAAGGCAAGTCATGAAAACTTTTGGTTTGGTTTATTTGTTTCCTTTTCTTTATGAAGCTGTCATTGACAATGTTGTTGTGTTAACTTTAAGTACCATTTGTCATTAAAGGAAGTTGCAAGCTGATGATGCTGAAAAATCGTCAATAAGCAGCATAGTCCCCACGTGCTTTAGCCAAGACCTACACAACAGAGAAGAAAGAAACCCTACAGAGAGTACCAGTGTGGTACTGACCAAATGCCCTCTGAAGGTCAAGTTAGAGAATGTTCACAACTCTAGAGTGCTAGAGCTGGGGTGAATTATACGTACCTTGTTTTTTGAAAGCTCAGAATTTTTATAGTAAAGTAGTACTAACTTCAGTTTCTTGGGCCTAAAGGTATTTCCTTATGGAAAAGATCCTAATAAATGCACGTATTTTGGTGGGATTCTTCTCATATAGGGGTTCCTTGATCAATATTAAACGTAGAGAGCAAGATACTTCCTTTTTGAATTCCTTGGAGTTCACTTAAGTGATGTGGGCGCCACGTGGTCATGACATCAATCTTCCTAGTGTCCATCCACCAAAGATCTCGTCCACGCAAGATTACCCGTCATGTATCTTCCCGTCAAGTACCTCGAAAAAATCATAAGTTTAGTGCCGTCAAGTTTAGGAGAATGTACCCATCATGATTTGACTTTTTATCCCTTTCACTTGCCCCCTCACTCCATAGGTCTGTCACTATCCTTTGTAGGTGGACCCGTAGGGTGACGGTCCAACTTATCTTCTGAGAAACGTACTTTGGTTGACAGAATAGCCTAGGGCCATTAATGCTGTAGGGGCACGTGGCATGTTTCTAATGGCTAATTACTCGGATCGAAGCATCCCTTCATCTTCCGTGCCGTTCCCTCTATATATACATGCTCCTTTATCTCTCATTTTTTACTTTTCACAACAAACTCACAACCAGAGCACTACCGTCATCCTTGCTACATTGGCATTCTGTTTACTCGGTGTGACCCGTCTGCCACTAGTCGTCGCTTTCTTCAACTGGTAAGTATCTTTTCTTTATGTTGAATTTCGTTGTTACTTATTTAAATTTTTGCACATCCGTTGTCTATGTAGACCCATCAGTGTCTTAAGGTTTATCCATCACGTGTAGGTGACAGATGTCTAGTGCGTCAAGTGATCAATCATGTGTCTGCAAGGGAGTGGGCTACGATAAGGCATTTCCATCAAGTTTGGACAACCTCGACACCTCAAGTGATGAAAGGGAATCGTCAGCCACCTCTCCTTACACAGGGGATGAGGATGCGAATGTGGACGGATCGAAGGGAGACTAAAATGATAATGGTGTAGATATTGGTGAACCCCAGTCCGTCGTAGGTCCTAATGGGTTTAGGAAGTTCATTATGCTTCCGTTGTGGACCATAAATGACTTCAATTCCACCGTCAAACAAACACACTTCAACACGCTTGGGGAGACTACCAAATACCCGTCAACATCCCAATGCGCCTACCTTTTAAGAGTGAGAAGTGTTACTACAAGGGTGTAGAAGACGTCGGGGTGTATGAGCAGCACCTGAAAGTAGGACTTAGATTCCCTTTACGCTCCCTTCACCATCGTCTGCTACAGTACCTCAAACTGGTCGTCACCCAGATCTCTCCCAACGCTTGGAGAGTGTTCCTTGGTGCGGAAGTCCTGTACGGAGTCATGTTTGACGAGGCTCGCATGATGATGGTGGAAGAGTTCTTCCATTGCTATCGTCCATCCGAGATAATTCAATCAAAAGGCATGTACAACTTCATGCCAAGGAGTCTATTGCTAAGGCTGGTGTGCGATACCCCAAACTCCAACAGAAACTGGAAGAGTTGCTATTTCTTCATTTAAGAGGACAATTGGATGTGTCACCTTGGTGACGAAGAGTACATGCCAGTAGACAAAACCTATGGTATCCTGCCCCCATCCAATATGTGTTTGCCTATACCAAGTTTTTATTCCCTTGTGTTTATTTTTCATTCTAACTGTTTCTTTTTGCAGCTAAGGACCGTCCATAAGTCTCCCTTAAGGAGTGGAGTTTTTTGAATAAGACCTTCATGACCACTAAGTTGTCGGAAAGGTCGTGGTCCAAACTTGTAACCTTAGATACCTTTCACTGGTATTGTGAAGGTCCTGAGCCAACCGAGGCCGCCCTCGCTACGACGAACGAGTATGCACACGTGAGTTCGTCTCCTCATACTTGTATTTGTTTGCCTTTTTGGTAAATTTCTTAAGTATTTCATCTGTCCTTCTTTGTGCAGAAATGGAGGAAAGCAAGCGAAGGGCCTCCATAAAGCAGCAAGCTGCTGCCAAGAAGAAACAGGAGGGAAGTTTGCCTCCCAAAGCTGGGGGCCAAGCCAATCCGTCCACAAAGAGAAAACCGTCGGTGAAGACCGACTGTCCACCTAAAAGACCAAGGTTGCACTAAAATCAGTCGTCGGGTTAAAAGCTGAAGCAAAGAAGACGACCACTCAACTTGTTCCGGGGAGGGGCAAAGGACTTATGACGGGTCACGTTCCCGTCGCTGATAAACTGCCCGTCCTTCGTGAGGATTCCCGGTATGTACTAGAGCAACTTTCGTCCATTATTACACCCGACGATTATGAGGACTTAATCAACCACGCAACCGAGGTTATGGGTGAGACGGGTCTTCTCAGTATTGCGCAAGTAAATTTGTCCGTCTTCCTTCTTTCCCTTCCCTACTGCCTTGTCATATTCTAACCCTCTTTTTTTGTTTTCAAGCAATGCTAATGATGAAGGGGTTAATGGGTCGTTACCTATCCCATGAGACGGCTCTGGACCGTGTATGAGCAAAGGCACAGGCAACGAAGGTGAAGCTGGGTGAGTTGAAAGCCTGGAAGACGGTCCAGGAAAAGAAGCTTGTTTTGTCGAAGCAAGTCTGAGGTAAACTGGAGAAGCAGATGAAGGTACTGAAGCAGGTCCTTGAGGATAAGGAAAGAGAGATAAAGACTGCCAAGAATCAGCTTCGTCAGGCTAAAGAGGACGCGATACAGGAGTATCGTGACTCCGACGCCCTTCTGGCGGAGCTTGGTAGCTCTTTTGCGGACGACTCTGACGATTGCTTTCATCAAGTGAAATCTTCTTTTCCAGACCTGGACCTATCTCATGTTTATATTGATGCCCAGGCCCAAACTCCAGCCTAACTCGTCCACTCTAAGAGCACTGACGAACTGTTTGCTGATGACGCCCTGGCTGACGACCCTCAAGGTGATGGAGAGACTACTCCTTTTGAAAACCAGGCCAAGTTTGCTGGTGAGGAAGTGCGTCCTCTTGATGGAGACCAGACGGTTAAGGAGAGGCATGAAGAGAACCTTGATACTCAATAGTAGTTTTCTGTTATCAAATCTTTTCACTCAATAGTAGATTACTTGCACTATCAATCTTTGCTACTACTACATCTCCTCGAGCAACAAAGTCTCAAATAATGTGATACTTTCTCTCAATGTGCTTTCCTTTCTTGTGATTCCTTGGATCCTTAGATTATGCAACCGCTTCACTATTGTTGCAAAACAATGTGATGGGAACTTGCTCCATTCTCACAACACCAAGATCAGAAAGAAATTTCTTGAGCAAAACAGCTTCCTTTGCCGCTTCACAAGCAGCAACATATTCAACCTCCATGGTGGAGTCCGCAATACAAGATTGCTTAACACTCCTCCAACTAATGGCTCCACCTCCCAAGGTGAACACAACCTAAAGTGGACTTTCTAAAATTAAGATCTGACTAAAAATATGAATCTGTATAACTAATTAGAATCAAATCTTCACTATGGTAAACAAGCATATAACCTCTTGTTCTTCGTAGATACTTAAGAATATGCTTTACAGCTTGCCAATGTTTAAGTCCTGGATTTGATTGATATCGACTGACCATGCCAACTGAATAACAGATATCTGGTCTAGTACATAGCATGGCATACATGAGACTTCCCACTGCAGAAGCATAAGGAACTTGTCTCATCATATTTTCTTCCTCTAGAGTCTTAGGCCTTTGGTCATCAGACAGAGGAACTCCATGTCTAAAAAAAAGTAATCCTTTCTTGAAGTTTTGCATGCTAAATCGTTCTAGAACCTTATCTATATACCCAGTTTGTGACAAACCTATCATCTTATTCTTGCGATCTTGCCAAAGCTTGATCCCTAGAATAAAGTTAGCTTCACCTAAGTCCTTCATTTCAAATTGGCTTGACAACCAAACCTTTACCGATGACATTACCCCTACATCATTTCCAATGAGTAGAATATCATCAACATAAAGCACTAGGAACATTACTACTTTATCTTGATGTCTTTTGTACACATATGGTTCATCAAGATTTTGTTCAAAACTAAATGATTTAATTGCTTGATCAAATCTGATGTTCCATGACCTAGATGCTTGCTTAAGTTCATAAATGGACCTTTTCAACTTGCATACCATATGCTCTTGGTTCTTTGCTATGAAACCTTCAAGTTGCATCATATAGATTTCTTCTTCAAGATTGCCATTAAGAAATGCAGTCTTGACATCCATTTGCCAAATGTCATAATCATAATGAGCAGCAATAGATAAGAGAATTCTAATAGATTTAAGCATGGCTACTGGCGAAAAAGTTTCATCATAATCAATACCTTCTTTTTATGTATACCATTTCGCCACTAGTCTTGCTTTAAAGGTGTGAGAGACCGCGCCCCCGGCCCCCTTTCTTATAGGTGTTGTTGGGCCAAACCCACGTGAATGGGTGGAGTCGTGTTATTGCCTCTCAAAATGGAGGTTCGACTAGTAATATTTTCCCCTTTAGATTAAGAGTTTTACAATGGAATCGCCACTTATTTAATTATTGGAAAAATAAGAAAACCGTAATTGAAAAATAATTCCTCATTTTATTAATTTTAAATTGAATGTACATTAATCATAGGAAAATTACATGGCTTTGGTCCTAAGTACAATCTAAGATAAAGTACATGGCTTTATTTCCTAGTTACAATCTAAAAATTGAAAATTACAAGGATAAGCACTTGATCTATTAACCCTTGATCTAAGTTCGGAGGCTATGTTACAAGGTGGGAAGGTGTTAGGCACCCACCTTGCCCGGTGAAACTGGTCTTCTAGACTATGGTGGCCAACATTCATATCATATCATCCAATATGCCAATCAATTTACATGTTGAATTTAAAGTGTGTGCATGTGATAAACCCTAATTCAATTTATTAAGCATTGCACTTGGATTGAAAAATAAATTCTAGTGTATGTGTGTGAATGGTGATAACCTAGATTCAAGGATTTGAAAGAATTATGAAACAAACATGTTTTTCATATTTTTTATGTGAATTTAAGATCAAAACTAGTGTTTATGCATGAACATGTGATGAACAATCAAGAACATATGAAGAACATATAAGAACAATTAAGAGCATTCAAACATATTCAAAGGAATTTAAATGATCATTATCATGCTTTAATCTTAAACTCTCATCATGGCAACACACACAAAAAAAAAAAAAAAAAAAAACAATTAGGGAAAGAGATTATACCTTCATGCAAGATCCATATGGAGGATGAGGAGACTCTTGAGGGAGGTTCTAAGGGTGGAGGAAAAGAAGAGTTAGGAGAGGAAGAGTGAGTCTCACTCAATACCTTGAGTCTCAGGAAGACCAAGATATGACAAGACTACTCAACTTCACTAGAACTCAAGAGAGGGGAAGAGAGGGGGTTTTTTTTGTCTTGGAATGAAGGAGAGGGGGGTTTATATAGTAGTAGTAGAGGAAATATGAATGGAAGGCCATTAATAAGGGTTGACAAAGAATCATGAACCTAGACCTCATTTTAGCCTTTGGGGAAATCTGGTGCATTAAATGGAAAGATTGATAGGAGTGAGGAGCAAGCCAAAATTCGGTTTTCCCGTAGTTGCTGTAACAGCCTGTGGAGCCAACTTCGAAAAATCATATCTGACTCAATTCTGATCGGAATTGTTTCGTTCTTGTGCTCAAATTGAAGCCCCGGATGTCTAGTTTCTGGGAAAATTAACCTCATTCATAGATTCAAAATATTCTGAGAGATATTGATGAAATAGTGAGCAAAGGTCATTTGTTAGAAAATTGTTTCAGCATAATTAACATTAATAGGTCCCAAATTAGCTCCCAATTAACATTAAATGGCTCCAATCACTCCCATTTCAGACTTAGTTGGTCCCAAATTTACTCTAATTAAAAGATAATTACACAAATTACTCATTGAATAATTAATGCTTAACTATCTAATTAATTAGGTGTGTGCAACCTTACCATAAAATGTAGTCCTAACCAATCAAATTATGACACATCATTGATCTCAAATTTATTATACTTATAACCAATCAAAATCAATTGCTCATAATCACATATAGTCGGACTCAACATGTGATGGCGCATCTCGGCCATTAAAACTTGATTTGATGATAACTTTCAATCTGATGGTCTGATTAGGGCTTATGACCAGTCAATTTGATCGTTACAACATCAAGATCATTTTGGTGAAATGAGATTAAGGATCTAGTGACCAAAATCAAGATGCATATTTCCAATGTGAAATTACCATTTTACCCTCCTGTGAGGTTAAATGCGGGTTGCAAAATGGGGTGTCAACAAAAGGTTTCAACCTTTCCATCTATCCCTCTCTTTCTCTTGTAAACCCATTTGCAACCAACAGGTTTAATGCCATTAGGCGCCTTTACAAGATCCCATACTTGATTGGAATACATAGAATCCAATTCAGATTTCATAGCTTGGACCCAATTATGTGCATCTATATCATTCATTGCCTCCTCATAAGTGTAGGGATCCGATTTAGCCTCTTCTGGGATAGCTTCATAAGTTTCTCCCAAACCTATAAATCTTATAGGAGGCCAAATAATTCTCCCACTATGACGAGGCACCTGTGTACTAGTCATCTCATGAGTAATGTCTTGTGGTGTATCCAATACAGCCACATCATTCCTAGTTTCATCCATTGGTTGTTCAATTACAGGTTCATCTAATTCAGCCAATACAACTTTACTTCTAGGATTAAAATTATTCACATAATCATCTTCCAAAAATTTGGCATGGGTACTAACAAACACTTTGTTATCCTTATGATTATAGAATAAATAACCCTTGGTTTCCTTTGAATACCCTAAAAACATGCATACTTCCGTTTTAGCTTCCAACTTATCAGACTTCCCTTTCAACGCATATGCTGGATATCCCCAAATGTGGAGATATTTCATACTAGGCTTGCGCCCACTCCACAATTCCTTAGGTGTGTTGGGAACAGATTTTGATGGAACTAAATTCAAAATATGCATAGCAGTTTTTAGTGCATATCCCCAAAAGGAAATTGGTAAAGTTGAATAACTCATCAAGGACCTAACCATTTCCAAAAGAATCCTATTCCTTCTTTCTGCTACATCGTTTTGTTGGGGAGTTCCAGGTGCAGTTAATTGGGAAACAATCCAATTTTGAATTAGGTAATCCTTGAAATCTCCAAGAAGGTATTCGCCACCTCGATCAGATCGAATGGCCTTTATGCGTTTACCCAATTGATTTTCAACTTCAGCCCTAAACTCTTTGAACTTTTCAAAGACTTCGGACTTCCGTCTCATAAGGTACACATAACCATATCTTAAGTAATCATCCGCAAAAGTGATGAAATACTCATAACCTCCTTTTGCTTGGGTTGACATAGGACCACATACATCTGTATGAACTAATTCGAGCAACTCTTGGGCTCTTCTACCTTTTGCATTAAAAGGTTGTTTGGTCATTTTACCTTCCAAACAAGATTCGCATACTGGAAATCCATCAAAGTCCATAGGCTGTAAAAGTCTATCTTTGATTAGTCTTTGAATCCTACTTGAATTAATATGACCTAAACGCAAGTGCCATAGATATGCATCACTAGTAGAAGAAAACTTTCTCTTTAATGATTTTACATGAGAGCTACCATCTAATTCAGAATTGTATAATTCATGCTTATCAGGAGTTAAAATATAAAGATCATCCACAATATTGCCAGAACAGATAAACACTTTATCCTTCTTTATTACAACATTGTCTTTTAGGATAACATAATATCTATGTTTACCTAAATAAGTTGCAGAAATTAAATTCCTACGAACATTAGGTACATACAAACAATCTTCCAATATTAAAACCCTAGATTCAAAACATAAATTAAACACTCCAACAGCTACAACTGGTATTCTGCTCCCATCAACCAAAGTAAGAAACAATTCCCCTTCATTTAGATTTTAGGTCTCCTGGAACCCCTACAAAGTATTGCAGATATGATTAGTACAGCCTGAATCCACACACCAGGAATCCGTGGGATTCTGTACCAAAAATATTTCAAGAAGGAATGTACTTTTCATACCTTTATTCTTAGCAGCTTTGAATATTGGACAATTCCTCTTCCAATGTCCTTTCTCACCAAATGGAAACACTTTCCTTTGTTTTTCTTTCCTTTGTTGGCAACTCCTAAGGCAAGTTGTTTACCATCTCTCTTGGTGAAGTCCTTCTTCTTCTTTTTATTTTTACCTTTGCCTTTCGACTTAGGTTGAGAAGTAGAAGCCTCACCCATATTGGCATCAACACTAGAAGTACCAAGGATGCCTTCCGCCGCTACCAATTCATTCATCAATTCAGACAATGTATAAACCTTTTTGTTCATATTATAGTTAAGCCTGAATTCTTTGAATGATTCTGGTAATGACTGGAGTATCATATCCACTTGGGATTCTCCAACAATACCGGCACCTAAAACTTTCAATGTATTCAGATTAGAAATTATCCTTAGACAATGCTCTCTCACTGAAGTACCTTCAGCCATTTTGGTATTATAAATTTACCTCATAGTTTCTTGCCCTGCAGAACGGCCTTGCTCACCAAACATCTCCTTCAGACTTAGCATAATGTCCAAAGTCAATTTTACATCCTGCATTTGATGCTGTAGAACATTTGAAATAGATGCTAGGATATAGCACTTGGCCATCTCATTAGATTTCTACCAACGATCATATCCCTGTTTTTCCTCAAGAGGAGCATCTTATGATGGAAAGCTAGGACATAGTTGAGTAAGCACATATTTGTGCTCTTCAGCAGTTAGAACAATGTCCAAGTTTCTTTCCAGTCAACATAGTTGGATCCAGTCAGTTTTTTTTTTTTTTTTTTATATTAAGAATAGCAACAAGTGGGCTAAATGATGCCATGATTTAAATCTGAAAATAACAAACATGAATATAATAAATAAACTGGACATTATCAATTTAGCATATAAGCATATAATATGGTACCTTAATAAAACCATAAAATAATATATGCAACAACAACCCAATCCATGTCCATAATTCCTTGTTAGCAAGTTTATTATAAACACATTAATTGGTTGAGAAATATTCTCATTATTAATGCTATCATGGTAACTCTTACCAAACAAAAATAATATGCCATTTTGCCTTTAGCCTCTAAGTAATAATGACATAGCTCCTTTGGGAGGTTAAGATTACACTTAGTCTAGTATACACCATTATCTAGAATCATGTGTAGCCATATTTTATCTCCCTTTATAGTGTTTAAACTTGTAGTACCATGGAACAAAACACCCTCCTTTGGGATCGCGAGGCATATACGCCAAGACGAGGTGTTTGTCCACACTACTTTAAACGGGTAAATTCAATCTTGTAGTACTATGAGGTAAACACCCTCCTTTGGGATCGCGAGGCATATACGCCAAGACAAGGTGTTTACCCACACTACTATGAATTAATAATGGAGGCCGTGAGATCCAACCATTGTATCTCTCTCCCACTAGATATTTTAAATTAAAGGTTTTTAAGATTAAGAACCAAAATAACGCTAGACACCTTGAAAACATAATCCTAATCTCATTAGGAATAAATTTCATTAAACAAAAAACTTTAATCCTAGCGTTAATATATATAAATATATATGGGTTTATATATATTATAATATATATATACATATTATAATATATATATATATATATTATAATATACGGATAATAGCACCATATATATTTATATATAACCTTCATTTGCACTACATGCTTTTAAGAATCAAAACATGCAAGCCTTTAAAGCCATGCAATGCATAGCCATGTAATGAATGATCCGTGAAAACTAAATTCCAAGCAGTGCAAAGAATTTCCAAGCCATGCAATCCCATGCCAAGCGGTGCAATGGCTTACTGTTCGATATCAATATCAATAACTACATGGCATACGGATTCAATAACTACATGCCATATATATTACATTAACAAACCACTTCCTTGTTATAGCCATGCCATGCAAAACACACTCCAAGCAATGCATTAAAGGATCTAAGTGGTGCATTATCTCATCCCCTTCCCCTATATATATGTGTGTGTTTCTCAAAAAAAAGATACTCAGTGTTGTTGAGTCGTTCCATATCGGTAAGGTGTGATATTGAGAAAGGGTTTATCACTTGCTCCGCGACACTAACTGCTGCATGCAGTTTTGGTGTTGGCGTGTGAGTGTATTCCCTTATCTCATCCCCTTCCCCTATATATATATATATATATATATATATGTGTGTGTGTGTGTGTGTGTGTGTGTGTGTGTGTGTGTGTCTTTCTCAAAAAAAAAAAAAAAAAGTGGTGCATTAAAAATCAAGCCATGCAAATGATAGTTATTGGAATAACTGCTGCATGCAGTTTTGGTGTTGGCGTGTGAGTGTATTCCCTTATCTCATCCCCTTTCCCTATATATATATATATATATATGTGTGTGTGTGTGTGTGTGTTTCTCAAAAAAAAAAAAAAAGTGGTGCATTAAAAATCAAGCCATGCAAATGATAGTTATTGGAATAACTATATCCGAAACATAATCTTCAATAACTACCTTCATGCATTGGACGGTTACCAAAAAAATGCAACCACTTTCATGCATTGGACGGTTATTAATGATTTCTTTGATACGGTTTCATGTCCACACATTCAAGCCACAATATATCATTGACTTAAAGTATATATACATATTCAATTCTAAAACTTAATCACATGTTATACAATCATGAAATGAAAACCTGGCTCTGATACCAATTGTAGGAAAATCTGATTTTGTATATCTCATACAAAACATACAGTGGAAGCAACAAAATGGATCTATTTCATTCATGATTGATAACATGCACTATGTAAATTTCAGAATTTAAGAACGAAATTGCGTATCTTGGTGTGGTGAAATTCAAAACAAAAGATAAGAAATACTTGGAAACACTTTTAATCTTCACTCCAATTTCACTTTACGCCCAAGAAGTGTGGTCTCTCAATCAGTTTCTAAGGGAGAATAATTAAGTGGCTTCACTTGCACATACACACTATTTCACAATGATGTCTCTTTTTTCTTATCAAAAATTCTGTATGTTTCTCCTTTTATAACCAACTAATTATCTAATTGGGCCGGCCTATTGGGTCTTTCCAATTGGGCTTTAATGTGTGGCTTGGAGTGGGACCAAAAAGGACCAATAAGACACTCTCTCCTTATTAATAAATTATATCCCAAAACTTTATTATACATGCAACTGCTTCATAAAATATTAGTAGTAATACAAAGTCATGAATGTAGACTGTCACTTTGAAAATTACTACATTTTAATCCTTGAGTACCAAGTTTAATCATTTTAAGTTATTCATTATATATTTATGAAATCCAATTCCATAAATATATACTTTAGTATATTCTTACTAAAGTGGTTAGGCCTAACACTCTAAATAACCAAACCCATTAAACTTATTTCAAGGGAATATTTTATATCTCCGTTAATAGATCATGAATTCTATCTTGAAAATATATGTTCCATCAACACTAAATGCAGCTGCCCAACATACTAAGGTTTTGATCGTGACTTTAGATCTCACTCCTGATATATCAAAGTAACCTACACTTTATGATCAGGTCCATTATTCTCTCAGGATTAAGAGTTCATGCAAATCGAAGTCATGAGATTTATTATTCATTTGACAGTCGTTAGAAGAATAATAAATCTCATAGCGGTCCAGTTCAATATGTCTTAACTCTTAAAACATATCAACATCTTAACTAGAAGTCTCCACTTCCATGATCAAGACAAATCATCTTAGTTAATATATTATAGTCTTCACGGATGAAATGCCCAATTTCATCACCGACTACGAACTATAATTCTGAGTTTACAAAGAAACTGTGATCTATATCTTCCGTGACTAAATCACATAAATCACATACTATGCATCTCATAGACTATATGATAATGTCCAAATATTCATGTTACCATTATTTTACTGGTCGGGGTTGACCTCAATTCCGCGATGGGTAACCATATAGCCCAAAAATCTTCTTGATCCAATGCCGAAAGAGCACTTCGAAGCGTTGAGTCGCAGCCTATGTTTCCCTAAGATTTCAAAGATGCTTCCGAGGTCACCGGCATGCTCGGATTCCAACTTACTCTTAACCACCATGTCGTCAATGTAAACCTTAATACATTTCCCCAGTTGCGGCTCAAACATCTTTTTCATCATCCTCTGATAGGTGGAGCCTGCATTTTTCAGACCAAATGGCATCACCTTATAGTGGTAGTTCCCAACGGGGGTAACGAAAGCTGTTTTTTCTTCATCATCCAAAGCTAAAGGAATCTGGTGGTACCCTTGAAAGGCGTCCAAGAAACTCATCCGCTGATGCCCCACAATTGCATCCACTAGCTGATCGATCCGAGGCATGGGGAAAGGATCCTTCGGACAGGCTCTATTCAAGTCTGTGAAATCTACACATACACGCCATTTTCCGTTCTTCTTCTTTACCACCACTATATTGGCCAGCCATTCCGGATAGAAAACCTCTTTAATAGCCCCTGCTTGCTTGAGCCTGTTCACCTCTTCCCTAACAGCGTCAGAATGCTCTTTGGATGAACACCGAGGTGGCTGCTTCTTGGGAAGGGCGGCTGGACTTACGTTTAGGTGATGGCAGATGAACTCCGGATATATCCCTGGGGCCTTATAAGAGTTCCAGGCAAACACGTCGATGTTTGTTCTAAGGAGTGCCAACAATTCTTCCTTATCTCGAGGAGGCAACTGAGCCCCGATCTGGAAAAACCTTTCTGGGTCCCCATCGATGACAACTTTCTCCAACTTCTCACATTTCTTCTCATCCGATTCCACAATAGTAGGTGGAATCGGCATTCTTGACTGCTACGAATCTTTACCCACGGAGGTTATAGGCTCGAAAGCAGGCCGATACATAATGGCAGCTATAAGGCACTGCCTTGCCATAGATTGGTTTCCTATAATTTTCTCTACTTGTCCTTCAGACAAAAATTTAACCCTTAGGTGTAAGGTTGACGAAACAGCCCCTAGGGCGTGAAGCCAGGGTCTGGCCACGATGGCCGTGTAGGGAGAGTATGCATCTACCACGATAAAGTCCACCTCAACCACCTCAAACCCTGCTTGTATAGGCAGCCTGATCTAACCCTTAGGGATGACGGTTTTCCCATCAAAGCTGACCAGAGGTGAATCATACGTTGTTAGGTCTTCAGGTCGTAAACCCAGTCCTTTGTATAGGTCTGGATACATGATCTCAACCCCACTCCTTTGATCAACCATCACCCTCTTCACGTTGTACCCCCCCTATTCTAAGGGTGATGACTAGAGCGTCATCATGGGGCTGTATAGTCCCCTGCTTATCTTCATCCGAGAAGCTCAAGGCTGACCGGACCTCTATTCTGGCTCGTTTTGACTCCCGGTTTGTGTCCTTAGCAGCCGTCCTAGAAACGAACATCACTCTGGAAGGGTAGGATCCAGTCCTTCCGGGTGATGCAAAGATAACGTTAATCGTGCCCAATGGGGGCCTTGATGAGGCGGTCCACGAAGCCTCCGGCCTGCCAAGGTCTCCCTAACCATTGGGCCGATGTACAAACTGCTGTAACTTTCCCTCCCTCACAAGCTGTTCTAAATGGCTCTTCAAAGTTCTGCAGTCCTCTGTAGTGTGCCCCCGCTCCTGATGGTATTGACAGTGAAGGCTCTGATTGCGCTTCGTGGGATCTCCTCCCATATTGTTTGGCCACTTGAAATATGGCTCGTTCTGAATTTTCTCCAGAATATGGTGGATTGATTCTCGGAACACGGTAAGGACTGTCTGCGACACGACGGACCCGGACTGCACATTATAGTCCCTCCGCGGCTTGCTGTTGCTATATCGGTCCGACCTGAAATCCCTCCTCTCCTGAAGGATAACCTTGGCTTTTCCTTTTCCAAGCAATTGATCCTCCTCGACTTGTTTATACTCGTCGATACGGTCCATTAGCCGACGCACACTTCTCATTGACTTCTTAGTCAGTGATTTCGTCAGATCATGCTAGGCTGGCAAGCCGACCTTGAAAGTTCTCACAGCCACATCATCAAAACTCCCTTCAATCTCATTAAACATCTCCCAGTACCGATCCGAGTACGTTTTCAACGTCTCCCCCTCTCGCATAGACATGGACAATAAAGAATCTAACGGCCGAGGGACCCTAGTGTTCGTAACAAACCGAGAGCAAAAAGCCTTAGTAAGTGCCTAAAAGGATCCAATAGAATTGGCCGCAAGGCCATTAAACCATCTCATGGCCACAGGCCCCAAACTGGAGGGGAATACCTTGCACATAAGAGTCTCGTTCCTGGCGTGAACAGCCATCCTCTGGTTAAAATGACTCACGTGCTCTACCGGATCGGTTCGTCCATTGTACGCGGTGAAAGCGGGCTGAGTAAAACGCCAAGGAAGCTTTCCTCCTTCGATCTGCCCGTGAAGGGCGACTTGGAAATCTGGTTGAGTGCCCTATTCATTACATCATTCCCAACACCTTTAGAGGGTGCGTTTCTACCTCTGCGGTCACGGTGATGTCCTTCCTCATAGGAGGAAGATTCGCTATGGGGTGTTCGTGATCAATGTCGATAATCACCATCCTCATCATCATCAGAGGAGTTATCAGTGACGGACAAACTGCTGGATGGACTACGTCTCCTTCGTGCAAGACGCAGCTTCTCCTTTAGACGATCAATCTTACATTGCATGTTCCTCGTAGTGTCTTTACGAGACTCGTCTCTCTCATTTCGATGTCGACTCCTCCTAGTGTGCATGGTATGCACACTTCCGTCACGGTCCCTTTCTCACTCAAGATGTACAAAATGATCGAGTTGTTGCGAACCATCAGACTCCGCTCGATTAGGACCTGATCCAACCATGGTTCAAACCTAGTCTCACCGGTGCACCAGTTATATTTCCACAGACGGCGCCAATTGTAAGGACACAATTTAGCAGGATGGGCCTACAAATGAGATGAACTTAGGCCCAAAACATGAACAGTATCCTTGCAATAAATTTATAGAGAGTGGGCTAAGTAAACTGAGTTGAGCGTTGATGACCCAAGTATAGTTATGAACAGATTAACGAAAACGAAGTGCTGAAGTTGTACAGAGCTCTTCTCGGCTTGGTCCGAGGAGTAAGTTTTTATAACTATCTGAGTGCCTATATCTCTCTCTCTCTCTCTCTCTCTTTGTTGTTTGCTTCTTCTCTTTTTTCTCCCGATTGTTCAATACCTTCTTTTTCTGCTTCCCGCTCTATTTATAGGCCAATTTCTCACACATACCAATTAAGTGGTTTTCTCTTGATACTTGTCCCATCAACCTTCCCTTGAAATCTTTATACGGCAGCTGTAATGGATGAGGGTCATTGTTCAGATGTCTTTTCCCCATTAATGCGGCCATGGGGTTAGCTGCAGGATAATAAATGCGATGGTAACAGCCTTTTACATAATATCTCATTGCTGCCACCTATCCTTTTTGCCTATATATATCAGAGGAATCTCCAGGAATATTATGATCAATGTTGGGGCATTCATCTTGATCGTCCCTTTGATCATTCGAACAGGTAGTGTTTCTCGGACCACTCCTTTGTGTCTTCATATGAGTTACACTTCAGCGAAGAGTTAGATTAGGTACCTTCCTCATGACTCACTGTCCTCGAACGGATAGGTCTCCTCGGACAAGCCCACGGCCCATCATCTGGAATTGGGCTTTTGACCCCTACAATTAATATAATTTATTTTATTAATTTGTACTGTTAAATTATATTTTATTAATTTGATGTATTATATTCAATCTTATTAATTATTAAATTATACTAAATTAATTTGTAGTATTAAGATATATTTACATAATTGGAAGTATTAATTATATTGTTATTCATTAGTAAATTATATTTTATTGGCAATTGTAGTATTAAATTTAATTTTAGTAATTTGAAGTATTAAATTATAGATTTTTTAATTTGTAGGATTAAATTATATTTTGTTAATTTGAAGTATTAAATATTATTTTATTAAAAAAATCTGTAGAGAGCTATTACGGTGGGCTTGATTTTCGCCCCTACAAGTTATATTCCCATCGTAATAAACCTTAGCCTGCTCTTTTTCTATTGCAGCAGCTTTAAATTCGCTATAATAGGTCAAAATGTTGTCACAATAAAAATCTGCTGAATTCCCTCTAAAACTATTCGGGTTCCCACCAAAAATTAGGGGTTTGCACACTTAGTCAAAAATTAGGGTCTCTCATGTAGGTTACTCTTTCACTAAAATCAAACACCCAAAATTCCCAAGCTCTCTCTCTCTCTCTCTCTCTCTCTCTCTCATGTTCTTCCTCACTCTCCCTCTCACTCCCTCGCCGCTTGGCCAGCCTAGCCCACTGCTGTCCTCCCTGCCGCCGACCTAACTTTTCTCCAATCTACACCTCCACATCATCTCTTCCCACGGCCGATTACCCACCTTCATTGCCTCACTCCGATCGATGGTAATATTGCTTTCTTGTGGTTTTTTGTCTTTTGATTTTTGGTGGGTGTTGGTTAGTTTTGGTTTTGGAGGCCGTTGATTGTTGATTTTATCTTGGTTTTGGTTAATTTCGAGTTTGAAGATCAGTTTTGGAGATTTTTCTTGATGGTTTAATCTGGGTTTGGGTAGATTTTGAGTTTGAAGGTTAATTTTGGGGTGAAAAAGTGAGTTTAGAGGGGTTTTCTCTTGGTGATTTCTTTTTCAGATTTATGGGGTCTTAGATGTCCAAAGAGTTGCTGGAAACTTTCACATTTCAGTTCATGGGCTAAACATTTATGTTGCCCAAATGGTGAGTGCACATTGAAATCTATTCTCCGTGGAAATGTGATTCCATATAATGTCTCAGAATCTGCAAAGTAGAGCATCTAACATTTTACAGCACTAAATTTTGTTTCCATCTTCAAAATTTTATTTCCTATTAATCAGCGGCGTTTTGAAATTATTTTCTTTGTTTAAAATTTAGGGTTTTTATTGTTCGATTATAATGAAGGACAACGACTTATTTTCTGACATTTGCTTACAATGATGTTTGCTATAGAATAAAAAGGGTATGAATATTGAAGGTAACAATTAGCGTTGAGGTTCAGATTAAGGGAATATTGACTTTGGTGTGACTTAGTCATAGAACATGTGTTAAAATGGTTACAATTTTTTTTTAGTTTGAAACTCTGTACTGGTAACAAACATGTGGCATCTAAAACTACCTCAAAAAGATTGGTAAGTCATTTTTAGTAGTATTTGGTTTATGACGTGGGTTCAACTGCATTGATGAATTTGGATATAAAAGTAACTGGGTTTGTGAAATTTCTGGGTTTCATTTGCTTCTAATTTTTAGTAATTAAAGTTTGTAGGATATTGCTGTGAAACTAAGTTTTTGAAAAATATGTGAAACTGGGTTGTCTAGAAATTGGTACATGTAGTACGTGTTTAACTCACTTCTTTTTTTTTTTTTTTTTTGTATGCGTTATTGAATTTCATTTGATTATGTAAATTGTGGGTTTTTTTTTTAATATATAAATATATATAATTTTTTGTTTTGTTAATGATTCTTATTAATGAGTGTACACACAATGCTGGAATGACTGAATCTATAATTTGGTTATTTTTTAAATTTTTTGTTAATTCGATTGTTGGGGGAGGAGGGATTTGAACCTTAGATATTTCACTTGGAAACACCAAAAGGTGTGAGTTGAACTATAACGCTTTTGGCTATGATTTGGAGATAAATTGATTTTGCAACCTAACAATGCCAATGTGATCTAGGACAAGATATTTGGAGAGAAGAGGAGGGGGAGCAGGGAGGGCTTTTTTTTATTTTTAGCTTTTATGACTTTTTTTTTTTTTTTTTTTTGAGGAACAAAGCTAATGACTTTACTTGTCAAAATACGGCCATAGCTGGACACCGTATTGGTTTGGGTCTGTTTAATTTTATTGACATTTAAAGTTTATGATATAAATAGGCTTACATGTGAAAAAAAAAAGTGATTGTCATGGTTTATTCAAAATATTTGTTGACAGATCCTTTTATTTTCTGGTGGAATTCAAGGGTTTTGTCTAGGTAGAACAATATCCAACCTTTTCTTTTTTTTTGTGCTGCATCATAGTGCTACTGATCCTTCTAATATCCAAACTATATTTGCCAATATGGGAAACTCAAATTGCATGTGCAAATGACTGTTAGTTATAGGTGAGTCCATTTTGAATGTGGATGTCATTGTTAGCTCCGTAGTTGTTATTTTTATTTTTTATTCCACTCGGTGTTTGTATTATCAGCTACTTCACCTTCTTATACCTCTATTAATGAAGCTCCGCTTATGCCACTGGGCATGTCAAATATTTTAGGCCTTGCATTTTATGTAGCTTTTGGGTACTACTTTTGAAATGTTAGTGTTGTTATAACAAACGTTTTGTAAAGCTATGTTGCTTCAATAAATAAATTGCTCATGTTGTAATGTGTTGCACTTTTTTTAATCTCTTTTGACGTCATTGGCTGGGCTATTAGGTCAAGTGACTTTGGCTGGGCTATTAGGTCAAGTGACTTTAGTTGCTTTTGTTCTATAAAATTACAAGTGGACAAAGTATAATTATCTCTAAAATTTTTTTAATAATAAATAATTGGGGAGGAGGAATTTGAAACCTAAACGTCTGCGTTGGAAAAAATTAAAAGTGTAAGTTAAGTTACAAGACTTTTGACACAGGATAAAATTTGACTCCAAACCCATATCAAGCTATCTTTTCCTACCCATTACGTGACAAATTATAAGACTATCTATATGTATTATTAAAAAAAATCACATAACTCATTAAAAAATTCATGTGACTAAACTTACACGCAGATAGTCTCTTCAATTACCACATAATAGCTTTAAAGCCAATCTTTTTCTTTTAACAATTATCCCTTAAATTTGGAAAAAAAAATAGTTCCCTGATTTTTTTTTTTTTTCAACCTTTGCTTAAATGATTGTAATATTAATCTTAGTGAGATGGTAATACAAGGAATATATACCTAATCCAAGGAAAAGTGTCCCATTTAGAAAGGGAGGGGTGGCAAAAAGAAATTGTCACCAAGATTTCCGACATGCATGTGATTAAATAGACAAGTAAGATAAACCGGTTGGGCGGTGGAGGATTAGACAATTGATAAAGACAGGGACCAACTCTAAATAGAGAGATTTTCCGCGATCTCAGCTCATTAATATTGTAGTTCTTTGTTTTTATGGATCATATTGTTTGAGTTTTGTGTTTTGGTTATTATCATTTACTTCCTTTGCAGTTTTCTGTTTTGGTTTATCATCATTTACTGCTTTTGTAATTTTCTGTTATGCTTTGTGATTACTTAAGTAAAGCTATTACTAATCAAAATGTCATTACTCTATAAATAAGCTTGTTCATGAAGACTAGGAATCATCTTACATAGGAATACAAAAAATTTAAGGAGGGACATAGATTATTATATATACTATATAGACACACATATAATGTGTCTACATTACTGCTGTGGTGGGTTGTTGTTTTGGAGCAAGCAAGTAGCTTGCATGGAGAGAAAAAGTGGAGTATTTCCTATTAGGAGTGTTGTTTGTTTTGTGACTTACATTTTTGAAACTCGATGTACAATGGTGAAATTGTAGTGTAGGTGCGCCTCATAATTTGGCACATATCAATGGATAAGAGTTGGATGGACGCTAAAAAGGGTTCTAAAGAATACCTCCATGGGCTTGACTCATTTGTGGAGTTTACTGCTCGCATGGCATGTCAAGGGAAGATCTCATGTCCTTGTATAAACTGTAGGCATAGATATATGTTTGATGTAGAGGTCGTGCGTGATCACCTGTACTCATTTGGGATGGTGAAGAATTATAGAACTTGGGTGTTTAATGGGGAATTTGAGTCTACACCGACCACTACTGAAGGTGGAAGTAGTCGTGTGCATGAGACTTTGGATCAATATGGCGATTTCCATGGGATGCTACATGACTTACACCCAATGCATGATATGGCACCGGACTCAATGGACGAAGGTCATAATGTGCATTAAGGTCCAGATGGTCCTGCCTTGCAACAACCGGTTGAAGCTCCCAATGATGATGCAAAAAAATTTTACGACCGAATACAAGATGTGTAGAAGCCTTTATATGAAGGGTGTACAAAATTTAGCATGTTCTCAGCCATTGTGGTTTTGTACCACTTAAAGACTCTTTGTGGTTGGACTAACAAATCATTCATTTTGTTGCTTCAAGTCTTGCAAGATATGTTTCCTTCGGATGCTAAGTTGCCAAAAGATTGTTACAAGGCTAAGAAGATAATTACGGATTTGGGTTTGGGTTATGAGAAGATTCATGCTTGTCTTAATGACCGCATGCTTTATTGGAAGGAAAAGAGTAACCTTGATGCTTGCCCACATTGCGAGGTATCAAGATGGAAACCACCCGAGTCACCTGTAGCTGATAAGACACATGCTTCATCAAGAAAAAGCAAGAAAAAAGCTGCAAAGGTCCTACATTGGTTCCCTTTAAAGCCAAGATTGCAACGACTCTTTCTATCATCCGAACTAGCCACTAATATGAAATGGCATGCTACTGGTCGAACAAATGACGGGGTAATGAGGCAACCCGCTAATTCTGAAGCTTGGAAGGAATTTGATGATAAGCATGTAGAGTTCGCATCTGACCCACGCAATGTCAGACTTGGGTTAGCAGCGGATGGGTTCAACCCGTATGGAAACATAAGTACCACGCATAGTACATGGCCGGTTGTGTTGGTTCCATACAACCTCCCTCCTTGGATGTGCATGAAAAGGTCTTCCTTGATCTTGTCACTTGTAATTCCTGGTCCAACCTTACCTGGGATTGCTATAGATGTGTACCTGCAACCCTTGGTAGAAGAATTAAGAGAGCTATGGGATGTTGGAGTCAAATCATTTGACGCATCTTCTAATACTAGATTCCAATTGCGAGTAGCACTGATGTGGACCATTAATGATTTTCCTGCATACGCTGACGTTTTCGGTTGGAGTACGAAGGGTTTGCTGGATGTCCATGTTGCATGGATGATACCGAGTCCCATTACCTTAAACATGGCCGAAAAGTTTGTTACATGGGACATAGGCGATGGTTGGATAACGATCACAAGTTCCGTGAAGATGATATAAATTTTGATGGGACTAAGGAGTTTAGAGTGGCTCCAGTGACACCATCGGGCTTAGAGATCATGCAGCAAACAGAGAAGTTAGTTGGACATTGTCTTGGGAAGAAGCATTGGCTCTTTATAACAAAAGAAAGAGGGGGGAGGAGGATGCGTGTGTCTGGAAAAAGAGAAGCATTTTGTTTACCTTGCCCTATTGGGCTGATCAGAAGTTGCATCACAATATCTATGTGATGCATACGGAGAAGAATGTAACTGATAATATAATGGCGACGGTGCTAGACTTGGATGGCAAGACAAAGGACACCTACCAGGCACGCCTTGACTTAAAGGCCATGGGTATACAGAGTGAACTTCATCTAGTCCACAAAGGGATTGATACGGTTAAGATGCCAGCAGCTTGTTATAATATAACTACAAGTGAGAAAGACGGGTTCCTACAAGTTTTGAAGGATGTAAGAGTGCCTGATGGGTATGCTTCGAATATCTCACGTCATGTCCATCTCAAAGAACGTAAGATTTCTGGTTTAAAGAGCCATGATGACCACATCTTGATGCAGCAACTCCTTCCAATAGCTTTGTGTGGATCATTGCCGTCACAAGTAACAAGGCCTTTGATCAAGTTATCATGTTATTTCCATGACATTTGTTCCAAAACACTGACTGTGCCGGATCTTGAAAACCTCGAGAAAGATATTGCAGTCACGTTGTGCGAATTGGAGAAGATATTTCCTCCATCATTTTTCATGGTTATGGTACATGTAGTCATGCATTTGGCAAAAGAAGCGAAGCTTAGTGCACCAGTTCATTATTGTTGGATGTATCCTATTGAGAGGTAATCCTAATCTTTGGCTTATGATTGATTTGGTATTTTAATGCATGGTACGTTGTTCAATTGGGGAGTTCGGTATTGTGCCTGGATACCTATCCCAACTTAAGTCTTACATGCGAAATAAAGCCACTCTAGAAGGATCTATAGCTCAGGGGTACATAGTTGAAGAGTGCTTAACATTCTGTTCAAGGTACATGCATAGCATTGAAACAATTTTCACGCGACCTATCAGAATGGTGGAAAGTTCTATTGGTGCGGTGTCTTACTTCATACCAAGTCAAATAGAATTAATTAAAGCTCATCGTTACATTCTTTTCAACTGTACCGACGTTGGACATTTTCGCGAGTAAGTTATAGTTGATTCAATTCGCTTACGGTTGTAGTCCATTACTGGAAATACTTTTTATTATGACTAACACAAATGCATGCACAGTATGCACAAACATGCGATCGAGAATGAACTAAGAAAGGTCCACCGTCGTATAACCGATGGTGTCATTCATAAGCGCCACATGGAGAAGTTTTGTGGCTGGTTTAGAGATCTTGTAAGTATGAATGCTGGTGACTTTTTTCATGGCTATATATGGGAAGTAAACTAACTTACTTATAATATGTACATATAAACATGTTAGGTTATGTCCATGAGTGATGCTGACAGGCGGAAACTTAGCATTACTCTTAGTATTATTGAGTTGAACTATTCAGATAAAATAAGACATGTGCTATTCAAATGTAAATGGGTTGATGTTCTTAGTAGCCGGGGGTACAAGATTGATGAGTTAGGGTTTCCACTTGTGAATTTTACCCGCTTGATACATGTGGGGGATGAACTGATGGATGAGCCATATGTATTGGCATCTGAAGCTTTACAAGTGTTTTATGTAGAGGACAAGAGGAAGAAGGATTGGTTTATAGTTGTTAAAACTAAAGTAAGGGATGTGTTTGACGCGGGCAGTGGTCCCTTGTGTGAGGATGATGACGGTGATACTTATTGCGAAAATGTTCCCTACAATATCATCGGTGACAATGCGGCTTCTGACAACATTGGTGTGGCTCGACCTGATGTCCAAGGAACCACAATTGATGCAATGGTCATTGATGAGAACGAGAAGCAAGATGGGGACTTCATACATGATAATGACTTTATTGATGATGAAGTCAGTAATGAGGAGTATAGCGAGAATTAGTACAACGACGATTAGTAGTGTAATGTAGTAAGACCATCTTTTGAATTAATACGTTCCTATTATAACACATTAGATATGAATATGCATTTTCATTGTCACCTATACTGTTTTTGGACTTAAGTAAATGCAAACTCAATTGCTTCCATATGTGTGGCTTCGTAGTGTGCTTGTGAAGTGCTGCATGTTTAAAGCATTTGTTAAAGATTATATACATATATATATATATATATAGACATATGTATATGTAACATTATGTTTTTTATAACTACAAGCTTGCATTGTTTAGGTACTGCACACAAGAATGGGGAGAAAGCAGTGACTTTAGTACGTTGAGCCTGGTGAGAGCTCTTCACATGTGGGGTCGAATGAAGTACCATCACGCCAACAAGCTCCTCCAGCTAATGATGATAGACGACAGTCCTAGGGGAGTGATGACGAGACACAAGCACCAAGTTGGTGTATTTCTAAATTTGTACTTAATAGCACGATTATGAAATTCCATTCTTATATTTTTTTTTTTCATTTTTTTTTTTTAATAATTATTTCTATATCTGTTTTAAATTTGTTTTGTTTTTAATAAATAAAATCCAATTTAAGTAATTTATAAGATAATCAGAAGTTTATAGGTTCACTATTAATGTATTAATAAATATGTTTCTAGGACAGTGCTTTATGCAGAGACATTTTGTTATGGTCATAGCAATGAAGGCTTCAAATATTTGAAGTTTCTCCCACCATAATAAACGATAGCATTTCCAACAATTGACCCCATGTCTATTACTGAATCCTGTGCACTGAAATTCATTTCAAAAGTGCAATTCCTTATAAGGCAGTAGATTATGTGTCGTCCACTGTAATTTACATAATATACTCAATTAATTTGTCCAGATCTAGGGTGAAAATTCCACAGTAATATATGTTCAAATTTCATATCTTCTGGCCATATTTTATTAGCCTTTTCTAATTCATTTCAACTGAAAATCATAGACCTCATTTGATTGGGAAGAAACCATTTGAGTTATTTTTTTATATTACCATATTAATAATAAAAATACCCTCATTAACAAGCTAATATAAAAAAATAATTCAAAGTAACTCTTAAGAGTTTAGTTTACACCAGTGTAAATGGCTAGTTTGTTGACATTTCATACTTTTGTGTTTCATTGTAATTTGATGCAACTTGGTGTTTTAATAGATACTGAGGACGTACCCGTACCCACAGCTGGAGCGGTTGTTGTGCCCAATAAACGTGGGCCTAACCAATTCGATGATATATGGAATATGCCAACGGGCAAAAAATTATTCTTGGAAATAAATAAAACGGTCCAGCCAGTCGGGGAGAATGTTGGACCTTGGGCAAAGTGGCTGGGAACAGTGGCAAGAAAGCCTGATATGTGCCCAATCAATTACTGCTCATGGCATTCCATGCCACAACAATACAAGAATCAATGTTGGGAAACCATTCAGGTATTAGGCAAAAAGCAATGGTAAAAGAAATGACCATGAATTTCCTTTAAACATACATCAATTGCTTCAATAGTCATGATTTTCTTCTTCTTTTTTTCTTTTATCTTTTGGTTCAAAATAAAATTCAATCTTTTTAAATAAAATTATATAAGGTTATGCAAACTACAAGAATAGGTTCTATCTCTCTTTTAATGGTAGAACTTTATTTAAAGTTTGAAGTTAATTATCTTTAATTTGGAAACCCCTATTTGTTCATTTGGTTAGTAAGGACTGTTGATAATCTATTTTTGTTGAGTTTGCAGGTCGTTTAATGTAGGAGACATGTCCTAATTGAGGAGATTTTGTCAAGCCCTAGAAATGATCTTTATTAATTTATCTTCAAATTACGAATGTCATTGATTGTGGAAAAATTGTGTGACTTATGGCTTGATAATGGTGTATTGGATCTTTGATAGAACCAGAGTACCAAGTCCATTTGTATATATGTATTTGTAGATATGTGCTTCATTTGGGCTTACTGAGTACTTGAAATATCTTATAATATTTTCTTTTGCAAACTACAAGAATAGGTTCTATCTCTCTTTCAAAAGTACACCATTTTGGTATCAAATTCTCTCTCTTTCAAATTCTTCACTCTTTATTACTTGTTTAAAGCTTTATGTCAGTTTGCTATTATGTAAAAAATGTGACATTTTAAAGTTAATTTAACTTTACACATGGTAGGCACGATGGGTAATTCCTACAGACCGCATCCCACTTGCCAACCAAAGGAAATGGGTACTCTCACGGATTGGCAAGTTGTGGAGGAGCCACAAATCAGAGTTGAAGGAGAAACACTGCAAGCTGGACATAACTAAGGAAGACTTACTTCAGCTATCATTGCCGGAGGTTGATGACACTCAATTTCATGCCTTGGTGGAGTACTGGTTCACTGATGATTTCAAGGTAGTAATAGTTACAATAGTATAGATGTTATTATATATTAGCTTATTATTGTAATTGGTAGTGACTTTCTTGAAATGTTTGTAGGATCTGTCGAGAGATAACAAAGTGCAGCGTGAGAAGCAGAAGGAGCTGCACACGCTCGAATCCAGAAGCATGGCTTGGACGGTGGATAGCATTGTAAGAACAATATTATATATATTAATAACATGCTTAAAATAACAAAGCTTATATTATTTTGCATACTAAAGTAGTAATAATTGTGATTTGATGCCATCGAATTGACACCCTCGCTTTAATATGCCGAATGTACTAACCATGTTGTAGGCAAAAGAGAAAGGCAGGCAACTAGAGAGAGGTAAGATGTATCAAGTGGCGTACTCTCACCGTGATGGTACTACTGTGAATGCCACTGCAGAAGCGAACATTGTAAGTTGGTAACAAATTATATTAGTAATTTGAATGTATTGTATTTTGAGTTGGAAAGAAGTTCTTTGATTAACGTCACATGGTAGGGACTTCAATTAAAGGGGAGACTGGTTTCTCATTGCCCAACCTTGTCCTTGATTAGGTTGTTTGCATCATTAGATTAGATTAGATTAGGGTCACACAATGTTAGAAAACTTTTGTTTATAACAGTATTATTTTTATTTATTAAATGATCCTTTACTCTTTTATGATTAAGATTGCAAAGAGGGTCACAAGTTTGGATACTTTACCTAACTTTACTCTTTTATGATTAAGATTGTAGGTTTTCATTTTCATGGTGAATATTTCTTGACTTAGTCCCCAATGTTTGAATAGTTTTATGGTGCGGCTATATTATTTCTTTAGGATTGGAAATGTAGTTTGTCCTACAATTTTGACTTAAAGTTTAATGATTACAATAACCAATCTTGAAGACTGGAGGAAATAATTTAATATTGTTGGTTTTGGGAAGTGTCTTACTAAGCTTAATAAGCCTAAAGTCACATGTTTAACTTTGTTGCAACTTATAATATGATGCCTTGATACTTCATTATTTCTAAATATTATGGTGAAAGGGGCTTTGAGGTTGATAATGAGTTTCATTTCTATGATAATGACTACAATTTTTAAATTTTCCTGTTTGTTAATCCCCCTTTATTGATATTGCTGCTTATTTGAATTTGCTTGGTTGTGTTGGATAAAGCGCTCTCAGTCATAAGTTGCTTTATTACTTTTAGTTTAACTTCAATGATTACTTAAGTGCAAGTTAAAGTACAAGTGCAAGGTGGTCCAACTTAACACCAATTTCTTTTTCCGATGCTGATTTACCTCTACCTAAACCAAATCAGTCAAGACATTATGCTTGAAAGTAAAAACTTAAGTGGGATATCAACAGCATTGGGTGTCCTTATACAAAAGGTCTTCAGTAGATATTGTTGTGAATATTCTTGAGACCATTTCAAAGAACTAAGAAGGGTGTTGAATGTGTTAGTGGTTTGTGTGATAGGGTCCAACTAGTAATCATACTAGTAGTTTTCCTATGCATTTGAGTGTACACACCTATAGTTTTATTTAATTACATTAGTAAGGATGACATCTGTAACATCTAAAAACCCAATGAAAATATCCAAAAATTCCCCAAACATAAACAGATTTTGGGTTTCAGGATAGGGTTGCATGTTTTGGGATAGTGTTGTTTTGACATATTTTAATGGTGCTCATTTTGGAGTAGTATGACGGTTAGATTTAGTCGTTTTGGGATTATATGATTAATGAACACAGTTCTGACATTGCAATGCATATCAAGAGCACATGACATAGATTCATCTACGGAAAAGATTACTTTGTAATTGCGCCATTGTTTGGGTATATAATATCTTGTGATATCTGAAATAAAATGTTGTGGCAATTTGAACAGATTTTCATACTGATCTGTTTGAGGAATCAAACTAGACAACTCTAGTCCATCTTCAATGTTATTGTGAATTTTGTCTTGGCAAATATTGTGTTATTTGAACCTTACCGGTTTATAATCCTCCTCATGCAAGCCTAATTTACAAGCAGATTGGAGTGGAGTTCAGGTATCTTAAGCTATGCTTGTAAAATGGTTATGCAAGCTCACAATGATGAGCACTTTTGTAACCTAAAAGAATTACAAAACTTATGAACAATAAAAAAATGAATCTATGAAGTCTTTGGGTTTATACAACTGTTTCTTAAATATGTTTATATGTGAACTAGGAAACTTCTAGGTTCAAAACATTGTAATTCTTCACATGTTGGTTTAATTTCTAATATGCTTAGATATTTGATGGAAACTCTTAAGGACACAATATATATGGTTTGGGTTCCAAGAACACATGGTATAACTCTAACCCAATTTTTTTTTTTTCTTTTATAATAAGTCCAACCCAACTTTTATATATATAAAAGCATATTACTTATTTTGGCATGTGTATTATTGCCCTCGTTGCTAATATGTTGTTTTGTTTATTTGTGATTACTAGGCAAAGATGAAACAACTTATGACAGGGGGGTCACAGTTGCGAGCAAACGACATTGAGGCTGGCATACTTTGGCAGCCCGACGATGCATTTGGACAAGTCATCGGTGCAAAGAGAGGTGGCCATGTCAGAGGGGTAGGCTTTGGTCCAACCCCCTCTAGCAATCATGCGAGGTCAATGGATGACAGTATGCCACCTACAACATCTACTACAATCGACCAAAGGGTTATCGAGTTGTCTACTCAAGTAGAAGCAATGAAGGAAAAATGCGCTCGTTATGATGCTGAAATGAGGTTAATGCGAAGGATGTTGACTTCATTGTGCCCATCGTTTCCCAGTATGTCTATGGTAAGAAGTTTGAATACAAAGTATGTGCATTTTTGTTCATGTTTGTATGGTGATTGGTGAGTTGTCATGAAGTATTTGTGATGCAAACTAATTAGATGAAATTTTTTTTGGAAATGATTTATGGATAATTTATGAAGTTAATGGGTTATTGGATAGTATATGATGCTTTTTTGTGTGTCTGTGTGTAGGTGATTGGTGAGTTTTGATTTGATGAATTTTGCTGTGAAATGGGTTAATTGGTTGGCCATGTCTTTGGAGAACTTTTTCAGTTTGCTAAATATTTGTTGGTCACCTACTCTATCCAAATAAAGATTCTTTTTAGTTATTTTACCAAAAAGTAATAGTAATAAAGATTCTTTTTGTTTATCATTTATAATTACTTCTTTTACTGTTTAATTTAGATTGTATTAGTGTTTATTTATTAGTGGAAGGGTGTCATGTCATGTCAGGTCAGGTCTATTTTGCTTGATGTGTTATGACTTTCTAGACTGATTAGTGTGATTGAAGATGAGAATCAAGAGCTGTAATGAGGTGTAGGAATATACTAAGGTTGTAAGTAAATGAGTGATCAGAGAGAGGACAATATGCCCAAGTAGTGGCCCAAAATTTGACAAGAACTTGTAAAGAGAAAATATTTACGTGTAGCACATAGGAACAGATAAGTTACCCATTAAGTAATCTAGTAATTTTCAGGTTTATATGATCTAATGTCTTGAGTTTAAGTCTTTTAAACGGCACTTTAAATCATCCCAAAACAAAACTTTCTTGTAATTTTCCCATGTTTATAAGTATAAAATTAAAAAAATAAAATAAAATAGGTTTAACAGCCAAGTAACCAACTGATCATTCAAGCGGTCTTACAGCGCTTGATTATTAAAACCACCTCAAATAGAGGAAAAACAAAATTATTTGTCCCTGAATTATTGCAAGCAGCAAAGTAAGGTAAACGCATTCATTCTAAAAATGAAATTAAGCTTGTTTAGAGTTTAGACTCAGGCTTATTAATACAATAAAGTCAATTTATGGGTTTTTAGAAGTTATCTTGAATTTAAAGTCACCCCATAAGTATTTTTTTGTAAATATTTTTTTTATGTTGTTGACTAAATCCTCATTTTAACTTATTTTAGTTTTTAACTATATTATGGTTTTGTGACTGGGAGCTTGGAAAACATTTTCCTTTTCGTTGTATTGATGGTTGTTTCGAGGTTATTTGTAAGTAATCACTTATTGAATCTTTTGCATATATTGTTTATTAATCACTTTTTGAGAAATTTATTGAGACTAATACCCAATTGATATGCTTAACTGAAATCAGTAATTTTGAGTGTGTTTTAATTGCTAATGTGGCACTTGGTAGTAATACTAGTGATATTGTGTCATTCAGCTACTAACTCTGTTGTTTAGTACACTAATCCATTGTGTGCTTCTTAATTCGTAGGATGATTTCGGTGATGGTGATTCTGCAGTAGATATCCAGTCTCCCGGTGCTCAGCACTTATCATTTGATGATACGCAGTAGGCGATACTTTGGGCACCTATTTTGGAGTAGTTACTATAATATTTTGATATTTATAATAAAGTTTCAAACTTTGATATATATGTGCACATCATAGTTGGAAACTTTATAATAACAGTCTAGACAATTAGAATGTATTCTTTTGTGCAGGACATTCTATATAGTTAGAATGTATTCTTTTGTGTAGGGCATTGTACATAGTTGTTTAGAACGTATTATTTTGTGTATAAAATTCTAGACATTTGGGATGTAATTATTGATATGGTGTAATTAAATATATTTAGTTTCCTAGTTTAATGTGGTATGGTATTTGCTATTGGAAAATATGAATTGTAGTTCATTACAATTGCTATAAAACAGGTATTGGAAAATATGTATTTTAGGTACATTACAGGTTCTAAAAAAATTTAAAAAAAAGGACCTATGCCAACGCTTTTAAAAGCGCTGGCATAGGCCTTTTAAATTATATTGATTTAAGACCTATGCCAGCGCTTTTCAAAAGCGCAGGGACAGGCATACACCCTATACTAGCGTTTTCAAAAGCACTGGTATAGGCCTTTTAAATTATATTCGTTCCTGACCTATGCCAGCGCTTTTGAAAGCGCTGGCATAGGCAGTACCTATACCAGCGCTTTCAAAAGCGCTGGTATAGGTCTTGAATGAATATAATTTAAAAGACTTATACCAGTGCTTTCAAAAGCGCTGGTATAGGGTGTATTCCTGTCTCAACGCTTTTGAAAAGCGCTGGTACAAGTCCCACGACCCTGTACCGACACTCAAAACACGGCGATTTGAAACGCCGGAAAAAAAAAACGCTGGGATAGGAATTTTGACCCTATCCCAGCGCTTTTTGGGGCTATCCCAGCGCTTTTGAAAATGCTGGAATAGCCCCGTTTTTTTGTAATGGTATGAAATATTCATATACATAGAGTATTTTAAATATAAAATAAATAGTTTAAAAAAATTTTAGATTCTAAACAGTGTCATTTCTATTGAATACCTCAATTCAGTTTCAAACATATTATTTGCAATCCTTGCTCAAATTCATAGTTTGCAAAAATAAGGCCTAGTCTGGGGTTGAGTCAACACATTTTGGGGTTAGACGCAAATGTAAAATATATCATTACTTAATATTTTATAAGCGATACATAAATTAGAAAAAATAATTCAACATGTTTTTATATAATATAATACATTAATCAGACTATTTTCCTATATTTATAAAATCATATTTTAAAACTTTTAATTCTAAAAATATTGAAACAATTATTATCAGAACAAATATCATGTTTTAGATGCTCACTGTCTATTTTAGCAATGTTAGACTTCAGGTATTGAATAATAAATTTTAGTAATAAATTTGTCTCTAAAATTATTAATTCTAATCTTAATTTTGATAGAGAGAGAGAAAAAGGAAGAGTAAATTTTTTGGGAGATTGAAAATTTTACACTCTTAAGCTACTGCAAACATTGGCGGAGCCAAGAGGCCCCCTCTAAGTTTCTAAATTTTCCATTAAGGGTGCTAATAAAATGCTATATTATCAATAAATATGCTGTAAATATTCTACTCCCCCCTCCCCCTAAGATTTTGAGTGAGAGAAAAAAAATACTACTAGTTTTGCTAATCCTCTCTTAAAACATATTTTGGATTCCCTAATATTATAGAATTGGTTTATAAAAGCCAAAAAAGAAAGAGCAAAACATCTAGCCCATTCCTGAGCCCATGACCCCTCCAAATTTGATTTGTTGCTTTACATTACATGACATCATTTAAGTTTTCGAATTTAAAATAAATTCACAAAAAATAAAAATAAGTGAGTCCCACATATTGAATCTTGGTGCAAATTGAGTAATGCTTGGCCGATGTCCCATAAATGATATGAATATAATTACATTGAATTTTGCATGAAATACGGTCATGCATGGTTCACGTGCTGACTGCTAACCAGCGCATATAAATAGAAAATCCTGTTTTAAGTGGGGTTAGTGAAATATGGGCAAACGGATCCAAGTGTGTTTGACTTTGAGGGAATCAAACATGAGTCCCTCATGCCTCGCATGTAAGAAAGTAAAGTATACCTTGTATTAGGTATATGTATCTTATCTCTCACAACAAATAGGCTCCACAAATATACACCCGATACCGGGTATAATTTTTTCTCCCATGTTGTGTACTCCTACATGTATTGTTGGGGATAAGAACAAAGAGGTACAACAAAAACAACACAATTTTCGTCCCTTAGGTTGAGAGAGAGGATATTTATGGGTTCTAATTATACAAAAATTTATATTTTTACATTCACCTTCAAGTGGGATGTTGAATAGTGAAGTTACCAAGAAAAATAAAAGCACTAAAAACCCTTCTACATAATTGTTTCATGTAGAAATTGATTTTAGTGGCCTCTCCAAAAGACTATTTAACACTAAGAAGTACTACACTTAGCTGAAAGATTGTAATAAATGCATAAGAAGTTGGTTCCAAGATTGCAAGAAGAGGACCTCAGTTAGTTTAGATTGCAAGAAAAACCAAGAAATGGAGCCAAAATAGTTACAACTTACAAGTTGCTAGCTAGTTTGGTTACTCTGGACTTGCAAATAATTAACTAGTACAAATACTTGTAGACTTGTAGTACATAACATTTTTATGAACTTATCATTGAAGAAATGATGATGGACGTGATGTGTAAACTCTATATAAACAAAAAATGAATTGTCAGTTTAACCCAAAAATTTATAATAATAAAAATTGGACCAATTTCTTTAAGCACAGGGACCCTAGCCTTGACGGCAACAACTGATACGAATAAGCCATGGCCAACACATTAGGACCTTATTATAGTCCTTGACGCCAAACCTAAAAAGGAAGTAATCCTCGACCAAGTCCAATTTCTAATCAAGACAAACTGCTGCAATTCTCTCCCTTGATTCTCTTTAATTTTTAATATATGCTGAGAACTCTCACTACCCATTTGTTCAAATACATCCCCGTTTCACAAAATTAAGCATCCAAATGTGCTACGTATGCGTTTGGATAGCGCTTATTTTGCTGAAAACTAAAAACTGAAAAAAATAAAAAATATATATTTTGTTAGTATTCATTACTGTGCTGCATCTTCAAATTTACGTCTAATATATCAGATACTCCATGATAGTACAACATCCTCAAAAACATTAGGAATCTGATAAGAGTTTGGGTAACCTTACATATTTGGTCTTTAACCTTTACACCATATGTCAATTTAGTTTCTAACGTTTTAAATGTGTCAATTTAGTCTCTAACATTTGGTATTGTGTCAAAATAATCCCTACCATTAAGTTACAGATGAAAAATGTTGACATGGTTAACAGCTCAAATAAAAAATTATTCTAATGCCACCTAGGTTGCCTTGTGGACTGCCACGTGTCTTAAACTTTTTATAAAAAAAATCCACATGTAGTCAACACATATCTTTTTTTTTTTTTTTTTTTTTTGGAGATTCAATCAACACATATCTTCAATCTCATTTTCTCTTGGTACTTTTTCATTTTTCCAATCAAATTTATCTAGAAACGATCACTTAACAAAACAATTCAGAATAAAACAAAATTAAATTCCAGCCACCAAGAAAAATCTCATTTTCTTGACATCTAAATAAAAGCTTAGAACCCAAAACAGGCCATTTTATTTTATTTTATTTTTCAAAGTAAAGAGTAGAGTGCCCAGTGGGTTCCAGTTAGCTCAACTGGTAAAGTCTCTGATGGTTGTATAAGAGATCTGGGGTTCAATCTCCTCCTACACCAAAAACTGATTGGTTTCTTTGTTAAGAACCCAGTGGTTCCTAATGGAGATGGATAGAAATTATAGGGGGATTGATGGGAATTATAGAAAAATTGACTTAATTCGAGGTAGTCACCCTCTATAGAGAAAGAAAGAGATTAAGAGAGAGAGAGAGAGAGAGAGAGAGAGAGAGAGAGATGCACTAATGCAATAAGAAATTGGTTAATTCTTCAATTGATATCTCATGTTGGATTACAATCATGTATTATAGATGACTAACTCTAATCTCATTGGCCCACATGGCCTCATCCTATTGGTTTTATTATTCCTTATGTGTATTAATAATTCTAACATGTGCTAAATGTGATTAATATGCTTGGAATTGTAACTAAATAACTAACTAACTAAATCTCAATACAACAATTATTATCCATATGATAGAAATTATAGGGGGATGGATGAGAATTGTAGGAAAATTGACTTTATTCTAGATAGTACCCTCTATAGAGAAAGAAAGAGATTAAGAGAGAGAGAGAGAGAGAGAGAGATGCACTAATGCAATAAGAAATTGGTTAATTCTTCAATTGATATCTCATGTTAGATTACAATCATGTATTTATAGAAGACTAACTCTAATCTCATTGGCCCACATGGCCTCATCCTATTGGTTTTATTATTCCCCATGTGCATTAATAATTCTAACATGTGCTAAATGTGATTAACATGCTTGGAATTGTAACTAAATAACTAACTAACTAAATCTCAGTACAACAATTACTATCCATATGCTTATAGCATTCCTAACATTTCCCTCCCCTTGAAAACACCTTGCCCACAAGGTGTTGTTGTGAAATAGCATCTTCATCAAAGGAGATCTTCCAATGGACCAATACCGTAGTGACATTTTGATGACCATATTCTTGCATTTCTCTTTGACAAGCGGTCCTGTGCATATGAAGGTTTCTTCTTTGTAGATCTTCAAACTTTGCTCGAATTCTTGAGCCTTCAATAGTTCTTCAATCTTCAAGGTCTCATTAGTTCTTTGAATCTTGAAATGTTCTTGTATCCTCAAGACCTCATTTGATTCTGAAACTATTAAAGTTGTTGGCGCTTGTATCTTGGATTCTTGGATCACCGACACTTGGATAGTCAATTCTTGAATCATAGACTCTTGAATGGAAGCCTCCATTGGTGCACCAAGAATTGGTTCTTGGAAAATCATCATCTTCTTTTTTGTTGGTTCTTTGGACTAAATTTCAAGGGTTGCGTCTTCATGTATATCATCATCCTCTTTGACATAAAAATTAACATCCTGGCTTGCAACAACAATAGTAGATTCTTGGAACTTGATTTGTTCTTCAAATTCCATTGAATCAAGAGATTGTAAGTCCTCTTCCGTCATATTCTCAAGATCCTCTTGCAATCTTGAGAGCTCTTCATTCATGGCCTTGTTAGATTCAACCAAGGCCTTGAATTTCTTTGAAATAGCCTCGTTAGATTTTGTCAAGGCCTTAACCTTCTCTAAAACTTCATTCACCATTTTCAAGATTTCTTGTCGGTCATATTCACCCATCTTAAGATCGACGGCTCTGATACCAACTGTTAGGAACCCGGTGGTTCCTAATGGAGATGGATAGAAATTATAAGGGGATTGATGGGAATTGTAGGAAAATTGACTTAATTCGAGGTAATTACCCTCTATAGACAAAGAAAGAGATTAAGAGAGAGAGAGAGAGAGAGAGAGAGAGAGAGAGATGCACTAATGCAATAAGAAATTGGTTAATTCTTCAATTGATATCTCATGTTGGATTACAATTATGTATTTATAGAAGACTAACTCTAATCTCATTGGCATACATGGCCTCATCCTATTGGTTTTATTATTTCCCATGTGCATTAATAATTCTAACATGTGCTAAATGTGATTAACATGCTTGGAATTGTAACTAAATAAGTAACTAACTAAATCTCAATACAACAATTATTATCCATATGATTATAGCATTCCTAACAGTCTTAGTCTGATGATAAGGAGTTATCATCAGGAGCGGACATCATAAGTTGAAACTCTCTAAAAAAAAGTGAGTATAGTGTCTAACAGTAAAACACACTATAAGATACTAGTATAATTCAATCTTTATGTAAAAAAAAAAAAAAAAAAAAAAAAAAAAAAAAAAAAAAAGCTTTGTTGTCTAAAGTCGGAACACATTGCCCGCGGGGATTCTGACCTTTTATCCTTATTTTTAAAAAAATTTAGCAATATGCCTCTGTTTTGAAACTATATAGGCAAATGCCCCTGTTTCGATACTCGATTACCTTAAAATCGAGTTTTCAATGAAATACTTGATTCGTACAAAATCGAGTTATGCTCGATCAAACTTAAAAAAAAAAAAAAAAAAATTGCATGGAACTCGAGTTCAGGAAACTCGAGTTCCATAAAAAACACCGCTATAAGACAAAAAAACGTAGCTATAGGTTATGCCCAATCAAACTTAAAAAAAAAATTGCATGGAACTCGAGTTCTTAGAACTCGAGTTCCATTGAAAACGTCACTATAGCAAAACAAAAATGTAGCTATAGGTTGTGCCCGAGTTCCATGCAATTATATTTTTAGTTTGATCCGCTATAGCGGCATTCAGGAACACCTATAGCAGCGTTCTTTAACACCTATAGCAGCGTTTTTTATGGAACTCGAGTTTCCTAAACTCGAGTTCCATGCAAATTTTTTTTTTTTTTTAAGTTTGATCAGGCATAACTCGATTTTGTACCAATCGAGTATTTCATTGAAACTCGATTTTAAAGTAATCAAGTATCAAAATAGGAGCATTTCCCTATATAGTTTGGAAACAGGGGCATATTGCCAAATATTTTAAAAAATAGGGGTAAAAGGCTAGAATCCCCCATTGCCTGCTATAGTGGAGATTTTAGATTCATTCATATTAGATGATAATATAAAAGGGTAAACACTTTTTTAGTCCTCCGTGAGAAAGGATTTTTGTCGTTGTCAGAGCCAACATAGATCTTGAGTCAAGGGAGCACTTCATGCTAAGGCAGTTGAGGACGTGGTGAATCTCTTCGATGGAAATGAGGACATTCTAAATTGGGTAGTAGAGCCAGAACGTGTTGAGGAGCTTGGAGGCTCCATCGTATCTAGAGCTAGCAGTTTAGGAGGCGATTCAACTTCTTCCCGATGAAGGCAGCGACTTCTCTCCTCTTTGGCGAGGTTTCACACAAATGACAATTCAAAGAGAATTGTTAGTGCTTTTGGTTTGTTTGTCTTATGTATAAATGCCAAGAAATTGAGATGTTTTATTGGTGGCTGGAGCTTTAATTTTGGTTGAGTTTCTTTTTGCGAGTATTTGTTTCCAAAGAAAGTGCAAAAAGAAGTGTAATAGAGAAGTTATTTGAGATATAAGCCACGTCAATATTTTCATTCGTAACTTAACAACAGGTACCCTTAACACCAAAAGGTTAGAGACTAAATTGATGCATTTCAAATATTAGAGACCAAATTGATATATGGTAAAAAGACTAAGGACCAAACATAAAGTTTACCCTAAGGGTTTTCATAAGAAAAGTTGGAAAATTGAGATGATAGACTACAAGTTCTTCTCGTTTCCACTATGTGAACACAATTTTTTGAGCACCTACGTTTTCTATAGGAGAGGTAGACTCTTAAAAACTACTGAAATGACTTGTTGTGATTAGAGTAATATCTCCTTTAAATACGGAAGGTTCACATACCACTTTTATTATGTTGTACCATTGCAATAGGCCATGTCAACATCTGAGAAAATGTTTATGTCCCTAGACTTATTGGGATGAGAAACAGGAAGAGGGAGGGGGGAAGTTTATACCACGTAGAATATAGATACTGCAATGATCAATATAATATAGTAATAGACACCATTTGCTCCACTGGGACACCATAATCCACAACTAAAAACTTAAATTAAATTCCAACAAACAAAATTTGGAATATAAAGATTCAAAAAAATATATATAAATAACATTAGCCACATAAAGGTCTTCAATCCCAGCAAAGACTGCAACAGCCCCAGCAACAACACATACAAGCACATCCTCCAATTCTGCAACAAGAATCAGACGGGGCAAAAAAGACGTCAATATTCCAAAATGAGCAATTAAGCATACAATATTTCTTTGGTCAAAAGCAGGCAGTGCATACAATGATAGGCTGATCACAAAATAACCCAACAAGTGGCACAAGCATAAATTCATTGGTATAGAAATATTTATTATAACAATACTTACATATTTTGTTGAAGGCTACAATGTCACAGCTCTGGACATATTCATTAATTGGTTCGACTGTAAGATGTTCCTCAATGAGTGTGTCAACAGACACCAAGTCATCCACAATGGTAAGCATTATCGTCATTTTCTTGATACCATACCCAACTGGTACAAGTTTAGCTGTCACAATCAATAAATCAAAGTCAGAACAGAAACAAAAGATATAATTGGTTAGCTACAATGACAAGACATCAAGGAACAATAACAAAATCAAGAGAAATAGAATGTGTTGCTTCACTGTCAAGATCACAAACGAATAACATAAATAATAAGAGAAATGCGAGGGAAAAAAAACTATTTCATCATAAACATATAAACAGGGAAACTTGCAATTAAATTAATGGTAAGAATGACGTGATTATGGAAAATGAAGTTTTTATCAACCATCAGTAAAAGTTTGATAATTAATCCTCCCATTAAGATAGTTTTTGTAAGAAATGGGAGCAAGACAAAGCCTTTTGCTTGATTACTTTTTAATGTTCAAAATTAAAGCAAGGAATCACAGATAAAAAAACATACATGCTCCCCAAAGCAACCCTTCCATCTGAACACTTCTTACTGCTTCCTCAAGCTTTTTCATATCAGTTTCATCATCCCATGGCTTCACATCCAAAAGAACTGATGACTTGCCAGCTGATAATGAAAATCATAATTAAGAAATAGCTCAAGTTAATGCCAGCGGCAATGAAGATAGGGAGGAAGACACTTCAACATAATTAAAAGCAGCATAAGCATCATGAAAATAAGCCAGAAAACTCACACTCTTTCTTTTTGCCAGATGCCTTGACAGCAGCAGCACGTTCCTCAGCAGCCTTCTTCTCCTCTTCAGTCTCTTCACCGAAAAGGTCCACATCATCATCATCATCATCCTCAGCAGCAGCAGCCTGAAAAATAATATTATGACAAGTATGAGATCAAACTACTTTAAAAAAATCTCGAAAGATGAAAAGAAAATGATTAAGGATAACAAGCATTGGTACAATTGCAAGAAAGCATAAATAGGATATAAGTATTGACCAAATTGACTCAAAAGAGAATATGATTGAGAGGACAGATGTGCGTGAGTATTAACAGCCAAAAGATGATAGAAGGTACTTGCCTTTGTGTCACCAACAGGAGGGGTTGCAATCGCCTCCTCTTCAATGGGGGCAGCTCCCTCGATAATGACACCACACCCTTCTTCAGAAACACCACTAGAATGGAAAATTAATTGAATGAGAAACAGACATTATAGAAATTACTGAATAATTTAACCCAAAAAATCCAAGTAATTCAAGACGAATGCAAGGAAACAAGGGACAGGGCAAATACAATGCTGATTTTTTTTTTTTTTTTTGGATAAGTGGTAAATACAATGCTGATTTTGAGACAACAATAAACTTATTAATTAACTTACGAGATCCTCAAGAGTGCATCGATGTGATTGTACCACCGAGACACATTAACGAATTCAGCTGATGGAGCCTCGGAGAGTGCTGCATGAACAGTGATATCATCCTTCGAAGCTTGATAGCTAAAAAGAGCAATAGACATTTTAGAAACTACAAAATAAATCCATAAACCAACCATAATCATCATCTTTAGTTAATCATTCTCAATTAAGAATTGAGAAAATAAGTACAGGAAGAACAGGAAAAACAATGCCAAAAACAAAACGAAACAAAAGAAAAATGATAGGATGAAACTTACCCAGTAATGTAACTGCGTGTAAGTAGATAATCGTCAAGCTTCTTCAGGCCAGATGGCGATTTGACGCCATAGAATGTGACTGCCATTCTAGCTAAGTATTTGGTTCTACAAGCATATTAGAGGCAGACAACAAAATAAGCGTAAGTGCATATTCACCCTAATGCATCAAACCAAACTTACAGACCAAAAACTAGAAAGTCAAATAAACTAATCCTCCCCACAAAACCAAGCCACCTAACAGAATTCCATATCACATCATAACTCTGAGCAATTGAAGTATTTATTAACAAGAAAATTTGACAGCCGCAAGCTCACATGCTCCACACAACAAAAATTAGTTAACTGATTATATATAATATAGTTTTATTATAAGTAAGTTCCGTTGCCAATAAAGATCCATTTAAACTAAAAGCACATTGGCAATATTTACACACATATTGAGAGAGAACGATAAAACTTAGTATAGTTCCTTGATTGTACCTAAGAAGAATCAGTACCGAAGTTTTGTTATAGATCACATAGTTTTTGATTTGTAAGTTACACATGCCAAGTAAGACCCTTTTAAGCTAAAAGCTTATTAGCTATATGTATAGAGACAAGGCTAAATCTTAGGTACAGTTCCTAAGGTATTGTGCCTCAGATTACCCAATTGAATTCAATACCAAAAAAAAAAAAAATTCCTGCAATGACCATGTAGTTGAATTTATTTAAATGCAACACGACAGAATCAAAGAACTGTACCTGAATTTCTCCACATTTATATAAAAATCATTAACCCAACAAATTTTGAATCTGAAAAACTAAATTGAAAGCTAAATTTTGAAACTTTATATCCCATATGGGCTTTAAAAGTGAGCATTGATGAATACATACAAAAAACAAACCCATAAGCTTACAGATCAAAAAAAAATTCAAACAAAAACAGCATTTTGATCCCAAAAAAATACTGACCCATCAAAGTTTATAGATAGTATATCAGATGTACAATCAATATAAACACAAACACATACATGGGATCTGAGATTACCGGAGATGGAGGAGCTTGGTGCTATGTGAGAGAGGCGCTGAGAAGATTGAAGAATTTCTAGGGTTTGTAAAATGCTAAAGGAAGGGATGATTTATAGAGTGATGTGTTCGACCCGACCCACAATCTACGAACCGTTTTAAGGACCTTCGAATATTCCCTTGATTATTTATGTTTACCCGACCCGACACTAATGGTTGTATGGAGCGAAGTCTTTTTAACGCAGTTGGGCTTCGGAAGGGCTAAGTACTCAAACAGTCATACCCGACCTAATTATATATTTAAATTACTCAAATACTTGTAATAATTTGAGTAATGCTACTATATACACACAAAAAAAATTTTGAAAATATTTTTCACACCAATTGATTTTACAAGCTTTTTGGGTTCATCACATATATCATTTTTTTTACTTACTAGCTACTACCAATAATCTGTCATATTAGCACGTGTCAAAATTTTGTTTGTCTTAATTTTATGTAATAAATTTATCTTAAAAAAAATAAGATTTTTATAATAATTAAAAAAAATCATGTGTCTCTCATTTTCTCTCTTCTAAAAAGACTAGGTTTTCTATATAGTGATTTTCAGATCATTTCTTGATTATGTTGTGTTGTTAGAAGACTTAGAAGAAAGGGAGTGAAAGTGATGCGATGTTCAACGAGGACAAAGTTTATATTTTGAATTTTCCTTTATCCTATAATTTCAATTACGCATTCAAATGATTATTCATGTATACTTGTAAGATAAATTTGGTATATTGAGTGGTAATTATATGCAAATATAATATTAAATTTAATAGATGATATAATTGTCCCCTATATTGTAATTCGTTTGAGTCAAGTATTCACTTGTTATTTAGGTGTGATATAGCCTATGCCATTTGGTTTGGCCATAATGTGAGCTCATAAGTCATAATATACACGCTTTCCTTCCTTCACTAGTAGCGCATATATTATCAGATTCATTCTAGATCATTCCCTTAAGGTTTTACTTAAATATTGATGAAACAGTTGCTTCGAATTAGTACTCAAATGGTAGTGACAATTGATACAATTATGACATTTGAGGAATCATGTGCTTCATGACATAGTTAATCAAATTAATTTGCACCTAAGTATTAACAATGTGGGGAGAAGAATCATTGAACACACCTTAGTTATATAGAATTAAGAAGTTTTCAAAGAGAGAAATTGCTCTCACAAAATAGTCCATTCTCATTGAAGGAGAATCTCAATTTTGCATTCAAGCCATCAACAATTATGATAATTTTTTCCCATTGGCTTTTGATTATCTACTACGTATAGAGCTAAAATCTTTTTTCTTAAGCACTCTGTTAATTTCAACAATGATATTTTTTAGTGTTCTATTTGTTTTAGCAATGCTATTTTCTAGAAAATGAGTCATTTTCCAAAAAACAATCTTATTTTTCCTATGTTTGGTAACAATCTTAAATGAGTTAAAAAACAATCTCATAACTTTCCATATTTAGCTTGCTGTGAAATATAGTTGTTTTTTTTTTTAATTATTGGAAAACAATCTCTTAAAATAAGCCATACTTTTTATGTTGATTAAAAATAGTTTTCCTTTGACTCATTTATTCTAATACTATCAAACACTGGAAAAATACAAAAAACTATCTTTACACAATATTTTCCATCGAAACAAACAAAGCATAGAAAATGAGTCATTTTCAAAAAAGCATTTTTTATAAAACTATCTCATTTTTCAATTTTTAGTAATAACTTTAAATAAGTTGAAAAATATTATCCTAACTTTCTTTATTTAATTTGCTGTGAGATAAAGTTGTTTTCCAAAGCAACTTAGTAGAAAAAAAACTTTGAAAATAAGTCATACTTTGTATGTTGACCAAAGATAATTTTCTTTTGACTCATTTATTTTTTATGCTACCAAACCTTAGAAAACACAAAAAAATTATCTTTATACAAGATTTTCGGCGTGTAGATGTTCCTTCTATTGGGTAAAAAGATAACTCAACATTGTGGCTCATAATCTGTGTTAATGTGATATTAACAATTATTTTTTGTTGTAATAATTCCTCCCTTCTCGTTAATGCTTGGTTTTCTTAGAGGAAAAAATTTGCATTTGTTTTTTTCTTTGGTGTTTGCTTAATGTATTTTTTTTTTAACAAACACACACATAAAAGAGGGAATAGGGTTCTAAGTTCTGAAAGGACTCTATTACAAAAAAAGCCATGCTTGATAAGAAAAACACAAAAAAAAAAAAAAAAAAAAAGAATTATTAAACAACACCTCTCTTCTCACATAGAAACAACGACGTCGCATTTCTGTGACTGAATACTGCTGCGAGACATAAAAGAAATAAATATCTAAATCGTATACTACTACACAGTGCACAGAGAGAAAGAAGAAGAATTCAGATTTGGAAAGAATGCCAAAGAGAACAACGCACACGTACTCAAGCGAGGACGCAGCACCAGATGGACCTGACTCCGATCTCTTCGTCTATTACTGCAAGCATTGTGCCTCTCATGTCCTCATCACAGGTTCTAAAACCCTCTTTTTAGAGTTTTAAATTTCATCAATTTACTATGTAATACTTCTTCACACACTTCAATGTGTGCTCAAAATCAATAAAGAATGAAGCTTTAACTTTCAATATTGTTGCTGAAGTTTGTTTTTTATAAGATACCCAGTTGCAGAAAATGCCCAAAAGGAAGACAGACAAAGCGTATGTGTTGGACAAGACAAAGCATCTGGCTAGATTGAACATCAATGATGCCGGAAAAGTTCTCTTGAAGCGGTAATTGAATCATCTATATAGGATTTTGGTGTACCCTTCATGTTGTTTTGAACATATCAAGTATTAGTCCTAAACTTTAATGTTAGTAGCTATTAGATATGGCAGGTGGGGTTAGTTGCTTGTAGGTTTTAATGGCTAGAGGCAAGTCCAAAGGACTCTTCTTTAAAAAATTTCCCTATGTTGCCAAGAGCCTTGTAGCTCAGCTGGCACCTCCCTATTGTAACCATTGATTTATCCACAAACAAAAAAAGTTCTTGACTTTATAAAAAAACGGGGTTAATTTTTGGCCAAATGTTCCTTTAGACTGACATATCTGATCACTATCTTATAATTAGAAACGCTATGTATAAAGTAAATAGGATTGACTTGCAATTATTGTACAACTGCCCATTGGCATGGTCTCTTACAACATGTGCCAAACCATGAGGTTGGAATGGAAATGAGTGTGTATAGGATTTTCTTTTCATTTAACTCATGTTGCTAAAGTTTCATGTGATAGTTCTTTTTGTCTTGAGCATGTCTATTGAACATGTTGTGTTATTGAATCAATTGAGCATATGTAATTAGCGGTTTTTTGGAGTTGTAAGTGTATGTGCATTAGAACATATGTCATTGTGGATCTTTCTAATCCAGGGGTGAAGGGAAATTGGAGAAGCAATTCCGTATGAACTGTATGGGTTGTGGGCTCTTTGTATGCTACCGCTCGGAAGAAGATCTGGAAGTTGCTTCTTTCATCTATGTTGTTGATGGTGCCCTTAGCACAGTTGCTGCTGAAACTAACCCACAGGTATAAGAAACAGTAGTATATAGGCTTTTTATCAGCCATCATCTATAGGCTCAAATGTATAAAATAATTGAACTCTAGACCATTTCTTTGAGAATATGTAATTATGCCAAGAAAAGGGATCTGCCTCTTTCTTTCTCTCTCAAGTTTTAACTCTAAAAGTTTAAAATTTACTTTTTGGTATTTGCTGTAGGATGCTCCCGTTCCACCTTGTATATCACAGTTAGAAGGAGGACTCGTTCAAGTCGCTATAGAAGTTGAAGATCGGGCCCAGCGCTCAGCAATCACAAGTAACATGAATTTATATTATTTAACATGCACTGCTTTTGCAGCACAAAGTTAAATAGAATTATTTATTAACAAAAAATAGAGTTGATATGTTTTGAAGGAAAAACTCGTTCATACTTCTTGCATACAATTGTTCAATCAAATCATCTAGTTGCTGATAAATAAGAACTAATATTGCGCATGCAGTTTCTAAATTTTTTAATTTTTTCATTCAATTCATGAGAATTGTATTTCAATGAGTGCCTTCTGGTATGGACACACCTTGGGTTTTATACCTTAATAATATTTCTCAAAAAATCAACTTGCAAGAATGATCTTTTATTGAAGTTGAAACGGAAGAAAGACAGTGATCTAGAGACTATTGTTGGATGCTTGTCTGCACCAAGCATCATGGCTGGGCATTTATCTAAAACTTTGAGGCCTTGATAAATATTTTTGACTGTTTGGTGCGACAACTTATCAACAGATGTGTTTTGCCTAATTGGGCACAAACTATTCATACATCCATTTGTGTGTGTCTGTGTTAAGTATGCTTATACATGTACATGTGTATGTTTTACCTTTGTTCTACATTCATATATATACAAGTAATAGAAAGAACACCATAATTGTCTTTTCTGCCAGCAAGTGTATCAGCAACTTAGTCTTGTGTTACCTCTTGCATATCTTACCCACTGACGTCTGCAATAAATCTGAAGGATTTGCCTATTTTATGAAAGAAATAATAACCTGTAATTCTCATTCTTCATGCCAGGAGTGAATGCTGATGATGTTCGTGTTACTGTAGCTGCACCTGCAGCCCGCGGGGAAGCAAATAATGAACTTTTGGAATTCATGGGCAAAGTATGAGCCGTTTTCAACTTAGGGAGTTGAACTTGATCCTTATTTTAATACCCTTTTAAATGTCGTGTTAATCCTAAACATGTTTGTTATTGACCTAGGTGTTGGGTCTGAGATTAAGCCAGATGACTCTCCAACGAGGGTGGAATAACAAATCTAAACTCCTTGTGGTGAGTTAAATCATTTTTCTCTATTGTCTAGGGTATATGCTCATGTGTTAATACTCATATGCTGTTTTGGGTTTTCTAGAGACCGAATTATTTATTTTCCTTATTTTACTTTCACATGGCAATATGTTAACATCTTCATACTAAATTAATGTCCTACTTTTCAAGATAACCCTGGTCCACAAGCACCCCTATCCTACATACAATTTGTGCCCCCAGCCCAGCCCACCTTCACTCTCCTGAGTTAGTATTACAAGTTTTTTCTGCTTCTAATTTAAGTGGTAAATTCTAATATTCAAGGAAAAATGTGACAGATTGGCCTTTTTAACCTCCTCTTTTTTTTTTCTTTTTTCTTTTTTCGGGTTGTTTTTCCCATACCAAATTAACCGAATGTTTTATAATTAACCAAAGTGCATTTGTTTAGAAAGCAGCATAGGTGACAATGACGTGCAGTAGATGTTTATAAGAGACACTTCTCAACTACTTGCAGGTTGACCAATGTAGACATATCACAAGTAAAACTGTCTTATTCTGGGGTGTATAATGACCTTTTCATGCCAGTACTAGTTTAGAAAAGGCTGCAATAGTTGATTTGTTTTAAGTTTCTGTATCTTAACACCTCCCCTCCCCCCGCTTTTGTGTATATCTTGCAATAGGTCACATTTCAAATAAAACCATATGTTTAAGGTTCTTATCTGAGATGTTGAACCAAAGTTTCATTAACTTAAGAAAAATTGTATCAGGTGGAAGATTTGTCTGCTAGACAGGTGTATGAAAAACTTCTGGAAGCTGTGCAACCTTGAAGCTCCTTTTGGATGCATATTGGGTTTGAGTCTTGCAACATTCTTTGTTGTATAGGCAAGTTATGAGCCTGTGTTGTAATTCGACTATACAACGTTGTTATTCAGCTTCATTCAGTTTTAATGAATTTCACTATCCATGTAGGCTTACGATCAAATTAAGTTTTTATGTTTCTTTTTCCCCCAAAATGTAGATTTATGAAGGTAGCTATCCCATTAAAATTCAACATCACCGAATTATAATTTATAAATAAGATGGTCAAATACTACGTTAAAAATAAATAGTTATTGATTATTTGGATCAGCTGTTTCAAGCAAAATACCAAAGACGTCTATATTTAAAGTTCATTGATTCATAACTGATATGATCTATATATTGTCACATTGCTATGCAAAAATGGACGAAACTATCAAACCGTATTTTCTCTCCCAGATGATTAGCCATCTTTATTCATTATATCAGGACACTGAATCTGTTTTGCAACTTGAATTTTTGAAATCAATTCTATTGAGTAATGTTAACCAAAGGTTTTTTGATTAAATTCGTTTCCACATTTAGCTTTAGTAAAGAATCTAAAGCTCCCTTCTTGAATGGGTAGTATGTATGGAGAGATTTAGGCTGTGTTTGTTTTGGGTGTAAATGATTTCAGGAAAATATTTTACACCCGGGTCTGTGTTTGACAACGCCTGAAAATAAAGTCAAACTGAAAATCAAATTCAGTTTGACCGAAAAATTCCATCCCAGCCCGTAAAATGAATTCAGTTCCTATTTTACCTTCAAATACTTTCCGGAATTACTCACAAATCACACACTCCTCTCACACACGCACCAAGCTCATTTCAACTCCAGCCCACGCACCAACCTCACAGTCCGATGCCAAGCTCCGGCCGCCCAGCCAAGCCAAGGCCAGCCCAGATCGTGCCGCCCCTACCGCCGCCCCCTCCGCCTAGCACAGGCTCGTTCACACGGAGATCGCACGATCACACCGGCTCATTCGTACGGAGATCGCACAATCGCACCGGCTCGTTCGCACGGAGATCGCACCGGCTCGTTCACATGATCGCACCGGCTCGTTCGCACGGAGATCGCACCCCAGCACCGACGAACCCACACCCACCTTGCCCGATCCAAACCCACCCGATCTAGCTGCCGCCGTCCGTGGTTGGTACCGATCTCTCTCTTTCCCGATCTGGCCGTGCCGTCCTCCGTTGAAGCCGATCTGTCTGTTTCCCGATCTGTCTCTCACTTTTTCTTCCTCTCTCACCGAGTATATTAGTGAATAAATGATTTATTTTGATTTTATTGTGAATAAAATTTGTTTGGGTGCTGGGAAAATGACTAAGAAAATATGAATTATTGGTAGGAAAATAGCATTTTCAGAATGTTACCAAACACCGAAAATCGTTTTTCGGACTATTTTTCATTGTAAAACCAAACACCCAGATTTTATTTTCCTTACGGAAATTCATTTTCCCCTGCATTCATTTTACACTCGGAATTTGATTTACATTGAACCAAACACAGCCTTAAAGTTCATTGATTTATATGTGATATGATCTATATATTGTCACATTGCTATGCAAAAATGGACGAAACTATCAAACCGTATTTTCTCTCCCGGATGATTAGCCATCTTTATTCATTATATCAGAACACTGAATCTGTTTGCAACTTGAATTTTTGAAATAAATTCTATTGAGTAATGTTAACCAAAGGTTTTTGATTAAATTCGTTTCCACATTTAACTTTAGTAAAGAATCTAAAGCTCCCTTCTTGAATGGGTAGTCTGTATAGAGAGATTTAAAGTTCATTGATTTATATGTGACATGATCTATATATTGTCACATTGCTATGCAAAACCGGATGAAACTATCAAACCGTATTTTCTCCCAGATGATTAGCCATCTTTATTCATTATATCAGGACACCAAATCTGTTTTGCAACTTGAACTTTTGAAATCAATTCTATTGAGTAATGTTAACCAAAGGTTTTTAATTAAATTCGTTTCTTGCAACTGCTTGGGACAATGAACTGAGGTTGAATATTGCAGGACTTACCAACACAAGTTTTTACATTTAGCTTTAGTAAAGAATCTAAAGATCCCTTCTTGAATGGGTAGTTTGCATGGAGAGATTGATCAATGGCCCTATAAATTGCCTTACCAAACAGCTACCTTATCTTTACAACCAATTATTGGTCAAAAGCCCCAACATTTTAACACCATGGTCCATGGATATCTAGAATAACAATAATTATCTCATGTATTAGATACACGCAGTGTGCAGGTTCTACGATTATGAGACCCACACGCTTTGAATTAGCTTCTGCTGGCATTATCAAATGAACCTTACTAATTTGGCTTGAATTTGAACTCTAAAAACATTCAGACAGCTCAGCTAGTAACCAGTAGAAGATCAAAACAGTTCAAGCATTCATGATAAACGGGACAAAGACAATTTCAACTGGTTTGAAATAAGCACCAACAACACAATACAAATATCTCCAAAGACTCAGAAAATTTAACACTTTATGAAAGAAGGCAGACAAAAAGGTTCTAACGTTACTGTAGTCAACCAAGAAAAAGACTGCTGACAGACTACAACTCTGCATCTCAAGAAGAAGCGCCACTGCGTAATGCTCTAGCCTTTGGTTTCTTAGGAGCCAACTGAGTCTCAGGCTGCAAAATCATTGCAATAAAGAAAATTATGTCATACAGATGCAACACAACATATTTAAAAAATAAATAAATAAATAAACTACACAAGCAAGTTTTCACACATACAAAAAGAACAAGCACATTAAATTGGTTTCATTCATCAAGAACTGAAGGAAAAAAGAAAGTAACATATCATATAGAATTACCTCCTTCTTGACAGGTTCTTCCTTTTCAGATAAAGTCAACTCAATATGGCACGGAGATGACATGTAAGCTGCAGCCAGATTTAGAAGTAATTATCAAGTTGACACACTTTAATAGAGAAAAGATGCACAACTCAGCAGTGGACAAAAAATACTCACGGTTGATTCGTCCATGAGCACGGTATGTGCGACGCCTTTGCTTCTGGGCTTGATTTACCTGGATGTGAGATATGAAAAGCGAATCCACATCCAAACCTTTCACCTAGAGAATAGTTGATAATATGCAAATGTCATTAGCCAACAGAAACAGAACCAGGATAGGAAAATTTACAGCTAAAAAATACAAACCTCAGCATTACTCTCAGCATTTTTAAGTAAATCCAGAATAAACTGTGCAGATTTAACAGGCCAGCGTCCTTGTCCATTTGAATGGCGATTCTTAGCTTGTGCAGTTCGCCCAACTCCTCTACAAAACCGCCGGAAGGGAATGGCTTGCTTATGGGCCAAAACATCCTCCAAATATCTTTTGGCCTTGGTCAAATGCAACTTTCTAATTGCAAAGGCTGTCTCCCTCGTATTCTGAACATCAAGAGAGGAAATGAATCCAATTACATAAACATTAAAAAAAACACTAATGAACCATAAAGAAAACAGAATATTATGCAAAGAGGGTACCCGAAAATGGAATTATATGAATTATAGTTTGCACATATAAACATGTTGATGTTAGAACTGCTAAAGGTAATAAACGCATTACAATGAAGAGCATACATTGATACACTTTATCTCAACTTCAGAGTCAACTACATTAACGACTACCTATCATGTCTGAAAGTTAAGGCCTGTATCATGTACCAAAACCATTGACACAACAGTTTCTTTGTGTGAGCATAATTAAGAAAACAGTCAAGAATTGAAAAAGAAAGGTATGACAACAGTGCTTAAAAATCATAAACAAGTGTTATGCAAGACATTTTTCTATAATGTCTCAAAGAGGAAGGAAGACAAACATTCACCAAATCTTTTGAGAAAATGACTGAACAAGATTCTAGATAGGTTATGGAGAGTTGCTCATCTCATTAACAAAAATTAGAAGCAAACGGACCTACGAGTGCCATTTTACCTTTCCATATTATCAAAATAAATACTTAAGACATAAAGAACAGCATTAGCACAAAAGGTTCTAATGAAAAACGTTATTTCTGGTCCATGATGCTATGTCAGTTTTCACATTTACATCTCCTTTTCTCATTTGGCTCTCCCCTGTGTCCTAGTTTTTAAAATGAACAGATGCCGTCTCCCCTTCTTTTCCTGGAAGTTACTCCATTTTATCATGAAAATATTCTTTTTTCCACTAGACAAGGGAATGGAATGAGAGCCTCTAAAATCAACTCCAAGAATTTAGTATTTTTGCTAACTACAGAATCGGAATGAGTATAACATATGTCACTAAACTTTTTAGAAAACTCAGACGTTTACCCAACAACCATGCAAGTAGTTTCCTAAAGTTTAGGAAGAACCCTTAATGAAGGGCAATAGGTCCCTGTCTTTTGCCAGCAGTTAAACAAAGAAAAGAGACAAAAATGATGTTAGGCCACATCTTATAAATGTTAGGATTTTAATAAATTTTTCTATCCGAACAATGCTAGTGACTTCACTGACTTGTGCTAAAAGATACATGATAATTTATTTCGAACAAAGGTCAAAAGGCAAAGCGATTATGGTAATACCATCTAACCTATATCAAATAACCAATGGGTTAAGCCAAATGGCACCACAGCCTATGGGGCAACAGGTTCAAGTTCCACAGCGAAAATGATTAAAGATCATCATAATTTAAATAAATTGAAATAATAAATCAGGCAAAGGTATAATTAAACAAACATATACAACACAAGCACTTAAAACGGACTCCACACAATCAAAAGAGAAATTTAACAAAGTTGACCAAAGGGTACCTTGAAATGAACTCGAAGATCAGAACCCCTGGCCTTGCAGGCTGAAAAATGGTCAGACAAATAACAATATCAAATTTCTATTATATTAAGATTAGTTGCAGAGATTCATCACCCCAAAAATTTGAATCTCATATTTTATATTTATGCTTAGCAAACACACTTTTTTATCTAGTACAAGATAAAAATGGAAAATCTATAATCAAAATATAATCTTTCTTCATCATCCTAAATTTTCTCAGCTACCAAACAAATACCTCAATAAGATCCAATGAAACTATAGTTAAAAAGTGCAAAAAAGCTAAAAATTCACATACACTTGGTGTGGTTGTCTGGCTCCTTCGAATACTTCACCTGAAAAGTCAAAATAACACATCCCATTAGAAACCAAAATCAAAATATAAAAAAGAAAACACTTAAAAAGCAAAGCTTTGCAAGTTATGGTTATGGTTTTTTTTTTTTAAGTATTTCCAACATGCTTCAAAAAACAAGAAAAGCACTTTCCAAATGCCAAACCAAGCAAAGCCCAGATCGATTTTAGCTGAGAAACTAACTCACCATGGTTGCTGGCTCTGTTGAATGCTGCTTTCCCAAAATCCCAGCCAAAGAGAAAATGAGGTCAAGCGCTGAGAGATATAAGAGAGCATAAGAAACCCTAGGGTTTACGTGTTTAGATTTTGTTTGGGCTTGAGTCAGCCCAATATTGTTTTTGGGATGGGCCTCTTTCAGTACTAAGTTTATGTACCTGGGTCATGGGCTGTCTTTCTATTTACTTCGGCTTTATTTATTTATTTTTTTTTTTTTAGAGGATTTAGCCATCTAATCTTTTTGTGACCATTGGTGCCTGGCGCTGACGGGTTGTTACACAACATACTTTTTTTAATGGCAACAACTAACAGGCAGTAATGAGGTTGGATTAGGGGTATCTTGTTTCCGCCTAAGGATATGAAGAAACTGTGTTAAATGAGAGCGGCTAGAACGAAAATAGGGTAGAGTGAAGATATTTTATCATCTACAATAAAATGATGTGGTAGTTTGTTCCCAATAACCTTGGGATGATTGGGCCTAAACCCCTAATTTATTTGTATCTTGGATTGGACTTACCCCATAATGGGAGGTCCAAGGAGTGATTGATGGTGTCATTGGCGATCTTATAGTCATGTTTCAATGCTGGATTGCCTTAGATTCAACCCGGCCATGGATGTTACCAAGCAGCCGAGCTCCCTTTTTGAAGTCCAAGAAGGACTTTTTTCTCCCTAAAACATATTTCTCATTTTTCTCTCGTATGTCTCTCTCCAAATTTTGTGTTCCAACCCCTTACCTCTCTTACACTCTCCCTATTTATACTCTTCTTTGAGTGGGGGCGTCATGATGAGTGGATATTTTGCATGTTAGTGGACTCCACCGCTTAAGTAGTATGAATGTTTCTTTAGTCTGGGCCATTATTTGCCAGTGTCAAATCTTGTGTCAAGGAAATGACTTATCTTCTGGTTGAAGTGACCTTCTAGTAACTTGTGCTTAACACTGAACTTATGCTCGGTAGGTAGACTTTCCCAAAGCATTATCTAGGATCCTCAGCTATAAGAATAACCTTTTTTTGAAGGTCTCTCAACCCTCAAAACAAGGTTTTTCTCTTTTTTTTTTTTTTTTTTAAATAAATAAAAATCCACAATCATGCACATAAACTTTAAAGAATCATATATTAAAAAAATCTATATTATACCAAAACACAAATATCAAAATAAAATTCAATTAGCTTTCCAAGTTACTAAATTCTTCGTTCTTGAAATTTATGTAGACATTTTCACATTAACATAAAGGAACTTAGTATTTTAACTAGATAAAGGAGAAAAAAAAAATGAAGAAGAAGAAGAAGAGAAATGAATCAATACAAAAACTATGCATGATCAAATTCTAATCCTAATATTATTCTATTTCAATGCAAAACAGTCTGGTGTACTAATGTTTAAAGGGTCTCACATAAAGGAGTCTGCCTTCTCCTGGTACTTCTCAAAGATTGATGCATAGTCACCAACTTTCCCTTGCATTAAGAACTGCAAGAAAATAGACAAATCAATTAATCATGCACTTGTTAAATGGTTGAGGGGTTTGATTGAAAAATTGTTATACAATGAAGTCCATATTGACATGTGATTTTCAAAGTGTAACATATTTATGAAAAAGCAAATTAAGTAGTATAGTTCAGTTCATAAATTATTACCTTAACCAGTAGTGTCTTAACCCTAGCATACTTGACATCCCAACTGAACTCACCCATGCTTCATCTAGTTCCCACCAAGAGAGTCGCCATTGTTCCCAAGGTAGTTCAAGTAGTAGTGAATGTCATCTTCCTAGGATGCATTCATCTGTCCATAGGATGCAAAACATAAGTTAGCACAATTAATTATTATTAGCATCATTGAGCCATAACTTTCATTATAGAGCAAGGATATCAAGCATTAAGAGAATCACACAGCTTAATTATTTTCTATTTAACTCAGCTTTTGCTAGATAAACATAAATTTACTAATCCCTTAAATAAAAAAAGTACTCCTATCTCACTATAGCAAATCCCAACAAACAATACTTGCCCTGTGCATCTAGCTATACCCAAAGAAAAAAAGTAAGAAAGTATAAGAAAACAAACCTGAAAAGAAAGCTAAGACTGATCAAAGCAGAGCTCAATAACTTAGTCATGTTTATTGTAGTGTTATATAATACAATAGAACATTAAGGGCTACTTCAAATATTGACTCTTAGTGTCACATAAGGAATTATGCAATTCAAATATATTCAAACACAAACTTAAGTTCAAAAATACTGATAAACTGCTGAAAGTAAAAGCAAATCATCCTTCTATTTGGTTCCAGTTCACAACATTTAAGCTTACTCCCATGAAAAAATAGCAAGATTTGCCAAAACACAACCAGGACATCCAACATAAACAAATTTCAAGCAATTAATTCAGTTAGAAAATAAATGATGCATATAAATCACTGTACCAATTTAAACTATAGAAATGAATAGTTCGTTAACACACGAGTACACACACTTACCCACTCTGTTTTGAACTTAATAAGACTTGGCAACAATTATCGCGTGACTATGATCAGTTCATTCTCTGTTTGATAATTACAAAGAATATTTATTTGTTTCAATCTGATTTTATTTATTATTAAATCCAATCTTCTCTACCCAAAAAAAGAAAAAAAAAGAAAAAGAAAAAAAAGAGAATCCAATCCCATTTATATATGATATGAATATCCTCAATATTTGGTCTATAGAGCATATATTCAAGAAAACAGTAGTCCATAGAGTGCTGTAATAATTTTTCATAAAAGAAAGTGCAAAACATTAATGAATGTACCCAATTATTATGGTTAAAAAGGTTATGATCTTTCACCGTTTTTGAGTAAATGATTGTATGTGTAGCCAATGCTACAAAAAAAAGCAATTACAAACCAATTTAGCTAAAGCCAATTATGTAATTCTAACATCTTTCTTCCTACAAGTTGACAGAAAAACCGTCATAATGGAACTACAATAACTGACAAATTGTCCACGCTACCTTTCTCAAATGCTGTATTTACCATGCATTCAGCTAACGAGGATGAGGGCGAGCACGAACTTGAATCATGTATAAGATCACATACATCTTGCGGTGTCATGCTTTCAAAAATGCCATCAGAAGAAACCACCAAAAATCTATCATTGGCATCTAGAGTTTGCCAACTTGTCACTTCAGGCTCAGCTATAACACCAAATCTGACAAAAAAAGAACGAAAAATACAAGCTCCATTATAATTGCAAGTCTATATAGATGTTAACAGGAATTAGACAACAGAACTGACAGTAAATCATAACAAAGCAGTTAAGCCCACGAGGGAAATTTTTAGGTAGTCTCTATAGTCAAATGTTGTTCATTCCTTTTATATTGATAGTAGATTCTAAAATGAATTTAATGAATAAACTTTATCACGAATGTGAGAAGAAAAAACGTCATTTTTCGTGCTCAGAAAGTACCTAAAAATTAAATTACTCAGTCCACGGTATTAGCATGCTACAAGTGGCTCCTTTTTGTCTCAGCACTTTTCTTGTGCATTGGGTCACGCGTTGGAGAGGGGAACACCTTTTTGTCATTGAGGTGACTCCCACATACCTTGTTCGTGATGCCGAGTTCCATTGCTTGGCCAGCGGATTTCCCAAAGGTTTTTCCCTTATGCTTGGGCCATCGCCCACATTATCCATTATAAGCCTGTGTTGGGTCGAGATCGTTCTAGTGAGTATCTAAACCAACATGACTCAGGGAGTGGGCCCGTTATTCTCAGTCCATACAGATGATTTTAGCATTAATGAGATCTAAATGAGAACAAGTTTTGTATGAAAAGTATAAGGCTTTGATTCTTTTAAAATCAAATTCTCCGCCAGAATCTAAATTGGCACCCATATCAAAGTGAAAGGATAATATTAACAAAAACTTTTTTTTTTCTTCTAAAAAAAATACTCTTATTCTTTCAATTCCACTTGACTTCTCTTTATGATATTTAGGGTACAAACTGTTTCACACATTGACACCCATATCAAAGTCCAAGGATAATATTTATAAAAACTAAAAAAAAAAAAACCTTATCCTTCAGAATCTCACTTGAGTTTTCTTAATAATGTTTAAGACACAAACATGTTTCCAAATTAATGGTGTGACAAGTTTTATTATAGTAATATAATTTTCACATAAGCCCATCAGTAAAACTATTTTTATTACGTACTAATAACAAGAAGATACCAAGAGGCTATAAGAATTCAACTGTCATATTTATTGAATTTAATGATTTATCCTTCAAATCAATTTATCCTCCATTATCCAAGTAAGAGAGTTTAGAGATTTTGGGAATTTGGGAAACCCCAAAATTCATTTGGGTTGGGCCTTCATTGATTTAACTATACAAAAATAGCCCAAAATAGCATATTAAATGAGGGTACTTCCGTAATTTTAACAATTGAAAAAAACCACATCCAGTGCGGGAGACACAGAAAAAAGAACGAACTGTAGGAACCCAGTTTGGCTTCGTTGGGAAATCTCCAAACTCTCGGAGGAAAAAAAAAAGAAAAACGAGAAGCAAAGTGAAACGTAATGGACTAGTAAGAAACGTTTCTTTTATTCTGTTTCGTTTCTCTTACTCTAACATGTATATTTTCCATTATACTTTTATGTGTATCATTCACTATTCCTTTTATTAATTAGCTTTTTCTTTTCTTTCTTTCTTTTTTTTTTTTTTTTTTTTGCGAATTTAAAGCTGAATTTTATATTTTAGTTCTAAGAGTCAAATTTTTTTAGGGTTTATAATGGTTCAGCTTGTGATTTAATTTCTGGGTTTTGCTTCTGAAACTAGGGTTCCTGAAAATTTGTGCCAAAACGACGCCGTGTGAGAGTTTTTGTTAGCTGGTGAAAAATATTGAAGAGGGTACAATTGGGTGAAAGAAAGTTTGGATTTTTTGGCTTTGGTGTGAATAATTAGGGCTTGTAGAGGCTTAAATTTGAAGTTTTTGTGGGTTTTTGTTTTTGATGGTGTAGGATTTGGGGGTTAGTATATAAAGATGGCAATGAATAATAGTAATAACCCAACTAAGAATGTTGGGGGGCCAATCCCTTTTGGTAATTCTGGGACAGTTTCACAACCCCCACATCTTCTCTCTCAGTCACAACCACAAACACAAGGTGGGTCTCACTTTCCGGGCCACTTTCAGTTGTCTGAGCCTCAAAGTCAGGCGTTTGCTTATGCGCAAGCGCAAGCTCAGGCTGTGCAGGCTCAATTCCAAGCTCAGTTACAAGCTCAAGCTCAAGTTCAGGCGCAGACTGTTGCCCAGTTACATGGTGGGAATACTAGTAATGTAGGTGTGTCGTCGCCTCCTGTTGTGACCCCTGTTACTGGGAGTGCCAAGAGGAGTTCCCAAAAGCCGCCTTCTAGGCCTCCGGGTTCATCCAATGCCAACACGGGGTCACCGTATAAGACTATGGAGTTGACTCCGGCTGCTCGTAGAAAGAAGCGGAAGCAACCTGAGAAGCAAATACCAGATAAAGTGGCTGCACTTCTGCCGGAGTCTGCTCTTTATACTCAAATGCTTGAATTGGAGACTCGGGTTGATGCTGCTTTGGCAAGAAAGAAGACTGACATTCAGGAGTCTCTTAAAAGCCCTCCCCGTGTTCAGAAAACGCTCCGGATTTATGTCTTCAACACCTTCACAAATCAGATACAAACAAGTCCTGATAGCACGAATGCAGAACCCCCTTCTTGGTCTCTTAAGATGATTGGGAGGATATTGGAGGATGGAAGGGATCCTGTGGTGGCTGGAATGATGCAGAGACCAAGATCTTCTTACCCAAAGTTTTCAGCATTTTTCAAGAAAATTACCATATACTTGGACCAGAACCTCTATCCAGATAACCATGTAATCTTATGGGAGAGTGCTCGCTCACCTGCTCTTCATGAGGGATTTGAGGTGAAGAGAAAAGGGGATAAGGAATTCAATGCGATAATAAGACTGGAAATGAATTATGCACCAGAGAAATTCAAGCTTTCAGCGGCTCTGACTGAAATTCTTGGAATTGAGGTAGAGACCCGCCCAAGGATTATTGCAGCAATTTGGCACTATGTGAAGGCTAAGAAGTTGCAGAGCCCTAATGACCCTTCCTTCTTTACGTGTGATCCACCTCTTCAGAAAGTGTTTGGGGAAGAGAAAATGAAATTTGCCATGGTAACACAGAAGATATCAGTGCATTTGACGCCTCCACAGGCTATACATTTGGAGCATAAAATCAAGCTTTCAGGAAATTCTCCTGCTGGCACTACTTGTTACGATGTGCTGGTTGATGTTCCTTTTCAATTGGAAAAGGAAATGTCTGCCTTCTTGGCAAACATCGAAAGGCACAAAGAGATTGATGCCTGTGATGAATTGATTTGTGCTTCTATAAAGAAGATCCATGAGCATCGTAGGAGGCGGGCTTTCTTTCTTGGGTTTAGTCAGTCTCCAGCAGAATTTATTAATGCCTTGATTGCTTCTCAGAGCAAGGATCTAAAGCTTGTTGCTGGAGATGCTAGCCGTAACGCAGAAAAAGAGCGCCGTTCTGATTTCTATAATCAACCATGGTAAGCTTCTGTTCTGTTTCTTGTTATTGCTATGTGTGTTAAATGTGTTAGAAACTGGCTTCTTCTCCCAAAATGAAGCCTGCCAATGGAATATATATGTTTATATATATATATATATATTTTTTTTTTTTTGCTTGATTTTGGTTGTAATGTGTGCCTACAACTAAGAAAGTTTCAACTAAGAGAGATGAAAATTGAAATATATATAAGCATTCAAATTCAATGACCATTGTTTTCTTACAAATCTCTTAGACAAAGGCTTACCTAGCTTCCCGTTGGAATCTGATCCCTATGTCAGGTGTATCTGATACCAGTATTCTCTTTTTACAAATAAAATTCTCCATGTGAACTTGAGAAATGATTGTAACTTAACAAAATGATAAATACATGAGAAAGGATTGTAACCCACAATCATATCCCTTTCAGTTTTGCAGCATAAAGTATATTTGGTTGAATGAATTTTAATATCATATTTGCATTTGCTTTTCCTTAAAAAGAAAAGAAATTGCAAAGTAATTGTTCTGAAAATTTCATTTTAGAGACTCTGATCAACAAGATAAAACATTGAATGAGAGGTTCCTATGAATATCAAGCCCTGTGCCTTTTTAACAGAAGTTGTAAATACTTATCAAAATAATTTTTGTGCCTACTCTATTGTAGTATGATGGTTGTGCTGAAAATAATCATTTCGATTGCCATTTAAAAAAAGTTGTACTGTTGGTTTTCACGCCTTTGGTTTTCCATGTTTACTTATTCATTCTAAATATAAACTCAACAAATGATAATGTTCTTGTGTTAGTTTACCTACAAAAGCAAATCAAATCTGCTTTGACTTATGATATAGCCACAAAGAAATAAGGTTAAATATGATAAGTAATTTTTTGTGTCTCCACCATATCTTCCCTTCTTTTTATTTCTTCCATGAAAAGCATTATATAACAGTCTTCTGAATTTCTATTTATGTTTTTGGTGAAATCTTCAGGGTTGAAGATGCTGTTATTCGTTACCTGAACCGCAAGTCTGCTGCTAGTGATGCTCCTGGTAGCACTTGAGTGAGGATTTGTTGAGTTGTTAAGATCTGGTTTGCATGTCAATGCTTCTAACATAATAATTCATCTTTTTTTTTTTTTTTTGTAGAAGGGTAATGGATACTCTATCTCTCTCTCTGTCACTCTCTTCCAAACCCCCCCCCCCCCCTCCCGTTTAGTTCTTTTCATTTTCTGCTAGGAATGTATTGGATGTAGTAGTCAAAACTATTCTCAGTGGTTTCTTGGCTAGTTAGTATTTTCAAATGTATTGGGTTTATAAGGGAGGTGATTATTTCCCATGAAAAAAAAGTTTCCTTTTCTTTATACAGCTCAATGCCAAAATCCTGGATTGCTTGTACATTTGGTTCTTTCGGCTGAAGGCTGCAGAAATTTGGTTGCTATTATATTTCTCAATTCCTATTTTGGAGAGTTAGACAGTTGGGTGGTGACTTGGTTACTTTTGAATCTGTTACTTGTTTTGAAATCTAATTCAATGCCCCCACCCTAATCTGTTACTTGTACTCTCCCATTATTCATGGGTTCAGAGTATACTCAAACTCCAGAAAACCCTATTGCAGTAATTGCTATTGGCCAGTCAAATCCTTTCCCTCATTACGATTTTAGGTCAAATCTAACACTCATTCATCGGTTTGGAGTGAGGTTGATGATACTAGGATCTTTCTAGGACCAGAGCGTTTACATGTACATCACATGGTTGTATGAGTGCAAGCATGCATAGGCAGGCCTGTATAAATCAGTAACTGTATGTACATGGATACATGCAGTATTTATTTACTTGCCCTGAAATCTGTGGGACATAATGGATGTCATTGAAGGTAGGTTATTTGATTTGAATTCCAGACCTGAGTTCCATTTCCAACCTCCAAAATAGCAGTACTTTTTTAGTTTTGGTAAATCATTACATCTTGCCGCTGGCAATTCTTAGCCGAAGATAACTTCATTTCTGTTTAGAACAGAGCAGAAGAAGATGAAGGGAAAAGTGGAAGAGAGGTTGCCTTCATTTATGTTTAGAACAGAACTGAAGAAGATGAAGGAAGAGTAGAAGAGAGGAAAGGTGCCGGGAAAGATAGTAAATTGAAAGGAGACGGCAATTTTCTTAAAATCTAGTAGTATCTCCAGTACAAAGTAAATATGGAAGTTAGGGGCATCTTCAGGTCAACATGCTTGATTGGGATAGTTTATTTTCATTGGTTTATTTGGTTTAAAAAATAAACTGAGTAAATTAAGCTGGATTGGGATAGTTTATTTTCATTGATTGAATAAATTAAGCTGCATAAAAGTATAGTTATACTAAAAAAAATAGAAAAAGAAAAAAGAGTGAAACTTCACAAAGTTGCATAGGTTGCATCAAGAACTTTTTGACCAATCTTGAGTCTTGAGCTTTATCCATAATATGTCCAATACAAGAAAAATTGGTTAGGGCCGACATCTTGTGCCATTGTGGAGATGACAGAACCTAGGAATGCAATGCATCTCCATAAGTTGACATGACACCTCAGTTTGCATCCTTGTGAGCACAGGACACAAAACATAAACCTTTCTTGGAACATTAGGTCTATATAAATGAGGGGACTTTATTATGGATTCTTGCAATAATTGCATTTTATATCCTATAGTTCGAGGACTGTAGTCAATGTCTTGAGCCTATTGTTATTTCCGTTATCATTGCAGCAATATTCGTTATATGCTTCTCAAATAGTAGGACCTATTTCCCCAAGTCCCAAAGCATAGGGTTTTACTTAGCTTAGGTCTAGAAACGTGGCACCTTTTGAGCTCATCTTCTATGTTTCTGTTAGTAGCAATCAAGTTTTACATTTGGTGTAGAATCTTACATGCGGTAGGCAAAGAAAAGACTTGTCAAATTCCATATATAAAGAAGGGTTTACTTAGCTTAGATTTGAAAACATGGCACCTTTTTAGCTCATCTTTTATGTTCCACAGCATGTAGTCTTTGGTAGAAGCAATCAAGTTCTACATTTGATGCTGAGTCTTACGTGTAGCATGCAAGGAAGGGAGGAATTGTCAAATTTCATGTATAAGAAGGTCTTACTTAAGTATGGAAATGTGGCCCATTCCAAGCTAATCTTTCTGTTCTACAACACGCTATAGTCTCTGCTAGTAGCAATCAAGTTCTACATTTGATGCAGAATCTCACATGTAGCAAGCAAAGAGAGGAATTGTCAAGTTTCATATATAAGAATGGACTCTTACTTAGCTTTAGGTCTGGAAACATGGCACCTTCCAAGCTCATCTTCTATGTTCCACGACATGCTTTAGTCTATGCTAATGGCAATCAAGTTCTAAATTTGATGCAGAATCTCACATGTAGCAAGCAAAGAAAGGAATTGTCAAATTTCATTTATAAGAAGATTTTACTTAGCATAGGTATGGAAATGTGGCACATTTTGGGCTCATCTTTTATGTTCAACAACACTTTGGGTCTCTGCTAGTAGCAATTAAGTTCTACAGTTGGTGCATAATCTTATATGTGACAAACAAAGAGAGGAATTGTCAAATTACATATATAAGGTCATTCACATCAATTATTTCATTCTTCAATGAATTCAATTGCTTTACTCATCAAAAGTGTACAAACATAACTCTATTATTAAGACTAACATTTGTTTTGAACTCAACTTTTATGTTCAACAACACTTTGTGGTCTCTGCTAGTAGCAATCAAACTCTACATTTCGTGCATTATCTTATATGTGATAGGCAAAGAGAGGAATTGTCAAATTACATATTTAAGTTCATTCACATCAATTATTTCATGTTTCAAGGAATTCAATTGCTTTACTCATCCAAAGTGTACAAGCACAACTCTTTTATTAAGACTAACATTTGTTTTGAACAAACTTTTCTTTCAAACCAGTGTAAGAAATATCCTTTAAAATTGCAACACATCATGTGAAAGTTCATAATACTTTTCACAAGTATTTTAATTGCATGACTAATTAAGTCATTGAACTAAGTTACATACTTACACAACATACTATTAACACTATCATGTGGTTAAAAGTAGTAAATGATCATTTAAGTCGTTGCTTAGTAGATTAGAGGAACTTGTTTCTAAGTTGGAGTGGAGAAAAATTATATCCAATTGTTTTTTCATATATGAACACTTTCTTCATAGTTGTACATAATGGAGTTCCCAAATCAGATCCAGAAAGTTAGAATAGAACAGCTTTCAATGAAGCCTCTCTTAAAGCATTATTCTGGATTTATCTCCTGACTCTGAGTGGAAAGCTCCAAATTATCCCATCCCTGTTGTCACTAAGCAATGGTCCTTTAGGATTCTACAATAGGCAAACTTTGCTGTATAGCATTTTACTGCACTAATCCATAGTAGGAAGAAAGAGAAATTTAATGCACTTTTCATAAATGAAGCATTCTTTAAAAAGGTTTACCAGGCCACCACCTCTATATACATACGTGCAAAACGATTAACAGCCAACTTCTATACCAGCAGACTTATTAATTGACTGAATCACAGTTTTCATTTACACTGGCTGGCTAGATAGCCAGGTAGTGGGACTGTTATGTTTGTTGTTTGATATCAAGGATTCAAGATGAATGAATTTGAAAGGACTTGTCACAGGTAGCACATGTTTGTGTACATTGCCCATACAAGGAAAATCAAGCAATAATATTACAGCCCTCCGATCTCACATGGGCATGTGGGAAACTGGATCTAGTTATTTTTGCTCACTTGGAAGGCTAATTTTCAAGTTGTTGTACTTGTAGTAGTGGAGCTAAATAGCTATGCTAAAATAGCTATATAGCTATTTAGCTCCACCAAAACACAAAAATCAACCATATAGCAATGGAGCTAAAGGTATTTTTTTTAGCTTCATTGCTACAGTGCACATCTAAAGATATGTGCATTGTAGCTCAAAGGTAAAAAAAAAAAAAAAAAAAATTATTTTATTTATGTTCATACTATGGTTAGAATTTTATTATAATAGATATATTATTTTATTGTAGTAAATATCTTATTTTATTATGATGTTTATATTATTTTATTGTGTTGAAAGTTAAAATAGATCCATTGCTGCGGCATGTGTGTAGGTAAAATAGATGAAGTAACTTTTTGTGGTGCCAAATAGCTAAAATTTTAGCTCCATTTTTATGGATGCTTTAAGATACTACAATTGAGGACCTATTTAGCCTTCTCTTTATCTATCTGGTGCGAAATTCATGTCTGGCTTTTCTTGGAATACAAGAACGTGTGCCAAACCAAAACATTTATGTGTGCACATCAAGCCCAAATATGCAAGGAGACACTAAGAAGCGCTTTTTTTCCTTCAAGATGGTGACTTCCTCCTACCCCAGTTTATGATTATTTTTGGGTCTTGGAACCTCTTTCCTTTAATGCTTTGTGAATGCAATTTGAACACGTTTGATTTTGATCTTTGTGTTGTCCATCAACAATGTTTCCAAGGCCAATTGTATAAAAAGATAAAGATGCTATGCTTTGGAGGGAGAGCATTGGCCAATTTGCTAAATTAAGAAGCCAGTTTCTACTTTCTACTACATGCTACACTTTTTGAATGTGCATTTAGCATGGATGATGCAAAACGTGGGCCATTAAAGCTACCCATTTTACACATATATGTATAAATTAATAGGAAAGTTGTTTTGTTTGTACATATAATAAGTAATAAGATGTGAAATTTCTCTTTGTTTGGTTTATGCCCATGAAGAGTTGTAAAGATGCGTGGATTATTGAAGGATTTTTTCCTTTTCATAATTGTCTTTAAGCGTTTGTTTTGTTGAAGTAATTAAAGTAGTGCGATATTATTAGTTTATCATTAACTTTCAGACCAAAAATCTTTACCTTTAATTCGTAATTACGTGACTTTCACGTAATCCTATTACTACTATCATTGTTATGGTATATTAATCAAAACATGTCATTTGAATAATTATGAAAATATGTGTGAAAATCTTGAGCTATGCTAGTGCCACATAAAGTGGCTCAATTTGTGCCATGACTTACTCATGTGGCGAGTTGTGAATGATAAAAGGGATGTCTCTACATGGACCCACCATCACCCTTCTTCCATTTACAACTTATCACGTGGGCGAGTTGCGGCACAAATATAACTCCAAAATTTTTGTGTTACTTTAACAAGTCAACTATATTGTGTTTGCAGGAACTTCAACTTAAACGTGACTGCTCTAAAAATGGGAAAAATCAAACTGTAAAGGATTCATTTCTTATAAGCATGAAAGTGATATGAGTATGAAAATGAAAGGGATGTCAGTTCAACCAGCTTTAATTATCGACCACATCAAATCCAACTAATTTTTATTAACCAAAACATACTCATATTTTCTCATCTTTTTGACAACTGTTTGAACTTTGAACCACACAAACTTTGATCTGGGAGTATCTTTTGCAGTAGAAGAATGCAACTTTACAATTTCCATGTGAATGGGTGTCCCAAAAAAATGTGGTTAAGAATTAGATACTGAAAGAAAAAGATTATTGCAGATTCTGCGTATCTTGGAGAAACATCAAAACCAGAATATGCGCTGTGAAGATTCTAATATATGTTTTCATATGTAACATATTGATGAGGATGTTGATAATAATATTACAACATATGGTCATGTGAGCTTTTAGGGAATGAATTTGGATTTTGAGATCCGAACCATATATTAAAGGAACAAATGTGCTAAGGTCCTAATTGTTTGGATTGTGTGGTCAAATCGGCCACAACGTACGCAATGGTTAAAAGAAATGATTTCATATGAACTTTGAACAATATTATACATGATATAGTGTATTATTTTTTTAGATAATTGATATATATATATATATATATATTTTTTTTTTTTGTTAAAAAAAAATAAGAATTCGCTAAGTTATGCTAGCCCATGGACAGGGCGCTAAAGTTAAAATCCCTGAGCCAACTCGTGTAAATGCCCACCAATGGACTCTTACTAGTAGTGGGACTCAAACTTAGGTAGATTAGACGAAGTGTTCGACCCTTACCAACTGAGCCAAGCCTAGTGTATTATTAATAATGGGATTGCAGGTTTAGCATTGACTGTGCAGTACAATACTTTTGCTAGTGCTCGAGAAACCCAAACATAAGATAAAGATAAGTTTAGAGTGATAGTTCTACGTATTCTTTTTTCTTTTTTCTTTTTTTCTTCTTTTTTTCACGGAGAAACGAACACAGAAGAGAGGGAACGTACTTCAAACACACAGACACTAAACTTGACTTAAAAAAAGTTATATTAACACAACACACGTCACTTACCCCTTTTTTTATTTAATAAAAAAATTCGATGGAATGGTGTCCCCAAAAATGTGATTTATAATTAGATACTGAAATAAATTGATATGAACAAGTGGCTAATATACTGTTACTTCAAAGGCTTAATAATTGATATGAACAAGTGCTTTAGTCTCCTTCAAATTAAGCATGACATAATTGTCATACTAAATAATTAAAGATTGTGCTACTATTCAGTGACACGTGTTTTCAATTAGCCGTGTTAAGTATGTGTTTGGCTCCAAATTAAAAAGTCAGTTTATTTTATTATTCAGTTTATTTTTACTACTATTCATGAGTCTCACTGCACTTTTTGCTATTATTTCTGGGTCCTATTGTACTATTTCAGTTAACTTTTGTCTTTATTTACAATATTTTCATCAAAAAATTTTCAGTTTCAGCAAAATAATATTACAAACAAACCTTAAAGTTGTAGAAAAGGACTATTCATCGTTTCCAGTGTTGTGTATATGAGTGGTAGATATTCAATTGTAAAGTTTTTATAGTAGAGTTTTCCAATTCCAATATAGAGTTTTGAAGAGGTAATTATTGAATACTCTTGAGTATCATAAATGCGCATTCTCCTCTCTTATATAACTATGGGTCCTACTAATTAATTATGGTAAGACCCACAATTTTTATGAGAGAAAAAAAATACACATTTATAATACTCCTAGAATATTCAATAATTTTCTAATTTCGAAAATTGAAAAGCTCTTTACCATTTAAATGCTTGAAAAATTACATTAAACAGTGCATTAAAAAATCTATATTTACATTAAATAGTGCATTAAATATCTATATTTCAAATTTTAACTTTAGCGGTACAGCTGTTTTCATTTATATATATATATATATATATATATATATATATATATATATATTTTAGAGAATCAGTTTATTTCAAATTTAAAGACCCATTAAAACTCTTTAGCAAAATTGTTGCATTAATGGTTAACCCCTAAAAGCATTTTTCTCATGGACCCTATGTGTTTTGGTGCAAAATGACCATAAGAAAAGAATAGATGCCCATAAAAAAAAAAAAAAAAGAATAGATGGTCAATATTGATGTGGAATACATTTTTAATCTGGGTTTGGGTTCGCTGTGGTTATTTATAATTTTAGCAGAGAATGGTTTGAAGATATGTTTGAAAAGGAGCATATAATTTTCTTTCCTACTTTCAATGTTGAAAAGTTGATAATATGGCAAGAACTCTATTTTTATCAAACTTTTGCGCCAATTTTGACAGGTTGCCAAAGTTGGTAAAATTAGGCAGCAAGAATACAGTTGGAAACCATGAGGAAAGTTTTGATTGTTTGGCTATCTTTCCATACGGATTAATAAGGCTAATTTAATTTTAAAAGGGTCATTCTACTGTACCCCCTCTTTTTTTAAGGAGGTACGGTACCCTCTTTAATCTTGGCCATTGATTTTACACATTTGAATCCTGACCATTTATTTATTTTTAATGAAAAACCAGCTACCGTTTAAGTAGGTAATATATAAAAGCAAGAACACAGACAAATGAATCAGTGTTCTCTCTCTTGCGTCTCCTCTCTCGCGTCTTCTCTCTCAAACTGAAAACCTAGTGGGTGTTCCTTCTTTTGCTTCAAAATACTAAACGATGCATCTCTGCAATGCTTGGCTTCCACCATCGATGGCCCAAGAGAGAGAAGCACTCATTCTCTCGGGTCGTGTGCTTCGTCAATAACTTCGTCAAACCTGATGACCTAGATTTTGTCTACTCCACTCTCAAATGGATCTCTATCATCAACCTGTGAGATTTCATCAATTCTCTTTACTCTTAATATTTTTTTTAGTCTTATCAATTTGTATTTGATATTGGGTCTCTCTTTTCTTCTTTTTTTTTTTTATTTTTTTATTTTTTTTTTATTTTTCTCATTTTGACTCTAAATTTTTGGGTATTTTTAGCATTTTCAGTATCATTCCAATTTTGGGTATGCTTTGTTTTTCCTTATCTTAATTTAAGTTAAAAATTCGTTTTGTTTTGTTTTTGTCTCTAGAATTTGTTTTTGCCTTTTGTTTGCATGAGTAAATAGCAATATTTTGCTGGCCCTGAATTGTGGATTATTAAATGCCCATTTGATCGATGATTGAGTTAAGAAATGAATCACTGACGGTGAATATTGGGGTTTAAGGTAAAGTGAGACTACATAAAGAGCTGTTCTTCACCTATGGTTTGGCCCTTTTCCTTTTTGTTTCATTTTTGATATAGAAAGCTTGTTTTGCTTATATTTCGTCCTACCTAACCATGTGGGTTGTTGGGGGTATTTGGATGACATTTATCTATGGAACTGCTAATTTCACTAGGAAAAAATGTGTTTTTTATTATTATTTTTTTAGGTTAAATTAATTAAGCAATAATGATAGAAGAACTTTAGGGGTTGATTTGTGAAATGCAATAGATAATAAACTTGTGTAACTATCTTGATATTGAGAAATGGAGGAATTTCTAGTTATCTACTGAAATGCTAGCTGTAAAGTATGCCTTAGCAGGGAAAGTTGCGAGGGAGTAGAGGGATGACTATTGCAGTTGTGAAAAATTTGTAGCCATACCATTCATTTGCTTTGTTTTGATGGTTTAGTTTTGAAACTATCCTAACGGGATTGAACTGAAAACCTTGAGAAACATACCATTCAATAGCTCTATTTTGGTGGGTTAAATTTGAAACTATCCTAATTGGAATGAACTAAGTTCCTTGATAAAAGTCTACTCCATATATAAGTTATTACTAAGAACCTACTCCTAATCCAGTGATGTAACCAGAGACTAATCCTTTTATTGATGGGTTTATTAAATAAGTTTAATTCTTTGCTTACTCTGTGTATTGCTTCTGTAAATGGGTCCAAACACTTATGACATATTTTTTAAAGTAATATCTAATTTTAATAACTCAGCTTATATATAACCATTTCATTTTTCCTATCAAGGTAAGTCAGCTTATCAATATGAATAATTTATTCTTTGTTTCCTTTTCAGCCTCATGTTGTGCTTGATTGAGTACTAGTTCCTTATTCTTTGTTCGTTTTCAGCCTCATTTATTTTTGAGCTGTTATATGCTATTCCTCGGAGTTAATTTTGAATCATTATCATGTTACTTGAGGTTTCTAACGAGTAGCAAATAACAGCTCAAGAATAAATAAAAAGAATTAGTCTGACAGATTTTGATTATGGTTTTATTTCTTCATAAATTTGGCTGTTTTTACTTGTTTCTTCTACCTCCCCCCCCCCCCCCCCTCCTTACTAGAGAGACACAGATAGTGCACTGGAGAAAAAATAGATAAGAGGGAGAGATAATCAAGTTATCTTTGTTTTTATAAAATTCTGTTAAGAGAAAAGACAATAGTCCAAGGATGTTGAATACTTTTAATCAGTTATTCAAAATATTGCTAGTTTTAGCTATTTCATGTCTTGTTATTTAATTGTAGTTGTTCAACAATTAAAACATTAAACAACTTTGTAAAGTCTCATGCGGTCAATTTTGATTTTAGCTTTCATTTTGTCACTTTTAAAGACATGGCCTGTGTTCCCCTTAGAAAAACAGAAACTTTATGCACAATTTAAATAATGGATTCCAATGACCACTTGTAGATCAAGTTTTCCATATAAAAATAATTATATATAATATAAAAAAATAAAAAAAAAGTTTCTTATAAGTGGCACATAAAGTGCTTGTTGAAATGCTTCTAAGGGAATCAGTTTTTCCAAGACTTGTGGCTTTGTGTTTTGCTCATCAGGGGGTGTGGGTTCTTGTTAGTGTGGTGTTGAAATTTTATTTTATTTTTATTTTTATTTTTGGTTAGCAGAGGAAAAAGGCAACACCTATGTATTTAAGGTGGAAGGGTTTTTATAAAGAAATAAATTTTTTCTTCTATGTTCTTTTTTAGCATTGTGTAATATTTTAACAGACTGGAAGGGCCATTACTTGATATGACACCACATTTTTCAGGTGGTCAATAGTTCTCTGATTCACTAATCTTTGAACTTTTTCTCTTTCCTCTTTTAGGCCAGCCAGGAGTATAATAATTCAAGATGGTATTGAACCCAGGCTTACATGGAATGATGATAGACCCCATTTTGTGTCTGTACATCTGGTGAAAAGAAGTGCAAAAGCTGTATGTTTTACTTTGTTAGCATTAGCATATCGATGGAATAGTTTACAGTGCATGCTACATATCTCCCTACAAATAAATAGGGCTGAGGATACGATATAAGTTTTTGGCTAAAATTCAATTTAGTCACCTGACCTCTATTTCAATTTTCACATTAGTCCTTAAGATATCATTTTTCTTAATTTAGTTCATCACTTTGTCAAAATAAGCCAACAACAAGATTTGTTAAATAGCAATTGAATGTTTAACCAATGTAATTTTTATGATTGCTTACAGTGTAATCTAATATTGTCAAATAAGATGTCAGTACTGCCCAATGTGACAATGGAACCATCAAATGTGACAAAAAAAAATAAATAAATAAAAGAACCACCGAATGTGACAAAAGTACAGTCACATGTTATGTTGGTATTTGGTACAACACAATTTGAGGATGGTACTATCAAATGCGAGAAAAAATACGAGTACAACAGAATGTGACAAAAGTACAGTCAAATGTAATGTTAGTACTGTCCAATGTGACAATGGAACAATCAAATGTGAGAATAAATAAGGGAATCATCGAATGTGACAAAAGTACAGTCACATGTGATGTTGTTACTGCACAATGTGAGAATGGAACTGTTAAATGTGAGAAAAAAAAAGGGGGGGGAACCACTAAATGTGACAAAAGTATTGTCAAATGTGATGTTGGAAATGTATAATGTAAGGATGAAACCGTCAAATGTGAGAAAAATAAGGAAACCACCAAATGTGACAAAATAACTGTCACATGTAATATTAGAACTACATAATGTAAGGATGGAATCGTCAAATATGAGAAAAAATAAGGGAACCGCCAAATGTGACAAAAGAACTGTCACATGTGATGTTGGAACTGCATAATGTAAGGATGGAACCGTCAAGTGTGAGAAAAAAAAATAAGAAAACCACCAAATGTGACAAAAGAACTATCACATGTGATATTGGAACTACACAATGTGAAAATGTAACCATCAAATGTGAGGATTTGGTAACTTAGTATAAGTCATTGTTAACATTTTAATTATTATCAAGATTGTTATGAATTGATAAAAGTACAGTCATATGTGATGTTAGTACTGCTTAATGTGACTAAAAAATAATATGACTTTTTTTTTTCTTTTGAGAAGAAAATAATAATACTATTGAATATAACAAAAGTATGATCATATGTGATTTGGTACTGTCCAATGTGACGTTAGAACTATCAAATGTGAATAAAGAATAATGATACCACCAAATGTGACAAAAGTACAATCAAATGTGACGATGAAACTGTCAAATGTGAGAAAAAAATTAGAGTACCACCGAATGTGACAAAAGTACGGTCATTTTTTAAGGTTCTAAGCGTATTTAAGTAATTTTTTAGGTTCAAAGGGTCTTCTGGTAGTTTTAAAGGGTTTTGAAGGTGTTTTGGTCATTTTCAATTGTTATGGGTATTTTTGGTCATTGTTTTAGGTTTTTTGGTTATTTTGTTTTTTTTATTATTTTATGTTTTAGGGTAATTTTAGAATTTTTTTTTAAGGTTTTAGGGTCATTGGTCATTTTTTAGGTTCTAAAGGTATTTTGGTCATTTTTTAGCTTTTAAGTGTATTTTAGTAATTGTTGAGAGTTTTGATGGTATTTTGGTTATTTTCAAGTTTAATAAGGTATTTTGGTCATTTTATAAGTTTCAATGGTATTTCAAAATTTTTTTAGGTTTTAGGGTTATTTCAGTAATTTTTAAGGTTCTATGGTTATTTTGGTAATTTTTTAGATTTAAGTTGCATTACAGTCCGTTTTAAATTTCATTGTCATTTAGGTAATTTTTTTAGTATCTAAGGGTATTTCGATTATTTTTTAGGTTTAGAGAGTATTTCAGTCATTTTTTAGATTTTAGGGTTCTTTTGGTCATTTTTTAGGTTTTAAGGATATCCCAATAATTTTTGGGAGTTTTGAGGTTATTTTGGTAATTTTTAATTGCTAGAATGCATTTTGATAATTTTAGTATATTTAAGGGTATTTGGAATTTTAGAGACTTTAGGAGTATTTTTGTTATATATATATATATTCGTTGATTATTAGGTAATTCAGTGGGGTTGGGTTGGGTTGGCTATGCCCATATGTAATGTTGGTACGACTAAACGTGAGATGGAATTGCTAAATGTGAGTAAAAAAAAAAAAAAAAAGAGAACCATTGAATGTGACAAAAATTCGGTCATATGTGATATTGGCACTACCCGATGTGGCGATGGAACAATCAAATATGAGAAAAAAAATTAGGGTACCACCGATTGTGATAAAAGTACAGTCAAAACTGATGTTGGTACCATACAATGTGAGGATAGAACCGTTAAATGTGATAAAAACATAAAGAAACCAACGAATGTGACAAGAAAACTATCACATGTGATGTTGGAATTGCACAATGTGAGGATGAAACTGTCAAATGTGAAAAAAAAAATAAAGGAACCACCGAATGTGAGAAAAGAACTGTCACATGTGATGTTGGAACTGCACAATGTGAGAATAGTACACTCAAATGTGAGAAAAAAGTAAGAGAACCACCGAATGTGACAAAAGTACAGTCACATGTGATATTAGTATTGCGCAATGTGAGGATAGTACCATAAATGTAAAAAAAAATAAGGGAACTACCAAATGTGACAAAAGTACAATCACATGTGATGTTAGTATTACATAATGTGAGGATGATTCCATCAAATGTGAGGATGGTACCATTAAATGTAAGAAAAGAAAAAAAAAGAACCACCGAATGTGACAAAAGTACAATCACATGTGATGTTAGTACTACACAATGTAAGGATGGTACTATCAAATGTGAGAAAAAAAAAAGAACCACCGAATATAACAAAAGTACAATTACATGTGATGTAAGTATTACACAATATGAGGATGGTACCATCAAATGTGAGAAAAAAATAAAAGAACCACCGAATGTGACAAAAATACAATTACATGTGATGTTAGTACTATACAATGTGAGGATGGTACCACCAAATGTGAAAAAAAATAAAAGAACCACCAAATGTGACAAAAGTACAGTCACATATGATGTTAGTACTGCGCAATGTGAGGATAGTATTATAAAATATAAAAAAAAATAAGGGAACTACCGAACGTGACAAAAGTACAATCACATGTGATGTTAGTACTACACAATGTGAGGATGGTATCATCAAATGTGAGAAAAAATAAGGGAACTACTGAATGTGACAAAAGTACAATTACATGTGATGTTAGTACTACACAATGTGAGGATGGTACCATCAAATGTGAGAAAAAATAAGGGAATTACCGAATGTGACAAAAGTACAATCACATGTGATGTTAGTACTACACAATGTGAGGATGGTACCATCAAACGTGAGAAAAAAAATAAAGGAACCACTGAATGTGACAAAAGTACAGTCACATGTGATGTTAGTACTGCACAATGTGAGGATGGTGCCATCAAATGTGAGAAAAAATAAGGGAACTAACCGAATGTGACAAAAGTACAATCACATGTGATGTTGATACTACACAATGTGAGGATGATACTATCAAATGTGATGTTTTGGTAACCTGATATAGCAGGTTGTCTACTAATGGGTACCGTACCCCCCGAAAAAAAGAGGGGTACTGTAGAATTACCCTTTTTACAAACATAGAATATAGTTTGGTTATAAAGATAGTTGTAACTTTTTATTTATTTTTTTATTTTTTTTATTTTTAAGAAACAAACTTAGTTGTGACTTGATTAAAAAAAAAATTTAGTTATAATCTAAGGCTACAACTCCCAATAAAAAAAATGAACATAATTACATATTTTGAAAATCTAATTATTGGATTGCATGTTTTTTATGATCTTAACACATATGTCAAATTTTATGTCAATCAAGTGTTATTTACTATTAAATCAATAAACTTATTTTTTATGCATAATTTTGAATTATAAAATCTTGAAATTTAAATATTTGATTGATGACATAGTTATTGATCTTTGATCTTCTGAAAATTTTGTAAGTATAAAAGATATAAGAAGAAAATGGAATCCAATTAATGGTGGATTTTTAACATTTAATAAAAAAATATTAAGTAAAGTTGAAACTTTAGGCTACAACTCTACTTAATATTTTTTTATTGGATGTGAATTTTAACAAATCTATCATTGAATTATATATATATATATATATATATATATTTATATTTCCATGCTTGCAAAATTTTAATAAGATTAAACATCAATAACTATGTCATCAATCAAATGTTTAAATTTCAAGTTTTTATAATTCAAAATTATGCATAAAAAATAAGTTATTTATAGATCGAATAGTAAATAATATCTGATTGACATGAAATTTGATACGTGTGTTAAGAACAGAAAGAATGTGCAATTCAACGATTAAATTTTCAAAACATGTAGTTATGTTAATTATTTTTAGTGGGAGTTATAGTTTTAGGTTACAATAAAGTTTTTAGCCAAACTTTGTCCTAAAATTATTTATTAGTAAGTTACTACTAATTCTAATTTGAACTCAACACTAAAATTTAAACTCAATACTAAAATTACTTTTATACTCACTAGTAAAAATTAGTAGCATTTTTCTTTAAATCTTTGGTTTTAATAAAAAACCATTAAGTTTATATATTTTAATGTTATTTTGTCTCATATATGGTATCTTTTTGGCGAAAGTCAAAGCGATTTTACCCAAGCGGATTTTGTGCATCTTAAAAAATTACCCATTGGCACTCGTAACAAATTTTAAATTGACCATATGCAGATATATTTTTTTTTTTTATTTGGAAGAAAAGAGAGCAGATCTAATAGTTTACCATTGTAGTGATTCGGGATTAAAAGATAGAGCAACAAAGAAAAGTTGAGAGAAAAGAATTTAAAGTTTACCTAATTTGGTTAATTTGACGGTTTATATTTACCGAACAATGGTCAAATATTTTTATTAATTTCAATAGTTATATATATATATTTTTGTTGGAGACATAAAAAAGTACTAATTAGCTGAATTGCAAGATTTTTGGTCTCATACTCTATTCATAAATAGTATATTACAATAAAATTTATATTTGTAATGAAAATTATACTAAGAAGTCAAGGATAATTTATCATAATGAAGATTACATACAAAAATCAACCATAGTAGATTACAAAACAATATGACATTTGTATTCCAACATTCCAACATTACTAATCATAGAAAATAAGCACAAGTGAGTGGAATGTAATATCAAATTATCAATGCCATTCAAAGATAATCTATCTTAAGCTTTAGCCAAGTGGTTGAAAAGCTCTAGACACAAGCATTTGAAAAGAAGAATAAAAATCTATCTTAAGCACTACTCATGGAATCACAACCACCACTCCTTTTCTTGATCATCACCTTGAACCCACCAGCCATTTCTGCAGTAAACAAAGGGATATAAACCGGTTCATCCACCTCAAAAACCGGCTTGATCTCGAACCGCCTCAATATGTCAGCCACCACATACTTCATCTGTATAAAAGCCATCTCTTTCCCAATGCACACCCTTGGACCAGCTTGAAAAACCGGGTACTTGTATGGACTCACATATTTCAACTCTCCACCAATATCTGCACCACCCAGTTCATCAAACCACCGGTCCGGTTTAAACTCAAACCGGTCCTTACCCCAAAGCTCTTCCATTTTCCCCATTCCATAAGGAAAATAAGTAACTCTGTCCCCCTTCCTTACCTGAGTGCCGTCTGGCAAAATGTCATCGGTCAATGCATGCTTAGAATCCCAAGCAACAGGTGGGTACAACCTCATGGACTCGCATAAACAAGCATGTAAAAACTTCAACTCTCTCAAAGCTTCAAAATCCAATGCCTTTTGATTCTCTAATACATGATTCACTTCCTTCACAATGAGTTCCTCTTTGTTTCTATGCTTAGTGAGCAACCAAAGCAACCATGTCAAGGCTGAAGATGTTGTGTCACGTCCAGCTATGATAAAGCTTATCACCATGTCTCTTATGACCTGCTCATCGTGCCCCGCTAGTACTAACCGGGACAATAAATCACGGTTTTCACATGCGGTTTGCCTTTTGGTTTGTATAATCTCCGAGACAAGACCATGTACAGTTGCAATTGATTCTTTGAGTTTTTTCTCTGACCCAAGATTCAGTGCACGCTTTATCTTCCACACCAAATACAAGGGCTGTGTTGCACGCTTAGCACTTATCTCCGATGCAGTTTCAATGGCTTTTGCAAGAACTGGTAAAGGGCTAGATAGGTCCAAAGCACAAGGGTCTATTCCCAAAGCGACCCTGCAAATACTATCAAAAGCTAATCTTCTCAACACATCTTGCAAGTCCAAGACTTTGTTACTCTCAGCAGCTGATTCAAGAATTGGAATTAGTCTGTCTTGAACTTCATCTTCAAGAGTTTTGACAACAAAATCTCTTAAGGACTTCGTGCTAAACTCATGGCTAGCGAGTTTGCGTTGCGTAGACCACAATTCACCATCTGCGTTAAATATGCCAAAGCCAAGAAGATCACCGAGGAGTTCAGTGAAAGGCTTGCCTTTTGGGAAGTTTCTGAAGTGGGTTTTGAGTATATACTCAACGTTGTCTGGATTTGCTGTCACTATAGTGCGTCTAGCACCGAGTCTTTTGACACTGATGGTTTTTGTGGGTGAAATTGACAAGAGATCTGTGTACCAGTCTAGAATACGGTTCTGATTCTTGTAAAAAGACAGTAGGCAACCAAGAATTGGGTATGAAGGAGGGCCATAAGTGGTGGAAGATTTTCTGTAATGGTAATGAACTTGTAAAGTGATTGACAATAAGGATGAGAGAAACAAAAGCCCTAGTGGGATGAAAACAAGAAGAGACAGAAACATGGTTTGGTTTGATTTTAGATTTTTTTTTTTTTTTTTGAGTGATGGAATTTGTGTTGAAGAATAGGAGCTTGAAGAGGTATATATATATATATGGGACTTGGTGTAAGTTTATGTGAGAGAGAAGCCGACCAATAGGGTCGGTTAGGCTAAACTTTTGCCGTATTAGGGTTTAGTTGAGGAGGAAAAGACTGCGACACATGGTTCTCGAGCTTGAAAAGGAAAAAAGAAAGAGAATAAAAAGGGGCTGAAATTTCGTCGTCACACTTGGGATCTTTTTTTTTTTTTTTTTTTTTTGTGGTGGAAAATTAATTTGGTTTTTTATTATTTTTTATAATGTAGTGAAATTTTTATTGAAAGAGCAAAAGAGATATATCTCTTTCCCAATTATTCCTCCATGACAGCAAGAGGAAGGTATACACAATTACAAAAATATGAGATATTTGACTATAAAACATATTTGCTTAGTTCATGAGCTACAGATCTAGCATCCCTTTTGATCCAACAAAAACAACAGCCCACAAAAGAGACTGAATTTCACAATATGTCTCCTCCAAATTTTTATTTAAAGCATCAACACAAATCTTAGAATCACCCTCAACAATTATATTTTGAAAATTTTCATCTTTGGCCAGCTGCAAAGCCCAACTATGGTAGTAGCTTCAGTAGGACTAGGACTACATGCTATTATGCTTCTAGTTCACACCTTTAAAATATCTCCACATATTCTTTTCTTTTGATGAAAAATAAATTGGGTTTAACAAGTTTTTTTGAGAAATTAGTTTTAAAATATTCTAAGTACAACATTTATGCAAATAAATTAAATTCTTTTTAGAATACAAATAAATTGATTGAGTACAAATTTTAAAGGATTCATTTATAGAAATCACAAGGTAAATTACACTAATCTTTTTTGAGATTATTTATTATTACACTTACATCCTCTCTAGTTTAGAGTAATACACTCATCTCCCCTTAAAATGCAAACTAATTATATTAACCTCTGATAGATGACTAAAAAAATATTTTAAAAAAATCTTTATATTTTCTATCATCCACACGCCATTTAATAAGAAATTCAAAAAAATATTTAAAAGTTCTTTTTTTCAATTATTTGGAGATCGGTGCACATACTTTACATTTTAGAGGAGACCAATATCTTATTAAAAGGAGGTGAGTGTAATAACAATAAACATTAGGGGAAGTTAGTGCAACTTTTTTCCACAGATCACATCACGTGACAAATTTATTAAGGGGTGTTCACATGGAAATCATTTATACATGGAAATTAGAAACTATTATGCAAATTTATTACTGTAGGGGCATTGGTTCAAAAATCCCTTATTCATATACAGGATGGGCCTAGAGCTCAAGCTGAGGACCAAGATTTATCCGAGAACGAGTAGACTTTGTCAAGATAGTTTGTGTTGGTAGATAGAGAAATTAGTGTTGAACGAAGGGACCCAAGAGATGTGCCGAGGATGAATATCACCTCGGATAATCGAAACCGAGGTCCATTTTGGTGGTTTGCCATTTAGGAGAATACTCCAGAGAGTTCTGTAGAAACAAATAAGTATTGCAGAAGCGTATAGCAGATGAGGATCTTGAGATATCAAAAGGGAAAGCTGCTACCACCACATTGAATGCGCTGTAGCTAATCTTCTGGCCGTATTGATGTGGAGGTGATATTTGAATAGTGGTTTTCAGCCTTACAGTTATTATGTGAAGACTTCCGGAAGGGGCTGATGGGACAAATATTAATACCAACCATTAAACCTACACGTGAAAGGAAATGGGGAGAGAAAAAGAGAATATAAAAGGAAGGAAAGACTCAGAAGGAGGGGGATGGAAAAAAGAAAGAAAGAAACACTATAGCAATAGAGAACCAAGTCTGTAATGATCTTGCAAATCAATATACTAAAAGAATTCTCCTCAGATTGGGCCGAGGATGTTGTTCTTAGAATATACCTATCCAATCTTTGTTCATTTGTGGATTTGAATCTATTACATTTACTTTCAACACATTAAAGCCTAGTTTTCCCAACATACTCTCTACAAATTTATTGTTTTGGGCTTTTTGGGCCTAAGTTTATCCACTTGGTGGACTAGGAATCCGAATTGTGACTTTACAATTACCTTTAATGAGTAATTATTCAGTGTTAGAGAACAATAAATGCATGTTTTCCATCTCACATAGTAGTGGTTCTGACTCCAACAAATTATTTTTATGATGGGATCCACTATTTATTTAAAAGGGGAGCATGCATTTGTTGAGCACAGAATAATTTTATGAATTTAACTTACCTTATATAATGCAATGACCTGCTTTTATATGTTAATCACAATTCAAAATTGTCTCCCATAAAAATATTCAAAACTATCGTGTGGGTGTTTCAGATTTTTTTTCTTTCTTTTTTTAATGCGGTAGGCATCCTTGACCACATAATTATTACCTAGCAAAGCTCTTCAATTTGAAGTCGAATACTGTTTTAAGTATTGACAACAAGGGTGTCAAACCCACTTAAAAGCCATTTTTAGCATCTTCAACCACAAAAATCATTCTCCATCAAAGATGCCATATCTAAAAAAATTTGACATCTTACAATCGTGAACTCTCATAAATGAGAGCTCTTTGTTGCAGCTTGTTATTATTTTTTAATGATTTTGTGGTGATTGGTTGTGGTGGTTAGTTTTTTTGGTGATTGTTTTTTTCATTATTTTTATGAGTTGTATATATTATCATAAATGAAATAGTAAAAAAATAGAAACTTTGATGTGGGATGAAATGTAAAGTGAATTATTAAAATTGATAAAATAGGTTTTTGAGTTGTTAAATGCTATATTTTATTAGATCCTTGATATGAAGACTCTAGTCACTTTGGAGTTTTTAGTATTGAATAAAAACCCGAAAAATGAAAACAAAAACCTTCCATTATATTCATCATTGTAATTAGGGATTGTAGTATATATTCAAATTAGAATTCTATAAAGTTAAATAAGAAAGTATAGAATTTTACCTTTTTTAAGGATATAAAAAATAAAAAGTAAAATTCTATACATATTAATTGTAAGTTGAAGATATAATTGACACTTTGCATTTTCTTTTTGGTTATTTAAAAATTAAATAAAGTGAAAAGTGTTGTATTACGAAATAGAGCCTGAATTTGGTATGGATGGGGATGTAAAACTCATATTTTACACAATTTAATAAGAGATTATCAAATTAGTTTTTTACTTAAAACTCTATATATCCTATCACACTTAATAGTATTTCAATAAACTTTTAGTTGGGTAGAATTTTCAGATGAGTATTAAAATTGATTGTATATGGTTTTAACAATTTTTTAATATGTGATATGATGATGTGGCATGTTAGAATTAGAGAGTGTAAAATTTGAGTTTTACATCACATCCTTATAAAATTTAATCTTTAAGAATTTTGTACACATTATAAATTGTAACTCTAACGGATAAGGGGTAGGGCAAATGGTTACTCAAACTCATGCTTTCTTATCATGTAGCCTTGTGTAACTCTCCTACCCCTAGCACCAACCAATCCTAAATCATGCTACTTACCTAAAGATTAGTTAGGCCAACAATACTACAAACACACCACCACTCAAATTTTGCAACTTGTTGAGGTGTTCCATTTTAGTGGTGGAAAAAAGTTGTGGGTCAATGTAAAAAATGGTGGGTAGAAAGCTAGAAAGGGCCCATTACTTAAAGTCGACCACTTTAATATATTGTGAAATTAGGTATATGATGTATCTTTGGATTTATTCTAAGAAAAATATAAGCTTGAAGAGTTTGATTTTTTGTTGACTTCGTAATATTTTGTTGGCACCACCTAACAATTTTACATGTCATCATTCCAATTTATATTTTTTAATTGAATTTAAATTTATTCTTTATTTAAATTCCATTAGAATATTTCCATAATATATATATATACACATATATATAAGAATGCAATATTTTCTTTAAATGCTAGAATCAATAGCTACATATATGAACCAATCATAAACACCTTTAATATTTAATACAAAAAATAAAAAAACGAAAAATTTATATTTTGTTAAACTTGCTCCTACATTGCATGATTTACTAATTAGTTCAACATATAATTGAACCATTTTCTATCTAGAAGGGGGGGGGGGGGTAAAAATCAAGTCACTTAGAGGCTGTTTGGTTCATCAGTTTCCATAACTCAATTTTCAGTTTCCATAACTCATAACTCAAAAATGGTGGGACCCATAACGAGAAGTCCGTTTGGGAGCAAATAACTCTATTTTCATAACTCTGTTTCCATCACTCAATTCTCTGATTTTTGAGTGATGAGTTATGGAAACTGAAAACACATTTTGGCTGTTTTCAGTTTCTATAACTCATAACTCAATGGCATTTTTGTAATTAAACACACATAGGGGACCCACTCAGCCGCAACTTTTGACCAGTCAACTCTTTTTTTTTTTTTTTTTTTTTCACTGGTTCGGTCTGGGCTTTTTTTTTTTTTTTTTTCTTTTCTTTTCTTCCCTGGGTTCGGTCTTCACCTTCTCTTTCTTTTCTTTTTTTCACTGGTTTTGGTCTGCACGTTTTTTTTTTTTTTTTCCACTGGGTTCGGTCTGCACTCATCTTGAAAAAAAAAAAAAAAAAAGAACATGCAGACCGAACCCAGTGAAAAAAAGAAAAAAAGAAAGAGAAGGTGAAGACCGAACAGTGAAGAAAAAGAAAAAAAAAAAAAAAGCAAAAAGCTGCACAGTGACAGATATGGGGTCCACAAATAGTGTGAAAAATATTGAGTGATGGTAACTGAGTGATAATGTCGTTTGGATGTGATATTTTAGAGTGATGAGTTATGAGTGATAAGTGATGGGTGATGAGTGATGAGTGATGAGTGATGAGTGATGAGTGATGAAAATTGAGTGACGGAAATTGAGTGATGAAAAGTTTTCATCCAAACAGCCTCTGTAATTGTACCGCAACAAGCTGGTGTAGGTATTTGACAGCAACAATTGACACATTTATGATTTCTGCTATCAATCAAACCTAGTACTACTATTTGATTTCTGCCATAATCATTGCACGCATTTTGATTAATTTCTCTCAGAAATTGGCTTAATTTTAGTGCGCCTGTTTATTTATTTTTTATTTTTTATTTTGGTAAAAGTGCTTGTTTATTTTTTCAAAAGCTTCAAAAGTAGCATACATTTTAAGAGAATAAAAAAAGTATCATACATGAAACAAGCAATTTGAAGGCGCTTTTAAGTTGGTATAGGCGCACAATTAATACGCTCAAGCGAACATAGGTCATATTTTTTTTTTTTTGGGTGCGCGGCTTCATGATGATTGTTTGATGATACCAATAAGTTTATGGTGTTAGCAGGTTTTGAACTCCACATAATAAGTGTTAATTTTAAGTAAAAAATAAATAAATACAACTAAAAATTCAAGTATTAGTTTTTTAAATGTCAAATATTTGATATGAATTTAAGCTTTTTATAAGTTATGAGTAGGAATTATGTTCTGTGTATCAGTGCATTGATACTTACTGAACACGTTAGACTTGGATTGGACACAAGCCATGTCCATAATAATTTACCGAAGAATTGACCGAGCTAAAAGCTGAGAACATTACTTACATCACAATTCGACCAATTACGCATGACTTGTCAGTTTCGCCGTAAATCCAAATCGTCATGTGAAGGTTTTAATAGCACACGTTTTTCTCATCATAAAATAGAGCTACCTCATATGAAATAATTGGACACCATTCATTAAAAAAAATTGGATTCCATTCAACTGGACCTACCTCATCCTCTCTATATTAGTTTGTTTGTCCAATTACGCAGGCTGGTCTAGATGACCTGCTCTTATATATGGTCCACTTTCCACACTGACATCTTGCTTTAGTTGGGATGTTTTTGTCTATGGAAATAATTATATATGTAAATCTGGTTTGCGATTTCTAAAGATGGATGGCACATAGCAATTAAATATTACCTTGTAACACATAAACTAATTTAATTTTCAACAATGAAGATACCCAGCCAAAATAGAAAAAAAAAAAAGTTGAATACGAGCTATGATCCAAAGTCCTTTATTACAATTCTAGATGCTAACAGCAAAGCAATACCAATTTCAGTTCTCACTTATCAGCAGCCGTTTTAGTTTTTTATGCAACTTTTATACGAACTTATTTATAAAAAATCTCAAAATTAAGTAATTATTCTTACTGTCTATAAGTAGCGTTTTCTTATCTCATATAATAATAAATTCCACTAATTCAAATTTAAAATTTATGGTGAGAGTCGTGAGACACTCATCATTCATGTGAGGGGAGAAAACATTTAACTTTGCCTCTAAAAATGTTGAATAATTTTTCTTATTTTCTCCATTAGGGGTGTTTTTGGGTCGAGTCAAGTTGGGTTTGTACTCAACCCGTACCCATCCTGATTAGATTGGGTGGAGGAAAATTCAACTTGTTGTCGGCTAATAAGGAATGGCGGTTCAGACAGATCTAGCTCTTTACAAGTGGCAATCAAATCAATGGACACTGGCTAACTGTGGGGAGAGGCGAGGTATTATATTTATGGGATGTTTGTCAAATAACATTTCTTTTTTATTAAAAAATAAGTGTATATTGGTTTCCTTATACTATACTCTATATAAAAAAGAAGAGTTTTCTTAATTTTTGTTTGACAAAATGACCTCAAAAGGGTTAATCGGTATGAGTGTGAAGAAACGGTGGACTGAGTTTTTTTTTTAAATAAATGATTGAGAAAGGAGAGCTACTAGACACATTTTTTTTACCAAAAAATGGAGCACAGTTTTCCTTTCTTAAACAAATGGGAGACCATTCCCATATATGCTTATATGGGACCATAACATCTTTTCTCTTAAAAATGAAAAAAAGAAAAAGAAAAAGATATAGTATTTATGATTTAGTGATGTAGAGTCACTTTCAATATAGAAAATTTGAGTTCGAATCTCCTTATTCTCGTATAAATGAAGGTGAAAAAAATATTAGGGTAAATTATTCTTGTGGTCCTTAAAATTTAGTGTAAGTTCATTTTCAGTCCCTTTCATGTTTTTGAGAAATAAACACAGACACACACACACACACACACACACAAAGGAGAGTGAAAATGGTTCTAATACAAAGGCACATCACAACTCCACAGTCTCTTTCAGGTTTTAATTCCTAAAATTTTAAAAAGATAATCAATCACATATATAAGGAACTAAAAATGCTATATTTAAAGGAGTAAGAATGGAACCAATCTCATATTTAGGAAATCATAATAAATTTTTTTCGTCAGTTTCAATGACAAAAATTAATGAATTCTTCTTCTAAAATCTTAAGCAATACATAGGTAAATCTAAACTTTTTAAATTTACAAATTTATCCCAAATTCTAAAATCAAAGATATGACTTTAAAAGAAAAATAATTATGCCAAAGGCATTTAAATTTCCATCTTGCTCCTTTAAATATAGCATTTTTTTTAAGGAGCTAAAAATGCAAATTTAAAGGAGCAAGATGGAACCAATCCCGTATTTAGGAAATCAAAATAAAAATTTTCGTAAGTTTTAGTGACAGAAATTATTTCTTCTTCTAAAATTTTAAGCAATACATGTAGATAAATTTGAACTTTTTAATTTTACAAACTTATCCAAAATTCTAAGATCAAATATATGATTTTTTGAAAGAAAAAAATTATGCCAAACACATTTAAATTTCCATCTTGCTCCTTTACATTAGCATTTTTTAGGAGCTAAAAATGCTATATTTAAAGGAGCAAGATGGAACTAATCCCATATTTAGGAAATCAAAATAAAAATTCTCGTAAGTTTCAATGGTAGAAATTATTTCTTCTTCTAAAATCTTAAGCAATATATAGGTAAATCCAAACTTTTTAGATTTACAAACTAATCTCAAAATTCCATGGTCAAAGATATGATTTTTCAAAAGAAAAAAATTATGCCAAACACATTTAAATTTCCATCTTGCTCCTTTACATTAGCATTTTTAAGGAGCTAAAAATGCTATATTTAAAGGAGCAAGATGGAACCAATCCCATATTTAGGAAATCAAAATAAAAATTTTCGTAAGTTTCAGCGATAGAAATTATTTCTTCTTCTAAAATCTTAAGCAATACATAGGTAAATCAGAATTTTTTAAATTTACAAACTTATCTCAAATTCTAAGATCAAAGATACGATTTTCAAAAAAAAAAAAAAAATTATGCCAAACACATTTAAATTTCCATCTTGCTCCTTTAAATATAGCATTTTGCTCCTTTAAATATAGCATTTTTAAGGAGCTAAAAATGCATATTTAAAGGAGCAAGATGGAACCAATCCCATATTTAGGAAATCAAAATAAAAATTTTCATAAATTTAAGTGACAAAATTATTTCTTCTTCTAAAATTTTAAGCAGTACATAAGTAAATCCATAAGTAAATCCAAACTTTTTAAATTTGCGAACTTACGATTTTTAGAAGAAGAAAAATCATGCCAAACACGTTTATTTTGCAATACAATACAATACAATATGGATCCGTATCCAAACCGTGTCCGTGCCTTTATGCGTTTTCGGATAGAAGCTTACCTATCCGCGCAATGTCCGTCCCATAGTCCAAATGATCTACAGCCGGAATTATGTGCCGTGTGTAAGCTAACATTCACGTGGGCAAACTAGGGATGAGAAAAAAATACTGCGAGTATTCAGTTCCACCAATCAAAGTAGAACACCTCCTTACCAATCATTGACTCCTCTGTCTCACTTCGGCGCCCTACTTACGAAGCTATGGCTTATTATGACAGAGAAAGAACAGGAGTGGACAACTTGAAATTAGTCAGAGTGAGAGACAAAAGAAGGTTCTAGCCATAACCAACTTAAACAAGATAACGACTAGGGACCTCAAGATGATCCCAACCCAAAAGTCCCAAAACCTTGAGGTGACTTGGGCCATAACTATACTTGCAATCAACTATCATATCAATCTTTCCAACCATACAAAAATAAACAAACAAATAAATATATAAAAGTCCTTTTTTTTTTTTCCACTTTTTCTTGATACGAACTCTTTTTGTTTAATATTAATTTACAATTTATTAAGGTTTTGAATTTTAATTTGATTATTGACACTTATTTTATTATGCACTAATTAGAACCTATATATAAAAACATAAAAGTTGTGAAAATTTTATATCTCTATTATTGGTGGAATTAATAAATTAATACCTATAAGATCAATGGGCTAGAAATTCCTGATCCTTGTGTATGTTGGGCCGTCTTAGTCCAGTGAGCCAAGAATTCTTTATCCTCATACACATAGCACCCAAAACCTAGGCCGAGGACTAAAGCTAATCCGAGGATAGTTTAATTTAACCTAGAAAATATGCATTGAAGGTGAAGGGGTTTAAGTGAGAACCTAACCACCCTGAAAGTTGTGCCGAGGATAAACGTCATATCGGATTACTGAAGCCGGGGTGAATCTTGGAGTTTGCCGTTTAGGAAGATGCCCCCAAGGATCCTGTCGGACTGGGCAAGCATTGCGAAAGAACGTGACAAGAAGAGATCCCAAAAATATTAAGGAAAAAGGCTGCTACCCCCGCATTAAATGCTCTGCAGCTAATCCTCTGCCGCAGTTATGTGAAGAAGACCTCTGAACAGTGATTTGCAGCCTTCCAACTACCACCGAAGGACTTCTGAAAAAGTGGGGATGGGACAGGTATCAACAAGAGTTATCAAATGTGCATGTGGAGGGCTAAAAGAAGGAGAAGAAGAAGTATAAAAGGAAGGGAGAAAAAAAGAAAAAGGGGGTGGGAAAAAGCAGGAAACACATTTGTATCCATCTTTGAACAGTATTTATATCAAGTTGACCTTTTCGGACTCTTGCCGAGGACAATTTCTTGAATTAAAGCTCTTTATTTCAGTCTTTTTGTGATCTTAACCCACTTGGTTGATTGACTAACTTAATCTAGCCTAGTTTTCGCTTCCCATACTCTACAAATTCATTGCTATTGGGCCTTTTGGGCTGATCCATCCACCTTTGGGCTGGAAAGCTGAATTTGTGTCCTTACAATTGGCGTTGTCTGTGGGGAAAGCTAAGTCGTTAGCGCGTCAAATCTTTGGCCATGGCGGGTTCGGGTCCACACCAGCTGGAGTCTACGGAATCTCAACGGGAAGATCACCTTCGCGAGGGCTAAGAGGGAAGTGTGCATACCTCCCGTACTAGTGAGAGTCATTCCAGGGGAGATAGCCACGTCTCTCATAAGGAGCATGCGAGGCCATGCAGAAAGAGATCAATTATTTGAAGAAAAAGTTGCGTCGCGAGCGGAGGAGACGGAGTCCCTCAATTTCTGATCTCTCTTCTGACGATGAGAGGAATGGAGATTATAGACGCAGATCTAGAACGCCACCAAGCGAAACCTTCTCGTCTGAGAAGGACCATCGCCGAGAACGTAGGGGTGGAGATTCATCTTCGAGGAGCTTAGGTAACGACGCGATGAGTGAAGCACTCAATAAAATCTCCATGTCTCCCTTTACATGTAGAATTGAGAATGTGACGCTTCCTCGGCAGTTTACCCAACCCATATTCACCATTTATAATGGCCGGACAGACCCTGTTGAACATGTTAGTCATTTCAATCAGAGAATGACTGTACACTCTAAGAACGAAGCTCTAATGTGCAAGGTATTTCCCTCCAGTTTAGGGCCTGTGGCAATGAGGTGGTTCAACGGTCTGGGGGCAAGCTCTATTAACTCTTTTAAAAAGCTCACACAAGTGTTTGGGTCCCATTTCATCACGTGCAGTCGAGTCCCTCAGCCTTTGGATTCTTTGTTACCTCTATCCATGAGAGAGGGTGAAACGCTGAAAAAAATACTCGAACAGATATTGGAAAATGTTTAATGAGATTGACAGTGATTTTGATGACGTAGCTGTCAGGACATTCAAGGTCGGCTTGCCTGCCGGGCACGGCCTAAGGAGGTCTCTAACGGGGAAACTTGTTACTAGTGTGCGTCAGCTCATGGATAGGATTGACAAATACAAAAGGATCGAAAAAGATCAGCAGCAGGGAAATGGCAAAGATAAGGTTATCCCTCAAAAGATGAGAGATTTCAGGTCAAATCGGTATAACAATAGTCGGCCCCGAAGAGAATTTAGAGGGCAATCCGGATCTCCAGCTGCCCAAGCTGTTAACACTTTGTTCCGGGAACCAGTCCATCAAGTCCTGAAAAAAATAAAGAACGAGCCATACTTCAGGTGGCCGAGCAAGATGATTAGGGATCCCCTGAAGCGCAACCAAAGTCTACGCTGTTAGTACCATCGAGAAAGGGGGCATACAACTGAGGATTGTAGAACCCTGTGGAGTCATCTTCAGCAACTGATCCAAGATGGCAAACTGAAGCAGTTCTTGAATCAACCTGGTGGGCAGGAGAATCAGGTAGGATTAGGGGTTTAAGGCAGTACATTTTTGAGGCCCCCTTTAGGCACCATTCACGTTATCCATGCCGCGCCAGAAAGGACAGGATCTTATTCGTCCAGAGTGATGACGATATCCGGGTCGTTAGCCAAGGATTCTGGGCATGGTCCGAAGAGGACTAAGATGAGCATATCACCGACTTTGAGCTTCTCGAACAAGGATAAACTCGGGACCATACAGCGACATGACGATGCGTTAATGATAACTCTCAGGATTGGCGGATTTGACGTGAGAAGAGTAATGGTGGACCAGGGCAGTAGAGCGGAGATCATGTATCTAGATCTTTACAAAGGCCTCAATCTGAGACTGGAAGATTTAACCAACTATGATTCACCTTTGGTAGGCGTTGACGGGAAGATTGTCACCCCGAAGGGACAGATCAAATTGCCAGTTCAGGCCGGCTAGGAGGTGGTAGAGGTAGATTTTATAGTTGTGAACGCTTTCTCTCCATACACTGCCATTCTAGGACGCCCCTGGCTTCATGCCCTTGGGACCGTTTCTTCCACCCTTCACTTCAAGGTAAAATTTTCGTTCGGAGATCGGGTTGAGGAGCTCATTGGGGGTCAACCCATGGCCAGACAATGCCTGGTGGCTGCCATCAACCACCAGCTTAGGACCAAAACCTCGGACCACATGGTACCACGGCCGAGGATGAGAAGTGTGAGGATTTGGAGAAGGTGGTTATAGGCAATAACCTGGAGAAGTTCTTCCAAATCGGAACTCAACTGCCTCCTCGGGATAGGAAAGAATTAGTGAAGTTTCTCGAAGAGAACATTGACGTTTTTGCTTGGAATGCATACGAAGCTCCTGGGATAGATCCGAGCTTCATCTGCAACCACTTAAACGTCAACCCATCCATTACCCCCAGAAAGCAGCTACCTCGACACTCCTCAAAAGATCATTCTGATGTTGTGAAGGAAGATGTGATAAAGTTTAAGAAGGCTGGGACTATTAAGGAGGTGTTTTATCCTGAATAGCTGGCCCATATTGTGGTGGTAAAGAAGAAGAATGGCAAGTGGTGAGTATGCATGGATTACACGGACTTGAACAAAGCCTGCCCATAAGATCCTTTCCCCATGCCTCGGATCAATCAGTTGGTCGACGCAACTGTGGGACATCTTCGAATGAGCTTTCTCGATGCTTTTCAGGGCTACCACCAGATACCTCTGGCCTTAGAAGACCAAGAAAAAACAACTTTTGTCACCCCCATTGGGAACTATCATTACAAGGTGATGCCGTTTGGGCTTAAGAACGCAAGGTCTACCTACTAAAGGATGATGACGCGAATCTTTGAGTCGCAGCTGGGACGGAATGTCGAAATCTACATTGATGATATAGTGGCCAAGAGTAAAAAGGAGGTTGAACACATTGGTGACCTCTGAGACATCTTTGAAATTTTGAGAGGGCACAGGTTACGACTCAATGCTTCCAAGTGTTCTTTTGGTGTAGGGTCGGGAAAGTTCCTGGGCTATATGGTTACTCACCGCAGAATTGAAGTCAACTTAAACCAGGACAAGGCAATCAATAATTTGCATTCACTTCGGAATCCAAAAGAAGTACAGAGATTGACAGGGATGACCGTCGCCTTGAATCGATTCATATCACGGTCGGCGGATAGGTGCAGGCCTTTCTACCAGTTACTGAACAAATGGAAGAATTTTGAATGGACCGAGGAATGTGCCTTAGCATTCCAGCAGTTGAAGGAATATCTTTCTCGGTCACCAATCATGTCCAGGCTCGAGGCAGATGAGGTCTTATTTACCTATATTGCAGTAGCCACATACGCAGTAAGCTTGGTGCTAATAAGAGCTGATAGTGGCGTGCAAAAGCCTGTGTACTATGTGAGCAAGTCCTTGCATGAGGCCGAGATCCGATATTTGCCACTGGAGAAGGCTATCCTGGTCGTGGTACATGCCACGCGCAAGTTTCCCCATTACTTCCAGTCACACACTGTCGTTGTCCTGACTCAATTACCGCTCAGGGCTCTACTCCGAAGCACTGATTATACTGGGAGAATTGCAAAATAGAGAACAAAGCTGGGGGCTTATGACATCAAGCATATGCCTCGTACCTCTGTAAAAGGCCAGATCCTGGCTGACCTTGTGGCCGAGTTTGCTGAGACCCTAATAGAAGAAGAAGTGAAGAAACACAACATGGATGAAAATTCAGTTGAAATAAACTCTGTACAAGGATCATTGTCATGGAAGGTTTATGTTGATGGCGCTACAAACCTCAAAGGATCTGGAGTGGGGCTAGTCCTGATCTCCCCCAAGAAAATTAGAATCAAAAAATCGTTAAGACTTGGGTTCTCGGCCCTGAATAATGAAACGGAATATGAAGCTCTGCTAGTGGGGATAACCATGGTTCAAAAGATGGGTGAAAAAACTGTGGAGATATTCTCAGATTCAAGACTAGTGGTGGGTCAAGTACGAGGGGACTTAGAAGCTCGGGATCCTAGGATGCAGGAGTATTTAAGCTAGGTTAGACATTTACAATCTGGGTTCGAATCATTTAATTTGCTACAAATTCCTAGAAGCAGAAATACACATGCAGACTCACTTGCGACGTTAGCAACCTCCTCGGCACAGAATTTGCCGAGAGTAATTCTTGTCGAGGATCTCACTAAGCCCTTTGGGTTATGAAAAGAGGCTTTACCCGTTCACCAAGTGAGGGTAGGTCCAAGCTGGATGGACCTTATCCTACTATTTCTCAAAAATGACGTCCTGCCTGAGAACAAATTAGAGGTGAACAAGATACGAAGGAAAGCCCCTCGGTTCTGGATGTCTAAGGATCAGAAACTATACAAGAGATCTTATTCTGGACCATACCTACTGTGCGTACACCCGGAAGCAGTAGAAATACTCTTGGAGGAATTACACGAGAGAATTTGTGGAAGCCACATAGGAGGAAAGTCTTTGTCCCATAGGGCTCTCACTCAAAGGTATTGGTGGCCCAACATGCACAGGGAAGCTCAGGAGTATGTGAAGAAGTGTGATCAGTGCCAGAGATTTGCCCCAAATATCCATCAACCCGGCGGAGTCCTCAGTCCTTTGTCCAGCCCTTGGCCTTTTGCTCAGTGAGGTCTGGACATTATAGGACCTTTCCCCAGAGCGGCAGGAAACAGGAAGTATCTATTGGACGGCACTGATTATTTCACTAAATGGGTTGAAGCAGAACCCCTGGCCAATATCAGGGACATGGACATGAAGAGATTTGTTTGGAAAAACATTGTTACACGATTCGGAGTCCTTCACACTCTGGTTTCAGATAATGGACTTTAATTCGACAGCAAATCTTTCAGAAGGTACTGCTGTGGCCTGGGGATAACTAATAGGTATTCCACTCCAGCTTATCCACAAAGGAATGGGCAAGCCGAGGCTGTGAACAAGGTCATAGTAAGCAGACTCAAGAAAAGGTTGGATGATTCCAAGGGAAGATAGGTGGAAGAACTACCACACGTCCTTTGGACGTACCGGACTACACCTCGGAGGTCAACTGGAGAAACTCCTTTCTCATTAACTTATGGAGCCGAGACCGTTATTCCATTGGAAACTGGTTTTCCTACATTAAGAACGAGCTCCTTCACTGCGCGCAGCAACGATGACTTACTGGAGAAGAGCTTGGACTTAACTGATGAACGGAGAGAAAATGCCATGGTTCGATTAGCGCAATATCAGTATAAACTTAAGTAAGGGTATGATGCCAATGTGAAATTAAGGCCCTTAGCACCTGGAGATTTGGTACTAAGAAAGGTGGTTGGTTCTGCGAAGAACCCAGCTTGGGAAAAATTGGGACCCAATTGGGAGGGACCATATCGTATCACATCTACGGCAGGAATAGGTGCACACTATCTGGAAGATTTGGAGGACAAGGCTGTACAGTGTCCTTGGAATGTAAACAACTTGAAAATGTATTATTACTAATAAAAATGTACGTTATCATATTTGTGTTTGTTACATTACGGGTGATGTGCGACTGCCTCAGATTCTAAGTGTTAAACAGATTCTTAGCTACGCCTGGTTCCTCAGACCATCTGTTTTGAAAAAATTAATACTAAATGAAATCAATCTAAGTATCAAATAGATCTGTGGTCATGCTTGGTCCTCGGACCACATGCCTCAGAAAAATTGATACCTTCCTACCACGTTTCTCAGTGTTAAACAGATCCTTAGCTACGCCTGGTTTCTCGAACCATCTACTTTGGAAAAATTAATACTGAATGAAATCAATCTAAGTATCAAACAGATCTATGGTCATGCCTGGTCCTCGGATCACATGCCTCAGAAAAATTGATACCTTCTTATCACGTTTCTCAGTGTTAAACAGATCCTTAGCTATGCTTGGTTCTTCGGATCATCCGTTTTGGAAAAATTAATATTGAATGAAATGAATCTAAGTATCAAACAGATCTATGGTCATGCCTGGTCCTTGGACCACATGCCTCAGAAAAATTGATACCTTCCTATCACGTTTCTCAGTGTTAAACAGATCCTTAGCTACGCCTGGTTCCTCGGACCATCTGCTTTGGAAAAATTAATATTGAATAAAATCAATCTAAGTATCAAACAGATCTGTGGTCATGCCTGGTCCTCGGACCACATGCCTCAGAAAAATCGATACCTTCCTACCACGTCTCTTAGTGTCAAACAGATCTGTGGTCATGCCTGGTCCTCGGACCACATGCCTCAAAAAAATTGATGCCTTCCTACCACGTATCTTAGTGTTAAACAGATCCTTAGCTACGCCTGGTTCCTCGAACTATCTGCTTTGAAAAAATTAATGCTGAATGAAATCAATTTAAGTATCAAATAGATCTGTGGTCATGCCTGGTCCTCAGACCACATGCCTCAGAAAAATTGATACCTTCCTACCACGTTTCTCAGTGTTAAACAGATCCTTAGCTACAACTGGTTCCTCGAACCATCTGCTTTGAAAAAATTAATACTGAATGAATTCAATCTAAGTATCAAACAGATCTATGGTCATGCCTGGTCCTCGGACCACATGCCTCAGTAAAATTAATACCTTCCTATCACGTTTCTCAGTGTTAAACAGATCCTTAGCTATGCCTGGTTCTTCGGACCATTTGCTTTGGAAAAATTAATATTGAATGAAATCAATCTAAGTATTAAACAGATTTGTGGTCATGCCTGGTCCTCGGACCACATGCCTCCGAAAAATTGATACCTTCCTACCACGTCTCTCATTGTCAAACACTATGGCCATGCCTGGTCCTCGGATCTCATACCTTGGAAAAATTGACATCTTCCTATCATATTTTTGGTGGAAATTAACCAGAAACGGAGCAACGCCTGGATCCTCGGATCATATGTTTGGTGGAAATTAACACCCTTGACATCAAGCCAGATATTAAAACAACGTTTCAATCATGGCTGGCTCTGCAAATTATAGGCGATACATAAGTTTGCCCTTTTTGGCATTCTCCCCAAACCAAAGGTAAATAGGGGTTTCTAGTCAATTCCTTGAACGTCGAGAATAGTTTGATGCTCTAAGCAGCAGTTCTATCTTGGCAATTGAATTCAAATAGATGCTCGTGAGCATCACTTAAGGCATCTAATAATATATCCATATCTATCTATGGATTAACTGTCTTTGTCACACAACTTTCAAAGTTCAAACTATATGTTGTTGAGAGAAATTTAAAACATACTTTTCATTAAAGTGAGCCTCTAAATAAGGCAATTTTGGGCTGCTTGGCCACCCTCAGTGCCTCAGCCTCTTGGGTGGAGTGGGCCTTCCCCGCGTCCACTGGTTCCTTGCCCTTTGCCTCCCTTTTCCTCTTTAGTTCGGCAAGTTGGAGTTTGAGGGTCTGAGTGGACGGAGCAATAGGAGGCACAGAGGGAGGCTTCGTTTACAACGCCTTGGCCGGGGCATCCCTCCCGGGCTGGGACTCTATTAAGTCTAGTAGACTTGACCTCGGTTTGCGCTGGATCCCCATCTCGTCGGAGGTAGGCGCGGATGAGGGGACGGGATCAAAAATTGGAACCTCTGAGGACAAACTTTGATTGAAGACTTCAAACTCGTCTTCAGACTCAGAGATGTCCACTACGTCCTCCTCTTCTCTGGGGACCGGGTGGAACGCTGATGTTGCTTCCTTGGCGTCACGTGGAGAAGAAACCTCTACTTTGGGAATGGTATCCAAGATCGGACCAGTGGAGAGAACTTCTCCTGGGACAGGGTCGAGAAGTAGAAAGCCCGGAGCTGCTACGCTTATCTGTTGAAGGTGTGGATCTCGCACCTTGATTACACACATCGGCGCTTGAAATGCAGTGGAAATGGGTGTGTAGTTCAGAATAATGTGGGCCTCTCTCAATTGTTCCTCTAAATGCGCAAACACCTCGGACCTTAGGATCTTGTCCAAGCTCTTCTGATTTACAAGGCTGAGGTGGGGAATAGTTGAGTTTTTATCTGCCAAATCATCACAGAGAAACAATTCATTAGCCAAGGATGAACTAAACTAAAAACATTATCAAGTACCAGTAAAAAAGACAACGATAAGTAAATAGATGTAAAATAGCTCAAGAATTGTAAACCTAGACTTGCGAACCCCACCTGGTTTCACCTCCCTCGTTGGGCAGTGGAGGTCATCGTGCCAACCGCCCAACACGATTAAGAAGTCCTTGTTCAGACCCTTATTGGACCCAGGAAGACACTGGATAAGCCTAACCTCAGGGTATTTAGATTTTAGATAATACCCTTGGCCCTTAAGGTGATGAAGGTTATAGACCCAATTGACATCATGGTGGGTCAATCCTAGACCTAGTTTCTCATTTAGGGCGTCCACATAACTTAGAATCCTAAACACGTTGGGCGCGCACTGAGTGGGTGCCAGCCTATGAGCTATAAGGTAATCCCTCATAACTGTACCCATAGGAATCCTCATTCCTCCCTCCATAAAGGCGATCATTAGGATAACAACTTCTCCCTCCTGCCTCTTCTCGTGCCATTCACCCTTTTTACAGTACTTAATCTCTACCCCAAGAGGAATCCCAAACAGGACTCTAAAGCTTCCTATGGCATCTGTCGAATCCACCAAATATTTAAACCTACCCATTTTCGGAGAAAAATTTAAAGACCTTTGAAGACTTACAGAGGTAAAGAAATCTCCTCGGACAAGCTTGGGTATTTGTAAGGGCAGGAGTGAAAAGATTGTTGACAGGTTCGATGTATATGCGCTAGAGCTTAATGAATGTTAAAATGAGACAGGAGATTGACTAAGGAGGATACTTATATCGAAAAGACAATCAAAGGCGGGAAAAATCCCGCCCATACCCCCGCAAAAATTCCTAACCGTATGATCTGCATCAAGCCGTAGAACGTGTGAGACACAGAGCCATAAGAATTAAATAAGGGCGCGCCTCGAGGGCCGCAACGCAAGGAACGTGTCTCTGGTAGTTAAAAAGGCGTTTCTATAAGCAAAAGCGAGCCGAGGTGGGCACATAGCAAGTGTTGCAACGTCGAAATCCTCATTTCTGTCCGAAGATCCAAAAAGAAGTATCTCGAGGGGCCATTGCAGGGTCAATGGGCCATAAATTCCTGATCCCTATGTATGCTGGGCCGTCTTAGTCCAGTGGGCCAAGAATTCTTTATCCTCGTACACGTCACACCCAAAACCCAGGCCGAGGACTAAGGCTAATCCAAGGATGGTTTAATTTAACCTAGAAAATATGCATTGAAGGTGAGGGGGTTTAAGTGAGACCTAACGACCCTGAAAGTTGTGCCGAGGATAAACGTCACATCGGATTACTGAAACCGGGGTGAGTCTTGGAGTCTGCCGTTTAGGAAGATACCCCCGAGAATCATGTCAGACTGGGCGAGCATTGCGGAAGAACATGACAAGAAGAGATCCCAAAAATATCAAGGAAGAAGGCTGCCACCCCTGCATTAAATGCTCTGCAGCTAATTTTCTGGCCGCATTTATGTGGAAAGGACCTCTGAATAGTGATTTGCAGCCTTCCAACTGCCACCAAAGGACTTCTAGAAAAGTGGGGATTGGACAGGTATTAATAAGAGTCATCAAATGAGCACGTGGAGGGCTGAAAGAAGGAGAAGAAGAAGTATAAAAGGAAGGGAGAAAAAAAAGAAAAAGGGGGTGGAAAAAAGCAGGAAACACATTTGTATCTATCTTTGAACAGTATTTATATCAAGTTGACCTCTTCGGACTCTTGCCGAGGACAATTTCTTGAATTAAAGCTCTTTATTTCAGTCTTTTTGTGATCTTAACCCACTTGGTTGATTGACTAACTTAATCTAGCCCAGTTTTCGCTTCCCATACTCTACAAATTCATTGCTATTGGGTCTTTTGGGCTGATCCATCTACCTTTGGGCTGGAAAACCGAATTTGTGTCCTTACAATACCAATTGCATTTCTCAGCTCATATATATATATATATATATATATATATATGTTGTAAGGATGCAGTTTGATTCCCAAACCCAAAGAATGGATGAATTTAGGCTCAAAAAGTCCAATACAATGAATCTGTAGAGAGTGGGTTGGAAAACTCGGCCATGATAAGTTGAACAACAATTAAAGTGGATCAAGATGATAAATAAACAAAGATAAAATGCTTTTACACAAAGAAAATCGTCCTCGGCACAGTCCAAGGAGATTAATTCTAGTATATTTCTCTTTAGAATTAGATTACAAGTTTAGCTCTTGATTGCTACAGTGTTTTTTTTCTCAAATATTCGATCTGCTTTCCTAAGGGACTTCTTTCTATTTTATACTATCTTCCTTCTTTCATCTTCATCCTCCATGTATAAATTAAATTGCTGGTGTTGATCATTGTCTAATCAGTACCTTCCTGAGTAGCTATAAGGCTAAATATTATTGTTCAGGTATCACTTCCTAATTAAAGCGGTCAGAGAGTTAGCTACAAAGTATTCAATGCGGTGGTAGCAACTTTCTCTTAGATATTTCATAGATTTCCTTTGTCCTGTGCTTTCATGATGCATATTTTTATTATTGGAATCTCCTGGAACATTGCTTCTAGATGGCAGACTGCACCTTCGGACCTCTATCTTGCTTAGCCAAGAAAGCATACCTTTTTGGACCACCTTCTTGGACCATCATAACTAAACTCCTTTCTTTATCCACTAATGCTGACTTCCATAATAACGTTTCTCCATCCTCGGACTACTGGCCTTCCTCGGATCGGGCCCCTGGCCCAATATATACTATTGGGCCTACCCTCCCTACATATACTATGAACAAAAAAGAGTCTCACGCACGTGGTCACTGACCTTGGTCACTTAAACCTGAAATCAACATGGCATGGATTGAGCATCCTTGGGTATATTAGAGCTATCCACCTCATAACACTATTTTTTTCGATGTGACTCAAACCAGCACACCCCTGCAAGTATCACATGATGCTAGTCCGGAACTCCTACTAGCGCACCACACTTTTAACAGACGTATATTAAATCTTCATGGTAAGTGCTGTGGTTTTAATAGTAATAATGATAACTATAAATTTCTTTTTGGTATTCTTGTGAACAAAATGCAAAAACACTGAAGGAGAGAAAAAAAAAAAAAAAAAAAACTACCTTTGTAGTTAAGAAGATATGTATTTATCTTGAGAAATATTTTTTTTATGTGTATCTTGAGAAATATTATATTTACAATATTTTCACAATAAATTTTAAGTGGCAAGTAGTTAATGGTTATTTCGGGTGGTCAAAAAAGTAATTTAAGTAGTATATTCAAATTAAAATCAATAACAACTAACCATTTAAGATTTGTTATAAAAATATTGTAAAAATGTTGTGGATGCATTACTTCTAATTTATAAAAAAATTTATATTTTGAGAATGTTTAATCTTTTAACTGTAACAATTAACAAAGAGTAGTTCTAGGGCCACAAATTATTCCATAATTTTTTTGTCACAACTCTAACGTGGCTAATTGTGAATGATTAACTATCACTTACATATGAACTCACCATTTTTTCTTTACCAATCACAATCTACTATGTCATAGTTGTGGTAAAAAATTGTGAAAAATTATGTGATCCTAGACTTTTCTATTAACAAAGGATTTTTTGGTTTCATAATTATTGCTTCCAATTCATTCTTACAAAATTCTAATGATGAGGTTGAGCAGACCCACCAATTTTTTTTTTTAATTTAAATCATTGTTGACTCATTATAATGACAAAAGGATTGTTGAGTTTTATGACTCAATAACATTCTCTACCATGACACCCATTATATCAAAATTTTCCCTTTATTCCATAAATTTCGTTTCTCACTCACTCTTCTCATGATTTTTGTGTTACTTACAGCACGTGGGAAAAGGAATTTGAATCCAAGATAACCTTGAATTAAATTCCTTGCCCACTTATTGTGAGCCAAAAAAAGGAAAAAAAAATCATGATAAGTGATTTTAAAACGAAACAAGGAATTAAAGGGCACATTTCCACAATGTGATAAGCAGGCGAAAAGGACACAAGCTTCGTAATGCTGACACGAGTACCACCATCACCATGCCTGTACTATTTATTCTATTTTGCTTAGAGCATTCTCATTAAGATAGGCAAATGCTATAAATGCTAAAATTTAGCATACTAAATGTTATAAATACAAAAAAACACCCTCCATCAAGAATCTCAAATCTTATTTATTTTGCAATTCAGTTACAGTGAGATTGTATTAATACAACCTCACTGTAGCACAAATCTTAAAACAAAAATTATTTTTTTATTCCATCGGGAGTTTTTTATTTCTTCTTTCTTCTCTCTCCTCTCTCCTCTCTCACTTTCCTCCTCTCTTTCCCGTAGCTTCTCCATTTCTCTCGAAGGTTTGAGCTCCTCCCCTCGTCAGTCAGGAACTTCAAAGCCCAACGCCTTCGGAGTGTTGCCGCCAATATGGAGGTAGAGCTTGACGGCGGGGTGATTTGATTTTGTGATCGGCGTGGGTCTGTTTGTGGGTTTGTGATTTCAAATTGTCATCGGCGTGGGCATGGGTCTCTGGTTTGTGGGTTTGTGATTTCGATTGTGATTGGCGTGGGCGTGGGTCTCTGGGTTATGGGTTTCTGACTTCGGATTGTGATCGGCATGGGTCTTTGGATTATGAGTCTGTTTGTGGGTTTGTGATTTCAGATTGTGATTGGCGTGGGCGTGGGTCTCTGGGTTTTGGGTTTGTGATTTCGGTTGTGATCGGTGTGGGCGTGGGTCTCTGGGTTATGGGTTTATGACTTCGGATTGTGATTGGCATGGGTCTCTGGGTTGTGGGTCTGGGTCGTAGTGGGTGTGTGTGTGTGTTTTGCTCGCCGGTGTGTGTTTATGTGTGTGTGTGTGTGTGTTTTGCTCGCCAGTTTGCCTCTCTGTCTTACTTCTTTCTTCTCGCCGATCTGGGTTTTTTGATTGTGATGGTGGTTGATTTGTGATTTGAAAGGGGAAGGTAGTGGCTGGGCCTTTGTCACGGTGGTGCTGTGACTTGTGGTGATGGTGGCTGTGGTGGGTTGTGGTTGCTACAATGGTGGTTATGGCAAGTGGAGAGGTGGTAGGGGTGGTGGAGGAGGGGGTTGGCTAGTTGCTATAGTATTGGGTGGAGATGTTTTATTATTATTTTAATGAGTAGTTTATATTATTTAAATCAAATGGTAAAAGTTATAGAAGGTTTGATATTTAGTGTATTGTAAAATGGGTTGTTAAAAGTTAAAATTTTAGGATTTGAAGTGGTATATGCTAAAAATTTTGCCCACCTTGATGTGAATGCTCTTATCTACTTCTGTAGAATTAGCAACCTGTTCGCCAGTTGGAGTCCGGGCTGCGGGCCCAAAACCTAGATTGCATATCTCAAAAGCATCTCCCACAGATGCTCTATCTCTATTTTTTCTCCAAAAAAAACTTATTGTTCACACTCCAATAGCCAGTCTAGACACACAACTTTTTCAAATATTTTTTTGAAGTTGCTACATTAGTTCTCTTAATCTAGAGAATACTGTAGCAACTCCAAACCATTATTTTATCTTTAAAAAAAATACCCGGCTGAATAAAAAAATCTTTCCTTCTCTCTTCTTTGTTCATCTGTCTCTCTCTCTCTCAAACGGTAACACAAAACACAAACACAATCTAAAATCAGAATAGAAACAACAGATCAAGAACAGGGAAAAATACAAATTTAATTAGAACAACAAATCTAAAATCAAAACAAAAACAACAGATCAAGATCATGAAAGCTTATCTAAGCTCCATTGTAACAACAAAGTGAATCAGAACAAGAAAAGAAGGAAGAAAAAAAAAACAAAAAAAGAAAGATAGACAAAGGCCAATCTCTCTGCCGACTGTGTGTGTGAGTGAAGTTAGATGAAGAAGAAAGAAAAAAAAATGTAAACAAGATAGAGAATGGTCGGCTGTGTGTGTGAAGTGAGCCGAAGAGGAAAGTAGATAAAAACAAAAAGGAAGCACAGAAGAAGAGGAGAAAAAGAGGAGGTTCTGGAATCAAGTGGAAAGTGGAGATAAAAAAGAAGAGGATGAGATATATGGGTATACGTGTGTGGTGAGGATAAAACAAGAGAGAGAGAAAAAAAAAAAAAAAGGAAACCTATGAATGAAAGAAAGAAAAGGAATAAGAAATGACCTTTAGAAATATTACCACAGTATTTTTATAATATTTTCACAATAAATTTTAAGTAATTAGCTAATATTGGTGAGTAAAAAAATAATTTCAGCAGTGGGTTCAAATTATAACTAGTAACAACTTTTCATATAAGATTTTGATGTGATTCTTGTGAAAATATTGCGAAAAATGTTATGAATATAACACTTTTTATTGAAAAATAATTGTTGGGAATGAATATAGAAAGAATAAATGATGATAAAAAAAGAATAAAAAAAGAATAAAAAATAATATTTAAATGAGATAGAGAATGAAATAGAGAATCAGTTGAAAAGTGTATTTGAAAAAGTGAGTAGTTAAAAGGTAAAAGTCACTGTTTATTCTCCAAATAGAACAAAAATGTGAAGAATCTACTGGATGCTCTCAAACCTTGTCCTCACTTCTCAAACATCGTATAAATAGTTTAATGCACGTTATTCTTCAATTTTAATTCTTTCTTATCTTCTTCTCATAAAAAAAAAATCCTTTCTTATCTACTGGGATTTTTTTTTAATTTTAAAAAATTAAAATTAAAAAAAATAGAGAAAGAAGAAGAAAAAGAAAGTCTATGTGTTCTTATTCACAAGCAGATTAAGAACTTTACGATTTACATAGAAAAAAAAAATAAGGGTCTCTGTTTGGTAAGAAAATTTACATATAGTTTTTTGTTTTGTTTTGGAAACTATAAAATGGTGGCTCTCACACTTGAATATATTATTTGGATGATTTTTTCCAAATACAATTTTTAGAAATTTGTATCGTATTTTCCTTGTTTAGACTAAGATTTTGAAAGCAGCTAAAAAGGTGTTTCAAAATACTGAAAACATTTTTAATGGCATAATTGCAAACAAAATGAAAATAGTAGACCCCACAAATTATCCCAAATTCTTCCATCTCTAAGATTAAGGAGCTTATCTTTATCAAAAAAAAAAATCTCATGTTCCAAATTTGAAACTTATCATTATCCCAAAAAAAAAAAAAAAAAAAAAAAAGAGTTCTACTCCCGTATCATCATAAAAAAGAAAAAAGAAAAAAAAGAAGTAATCTACAAATTCTACATGTTACTTTTTGTAAACTTTCTTTTAAAGAAATATCAAAAATAGAAATGGTCTCCCAAATATCATTTTTTTTAGTATTTTGAAAATTGTTTTTAAAAGTGGGAACCAAACACATAGTGTAAAAAAAATTTATCTGAAAACTAGTTTTAATTTCAATTTTTTAAAATTTGTTTTTTTATTATTTTGAAAACAAAAACAAAAACAAAAACCCTCCTATCAAACAGAGCCTCAGAATGTGTACTTATTCACAAGCGGTTTAAGAATTTTACGAGTTACAAAGAAAAAATTTAGAGAAGTAAAAAATACTCGTAATTATCACATATCTATCACCTTTTTTTTTTCAAGGACATGGACTTAATTGCACATAATGTCAAAACTGTACTGTTGACGAAGAAAAAAAAAATCTCATCGATTACTAATTTGCTATCACATGACTATAAGTATATAACATAACATTATGCCATTTTTCATATTGGAACATGCCAATGTTTGTCAATTACTTAATCATATGTAAATGATGGGTTAGATGGTGACTTTCGGCTAGTATTATTTTGTTTTGTCACCCAAAGTCTTCATTTTTTTACTTGATCGTGTGTAAAATATGTGAAACTTTAACACATTTTATAGGATCAGGTTGTGAATTAAGTTCACCTTTTTGGACCTTTGGTTGAAACAAAAGCAAAATTCGATTCTATCTCTCTCTCTCTTTGCTCAGTCGCTCTCTTCCAAGATTGAAGGTAGGTTATTTGATTTGAATTCCTGACCTGAGTACCATTTCCAACCTCCAAAATAGTAGTACATTTTAGTATTGGTAAATCATTACATCTAGCCGCTGGCAATTCTTAGCCGAAGTAAACTTTATTTATGTTTAGAACAGAACAGAAGGAGATGAAGGGAAGAGTGGAAGAGAGGTTTCCTTCATTTATGTTTATAACAGATAACTGAAGAAGATGAAGGAAGAGTAGAAGAGAGGGAAAGGTGCCGGGAAAGATAGTAAATTGAAAGGAGACGGCAATTTTTTTAAAATGTAGTAGTATCTCCAGTACAAAGTAATATGGAAGTTAGGGGCATCATCAGGCCAAACACATGCTTGATTAAGATAGTTTATTTTCATTGGTTTATTTGGTTTAAAAAATAAACTAAGCTGGATTGGGATAGTTTATATTCATTGATTTATTTGGTTTAAAAGATAAACTGAATAAACTAAGCTGCATAAAAGTATAGTTATACTAAAAAAGAAAAAGAAAAAGAAAAAAGGGTGAAACTTTACAAAGTCGCATAAGCTGCATCAAGAATTTCTTGACCAATCTTGAGCTTTATCCATAATATGTCCAATACAAGAAAAACTGGTTAGGGCCGAAATCCTGTGGCATTGTGGAGATGACAGAACCTAGGAATGCAATGCATCTCCACAAGTTGACATGACACCTCAGTTTGCATTCTTGTGAGCACAGGACACAAAACATAAACCTTTCTTGGAACATTAGGTCTATATGAATGAGGGGACTTTATTAAGGCCTCGTGCAATAATTGCATTTTATATCCTATTTTTCGAGGACTGTCGTCAATGTCTTGAGCCCATTGTTATTTTCTTTATCATTGCAGCAATATTCGTTATCTGCTTCTCAAATAGTAGGACCTATTTCACCAAGTCCTAAAGCATAGGGTTTTAATAAGCTTAGGTCTAGAAACGTGGCACCTTTTGAGCTCATCTTCTTTGTTTCACAGCTTAGAGGTAGTCTCTGTTAGTAGCAATCAAGTTTTACATTTGGTGTAGAATCTTACATGTGGTAGGCAAAGAAAAGAATTGTCAAATTCCATATATAAAGAAGGATTTACTTAGCTTAGATTTGGAAACGTGGCATCTTTTTAGCTCATCTTTTATGTTCCACAGCAGGTAGTCTTTGCTAGTAGCAATCAAGTTCTACATTTGATGCCGAGTCTTACGTGTAGCATGCAAGGAAGGGAGGAATTGTCACATTTCATATATGAGAAGGTCTTACTTAAGTATGGAAATGTGGCCCCTTCCAAGCTAATCTTTCTGTTCCACAACACGCTGTAGTCTCTGCTAGTAGCAATCAAGTTCTACATTTGATGCAGAATCTCACATGGAGCAAGCAAAGAGAGGAATTGTCAAGTTCCATATATAAGAAGGGACTCTTACTTAGCTTAGGTCTGGAAACATGGCACCTTCCAAGCTCATCTTCTATGTTCCATGACATGCTGTAGTCTATGCTAATGGCAATCGAGTTCTACATTTGATGCAGAATCTCACATGTAGGCTAGCAAGCAAAGAAAGAACTGTCAAATTCCATATATAAGAAAGTTTTACTTATTGGGCTCATCTTTTATGTTCAACAACACTTTGTGGTCGCTGCTAGTAGCAATTAAGTTCTACATTTGGTGCATAATCTTATATGTGACAGACAAAGGGAGGAATTGTCATATTACATATATAAGAAGGTCATTCACATCAATTATTTCATTCTTCAATGAATTCAATTGCTTTACTCATCAAAAGTGTACAAGCATAGCTCTATCATTCAGACAAACATTTGTTTTGAACTCATCTTTTATGTTCAACAATACTTTGTGGTCTCTGCTAGTAGCAATCAAGTTCTACATTTGGTAAATAATCTTATACGCGATAGACAATAAGAAGAATTGTCAAATTACACATAGAAGAAGGTCATTCATATCAATTATTTCATGCTTCAAGGAATTCAATTGCTTTACTCATCCAAAGTGTACAAGCACAACTCTATTATTAAGACTAACATTGGTTTTGTACAAACTTTTCTTTCAAACCGGTTTAAAAAATATCCTTTAAAATTGCAACACATCATGTGAAGGTTCATAAGACTTTTCACAAGTATTTTAATTAATGACTAATTTAGTCATCCAACAAAGTTACATACTTACACGACATACTAATAACACTGTCAAGTGATTAAAGTAGTAAATGATAATGTGAAGGTTCATAAGGCTTTTCACAAGTATTTTAATTACATAGCTTATTAAGTCATCCAACTAGTCACATACTCACACGATATTCTATTAACACTATCATGTGGTTAAAAGTAGTAAATGATCATTTAAGTTGTTGCTTAGTAGATCAGAGGAACTTGTTTCTAAGTTGGGGTGGAGAAAAATTATATCCAATTGTTTTTTCATATATGAAAACTTCATAGTTGTGCATAATGGAGTTCCCAAATCGGACCCAAAAAGTTAGAATAGAACAGCTTTCAATGAAGCCTCTTTTAAAGCATTATTCAGGCTTAATTTATCTCTTGACTCTGAGTGGAAAGCTCCAAATTATCCTATCCCTGTTGTCACTAAGCAATGGTCCTTTAGGATTCTACAATAGGCAAACATTGCTGTATAGCATTTTACTGCAATAATCCTTAGTAGGAAGAAAGAGAAATTTAATGCACTTTTCATAAAAGAAGCATTCTTTAAACAGGTTTACCAGGCCACCACCTCTATATACATATGTGCAAAAACAATTAACAGCCAACTTCTATACCAGCAGACTTATTAATTGACTGAATCACAGTTTTCATCTACATTGGCTGGCTAGATAGCTAGGTAGTGGGACTGCTATGTTTGTTGTTTGATATCAAGGATTCAAGATGAATGAATTTGAAAGGACTTGTCACAGGTGGCACATGTTTGTTTACATTGCCCATACAAGGAAAATCAAGCAATAATATTGCAGCCCTGTGATCTCACATGGGTATGTGGGAAACTGGATCTAGTTATTTTGCTCACTTGGAAGACTAATTTTGAGGCTGTACTATATCATAATAGAGGACCCTATATGGCCTTCTCTTTATCTATGAGGTGCGAAATTCACGTTTGACTTTTGTTGGAATACAAGAAAAAATTTATGTGTACACGAAGCCAAAACATGCAAGGAATCACTAAAAAGCTAGCGTTTTCTTCAAGATGGTAACTTCCTCCTACCTCTATTTATGATTATTTTTGGATCTTGGAACCTCTTGCCTTTAATGCTTTGTGAATGCAATTTGAACACGTTTGATTTTGATCTCTGTGTTGTCCATGAACAATGTTTCCAAGGCTAGTTAACAGCACCGTTAATGTGATAAAATTTAAAATAAACTATTTACGTTTTGTTTAGAGATATGAAAAAAATTGAATATGTATTAAATATATGTCAATTTAGATGGAGAAAGTCAAATCATTAGAGAAATCAAAGTATACGTCTAAGAGTATTTGCAGCAGTGTTGCTAAATAGCTATATAACTATTTTAGCTACACCAAAACACAAAAAAGAGAGTTGCAGCTAAAGTTAAAATTTTTACCTTCATTGCTACAGCGCATAGATATAGCTATGCACTGTAGCTGAGAGCTAAAATATATATATATATATATATATATATATATATATTCTCCAGCAAGATTAAAATAATATATGTTTGTTTCTTTTTTTATATTCTTTTATTCTCATCGTGCCTCTCTTAGAGTGTCACTCTCAACTCACTCTCTGAAGCTCTTACATCTCTATCTCACCTTCTCTCAAAACTCTCTCAAGCTCACTCTCTTAAACTCTCACCTCTCTGTTTCACCGCCGCCAGCCCGACTTGACACCGAAGCTCGACGTCACCGACCCACCAGCTGACCCACTTAGTCGAACTCCCAAGCCGCCGATCAGCCTCAGACCCACACCGTCGATCTGCCTCAGCCCCACGCCGCCGATCCACTTCAGGTCAGTTGTCTCTATCTTCTTCATCTACATGCTTGGAATTTTTGACTTAGGTATAACATCAAAGAATGGGTATAACATCAAAGAAAATGATAGATATTTTGTTCTCTGCTGGAACAAGTGTCCCTTATTTTCCATTTTAGCTTGGGGGTTCAGGAGACAAAACTGAGATAACTAGCAATGTGGTCAATGATTTCTTTTTCTTGTTCTTTCAATTTATTATTTTAGATGCAATAATTTTTTTGCTGTTCTTGCTCAATGAAAAGTTTTGTCATTTGATCTCAGAGCATCCATTCGTTTTGATTCAAAGCATCCATGTATGGACAGAAACTTGCTTACTACCTTATTTTTATTTTACTTCATGCCTTATTTCAATGAATTCTGAGTTACTCAGTTTTAGTTCATATAATATTTTTTGTGAGTTGAGGATTGGAATGTATTGGGAATTTTTTGTTTGCAGGAATTTGTTGTGTGTGTCAATTTTTTTGTCAAACTTGTTGGTCCAGAGTCTAAACACCAATCCGTCCTGAAATGGGGTTTTCTTGCAATAGAAGTTCTTGTCCTAGTTTTATGTTATGTAGCACAAAACCGGAAACAGCAGCACACAAAATGGATTTCTTGTGGTCATTTTAAAGAGAAATTGTTAGTTTGGTTTTGAGATGCTCAAAAATGAATTTGTTGTTTTCTGTGGGATTAAGCTACATGTCAAATTAAGTATTTATGCATAATCATGTTCTATTGTTATAATTCTAAGTATTTTAAGTTTTGATATATATGTTAGTTTGAGTTATGTATGTGAGTAATCTATGGACTACATTGTTCCAACTATGATATGTGTTCTATTTTATATATTTTCTTATAAAGTTCCTCCATTTCATAGATCACATTGTACCAAGATTGCTTCTGAACAATTGAGACTATTGTTTTACTTAAATTTATATATATATAATTTGGTTTTAAAAAAGTAATGTTGTTATACTAGATGATAATAGACTATCATGATGATTGAGAAATTTTTTTTAGTCAAAAGATATATATATATATATATATATATATATAAATTGGGGTTAAAACAAAATATCATTGTTACACTAGATGATTATTTGCTATCATGATGATTGAAAAATTTTTATAGTAAAAAAAAAAGTATTATAATTTGGGGTTAAAAAATCACTTGTTAACACTAGATGATTATTTGCTATCATGCAACAGCGGCGGCGGCGGCGGGTGGTTGTAATTGTTATTTATTGTAGTGGATATATTATTTTATTGTGATGTTTATATTATTTTATTGTGTTGAAAGCTAAAATAGATCCACTGTTGCAGAATGTTTTGTAAAGTGAGTAGGTAAAATAAATAAAGTAACTTTTTGTAGTGCCAAATAGCTATATTTTTAGCTCCACTGATGTGGATGCTCTAACATAAACCATAGCTGAAAAGTAAAACTTTGCCAATTTTTTATACATGTGAGATTTGTGATAGATCATAAATGAATCACAGCTGGTTCATTAACAGGTGCTGACCGGCACCTGTTAATGAAGATAAAGATGCTATGCTTTGGAGGGAGAGCTTTGGCTAATTTGCTAAATTAAGTAGCCAGTTACTACTTTCTACTACATGTTATACTTTTTGAATATGCATTTAGCATGGATGATGCAAAACGTGGGCCATTAAAGCTACCGATTTTATACATATATGTATAGAGTAATAGGGAAGTTGTTTTGTTTGTACATATAATAAGATGTGAAATTTCTTTGTTTGGTTTATGTCTCCATGAGGAGTTGTAAAGATGCGTAGATTATTGAAGAATTTTTACCTTTTCATAATTGTCTTAAGAATTTGTTTCGTTGAAGTAATTACTAATTAAAGTAGTGCGATATTATTTTTTTTATTTTTTATTTTTTGAAACTGGATTCTACTTTTATTTAAATCAAAGAAGCATCAAAGTTTACAGAATTAACCACAAATGATGGAACCTCTCCCATCCAAAATAAATCCGAACTAATATGTTGAGCATATTTAGCGAGCACATGTGCCACCCTATTACCATTCCTCTTAGTGCAGCTCACATAAATCCTCCCCAAAGCTCCCATCAGGTGCCGAATATCGCCAATGACATGCCCAAGAGCTGACTAATTTTCCGTGACAGAAATAATACTCCTCATAGCATTAACACTATCACCTTCCACTATCAGATCCGTGAAGCCAGCGTCTATTGCAAACTCCATCGCCTTTCGGCACGCGAGCAATTCTGCTTCTTCACTGCATTGGGCAGCTGGGCCTTTGGCAGTCATTGCTGCCATAACATCACCCCTGAAGTTTCTGATCACAGCACCGAAACCAGAACTGGCAGTATCAACGAACATAGCTGCATCATAATTCAGCTTATACACGAATTGAGGTGGTGGTTGCCAACTGGTTCTAGCATTCTGTAGGTCCTGGTTAGTCGTCCCCTGCACCGCATCAGCTTGTAAACTGTTTTGTGACCGCTGAAACTCCTCAAGCAACTCAGCAGCTCGCATATTCAACCAACCCGGATCCATGAATTTGCCTCCATGCACCACTCTGTTCCGCTGGTTCCAAATCAGCCAAGCCTGTACTATCATTAGCTCCACCTCTGTTTTCTCCAGTTGATCCAGCAAGTACTCCAATAAAGATGTGAAATCAGTTTGCCCCGTCCCACACTTCTGCAAGGCCCTAGCACTACCATGCCAAACATCTTGAGCAGCTGAATGGTTGATTCATCATGAACATTCCCATAAAGCATGAATGGTTGATTCTTGAGATCTAAAACAGAGCGAACACATCTCATCCAACAAAACCCGTTTCTTCTTTAGATTCCCTCTAGTTGGGAGAATATCATGACACGCTCTCCACCCAAACACCTTCATCTTATTAGGGATACGTAGCTTCCATATAGCAGCTCACACTCTAATAACCCCACCTCCGGATGATGATTCAGCCCAATCTTCCTTCTTCAAGAGAGACGTTGCAACCTTGTAAGCAGACTTTACATAAAGTTGCCATCCTTGCTATGCTTCCAATAAACTGAGTCAGGTACCTGCCTTCGACTTAGTAGAATATCACATATAGCTTCCCCCTCTTCCCTGTTGAATTTAGCCAAAATGAAATCTCTTCGCCACACTTGGAGATCATGGTTAATTAAGCTTGACACCAATACTTCCTCTTCATCATCCCTTATCGAAGAGAGAGGCTTATTTGTGGGGTAATTTGGAATCCACCTATCTCGATAGACATTAATAGAGAATCCATCACCCACACGCCAGCAATGTCCAGTTCTTAAAACCGGTAAGGCTGCTACTAAGCTCCTCCACACAAAAGAGCAATTTGGTGACTCTTTGGCCTCAAGTATTGAAGTTCTAGGGAAATACCTTGCTTTAAAGCACTGATATAGAAGAGAATTTGTGTCATTTAACAACCTCCACCCTTGCTTGGCCAACATGGCTAAATTAAATGATCTAAGATCCCGAAATCCCATTCCACCATCCTTCTTTGACAAAGTCAGTTTATCCCAACTTTTCCAATGAATTTTCCTTTCATTCCTAATCTGTCCCCACCAAAATCTAGCACATAAAGCATCCAGCTCTTCACATAATTTCGATGGAATCTGAAAAACACTCATTGTATACGTTGGTATAGATTAAGCAACAGCCTTGATAAGAATTTCTTTCCCAGCTCTAGAAAGCAGCATCCCCCTCCAACCCTGTAATTTCTTCCACACCCTATCTTTAATGAAAGAGAAAGTATGGTACTTTGCCCTTCCAATTAAAGTAGGCAAACCCAAATATGAATCAAACTGAGACACTTCCTTCACTCCAAGAATCTCCAAAGCCTCCTGTTTTTGGCGACCAGTGGTGTTACTACTAAAATACACTGAAGACTTCTCCAAATTTATACATTGACCAGAAGCGTTAGCATAAACTTGAAGAATCTCCATAATAGTCTGAATTTCAGCTGGAGAATTTCTGCAAAAAATCAATGAATCATCTGCAAAGAGCAGATTAGTAATCTTTGGTGCATCTCTACAAATAGACACTCCATACGAAGTCCCATCTATCTCCGCCTTGGCTAGTAAAGAAGCAAACCCTTCTGTGCATAACAAAAACAAGTATGGTGATAGAGGGTCACCTTGACGAATTCCCCTAGAAGTCACAACATTACCATACGGTTTCCCATTCACAAGAATAGAGAATGAAGTCGTAGTGACACAACTCATCACCCTTTCTATCCATGTTTCAGGAAAACCTAGCCGCTGCGTAACCCCCTGAAGGAAAGGCCACTCCACCCTATCATATGCTTTACTAACATCAAGTTTCAAGGCCATACATCCTTTCTTCCCTTTCTTCCTGCAGTGCATAGTGTGCAAGGTTTCATATGCTAACAACACATTATCAGTAATAAGGCGCTAGGAACAAAAGCACTCTGAGTGGAGGATATAATATTAGGTAACACCTACTTCAGTCTATTGGCTAACACTTTAGAGATTATTTTGTAAATCACATTACAAAGGCTTATGGGCCTAAAATCATACATTTTCTCCTGGTTCTTCACTTTAGGAATCAGCTCAATGTAAGTATGATTAATATCAGGCAACATATGACCATTATTCAGGAAATCTAACACTGCATCAACTACGGTATCACCCACAACATGCCAAAATCTTTGATAAAAGAAAGCATTCATACCATCAGGTCCAGGCGCCTTTGTTGGTCCCATTTGGAACAACCCTAGTTTAACTTCTTCAGCACTAAACTCACTAGATAGGGTATTTTGCATATCCGGTGTCACCTTCCTTGGGACTGCATTGAAACATTCCTCCATATGATCACATGTACCTGCAAAAAATAGATTGTCAAAATAACCAGTAGCCACCTTTGCTATATCCTCCCCCTCATCCACCCAATTTCCTTGTGCGCATTGAATCCCCTTAATAAAGTTTCGCCTTCTTCTGTGGGAGGCTTTTGAGTGAAAAAATTTAGTATTCTTATCACCATGTTTAAGCCATATTATTAGTTTATCATTAATTTTCAGACCAAAAGTCTTTGCCTTTAATTCGTAATTAGGTGCTTATTGCAACAATGTCTTTTTTACATGATTCCACCACTACCATAATAGTTATTGTACATTTATCAAAACATGTCATTTCAATATATAGCTATGAAAAATATGTGCGGATATTTTAGTGATACTGTAACAAGTCTACTATATTGTGTTAGCAGAAACTTCAACTTAAATGTGACTGCTCTAAAAATCGGAAAAAATCAAACTGCAGAGGATACATAATTTCATATAAGCATGAAAGTGATATGAGTGTGAAAATGAAAGGGTTGTCAGTTCAACCAGCTTTAATTATCGACCACATCTTGTTTCTCAAAAAAAAAAAAAAAATATCGACCACATCAAAACCAACTAATTTTTATTAACCAAATCATACTCATTTTCTCATCTTTTTGACAACTGTTTGAACTTTGAACCACACAAACTTTAATCTGGGAGTATCTTTTGCAGTAGAAGAATGCAACTTCAAAATTTCCACGTGAATGGGTGTCCCAAAAAAATGTGATTAAGAATTAGATACTGAAAGAAAAGATTATGGCAGATTTTGCGTATCTTGGAGAATATCAAAACCAGAATATGCGCTGTGAAGATTCTAATATATTTTTTCATGTGTAACATATTGATGAGCATGTTGATAATTATATTACAACATATGGTCATAAGGTATGAATTTGGAGTTTGAGATCTGAACCATATATTAAAGGAACAAATGTGCTAAGGTCCTAACTGTTTGGATTGTGTGGCCAAATCGGGGATTTTTTTTCAAAATAACCATAAAACCCCATCTATTTAGTTAGTAAACTAACGTTTCAAACAAATTTGGTTTCTAGCAATTCGAGTTCTCTGGACTCGATTTTGGGGTCAGTAAAGCACTTTCGCGTTAGCTGAGCTGGATAAGTGGTCGTCCACGTGGGCTGGAAATCGAGTACAAAGTGCTCGATTTCTATTCATGGAAATCGAGTACAACGTACTCGATTTTTATTCATGGAAATCGAGTCCGAAGGACTCGTTTTCCATTCATAAGGAATCCAGTCTACCTTCTTCTCTCTCTTTTTTCCTCCATCTGCCGTCCCCAACCTTTCTTCCCAGACCCAAACCTGTAAACATGAAATCAAGACCCACAGCCACACCGATCTCCACCTCCATTACCAAACCACCCACCCCCACGGAAACCCAGAAAAACCCAGCCACCTCCTTGAACGTGCGGTCGAATCGCGAGTCGATGGCGACCTTCGATTTGTGCCTCGAAACTTTCTGGAAGCGAGGGTCGGAGTGCGAATCGAGCATCCGTGCTTGCCCCCACGGAAACCCAGAAAAACCCAGCCACCTCCTTGAACATGCGATCGAATCGCAACTCGATGGCGACCCGATTTGTGCCTCGGAACTTTCTGGAAGCGAGGGTCGGAGTGCGAATCGAGCATCCGTGCTTGCCGCGTCCATTGTTGTTATCGTTGTTGTTGTTGTTGCTATCGTTGTTGTTGTTTTTGGAGACCCACGAAATCAAGACCCACGAAAACCCAGAAAAACCCAAAAATCAAGACCCACGGAAACCCAGAAAAAACCAAAAAAACAAGAGGAGGAAGTGGAGGATTTTGAGTTGGTTTACTATGAACAGAAACCGAGCTCCTTATGCTCGATTTTTATTCATAGAAAACGAGTACAAAGTGCTCGATTTCTATTCATGGAAATCGAGTTCGAAGGACTCGATTTCCATGAATAGAAGTCGAGCACTTTGTACTTGATTTTCAGCCCACGTGGACGACCACTTGTCCAGCTCAGCTAACGCGTAAGTGCTGTTCTCACCCCAAAATCGAGTCCAGAGAACTCGAATTGCTAGAAACCAAATTTGTTTGAAACGTTGGTTTACTAACTATATAGATGGGGTTTTATGGTTATTTTGAAAAAAAATCCCCAAATCGGCCACAACGTACGCAATGGTTAAAAGAAATGGTTTCATATGAACTTTGAACAATATTATACATGATAATGTATTTTTTTTTTAAATAAATGATATAGTGTATTATTAATAATGGGATTGCATGTTTAGCCTTGATTGTGCAGTACAATGCTTTTTGCTAGTGCTTGAGAAACCCAAACATAAGAAAAGATAAGTTTAGAGTGATAGTTCTACTTCAACATATTTTTTTTCTTTGTTGCCCTAAGAAACAAACACACAGGACAGAGGGAACGTAGTTCAAACACAAAGGCACACTGTAAACTTGACTAAAAAAAAAAGTTAATATTAACACAACACACTTGGTCACTCACTCTTTTTTTTTTTTTTCTTTTTTGTATTTCGGTGGAATGGCGTCCCCAAAAATGTGATTTATAATTAGATACTGAAATAAATTGATATGAACAAGTGGCAAAAATATTGTTACTTCAAAGGTAATTGACATGAACAAGTGGTTTAGTCTCCTTCAGTTGAACAAGGATTAGTCTCCTTCAAATTAAGCATGACATAATTGTCATACTAAATAATTAAAGATTGTGCTACTATTCAAGGACCCATGTTTTCAATCTGCCTTATTTAGTTGTAGAAAAGGACCATTCATTGTTTTCAGTGTTGTGTATACGAGGTGGATATTCAATTGTAGAGTTTTTATAGTAGAGTTTTCCAATTCCATTCCAATATAGAGTTCGGAAAATTGAAAAGCTGTTTAGTATTGAAAAATTATTGAATATTCCGGAGTATCATAAATGCCTTCTCACATAAATTATGAATCTTATTATAAATTTAATTAGGAAAATGCTAACGAGTGCCCTAAGGGCACTCATTAAGAATCCATTTAAAGAAAGTTTGTATGGGAAATGAAAAAAAAAAGTAATTAATATTTTAACAGCTTTTTACATTTCCTATAAAAGTGAAATAAAAACTTTCTTTAAATGGATTCTTAATGAGTGCCCTAAGGGCACTCGTTAGCATTACCCATTTAATTAATAGAATTCACAGTTATAAAAAAGGGTAAAGTACGCATTTATGGTATTCTAAGAGTACTCAATAATTACCCACTAACATTTAAGTGCTTGAAAAATTACATTAAATATCTATATTTACATTAAATAGTGCATTAAATATCTATATTTCAAATTTTAACTTTCCGTACAGCTGCTTTCAGAATTTTTTTTTTTTAGAGAATCAGTTGATTCCAAATTTAAAGACCCATTAAAACTCTATATCAAAATTGTTGCATTAATTTTACCAAAAAAAAAATTTTTGTTGCATTAATGATTAACCCTTAAAAGCATTTTTCTCATGGACCCTATGTGTTTTGATGCAAAATGACCATAAGAAAAGAAGAGATGGTCATTGATTTGATGTGGAATACAATTTTAATCTGGGTTTGGATTTGCTGTGGTTATTTATAATTTTACAGAGAATGTTTTGAAGATATGTTTGAAAAGGACCATATAATTTTCTTTCCTGGTTTCAATGTTGAAAAGTTGATAATATGGCTAGAATTCTATTTATATCAAACTTTTGCGCCAATATTGACAGGTTGCCAAGGTTGGTAAAATTAGGCAGCAAGAATTCAATTGGGAACCATGAGGAAAGTTTTGATTGTTTGGCTATCTTTCCATACGGATTAATAAGGCTAATTTAATTTTAAAATATTCATCGTGAAAGAATTATTAAGTTTAAGACTAATACTACAGTCACAAACTATTTTACAACATTTTTACAAACTGTTAATATGTCCAATTTCTTATTGTTTTTCATCTAGACCCACCATTAACATCACGTTTTCATTTACTAATAACCACTCACTATATCAACAATTTGTATTTCTAGTATTATTCTAAGTTCAAATTATATGAGAATCTCATATCTAAGAGACACATAGGCTAGGATGGTATATCACTGTTCATCACTTATTAAACATAGAACAAAGTTCGGTTACAAACTTAATTGTAACTTGATTTTATATATATATATATATATATATTGTAAGAATACAAATCTACGGGTTGGGCCTACGAACAGAACAGGTTGAGGCCCAAGCCGTGTGCAGTATCCTTGAAATAAATTTGTAAAGAGAGTGGGCTGAAGAATACTCGATTGAGAATGTATGGGTTGATGGCCCAAATATGATTATGATCAGACTAACATTAATGAAATATTAAGCAGATACATAGTTCCTCTCGGCACAGTCTGAGGAGTATGTTTAGATTATTACAATGAATACTTCTCTCTCTCTTCCTCTCTCTTAGTTGGTCTTTTTCTTCTTTTGATTGTTTGATCACCCTTCCCTTTGTTTTTTGTTCTATTGATACGCCAATTTTCTCTCCTGTGCCAGTTAGGTGAGTCTTCTTTGATACTTGTCTCATCAGCCTTCACCTGAAATCCTCACTTGGCAGCTGTAAAAGATGAAGGTCACTGTTCAGGTGTCTTTTCCCCATTAATGCGGCCATGATGTTAGCTGCAGGATTTTAAATGCAGTGGCAGCAGTCTTTTACTTAATATCTGATCGTTGCCACCTATCCTTTTTGTTAGGTTCTAAAAGTTTAGAATAATTGGCAAATCGTGAACACACAAGAACAAGTAAGCTGCAAAAAGAAGAATTCAGAATTTGCCTGATTCGACCAATCGAAAAACAGGCTCGATCGATTGAAAGTCGTATCTGCAGAATTTTAAGTTGGCCCAAACAGCAGCTTAAGCTCATTAAGGATTAGAGTTTCAGATCTACTTCTCCCATTATATGAAGGAAATCTTAAGTACGTTTTTTACAAGGCTTTTTAGAGAGAGAAGAGTGTGCCTCTTTTGTATTTAGAGTTTTGTTCCTAAAACCTCTCTTATAACTTCTACCAGTGTTGTTCCTTGAAGAATCTCAAGAACTGGTATTATTGAAGTTGCTGCCTTCTCTAGTCATCAAAGGTGCTGATGATCTAAACCTTCAAGGGTGGTCTTGGAGTCACAAACAGGTGAGTTTGTGTTGCTAAACCTTTGAGTGGGATCTCAAAGTCACAAACGGTGGCGTTTGTGTTTTGCAAAGGTCAAGGAAAGAAGGAGTCCGTGGTCTCGGATCTATCGTGGGGTCGTGGTAGTAAGTTTCCTACAGTCAGGTAGCAATAGGATGTTAGTGGTCTAAGTCGCTATTGTGTAAACTTCAATTCTTTCTAGTGGATTTGCTATTTTACCTTGAGGATAGCTAGATTAAATCCTCCCCAAGTTTTTTACTGGTTTGGTTTTCCTGGGTCATTATATCTTTGTGTTCTTTATTTTTCCGCTGCTTTACATGATATGATTGTTATTGTTTTAACCTAAATCTGAATAATAAACCTAAGTATTCACTTGGTTAATTAATTAGGTTAAACAATCTAGTTTACAGGGGTCTAAACGAACTTACAAGTGGTATCAGAGCGGGTTGCTTTTGTTTTAGATCTTTTGATCTAAGAGCTGATCCTTGATCCCTGTTATCATGGATAATTTTAAGTGTCTTACTATTTTTTATTATAATGATTTGAATAAAAATGACATTGTTGTTTCTGTTGATCTTTTTGATGCTTGTGAAACTCTTCGTAAGGAATTATTGAAAACTATGAGAATTGCTAAGAAATTCAAGGAAGAGTTAAAATTGGCTAATCTTGAAAAAGAGATATTGCTTGTTAGATTAGATGAATCTAATAAGAAGAATGAATTTTTGAGAAATCAAATTTCCTCTCAAGATGGGAAGATGAAAAGCTTGGAACAAAAGTTAGTTGAATCTAAAGCTAAGATTGAAAATTTGACTAGTACCAAGCTTGCTGTTGATAACAAAAGTGTTTCTGTTTCTCTTAAGCATAAAGCTGAAAAAGTTTATATCCCTCATTTCAAGAGGAATAATAAAGAAATGACTTATTTTGCTAAGTTAGACAAAGGTAAAAATTTTGATGTTGACGCTGAAATTTCTAAACCTAAGTCTAAACCTACTGTTAGAGAGCATAAGAAATCAGTTTTTGTGCCTACTTGTTACCTTTGTGGTGTTGTTGGTCATATTAGACCAAATTGTTCTTTGTTGAGGCAAAAACAAAAATCTGAGATTAGATTTGTTGTTAGGAGTACTGATGTTCTTAAATTTGTTCCTGTTTGTCACTTTTGTGGTGCCTCCAGTCACATTTGTCCTAATTGTCATAAATTGAAATTTAAAAATTCTGTATTTCAGTCTAGGACATGTGATGATATTTCTCCTGCCATAAGTCCATACAAATTGTTTCATATTCTTTTAAAAAGTTTAAGCTTGTTCGCTTGTGAAAGGAATTTGCAGGATTTCAGTCTTTCTCAGAAGATTGGTGTAATCCCTCAAATACACTCAGCTTCTCATGGATTTTCACCTACAAAGCCGAAGACTCGTGCTATATGGGTGAGAAAAGATTCTCTAAGGTGAGTGTTGTTGACTTATCCCTAATTTAATTCTTTAAATTATTTGTGGACATGTTTTGTTTCTGTTTTTGGTTGCTTTTTTTTTTAGGTTGTTTTTTTTTTTTTTAAATCCAAAAACATTGAAAAATTTCAAAAAGACAAAAATATTTTATTTTGTGTCTAGTTTTATTTTTCTTGAGGATTACATGAACTATGATATCTTTCTCTTGATTTAGAACATGCTTGACATTGTGGAGAAACTTGAATAGCATGTGTTCTACAAGTGATAAGCTATTTTTTGATTTTGTTTGAGTATGTAGTAGTTTGTACATGTACTTAAGGGTTAATTAAGAAATTGATATTTCTTGTTTGTGTACCCTCTATAGCTTAGTTAAGCACTATCATGCGTTGCATTTGCATTTTTAATCATTTAGCATAAAGTGTGCTTTTTAGTTTTGGTCATTAAATTTTTTTTAAACCAAAAAGATTTTTTTTTTTTTTTTTGTTTTGTATTATTTATCTTGGATTTATAGTTGAGGTTGGCCATTTATCTTTACATAACATATTTATGTACTTTGTTTAGCTTGGATGGGCTTATTTTATTGCACTTTACTAATTTAAGCTTTGAAGTGCATGTTGTGTGGGAAGATGTTTATAGTTTTTGATCATATGATCTTGATCTTGAAGTCACATGCTTTTGATTGTTGGACTTGAACTTAATGAGAAAGGCATAAGTAACCACCACTGTTTATTAGCCAATCATAAACACCTTAGTGCATATCGTTAGATTTTGTGCTCGAGAAAGTGTAGCATATGCACAAAAAGAACATAAGGTGTAGCCTCGGTTTAAATGCTAAAATTGGTGTGTACATTATTGAGCTATAATGAATTCAAATTAATTAAAATTGGTGTGTACATTATGAGGCAAATCAAGAAACTTACATGATTGCAAGTTTTATTCTAGGAGATGTGAGAGTTGTATGATGTAACTCTTTAGGTGATAGTCTCTTTCAAATTCTATGTGATGAATTTTGTAGATTTTGTGATTGATTACTATTCACATATCACCTCACATGTCTCTCAAGTTTTTGCTAGTTGCACACACTACACAAATTACTCTTTGTTAAACTTTGTACATGTTATTGTGTGTGATTTTGTTGTGGCCATCCAAGATTATATGTTCCTTAATTTTAATGCAAAATTTGCTTTAATGGTTGAGTTTTGAGGACACATTGGTTGAAAATCTTAATTTTGGAAGATCTGGGCTATATTCATGTGTTTTTGAAAAACTTTTAGTCTCATACTCATGCATTTCATTCATGAAATATTGTGCTTTGAGGAGTTTCTGCATTAAATTGTTCTGTTTTTCAAAAATTTGAGTTTTCTAGAATTTCGACCGATCGAAGCTGTTTTTCGACCAATCGAAATTGCGATTAAAATTTTTGGTTTGATTCTGTTTGACTCGATTGGTATTCGATTGATACTTGATCGATTGAAACTGAAAAATTTTTAGTTTTTAGAGTTTTTGACCAAATATTTTTCATGCATTATTTATGGTTTGGATTCACATGAGTTACATTGTTTTTCTGTATCCATCTTGCAGTTTTGCAGTCATATCTCTCATTGTTTTCACACATAACATGCATACACTTTGCTAAATTGGGTACTCAACTTGAATTAAAAAGTGATTGATTAATTTTTGAGTCCTTTGTACATTTTAGTATATGCTATTTTTCTTGATGTGTGAATTGCAGAAAATATTTTTCTTAAGAGATATGATGGATAATAATGTGCAAATATTTTCTCTACTCATGCAACTGTTTATGGGTCACATAGTGTCCAGTTTGCATTTATCGAAAGAGGGAATATTTTTCTTCATGTGTATCCTCAACTTATTTTTTTTTGGTTTTTGTGTTTTTTATTTATCCCCACCTCCTAAATTTTCTCCAAAACTGTTTTTCCCAAAACTTGTTTTGTTTTTCCTATTTTTATAGGGGGAGAAAAGTTTTTTTTTTTTTTGGCCTATGTTGTTTATAGGGGGAGTTGTTGCTCTTTATAGGGGGAGTTATCTCTTTTTTCTATAGAGCTAATCTATTTTATGTTCCCTTAGTTCTCTTTTTTTTCTCATGTTTACTGTCACTTTACTCTTTGTTTGAGTTGTATTTGTCAATACGTGACAAAAAGGGGGAGAAATAGATGAAATGTGGGAATCCTGTTTGAATCCTGTTTGTCTTGTTTAGGGGGAGAATATAAAAACTTTTTGATGTATCTAACTTAGGGGGAGAGTTAGAATTTCTTTTTTTATATTCTGTTTCATATTATTGTTTATATGTCTTTCTTTCTACACATGCGGTGATGTGTTTGTTGAGTGTTTCAGGAAAGACAGGTGCATTCTGATCAAGACCTTTTACCTCTTCTTGACAACTTCTAGGTTATGAGTCTTAGATTGGGATTTGTGATGTAATTGGGTATTTTATTGTATTGGGTTGTTCTTGTATTTTAACATTTCATTTTATATGAAAGTTTTGTCACGAATTGCCAAAGGGGGAGATTGTTAGGTTCTAAAATTTTAGAACAATTGGCAAATCGTGAACACACAAGAACAAGTAAGCTGCAGAATGAAGAATTCAGAATTTGCCTGATTCGACCGATCGAAAAACAAGCTCGATCGATCGAAAGTCGTATCTGCAGAATTTTAAGTTGGCCCAAACAGCAGCTCAGGTCCATTAAGGATTAGGGTTTCAGATCTATTTTTCCCACTATATAAAGGAAACCCTAAGCACGTTTTTTACAAGACTTTTTAGAGAGAGAAGAGTGTGCCTCTTTTGTATTTAGGGTTTTGTTCCTAAAACCTCTCTTATAACTTCTACCGGTGTTATTCCTTGAAGAATCTCAAGATCCGGTATTGTTGAAATTGCTGCCTTCTCTAGTCATCAAAGGTGCTGATGATCTAAACTTTCAAAGGTGGTCTTGGAGTCACAAACAGGTGAGTTTGTGTTGCTAAACTTTTGAGTGGGATCTCAAAGTCACAAATGGTGGTGTTTGTGTTTTGCAAAGGTCAAGGAAAGAAGGAGTCCGTAGTCTCAAAGCTATCATGGGATTGTGGTAGTAAGTTTCATACAGGCAGGTAGCAATAGGATGTTAGTAGTCTAAGTCGCTATTGTGTAAACTTCAATTCTTTCTAGTGGATTTGCTATTTTACCTTGAGGATAGCTAGGTTAAATCCTCCCCAGGTTTTTTACCGGTTTGGTTTTCCTAGGTCATCATATCTTTGTGTTCTTTATTTTTCCACTGCTTTACATAATATGATTGTTATTGTTTTAACCTAGATCTGAATAATAAACCTAAGTATTCACTTGGTTAATTAATTAGGTTAAACAATCTAGTTTACAGGGGTCTAAACGAACTTACACTTTTTGCCCATATAAGTTAAGGAATTCTCCGAAAAAGCTAGGATCGATATTGGAGCATTCATTTGGATCATCTTTTTGACAATCCGAACAGGCAAATCTCCTCGGACCAACCCCTTTGTTTGTGACATCCACTTCATAAACGAGCTAGGCTGGGTCCGTTCCTTAAGATTCGTTGTCCTCGGATACACAGGTCTCCTCGGACAGGCCCACGACCCATAATCTAGCATTGGGCCTTTTACCCCTCCATTTATATATAACTTAATTATAACCTAAGGTTATAACTCTCAACAAAAAAAAATGATAATTTCATATCTAAAGAAATACATAGGTTAGGATGGTATATTACCGTTCATCACTTAATAAATGTAGAATATAGTTTGGTTACAAAGATAGTTGTAACTTTTTTTTATTTTTTTTTGAGAATCAAACTTAGTTGTAGCTTGATTCTAAAAAAAAAAAAAAAATTAGCTCTAACCTAAGGCTACAAGTCCCAATAAAAAAATTAACATAATTATATATTTTGAAAATCTAACCATGTGATTGCATGTTTTTTATGATTTTAACACATATGTCAAATTTTATGTCAACCGAACATTATTTACTATTTAATCTGTAAACTTATTTTTTATGAATAATTTTAAACTATAAAACCTTGAAATTTAAATATTTGATTAATAACATAGTTATTGATCTTTGATCTTTTGGAAATTTTGCAAAGATAAAGGATTTATGAAGAAAATAGAATCCAATTAATGGTGGATTTTTCTTGTTCAGTAAAAAAATATTGAGTAGAGTTGTAACTTTAAGCTATAACTAAGTTTGTTGTCAAATTTTGTCCTAAAGATGTTGGTTAGCTTTCTTATTAACCTAAAGGTATTTACATTTTCTTACAAAATTTAGCAACAAACTTGGTTGTACTTAATATTTTTTTTATTAGATGTGAATTTTGACAAATTCATCATTGAATTATATGTTTTTTTTTTTTTTAATATTTCCATGCTTGCAAAATTTTCAGAATACTAGAGATTAATAGTAAATAATATCTAATTGGCAAAAAATTTGATATGTGTGTTAAAAATAAAAACATGCAATTGAGTGGTTAGATTTTCATAATATGTAGTTATGTTAATTTTCTTAGTGAGAGTTGTAGTTTTAGGTTATAACCAAGTTTATAGCCAAACTTTGTCCTAAAGTTATTAGTTAGCTTTCTTATTAGCCTAAAGGTATTTACATATTTTAAATGAGTAATTCTTAGGTATTTCTGGAGCAAAAAGAATTGCGCTCTCTCCTTTCATATTCATGGTGTGATTCACTCATTAAATTAATTGTGGGGTTCATCATGAATGTGAAAAGAGGGAGCATCATTTGTCCATGTTTCGAGAGTACCTAAGAATTTTCTATTTTTCATAATAAATATTAAGTAATAGGTTATTACTAATTCTAATTTGAACTCAAATACTAAAATTTAAACTCAATACTAAAATTACTTTTATACCCACAGAAATAACATGCAGCATTTTTCTTTAAATATTTGGTTTTAATAAATAAAAAAACCATTTAGTTTATATATTTTAATGTTATTTTGTCTCATATATGCTATTTTTAGGTGAAAGTCCAAGCGATTTTACCCATGCAGATTTTGTGCATCTTAAGAAATTTACCCATTGACCCTCGTAATTTTTTTTTTAATTGAACATATGCAGATCTTTTTTTTATTTGGAAGAAAATATAGCAGATCTAATAGTTTACAATTTTAGTGATTTGGGATTAAGAGATAGAGCAACAAAGAAAAGTTGAGAGAAAAGAATTTAAAGTTTACCTAATTTGGTTAATTTGACAATTTATATTTACCGGATAAGAGTGAAATATTTATATTAATTTCTATAGTTATATAACTGAAGATGAACCATTTGAACCATTTATGTCTTTATTGAAAATATAAAAAGTGCCAATTAATTGAATTACAAGATTCTTGATCTCATACTCTATTCATAAATAGTATATGAGAAATACTAACGAATACCCTTAGAGTATTGGTTAATAATTCATTTAAAGAAAGTTTTTATGGGAAAAGAAAAAAAAATTAATACTTTGATAGCTTTTTCCATTTCCCATATAAAGAGCAATGCTACAGTCACAATATCAGCAGTTTCTAAATTTTTTTTGTAAAATAATTTGTATTTCTAGCATTATTCTTTCCATAAAAGTGGTGTTAAACTTTCTTAAAATATATTATTAACTAGTGCCTAGCTATTCTTAAAAAAATTAGTAGTATGTATATAGTAATTGATTTTAGCAATTTGGCCAAATAAAATTACACTCGCCCCCGTTAACAAAATCATTAGCCCTTTTGAACAAAAAGAAGAAGTCCATAAAATATATAAATATATATATATATATATATATATATATATTTACTGATCTAGAATCCCAAAATACAAATTAGTAAGCTCAAAAAATTTAGCCAAATAAAAAATTTATCCCAACCACAAAATGACCATGAGAAAAGCTAAATAAAATTTAGCCCAATCAACCAATTTTAGACCCAGCCCTTGAAAAATTTAAACAAAACCAATCTAAACTCAATACCACAACAAATTCCCAAAACCATTCCATTAAATTCCACACCCCCTTCCCCCCCCAAAAAAAAAGAGAGCAAAAACCTAATTAGAGACGCTTGTGAAGGCCGAGGTGTGACTGTGTGAGGAGGCAAAGTGAAAACATCAGGATCTAGTTAGAGATAAACAAAGTGGGTGAGCATTTCGATGGTATGTTGCAACTTGTGAGCTTTCATCTCTCTCTTGTGTCTCTGTTGTTGTTTTTATTTTTTCCCTAGACTTTTCTTTTTCTATTTGAAATTTGATAGTAACGAGTGGTGGGGCTTTAAAGGCTAGAGCCTCTAGTCTAGGAGTAGTTATATGGTGTACCCGACATATATGTCGGGTCACTCACAGAGTGACGGATCCCACACACTGTGGGGCCCGCCAGTCTGTGAGGTACCCGGCATATATGCTAGGTACAACATATATTTTTCACTAGTCTAAAGGGACTACCAGAATGTCAGTGAATATGTGGTGTTAGTGTGTGGGTGTGGTGTGTTACAGTGTGTGTGGTGTGTTATTTTATTTTATTTATTTTGTGGTTTTATACTATTATGTTAAAAAAAAAAAAAAAACAAAGTAGTACGATAGTAGTAGTTATTAAAATGTAATAAATAATAGTTAGTGAAATTTGTGTTTGATAGAGTTTAAATCCACTAGGGCTATTCATTTTTAATTTTAACTTAGGTTCTTTTTGGATAGAACTTATTTTGTTGAAACTGAAAAACGCGAATCCGCAAACGCAGATCCAAACGGATACTTAATTAGTTGGTTGATTAGTTAAGAAACTATTTGAATTGTAATGGTATCAACGTTGTTATTCAAGTATGATCAATATAATTACTCAATTACAACGTGATTTTTTAATGGACTTTTTGATATTGTATATTGACAGGGAAAGAGAGATGCAAGTTTCAGGAGAAAATAAATAATATGTGATTTTTGGGATTTAAATAAATGTGGAGTTCTATCACGAAACAACTGACTTAGCTAGATTGAAATTCTAATGCATTAATAATAAAAAAATATTGAAAAATGGTTATTTTGTATTTATTGATATTCCTTTAATATTGAAGTTAAGTTGGATTTTCATGAAAATAATATTTGTTAATGTTTTGCCCCCCCAAAATGCAAGTTCTGATTTCGTCTCTGCCCGTTAGCATGGCCCATAGTATGTTACAATTGAATTTATATTTGTAATGAAAATTATATATACTAAGAAGTCAAGGATAATTTATCATAACGAAGATTACATACAAAAATCAACCATAATAGATTACAAAACAATATGACATTTGTATTCCAACATTCCAACATTACTAATCATAGAAAAAAAGCACAAGTGAGTGGAATGTAATATCAAATTATCAATGCCATTCAAAGATAATCTATCTTAAGCTTTAGCCAAGTGGTTGAAGAGCTGTATACACAAGCACTTGAAAAGAAGAAAAAAAATCTATCTCAAGCACTAGTCATGGAATCATAAGAACCACTCTTTTTCTTGATCGTCACCTTGAACCCACCAGCCATTTCTGCAGTAAACAAAGGGATATAAACCGGTTCATCCACCTCAAAAACCGGCTTGATCTCGAACCGCCTCAATATGTCAGCCACCACATACTTCATCTGTATAAAAGCCATCTCTTTCCCAATGCACACCCTTGGACCAGCTTGAAAAACCGGGTACTTGTATGGACTCACATATTTCAACTCTCCACCAATATCTGCACCACCCGGTTCATCAAACCACCGGTCCGGCTTAAACTCAAACCGGTCCTTACCCCAGAGCTCTTCCATTTTCCCCATTCCATAAGGAAAATAAGTAACTCTATCCCCCTTCCTTACCTGAGTGCCGTCTGGCAAAATGTCATCGGTCAATGCATGCTTAGAATCCCAAGCAACAGGTGGGTACAACCTCATGGACTCACATAAACAAGCATGTAAAAACTTCAACTCTCTCAAAGCTTCAAAATCCAATGCCTTTTGATTCTCTAATACATGATTTACTTCCTTCACAATGAGTTCCTCTTTGTTTCTATGCTTAGTGAGCAACCAAAGCAACCATGTCAAGGCTGAAGATGTTGTGTCACGTCCAGCTATGATAAAGCTTATCACCATGTCTCTTATGACTTGCTCATCGTGCCCCGCTAGTACTAACCGCGACAATAAATCACGGTTTTCACTCGCGGTTTGCCTTTTGGTTTGTATAATCTCCGAGACAAGACCATGTACAGTTACAATTGATTCTTTGAGTTTTTTCTCTGACCCAAGATTCAGTGCACGCTTTATCTTCCACACCAAATACAAGGGCTGTGTTGCACGCTTAGCACTTATCTCCGATGCAGTTTCAATGGCTTTTGCAAGAACTGGTGAAGGGCTAGATAGGTCCAAAGCACAAGGGTCTATGCCCAAAGCGACCCTGCAAATACTATCGAAAGCTAATCTTCTCAACACATCTTGCAAGTCCAAGACTTTGTTACTCTCAGCAGCTGATTCAAGAATTGGAATTAGTCTGTCTTGAACTTCATCTTCAAGAGTTTTGACAACAAAATCTCTTAAGGACTTCGTGCTAAACTCATGGCTAGCGAGTTTGCGTTGCGTAGACCACAATTCACCATCTGCGTTAAAAATGCCAAAGCCAAGAAGATCACCGAGGAGTTCAGTGAAAGGCTTGCCTTTTGGGAAGTTTCTGAAGTGGGTTTTGAGTATATACTCAACATTGTCTGGATTTGCTGTCACTATAGTGCGTCTTGCCCCGATTCTTTTGACACTGATGGTTTTTGTGGGTGAAATTGACAAGAGATCTGTGTACCAGTCTAGAATACGGCTCTGATTCTTGTAAAAAGACAGTAGGCAACCAAGAATTGGGTATGAAGGAGGGCCATAAGTGGTGGAAGATTTGCTGTAATGGTAATGAACTTGTAAAGTGATTGACAATAAGGATGAGAGAAACAAAAACCCTAGTGGGATGAAAGCAAGAAGAGAGAGAAACATGGTTTGGGATTTAGATTTTTGTTGTTGTTATGAGTGATGGAATTTGTGTTGTAGAATAGGAGGTTGAAGAGGTATATATAAAAATATGGGACTTAGTGTAAGTTTATGTGAGAGAGAGGCCGACCATTAGGTTCGGTTAGGCTAAACTTTTGCCGTATTAGGGTTTAGTTGAGGAGGAAAAGACTGCGACACATGGTTCTTGAGCTTTAAAAGGAAGAAAGAAAGAGAAGAAAAGGGGGCTGAAATTTCGTCGTCACACTTGGGATCTTTTTGGTTTTTTCTTTTGTTTTTGTTGTGAAAATTTAATTTGTTTTTTATTATTATTTTTATAAATGTAGTGAAATTTTTATTGAAAGAGCAAAAGAGATATATCTCTTTCCCAATTATTCCTCCATGACAGCGAGAGGTAGGTATACACAATTACAAAAATATGCGATATTTGAATATAAAACATACTTGCTTAGTTCATAAGCTACGGATGTAGCATCCCTTTTGATCCAACAAAAACAACAACCCACAAAAGAGACTGAATTTCCCGGTATGTCTCCTCCAAATCTTTATTTAAAGCATCAACACAAATCTTAGAATCACCCTCAACAATTATACTTTGAAAATTTTCATCTCTGGCCAGCTACTATGGCAGTAGCTTCAGCAGGACTAGGAAATTACATGCCATTATGCTTCTAGCTCACACCTTTAAAATATCTCCACATATTCTTTTCTTTTCTTTTTGATGAAAAATAAATTGGTTTAACATTTTTTTTTTTTTTTGAGAAACTAGTTTTAACATATTCTAAGTACAACATTTATGCAAATAAATTAAATTATTTTTAGAATACAAATAAATTGATTGAGTACAAATTTTAAAGTATTCATTTATAGAAATCACAAGGTAAATTACACTAATCTTTTTTGAGAATATTTATTATTACACTCACATCCTCACTAGTTTAGAATAATGCACTCATCTCCCCTTAAAATGCAAACTAATTATACTATATATCCTCCGATATATGACTAAAAAAACATTTTAAAAAAACAATAAATTTTCTATTTTACCATTGAGTTAAACTATCATCCACACGTCCTTTAATAAGAAATTCAAAAATAATATTTAAAAGTTCTTTTTTTTTTTTCAATTATTTGGAGATTAGTGTAAATAGTTTGCATTTTAGAGAGGACCAATATCTTATTTAATTTTAAACTAAAAAGAGGTGAGTGTAATAATAGTAGACATTCTTAGCTAAACAAGCTAAGATACTTGTTGGGGCTCAGGTTTGGCTGCATGATGTGCCAGTAGACATTGCTCCTTTAGTTCTTCTTGATGTTCACTGATTATGAGTTTTGATTTCAATAAATGGCCCAAGTCCTTTATCTGGCTTCTCAAAAAAAAAAAAAAAAAAAAAAAAAAACAAACAAACAAACAAACGTGAGGGGAAGTTAGTGCAACTTTTTTCCACAAATCACATCACGTGACAGATTTATACATGGAATTTGGAAACTATAATGCAAATTTATTACCTTTAATGAGTAATTTATACATGGAAATTGGAAACTATTAAGCAAATTTATTACCTTTAATCAATAATTATTCAGTGTTAGAGCACAATAAACGCAAGTTTTTCATCTCACATAGTAGTGGTTCTAACTCCAACTAATTATTTTTATGATGGAAGTGCCCTAAGGGCACTCATTAAGAATCCATTTAAAGTAAGTTTTTATGGGAAATGAAAAAAAAAAGTAATTAATATTTTGACAGCTTTTTTCATTTCCCATAAAAGTGGAATAAAAATTTTCTTTAAATGAATTCTTAATGAGTGCCCTCAGGGCACTCATTAGCATTTCCCTATATTTAAAAGGGAAGCATGCATTTGTTGAGCACAAAATAATTATATGAATTTAAATAACCTTATATAATGCAATGAACTGCTTTTACATGTTAATCAAAATTCAAAATTGTTTTCCATAAAAGAAACTCAAAATTGTTGTGTGAGTGTTTTAGATTTTTTTTTTTTCTTTTTTTAATACGGTAGGCATTCTCAACCACATAATTATTTCCTAGCAAGGCTCTTCAACTTGAACTTGAGGGTGTCGAATACCTTGTTAAGCATTCACAACAAGGTTGTCAAACCTACTCAAAAGCTATTTTTATCATCTTAAACCATAAAATTCATGCTCCATTGTCCATTCAAATATGCCATATCTAAAAAAATTGGACATCCTGCTAAATGAGAGCTCACTGTAGCAACTTGTTACTATTTTTTAATAATTTTGTGGTGATTGGTTGTGTTGGTTGTTTTTTATTATTTTAATGAGTTGTATATATTATTATAAATGAAATGGTAAAAAAATAGAAACTTCAATGTGAGATGAATTGTAAAATAAGTTGTTAAAATTGATAAAATAGATTTTTGAGTTGTTAAATGCTATATTTTTTGAGATCCTTGATATGAATACTCTAATCACTTTGGAATTTTTAGTATTGAATAAAAACCAGAAAAATGAAAACAAAAACCTTCCATTATATTCATCATAGTAATTAGGGATTGTAATATATATTCATACTTTAAAAATTTTAGAATTCTATAAAATTAAATAAAAAAAAGTATAGAATTTTACCTTTTATAAGGAAATAAAAAATAAAAAGTAAAATTCTATACATATTAAATGTAAGTTGAGGATATAATTGACACTTTACATTTTTTTTTTTGGTTATTTAAAAATAAAATAAAGTGAAAAGTGTTATATTAAGAAATAGAGCCCAAATTTGGTATGGACGGGGGGCGTAAAACCTATATTTTACACAATCTAATAAGAGATTACCACATTACTTTTTTACTTTTTTTTTTTTTTTTTTGAGGAACCATTAGTTTTTTATTTAAAACTCTATATATCTTATCACACTTAATAATATCTTAATAAACTCTTAGTTTGGTTGAATTTTCAAATGAGTATTAAAATTGATTGGATATAGTTTTAATAATTTTTTAATATGTGATGATGATGTGGCATGTTGGGATTAGAAAGTGCATAAAACTTAAATTTTACATCACATCCTTATAGAATTTAATCTCTAAGAATTTTATACACACTATAAATTGTAACTCTAATGGGTAAGGGGCAAGGCAAATTGTTACTCAAACTCATGATTTCTTATCATGTAGCCTTGTGTAACTGTCCTACCCTGAGCACCAGCCAATCCTAAATCATGCTACTTACCTAAAGATTAATTAGGTCAACAATACTACAAACACACCACACAAATTTACAACTTGAGAGGTGTTCGATTTTAGGTGGTAGAAAAAAGTTGTGGGTAGAAAGCTAGAAAGTGCCCACCACTTAGAGTCGACTACATCAATATATTGTAAAATTGGGTATATGATGCATCCCTAGATTTATTCTAAGAAAAATACAAGCCCGAAGAGCTTCACTTTTTGTTGACTTCATAATTTTTTTTTGGCACCACCTTATAATTTTACACGTCATTATTCCAAGTTATATTTTTTAATTGAATTAAAATTTATTCTTTATATATATATATATATATATATATATATGAATACAATATTTTCTTTAAATGCTAGAATCAATAGTTCCATATATAAACCAATCATAAACACTTTTAATATTTAATATGAAAAATAAAAGAATGAAAATTTTATATTTTGTTAAACTTGCTCCTACATTGCATGATTTACTGATTAGTTCAACATATAATTGAACCATTTTCTATCTAGAAAGGGGGGTAAAAATCAAGTCACTTAATAATTGTAACTCAACAAGCTAGTGTAGGTATTTGACAGCAACAATTGACACATTTATGATCTACCAACTAAAGATCAATGAAAGTTTTGACACAAGAACAACGACAAACATGTTTTGTGCAATGCATAGTGATCAGTCACATTACGATTGTCTTTTAAGGATGGAATTTGTGGGGTCTGGAAAATGTAAAATGCAAATATGGTTTTTGAGTACTTGGTGTTACCAGCGTAGGACAAGATTTCTGCTATCAATCAAACCTAGTACTACTATTTGATTTCTGCCATAATCATTGCACGCATTTTGATTCTCTCAGAAATTGGCTTAATTTTAGCGTGCTTGTTTATTTTTTCAAAAGCTTCAAAAGTAGCATACATTTTAAGAGAATCAAAAAAGTATCATACATGAAACAAGCAATTTGAAGATGCTTATAAATTGGCATAGGCGCACAATTAATGCGTTCAAGCGAAGATAGGTCATATCTTTTTTTGGTGTGCGGCTTCATGATGATTGTTTGATGATACCAATTGGTTTATGGTGTTGGCGGGTTTCAAACTCCACATAATAGGTGTTAATTTTAAGTAAAAAATAAATAAATACAACCAAAAATTCAAGTATTAGTTTTTCAAATGTCAAATATTTGATATGAATTTAAGTTTTTTATAAGCTATGAGTAGGAATTGCGTTCCGTGTATCAGTGCATTGAGGCTTACTGAACACATTAGACGGGGATTGAACACAAGCCAAGTCCATAATAATTGACCGAGCTAGTAGCTGAGAACATCACATACATCACAATTCGACCAATTACGCATGACTTGTCAGTTTCGCCGTAAATCCAAACCGTCATGTGAACGTTTTTATAGCACACGTTTTTCTCATCATAAAATAGAGCTACCTCATATGGAATGATTGGACACCATTCATTAAAAAAAATTGGATTCCATTCAACTGGACCTACCTCATCCTCTCTATATAGTTTGTTTGACCAATTACGCAGGCTGGTTTAGATGACCAGCTCTTATATATGGTCCACTTTCCACGCTGACATCTTGCTTTAGTTGGGATGTTTTTGTCTATGGAAACAATTATATATGTAAATCTGGTTTGCGATTTTAAAAGATGGATGGCACAAAGCAATTAAATACTAGTATTAATTACCTTGTAAGTTGTAACACATAAATTAATTTAAATTGCAACAATGAAGATACCCAACCAAAATAGAAAAAAAGTTGAATACGAGCTATGATCCAAAGTCCTTTATTACAATTTCAGATGCTAACAGCAAAGCAATACCATTTTCAGTTCTCACTCATCGGCAGCCGTTTTAGCTTTTTATGCAACTTTTATACGAACTTATCTATAAAAAAAAAAATCTCAAAATTAAGGGCCTGCTTCGTTTAGAGGAGTTTTGAGTGATATGATCCAAAACTCATAACTAGGTTATCAAAACACATGGGATCCACAAAAAAAAATTTTGGCTTCGTTTTCAACCCTTGTTTCCATTACTCAATTCTCTGATTTTTAAATTATAAATTATGGAAACTGAAAACACATTTTGAGGTATTTTCAAGTTATGGAAACAGAGTTATAATGGCATTTTTGTAATTAAACTCACACCCCAACCGCAATGTTTGACAAACGGACTTTTTTTTTATTTTCCCCTTTCTTTTGGGTGAAACCCAACCGCAATGTTTGACAAACCTTTAGTGATTTTTTTTTTTTTTTTGGGTGAAACCTAACTGCAAGTGATGAGTGATGGGTCTGTTTTTGAAGTTGAAAATTGAGTCTGAGTTAAGGTGTCAAACAGGGGGTTTGAAAAATTGGGATATCTTAAGTAATGAGTGATGAGTGATGAAAACTGAGTGAAGACAAATTACAAACCTAACAGGCTCTAAGTAACTATTCTTTATTACTGTCCATAAGTAGTGTTTTCTTATCTTATATAATAATAAATTCCACTAATTCAAATTTATGCTGAGACACTCATCATTCATTTGAGAGGAGAAAACATTTAACATAGCTTTTAAAATGTTGAATAATTTTCCTTCTTCCTCACCATTAGGGGTGTCCTTGGGTCGAGTCAAGTTAGGTTTGTACTCAACCTGTACTCGTCCTGATTAGATTGGGTGGAGGAAAATTCAACTTGTTGTCGGCTAATAAGGAACGGTGGTTGAAACGGATAGAGCTCTTCACAAGTGGCAATCAAATCAATGGACATTGGCTAACTGTGGGGAGAGGCGAGGTATTATATTTATGGGTGGTTTGTCAAATAATATTTCTTTTTTATTAAAAAATAAGTTTATATTGGTTTTCTTATACTATATATAAAAAAGAAGAGTTTTCTTAATTTTTGTTTGACAAAACGACCTCAAAAGGGTTAAACGGTACGAGGGTGAAGAAACGGTGGATTGAGTTTGTGTTAAATAAATGGTTGAGAAAGGAGAGCTACTAGACACATTTTTTTACCAAAAAAATGGAGCACCTTTTTTCTTTCTTAAACAAATGGGAGACCATTCCCATATATGCTTATATGGGAACATAACATCTTTTTGCTTAAAAATGAAAAAAAAAAAAAAAAATATATATATATATATATATATATAGTATTTATGATTTAGTGATGTAGAGTCACTTTCCAAAATCTGAGTTTGAATCTCCTTCTTCTCGTATAAATGAAGGTGACAAAAATATTAGGGTAAATTATTCTTGTGGTCCTTAAAATTTAGTGAAGGTGACAAAAATATTAGGGTAAATTATTCTTGTGGTCCTTAAAATTTAGTGTAAGTTCATTTTCGGTCCCTTTCAAGTTTTAATTCCTAAAATTTTAAAAAGATAATCAAGCACATATTTAAGGAACTAAAAATGCTATATTTAAAGGAGCAAGAATGGAATCAATCCCATATTTAGGAAATCATAATAAATTATTTCGTAAGTTTTAGTGACAGAAATTAATGATTTCTTCTTCTAAAATCTTAAGCAATACATAGGTAAATCCGAACTTTTTAAATTTACAAATTTATCCCAAATACTAAAATTGAAGATATGATTTTCAAAAGAAAAATAATTATGCCAAACATATTTAAATTTCCATCTTGCTCCTTTGAATACAGCATTTTTTTTTTTTAAAGGAGCTAAAAATGCATATTTAAAGGAGCAAGATGGAACCAATCCCATATTTAGGAAATCAAAATAAAAATTTTCGTAAGTTTTAGTGATAGAAATTATTTCTTCTTCTAAAATTTTAAGTAATACATAGATAAAGCCGAACTTTTTAAATTTACAAACTTATCCCAAATTTTAAGATCAAATATATGATTTTTTGAAAAAAAAAATTATGCCAAATACATTTAAATTCCCATCTTGCTCCTTTACATTAGCATTTTTAAGGAGCTAAAAATACTATATTTAAAGGAGCAAGATGGAACCAATTCCATATTTAGGAAATCAAAATAAAATTTTTTCGTAAGTTTCAATTGTAGAAATTATTTCTTCTTCTAAAATCTTAAGCAATATATAGGTAAATCCAAACTTTTAAATTTACAAACTTATCTCAAAATTCTATGATCAAAGATATGATTTTTCAAAAGAAAAAAATTATGCCAAACACATTTAAATTTCCATCTTGCTCCTTTACATTAGCATTTTTAATGAGCTAAAAAATGTTATATTTAGAGGAGCAAGATGGAACCAATCCCATATTTAGGAAATCAAAATAAAAATTTTGTAAGTTTCAGCGATAGAAATTATTTCTTCTTCTAAAATCTTAAGCAATGCATATGTAAATTTGAACTTTTTAAATTTACAAACTTATCCCAAATTCTAAGATCAAAGATACGATTTTCCAAAAGAAAAGAATTATGTGAAACACATTTAAATTTCCATCTTGCTCCTTTAAATATAGCATTTTTAAGAAGCTAAAAATGCATACTTTAAGGAGCAAGATGGAACCAATCACATATTTAGGACATCAAAATAAAAATTTTCATAAATTTAAGTGACATAAAGTATTTCTTCTTCTAAAATTTTAAGCAATACATAAGTAAATCCGAACTTTTTAAATTTACGAACTTACGACTTTCAAAAGAAGAAAAGTCATGCCAAACACATTTAAGCAGCGTTTGGATAGTGCTTATGCGCGTCCATCGTCTGTGTTTTCTGTTGAACAGTAACTCACGCGTGAACAATAATTTTTTTATTATTTTTTTATTAATTTCAATTTTCAGTAAAATAAATAGTATCTAAACACACTTTTAACTTTACAATACGATATAATATGGATCTGTTTAAACCATGTCAGTGTCCGTATCTATAAAAAGAAAAGTCATACCAAATGCATTTAATTTTGCAATACGATACGATATGGATCCATATTCAAACCGTCTCCATGCCTGTATCCGTATCGTATTCGGGATAAAAGCTTATCTACCCATGCAATGTCGGTCCCATGGTCCAAATGATCTACAGCCGGAATTATGTGCCGTGGGTAAGCTAACAGTCACGTGGGACTATTTTAATGATAAAAAATACTGCTAGTATTCAGTTCCACCAATCAAAGTCTAACACCTCCTTACCAATCACTGACTCCGCTGTCTCACTTCGGCGTCCTTCTTACGAAGCTATGGCTTATTATGACAGAGTAAGGAGAGGACTAGTGGACAACTTAAAATTATTCAGTGTCAGAGACAAAAGAAGGTTCTAGCCATAACCAACTCACGCAAGATAACTACTAGGGACTCCGAGATGATCCCAACCCAAAAGTCCCAAAACCTTGAGGTGACTTGGGCCATAACTCTAATTGCAATCAACTATCATATCAATCTTTCCAACCACAAAATCGAACAAATAAATTAATATATAAAAGTTTTTTTTTTTTTTCTTCTTCTTTACTTTATATTGATACAAACTCTTTTTGTTTAATATTAATTTACAATTTATTAAGGTTGTAAATTTTAATTTGATCACTTTCATTTAGTCTAGTATTAACACTTCTTTTATTATGCACTAATTAATATATATATATATAAAATGAAAAAACAGTTGTGAAAATTTTATCTCTTTTATTGGTAGAATTAATAGGAATTGCATTTCCTAGTTTACATATATATATATATATATATATATATATATATATATGAACAAAAAAGGGTCTTGCGCATGTGGTCACTAACCCTACTCACTTAAACTTGAAATCAATATGGTGTGGAGCATCTTTGGGTACATTAGAGTTATCTATGTCATAATACAATATTTTTTTCGTTAATGCTTGTGACTTGAACCAGCACATCCCTGCAAGCATCACATGATGCTAATTCGGAACTTCTTCCAATGCACCATGCTCCTAACGGACATATATTAATTCTTCATAGTAAGTGTTGTGGTTTCAATAATAATAATAATAACAATAAATTTCTTTTTGGTATTTTGTGAACAAAATGCAAAAACACCGAAGGAGAGAAAAAAATATATCTTCCTTTGTAGTTAAAAAAATATGTATTTATCTTGAGAAATATTATATCTACAACATTTTCATAATAAATTCTAAGTGGCAGGTAGTTAATGGTTGTTTCAGGTGGGCAAAAAAGTAATTTAAGTAGTAGATTCAAATTAGAACCAATAACAACTAACTACTTAAGATTTGTCATAAAAATATTGTGAAAATGTTATAGATGCATTACTTCTAATTTATTAAAAAAATTATATTTTGAAAATGTTTTGGACTTAATCTTTTAACTGTTACAATTAACAAAGGATTTTTTTGGTGTCATAATTATTGCTTCCAATTCATTCTTACAAAATTCTAATGATGAGGTTGAGCAGACCTACCAAATTTTTTTTTTTTTTAATTTAAATCATTGTTGAATCTTTATTATGACAAAAGGATTGTTGAGTTTTATGACTCAATAACATTCTATACCATGACACCCATTATATCAAAATTTCCCTTTTATTCCATAAATTTCGTTTCTCAATCACTTTTCTCATGATTTAGTGTTACTTACAGCATGTGGGAAAAGGAATTTGAATCCAAGATAACCTTGAATTCAAATTCCTTGCCGACTTATTATGAGCCAGAAAAAGTAAAAAAAAAATCATGATAAGTGATTTTAAAACGAAACAAGGAATTAAAGGGAAAATTTTGATATTTTGGGTGATATCACATTTCCACAATGTGATAAACAGGCGAAAAGGACATAGCCTCGTAATGCTGACACGATTACCACCATCACCATGCTTGTACTATTTAGTCTATTTTCCTATCCACTACTGTAGAATTTGCAGCTTGTCCGCCAGTTGGAGTCATGGGCTGCGGGCCCAAACCTAGATTCCATATCTCAAACCTTGCTTCACTTCTCAAACATCGTATAAATAGTTTAATGCACGTTATTCTTCAATTTTAATTCTTACTTATCTTCTTCTCAACCCAAAAAAAAAAAAAATTATTTATTGGGATTTAAAAAAAATAAAAAATAAAAAAAATAGCGAAAGAAGAAGAAAAAGAAAGTCTAAAGGTTTGTTTTGGTAAGATGATTTAAATATAGTTTTTTGTTTTGTAAACTATAAAATTGTGGGTCTCACACTTGAATATATTATTTGGATGATTTTCTCTAAATACAATTTTCAAAAAATTTTATCTTATTTTTCTTGTTCAAACCAGGATTTTGAAAACAATCAAGAAGTTGTTTTCAAGATACAAAAAACGTTTTTAATGGCATAATTGTAAATAAAATGAAAACAGTGGACCCCAGATTAGTCCAAATTCTTTTATCTCTAAAATTAAGGAGCTTGTCTTTATCACCCAAAAAAAAAAAAAAAACTCATGCTCCAAATTTGAAACTTATCATTATCTCAAAAAAAAGAAAAGAAAAAAATACATAAGTTCTATCCTCTTATCATCATAAAAAACAATAATAATAATAATCTATAGATTTTATATGTTACTTTTTGTAAACGTTCTTTTTAAAAAAATATCAAAAATAGAAATGGTCTCCCAAATATCTTTTTTTTTTTGTATTTTTAAAAGTGAGAGCCAGACAAATATAGTGTAAAAAATTTTATCTGAAAACTAGTTTCAGTTTCAATTTTTAAAAAATTGTTTTCATATTATTTTGAAAACAAAAATAAAAATCCTCCTACCAAAGAAAGCCTAAAATGCGTATTTATTCAGAAGCAGTTTAAGAATTTTACGAGTTACAAAGAAAAAATTTAGACAAATTAAAAATATTCGTAACTATCACATATCTATTTCCTTTTTTTTTTCTTTTTCAAGGACAAGTACTTAATTGCACATAATGTCAAAATTGTACTGTTGACAAAGAAAAAAAAAAATCTCATCGATTACTAATTAGCTACCACATGACTTTAAGTATATAACATAACATTATGTCATTTTTCATATTGGAACATGCCAATAAATGTTTGTCAATTACTTAATCCTATGTAAATGATGGGTTAGATGGTGACTTTCGGCTAGTATTATTTTGTTTTATCACCCAAAGTCTTCATTCTTTACTTGATTGTGTGCTAAATATGTGAAACTAAACACATTTTATAGGACCAGGTTGTGAATTAAGTTCACCTTTTTGGACCTTTGGTTGAAACAAAAGCAAAAATTCTATTCTATCTCTTTCTCTCTTTGCTCAGTCGCTCTCTTCCAAGATTTTCACCATCTCAACCATTTTCTAGAGAGGAAAACAAGTTACCATTTCAAGGGGGAAAAGGACCATGATCATGTGGTATTCTAGTGACCGACATATATGTAAATGTGGGTTCAAGCCTACCTAACGAACACATCGCCCAAAACACCACCACACATCCACAGAGGGAGAGAGAGGACAAATTTGATTAAAAGAGTTTGAAAACTTAAGCAGCTAGGAATTGAAGGTGGTGGTTTAAGATGAAATTAGAACGGGAACTAAAGGCAATTCAAGTAACATTGCAACTTACAAGGCATAACGCATATAGTTTGTGAACAAAGTCAAAGAAGGTATGTTTTAAAAGTTACATCTCATATTTGCATTATTTTTCTTGCAATGAACGAGTCTTGTACATCACGAAAATAAAATCAAGTATCAAACTTGGGTTAGGAGTGAGCAAAGGCCCAATCAAACCGACCCACCTATCCAAATGTGTCCCTTACCCATTTTATGTATCAAATTACCATATCTTTATTTATCAGATTTCTTTATCAATTATATCATTTTATAATTTCAATTCTCTCTCTCTCTCTCTCTCTCTCTCTCTCTCTCTCTCTCTCTCTCTCTCTACGTTTACATGGATGCATCTCTCATCTCTCACTATCTGACGAAAAGATTCTAACACACAATGAGAAAGAGAAGAGCCACTTGAATTTACGCAATACCGGTTCTACCTTTTGGCAATTGAGGCAATTATCTAAGTCTCCATATAGATGAAGGTCCAATAATTTTGATCTTATATAACATTATTATATTGATCTATAGATTTGAAATAAATTATATCACATACCTATTGGTCTTTTTTGTCTTTTTGGAAAGTTCCAAAGCCTAGCTAAGTTGAAGAGACATTTTTACAATTTTTCCCCCTTATCTCACTTAAAATACTATTTCATTACCTTTAAAACATGAAATTTTTACATACGTCCATCTAGCGTCTCTTCTTACCTTATCTTTCAAAAAATATCACTCTTGCAACCAATCATTATGAAACAACATATACTTTCTCTAAAAAAATTTCTTTGAGTGGGCCTTGAGTTTTGGAGATATAAATGTGGGCCTTCGGTTTTACTATGGTTTCCCCTTGTATTATTTGTATTTATTAAGAGGATTCAGAAAGTTAGTTATTATTATTTTTTTTTTTTTTTTTTTTTTGCTATCAAAAATACCCCTAAATTAATTAACCAACAACTTAAAAATAGGGTTAAAATAGTAAATTGGCAAAAGAAAGTTAGTTACTACTTTTTTTACTGTCAAAAATACCTCTACTTAAAACTTAAAAATAAGGTTAAAATAGTAACTTGACAAAAATAATAAATTTATACTTCTACGTTGACATGCATTCCTATTTCTAATAAACTCCTACTTTTACGTTGATTTAAATTCCTACTTCTACTCACTAACTTTCTACAAAATAGAATTACTCTTTTGTTAATTTTGAAACTCCTCTAATTTACAAAACAGGATCACTTTTTTTTTTTTTTTTTTACTTCATCACACCCTTAGATTTTTTTTTTTTTTTTTTTTTGGTGTTTGAAAAAAATAAAAATCTCAAATTATAATAAATACAAATTACTAATCTTTACCCAAAAAATAAAACATGAGTGCTCAAAGACTAGTAGATATTTTGGACTTGTGGTTGTGTTTTTGGATATGCAAATTCGCCCCTCTTTTCTTAATTTCTTCATATTGGGGTCTTATATTTCAATGTAATTTTAACTTCCATGAGCTGAAACAAAAGCATCCCGTTTTAAATGGGAAGAGGTACTAATTGAGCGGTCAAAGGCGTCAGACTTGGCGATTGCTTGACTTAAAAATAAATAAACTTGAAAATGCTATGATCCAAGTACTTGAAAATCTTTAAAAGAAGGCTAAGAGTCGCACACCTTTTCTATCAATTTGTTTAATTGTCTAGATAAGATCTCTACGTATCAAATTTCTAGTAAAAACTGAACAAAAAGTACACACATGGTAGCTTATACAAAAACATTTGGAATAAAAGCAAAAATACACCACCATTCAAAATGCAATGTCTGCCGATTTACCTTTTAATCAGAACTAGTTCCATCATATGCTAATCCTATGTTACATCGAATAGAACAAACATGCTACTTGCTCTGGATGTGAAAATATGGAGGGCAGATTTGTCTCCACAATCTCATCCCTTCTCTCTCCTTCCTACTATGTGCTAATCAACTTGCCCCTTTCAGGCGCGCAATCAGCTCATCCTGCACATGTAATTTCATGCATCAACAAAGGTATGGTAGTATAACCATCAACCAGGGCATGCCATTCTTGCATCAAGATGAAATTTCAAGGGAGAATTCTAAGCTGGATTCAGACTAAATTGTATTAAAACTTTACCTTCTTTCCTTTAGGGGAAAGACCTCTTGACTTCAGAAGGGCACGAAGCCTCTCCACTGTGAAGTTCTGGAAGTCCCTATTAGATGCTTGGCTGTTCGATCCTTCTGCAAGTCCAATAGACATAAAATTTATGATAAGAATGAATAATGAGACCATTAAATTAATATGGAATTCATATAACTTGCCAATATCTAAAGCCACACTGTTTTTTTTTTTTTTTTTTTTTTTTTTTTTTTTTTTTTTTTTTTATGGTTATAGGGGTACACATATGCAATCCACCATACATAGATGACCCAATAAAAGAGGCACCAGAGCTTACCTTGTCGAGAACCAACTTGACTATTGGCTCTCTTAGCTGAAGTTCTGCTGTCTGAAGGTCTTTCAGCAACCCTGAAATGATAAAATGAAGACAGGAGATCACACTAAAGACGATCGAATTTGCACACCAGTAACCAGGCATGAGTAAGTGATGCACTGTGATAATCACTAATGTCATTTAATGGCAAAAGTGATTAGTAAAGTATCATAAATTTCCTCAAAAAAATGGCACAGACATATCAGCAAATTTTAATAGGAAACACACACACAACATGAGTGACTTTTATAAAGACAGAACAGATATTATTCATCTAAGAGAGGTGGTAGTAATACCTCTTTCTAGAAGCCTCACTTGAAGCTACACCCTTCACATCCTTTGAACTAGCTTCGCCCTTCTGTTTCCTAAGCATGAGTGATCTAATCAATATGTTTTGTTGGTTTGTTTTTATCTGCTGACCCTCTGTATGTCAAGAAAGAGAGTCAGAACTTTCACATCATGATAAAATCTATCTCAAAATGAGTAAAATTATATTGACAGCCTCTCTTTCAGAGAATCTAGATGTTAATGCGTCAAATGTGGATGAAAACAAGAGACGACAATCCAGAGGACCATAATAAATTTTCAGCATAGATTACTTTCTACTTCTTTCAATTTGTTTAAATAAATAAATAAATAAAAAGGCATGAAGAATATAGAAATAAGATATGAGATCAAACATCATCTTCGTAACGTGTTGTCTACGATTTTCTGTAATTACGATTTATTTATTTTTTTATGGTAAGTTACAAAAGCACCCATTGGATCTAGATCTCACAACCTCACCCTCCACCTTGCTCTTATAATGGGAGGAGTTGCTGATTGATCTAGAGTTTATTGGCATGGAACTATAGATATAAGCAACTCTAGTTAGAGCATCCATTTCTTATTTCTCTTATCTCTAATATTGGTAGAACGAAATCTCCTCAAAATAACAATAATGATTTCTTATTTCAAACTTCTAAAATTTCATAAAACCAATGTAATGTGACATATGGAAAACATGGAGGAAGAAGAGACCTGGGGGTGATGTGTCATGGTCACAAATATATACTCTCATCCCTCCCTGCACAAAATGTAAAGACAAGTTCAATGCTCCTGAAGTGAGAATCTATTGAATTTAAGAGGAAAATTGTAACAATGACCAAAATATGTGCACATAAGAACCATACCAGAACAACAAGAAGTTATAAATAAAAAGACATGAATAATTGCAGAATCTGAAAGTACCATCATAATGCATTAACATTCAAATTTATTTATTTTATAATTAAGCCCGGGAAGTACTAAAAAACACACGATTTTACTTGAGAAACAAGCTAGTTCAAGTTCTACTTCTGAACTAACCATCAACTCAGAAACAGGACCTAGATAGAGAAAATAATTATAAGATAATCAGTTCTAGTGGCAAAAAGTAGACTTTAAAGACTCTTCATTAAAAGGCTTTCTACTAATTCACACATTTGACGATTGGGAAAAACCAAGGCCAGATTCTTTTCCCAGCACCTCAACCGTAACCTTATTTAAAATATACTCCTAATATTTAATTCCATAAAAAAGAATACCAAATAAGCAACATCAGGTCCATGAATAACTACATCCCAGAATCCCTTATATGGCGTTTGATATGGGAGAATCCACATTACTCCTGGCATCCAGATTCCTAGGAATATGAGGAATCACATCCCTAGGAATATAGCTATTCCTATATTTGGTTTTATTGGAAGATTCTCAAGAATGCGAGATGATAATGTTTGGTGTATTATTGAGAATCTTAAATGAATTATTTATTTTTTTCATTCTATCTTTAGATTTGAATGTGAACTACCAAGTCCTTTAAAAAAAAAAAACTTCCTCTAAATAAATAATAATAAAAATATATAAATTATTAATTAGTCCTTTTAAAAAATATCTTCCTCTAAATAAATTAATAATTTATTGAACAACACACATATAATAGTAAAAGTGAATACCTGGCAATAATGGAGGGTTTCCTTCAAAAAAAATTTTTTTCCACATGTAAAATCTAAATAGAACTTTGTTAAAAAATATATTAACATAATTATCTATCCTATTTATGTTGTTTTGGCGGGAAAAAATAAAGATTAGAGAAAAGATATTGATAACTTGTTTTATATTTTATCTTAATTGCTTAAATGCTAAGGAAAAAAGGTTAAAATTGTCAATTTATAAAAAATACAATTTCCTTTAGACTTGTAAATCTGGATACCTACCTGTTTTAAAGAAAATCCACATTCCTACTGAGAGGAGTTTAAGGGGGGAATCCAGATTCCTCTGGCATCTGATTCCCTGGCGTAATTTGCAACCAAACATGAGAATCTTTAAACATTCCTGGGAATCCTAAAACAATACTCCGTACCAAACGCCACATTAAAGATCAGTAAACTCTTTAGGCAAGTGGCAACCCCTCCAAGGCCCTGCAAAAAGAAAATGCAGCGCAGCCTCTCTCTCTCTCTCTCTCTCTCTCTCTCTCTCTCTCTCTCTCTCTCCCCCCCCCCCCCCCCTTGTAGCCCAGTCTCAAAATGAACTTAGTTGAAGGTTACCTTAATCAGTCTTCAGAACCTAGGTGGGGAGTGCATTGAGAGCTAGGCAAAAGTTTGCAGATTCCTAAGGAACTCCCCTTTAGTGCAATTGGAAATAGCTCAATTGACATGTATTGATTATACAGTGTCCACTTTTAGATGTGAGAAGCTGGTCCTTAAGTCATATAACTTGTGAGCTTCACCATTGGAATTATCAAGGGACAAGACTCTATTACCATAGTTTACTTATTTTCATGAATGCAAGGTGCTGCCACTTCTTCCCTTATTCTATTTCCCCTCTTCCTTCTAACATGAAGTTCTAGATTTTGTGATATAAAAGATTCCATAAAATTACTTCCCAACCTCTTATGATATTGGTTGCAAAATTTAATTGAAACTATAATTATGTTTTCATATCTGGGTGCTGCAGGCCCCATCCTTTTTAAGCAGAACAACAAATAAAACTGGAAACATAGAACAACCAAAAATAAATCAAATTCTTACGAGTACCAAATCCAAAAAAATCCAGATAAAGAATGCATAGAAGTCTTAGGACCTAACCAATTCCCCAACTTCTTGAAAGCCTGCTCATATAGTCACACTGGGAAAGCAACTATGCAGCAAAAGAACCATGATTGACTGCACGCATCTCAGCAAAACATGCTTAGGGGAAAAAAATCATATTTACACCTTTCTTGATGGAGGTTCAATCGTGCAAGAATTGCATTCTTCAATAACAAGCCCAATAAAAGAAACAAAATCAACTAATTGGCCTAAGGCCTCAAGAAACCATAAAAAGAACAAGTGGAGAAAATAACCCTCTCTAGTCTCTATTTCACCAAGAAGACTATATTCAATCTCTAACATCTCCATTACTCAAAAACCATATCCCATAGATAAAACACTTTTTAAAATCTTCAGTGAAGTTATACCAACAACAATGGCAGCAGAGTTCAATGCTTATTCTCTAAAGTCAAAGCCCAATTCAACTCACAACCAGATCTTACTTAAACCAATCCCCATCAATTCACAAACATAGCCCGTATGCTCACTCATTCTCGCAAACCCATAACTACCCAGTTCTCACAATTTGCACAACACACATTGAAATAACTTGCATTGTTTTCAACCTTCAAGAGTCCCAAAAGATAATCACTTCACCAAATCAAATGCTAAACAAAACTAAACTAAAAAAAAAAACCCATTATCCCATAACTATACAAGTAACTAATTTCACACAAAACCTAACCAACAAAGTTCCCAAACAGAATTTTTTTTTTCTTAACAAGCAAAAAAATAAATAAAACTAACACAACAAAATTAAATCAAAACTAAACCCTAAACCCTCTAAGTAGTAAATGACTCTCTTTTTTAAATTTCTGGTGGCCCCAAAGTACAAACATTACAAAAATTCTAAAATTTTCTCGGTTATACTTTCTCGGCAACCAAACAGAAATTTAGACCAAAATTTAAATAAATAAAAAAATTGAAGGGTTTAGAAGGTTTAAAGAGTGTTCACCGGATTGGAGGAGATGACGGTGGAGGAGAAGAGGCCACGGGAGGGAAGGCCGGCGAGGAATTTGGAAGCGCCAGGAGCCGTTGGATTCGAATCGGACGGCTGTGAGGTCGAGTCCTCCATAGGCGCCTGAAAAATGAAATTTAAGCCAAAAAAGAAAAGAAAAAAAATCTAATAGCAAAGAGAGAGAGAGAGAGAGCGAGTCCAAGTTTGTCCAAAGTGCTTATTATGGGACAAAATATTTGAGAACACATCTTCTCCACTTCGCTATTTATACGGGAGTGGACTTTTTTTTTTTTCCCAACTTTATTAAAAAAAAATTTTAAGTACACAATATTTTCTTAATAATTTTAAAATTTTATAATGACATTTTACTTATTAGGTTAAATTATAATGTATTTATTATATCTTCTAACTTTGATTTATTACCAATTCACCATCTTTTTCTTTTCCATTTCAATTGTTTAACTTTAATCTATTTTTAATTTATACATTTTATCTATAATTCCATTCAATGTCATTTTAGTATATAACTTAATCATGGAGACTGAATAGAGGTAGACAAAATGACTACATTAAAAATGAATGGAAATTAAAAAAAAAGAACTAAATTGGAAAAATGTCAAAGTTATGGAGTATAATTATAATTTTAGTATAAATCTTATCTTGGGCAAGTTTAAATAGTCTAAATTGAAAACATGTTAAAGTTATGAATTTTAGTTTTAATTAATCATCCTATTTTATAAGATAATTGATCAATTATCTAAGAAACCTAATTATGTATTGAAATTTCCCAATGTACTCATGTACATTCTTCTTCTTCTTCTTTTAAGGGAAACGCATGTACATTCTTGTTTTTAAGTTTAGACCAATTGGATGCTGATAGGTAATTATGTGATGAGGCTCTTTTTTATTTTGGGGATTTTCCACTCACATGTTGACCATTTATTGCAAAAAATAACACTCTTCTATGGTTCCACTCAAATCGTAAAGGTGTATAGAGTGAGTTCTTGAAAATGAAAGAAATGAATACATCAAATTAAATCAACATGAACTTAATATAAACACCATACTATTGGTGGTAATTATTCCTCTTCAACATTTGACTTTAGAATTGTCAATGTAGAAGAAAAATGTACAATTTTAAACCAGTTTTTAAGAAAAAGATGTGTGTGATATATTTAAATAGATATGGCGTGTACAGATTTTTAGGGGGGAAAAAATTGTTAAACGTGTGTAAGATATATCTAAATAAAGATAGTGTTTGCTAATTTTTTGGAAAAAAATATGTGTCATCAAAATTTATTATAACCGATTATATAGAGGTGATATAAAACCCTAACGACAGAGAAAGAGAGAGTAAAACAAAGTAATTTTGTTTTATTTTTATTAAAAAAAGAAAAGAAAAAGAAGTTGTATTATATTTGACTAATGTGAGAGAGGAGGGGAGAAAAAAAAAACTATTTGAAACTATCTAAAAAACCATTGTTATATTTTCTTTTAAAAAAAGGTTTTTATTTTTAAACTTGAATTTGACAAAGAAATGAGGGAGAAATGTGGTTAGAACTTTTTTTTTTTTTAATAGTCTAACCCTATTATTTAAGCTTTCTAAATGGGTGAATTTGAAGGTATTTTGAGTATCTAAATTGAGGATCGCAAACAAAAAAAATCTTTTAAATAGTAGTATAGAATCAATAGATAATCAAATACAATTGTGGATTTCAATTAAATCAATTAGTAAAGTCTCTGATGATTGAATAAGAGATCTGAGGTTCAATCCATGCCTACAACAAAAACCGATTGGTGTCTTGGTCTGAAAATAAATAACTATTACTGAAAGCAGATGCCATAAATTAAAATTCTCTTTAAAAAAAAAGATAATGAAATATAATTAACCTTAATTTTTAGAATTCATTTCATTCGTTAAACTTATGTGGCGTTTGGTACTAAGGAATCAGCATTACTCCTAACATCCTGATAACTAGAAATGTGATGTCTTGTTCTCTAGATGCATAGGAATGTAACTATTACTATGTTTGATTTAATTGGAAATCTAATAAGATTCCTAGAAATGTTAGATTATAATATTTGGTTTATTCTTAAGAATCTTAACAGAATTATTTATTTTTCTCATTCTATCCTTAAATTTGTAAATCCAATATAAGTCCTTTAAAAAAAAAAAAAAAACTCTTCCTCTAAATAAATAATGAAAAACAAAATATAAACTATAAATTATGACAAATCATTAAAATTGTAGTCTAACGTTTCAAAATGACAAGTACAATACAAAAATAACTATTTAAATTCTCAAATGTTTTATTCTTAATAATAATTTTTAAAAGAGCTTCATCCATACCAAACAACCTAACAATGTTTAGGTCTATAAGACCATAAAAGTATAAATAAAATAAAAATAATTCATCAACAATGAAACAAATGCAATCTATTACATATATAATGTATTCACCTCTGCATCTGTGAACACTTGAATAGCATAGTCATACCTAAACAAAACAAAACCAAGATTTGAGATAAGAATAGATACATTAACAAATTTCCATGAAATTAGATCCATTAATAATTTGTTGAGCAACACAACACACACAACAATAAAAATGAATACCTAGCAACAATGGAAAGTCCCCTTTCAAACTTTTTTTTTTTTTTCACACGTGAGAACTTTATTAATGAATATATCAACATAGTTATCTATTCTATTTATGTTGTTTTGGTGGGAAGAGATAAAGATAAAAGAAAAGATATCGATAATTTGTTATATATTTTATCTCAATTGCTTAAATAATAAGGAAAAATAGTTAAAATTATCAATTTATAAAAAATACAATTTTTAAACTTAGGAATCTGGATACCTACCAGTTTTAAAGAAAATCCGCATTCCTACTAAAAGGGGGTTAAAGGGAGAATTTAGATTCCCCTAACATCTGATTTCCTAATGTTATTTGCAACTAAATATGAAAATCTTTAAATATTTCTAAGAATCCTAAAATATTACTCCGTACTAAACGCCACATTAATGCGACTTGATAGATAAGTTTTTAGCTTCTTCTTTTTCTTCTTCTTTTTTTTTTCTTTTTTTTTTCTTTTTTTCTATGGTACGTTTAGCTTTTAGATTTTCACACTCAAGATATCTTCTTGATTGTTACTGTAAGAACACAAATCTACGGGTTGGGCTTGCAAACAGAACAGATTGAGGCCCAAGCTGTGTACAGTATCCTTGAAATAAATTTGTAAAGAGAGTGGGCTGGAGAATACTTGATTGAAGATGTATGGGTTGATGGCCCAAGTATAGTTATGATCAGATTTACGTTGATGAGATACAAGGTAGATACAAGGTTCTTCTCGGCACAGTCCGAAGAGTATGTTTAGACTAATACAATGAACACTTCTCCCTTTCTCTTTCTCTCTTTGTTGCTCTTTTTCTCCTTCTGATGGTCCTCCCCCCCTTTCTTTTTCTTTTTCTTCCCTTTATACGCCCCTCCCTTTCTTCTGTGCCAGTTAGGTGGGTTTTCTTTGATACTTGTCCTATCAGCGCTCACCTGAAATCTTTACTTGGCAGCTGTAAAGGATGAAGGTCACTGTTCAGGTGTCTTTTCCCATTAATGCGGCCATGATGTTAGCTGCAGGATCATAAATGCGGTGGCAGCAGTCTTTTGCCTAATATCTGATCTTTGCCACCTGTCATTTTTGTCCATATAAATCAGGGGATTCTCCGAGGGAGCTAGGATTGATATTGGAGCATTCATCTATGACACCCTTTTGACAATCCGAACAGGCAAGTCTCCTCGGACCAGTCTTTCTTCCACGTGACTTACACTTTAGAATTGAATTAGGCTGGGCACACTCCTCAGGATTTGTCGTCCTCGGATGTACAAGTCTCCTCGGACAGGCCGTGGCCCATTACTTGATATTGGGCCTTTTATCCCTACAATAGACCCTCAAAATTCTGACCTTCCCTCTTATTCGAGGAGAAGGACGGGATTTTGACTTCCGCAGTGGTGAAATTCATCAAGTCCCTTAACTAATCCACGTGGAGGCGCTGTTTCGCGAGATTTTCAATTTCCAAAGACGCTTCGAAAGTTGTAACGCATCATTTATTGCTCTAGGTGGCGCTCTGTCTCCTTGATCAACGGCGAGATGTAGATCGTGCGGCTGGGATTTCTTCGTGAAATTTCGAGCGGGATAACTCCCACCCATTTTCGCCTACTATAAAAAGGGCTCTCAGGAGGTAGTTTTTCTCATTTCGCATACGTTCAAGCACTCCAGCGTTCTTAAGCATCCTTGCCATCATACGTTCATTGGTTTTAAGTAGTCCGAGGACATTCTAATAAAGAATCCTAGGTGTTTTAAGAAATTGTTGAACTAGAAGTACCAACTATTTCTGTAAGTACTTGGGCTCCAAGTTCTTTTCTCCTCGGCCGAGCACCTCGGCTTTCTCCTTTTTTACATTTTCTCATCTTAGGAGACTCCCTTAGCATATCTTTACACACCAACATGGGTAGGTTTAAGAACTTGGTTGATACATCTGTGGCCGTAGAGCTCTTTAAGGCAAAGTACCGCATACCTGAGGGGGTTAGTCTTCGCTACTGCCCGCCGGAAAATATTCTGACCGACAGGCGAACCAGTGAAGTGGTCATCCCTGTAATCGCTTTTTTGGAGGGAGGGATGACCATTCCCATGGGTACTGTAACTAGGGACTATCTTAGAAACCATAGGTTGTGCCCGCACCAGTGCACTGCCAACATGTTTAGGGTCTTAGGCAGCGTCGATACCCTTAACCAAATGATGGATCTGCAGCTCACCTGGCACGACGTCGTACATATGTATGAGTGTCACTCTCAGGCCGACGGGGGATATTACCTGAAATCCCGGTCTCCCGTCATTAAAATGGTGTCGTGCCTTCCGAAGTCCAACAAGGGCATGAAGGACGACTGCGTCATCGTCTCCGGGGCATGGCATGACGGTCACCATTGCCCGATCAAGGAGGGGAAACCAGGTGGGCTGCTTTAGGACTAGATTGAGTTAACCTAGAATCTAGGTTCTAGGCTTCATTTTTATGTGCTGTTCTACCACCTGGTTTTGAAATAATGTGGCTAACTCGATATTTGGTAGTTGTGATTGCAGATAGGAAGTTCGTCGCTCCCCGCCTCAGCCTTGTGAACGTGCTGGGGCTTAACAAGCTCTTAAGGTCCGAGGTGTGCGTGCACACGGACGGCCAACTACGTGCTGTCCACCTCATACTAGACTTCACCCCGTTGACGGACAGCTTTTTGGACGTTGGCAATTCCATCCGAGCAGGCGATAAGAGGATCAACAGGATTGACATTTCGATCCCGGGCTTTCTGGCCAAGAGAGACCTTCCACCCGTTGAATGGCCAATTCGACAGGCTGCTCCTCAACCTGCCGTTCAAAGGGAAAAGTCCACTTCACCTTCGCTGTCCTTGGAGGAAGAGATAGACGGATTCTGTTTTGACGGTGAAGAGGAAGTGCAAGGCAAGCTTCAGAATACTCCAGAGGTCGATAGCTTAGAGGAAGAAGAGGACGATATGCCGTTGAAGCCAAGGGCGGGGTTAAAGGACCTTATTGCCGGGAGGAATAAGGGTGCTCCCTCTAAGGAGGCACCCAAAGCGAAAGAACCTACTCAACTACCCCCACCTCTTCCTCCTCCTGCGACTGGGCTCGGGCTTCTCCCTATACCCGACCTCAAGAGGAAGAGGAAGGTCGTGGAGCTGGATGCCGAGGAGGGTGAATTGCCCCCTCCTCAACAAAAAGGGGCAAAACACCAAAAAGGGGGGAGAGACGACAGGAGGTCCTCTTCATCCGAGCGGAGGGGAGACACCCATGCCACGGACATGCAGCAACCACCAGCCTAGGCCCCGAGGCTAGACTTGGACGGCACGCCCATTCCCTCCACGGCCTCCATTAGGGAATTCCAGAGGGGGCCCTCGGGCTACATTGCCGAGGCCCTAGAGCGCCCTCTCCTTTTGCCCAAAGACATGGACACAGTGAGGTCGTAGAGGCAAGCCGACCTGTTCATGTCAATGAAGAGAGACCTAGCCATGGTAAGTTTCTGATCACTTCGCTGCACAGCAGACTAGGTTAAGTGTGTATTGCATATTTTTCTTATACCGTTAACGATATAATTTTGTCTCTCTTTCTGTGCAGCTCACACAACAAGTCTTCGTGGCCGAGGACTAGGTCAGGGACGCCCGAAACTTGGCTAGGACCGAGACCCAGTCTCGCCTGGGAGTAGAGAGAGACATGGAGGTCTTGAAGAAAGAAAAGCAGGAGCTAGCCAAGAAGCTGACTGGGGATGAGAGGGAGAGGCCGAGTGCGGAGGCTGGCCTTAAGAGCGACCAGGATCAGGCCGAGGACTAGAGAAAAAAGTTATACGCTACAGAAATAGAGCTGGTAACCCAAAGGCAGCTGGTCCTGGAGCTCAAGGCCAGTCTGGAGAAGGCCGAGGAAGCGGAAAAGGAGGCTAGGAAGGCCCTTGGAGCTGCTGAGGCCGAGAAGGAGGCCGAGTATATCTGCGGCATTGAAGAGACGGAAATAAGGCTAGCAGAGGAGGTCTTTGAGGTATGTAGGGACTATTGCAAGTTCACATGGGACGAAGCCCTGAACTTGGCAGGAGTCCCAGCTGACTCGGACCTAAGGCAGCCGGGGAGGATATACTATCATCCCTACATCAGTTTGACCTCAGCTGACCCCGCCCCCTTATCTTCTCAAGTTCCGGAGCAAGCAAGCTTGGCGCTTGTTCTTCATGAAGCAGTCGAAGAGGCTGAGGAGGAACAAGTTGCCCCAACTGAACAAGTGGCTCCGGACGTTTCTTCTGCTGATACGGATGCTGACCAAGCCAAGGACGCAGCCCCCTCGGAGGTCGAGGCCGGATCATCTGAAGTAGAGCCAAGCGGAGCAGGCATCCTTCCTCCTTAGACTATATAGGATTAGGATTAGGATTCTTAGTTGCTGTAGTTGTGATCATTTGTTTGCTTTGTTTTGTTTTGTAGCAATCATTTTTGTATGTCGGACTAATGTACTCCAACTTTATGATTCAATGAAAATATTTCACTTAACTTTAGCTGTTTCCGATTTTATTTATCTGCTTTTCTTGCCATGAAGTTCTTAAACCCATAAAAAGTTTAAATCCATAGAGTGAAATAGTAGCAAAAATAAATCTCTGTTCTCATGCAATGATGAGGACATCATGAATATGATAATAGCACTCCGGGATTAATGAGAAGAAAGCCTTGACAATTACACTAAAGTCATTCAAGCAATTCAGTCTCATCTTAGCAAGTGGGGATGGACTTAAGCTGATGCAGTCCCTGATTTATCAGCTAGAGACATTAATGTTGTGTGAGAATACTAACTCGAAGTGTGCAGCGTGTAGTGAAGTGTTTGAGATTGTAATGTAGCTTCAAATAAATGATCCAAGGGATTTGGTACGTTTGAGGTCCCAGATTACACTTATAATAATGTAGAGGAGTATTAACTTACCCTAGGTATGTGGTCCGAGACGCCAGGCATGACCAAGGTTCTGTTTAGTATTTAGGAGTATTAATTTACCCAAGGTATATGGTCCGAGGGACTAAGCATGAGCGAGGTTCTGTTTAATACTTGGGAGTATTAATTTACCCAAGGTATGTGGTCCGAGGGACCAGGTATGACCGAGGTTCTGTTTAATACTTAGGAGTATTAATTTACCCAAGGTATGTGGTCCAAGGGACCAGGCATGACCGAGGTTCTGTTTAACACTTAGGAGTAAGGTATGTGGTCCGAGGGACCAGGCATGACCAAGATTCTGTTTAACACTTAGGAGTATTAATTTACCCAAGGTATGTGGCCCGAGGGACCAGGCATGACCGATGTTCTGTTTAATACTTAGGAGTATTAATTTACCCAAGGTATGTGGCCCGAGGGACTAGGCATGATTGAGGTTCTGTTTAATACTTAGGAGTATTAATTTACCCAAGGTATGTGATCCGAGGGACCAGGCATGACCGAGGTTCTGTTTAATACTTAGGAGTATTAATTTACCCAAGGTATGTGGTCCGAGGAACCAGGCATGACTGAGGTTCTGTTTAATACTTAGGAGTATTAATTTACCCAAGGTATGTGATCCGAGGAACTAGGCATGACTAAGGTTCTGTTTAATACTTAGGTGGACAAGTAATGTAATAGACTTCAATGAGAGAATGGAAACTTTTATTAATAATAGTACCTTTTTAGATTATTTACATTCCAGGGGTGCGATACAGCTCTTTCATCTAGATCTTCCAAGTAAAAGGCCCCTATTCCGGCCACTGATAGGATGCGATATGGGCCTTCCCAGTTAGGTCCTAATTTTCCCCAGGCTGGGTTTTTTACCGAACCCACGACCTTGCGTAAAACCAAATCCCCTGGTGCAAGTGGTCTTAACTTAACGTTGGCATCATAACTCTGCTTGAGTTTATGCTGATAATAGGCTAGCTGAACCGCAGCGTTTTCTCTACACTCGGCAACTAGGTCCAGATTGTCCTTTAGCAGTTTGTCATTGTCGGCCAAGGTAAACGAACTGGTTCTAAGTGTGGGGAACCCAGTTTCTATGGGGATAACAACCTCAGCACCGTATGTCATTACAAATGGGGTCTCTCTTGTAGATCTTCGAGGAGTTGTCCTATAGGTCCAGAGGACATGTGGTAGTTCTTCCACCCATTTTCCTTTGGCATCATCCAACCTCTTCTTAAGACCGCTTACTATGACTTTGTTAACTGCTTCAACCTGTCCATTTCCTTGAGGATATGCAGGGGTGGAGTACCTGTTCGTAATGCCTAGTCCACAGCAAAATCTTCTGAATGCTTTACTGTCAAATTGAAGGCCATTGTCCGAGATGAGAGTATGTGGTACTCCAAACCGAATTATGATATTCTTCCATACAAACTTCTGGACATCTACATCCCTGATGTTTGCCAACGGCTTGGCTTCAACCTATTTGGTGAAATAGTCTGTTGCGATGACCATTACTCCCGACTGCTTTAGGAAAAGGACCTACAATGTCCAGGCCCCACTGAGCGAAGGGCCATGGACTAGACAAAGGATTCAGAACTCCTCCTGGTTGATATATATTTGGTGCAAACCTCTGGCATTGGTCACATTTCTTTACATATTCTTGTGATTCCCTTTGCATGTTTGGCTACTAGTATCCTTGAATTAAGGCTCTGTGTGCTAGAGACCTTCCTCCTGTGTGGCTGCCACAAATCCCTTCATGCAGTTCTTCGAGGAGTAGCTCCGTGGCTTCAGGGTGCACGCACAGTAAGTAAGGTCCAGAGAAAGAGCGTTTGTATAACTTATTGTCTCCGGATAACCAGAATCGAGGAGCTTTTCTTCGCACTTTGTCGGCTTCGGCCTTGTCTGTTGGTAAGATATCGTCCCTGAGGTAAGACACCATAGGGTCCATCCAGCTTGGCCCTACTCGGACTTGACAGATGTTGAACCCTTCCTTCCCCTCAGCATGCCTTTGTACATCTTCCACCAGGATAAGCCGAGGTAGCCCCTGAGTCAAGGAGGTTGCAAGAGTGGCCAAGGAGTCCGCGTGCGTGTTCCCCATTCGAGGAATGTGTTGCAGATTAAATGACTTGAACCACGGCTGCAATTGCTTGACCTACTTTAGATACTTCTGCATTCTTTCGTCATGTGCATCTAATTCTCCCTTGACCTGGCCGACGACCAGTGCTGAGTCCGAGAACACATCCACCGAGCTCCCACCCATTCTTTTGACCATGGCCATTCTGACCAGCAATGCTTTGTATTCAGCCTCATTGTTAGTAGCCGAGAAGTTTAATCTGAGGGATTTTTCGATGACAACATTCTCAGGAGATATCATAACTAGCCCTACTCCTGAGCCTCTCTGATTGGATGCACCATCCGCATATAGTTTCCAGCGTGCAGACTCCTGCACAAACACTAGGCCAACTGAGTTTTCGTCCATTTGTATCGTCTCAGCAATCCTTTCTAACACGGGCTCCGCGAATTCGGCCACAAGATCGGCCAGTATCTGCCCCTTGACCGAGGTGCGAGGCATGTATTTTATGTCAAAAGCTCCTAGAATGGTACCCCACTTTGCAATCCTGCCCGTATAGTCTGCACTACGAAGTAATGATCTGAGCGGGAGTTGGGTAAGGACCACGACCGTATGTGATTGGAAGTAGTGAGAGAGTTTACGAGTAGCATGAATTACTGTAAAGATGGCCTTCTCAAGTGGCTAGATAACGGACCTCGGCCTCGTGAAGGGACTTACTCACGTAGTACACAGGTTTCTGTACACCATTGTCGACTCGTATGAGTACCAGACTCACAGCATGGGTGGCTACAGCAATGTAGGCGAACAAGACCTCGTTCGTTGCAGGACTGGACATGATGGGAGGCCGAGTTAGGTATTCTTTTAGTTGCTGGAAAGCTATAACACACTCTTCATTCCACTCAAACCCCTTCCACTTGTTCAGCAGCTGGAAGAAAGGCCGACATCTCTCTGCAGACTTGGAGATGAATCGGTTGAGAGCGGCAGTCATCCCGGTCAACTTCTGGACTTCTTTTGGGTTCCGAGGAGGCTGGAGATTGTTGATCGCCCTAATCTGGTCGGAGTTGATCTCAATTCCGCGATGGGTGACCATATAGCCTAGAAACTTTCCTGATCCAACGCCGAAGGAGCACTTCGAAGCATTGAGTCGTAGTTTGTGCTTCCTTAAGATCTCAAAGATGTTTCCGAGGTCTCCAACGTGGTCGGTCTCCAGCTTGCTTTTGACCACCATGTCATCAACATAAATCTCAATGCATTTCCCCAGCTGTGGTTCAAACATTTTTGTCATCATTCTTTGATAGGTGGAGCCTGTATTCTTCAGACCAAATGGCATCACCTTATAATGGTAGTTCCCAATGGGAGTTATGAAGGCTATTTTCTCTTGATCGTCCAGGGGCTAAAGGAATTTGGTGGTACCCTTGGAAGGTGTCCAAGAAACTCATTCGTGGATGCCCTACGGTTGCATCTACTAGTTGATCAATCCGTGGCATGGGGAAAGGGGTCTTTTGGACAGGCTCTGTTTAAATCCGTGAAGTCCACGCATACACGCCATTTCCCATTCTTCTTCTTCACCACCACTGTTTTAGCCAGCCATTCTGGATAGAAGACCTCCTTGATAGCACCTGCCTGCTTGAGCTTGTTCACCTCATCCCTGACAGCATCAGAATGTTCCCTGGATGAGCGCCGAGGTGGCTGCTTTTTGGGGAGGGCAGCTGGGCTCACATTAAGGTGATGGCAGATGAACCCGAGATCCACTCCTAGTGTCTCATAAGAGTTCCAGGCAAACACGTCAATGTTTCTCCTAAGGAATGTCAGCAGCTCTTCCTTTTCCTGAGGGGGTAACTGAGCCCCTATCTGGAAAAATTTATCTGGGTCCCCTCCAATGACAACTTGCTCCAGTCTTTCACATTGCTCCTCGTCCAGCTCTACGGCTTTGGGGGGAATCGGGAACTTTGACTACTACGAGTACCTGGCCGAGGTGGTTGTTGGCTCGTCAACGGGCCGATGTGTAATGGCGGCTATGAGGCATTGTCTTGCCATAGGCTGGCTCCCTGCAATCTCTTCCACTCGTCCCCCAGACGGAAATTTAACCTTTAGGTGCAAGGTCGAAGAAACGGCCCCCAAAGCATGGAGCTAAGGCCTGGCTACGATGGCCGTGTAGGGAGAGTATGCGTCCACTACGATGAAATCCACCTCGACCACTTCAGACCCTGCTTGTACGGGCAGCCTTATTTGACCCTTAGGGATGACGGTCTTTCCATCAAAGCTGACTAAGGGTGAATCATACGCTGTCAGGTCTTCAGGCCGTAAGCCCAGTCCTTTGTATAGATCTGGATACATGATCTCAGCCCCACTCCCTTGATCGACCATCACCCTCTTAACATCGCACCCTCTTAACATCGTACCCTCCTATTCTAAGAGTGATGACCAGAGCATCGTCATGGGGCTGTATTGTCCCCAATTTATCTTCATCCGAGAAGCTTAAAACTGGTCGGGCCTCCATCCTTGCCCGCTTCGTCTCTTGGTTGGCGTCCTCGGTGGATGTCCTAGAAATGGACATTACTCTGGAAGCAGAATCCGGTTCTCCCGGAGGCCACGAAGATAACGTTAATCGTGCCCAAAGGGGGCCTTGATGAGGCGGTCCCCGAAGCCCCTGGCCTGATATGGTCTCCTTGGTTGTTTAATTAATAGATGAATTGCTGTAGCTTTCCTTCCCTCACAAGTTGTTCCAAATGGCTCTTCAAGGTGCTACAATCCTCGGTGGCATGCCCTCGCTCCTGATGATACTGGCAATGAAGGCTCTGGTTGCGCTTCATGGGGTCTCCCGCCATCTTGTTTGGCCACTTAAAGTATGGCTCGTTCTGAATTTTCTCCAGAATCCGGTGGATTGGCTCTCGGAACACGGCCTGAACTGCTTGTGATGCAACAGACCCGGACTGCATACTGTAGTCTCTCCGCGGCCTGCTGCTACTGTACCGGTCCGACCTGAACTCCCTCCTCTCCTGAGGAATAACCTTAGCCTTTCCCTTTCCGATCAGCTGGTCTTCCTCGACGCGCTTATATTCGTCGATGCGGTCCATTAGCCAGTGCACACTTCTCACCGGCTTCTTGGTCAATGATTTCCGCAGGTCGTGCTCGGCTGGTAAGCCGACCTTGAAGGTTCTTACTGCCACGTCATCGAAACTCCCTTCGATTTCGTTAAACATCTTCCAGTACCTGTCTGAGTATGTTTTCAGCGTCTTCCCCTCCCGCATGGACATGGACAGCAAGGAGTCTAATGGCCGGGAGACCCTGGTATTCGTTACGAACCGAGAGTAGAAGGCCCTAGTGAGTGCCCAAAACGACCCGATAGAATTTGCCGCGAGGCCATCAAACCACCTCATGGCTACAGGCCCCAGACTAGAGGGGAACACTTTGCACATGAGAGTCTCGTTCCGAGAGTGGACAGCCATTTTCTGATTGAAATGGCTTACATGCTCCACAAGATCGGTCCGTCCATTGTATGCAGTGAAGATGGGCTGAGTAAAGCGTTGGGGAAGGCTCCCTCCTTCGATGCTGCGTGTGAAGGGTGACTTGGAAATTTGGTTGAGTGCCCTATTCATGGCATTGCTCCCAGTACCTCGTGAGAACGTGTTTCTGCTCCTGCGGTCATGGCGAGGATCTTCCTCGTATGAGAAAGACTCACTTGGGGGTGTTCTGGAGCGGGGTCTATAACTGGCATCGTCATCATCATCAGAAGAGCCATCCGTGATAGATGGGCTGCTAGATGGTCTGCGCTTCCTCCGCGCACGGTGCAACTTCCTCTTGAGACGATCAATCTTGCGTTGCATGTCCTCATGAGACTCGTCACTGTCATTTCGATGTCGACCCCTCGCGGTACAATTTGTGTGCACACTCCCTTCGCGGTCTCTTTCACGCTCAAGGTACAGGAAATGATCAATATGTTGGGAGCCATCTGACTCTGCTCTGTTAGAACCTGATCTAACCATCATTCAAGCCTCAACTCACAGATACAATCACACTCTTCCCCACAGACGGCGCCAATTGTAAGGACACAAATCTACGAGTTGGGCTTGCAAACAGAATAGATTGAGGCCCAGGCTGTGTACAGTATCCTTGAAATAAATTTGTAAAGAGAGTGGGCTGGAGAATACTTGATTGAAGATGTATGGGTTGATGGCCCAAGTATAGTTATGATCAAATTTACGTTGATGAGATACAAGGTAAATACAAGGTTCTTCTTGTCACAGTCCGAGGAGTATGTTTAGACTAATACAATGAACACTTCTCCCTTTCTCTTTCTCTCTTTGTTGCTCTTTTTCTCCTTCTGATGGTCCTCCCCCCCTTTCTTTTTCTTTTTCTTCCCTTTATATGCCCCCCTTTTCTTCTGTGCCAGTTAGGTGGGTTTTCTTTGATACTTGTCCCATCAGCCCTCACCTGAAGTTTTTACTTGGCAGCTGTAAAGGATGAAGGTCATTGTTCAGGTGTCTTTTCCCATTAATGCGGCTATGATGTTAGCTGCAGGATCATAAATGCGGTGGCAGCAGCCTTTTGCCTAATATCTGATCTTTGCCACCTGTCCTTTTTGTCCATATAAATCAGGGGATTCTCCGGGGGAGCTAGGATTGATGTTGGAGCATTCATCTATGACACCCTTTTGACAATCCGAACAGGCAAGTCTCCTCGGACCAGTCTTTTTTCCACGTGACTTATACTTTAGAATCGAATTAGGCTGGGCACATTCCTCAAGATTTGTCGTTCTTGGATGTACAGTGGCCCATTACTTGATATTGGGCCTTTTATCCTTACAGTTACACATTGTGATTTTGTATTTTTGTTTTAATTAATATTTTTTCCATTTAATGTAATGACAACTTTACCCTTTCATTATAAGTTACGCATTTATCCATAATTTTAAGTTCAACGATAGTTACAAAATAAGGTATTTACAAAGGCATATTTATATTCTATTATCACTACAAGCACATAGATACATGTATCTAGAAGGATTCAAGCATGTTGAACATATATATCACAGATTCACAACAACAAAATTATGATCAAATAAATATTTATAATTTTTATGCCACTATTTTGTAATGGATGCAAACACTTTCCCTATTGCGGTCCAAGGGAGCACCGTAACCAACTCTAGGAGTTTATTGGTCGAAGTTAAGAATGTACCCCTGGGGCATTTTGATTGGACATTGCACCATGGTCAATGCCTAATTGATGAGATAAGGTGGGATTAACACCCAAAAAAAAAAAAAAAAAGGATTTGGATTTTGGACCAAGTGCGCTGACCCAATGGGCTTTATGTGGTGTGATGGGCTTGGGCCTTGAGGACTTCTTCTTAACTCCTTCCATGTCATGTGTAGTGCTATCATAGGTAGAGTTATAAGCAAATTTTACTTTAAACCTCCTATGGGTAGTCTAAATTAAACCTTATCTATATATATAAAAGCGCTAATGCGCAAAATCACTGTAGCTACAGTGATTTTTTGGTTTCGTGAGGCGTTCAGTCCCTTTTTTTTTTTTTTTTTTTTTTTTTTTTTGGCTTTGGCATTGTTCCTCCCGTGTAAATTACTGTGCAACATTTCGTGAGTTCTTTTTTTTTTTTTTTTTTTCAGAGTATTCCGTTTGTGTTTTTTTTTTTTTATAAATGTTGTTTAACATTTATATTGTTATACTAACACAACAAATTTCATAATATTTTCACAATTATAGTTTCATTAGTCACATTTTTTTTTCCAGTAATCGGTTTGTGTTTTTTTTTTTTTTTTTAATATTGATGTAAGCTGGCATTTATATTGTTATATTGACACAACAAATTTTTATTGCCGCTACAGTGCTTCGGCACTGTTCATCCAATGTAAATCACTGTGCAGCACTGTAGCGGCAATAGTGCTTTCGATTCATGAGTCCTTTTTTTTTTTTTTTCAGTATTCTGTTTGTGTGTTTTTTTTCTTTTAAATGTTGTTGTGAGCTTACATTTATATTGTTATACTGACACAACAAATTTCACAATATTTTCACAATTATAGTTTCGTTAGTCACATTTTTTTTTCAAGTAATCGGTTTGTGTTTTTTTTTTTTTTTAAATATTGATGTAAGCTGACATTTATATTTTTATATTGACACAACAAATTTTTATATAACAATGTTTTTGTACTGTTCATGCAGTGTTATTCACTGTTCATTTTTAGTGCTATTTTCATGAGTCACTTTTTTTTTTTTTGTAATCGGTTTATGCTTTTTTTTCTTCTTTTAAATATTGATGTAAGCTGACATTTATATTGTTTTACTGACACAACAAATTTCACAATATTTTCACAATTATGGTTTAGTTAGTCACTTTTTTTTTCCAGTAATCAGTTTGTGTTTTTTTTTTTATAAATATTGATGTAAGCTGACATTTATATTGTTATACTGACACAACAAATTTCTTATATATAAAAGCGGCTATGCCACTGCAGTGCTTTGGCACTGTGCATTCAGTGCCTTTGTATTGTTTATTTACAGTGCCATTTTGGTCAGTTGTTTTTTTTTCATTAATCGGTTTGCGTTTTTTTTTCTTTTAAATATTGATGTAAGCTGACATTTATACGGTTATACTGACACAATAAATTTCACAATATTTTTACAATTATAATTTACTTAGTCTTTTTTTGTGACGTGTCAATTTCTTACAAGTCGAAATAAAATAATAAAATATGAAACTGTGGCCAACCACAACTGAAAATAAATGTTTTGACAATGCCGCTATGGTGCTTTCACACTGTACATCCAGTGTTTTGGCACTGTTCATCTACAGTCCCATTTTGTGAGTCACTTTTTTTTTTTTCAGTAATCGGTTTGTGTTTTTTTTCTTTTAAATATTGATATAAGCTGACATTTATATTGTTATATTGACACAATAAATTTCACAATATTTTCACAATTATGGTTTAGTTAGTCACTTTTTTTTTTCAGTAATCGGTTTGTGTTTTTTTTTTCTTTTAAATATTGATGTAAGCTGACATTTATATTATAATATTGACACAACAAATTTCACAATATTTTCACAATTATTGACATATCAATTTCTTACAAGTCGAAATAAAATAATAAAATACGAGACTGTAGCCAACCACAACTGGAAAAAAATGTTTTGAAAAAATGTTACAACACTTATTGTTATCACAATATTTTTACAATTGTTGATATCCCAGTTTCTTACAGATCAAATAAAAAAAATGCTAAGTCCACAACATTTTAACATTAATTACTATAGTGCATAAAGTTTTTTTTTTCCCGTAATCGGTTTGTGTTTTTTTTTTTCTTTTAAATATTTATATAAGCTGACATATATATTGTTATATGGATACAAAAAATTTCACAATATTTTCACAATTATTAAGGTATAAATTTCATACAAGTCGAAATAAAAAAATAAAATATGAGACTATGACTAACTACAATTGAAAATAAATGTTTTGAGAAAATGTTACAACACTTATTGTTATCACAATATTTTCACAATTGTTGAGATCTCAGTTTCTTATATATCAAATAAAAAAATGCTAAGTCCACAACATTTTAACATTAATTTCATCACAAATCATAGGTAAGCTATTATTGATGGATAGCACTAGAGCTATAGGGCTTTTGGTTTATTCAATTTGCACTGTAGCTATAGTGCCTAAAGATTTTTTTTTTTTCCCAGTAATCAGTTTGTGTTTTTTTTTTTTCTTTGAAATGTTTATGTAAGCTGACATATATATTTTTATACTGACACAACAAATTTCACAATATTTTCACAATTATTGACGTGTCAATTTCTTACAAGTCGAAATAAAACAATAAAATATGAGACTGTGACTAACTACAACTGAAAATAAATGTTTTGAGAAAATGTTATAACACTTATTATTATCACAATATTTTTACAATTTTTGAGATCTCAGTTTCTTATAAATCAAATAAAAAAATGCTAAGTCCACAACATTTTAACATTAATTTCTATAGTGCCTAAACTTTTTTTTTCCCAGTAATCGGTTTGTGTTTTTTTTTTTTTTCTTTTAAATATTTATGTAAGCTGACATATATATTGTTATACTGACACAACAAATTTCATAATATTTTTACAAATATTGAAGTATCAATTTCTTACAAGTCGAAATAAAATAGTAAAATATGAGATTGTGACTAACCACAACTGAAAATAAATGTTTTGAGAATAACAATAACAATGTTATCAGTTTAAAACCAATAACAACTTGTCATTTAGAATTTGTTCTAAAAATTTTTATGAATGTAGCATTTCTCTCAAATAAAATAAAAAAAATCTATTCGAACTCTAAAAATGAAGATATTGTGAAAATATTGTGATATTTTGTTGTATTCTTAGACTTCTTTTTTAATATAGTCAAATTGGGTGAGCCAAAATTCACGGTTTTACACACAAAATCTATTAATTTTTTCACTACTGGGGCAGCACGTGCCTTACACGTGCAGCCAACACTAGTCTTTATATAAAAAGCAGCAATGCCACTATAGTGCTTCGGCACTGTGCACTCAGTGTTGTTGCACTGTAGCGGCACTGTAGCGGGCACAGTAACTTGATTTCGTGAGTCGTTTTTTTTTTTTTTTTTTTTTTTTTTTTTTTTTTTTTTTTTTCAGTATTCGGTTTGTGTGTGTATTTTTTTTTCTTTTAAATGATGTTATACTGACACATTAAATTTCATAATATTTTCACAATTATGGTTTCGTGAGTCGCTTTTTTTTTTCTTCAGTATTAGGTGTGTGTGTGTGTGTGTGTGTATTTTTTTTTTCTTTTAAATGATGTTATACTGACAAAATAAACTTCACAATATTTTCACAATTATGATTTCGTTAGTCACATTTTTTTTTCAGTAATAGGTTTGTGTTTTTTTTTTTAAATATTGATGTAAACTATAACATTTATATTGTTATACTGACACAACAAATTTTTATATAACAATGTTTTTGTATTGTTCATGTAGTGTTATTCACTGTTCATCTACAGTGCTGTTTTCGTAAGTCACTTTTTTTTTTCAGTAATTGGTTTATGTTTTTTTTTTCTTTTAAATATTGATATAAGCTGACATTTATATTATTTTACTGACACAATAAGCGGCAATGCAGCTACAGTGCTTCGGCACTGTGAATTCAGTGTTGTTGCACCATAGTGGAACTGTAGCGGGCACAGTAACTTGGTTTCGTGAGTCGTTTTTTTTTTTTTTTTTTTTTTTTTTTTTTTTTTTTTTTTTTTTTTTTTTTTTTTTTCAGTATTCGGTCTGTGTGTGTTTTTTTTTCTTTTAAATGATGTTATACTGACATAATAAATTTTACAATATTTTCACAATTATGGTTTCGTAAGTCGCTTTTTTTTTTTCATCAGTATTAGGTTTGTGTGTGTGTGTGTGTTTTTTTTTTTTTCTTTTAAATGATGTTATACTGACAAAATAAATTTCACAATATTTTCACAATTATGGTTTCGTTAGTCACATTTTTTTTTCAGTAATCGGTTTGTGTTTTTTTTTTTTTAAATATTGATGTAAATTAGCATTTATATTATTATATTGACACAACAAATTTTTATATAACAGTGTTTTTGTATTGTTCATGTAGTGTTATTCACTGTTCATCTACAGTACTGTTTTCGTGAGTCACTTTTTTTTTCAGTAATTGGTTTATGTTTTTTTTCTTTTAAATATTGATGTAAGCTGACATTTATATTATTTTACTGACACAATAAATTTCACAATATTTTTACAATTATGATTTAATTAGTCACTTTTTTTTTTCCAGTAATCGATTTGTGTTTTTTTTTTTTAAATATTGATGTAAGCTGACATTTATATTGTTATATTAATACAACAAATTATATATATATAAAAACGGCTATGCTGCTGCAGTGCTTTGGCACTGTGCATTTAGTGCTTTTGCACTGTTCATCTACAGTGCCGTTTTAGTGAGTCGTTTTTTTTTTTTTTCTTTTCATTAATCGGTTTGTGTTATTTTTTTTTATTTTAAATATTGATATAAGCTGACATTTATATGGTTATTCTGATACAATAAATTTCACAATATTTTCACAATTATGGTTTACTTAGTCTTTTTTTTCTTTCCAGTAATCGGTTTGTGTTTTTTTTTTCTTTCAAATATTGATATAAACTGACATTTATATTGTTATACTGACACAACAAATTTCACAATATTTTTACAATTATTGACATGCCAATTTCTTACAAGTCGAAATAAAATAATAAAATATGAGCATGCAGCCAACCACAACTGAAAATAAATGTTTTGACAATGCCGTTATAGTGCTTTCGCACTGTAAATCCAGTGTTTTGGCACTGTTCATCTACAATACCATTTTCATGAGTCACTTTTTTTTTTTTTTTTTTTCCAGTAATCGGTTTTTGTTTTTTTTTTTTCATTTAAATATTAATATAAGCTAACATTTATATTGTTATTCTGAGTCACTGACACAATAAATTTCACAATATTTTCACAATTATGGTTTGTTAGTCACTTTTTTTTTCAGTAATCGGTTGTGTTTTTTTTTCTTTTAAATATTGATGTAAGCTGGCATTTATATTATTATACTGACACAACAAATTTCACAATATTTTCACAATTATTGACATATCAATTTCTTACCAGTCGGAATAAAATAATAAAATATGAGACTATAACCAACTACAACTGAAAATAAATGTTTTGAGAAAATGTTATAACACTTATTATTATCACAATATTTTTACAATTGCTGAGATCTCAGTTTCTTATAGATTAAATAAAAAAATGCTAAGTCCACAACATTTTAACATTAATTTCTACAGTGCCTAAACTTTTTTTTTCCTAGTAATCGGTTTGTGTTTTTTTTTAAATATTTATGTAAGTTGACATATATATTGTTATACTGACATAACAAATTTCATAATATTTTCACAAATATTGAAGTATCAATTTTTTACAAGTCGAAATAAAATAATAAATATGAGATTGTGACTAACCACAACTGAAAATAATGTTTTGAGAATAACAATAACAATGTTATCAGTTTAAAACCAATAACAACTTGTCATTTAGAATTTGTTTTAAAAATGTTATGAATGTAGTATTTTTCTCAAATAAAATAAAAAAATATCTATTTGGATCCTAAAAATGAAGATATTGTGAAAATATTGTGATATTTTGTTGTATTCTTAGACTTTTTTTTTAATATAGTCAAATTAGGTGAGCCAAAATTCACGATTTCACTACTGAGGCAGCACGTGCCTTGCACGTGCAGCCAACACTAGTAGTTTTACAAGTACCAAATAAAACCCTGAACTTTTAAACGGCAACAAATTAAAACTTAGTTAAAAAAAAAAAAAATAGCAATCAGGATAAGGATATCTCCTTGCTTCCCTACTCATAGGCATAGCTTCAATTTTACGGGGAGTTGACCAAGTATAGCACCCACTCAAAAGGATAGAGCCCTTACTTCCTTTGCATTGGAAGGTTGCCACTCACCACTTGGACTTTCGTCCATAAGATAGCGCAGATTCTTATTAGGTTATTTCAAGTTTTAATATGTTATTTGCCACCTTTCAAAATTTCAACGTTTAATTTAATACTTTCAAAATTAAAGAGTTTAATTTAGATTACCTCTAAGGCTCTAAACTATAGAGTTTAAAGTGAAATTTACCCAACATTTATTTTTTTGAGAATGTACCCAACAATCTTTAATTCGGCATAAAAAAAAAATTTAATGGTTTGACATTAATAAGCAGAACCCATGTTATATGCCATTGTAATGGTCGAAGTGTTGCTTGTATGGGTGGATGCTTACCATTATTAAGTATCATATTTCGGGATTTTTTGAAAAATAAATTATATATTAACCAACACCTTATGTTGTGTTGTTCCTAAGAACATAATTTAATAAATAAATTACAAGCATGAGCAAACGACAAATTGAATGGATATTGAAAATAGTGGTTTCTTACTTTTAAGGCTACAACTACATTTGAAAAAAAAAAAATTGCAACTAGATTAGTTAAGATAGTGAAAGCTAAAGCAAAAAACAAGCATGAGCCGTCCTGATTTTAACAAGTAATCTACTATTTTTTGGAAACTTGTAATTGTTTGGTTATAACAATATATACGGACTACATTTTTTATTGTTAGATTACATTTTTTTTTCTTATTTTCTTTTAAGAATTTTAGAGTATCTAAACTTAAAAGTGTTAACAATGATGACAAAACTGTATAATATGAATGATACTAAGGATTTGTTTGGGTTCCGCTTATTTTATTGAAACTAAAATTTTTTTATTGAAAGTACTGTAGATAAAAATAAAAGTTAGCTGAAATAGTATAGTGGGACATATAAATAGTAACAAAAAGTGCAGTAAGACTCATAAATAGTAGTAAAAATAAATTAAATAGTAAAATAAGTTAGTTTTTTAATCTGGAGCCAAACGCATACTAAGAATATATGGATTTTACTCAGTCAGTCAAACTTATGTGTAACAAATCACAAAAAAGTAATCTTGCCATTTACATATTAGGTTGTTAGAGTGACAACAATCACATTTGATTAATATGTCAATTTAATAATTTTTCGCGTAAGAGAAAATCTCGCAAAAGTTAAATTAACATATTTGAGTTTGAATACAATAAAAATGGTATCAGTAATAAGTTCAAGTAAAAGTGATATTAGAAAGTATTTAGTAAAGTATTTTAAATAATAATTTTTAGTATTTAAATTTTAAATAATATTATACGCATTTTATACACTTTTTTTATTTATATATATATTTAAAAAATATAAACAATATTACTAGATGAACATTGTTAGAGGCTGCCTAGCGGCCAGCACAATTAAGCAAAAAAAAAAAAAAAAAAAAGTAAAGAAAATTCATCACCTCAAAAAAAGGTCCATAACATAGAGCAGGGCAGACACGAGTCACAAATAATAGAAGAAAAGGGAAGAGAAGAGTGCGCAAAGCACGTAGCGGTGCACGTTAGAGTAGCACACCAGTGGCCAACAGTAAAAACCGGATAAGACTATTGTTTGTTTGTTTTATAAATAATCATTAAAAAAAGCGAGAAAAGACAAATCGGATAAGCATAGCGAACGAAGCGTGACACAGTTGACCATGCCACTTCATTTTCAAGCAATGTACCTATCCAAATCTCCCAACTCCCAACGTGTACACAGAAACTCCCATCATGCAAAAAAACCTTCATTCAAAGTAAACAACTTCAAAGGCCCAGATTAATAGTTGTGTTTGATACACGTCAGTTTGTTCCTATATTTCGTAGTTTATTTATGTTATAAAGATCCTACGCTTGTCGGGTCTGAGTGCTGAGAGACAGAGAGAGAGAGACAATAATTGAGACTTTTTGAGTTTTACAGAAGAGAGAGTTTGAGAGTGAGAGAAAGAAAGAGAGAGATTTGGATAATGGGAACGATGGAAGGGAGTCCAAGGAGTGGGTTGTCGAGTCCAGAAGCTAAGTTGGGGATGAGAGTGGAGGATTTGTGGGACATAATGGAGCCGCAGCTAAGTCCTACTGAGAAACTTAATGCTTGCTTTGAGAGCATCCCTGTTTCTGCTTTCCCTCCAGCTGCTTCTAATCAAGGTATTCAATATGTATATCGGTATACGGATGTAAAATAGAGTATGATTTTGGATAGAATAGAATGAAGGAAAATAATATATATGGCCAACCCGATTAGTTTTGCTCAAAATTTTGGGACTTTGGCTTGTTTGTTGTTGTTGGTGTGTAGATAATTTTGAACATCATGCTAGTTGTTTATGTTGAAAATCATGTATGAGTTTGATGGTGAATGAGAATCTCACATGCGATTAATGTTTGATATAATGATTTTAGGCAGAGTTTGGTGATCAGCTTAGAAAATTTTAATACCCCAGTTGATAAAAATATGATATTTTTTTTGGGGTGGGGGGGTGATGGGGGTGGGATTTTAATTTCTCATTGTGTCTGTTAATGAGGAAATACAAAAGGATTGAAAGAGAGGGATTGATGAAGCTAGTAAAGAAGGGTAACTGTAACTTTGATAATTCTGTGATTAAATTTTAAGAGTTTTTGGGGAAGGAAAGCGAAGAAATTTCTGAACTTTGATGTTTTATTCTTATTTAGGGAGGAAAAAATAATTTGAAAAAAAGGAAAGAAAAATGAAGAAAAACTAGACTAAAGAAATATTTTTGTTTGAATTTGAGGAGATGTGTTTTTGGGTCTTTTGGAAAAAGTTTTTACATTTATTGAGCTTTTCTGGATAGTCAAACAGATCAATGTAACTAGATGAAGTAGAAGTTATAGTGTGCTTTCATATTGTTTATCATGGTGTGTTGGCTTGATATGCATTCTTGGCCCATAACTTTTGAGGGCTGTTGCGCTTCCAAAGTTCTTTGGGACAATTGGTCCCCAATTGGCCAGTATCAACAGTTTCCATGTTTATATTTGCATTGCAAGTCAATGTTAAATTATGAATGCCTTTGCATATGATGCATATAACATGCATTAATTTAATGTAGTGTTCTCTCCGTCTTCATTATTTTGTACCTTTTTTTGTTTCTTGTGCTAAGTTTATGATAATTTTTGTGTCTAGCTATTGAAATAAAATCAGACGCCAGTTTAGGTGAAGCTGTTCAAATACTGGCCCAACACAAAATTCTTAGTGCACCAGTGGTGGATGTTGATGCCCCTGAGGATGCTAGCTGGATTGATAGATACATTGGCATTGTTGAGTTTGCGGGAATTGTTTTTTGGCTTCTGTGTCAGGTTAGCACTTAGAATGCCAACCAACCTATATGATTTTTTTTTGGGCCAAAATTGCTTGGCTTTTACAACAACTAATTGGACTGACTTTAACATTAATGTATAATTCTAAGTTGGCTATCTTCACAGTTTCAAAAATGAAAATGTGACAATTTATGTTCTTGACAGTCTGAACCACCGTCTCCTAGGAGTCCATCCAGTGCAACTGCTCTTGCAGCAGCAACTAATGGAGTGAATGCTGAATTTGAGTTCCTAGGCCCTGAATCTGCTGCATCAACAAATGGAAATTTTTTTGAAGCTCTGACTTCTTCTGACTTTTATAAGAACACAAAGGTTTTAATTCTTATGACTTAAACTAGCTTTGGCCATCCCAACTTGTTTTTCCTTTTTTGCATGTTGCGCATAAAATCCCAGAATGCTTATTAACTACTTAGCATACAGGTTCGAGACATCTCTGGGTCATTCCGCTGGGCCCCATTTCTTGCTTTGCAAACAGCCAACTCATTTCTGACTATGCTCTTGCTGCTTTCAAAGTACAAAATGAAAAGCGTTCCTGTGGTTGATTTGGGTGAAGGTAAAATTGAAAACATCATCACACAATCTGCTGTCATTCATATGCTAGCAGAATGCGCTGGACTTCAGTGGTTTGAAAGTTGGGGAACCAAGAGATTATCTGAGCTTGGACTTCCTGTGATGACACCAAATCGTATTATCAAGGTGTATTTCTCTTCTCAGTTTATGCTTGTGATACTAAGTTTGTTATGTTCATTCTCACTGCATAATGCTTAACCTTTGCTTGTAAAGCCATAATTATACAATTTTTTTTTTATGCATTAAGAGATCAATCTTATAACATTACATCTATAACTGGAATAGGAAGTTACATTTATTTTAAGGTATTTGTTGATACATTTAACCTTTAAGATATATAAATTGTGAGGATTTTAAAAACAGGTCAATGTTACTAGATGAGATAGAAATTGCTGTGTGCTTTGTTAGTGTTTATTATGGTCTGTTAGCTCAATATGCATTCTTGGGATGGTGTGTTAGCTCAATAGGCATTCTTGTCCCATAACCTGCACTTGTCATAAGATAAATAAATTATGAGGATTTTCAATTTAATTTTGTCCTGACTTGGTCTACAAAAATGCTCTATCGTGAAAAAGGGTTTGATTGCTTGCCTTTATTTGCCAAGAAAATGTCTTTTATGTTTTATCAATGATATTTGAGCTATTAGAAATATTCATGGTCAGGAAACTTGATAATTATTGGGATGAAGATTAGCCTAGACGCATGTTCACATCTTAATAAATTCTCTTATAAGAATAATTTTTAATGTAGGTCCGTGAGGATGAACCGGTGCTCCAGGCATTTAAGCTGATGAGGAAAAAGAGGATTGGAGGGATTCCTGTTATTGAAAAGGGTAGCAGCAGGGCAGTGGGCAATATAAGCTTAAGAGATGTTCAGTTCTTGCTAACTGCTCCAGAAATCTACCATGATTATAGGTTTGTAGCTGAGCTAATTTCCAAAATTGTGCATCTTTTGTTACTGTTATGTCTTATGTTTGATCCTTGAAGTTCTAAAGGAAATAATTAGTGATGGCAGTAAGATGGGTTACTTGGATAACTCTACCTACCCTCTTGCAAGCCCTAGAATTAATGACATTACAACAAAATTGATTGCCAAAGTTTTGAAGGAGCTCATAAACAATAAAACTCAGTCATGTTCATGGTCATTGTGGAACCCTCAAAACCATCCCACCTGCTTGATCCTTTGATATATGCGGCATGATTTAGTTCATTTGTTTGCCTACATGATTGGCTTATAAATTTGACTAATTGTCTATTTTGTGCATCATAAATTTTATTCTAATTGTAAGTCCATGTTTAAATCAACATTAATACGAAGTTGTTGATAAAAAAAAATTAGGCTAGGAAAGTATGCAATTTCATCAAAAAAATTTAGGCTCTTAGTTCTATGTTCCATACAGTGTTCAATCAATATGACTCTTGTTGCTCTCATTTGACATGTATAACAGATCTATCACGGCAAAGAACTTCCTGACAGCCGTTAGAAGCTACTTAGAGAAAAATCATGAGAACTGCCCATTAGTGACTGGCATGATCACGTGCAAAAGGGACCACACAATGAAAGAATTGATTCAGCTGCTTGATTCTGAGAAGATTCACCGGATATATGTTGTCGATAATGATGGGAATCTGGAGGGAGTTATCACACTGAGAGACATTATCTCAAAGCTAGTACATGAGCCCCGTGGCTACTTTGGCGATTTCTTTGATGGTGTACTGCCACTGCCCCAAAACAGCAGGGTTTAACATCAGGAATAACATCGATTGACATGTTTTTTTTTGCTAGTTTTGTTTTCTTGTAATGATCTCTCCTTGTCCTTTGGTTTCTTGGAGATGGGTTGATTATGGTGATTGTAACATAGGCAAGCACTTGTAATTAATTTTACCCCAGTGTGACTGAGTTAACTTTTCTGTATATTTTCCCCCAGTGTTACAATCTAATAAAGAGATCCCTTCTTCATCTACATTTGTCCATTTAATCTCAATACTCTGTTAGACAGTGGATATGTTTTATATTAAAAAGATTATTCCACTGTGCTTTGATGGTTTTCATCAATAGCCTGATCCCAACGATAAACCAAGCATTCAATATATTTTTTTTTTTTGAAAAGAAGCATTCAATATTTCAATCACTTGGTTGATATATTTATGTATTTAAGATTATGAGTTAATTGTGCTTTGCTCCCACAGTTAAACTATGGGGTTAACTTCAACCTCCCCACCAGACTATAAAATTGAGCAATCAATTTCCTCATACTAATAATATGCAAAATTCTTTGTGCCAAGAAGCAATTTTTTTCCAATCCAAAATTTTAATTGAAAATGCATAAGATCACATTCACCATTTGGACATTGCTTGATTTCATAATTTTTCGTTTGACAGAAATTGTTAACAACATGGAGTATTTTGCCTATCATCGATCGATCAATTAGTGACTTATTGCTTAGTTTTATAGTTTAGTGTTGGATTAAATTTAAAGCCATAATTCAGGTGGCAAAGTGGATATTACTCTTAAGATTATTATTGAGGATGATCTCTTGATAATAGCTTAATAATTCTGCCTTAGTAAGTGCATAAATTTAAGAAGACAAACGATTCTGGACCACAAACTCCAAGACTTGTTATGCATCTGAGGCATTCAAAGCTCAAAATCTCAACACAATAACTAGTAACAAGTTTTAACATGAGCAATTGGTGTTGAACGGAAACTTTGAAAATTCTATATGGATGGACAAAGCTTTGTATATGTTTCTGTTGGAAATCTGTAACACTAGAAGATGGATAAATTTGTCTTAACTGTTACAGTGTGCTCGTTTAAGAGAGAGAACATTAAACATGATGTTTATTATTATTGAAAAACAATGGCCTACACAATTCACAAATGATCCAACTCTTATTGTATCCTTCTTGCTTCTGCACTCATCAATTCATTCATTTAATATCATATTTGATAAATTGTTAATTACTATCAACGTTCAAATATCTCATATTTCTGAATGAATATATGGAATCAATGCGCATTTTGATTATTATAACCTGGCTCCAATCATACACCAGATATGCTATTCAATTAAATAGAAGAATAAGAGCTAATCTACAGTAGTAAATATTTGTGAAATCCCACTTTACACAATAATGATTGGTTTTTTAACCAGCACATACACTCAGCAATGGAACTGCAATAACAAAATTGATATAAAAACACAAACATTCCAGAACAGCTAGTATACAGTCAAGTAGCCCATGCTCGCCCAATAAAGTGTGAACACAAAGATATTTAAGAGCAATGGTGATTCACTTACAAACGCTAAAATCTATAGCACATACATGTACATAAATTATTACAGTATACAGCATGAAAGATAATTAAAAATCATAAAAACCCAAGTTTATAACATTAACAACAACAAGAATTAACATCATATAATTAAGCTCTATTAAACAGCAACAGGTCTTGTCAATATATCCCTAGTAGGGGGATTAATTGATACAAGAGTGCGTGGTGATCCCTCAAACAAATCGAACAAATAATTCTCTAAATTATCTGCTGTGTAGTATTTCTCAACGTGCCTTCCACTCTCTACTTGATTCCCAAACCTTCCCATAAATAAGCGGTAAGCCGGGATCACCGTTTCTAATATAGATATCCTAAGCTCTTCCCGGAGTTGAGCATCGGGGACAATCCAAGCAGTTTGAACGTTATAGATTTCCTCAAAACATGCATTGAAATTCTTCAATCTCTCCTGCAGAGCCACCGTCGAGGCTTTATTACTCCAGCTCCAAGGGATCCCTCTATCATTCAAACAATCCAACACCTTGGTCCATGAAGCCCTAAGATAACTCATAGCATACTGCCTTATCTGCCCATGTCGCTTGCGAACCCAATTATCACCTAATAATATCCCCCCAAGATCCATATCTTTCACTACCTGCTTCATATACAGAATATTATTCATCAGAAAAATACACCGCAATGCACCATCCGCATAGAGCTTCGATTTCTTCTCGAGATAGGTCTCTAAATTGCGTACTACCACCAACCATTGGCTAGCTACCGGATTCATTTTCAAGCTATTGCTATAATGATTTCGTAAAGCAACTAATTGATCATCATCTTCACCAATTTTGAAAAAGTTCTGAGTATCACTATGATCCACAATCAATTTCATATAATTCATCATGGTCTGCGTCAGTGGGTGAATGTCACCACTCTCCATCAGTTTCTTCAAGGTCCCATTCTTCGTGTATTGCCAAAGTGTCATTTTAACATCCGACTCCCAAAGCTTAAAAAAAGAAAAAAGAAAAAAAAAGAGAAAAAAGTCAGATATTTTTTTGGATCGCCGTGCTCCCACCCACACCACCATCCTCCACCACCCATTCTCACTATCTCTTTCCTCTCTTGGAGCATTCTAATCAAGAATGTCAAAAAATATAGCATTTAGCCTTTCAAAACCTATTTTTATAACTTATACCACACCACTTTACAATACTATCTATATCAAAACTTCTATTTTTTTTACCATTTCATTTAAATATTGTTTCTTTATTATTTTTCAATAATTTTTTTATTTTTCCTCTCTCCTCTGTCTCCCTCTTCTGTCTCTCTTTTTCTCACAGCACCGTCGGCGTCACACTACCACATCCACTCACCACCACCACCACTGGTATAACAAAACCCAACAGCCACCACACCCAACAACCAATAGCCACCTCACCCAGCAACCAACAACCACCATAAACCCATCACCCACAAACCCACCACACAAACCCAACCACAAACCACCACAGCATAGCCATAGCCACCATCATTGGCGGCACCCACAACCTCTGCAAATTGGGATTCCCACCACCTAAAACCAAATCAAAAACTCAACAAACCAACATCAAAACCACCAATCAAACCCAGTACCACCACAAATCACAAACCCATGTTTAAAATCACAGACCCAAAATTAGAAATAGCATATTTTTGAAATTTCTCACCCAAAATCAAATCACAAAACCCAGCCACACCTGTCGAAACCCAGCCATGCTTGCCAAACCACCACAACCTAGCCACCCCGATCAACAGCAGAGACCCACAAACCACAAACTCAACTTCATCTTCTTCACGGTTTCGCCGAACCACTACCACCATGGTTTTTAGTTGTGGATGCCAATGAATGAAGAAAAGAGAAAGAAAGAAGAAAAGAGAAAAGAAGTGAGACCAGTGAGAGAAGGAAAGAAGAAATGAGAGAAGAAGACACCAGTGAGAGAAAAAGAAAGAAGAGTACATGGAGAGAGATGAGAGAGCAATAAATTTTTTTTTTTATAGGATTTGAGCTACAGTGCGCTCTTATTTTTGAGAGCGCATTGTAGCAAGATTGCATAAATTTTAAGATATAGGATGTTTGATGGAGTAGCATTTTGTAGGTTCAGATGCTAAAAAATAGCATTTATAGCATTTACAACCTTTGTTGAGAATGCACTTAGCCAGCTCATTCCTTTGCTCTCTTTTCTTTATTTCTTGTTATTTATTTGTCTTTTTAAAAAAAAAAAAAACACTTCTCTCACTCTATCACACTCTACCACCAGCACCACTTTACACCACCATCTCCACCATAATTTTTTAGGTAAAATCACCGGAAAAACTTCTTAAGAATCTTTGCATCTTCACATCTTTTATTTGAGGTAAAAAGTCCTAATTTTTTTGGTGGGTTTTATACTTTGGCTTGAGATTTTTTTTTTATCTAAGCTTTGATTATAATATTCATATGATTTATGAGTTTTGGAAGTAATATTTATGTGTTTATATGTATGAGTTTTGTCTTGGTAGATTTATTTGATGAGTAGGTTTATGATTTTTACAATGATGGCTATCTAAGGCTTATTTATGGTGGAAATAGGGGTTTTGAGTTATATTATGTGATAAATGGTAAATATAATTTTTACTGATTATTTGGAGTTAGTTAAAGATTCAAATTGTTTGTCTTGGAAGATATTATGACTTTGGTGTCATGGGTCTCTGATGATGTTATATAAATCTTGTGGAAATTACTTGTAAAGTATTAAGATTTTAATGTTAGAGATAATACCTTGAATGACTTATGAGTATAAATTGGAGCCTATACCTTGTAAAATAATTTGTTGAAAAACTTTGGAAGTGGAATACTTTATTTGTGAGGTTAAATATTAGGCTTGCCTAACTAAATGCTTATTTGGCAATTCCTAATTTGTAACTAGAAACAATTTCAAGTTTTATACTTATTGTGGTAGTTTTGCTTGATATTGTTTAAGATCTAGCTAATCTCCTTTGGAACTTGGAGAATTAGGCTTTTTGCGGGCTGTAAGGTAAGTAACTTTTTAATGAGATTTTTTTTTTTTTTTTGGAAAATAACCATGTTGTATAAACGTTGTTTTTGGGTCAAACACATTTTGAAAAATTATTTGTGGAACTATGTTTTTTAAAAAAGTGTTATGTTATGTTATGACCCTACTATATATGATTATATATGAAATGTGCATCATATTTGCCTATGCATATGGGAAAATGCATGAATTGTTGACATGGAAAATATAAGCATCTTTGATTTAATCTTTGATAAGGAATTCATGGATCTTATGGTATATTGGAAAATTTAATATACGATTATATATAAAAAGTGCATCATATTTAGTAATGCATATGAGGAAATGCATGAATTTGTTGACATGGAAAATATAAGCATCTTTGATTTAATCTTTGATAAGGAATTCATGGATCTTATGGTATATTGGAAAATTTAAAGGTGCTTATCATGTCTTGTATTATTTGGGAAATTGATAGAAAATCTTGTTGTCAAGGAATGAATTTTGGAAACCTTACAAACTTTGTGGAAGTTTTGGTTATTTAAAGTTTTTTTATACTACTTGGATATAAACTATGTGTTTCAAAGTACATATAACCTAGGAGCTTTATATGGTTTTAACCTTATGCCATGTGTGATTTCTCAGTGATCACCCGATTTGATTTTCGTAGTCTTTGTGACAACAGTGTCAGATCTAGGGTAGTGCCCTTTCATTTTGGACGACGTGTTCTTCCTTGCTACCCATAGGGAGAAGAGGTTCTTTGATTGTGTATAAATGAGGCTGCTGGCCACGGGGCCAAAAGACTACATGCAAAAGAGGTCCAATTTGACGCGTTCTTCCTACTGCCCATAGGAGGAGAGACAAAACCTTAAGGGTATGGTTGAGGTTGTAGGGCCAAGAGACTACATACCAAAGAGGATAATATCATGCTAATTGAGAATAGGTGGATCTCCTGACTGGTTTATGTGGTAATGTGTTATTTTTGTGATAAATTACCTTATGTTAGATTTTATGGCTTTGGAATTATATTGTTAGTACCCATAGATTATAGTATATAGCTTCATGGTATTTATTTTGAGAAATTTTGTGTTTATTATTAATCATTCTTGTAATATTATTATTGAAAACGGTCTTGCAGTTTTCAATTAGAATTTTCCCAAATTAAAACATACTTATTGGGCTCTGTCTCATCCTATTCTTTTACAAACTTTTTCATAGTAGGCAACGATTATTTTGAGACATGTTTTTGTGGCTAGCAGTAGTTAGAATAACTACTGATGTAGGCTGGACTTTTGTGATGGTGATCTTTAGATGATGGTTATCCTAGAGTAGACTTGACTCATTATTTTGTATTTAATAGTGGTTATGACTTTATTTCCATTAATGGGACAAGTAAATGGTATAATTATATTTATTCAAAACTCTATTCTTTTGTGGTCAATGATCCTCGTAGTTATTGTATAGAGCTCTGACTTACTTTGAAAGTATCTTTAATGGAATTATCTATATATATATATATATATATATATATATATATATATCTTAAAGTTGAGACGTAAAATTTAATGTTGCTATACTCCTGTTGAGCCACCTCATCAGCCACGTCATACTTTATAAAAAAATTCTTTATGATTTTTCTATTTTATTTTATATAAAATAATCACATATAGTTTATGGAAAAACTTGTTAATGCACTCCATTACTATTCAACATGTTACTATTCATTTGTTTTAAATGCAAATATTTGACTATTCAGCTACCCAAATTAATTTCAACTTTTCATTTTCTTCTTTCTAATTTCAAGTAATTGTTAAAATTGAATAATTTATTATCTTTTTAATGGATATATGCACATGTTTGACTATTCATTACAAATGTTACTATGCATTAAATGCAAATGTTTGATTATATTCAACTACCCAAATTGGTTTCAAATTTTGGTTTTATTCTTTCTAATCTCAAATAATTGTTAAAATTGAATATTTAAACTTTTCATCTTCCAATTCTAAAATAATAAATAAATAAATAAATAATTCTTCTTCTCTTCCTCCAACCTTTCTCCTTCCTCTTTACCTCTATATCTTCCTACTACTCTTTATTTTAACGTTAAACTTCCTTCATCATTTCCACTTTCTTATATTTTGACTTTTCTTCTCTCCATCTCATTTTGTATAAATTTGATATCACTTATTCCATTCAATCCATATTTTTTCTACACAAAAATTGTGACCACTCTCTCTCTCTCTCTCTCGATTTTTTCTCTTTCTTATAACTCTATAGGTTGATTTTTTATTTATTTAATTTTTTTGTGTTGTATTTTTCAAATTTTCCATCACAAATCACTCTTATAGCTTTGGTTGAATTTTGGTTTGGGTTAATATGTAGTTTTTTTAAAATAAAAATTTGAGTTTATACATGGCTACAAATTTGAATATGCCTACCAATAGACTTTCACTGAACAGAGATGTATTTACAATGTTTTTAACTTTATAAACTTCTATGGTAATGTGAATTTGAGAAAGAGAAAATGGTAGGCAAATGATGTATAGTCTTTTATAATCTCCTATGTCTTGAAGAAAGGGGAGGGCCTAGTAGTCTCTCTTCTACCAGAATTTAGTATAGAGAACATATTGCTATAAATTCCTAGACTTTTTTTATTTTTATTTTGGTCATTTTATTACAAATAATTAGCATCTCCACCATTAAATGTTTAGTTAATTTGAACTTTCTTGGTAAGCTTTTTCTTTGCTTAGTTGATCATCTTTATTGAAAATGCCAAAAAGAGAATAAGATAAAATATAATTTACTCTAGAGCATCATTAAGCTATTAATGTTTTTATGTATAGATACTTAAATAATTTTTTCTTTTTGCATTTTATTTTATATTTTCACTTTATGATATATGATTTATTGATAATGATCTATTATATAGTTATCTTTATTTACTTTTTTACTTAGTTTTAATTGTGAGGAAGAAAGAGATTTGGATCTATGTTTTGAAGAAAAATATACCTATAAAATTTGAATTGCATACATCTGTATAGTCATAAACAAAGCATATTTAGTTACAACTTGGTCTAATAGTTCTCACACTATCAATTTAAAAAAAAAAATTTATTGCATTGTGTTTTCATACATATCTCACTATATATAATATCTGACTACAAAAAACTTTTAATTTCAAATATAATTTCAAAAAACACATATTGAACTTTTAAAAATGTACAATCTAATATATTAATTAAATAATTATCTAATAAAAAAATAATTATATTAAATTTTCCCGCGCATCTTCCAAGCCTGCGACTAGTTATGATAATTCTTAACTTGAGTACTTGATTGGAATTATTTGGATTAAACCGCCGAAAACGTAAAAAAAATCTGAAGGTACCTTTATGATGCTTACCCCGTAATTTAGTCTCTTTTGGATTTGGGGCTTGACAATCTTGCTGGCTACATTACGAAGCCTTCCAAGCGTCATAGAAATCACATCATCTTCGTCCAATTGCTCCATCGCCTCGGCTATCTCATCATACTTGTCTATCATCCTAAAGAGATTCTCAGGCGATCTTCCTCCAAGCGCAACGGCTCGTTTGAAATTCAACAAGGTTCTATTGAAGCGCCTTTCTTTGTTTTCAAGTTCATCAATGCTTAGGAACATCAGATCAGTGACGCTATTGCTTTGGAGAATATCGACAGCTTCAATACATTTATCCATCTTGATCCCTCCTAAGATCCACTCATCCAAAGAAATTCCATTAATTACTAAACTACTATTAATAGTCTCTGACTTGTTGGGCGGGGGATGTAACGATGGTATGGAAAACTGCATAGGAATTGATGATCCATAACTGTCAGTGTCCGACCTGTCTGGTGGAAAGCAGTGATAATATGAGGGTATGGAAAGCTGATGATTAGGAGTTGATGATCCATAACTGTCAGTGTCCGACATGTCTGGTGGGAAGAAGTGATAATATGAGGGTATGGAAGGATTTCGAAACATTATTTCATAATTATCGGGGCTGTCTATTTCAGACATGGCGGGTGGGAAGATTGACGTTATGGAATATGAGGGTATGGAAAGACTTCGAACAATTATTTCATAGTTTTTAGGACTGTCTATTGGAGATGTGGCTGGTAAGAAGATTGACATAATGGAATCGGAATTGGAACGAGAGTATACTGGACTACTATCATCAGTCTCAGACATGGTGGACGGGAAGAGTGATGAAATGTTAAGAGGGGAGTCTGGATTTGTTTCATTCCAATCCCAACTGCCACTGCCAGCTTCCGATATGGCTGATGGAAGCTCATCCACAGCCACTGGATCGATCAAATTGTCCTCGTTGTCTTCATCGGCCCTCGCTGGAGTGTTCAAACTCTGCACGATGTGCTGAGCAGTGTTGATGTCAGTCATGGTGGTCGTAGAGATCTTTTTTGGGGTTTGAGTCAAAGAGAGAAGTTGAAAGAGAAAGGAAGCTTTGGAACATAGAAATAGAATGATGAATTAATGAGCCGTGGCGGGACTGACTTGGTCTCGCCGCCATTGCTGATGCTAGTAATCGTGGTCCTGGCAATAATTTCAGGGGTTTGGTTTTAGTCTTATTTGAAATAGTCAGAACTCAAAATAAACAGAAAACGAAAAAGCTGAGGGAACTTTCTTGTGGGGTTTATGCTGGTCCTCGTGCTTAGAGGATCTCTCTTTTTTGGTGTTTATTATGGTGTGTGGGCTTTATTTTCATTCTTGGCCCATTATTCGTGAGGGCTACCCTGCTTCCAGAGCTTTTTGTAGACAATTGGATGTCAATGTAGCGGTATGCATCTTTGAATGTTTTCGTTGTATCCATTATTTAGCATCTTTTTTTTTTTTTTTTTTTTTTTTCTTGTAGTAAAAGTACATCATAATTTTTGTGTCTAGATAATAGTAATAGCCCAACACAAATTTCTTAATGCACAATGATGGATGTTGATGCCCCTGGTGATCTCAGTTGCATTGTTGAGTTTGCGGAGGTTGGATTTACCAAAGTTTTGAACCAGCTCATAAGCAATGATTTATGTTCATGGTCATTGTGGAACATTCAACACTCGCAGACCTCTATATAGGCATGGTTTGGTTCATTTAAGGATGTTGATGCACTTGAGGATGTCAGTTGCATTGAAAGATTATTCTTGAGGGTAATTTCTAAAAAGTTTCATGATGCTTTCGTTGGTTGTGGAAGAAAACACGCACTTTTGATTTAGCAACAACGCAACCTAAAAATGTATGATCAATAGTTACTAACCAAATAATTTAGTTTGACTTTCTAATTATCTTATGAATTTCATGATTAGTACAAATTCTATTCCTTTGAGAGGGTTATGAGCTTAGCATACTCTGATCTGCAAAGAAATAACAGTGGTCTGTGTTGCAAAATTAGTTCTCGAGTTTCACTCGAAATTAATAAACTGCATTCTAAGACTAAGTAGTAAGCAAAGCATGCATTAGAAACTACCAAACTAGACAGCGTAATTTCAATGGAAACTAGCATAAAAAACATAGTTCTCTCCCTTACCCATTGCGTACCCTAGCTCATAATCATTATAAAAGACAATACATATCCTCATGGGGTAACCCATATCGTGAAGATGAAAGTCAGCCCTTTTTTTTTTTCGTCAAAGGTTCTAAATTTGATAGAAAACTAAAAAAGTTGGCTTGTCTAGCTGTAGGAGTTTAATGGTCAAATTCAATGGACATTTTTTCTGTCCAAGGTTCTCAATTGATAGAAACCTAAAAAAGTGGGCTTGTTTAGCTATTGGAGTTTAATGGTCAAATTCAATGCACAACTTGATACGAAAAGGCAAAACTCAACTTTCACTTGAGAATTCCTCCAAATTGGGTTTGAGCCTCCAACCCATAATGTGTTAGTTTATAAGACCATTCTCATGTACTAAATCACATGCATCAAAACACTTAATACACATTTCATGATCATTAAGTTGGTCATGTGACTATAAATACACATGAATTGTCTTTTAAATTACTATTTAAGTGGATGAAGGAAATTGTGTCCTTTTAACATTGACTAATCTGATGGGTTAGTGTCTTGGGCTACCAACAATTGAGTTCCATACCATTCCCTTGTGTTTTGTTAATTATTAGGGGCATATAATCCCCGACCTCATAATGCCTTGTTGGTGGTTCTCATTTAATTGCTTTAAAATTTGAATTTTTTAATAGATATTATAATATTTAAAACTCATAAATTTTTTTTTTACTATCACCATATTTTTTAGATGGTATTCAAACCGACAACAAGAGACTATACCGTTAATCTATCTAAAACCCAAAAATATGATTGTTAACTGATTTGGAGTAACTAAGATTATGTTTTTTTTTCTTTTTAAAAAAATTATGTTTCTTATAAGGACCAAAATCGGGTCTTCTGCCTAAGCCCAATTGAACAATGCAACAAACACTATATTAGAGGGTGGTCCATAAGATAGTAATGGCTCATGGTTAGGTAGACAATTGGTGGATTCAAACCTAGTCCTGCAATAATGGAACACCAAATGCACTTGGGTCAAGCCATACGGGCCCTGCAATATAGCTAATGGCTAGGAATGATAATGAATAGATAAGATGTTAGTAATTGCTCATGGTCAGGCAGACAATTGGTAGACTCAAACCTAGTCCTGCAATAATGGAACACCAAATGCAGCAAGAAGGCCCTCTTGGGTCAAGCCATACGGGCCCTGCAATATGGCTAATGGCAAGGAAAGATAACGAATAGATAAGATGTTAGTAATTGCTCATGGTTAGGCAAACAGCTGGTAGACTCAAACCTAGTCCTACAATAATGGAAGGAACACCAAATGCAGCAAGGAGGCCCCCTTGGGTCATGCCATGCAGGCCCTGCAATATAGCTAATGCCTAGGAATGATAATGAATAGATAAAATGTCAAATTCAGTTACAACAACTAACATTGAAGTCCAAACCCTCATATAAGATCCACGAGTTTCAGACCAGACATGGAAATTTTAGGATCACGCTTGTCTAGAAGCACGTGGGATTATTTGGCTCCAATCACTTGGGAACACTGTCAGCAGGGAAGTAGTTACAGGACAGAGCCCACTCATCTTTCATCACCAAATTTAGATCTATCCAAAAGTAGTAGCATTACTTGCAAGTTGTGGAGCTACATTTACAAAGTTACCTCTAAATAACTGAAACATAATTTGCATTTAAACCACAACTAATGGTGGAAATGTGCCTTTCATTCCTACTGTACCTTCTTTCAACTGAAACTGCATACAGGAGCAGAACAATCAGTGACTAGAAAACGACAACAATCCCACATATTTGCCATAGTTTCCCGCCAAAACTGGCAAAAAGGATATAGCAATTGGATAAGAACAAACAGTAAATACATACAATCCACTGCTAAAATATGCTTGGAGCAGCTTCTGTAGTGACACCTAAGGTTTCATGATTTAAATAGTAAAGCAAGTCCGATTCATTCATAACTAAAGCACTCTGTTAACACAAAAGAATGCTCATTGACTTTTAGACCAAATAAAAAATTGGATTTCCTCCTTGTTGATTACTTAGTAGTTGATTAGATGATTATCCCAAGCTTCAAAATTCTAGTGTAAATCAGATGTGTGTATTGTGTACACACTTTTTACTGATAATTTACACACAGGTAATGCTTCTGTACCGATACATGACCATTTTAGGGTATGTGTAGTGTTTGTGTCGACAGATAAGTCTTAAAGTAACGACTACACTCTTCACAATGATCTTAGAGGAGGAGATTCTTGTTGAGTTAAGAGGATACTGGAGAACAAGTGCGCACACACACAGTAACTCCACAAAAAATTATAAACACACAACTGAACAAAAAATTATACCTCACTACTTGCACCAATAAGCAGAAGAAATTGTGCATATTTAGATTTTTTGTTTCTTATGTAAGTAGAGGTGAAACAAACACACCCACACACCCCACACACAAACTCAAGGAAAATATTACACCTCATTAGTCACACTACAAAGTAGGAGCAAGTCTGCACATTTAGTAATTTTTTACTTCTGTAATTAGAGGTTGAAAAGAATAGGAAACTAGTTCAACTTGAGGTGGGAAATATTGATTACTTGTTCTCCTCACCAAATCCTCTGTTCTCCATGTAACTTGTATTGACTGCCTTCATTTTCCTCCTTTGACTAAATTTCCCATCTACAAACTAGTTTATGAAACTATTTAGGTTTGCAACTTCTAATGATTTCTCTTATAGACAGATGAGAATATTTAACAAGTGGATTCCATTAGAACGAAGTTATCTCCTAATACTTATTTTGTTGAGTTTTCTGAAAATAATGCTTGACATCAAATCTATCATGAATCATCTCAAATATTCTGGAACAGAACATAGAAACGCTTCTTCAAGATAGAAGCAACCAATTAATACCACCTTTTCATAATCACTGGTGCCATCCAAACGCCATAGAAAGCAACTTCAAAAGTCAGTTTGATCTCGATCAACAAATTCGAAGGCAACCCAATGGTACATGTTGATGTATGGCCCTGATGGGTGATCACAACATAATATGGTGCACCCACATGCATGTAATGATGCCCACTAGATAGATGGAGTTGCTTCTTAGGTGTGGTCTTGTTTCCGTAATGAGATATAGCTTTGGGTAAGGTTATAATTATAGGATAAGACATATTTGTTCACTAACAGATAAGCCATTCCCAAGGGATGCATAATTGCCTATAGATACAAGTTTGGACACAATTATATCTCTCTGCAGACACAAGACTTAACGCCCGTGGTCGCCACTTTGACGAGAATGCCATCCACGTTAGAGAAAAACACATTCAGCCCCAAACGTAAACCCTTTCAAAAAATCCATGTTGCTGATGAAGTCCGATCCTGACAAGATTAAAATTTCTAATACCATATCGCTAAAAAATCATCTCCTATTGACGTAATCATAGTGGCACACCGCACACCATCATTTTCAGATGTTTCTTCTAGTGTCTACCAAGCTATCCACACCCACTTAAAATTATGTAGTTAGTCCTATGAGCTTCCTTATTTGACAACACCGCTTGAGAAACCTTCTCAACATGCAAAAGGGCTTCATGCTCCTCTTACTAGTACTTATGAGCCTTAAATAAGCTTAACAAGTATGCCTTAAGAACTACAAAAATTAAAGATAAATGATTCCTCCACAAACTCCAAGACTGATTCTGCATCTGAGGCACTTAAAGCTCATAATCTCAACACAATAACTAGTAAAAAGTTTTAACATGAGCATCTGGTGTTGAGCAGCAACTTTGAAAATTTTAGATGGATGGACAGTGCATTGCATCTGTTTCTGTTGGAAATCTATTACACTAGAAGATGGATACCTTTGTCATTACCAGTACAGTGTGCAAGTTAGGAAGCAGAAAGTAACACTAAACATGATTTTTATTACTGTTGAAAAAAATAACCTACGTATCGTAGTGTACAACATTTTTACCTTAAATAGGTGAGCCTCATTTTTACCCACAAACTTAACCTAATGGCCTTCCTTTCATTCAGGGAGAGCCCTTAACTTGCGTCGGATAACTTCCACATCGATCCAATCATTAACTTTTGTTGCACGTGACAAAACCCGCCTAATCTACTCCCTCACATCTTGTCAATGCTACTCTACATAATTCACAAATCACCCAACTCTTATTCTATCCTTCTTGGTTCAGCATTCATTCAATATCATATTCAATAAATTGTTAATTAGTATCAATGTTCAAATATCTCATATTTCTGGAAATAATAAGAAATTATTGTACATTTTGATTATAATCACCAGGCTCCAGTCATATGCCAGATGTCCCATTCAATTACACTGAAGAAGAAGAAGAGGTAATCTACATTCTACAGTACTAAATTTTTGTGAAATCCCATTTTACACAATAATGACTGGTTTTCTTTAACTAGCACACACTCAGCAATAGAATTGCAATAACAAAATTGATATAAAAATACAAACATGCCAAAACAGCAAGAATACAGACAAGTAGCCCATAGGACGCCCAATAAAGTATAGACACAGTTACTTCAGGGCGATGGGGATTCACATACAAAAACTAAAATCTATAGAACATGTACATGTACAATAAATTATTACAGTATATAGCATGGACGACAATTAACATTCATAAAAACCCATGTCTATAACATTAACAACAACAAAAATAAGCATCATGCAATCAAGCTACATTTAACAGGCACACTCTTCTCCATCTAGTCCTTCATGAGAGCTGGGCTCTTACCTGATACAAGAGTCCACCTTTATCCTATGTACTTTTTCTCCTCATGTGGTGCAGTACTCGCGGTGATCCCTCAAACAAATCCAACAAATAATTCTCTAAATCATCTGCTGTGTACTTTATGTATTTCCCAGCGTGCCTTCCACTTTCTACTTGATTCCCAAACCTTCCCATAAATGAGCGGTATGCCGGGATCACTTTTTCTGATATAGATATCCTAAGCTCTTCCCGGAGTTGAGCATCAGGGACCTTCCAAGCAGTTTGAACCCTATAGATTTCCTCAAAACATGCGTTGAAATTCTTAAATCTCTCCTTCAAAGCCACCCTCGAGGCATTACTCGAGCTCCCACCAATCCCTTCATCCTTCAAACAATGCAACGCCTTAGTCCATGAAGCCCTAAGATAACTTATAGCGTATTGCCTTATCTGCCCACGTCGCTTCTGAACCCAATTATCACCTAATAGCCCACAAAGATCCGAACCTTCCACCTTCCGCACTACGTACCAAATATTATTCATCAGAAAAATATACTGCAATGCACCATCCTCATAGAGGTTCGATTTAACCTCAAGATTGGAATGTCCAACAACAAGTTCAGAGTTTCATTATAATCCACAATCAATTTCACATAATTCATCACGTACCGTGTCAGATGGTGAATCTCACCACTCTGCATAGGCTTTGACGAGGTCTCACTCTGTACCGTGTTCTCAAACTCAGCTAACGTCCCACAGGCCGCCTCACCAAGCCCGGAAAGCACATCTCTTGCCTCATTGATCACGACATCATCCGTAATCAACACCTCCAATCGCGCCAACGCCTCTGCCATCACATTATACATGTCCAATATCCTAAAGAGCATCCCAGAGGATCTTCTCCCGATCGCAACAGCCTTGCCAAAATTCAACAACTGCATCACGCAACTTTCACAGTTTCGTTGAAGCAAATCTCTTTGGTTTCATCGGTAGTCGTACCACAGAATATCTGATCACAGTGGCCGCTAAAGATGATCTTCATAGTTTGAACCCATTTCTTCGCCTTCTTATCCAGTAAGTTCCACTCGAGTTTCTGAATCTCTGAGATGCTCAACTTCTCGATCCCTAAAATCACGAGCCACTCATCCAAACGTGTTTATTAGATACCGAACTGGCACTAGTGTCCGAAAAGTAAGCTGGGAAGTATGCTGAAATGGAAGGATTTCGAGCTATAGTTATTTCATCATTTTCGAAATCGTCTATTGACCTGTGTTTTGATTGTCCATCTTCTCCGTTTAGATATATTTGAGAGAGAGAAAGAAAGGAGTTAGGATGAGAAGCATTGAGTAGACAAAAAGGCTGAGACGAAAGAGAAAAAATTGTTTATTTTATTCAACTGTGGAGTTTTTTTTTTTTAAGATGAGAAAATCGTTTCGGAGAGTGAATAGTACTCTCATAGTCAAGAGAGCTACTTTAGCAACTCTAATAATAATTTGCAAAAGTTCGAATTTTAAAGAGGCTGTTAGAGCTGATCTTTTTGGGGCTTGCTCTTTAAACAAGGGTTTAAAGAGCCTACTAGAGATGTTTTCTTATTGAATTGTTTTTATTGTATCCATTATTTTGTACTTTTTTTTGTTTCTTGTACTTAAAAGTGCATCATAATTTCTAGTCCAGCTGTTGCTGTTCAAATAGTTTTGTCCCATCACAAAATTCTTCATTAGTACACCCTTGATTTGACGCTAGTCCAGATGATGATGTTGTTCAAATCGTAAGCACAACGTAGAAGTGTGCAGCCACCCTGTCAACTTGTCAAAATAGATCTGATCTAACCCAACCCGCTAGGTTAGGTTAGTTTTTAGGCCTTGATGGGTTGGGTTACAAAATTTTTTTTCATAGCGGGTCGAGTTAGATTTGGGTCATAAAATTTTAAACCCGTCAAACCCAACTTGACCCACTCATGTATTTAATATATATACATATATATTTAAAATATATTATAAGATTAATAAAATTTTTAAAATAACCAATTCTTCCTATCCTATATAAAAATCAATTAGTTCACATAAATCCTAGTAAATTGCTATTGTTGTTTAGTCATTAATGTTGTTTACCTTTAAGGAATTACAATGATACTAATTTTTAAGTTTTTTTTATTATATTTATATTTATATTTTTTTCTATTAAATTTAATAATAATAATAATAATAATAAAATTTGTCCAACTCATGGGTTCAATCTGACCAAACTCGACCCATGAGAGTTGGGTTGGGTTGAAATTTTTTTGACCCACTATGGTGGGTTGGGTCAAAAAATCCTCTCAACCCGATTTAACTCGACTCATGCACACCCGTAGCACAACACAAAACTCTTACTAGTGCATCATGGTGGATGTTGATGTACCTTAGGATGCTATTTTGATTGATAAATACATGGCGTTATGTTTGTGGGAATTGATTGCCAAAGTTTTGAACAAGCTTATCTATATATTACTAAAAGCTGAAGCGTAGTATTTATTGTTACTACGCCCCAATTAAGCCACATCAGCGTTCACCTCATTATCATTTTCTTTCCAATTTTCCTATAATTATTTTTAACATTTACTTTTTATTTTATTTTAATATTTACACTCTTTCCAACCTTTCTCCATTCTTACCTTTTCATCTCTCTACTACCCCCTACATAAATACTATTCTTTTTCTTTTCATCTTCCTACTACCCTCTACATAAATATTATTATTCTTCTTTCTCTTCATCTTCCTTTATTTTGTCTCTTCTTATTCACACTCTCTTACTATAAATTGGTAACTATCTATTCTATTCTATGCATGGTTTTCTCTCACAAAAAAAGGTTCTCTCTCTCTCTCTCTCTCTCTCTCTCTCTCTCTCTCTCTCTCTCAATTTTTCGATGAATTTTTTATACATTCTTCTATTCATGCCAAATCACTAATCTATATATTACTAAAAGCTGAAGCATAATATTTATTGTTACTACGCTCCAATTAAGTCACATCAGCGTTCACCTCATTATCATTTTCTTTCCAATTTTCCTATAATTATTTTTAACATTTACTTTTTATTTTATTTTAATATTTACACTTTTTCCAACCTTTCTCCATCCTTACCTTTTCATCTCTCCACTACCCCCTACATAAATACTATTCTTTTTCTTTTCATCTCCCTACTACCCTCTACATAAATATTATTATTCTTCTTTCTCTTCATCTTCCTTTATTTTGTCTCTTCTTATTCACACTCTCTTACTATAAATTGGTAACTATCTATTCTAGTCTATGCATGGTTTTCTCTCACAAAAAAAGGTTCTCTCTCTCTCTCTCTCTCTCTCAATTTTTCGATGAATTTTTTATACATTCTTCTATTCATGCCAAATTACTAATATTTGGGAATCCTTTCTTTTCTTTTTTTCTTTTTTCTTCTTTGTTTTTCTACACTAGAATCATTATGATCATTTCTCACTTAATTTAATCGAGTAGTTTGCCAGAATTCAAAAAAAAGTTCTCTCTCTCTTTCTCTCTCAAATTTTCGATGAATTTTTTTATACATTCTTCTATTTATGCCAAATCACTAATCTTTGGGAATTTTTTTTTTTTTTACACTAGAATCATTGTGCTCATTTTTTCACTTAATTTAATCGGGTAGTTTGCAAGAATTCAAGTAAAACCAGACAATAAAAAATTTTATGGCATTGGAGAACGCCTGAATATATACCAGCCAAAAATTGAAAGTTAGCAAATTAGTGGAGCTATGATTAATCTTCAAATGGGATTGATGGTATTGTCAATGTTCGTTAATTAGCATTCTTATTTCTATTTCTCTATATATGTTTCCTAGAATTAGTATTAGTCTCATTTTTATTTTCTCTATTATATTCTAGGTAAACCAAGAGTTCTTTAAAACTCCACATTGGTTAATGCCATACAGATTTGTTTTTTAAATTGTTTTTTTTTTCTCTTTAATTGTTAAATGTTACCCTTTTTTTGCTCTTTCTTATAACTCTAATTAATGTTGATGGTTTTTTTTTTTTTTTGGGTTAGTTAAGGTTGATGGTTCTTTCTTATATAGAAAAGAATACAATTGAAAACAATTGAATTCTATATAAACCTGTACCTAAAGGGGACATGAGCCTTTGTTTATTTGATTAGAGACAATATATTAAAGGGGCATATCATTTGGCCATTGCACTGCATTTCTTAGAGGTTAAAAGATAAAACTTGTCATTATAGGAAAACATTTTGAGTGGGGATAAGGGCGTCATTTTGTTTGCTCTAAGAGTAACAAAAGATCCTATTATAAAGGAAGCCAACAATCATATCACATGCTTATTACACTAACCATGAGCACAACCCATTATTCTCTCTCACCATGTTTTTACTACATTTGCATTTAGCAACCTAAGATTAGAATTTATTCCCAATAGAAAACTTGTAGAATCATTCAGTTTTTATAGGAAACTAGCCGTAGACTCGCACGATGCATGGAAAAATAAATATTATGCAGTGAAGTGTAATATATAAAAAGTAACAATTACTTCAAGCATTGTCATTTTTTCAAAAAAAAAAAAAAGGAATATTTTTACACCTTTTTTCTTAATCTTTTTATCTCTACAAATATATCATTTTAATATTTTTTGTGTATTTCATTAATAATTTTTAAGGTGAACCATATTCTTCTAACTTTGTTGTAGTGTGTTACATTTGCTTAATATACAACTCATCTCTTAAGGAATAAGGAAATTATCATAATAATAAAAAATCATCACAAAATTACAGTGTTAACTTAATCAAAATTAAAATAAAACTAAAGAAATAAAAAAATAGATTTTATAATAATTTATTAGTCAAAAAATTGGTAGGCATATTCAAATTCCTATTTCCAAAAACAACTAAGCATTAATCCAAACCAAAATTTAATCAAAATTATAAAAGGGAAAGAAAAGACTTTCTTATTGGATATTAAAAAAAAAAAACAATCCTAAAACACATATTAAAAAAAAAAAACCATCAATCTTAATTTGAGTTATAAGAAAGAACAAAAATCTTTTATGTGCAATTATTCTCGTTATTGGTATTTATTGTTATACATTTTATTTTTACTTTTTTTTCTTCTCATCTTATGTTGCTCAACATTTAAATTCAATCACATCTTCTACACCATTAAATTATTTATATTTTTTCTCTTTTTTATTTTTAATAATTAAACATGGAATATTTTATATAAATAATAAAATTATCCTTAAAAAATTGTATTCTTTTTTTTTTTTTTTTTACATTTACACTTTGTCCAAACTTTGTCCTTACCTTTATCTTTTCATCTCCTCACTATCTTCTACCTTAATATCACTATTCATCTCCCTACATCTTCTATATTATTAAATTATTTATATTTTTTGCTCCTTTTTATTTAAAAAATTAAAAATTAAAAATTATACTTAATTTCAATAAATAAAAGTGTCATCATAAAGTGGAGTAACACTAGGGACACACTCATTCTCAAATCTAATACATCAAAGAAAAATTATAATACAAAATAAATTCCAATTGGGAAACACTAAATTAAAAAAAAATAATGAGGATATCAAACCAAATATAATATAAAGAAACTAATAGTTATGGATATACTAACTTAAGGGTAGCAAAATTAAATGAAAAAAAAAAAACTACAATGCATATTTAATGCAATAAAATCATCATCAAATTTTGGAAAACAGTAGGTTGCCTATGGAGAGAGAGAGAGAGAGAGAGAGAGAGAGAGAGGGAGAGATGGTAAAGAAAAAAAAATCAAATGTCAATTAGTAACTATTAATTGGAAAACAAAGAGGTTGTAAGGAGAAGTGAAAATGAAAAATAAATATGACCAATATGGAAAACATTAAAAACTTTACAGTGCAATAAAATCAACTGTTACATTCACTTAAAAAATTGAATCAATAATCAATAATTATACACAATTATAGCAATATATTTAAACTTAAACCTAATCATAACTAAAAGGAGATGTTCTCATATAATAATAGAAATTACATAAGAAATAAATTTTAAAATAAATTTTTTGACTTTTCATTTAACTTTATATGTGTGTGTGTGTGTGTGTGTGTGTGTGTGTGTGTGTGTGTAATCTTCATACACAATTACATTTAAAAACCTAATAAACAATGCTACATCTTATTTAACACCTCTGTTATGAAAATCATTAGCCATTAAATATATAATAATAATAATTGTGGGGACTATTTTTGCCGTCCTCGGCAAGGCTCTAGGCGCAGTGCCGAGGAGGCTCAGAGTGTCCCACATCGAAGAGAGTTTCCCCTACTTTCAACCTTATAAGCCATGAAGCGAAGGAAGTAGTGTACCATCATTTTCGTGTTTCGAAAATCGGAAATGATGGTACACTACTTCCTTCGCTTCATGGCTTATAAGGTTGAAAGTGGGGGAAGCTCTCTTCGATGTGGGACACTCTGAGCCTCCTCGGCACTACGCCCAGAGCCTTGCCGAGGACGGCAAAAATAGTCCCCACAATTATAATAATAATAATAATAATAATAATAAACGTTATAAATGAAATTATGAAAAAAAAAAATGTGATAAAACGAATTAGCTACTATCATTATGAAGTAGTGGTCTATGATTTTACATATCTAAAGAAGTGGAATATATAGAGTTTACGTAAGGTATATGTAAAGATTCACATTAAAAAAAATATATGTAAAGGTTAAAAAAATGTATATTCTATAAATAAATAAAAAGATATATATATATATATAAGGTTTTTATTAACTTAAAAGAAATTGAAAAATCAATTATTAACAACAACAACAACAACAACAACAACAATAATAATATAGGAGTAATTACATTCCACTTCCTTGAGGTTTGAAGAAATGACACTCTACCCTAAACTTGAAAGGAAAAAATATTTTCACCTTTTACATTTGTTTAACCAAACTTTGTTAAATTTATATTAAAATATTGTGTACTAACCTGTCTATGCTTAAGGTAGGTTCCAAAATTATCCTTAATTTTAAAATTAAATTCTCTTATTTTAAAATTTTAAATTAAAGTGTACTTCAAAATATTAAGTAATGTCTTTTGCTTCTTCTTTTTTCCTCTTTTCTTTTCCCAATGAGTTATGGAGAGATTTGTCATTTCAAATCTTTTGGTATTTTTTAAATTTGTATTTTAATAATGAGTAATGTCTTTACTAACCATGGTTAAACATTTATAAACAGATTCTTAAATAAATTTAAAATATTTTGTTATTAATATAAATAAAATAGGAGAGTGTTATTACTTATTACTCCAAATATATTTAATAAGATCACCCTAAAAAAACTTGATTATGTTCATAGTCATTGTGGAACCTTCAACATCCACGACCTTCCATATATAGATGGCACGGTTTAGTTCTTTTGTTTCGCGCACATGAGTGGCTAATGAACTGACTTCCTGTCTATTGCATGCAAAATAAGTCTTCTACCTCATTAGAAGTCCATGTCTAAATCAACATTCATATGATGCTATTGATAAAAGAATTAGGCTAGGGAAGTATGCAATTTCATCAAATTTGTTTTTTTTTTTTTTTTTTTTTTATGAATCAGTTAGCATCAAAGTTGAAAGGGATAAAACTCCCACTAGACGCCGGCAGCCTGCGTGGACTGACGGTGCGAGGTATGATGACGGACGTGGACGACGGATGCGACACCTTGACGGCACGACTCTTAAACGAGATGATGGGAGCAACGGACGACGGGAGCAACGGACGACGGTGTGAGACAGGGGGCACCAAAGCGTATCTTGCCACGCACGCTTCCCTGAGGAAATGAGTCTTGCTACGTACGCTCATACTCGGACAGATATCTTGCGCAACACGATTGCTCCCAAAGGGATGTCTTGCCCAACATGCTTGTTGCCCAAAGGGTATCTTGCGCCATACACTAATCAGGGGTAATTCCGGTATGGAGGTATCTTCCCCAGCAAGCCTTGGCTAAGGCCCCATGCTACTATAAATACTTCCAGGCCCTTCCAAATCGAGGTATGCATGATTCTACCCGACTCTGGCACTCTAGAGTTGTGAGCAATACTAACTTAACCATCGGAGGGTCGTTGGCCGGTACCACGCCAGTACCTCCCTTTGAGGTTCATTTTACTTGTGTAGGTTCATCAAGAGAGCGTGAAGACCCTGTAGCTTACTGAATTGATTCTTGACATCATCAGTTGGCACCATCTGTGGGAAAGAACGTAAACCTTGCTCCGTGCTTTCCGGACAAAAAGTTGCATGGTACTCACGCGTTCAAGGACAACCACCATGAACGATCAAGGCAATGAACAGCGCACCACGGCTCTAGAGAGACAGGTCCAAACTCTAGCAGCCGCGGTGGAACGCCTCACAAAACATAACCTCGATTTAGAAGAACAGCTGCGATAGAGGAATGCGATGATCAACAACCAAGATGGAAACCAAGAGGCAGACAGTGCCGAGGAGAGGAATCTCGGAGGACCTGAGGGAAGCAATGCCTTGAGCCGACCCGAAGGACAGGAGACGAGCCGTCTGTCGGCTTCTGACTACGTCCCGTCCCACATTGCCGCAGAGATGCAAGGTGATGAAGGAGCGCATGGATTTCATGATGAACGCCCTCAAGGGACGAGTATCCAGCGACCTCAACGACCTCGTCCACTATACGGACTCCCCCTTCACTACGCCTGTCATTTTGTTTCCTCTGCCGCTGAAGTTCCGTATGCCCCAAATGGAAAACTACGACGGATCCAGAAACCCACTGGACCACTTAGAATGCTTCAAGACCTTGATGCACCTACAAGGTGTCCCGGACGAAATTATGTGCCGGGCTTTCCCGGCGACGTTGAGGGGCCCCGCAAGGACCTGGTTTGGTAGACTGACGCCCGGCTCTATAGGTACCTTCAAAGAGCTAAGCGCTCAGTTTGCCTCCCACTTTATAGGGGGACATCGACACAAGAAATCCACCGCATGTTTGATGAACATTAGGCAGTGAGAAGACGAGACACTGAGGGCATACATAGCCCGTTTCAACAAGGAGGCACTCTCGATCGACGAGGCCGACGACAAAATACTGGTCGCCGTGTTCACAAACGAGCTGCGGAAGGGTAAATTCTTATTCTCCATTTACAAGAATGACCCGAAAACTATGTCAGATGTGCTTTACAGGGCAACCAAATATATGAATGTGGAAGATGCACTATTGGCTCGGGAAGAGAAGCCTCCCAAGAAGAGGGAAAGGCAAGAGGACGCGGGACAGGACAAGGGGCGAAAGACGTCTTGGATAGGAGAAGGCCGAGACAACAGACGACCAAAGCCCCCCGCTGGAAAGTTCATAAGCTTCACTCCGCTGACGGCTCCGATCGACCAAGTCCTGATGCAGATCAAGGACGAAGGGTCCCTGACGTTTCCGGGAAAGCTGAAGGGGGATCCCAATAGGCGACCCAAGGACAAGTATTGCCACTTCCACCGAGACCACGGCCATGACACCGCTGATTGTTACGATTTGAAACAGCAGATTGAGGCCCTAATTAGGCAAGGGAAGCTGTAAAGGTTCGTCAGCCGAGAAAGAACAGAAGCACCTCGACAGGAACAAGTCCCCCGCCGGGACAATGAGCGCCCCAGACCGCCCATAAGGGACATAAGGATGATCATTGGGAGTGTGGCATCTGTCGGCTCAACAAAGAAGGCTCAAAAATCCTACCTCAGGGCAGTTCAGAATGTCTAAACCGCGGGCGTGGTCCAGAAGAAGCCACGAGTTAACAGCCCTACTATTGAGTTCACAGAGGAAGATGCCCAACGTCTTCATCATCCGCACGACGATGCCCTTGTTGTCAACCTCTGACTAGGGGACTACAACACGTACCAGGTCTTGATCGACAACGGAAGCTCCGCAGACATCCTCTACTACTCGGCGTTCCAACAGATGCAGATCGGCAGAGAGCGCTTAGCACCTACCAACACTCCGTTCATCGGGTTTGGGGGAACGAGAGTATACCCCCTTGGCGCCATCACCTTGCCAGTCACAATCGAGGAGTATCCCCGGTAAGTCACTAAGGATGTCACCTTCCTCATCGTCGATTGTTCATCCGCCTATAACTCCATCAAAGGGCAACCTACCCTTAACGCATGGAAAGCTGTGACTTCGACCTACCACTTGATGGTCAAGTTCCCAACCGAGAACGGTGTGGGGGAGCTACGGGGAGATCAGGTGGCCGCACGAGAATGCTACGTTGCGATGGTAGAGATGAACAGCCATTTACAAGCAATGAGCATAGAGCAGCGAGTGGGGACAGAACCCGTAGAGGAGCTCGAAGAAATAGCCCTCGACGACTCCAGGCCAGAAAGGACCACCAGAATCGACGCCCTCGCCAGCCCTGTGACTTGCCAAGCACTCGTGGCTTTCCTCAAGAAAAACCAAGATGTGTTCACATGGAGTCATGAAGACATGCCGGGAATCGACCCTTCAGTCATGGTACATAAGCTGAACGTATCACCCACCTTCCGACCCGTCTAGCAGAAGAAGCGAGTGTTTACCCCGGAACGAGACCGAGCAGTAGCAGAAGACGTCGGCAAACTACAGGAGGCAGGTTTCATCCGAGAAGTGTACTATCCTGACTGGCTAGCCAATGTGGTGATGGTAAAAAAATCCAGCGGGAAATGGCGCATGTGTGTTGATTTCACGGACCTGAACAAGGCGTGCCCCAAGGACAGCTACCCCATCTCACGAGTTGACACGCTGGTGGACTCTACGGCCCGACACTAGCTGCTGAGCTTCATGGATGCCTTTTCAGGATACAATCAGATCCGGATGGACGTGGCTGATCAAGAGAAGACCTCATTTGTTACCAGCCAGGGTCTTTTCTGTTACAAGGTGATGCCATTCGGACTGAAGAATGCGGGTGCTACATATCAGAGACTCATGAACAAAATGTTCGCCAACCAAATAGGAAGGAATGTTCAAGTATATGTCGACGATATGCTGGTAAAAAGCCGACTGAAGGAGGACCATTTGAAAGACCTCGAAGAAACATTCGGCACCCTCCGCTCCTACAACATGAATCTCAACCCGACGAAATACGTGTTCGGGGTGACGGAGGGAAAATTTCTAGGCTTTATGGTATCTCAAAGAGGCATCGAGGCCAACCCAGACAAGATCCGAGCCATAATGGAGATGACCCCCCCGAAGAACATGAAGGATGTGCAAAGTTTAAATGGGAAGGTGGCCGCCCTGGATAGGTTCGTGTCAAGGGCGACAGACAAATGCCTACCCTTCTTTCGCACACTGAAGAGAACCTTTGAATGGACAAATGAATGCCAAAAGGCGTTCGAGGAGCTGAAGGCCTACCTCTCTTCACCGCCGTTACTAAGCCCCTCACAACCGGGGGAAGAGCTTTTCCTCTATCTGGCCGTGTCCCCAGCAGCCGTTAGCGCGGCCTTAGTCAGAGAGGAAGACAAGGTCCAAAAACCTGTGTACTACACCAGCAGAGCATTTCGCGGAGCGGAGGGAAGATATCCACCCATGGAGAAGCTCGCCTTCGCCTTAGTTACAGCGGCCCGAAAGCTCAAGCCGTACTTCCAAGCTCATACAATAGTTATCCTAACCAACCAGCCCTTGCAGCGGGCAATGAACAACCTAGAAGCCGCTGGTCGCCTGGCCCTGTGGGCGATCGAGTTAACTGAGTTCGATATTCGGTACAGCCCACGCACCACCATCAAGGGGCAGGCTGTCGCTGATTTTATCACTGAGTTCACCAGCGTGGAAGACCAGGGGGCAGACGGATGCCCTACATGGAATAGACATACAGATGGGTCGTCAACCAAACAGGCCGGTGGAGTAGGTGTTGTACTTCACTCCCCCGAGGGAGACCAGATCGAATGCATGATCTGCCTGGACTTCCCCACCACCAATAACCAAGCGGAGTACGAAGCTTTGATAACCGGGATTGACCTTGCCAGAGCAGCAGGGGCCGCAAAAGTGATAACCTACTGCGACTCCCAGGTCGTCGTCAACCAAGTGAATGGAGACTATGAATGTAGGGGGGACAGGATGAAAAAATATCTCCATTAAGCGAAGAGAAGGGTGGACGAACTGAAGGCAGAAGTAGTCCAAATCCCCAGAGAAGAAAATGAGCAAGCCGACCGTCTTGCCAAAACCGCTTCATCTGAACACATGACCACCCTCGACAATGTGCTCTCTTTTGAACAGATTTCTCCGCTAATAGACTCTGTCGATGTGCAGGAAATAGACTCTGAAAATAATTGGACCACGCCATTAGTCTCTTACCTGAAGGATGGCGTCCTGCCGAACGGAAAAGAAGCTGCCAAAAGACTGAAGGTCCGAGCGGCAAGGTTCGTATTGATGAAGGGCGTCCTATATAAAAGGAGTTTCTCTCGCCCATACCTAAGGTGCTTGGGTCTCGAAGAAGCAGACTATGTCATGAGGAAAGTGCACGAGGGAATATGCGGAAATCATTCGGGGTCGCGGTCATTGCCGCACAAACTGATCCGAGTGGGATACTACTGGCCCACGATGCAAAAAGACGCCCAAGCCTACATTAAAACCTGCGACAAATGCCAAAGGTTCAGCAACATCATCAGGCAGCCGTCTGATGAGCTGACCCCCATGACAGCCCCATGGCCGTTCACTCAATGGGGATTAGACATTATGGGGCCATTCCCTACAGCTATGCGGCAATTGAAGTTCCTGGTGGTAGGCATAGACTACTTCACAAAATGGGTAGAAGCTGAAGCTCTGGCTACTGTCACGGAGAAGAACGTGCGAAACTTTGTCTGAAAATCCATTATATGCAAGTTTGGGATCCCTAAAGTCCTAGTCTCGGACAATGGGAAACAATTCGACAACGGCCCCTTCCGAGAGTTCTGCTCACAGCTGGGAATAAAGAATCACTACTCCTCCTCCGCCCACCCCCAGGCCAACGGCCAAGTAAAATTAACGAACTGATCCTTACTTAAGATTATCAAGACTCGGCTCGAGGGGGCAAAGGGGATATGGCCTAAGGAGCTACCCAGCGTACTATGGGCATATAGGATAATAGCAAGGACCCCTACGGGAGAAACACCGTTCCGGCTAACCTACGGAAGCGAAGCATTCATCCCGGCCGAAGTAGGACTCACAAGCTACAGGGTGAACGCCCACAATGAAAACAGGAACGATGAGGCCTTGCGCCTACAGCTTGACCTTATCGACGAAGCAAGAGTGGTAGCAAAACAGAGGCTCGCACGGTATCAAGATCGCATGGATAAACACTACAACTCCCGAGTTAAGCACAGGGACTTCCAGGTCGGAGACCTTGTTCTAAGAAAAGTCATGGGCGTTACCAGAGATCCCGCCTAAGGAAAGCTCGGCCCCAATTGGGAAGGACCTTATTGGGTCACTTCATGGCAAATAAAGGGCACTTACCATTTAGAAACCCTAGAAGGATAGAAACTACACCATCCGTGGAATGCCGAGCACCTACGAAAATATTACCAGTAAGATAGAATGGTAACCCCTACTTGTAATCTGTTATTATGAATTTTGGGAACCTAAAGGGCATGTTTCCCCCCTTCTTAAAAATTATGCAAGATTCAGAAATTCATTCAAACTCTCTCCTATATTTTGCTGAGTACTGAACATGAAAAAGCCTAAGCATGAAAGCCGACGGCACAACAAGCTGACGGCCTAAAGCGACGTTATCCTAAAAAGGATGCAAGGCATAAAAGCCTGTTAAGCATAGAAGCTGACGGCTTAAAAGCCGACGATACTATCCTAAACGGATGCAAGGCATAAAAGCGTTAAGCATAAAAGCTGACGGCTTAAAAGCCAACGATACTATCCTAAACGGATGCAAGGCATAAAACCGTTAAGCATAGAAGCTAACGGCTTAAAAGCCAACGACACTATCCTAAACGGATGCAAAGGCCAAAAAGCCTAAGTCTAAACGACGACGGCATAAAAAGACGACGGCCCAAAGCCACGACATTATCCTAAAAAGAAAAGAGGCCAAAAAAGGCTCAAGTCTAAAAGACGACGGCATAAAAAAGCGACAGCCCAAAGTCAAGACATTGTCCTAAAAAGGATAAAAGGCAAAAAAGCCAAAGTATCAAGTCGCGACGGTCCTAAAAGCTAACGGTTCTATCCTTATTGTATAAATAGACAAAAGCTTGTTAAACATTGTACATGACAGTTATGACTCCAACGTGAAAGCAAGCATCCACAAAGCTTAAGAAAAAGCAAGCATCCACAAAGCTTAAATAAAAGCAAGCAATACATGCAAGGACAAGTTTTGAAACAGAAAATACATTAATAAAAATGCCTAGAAAGGCAACGTTGTTCATAATGGTTCATAAATTAATCTATCTACTAAAAAGTACAAAGCTACTCGACAGGGGAATCAACAACTTTTACTTTGTGGTCTCCTACTTGAGCATGAACTTGGACGGCTGTCCCTGCTTCATCGTCTCGGTTCCCGTCACCCTTAGCATTTTGATCTTCACCGAATAGACGGTCTGTGCTATCAGAAGCAGCAGGGAGGACGGATGTCTGAGCATGAGCCTCATCGATGCTCACGTTGGAAAGATCCAGCTCGGGGTGAGAGGCCTTTACTTGACGAAGGGCGTCGTCAAAGCCGTCTGCAAAGGTACTGCCCAACTTCGTCAGATAAACCTCGGAGTCACGATACTTTCTAATGGCGTCCTCCTTCGCCTGATGAAGTTGGTCCTTGACGGATAGAATCTCCATCTCTTTGTCGCCAAGGACTTTTTGCAGCACCTCTGTCTGCTTCTCTAGTTCACCCCTCTCTCGCTCAGACAGAGCCAGTTTCTCTTCGATGCGCACCCTCCAGGCCTTGAACTGGGCTAGCTCGTCCTCCGTCTTGGCCACCTTAGCACGTACACGGTCCAGAGCCGTCTCCTCACGGACACAACGGTCCATAAGACCTTTCATCATAAGCACGGCCTGGAACAGAAAAATGTTAAGTCAACATGACGGTAAACAAGTACGTAAAAAAAAAATTGATGATGACAGAAAGTTATTTACCTGGGCGAGGTTAAAAAGACCCATCTCACCCATTGCCTCCGTCGAGTGGTTTCCAAGGTCCTCGTAATCCTCTGCCGTCATAATTGAAGACAGCTTCTCTATAGCATACTTGGAATTCTCGCGCAAAAGGACGGTTGGCTTCTCAACGTTGGGCACCGGGCCACCCGTCATCAGGCCCTTTCCCTTGCCATGCTTGAAAGGGACCTTCTTCACCTCCGCCTCTAAGCCGACGACGGTGTCGGGCGTAACCTTTGCCTTCTTGGCATGACGGTCCGCCTCCTAACTGGGTTTTCTTTTTGTAATGGACGGCTTGGGCGCGTCCATCCCAGCTGTCTGAGCAACCTTCTTCTTCGCGGCTGCTTGTTGTTTGATGAAAGCTCTCCTCTTTGCATCGTTCATTTCTGCAGAAGAGGACGGTACATAAGTTAATGACAAAAAATTATTAAGTGTGATACTTGAGTGAACAGACTCACGTGCTCGAACTTGGTCCTCGCACTTGATCGCCTCCTCAGACGGTTCAGGTCTGTCGCAGTGCCAATGAATGGTTTTTAGGCTCACCAGTTTGGCCCAAGATCTATCCTTCAACTCAGTCTTTTGGAAATTTTTCTCCAAAAAACTCCACTGTTCGAGAGATACTTGTGGACGGTCCTGAGCTGCAAAAAGAAGACGGTTAGAAATTAACGGTGTTTGGAGTCTAAAAGAAAAGAAGGTGAACGAACGCATACCAGACGGGGGTAGTACACCCCATGTTGTATCAACTGGCATGAACCCAGTCTCGCCAGGATGACACATCCATTCACTACCGTCCATAAAAAAGTACCTAGACTTCCAGTCCCTATTGGAATCTGGGGTGTCACTCACTAGTCTTAATAATGGGCTCCTGGCTACAAAACTATACATTCCTCGTGATTTTGTTATCTTTACTGGACGGTAGCAATGAAAGAACTCCTCCACTGTTAGTCTTTTCTTCCCCTTGGACATTGTTCCGTACAGGACCTCTACCCTCAGGAAGACCCTCCAAGCATTTAGGGAGACTTGGTTGACGGACAATCCTAGATAGTGTAGGAGTTGACGGTGTAGTTGAGTCAAGGGAAACCTCAACCCGGCCTTGAACATTTGCTCATAGATCCCGACACCCTTGACTCCTTGGTAGTAACACTTCTCTGTTTTATTGGGTAGACGGATAGGTATGTTGACGGGTATTTGGTATTTGTTCCTAAGTGTTTTGAAGTGAGACTCTTTGATTGTGGACACAAAATCATTTACCGTCCATAGTGAAAGCATTAGAAACTTCCTCATCCCGTTAGAGTCTACGATGGATTGGATTTGTGGCTCGGTTTCCCCTAGACCGTCACTAAGGTTACTTTCTGCCCTATCACTACTTGAGGAAGAAGAGCTGGTAGATGAACTGTCTTTACTAGAAGTGTCAAGATCTCTTGGACCCGACAGGTGAACTTTATCGTAGCCCGCTCCGTCACGGACAAAAAACTGATTACTGGACGCGCTAGACATCTGTCACCTACATGTGACAGAAAACCCTAAGTATAACTAGTCTAACGACATTGGACGGTGATAAAGATGAATGAATCAACAATGAACACTTACCGGTTGCGTTTGTTGCGGGAAAATGAAATCAACGGATACACGAACGTGACGGTCGTACGAGTTGACGGATCAAACGTTTCTGGCTAGGTGAATGGATGCGCTCTGATCTTTTGATTTCAGTGAAAAGTGAAAAATGAGGGAGAGAAAGGGAGGTTTATATATGAGGGGTAGCACAGAAGGCGAAGGGACGCATCGTTCTTGGCACACGGTCATTAAGTCGACGACACGTGTCCTATATTAATTACGCAGCATTAATTACCGTATGACAGCCTATCCAGTCAGCTCTCTCTTATTGCGAACTGAGACCGTCATCCCATTAGGTCGTCCTCCCTGGGAGCACGAACTGATGGGCTGAGGGGGCACCTGATAGGGATAAAACTCCCACTAGACGCCGGCAGCCTGCGTGGACTGACGGTGCGAGGTATGATGACAGACATGGACGACGGACGCGACACCTTGACGGCACAACTCTTAAACGAGATGATGGGAGCAACGGATGACGGTGTGAGGCAAGGGGCACCAAAGTGTATCTTGGCACGCACGCTTCCCTGAGGAAATGAGTCTTGCTACATACGCTCATACTCGGACAGATATCTTGCGCAACACGATTGCTCCCAAAGGGATATCTTGCCCAACACGCTTGTTGCCCAAAGGGTATTTTGCGCCATACACTAATCAGGGGTAATTCCGGTATGGAGGTATCTTCCCCAGCAAGCCTTGGCTAAGGCCCCATGCTACTATAAATACTTCCAGGCCCTCCCAAATTGAGGTACGCATGATTCTACCTGACTCTAGCACTCTAGAGTTGTGAGTAATACTAATTTAACCATCGGAGGGTCGTTAGCCGGTACCACGCCGATACCTCCCTTTGAGGTTCATTTTACTTGTGCAGGTTCATCAGGAAAGCGTGAAGACGCTGTAGCTTACTGAGCTGATTCTTGACATCATCAAAAGTGTTCAATCGAGATGACTCCTGTGACTTGCATTTGTCATGTATAACATATCTATCACAACAAAGAACTTCCTAACAGCTATTAGAAGTTAGCTAGAGAAGCATCATGAGAACTCTCCATTAGCGAATGACAAGATTACGTGCAAAAGAGACCACACAATAGAGAATTGTTTCAGCTGCTTGATTCTGAGAAGATCAACCGGATATATATTGGCGATTTCTTTTATGGTGTTCTACTACTGCCCTAAAACAACAGGTTTAATATAAAAAATAACATTGATTGGCCTTTTTTGGTACTTTCATTTTTCTTTTACTTGTAATGATTTCTGCCCTTGTCCTTTGGTTTCTTGGAGATGGGTTGATTATGGTGATTGTAACATAGGCATTTGTAATTAATTTTCTAAGTCTAGAGACAAAAAATTTAGCATATACTAATGTGGCAAATTGTAAGTGGTAGGTACTCAATTGATGTAAAAAATATTGTCAAGGTTTTTTTTTTTTTTTTTTTTTTTTTTTTTTTTGGTGTATGTAGGCTTTTTTCCTCCAATGTGATTGAGATAACTTTTTGTATATTTTGCTGTATCCATGAGCTTCACGCGAGTGTTCTTCATCAGCATTTGTACATTTTAATCTCAATATTCCATGCTCATTTTCTATATATACTAAAAAGATTATTCCTCAATGCTTTCATGGTCATCATCAGTAGGATAATCCCAATAATAAATTAAACATTCAATACTTAGTTGATATACTTATGTATTTAATATTTTTGGTTAATTGTGCTCTGGCCCCCAAAACTATGGGGCCAACTTCAAGCCCTCACTACACTTTTATAAAGAAATCAACCTCCTGATTGATTATGATATTCCATTAACAATTTTTGCCAATTCAAAATTAAACAGAAAATTCACAAGCTCATGATGGGAGAAATTCACTAATTGGACATTGCTTGATTTCAGAATTTTTTGTTAAAATTTTAAAATTGATGGAAATTGTTAACAGCATGGAGTATTTTGTGGGGATTAAATGTGAACCTATCATTTAGGGGGACATGAAGAAATCAACCCTAAGATTATTCTTGGGCATGATCTCTAAAAAGTTCCATGATGCTTTAGTTGGTTGTGGATGAAAACATGCACCTTTTGAAGAAAACACAAGCAGATACACTCAGCAATAGAATTGCAAGAACAAAATTGATATAAAAATATAAACATGCTAGAACAGCAAGTATACAATCAAGTAGCCCATAGGGTGTCCAACTAAGTACATATGGACCAAAAAGTTACTTCGTAGAAAATGGTGATTTACCTACAAAGACTAAAATCTATAGCACATTATAAACCCATGTTTATGACATTAACAACAAAAATAGACATCATACAACCAAGCTACATTTAACAGGCACACTCCTTTCCAACTAGTCCTTCATTACAGCAAGAGTCCTCCTTTATCCTATGTACTTTTTCTGCAGTACTCGCGGTGATCCCTCAAATAAATCCAACAAATAACCCTCTAAATCTTCTGCTGCGTACTTTATGTATTTCCCAGCATGCCTTCCACTCTCTACTAGATTCCGAAACCTTCCCATAAATGATCGGTAAGCCGGGATTACCTTTTCCGATATAGATATCCTAAGCTCTTCTCGGAGTTGATCATCAGGTACCTTCCATGCAGTTTGAGCCCTGTAGGTTTCCTCAAAACACAAATTGAAACTCTTAAATCTCTCCTTTAAAGCCACCCGCGAGGGATAACTCGAGTTCCCAATCCCTTCATTCTTCAAACAATACAATGGGTAGGTCCACGAAGCCCTTAGATAATTAATCACGTATTGCCTTATCTGCCCAAAACGCTCACAAACCCAATCATCACCAACTAGACTCATAAGATCATCCGAACCCTTCACCTCCTCTACTATATACAGAATATTATTCATCAGAAAGATATACTGCAATGCACGATCCTTATAGAGCTTCGATTTCTCCTCAAGATTAGACAGTAAAGATGTTGTTAGCACCAACACCCGCCTAACCACCGCAGTCAAGTTCAAGTGATCATCACTATCATCATCTTCACCAATTTCCAACAAGTTCATAGAATCACTATAATCCAGAATCAATTGCACATAATTCATTACGTACTGTGTTAGAGGGTGAATCCCACCGCTTTGCATACCTTTCACTGAGGACTCATTCTGCATTGCGTTCTCAAGCTCCGGAAATGTCCAGCTGGCTGCCTCACCAAGCTCCACGAGCACCTCTCTGGCCTCATTGATCATGACATCGTCAGTAATCAACCCCTCCAATTGCGCCAATGCCTTGGCCATCACATCATACATTTCGAGTATCCTAAAGAGGTTCTCAGGCAATCTTCTCCCACTTGCAACGGCTTTACCAAAATCCAATAGCCGCATCACACAACCCTTCACGGTTTCATTGAAGCGAATCTCTTTGATTTCATCAGCGCCGCTGAAAATCTGATCAGACAGACTCTTCTCACCGCTGAGAATCAACCTAACCAAAATCTTCACAGCTTGAATCCATTTCTCCATCTTCTTATCCAGTAAATTCCACTTGATTTTCTGCACCTCTTTGACGCTCAACTTCTTAATCTCTAAGATCACGACGCGCTCATCCGAAGAAATTCCATTAACTAGTGAACTACTATTATCAGTCTCTGAATCATTGGGTGGGAAATATAACGATGGTATGGAAAGCTGATGATTAGGAGTTGATAATCCGTAACTGTCAGTGTCCGACATGTCTGGTGGGAAGAAGTGATAATATGAGGGTATGGAAGGATTTCGAAATATTATTTCATAATTATCGGGGCTGTCTATTTCAGACATGGCGGGTGGGAAGATTGACATTATGGAATATGAGGGTATGGAACGACTTCGAACAATTATTTCATAGTTTTCAGGACTGTCTATTGGAGATGTGGCTGGTAAGAAGATTGACATTATGGAATCGGAATTGGAACGAGAGAATTCTGGACTGCTATCAGTCTCAGACTTGTTGGATGGGAAGAGTGATGAAATGTTAAGAGGAGAGTCTGGATTTGTTTCATTCCAATCCCAACTGCCACTGCCAGCTTCCGACTTGGCTGATGGAAAAAATGACCCTGCTACTACTGACATACTTCTTTCTCTATACACTTGGCGAACCATTCTCGTCTCGATTTCTCTAAGCTCATCCACAGCCTCTGGATCGATCAAATTGCCCTCGTTGTCTTCATCGGCCCTCACTGGTGAGTTCAAACTCTGCATGATGTGCTGAGCAGTGTTGATACCAGTCATGGTGGTCGTAGACGTGATTTTGGCGTTTGAGTCAGAGAGAGAAATTGAAAGAGATAGGAAGGTTTGGAAGAGAGAGATAGAAAGAGGAATGAGCCATGGGGAGGGCCGACCCGTTCCTTACTACCATTGTTGATGCTAGTCCTCGTGGTTTAGTCTTACTTAGAAATAGTCAGAACTCCAAATATAGAGAAAATTTGGTTTTTGGGTTTTGACTTTTGAGGAAGCTTAAGCAGAAAGGAAGCGTGACCTTCCAACAAACGAGGAAGTAACGCCCGGGAACTTCCTTATATAGTGTGTATTAAAAGTATCTCTTTTATTATTATTATTATCATTATTATTATTATTATTTTATGGGATTGGGTTGGGCACAGTTTTAGTCAAACATTGAGATAAAATTTATGTGGTGGATTCTCAAAAAAAAAAAAAAAAAAAAAAGAAATTTATGTGGTGTTTTTTAGTGTTTGTTATGGTGTGTGGGCTTCTTTTGCATTCTTGTCCCATTATATGTGAGGGCTACCCTGCCTCCAAAGCTTTTTGTAGACAATTGGATGTCAATGTTATCAGTATGCATTTTTGAATGTTTTCGTTATATCCATTATTTTGTATCTTTTTTTTTTTTTTTTTTTTTTTTTTTTTTTGTTTCTAGTACTAAAGTACATCATAATTTTTGTGTCTTGATAATAGTAATAGCCCAACACAAAATTCTTAATGTGCCCGTGACGGATGTTGATGCACTTGAGGATCTCAATTGCATTGTTGACTTTGCGGGGATTGATTTGCCAAAGTTTTGAATGAACTCATAAACAACGATTTATGTTCGTGGTCATTGTGGAACTTCCAACACTCACAGACCTCCATATAGGCTTGGTTTAGTGCATTTGAGGATGTTGATGCACTTGAGGATGTCAGTTGTATTGATAGATTATTGTTGAGGATAATCTCTAACAAGTTTCATTATGCTTTCGTTGGTTGTGGAAGAAAGAGCACACTTTTGATTTAGCAGTAACGCAACCTAAAAATGTATGATCAGTAGTTACTCTTCAAACAATTTATTTTGACTTTCCAATTATCTTATGAATTTCATGATCTGTACAAATTCTATTCTTTTGAGAGGGTTATGAGGTTAGCACACTTTGATTTGCAAATGAATAAGAGTGGTTTGTATTGCAAAATTAGTTCTCGGGTTTCACTCGAAATTAATAATATGCATTCTAAGACTAAGCAGTAATCAAGGTATGCATTAGAGATTATCAAACTAGGAGAACGAAATTTCAATGGAAACTTGCTTCAAAAATAGTTCTCTCCCTTACCAATTGTACACCCTAGCTCATAATCATTTTAAAAGACAATATATATCCTCAAGGGGGTAACACATCGTGAAAATGAAAGTCAGCCATTTTTTTTGGTCTAAGGCTCCAAATTGATAGAAACTTAAAAGGTGGGCTTGTGTAGCTATAGGAGTTTAATGGTAAAATTCAATGGACATCTTGATACAAAAAGGCAAAACTAGCTATAGGAGTACTCTGCTTTAACTTGAGAATTCCTCCAAATTGGGTTTGAGCCTCCAACCCATGATGTGGTAGTTTATAAGACCATTCTCGTGTATTAAATCACATGCATTAAAACACTTAAACAAATTACATGATCATTAAATTGGTCATGTGACTATAAATACACATGAATTGTCTTTTAAGTTGCCATTTAAGTGGTTGGAAGGAAATTCTGTCCTTTCAACTTTGACTAAAATTCTAGTGGGTTTTTGTCTGGGACTACAAACAATTGAGTTCCATACCATTCCCTTGTGTTTTGTTAATTATTAGGAGCATGTAATCCATGACCTCATAGTGCCTTGTTGGTGGTTCTCATTTGTTTGCTTTAAAATTTGAATTTTTTTAATTGATATTATCAAATTTAAAACTTATAAATAATTGTTTTTACTATCACCATATTTTTTAGATGGTATTCAAACCAACAAGAAGAGACTATGCCATTAATCCATCTGAAACCCAAAAATATAATTATTAATAGATTTGGGGTAGCTAAGATTATGTTTATTCTATTAAAAGATTATGTTTCTTCCAAGGACCAAAATAGGGTCTTTTGCCTAAGCCCAATTGAGCCATGCAACAAACACTATATGAGAGGGTGGTCCATGAGATTAGTAATTGCTCATGGTTAGGCAGACAATTGGTAAACTCAAACCTAGTCCTGCAATAATGGAACACCAAATGCAGCAAGGAGGCCCTCTTGGGTCAAGCACTAAAGCCATACGGGCCCTGCAATATAGCTAATGGCTAGGAAAGATAATGAATAGATAAGATGTTGAATTAAGTTACAACAACTAACATTGAAGTCCAATCCCTCATATAAGATCCATGAGTTTCAGACCAGACATGGAAATTTTAAGGTCACGCTTGTCTAGAAGCATGTGGGGTTATTTGGCTCCAATCACTTGGGAACACCGTCAGCTGGGATTCTGGGAAGTAGTTATAGGACAGAACCCGCTTATCTTTCACTTGGTTATCACCAAATTTAGATCCATCTGTAGCGGCATTACTTGCAAGCTGTGGAGCTACATTTACAAAGTTATCTCTTAATAACTGAAACATATTTGGCATTTAAACCACAACCAATGGTGGAAATGTGCCTTTCATTCCTACAGTACCTTCCTTCAACTGAAATTGCATGTAGGAGCAGAACAATTAATGACTAGTAAACGACAACAATCCCACATATTTGCCATAGTTTCCAGCCAAAACTGGCAAAAAGGACATAGCTATTGGATAAGAACAAACAGTAGATACATACAATCCACTGCTAAAATATGCTTGGAGCAGCTTCTGTAGTGATACCTAAGGCTTCATGATTTAAATAGTAGAGCAAGTACGATTCATTCATAAATAAATCACTTTGTTAACACAGCAGAATACTCATTGAATTTTAGATCAAATAAAGGATTGGATTTCCTTCTTGTCGATTGCTCTGTAGTTGATTAAATGATTATCCCAAGCTTCAAAATTCTAGTGTAAATCAGATGTCTGTGTACATTGTGTACACACTTTTTACTGATAAATTACATACAGGCAATGCTTCTGTACCCGATATGTGACCATTTTTGGGCATGTGTACTGCTTGTGTCAACAGATAGGTCTTAAAGTAACAACTACACTCTTCACAATGATCTTAGAGGAGGAGATTCTTGTTTAGTTAAAGGAGACTGGAGAACAAGTGCACACTCGCGTGCGCGCACGCACACAACTCCACAAAAAAAAATTATAACACAAAACTGAACAATACCTCACTACTTGCACCACTAAGCAGAAGCAGTTCTATATATTTAGATTTTTCGTTTCTTGGGTAAGTAGAGGTGAAACACACTCCCACACACACAAACTCAATCAAAATATTACACCTCACTACTCACACTACAAAGTAGGAGCAGGTCTGCACATTTAGCAATTTTTTTTCTTCTGTAATTAGTGGTGGAAAAGAATAGGAAACTAGATCAAGTTGAGGTGGGAAATTTTTTTTCTTCTGTAATTTTTTTGTTCTCCTCACCAAATGCTGTGTTCTCCATGTAACTTGTATTTACTGCCTTCATTTTCCTCATCTGACTAAATTTCCCATCTACAAACTAGTTTATGAAACTATGTAGGTTTGTTACTTCTAATGATTTCTCTTATAGACAGATGAGAATATTTAACAAGTGGATTCCATTAGAATGAAGTTATCTCCTAATACTTATTTTGTTGAGATTTCTAAAAATACCGCCCGACATCAAATCTATCACGAATCATCTAAAAATATTCTGGAACAGAACATAGAAACACTTCTTCAAGATAGAAGCACCCAATGGTACATGTTGATGTACAGTCATGATGGGTGATCACAACATAATACATTCATGTAATGACACCCACTAGGTAGATTGAGTTGCTTCATAGGTGTGGTATTGTTTCGGTAAAGAGATGTAGCTTTTGGGTAAGGTTTTAATTCCAGGATAAGACATATTTGTTCACTAACAGATAAGCCATTCCCAAGGGAAGCATAATTGCCTATAAATACAAGTTTGGACACAATTATATCTCTCTGCAAACGTAAGACTTAACGCCTGTGATCACCACTCTGACGAGAATGCCATCAACGTTTGGGACCGACACATGTAGCCCCAAACATAAACCCTTCCAAAAAATTCATGTTGCAGATGAAGTCCAATTCTGACAAGATTAAAATTTCTATTACCATATCCCTAAAAAATCATCTCCTATTGACGCAATCATAGTGGCACTCTGCACACCCACATAAAATTATGTTGTTAGTCCTATGAGCTTCCTTATTCATCAACGCCCCTTGTGAAATCTTCTCAACATGCAAAAGGGCTTCATGCTCCTCTTATTAGAACTTTTGAACCGTAAATAAGCTTACTAAGTATGCCTTAAGAAGTACAAAAATTTAAGATAAATTATTCTTCCACAAAATCCAAGACTGATTCTGCATCTGAGGCATTTAAAGCTCATAATCTCAACACAATAACTAGTAAAAAGTTTTAGCATGAGCAATTAATGTTGAGCAGCAACTTTGAAAATTTTAGATAGATGGACAAACCTTTGTATCTGTTTCTGTTGGAACTCTATTAGAGCATCACCAGCTGCTCTATCCCTTATTTTTCTCCAAAAAAGCTTACTGTTCACACTCCAACAGCCGGTCTAAACACACAACTTTTCCAAATTTTTTTTGAAGTTGCTACAGTAGTTCTCTTAATCTAGAGAATACTGTAGCAACTCCAAACCATTATTTTACCTTAAAAAAATACCCAGCTGAATAAAAAAAATATTCTTTCTCTTTCCTCCTCTCTTCTTTATTCATGTGTCTCTCTCTCTCTCTCAAACGGTAACTCAATCAAAACATAAATGCAATCTAAAATCAAAACAAAAACAACAAATCAGGAACATGAAAGCCTATCTAAGCTCCATTATAACAACAAAGTGAATCAGAACAAGAAAAGAAGGAAGAAAAAAAAAAAAAAAGATAAACAAGGGCCAATCTCTCTGCCGGCTGTGTGTGTGAGTGAAGTGAGATGAAGAAGAAAGAAAATAAAAAACAAAAATGCAGAAAAGATAGAGAATGGTCGGATGTGTGTGTGAAGTGAGACGAAGAGGAAAGAACATAAAAACAAAAAGGAAGCCCAGAAGAAGAGAAGAAAGAGAGACAGAGGTTCTGGAATAAGTGAAAAGTAGAGATAAAAATGGAGAGGGTGGAGATGTATGGGGATACGTGTGTGGTGGAGATAAAACAGGAGAAAAGAAAAAGAAAAAAGAAAGAAAAGAAAAGTAAACATATGGACGAAAGAAAGGAAAAGAGTAAGAAATGCCCGTTAGAAATACTATCACAATATTTTTACAATAAATTTTAAGTAATTAATTAATATTGGTGAGTAAAAAAATAATTTCTGTGGTGAGTTCAATTTAGAATTAGTAACAACTTTCTACGTAAGATTTTGATATGATTCATGTGTAAGTATTGTGAAAAATGTTGTGAACAAAACACTTTTCGTTGAAAAATATAATTGTTGGGAATGAATATAGAAAGAATAAATAATGATAAAAAAAGAATAAAGAACGAATGAAGAAATAATATTTAAATGGAATAGAGAATGAGATAAAGAACCTATTGAAAAGTGTATTTGAAAAAGTGGGTAAATAAAAACTAAATGTCATTGTTCATTCTCCAAATAGTACAAAAATTTAGAGAATAGGCTGGTATGCTCACTAAAATAAGATGGATACATTTACCCTCAAACTTAACCTAATGGCCTTCCTTTCATTCAGGGAGAGCCCTTAACTTGTGTCAGATAACTTCCATATCGATGCAATCATTAACTTCTCTTGCACGTGACAAAACCCTCCTAATCTACTCCCTCACATCTTGTCAATGCTACCTTACACAATTCACAAATCATCCAACTCTTATTCTAGCCTTCTTGCTTTAGCAGTCATTTCTAATATCATATTCAATAAATTGTTAATTAGTATCAATGTTCAAATATCTCATATTTTTGGAAATAATAAGAAATTATTTTGCATTTTGATTATTATCACCTGACTCCAACCATACGCCAGATGTCCCATTCAATTACACTGAAGAAGAAGAGGTAATCTACATTCTATAGTACTAAATTTTTGTGAAATCCCATTTTACACAATAATGACTGGTTTTCTTGAACTAGCACACACTCAGCAATAGAATTGCAATATCAAAATCTATATATTACTACAAGCTGAAGCGTAGTGTTTAATATTGCTGCTCTCATATTGCGCTACATCAGCTGCCACATCATTTAAAAAAATATATATAATTTGTCCTACAATTTTAAAATGGCTTTTAAAATTTTCAGCCCTATAAATGCAGCCCACTACTTATTTATTTACTTCCACTATCACCCTATAATAAATATGTATAATTAATCTCGCCCACCTCTTATTTATTTAGTTCCACTATTAAGCCCAACTCAAAACCTTTTCAGTTCAGCTTTAGGGTTTTGTGTGAGCCTTTTCAGCTTAAAGGAAGGGGAAAAAAAAAAAAAAAAAAAAAACAAAAACGTTGAAGCCTTTCAAGCTTTAGGTTTTTTTTTTTTTTTCTTTCTTTCTAATTTTTCTATAATTGTTTTTAACATTTATGTTTTTTAAATTTACACTTCTCCAACTTTTCTCTCTCCCTTACCATTTCATTTCCCCATTATTTCTTCAATCTTTCTCCCTCATTTACCTTTTCATCTCCGCACTACCCTCTACATTAATATTATTCTTCCTCTTTTCCTGCATCTTCCTTTATTTTTGTCTCTTCTTATTCATACCCTTTTACTATACATTTGTCACTATCTCTTCTATTCTATGCATAGTTTTCCCTCACAAAAAAAAAAAAAAAGGTTCTCTCTCACTCACTCACTCTCTCTCTCTCTCTCTCTCTCTCTCTCTCTCTCTCTCTCTATAAATTTTTTGATGGATTTTTTTATTTTTCTTGCGTCTCTACTTTAGGTTGATAAATTTTTATATTCTTTATAAACTCTATTTTGGGTTAATGCGCGATTTAGTTTTGTTTTTTAATTTGTTTTTTTTTTTTTTTCTCTTTGATTGTTAAATATTATCTTATTGCGTTTTAAAGAATTAAATATAGCATATAAAAATATAATTATTGTTAATTTTTTTTTCTCTTTACTAATTTTTGTTTATTTTTTAATCCTTTGTGGCAGACAAAGTACTCTTAATAATTGTATTAGAAGTACTCTATAATCGAATAGGTGACAAATTTTAATTTTTGCAATTTTGTTTTAATTATTATTATTTTATAACAATGCATGTATAGAAATTTAATTATTAGATTTTGCTAATTATTTTTTATTTGATAATATGTTTTGGGTGGTTGAAATTATAATTTCTACAAAGAAAATAACCTTAATAGATTATCAAAAACATAATTTAATCCTGATATTGGTTCAATTAATCATTGTTAAGTTTTATTAATTTTTTTTAGTTTATGTTTTTTTGGTATTTTGGATTGTTCCTATAAGAAATAAAAATATAACTATGAAATACATTACTCATTATTAGATTAGTTTAAATTGTAAAAAAAAATTTAATAAATCCACCATAAAAATAATTATTACGCGCAACGCGCGGGTTCACGACTAGTTAATATAAAAATACAAACATGCCAAAACAGCAAGTAAGTAGCCCACAGGACGCCCAATAATTCTTTAACTTTTTTATTAAAAATGGGTCTCACAATACTATTCATACATTTAAAAATTATTTTGCTACAGTGTTTTAAGTTTTCAATTTCAGCAAAATAAGTTCTATCCAAACAGACAAACAAACACAAAGTTACTTGAGAGCAATGGGGATTCACACACAAAAACTAAAATCTATAGCACATGTACTTTTTTTTTTTTTTTTTTGAGAAAATATATCACATGTACATGTACATGTACAATAAATTACTACAGTATATAGCATGGACGACAATTAAGTAATTAACATTCATAAAAACCCATATCTTTAACATTAACAACTACTAAAATAAATATCATACAATCAATTACACTCATTCTCCACCTAGTACCCTTCATGAGAGCTGGGGTCTTGCCTGATGCAAGAGTTGACCTTTATCCTATGTACTTTTTCTCCCCATGCAGTACTCGCGGTGATCCCTCAAACAAATCCAACAAATAATTCTCTAAATCATCCGCTGTGTACTTCATGTAATTCCCAGCGTGCCTCCCACTCTCTAATTGATTCCCAAACCTTCCCATAAATAAGCGGTAATCTGGGATCACCTTTTTTGATATAAATATCCTAAGCTCTTTCCGGAGTTTAGCATCGGGTACCTTCCAAGCAGTTTGAACCCTATAGATTTCCTCAAAATATGTATTGAAATTCTTAATTTTCTCCTTCATAGCCACCCTTGAGGCATTACTCGAGCTCCCACCAATCTCGTCATCCTTCAAACAATGCGACACCTTGGTCCATGAAGCCCAAAAATAACTCGAAGCATATTCCCTCATCTGCCCACGTCGCTCACGAACCCAATTATTACCAAATAGCCCACTAAGATCAGAATCTTTCACCTTCTGAATTATATACAGAATATTATTCATCAGAAAAATATGCTGCAATGCACCATCCTCATAGAACTTTGATTTCTTCTTAAGAATGGAATGTAAGGAGGTTATTAACACCAATAACCGCCTAGCTACTGGAGTCAAATTCGAGCTATCACTATCATCATTTAGTAAAGGCTCTAATTTATCATCATCTTCAAAAATTTCCAACAATTTCAGAGTTTCACTATAATCCACAATCAATTTCACATAATTCATCGCGCACCGTGTCAGTGGGTGAATCTCACCACTCTGCATAGGCTTTTTCGAGAACTCACTCTGAACCGCGTTCACAAACTCAGCAACTGTCCCACAAGCCGCCTCACCAAGCCCGAAGAGCACAATTCTCGCTTCATTGATCACGACATCATCAGTAACCAACACCTCCAATCTCGCCAACGCCTCAGCCATCACATCATACATGTCGAGTATTCTAAAGAGCTTCTCAGGCGATCTTCTCCCGATTGCAACAGCTTCACCGAAATTCAACAACTGCATCACGCAACCTTTCACGGTTTCGTTGAAGCAAATCTCCTTGGTTTCATCGGCGCCACAGAATATCTGATCACAGAGACTCTTCTCACCGCTGAGAATCAACCTAACGACAATCTTCACAGCTTGAATCCATTTCTTCATCTTCTCATCCAGTGAATTCCACTCGATTTTCTGAACCTCTTCAATGCTCAACTTCTCGATCCCTAAGATCACGAGACACTCATCCAAAGCGTCGCGACGAACAGTACTATAGACTTGAATACACTCTTTCTCAAAGCCAGACCTAATCATTCTAGTTGCGATTTCTCTGAGCTCATCCACAGCTTTGGGATCGATCAAATCGACCGAAGCGTTGTCGTCCAAGCTCGGACCACGCTCGTGAAACCTAGAGCTCCGATCATCCTCCAAAAAGCTCTCAAATTCACCGCCGTCTTCATCATCATCTTCTCCGGCGATAATTCCGGCATCGTTGACAGGAAACGAAAGGCTCCTCCGGCGGATCGAGCTGTAGAATCTCTCAGCGTCAAGAGGAACAGTATTCCGAATCAAAACACACCGAAACTCATCCTCGGGCCGAGACATCGCGTGCTGAATCGCCGAATAAGCCCGATCCAAACGTGTTTCATTAGATACCGAACTGGCAGTGTCCGAAAAGTAAGCTGGGAAGCATGATGAAACGGAAGGATTGCGAGCTATAATTATTTCAGCATTTTCGGAATCGTCGCTTGACCTGCGTGGTGGGAAGATTGCCACTATGGAATTGGAATTGGGACGAGAGTATAGTGAACTACTATCAGTCTCAGACTCGGTGGCTGGGAATAGTGATGAAATGTCAAGTAGCATTCCATTCCATTCCCAACGTCCACTGCCAGATTCCGAGTTGTCTGGTGGAAAAAATGACCCTCCTACTAGTATTCTTTCTCTGTAGACTTGGATATACTCTTCGCCGTAGCTTGAGCCAATCGTTCCACAATCGACGGAAACGTCGTCGTCTCGCTCATCCTCAGAGAAGCTCTCGGATCTACCGCCGTCTTCATCGGCTCTCGCCGGTGCGCTGAGACTGTTCGCAATGCCGCCAGTGTTGGTGCTAGTTGTCGTGGTCGTAGCCATGATTTTGGGTTTGAGTCAAGGAGAGAAATTGGAGGAGAAAGGAAGTAGAGAGTAATGGTGTAATACTCAATAATTGGTCTTTTGGGGGAAGCTAAGCAGAAAAGGGTGCGAAATGAACGAACTGGCTGGTTGGTGTGGTGATTTTTAACAAGTGGTGAGGAAACGACGGAGTAACGCGCGGGAACTTTCTTTTGGATAGGATTTCGTTAGGGGGGGTTAGGTATTGCATTCGTCAGACATAAAAGAGATATAAAAAATATATAAAAATAATTTCAGTGGTCTATAATTTGTGGGCTTGATTTGCATTCTTGGCCCATTAATTGTGAGGCTGCCTCCAATTCTCTTTGTAGACCATTGGGCCTGTTTTGCTTTCCGATTACGTCGAGTTGTCCGAGTTCCGAGTTCCGAGTTCCAACGGTTAATCGAGAAGGTCTTCAGAGATGTGGAGGCATGTTCTTTTGGTTCGACTTGTTGAAACTCTATGCATGCGGCCCGAATTGGGTCAAATCGGCTTCTCTGCTTTTTAATAATTTCTAGTCCAGCTGATGCTGTTCAAATAGTATTGGCCCATCACATAATTCTTAATTAGTACACCCTTGATTTTGTGTCCAGTTATAAAAATAAAATCTGACGCTAGTTCAGATGATGTTGTTCAAATAGTAAGCACAACACAAAACTCTTGCTAGTGCACCAAGGTGGATGTTGATGTAACCATGAGGATGCTATTTTGATTGATAAATACATGGCGTTGTGTTTGTGGGAATTGATTGCCAAAGTACTCTTGCTAGTGCACCATGGTGGATGTTGATGTAACCTGAGGATGCTATTTTGATTGATGAATACATGGCGTCGTGTTTGTGGGAATTGATTGCCAAAGTTTTGAACGAGCTTATAAACAATAAAAACTTGATTATGTTCATAGTCATTGTGGAACCTTCAACATCCATGACCTTCCATATATTAATATAGATGGCATGGTTTAGTTCTTTTGTTTCGCGCACATGAGTGGCTAATGAACTGATAATCAGTCTTCTGCCTCATTAGAAGTCCATGTCTAAATCAACATTCATATGATGTTATTGATAAAAGAATTAGGCTAGGGAAGTACGCAATTTCATTTTTTTTTTTTTTTAAATTTATGAATCAGTTAGCATCAAAGTGTTCAATCAAGATGACTCCTGTGACTTGCATTTGTCATGTATAACATATCTATCACAACAAAGAACTTCCTAACAGCTATTAGAAGTTAGCCAAAGAAGCATCATGAGAACTCTCCATTAGTGAATGACAAGATTACGTGCAAAAGAGACCACACAATAAAGAATTGATTCAGCTTCTTGATTCCGAGAAGATCAACCGGATATATATTGGCGATTTCTTTTATGGTGTTCTACTACTGCCCCAAAACAATAGGGACCGTGTGCGTTTAGATACCACTTATTTTACTAAAAATTGAAAACATTGTAGTAAAAAAAAAGAGGTTTGTGTGTCTCGTGAACAGTGTATGAAATCTACTTAAAAAGGATAAACGCTCTTCTCAAAAAAAAAAAAAAAAAAAAAAAAAAAAGAGGAAAACCCAGAAATGCTCAAACGTGGCCGCTATCCAAACGAGCCATAATAACATTGATTGACTTTTTCTGGTACTTCTATTTTTCTTTTACTTGTAATGATCTCTGCCCTTCTCCTTTGGTTTCTTGGAGATGGATTGATTATGGTGCTTGTACCATAGGCATGCACTTGTAATTAATTTTCTAGATTTTCTAAGAAAATCTAGGGACACAAAAAACTTGACACATACTAACGTGACAAATTGTGAGTGATAGATACTCAATTGATATGAAAAATATTGTCAAGTTTTTTTGTGTATGTAAATTTTTTTCCTCCATTGTGACTGAGATAACTTTTATATATATACACAAAAAACTTGACACATACTAACGTGACAAATTGTAAGTGATAGGTAATCAATTGATATGAAAAATATTGTCAAGTTTTTTTGTGTATGTAAATTTTTTTCCTCCAATGTGACTGAGATAACTTTTATATATATATTTTGCTGTATCCATGAGCTTCATGCAGAGTGTTCTTCATCAGCATTTGTACATTTCAATCTCAATATTCCATACTCATTTTCTATATATGCTAAAAAGATTATTACGCAATGTTTTCAAGGTTGTCACCAATAGGATAATCCCAATAATAAACCAAGCATTCAATACTTGGTTGATATATATATCTATATCTATATCTATATATATAAAAGCGCCAATGCGCCAAATCACTGTAGCTACAGTGATTTGGTTTCGTGAGGCGTTTTGCTTTTTTTTTTTTTTTCGGCACTATTCCTCCTGTGTAAATTACTGTGCAGCATTTCGCAGGTTTTCTTTTTTTTTTTTTTTTTTTTTTTTTTTTTTTTTTTTTCAGAGTATTCCGCTTGTGTTTTTGTTTTTTTTTCTTTTCAATGTCATTGTGAGTTAACATTTATATTGTTATACTGACACAATAAATTTTACAATATTTTTACAATTATAGTTTCGTTAGTCACATTTTTTTTTTCAATAATCGGTCTGTGGTTTTTTTTTTAAATATTGATGTAAGCTAGCATTTATATTATTATACTGACACAACAAATTTTTATTGCCGTTACAGTGCTTTGGCACTGTTCATCCACTGTAAATCACTGTGCAGCACTATAGCGGCAACAATGCCTTTGTTTCATGAGTCCCTTTTTTTTTCAGTATTCCGTTTGTGTGTTTTTTTTCTTTTAAATGTTGTTGCGAGCTTACATTTATATTGTTATACTAACACACCAAATTTCACAATATTTTCACAATTATAGTTTCGTTAGTCACATTTTTTTTTCCAGTAATCAGTTTGTGTTTTTTTTTTTAAATATTGATGTAAGCTGACATTTATATTGTTATATTGACACAACAAATTTTTATATAACAATGTTTTTGTACTGTTCATGCAGTGTTATTCACTGTTCATTTTTAGTGCTATTTTCGTGAGTCACTTTTTTTTTTTTTTTTTTTGTAATCGGTTTATGCTTTTTTTTTTCTTTTAAATATTGATGTAAGCTGACATTTATATTGTTTTACTGACACAACAAATTTCACAATATTTTCACAATTATGGTTTAGTTAGTCCTTTTTTTTTCCAGTAATCGGTTTGTGTTTTTTTTTTTTTTTTTAAATATTGATGTAAACTGACATTTATATTATTATACTGACACAACAAATTTCTTATATATAAAAGCGGCTATGCCACCGCAGTGCTTTGGCACTGTGCATTCAGTGCCTTTGCACTGTTCATTTACAGTGCTATTTTGGTCAGTCGTTTTTTTTTTTCATTAATCGGTTTGTGTTTTTTTTTTCTTTTAAATATTGATATAAGCTAACATTTATATGGTTATACTGACACAATAAATTTCACAATATTTTTACAATTATAATTTACTTAGTCTTTTTTTTTTTAGTAATCGGTTTGTGTTTTTTTTTTCTTTTAAATATTGATGTAAACTAACATTTATATTGTTATACTGACACAACAAATTTTACAATATTTTCACAATTATTGACGTGTCAATTTCTTACAAGTCGAAATAAAATAATAAAATATGAGACTGTAGCCAACCACAACTGAAAATAAATGTTTTGATAATGCAGCTATGGTGCTTTCGCACTGTACATCCAGCGTTTTGGCACTGTTTATCTACAGTCCCATTTTTGTGAGTCACTTTTTTTTTTCCAGTAATCGATTTGTGTTTTTTTTCTTTTAAATATTGATATAAGCTGACATTTATATTGTTATACTGACACAATAAATTTCACAATATTTTCACAATTATGGTTTAGTTAGTCACTTTTTTTCTCAGTAATCGGTTTGTGTTTTTTTTTTCTTTTAAATATTGATGTAAGCTGATATTTATATTATTATATTGATACAACAAATTTCACAATATTTTCACAATTATTGACATATCAATTTCTTACAAGTCGAAATAAAATAATAAAATACGAGACTGTAGCCAACCAAAACTGGAAAAAAATGTTTTGAAAAAATGTTACAACACTTATTGTTATCACAATATTTTTACAATTGTTGATATCCCAGTTTCTTACCGATCAAATAAAAAAAATGCTAAGTCCACAACATTTTAATATTAATTTCTATCGTGCCGAAAGTTTTTTTTTTCCCGTAATCAGTTTGTGTTTTTTTTTTTTTCCTTTTAAATATTTATATAAGCTGACATATATATTGTTATACGGACACAAAAAATTTCACAATATTTTCACAATTATTAAGGTATAAATTTCTTACAAGTCGAAATAGAAAAATAAAATATGAGACTATGACCAACCACAATTGAAAATAAATGTTTTGAGAAAATGTTACAACACTTATTGTTATCATAATATTTTCACAATTGTTGAGATCTCAATTTCTTATATATCAAATAAAAAAATGCTAAGTCCACAACATTTTAACATTAATTTCATAACAAATCATAGGTAAGCTATTATTGATGGATAGCACTAGAGCTATAGTGCTTTTGGTTTATTCAATTGGCACTGTAATTATAGTGCCTAAAGATTTTTTTTTTCCCAGTAATCGGTTTGTGTTTTTTTTTTCTTTGAAATGTTTATGTAAGCTGACATATATATTTTTATACTGACACAACAAATTTCACAATATTTTCAAAATTATTGACGTGTCAATTTCTTACAAGTCGAAATAAAACAATAAAATATGAGACTGTGACCAACTACAACTGAAAATAAATGTTTTGAGAAAATGTTATAACACTTATTATTATCACAATATTTTTACAATTTTTGAGATCTCAGTTTCTTATAGATCAAATAAAAAAAATGTTAACTCCACTACATTTTAACATTAATTTCTATAGTGCCTAAACTTTTTTTTCCCAGTAATCGGTTTGTGTTTTTTTTTCTTCTTTTAAATATTTATGTAAGCTGACATATATATTGTTATACTGACACAACAAATTTCATAATATTTTTACAAATATTGAAGTATCAATTTCTTACAAGTCGAAATAAAATAGTAAAATATGAGATTGTGACTAACCATAACTGAAAATAAATGTTTTGAGAATAACAATAACAACGTTATCAGTTTAAAACCAATAACAACTTGTCATTTAGAATTTGTTCTAAAAAATTTTATGAATGTAGCATTTCTCTCAAATAAAATAAAAAAAAAATCTATTCGAACCCTAAAAATGAAGATATTGTGAAAATATTGTGATATTTTGTTGTATTCTTAGACTTCTTTTTTAATATAGTCAAATTAGGTGAGCCAAAATTCACGGTTTAACACACAAAATCTATTAATTTTTTCACTACTGGGACAGCACGTGCCTTGCACGTGCAGCCAACACTAGTATATATATATATATATATATATATATGTATGTATTTAATATTTTTGGTTAATTGTGCTCTGCCCCCCAAAACTTTGGTGCCAACTTCAAGGCCCCACTACACTAATATAAAGAAATCAACCTCCTGATTGATTGATGATATGCCATTAACAATTTTTGCCAATTCAAAATTAAACAAAAAATTCACAAGCTCATGATGGGAGAAATTCACAATTTGGACATTGCTCAATTTCAGAAATTTTTGTTAAAATTTTAAAATTGATGGAAATTGTTAACTGCATGGAGTATTTTGCCCACATCAATCAATTATTGCCTCATTGCTTAATTTTATAGTTTTATGGGGATTAATTGTGAACCCATCACATTTAGGGGGACAAAGAGAAAGTAACCCTAAGATTTTTCTCTTGAGGACGATCTTTAAAAAGTTCCATGATGCTTTAGTTGGTTGTGGAAGAAAACATGCACCTTTAAAAGAAAACACTAGCAGATACACTCAGCAATAGAATTGCATGAACAAAATTGAAATAAAAATATAAACATGCTAGAACAGCTAGTATACAATCAAGTAGCCCATAGGGTGTCCAACTAAGTACGGATACTCCAGCCAAAAAAAAAAAATTCAAGTATAGATACAAAGTTACTTCGGAGAAAATGGTGGTTCACATAATCAAACTAAAATCTCTAGCACATGTTATAAACCCATGTTTATGACATTAACGACAACAAAAATGGACATCATACAATCAAGCTATATTTAACAGGCACACTATTTTCCAATTAGTCCTTCATTAGAGCTGGGCACTTACCTGATACAAGTTTGTCCTCCTTTATCCTATGTACTTTCTCTGCAATACGTGCTTTGATCCCGCGAAGAAATTCAACAAATACCTATCTAAATCTTCTGATTTGTACTTTACGTATTTCATAGAATGAATCGAAAACCTTCTCGTAAATGATCGGTAAGCGTGGATTAGCTTTTCCAATATAGATATCCTAAGCTCTTCTGCGAGTTGATCATCATGTACCTTCCATGCAGTTTGAGCCCTGTAGGTTTTCTCAAAACACAAATTGAAATTCTTAAATCTCTCCTTTATAGCCACCCTCGAGGCATTACTCGAGCTCCCATCAACCCCTTCATTCCTCAAACAATACAATGGGTAGGTCCACGAAGCCCTTAGATAATTCATCACGTATTGCCTTATCTGCCCAAAACGCTCACAAACCCAATCATCACCAAATAGACTCATAAGATCATCCAAACCCTTCACCTCCTCTACTATATACAGAATATTATTCATCAGAAAGATATACTGCAATGCACTATCCTTATAGAGTTTCGACTTCTCCTCAAGATTAGACAGTAAAGATGTTATTAGCAACAACACCCGCCTAGCCACCAGAGTCAATTTCAAGCGATCATCACTATCATCATCTTCACCTGTTGTTTAAGCGGAAGCTTTAATATTAATTTGTTGAGAATAGCAAAAGCATGAATATCTATTTGTTGTGTGTGTATCCAAATAACAGTGGGATTATGCAAAATAGAAATAGAACGACAAAAGAAACAATCACAAGGGAACACAAAGATTTACGTGGTTCGGCTTTTGGCCTACGTCCACGGGCGGAGTCAAGGAGAAAGTTTCACTAACAAAAGGAATAGATTACAACAGTAGTACCAAAACGCTCTCACAAAACCCAAACCTCAAATAAACCCAAACTCCAAATACACCCAAAAGAGCTCTCAATCACCAGAAGCACGTGACTAGAGAAAACTTAAATTTCTCTCTCTAAACAAAGCACGGCTTAGAACTCTAATATATATAAATATGTGGCTGCCTTTTTCTTCACTTGTTAATCAATTGCCGCATAACCAATATATATATCTATATAAAGTCGGCTAAGGTTTGGTAGAGAGTATATTATAGCCGGCTATTTAAGTCCTAATATATCTAGGACTTGATTGACTCCTTTGACCAAACTATAATCCAGAATCAATTGCACATAATTCATTACGTACTTTGTTAGCGAGTGAATCCCACCACTTTGCATACCTTTCACCGAGGACTCGTTCTGCAGTGCATTCTCAAGCTCCGGAAATGTCCAGCTGGCTGCCTCACCAAGCTCCGCAAGCACCTCTCTGGCCTCATTGATCATGACATCGTCAGTAATCAACCCCTCCAATTGCGTCAATGCCTTGGCCATCACATCATACATTTCGAGTATCCAAAAGAGGTTCTCAGGCAATCTTCTCCCACTCGCGACGGCTTTACCAAAATCCAATAGCCGCATCACACAACCTTTCACGGTTTCATTGAAGCGAATCTCTTTGATTTCATCAGCGCCATTGAAAATCTGATCAGACAGACTCTTCTCACCGCTGAGAATCAACCTAACCAAAATCTTCACAGCTTGAATCCATTTCTCCATCTTCTTATCCAGTAAATTCCACTTGATTTTCTGCACCTCTTTGACGCTCAACTTCTTAATCTCTAAGATCACGACGCGCTCATCCGAAGAAATTCCATTAACTAGAGAACTACTATTATCAGTCTCTGAATCATTGGGTGGGAAATATAACGATGGTATGGAAAGCTGATGATTAGGAGTTGATGATCCGTAACTGTCAATGTCCGACATGTCTGGTGGGAAGAAGTGATAATATGAAGGTATGGAAGGATTTCGAAATATTATTTCATAATTATCGGGGCTGTCTATTTCAGACATGGCGGGTGGGAAGATTGACATTATGGAATATGAGGGTATGGAACGACTTCGAACAATTATTTCATAGTTTTCAGGACTGTCTATTGGAGATGTGGCTGGTAAGAAGATTGACATTATGGAATCGGAATTGGAACGAGAGAATTCTGGACTACTATCATCAGTCTCAGACATGGTGGATGGGAAGATTGATGAAATGTTAAGAGGGGAATCTGGATTTGTTTCATTCCAATCCCAACTGCCACTGCTAGCTTCCGATATGGCTGATGGAAAAAATGACCCTGCTACTAGTGACATACTTCTTTCTCTATACACTTGGCGAACCATTCTAGTCTCGATTTCTCTGAGCTCATCCACAGCCTTTGGATCGATCAAATTGTCCTCGTTGTCTTCATCGGCCCTCACTGGAGTGTTCAAACTCTGCACGATGTGCTGAGCAGTGTTGATGTCGGTCATGGTGGTCGTAGAGATCTTTTTTGGGGTTTGAGTCAAAGAGAGAAGTTGAAAGAGAAAGGAAGCTTTGGAAGATAGAAATAGAATGATGAATTAATGAGCCGTGGCGGGACTGACTTGGTCTCGCTGCCATTGTTGATGTTAGTAATCGTGGTCCTGGCAATAATTTCAAGGGTTTGGTTTTAGTCTTATTTGAAATAGTCAGAACTCAGAATAAACAGAAAACGAAAAAGCGAGGGAACTTTCTAGTGGGGGGTATATTCTTGTCCTCGTGCTTAGAGGATCTCTCTTTTTTGGTGTTTATTATGGTGTGTGGGCTTTATTTGCATTCTTGGCCCATTATTTGTGAGGGCTACCTGCTTCCAGAGCTTTTTGTAGACAATTGGATGTCAATGTAACAGTATGCATCTTTGAATGTTTTCGTGGTATCCATTATTTTGTATCTTTTTTTTTTTTTTTTTTTTTGTTTCTTGTACTAAAAGTACATCATAATTTTTGTGTCTAGATAATAGTAATAGCCCAACAGAAATTTCTTAATGCACTAGTGATGGATGTTGATGCCCCTGATGATCTCAGTTGCATTGTTGAGTTTGCGGAGACTGGATTTACCAAAGCTTTGAACCAGCTCATAAACAATGATTTATGTTCATAGTCATTGTGGAACATTCAACACTCACAGACCTCCATATAGGCATGGTTAATTTCTTAAAAGTTTCATGATGCTTTCGTTGGTTTCTGATTTAGCAGCAATACAACCTAAAAATGTATGATCAATAGTTACTAACCAAACAATTTAGTTTGACTTTCTAATTATTTTATGAATTTCATGATCAGAACAAATTCTATTCATTTGAGAGGGTTATGAGGTTAGCATACTCTGATCTGCAAAGAAATAATAGTGGTTTGTGTTGCAAAATTGGTTCTCGAGTTTCGCTCGAAATTAATAATATGCATTCTAAGGCTAAGCAGTAAGCAAGGCATGCGTTAGAAACTACCAAACTAGACAACGTAATTTCAACGGAAACTAGCATCAAACGTAGTTCTCTCCCTTACCAATTGGACACCCTAGCTCATAATCATTATAAAAGACAATACATATCCTCATGGGGTAACCCATATCGTGAAGATGAAAGTCAACCTTTTTTTTTTTTTTTGTCCGAGGTTTTAATTTGATAGAAACCTAAAAAAGTGGGTTTGTCTAGCTATATGAGTTTAATGGTCAAATTCAATGGACATTTTTTTTGTCCAAGGTTCTAAATTGATAGAAACCTAAAAAAGTGGGCTTGTCTAGCTATAAGAGTTTAATGGTCAGATTCAATGGACATTGATACGAAAAGGCAAAACTCAACTTTCACTTGAGAATTCCTCCAAATTGGGTTTGAGCCTCCAACCCATATTGTGTTAGTTTATAAGACCATTCTCGTGTACTAAATCACATGCATTAAAACACTTAAACACATTACATAATCATTAAGTTGGTCATGCGACTATAAATACACATGAATTGTCTTTTAAGTTGCCATTTAAGTGGATGAAGGATATTGTGTCCTTTTAACTTTGACTAAAATTCTGATGGGTTAGTGTCTGGGGCTACCAACAATTGAGTTCCATACCATTCCCTTTTGTTTTGTTAATTATTAGGGGCATATAATCCACGACCTCATAATGCCTTGTTGGTGGTTCTCATTTGATTGTTATAAAATTTGAATTTTTTTAATAGATATTATAAAATTTAAGACTTATAAATAATAATTTTTACTATCACCATATTTTTTAGATGGTATTCAAAAAGACAACAAGAGACTATACCGTTAATCTATCTAAAACCCAAAAATATTAACTGATTTGGAGTAATTAAGATTATGTTTCTTTTTCTTTTTAAAAAAAATTATGTTTCTTATAAGGACCAAAATAGGGTCTTCTGCCTAAGCCCAATTGAACAATGCAACAAACACTAAATGAGAGGGTGGTCCATGAGATAGTAATGGCTCATGGTTAGGTAGACAATTGGTGGATTCAAACCTAGTCCTGCAATAATGGAACACCAAATGCACTTGGGTCAAGCCTTACGGGCCCTGCAATATAGCTAATGGCTAGGAATGATAATGAATAGATAAGATGTTAGTAATTGCTCATGGTTAGGCAGACAATTGTTAGACTCAAACCTAGTCCTACAATAATGGAACACCAAATGCAGCAAGGAGGCCATCTTGGGTCAAGCCATACGGGCCCTGCAATATGGCTAATGGCAAGAAAAGATAATGAATAGATAAGATGTTAGTAATTGCTCATGGTCATGCAAACAATTGGTAGACTCAAACCTAGTCCTACAATAATGGAAGGAACACCAAATGCAGCAAGGAGGCCCCCTTGGGTCATGCCATGCAGGCCCTGCAATATAGCTAATGGCTAGGAAAGATAATGAATAGATAAGATGTCAAATTAAGTTACGACAACTAACATTGAAGTCCAAACCCGCATATAAGATCCATGAGTTTCAGACCAGACATGGAAATTTAAGGACCACGCTTGTCTAGAAGCATGTGGGGTTATTTGGCTCCAATCACTTGGGAACGCTGTCAGCTGGGAAGTAGTTACAGGACAGAACCCACTCATCTTTCATCACCAAATTTAGATCTATCCAAAAGTAGCAGCATTACTTGCAAGTTGTGGAGCTACATTTACAAAGTTACCTCTAAATAACTGAAACATAATTTGCATTTAAACCACAACTAATGGTGGAAATGTGCCTTTCATTCCTACTGTACCTTCTTTCAACTGAAACTGCACACTGGAGCAGAACAATCAGTGACTAGTAAACGACAACAATCCCACATATTTGCCATAGTTTCCCGCCAAAACTGGCAAAAAGGACATAGCTATTGGATAAGAACAAACAGTAGATACATACAATCCACTGCTAAAATATGCTTGGAGCAGCTTCTGTAGTGACACCTAAGGTTTCATGATTTAAATAGTAGAGCAAGTCCGATTCATTCATAACTAAAGCACTTTATTAACACAGCAGAATACTCATTGACTTTTAGACCAAATAAAAAATTGGATTTCCTCCTTGTTGGTTGCTTAGTAGTTGATTAGATGATTACCCAAGCTTCAAAACTCTAGTGTAAATCAGATGTGTGTATTTTGTACACACTTTTTACTGATAATTTACACACAGGTAATGCTTCTGTACCGATACATGACCATTTTAGGGTATGTGTAGTGTTTGTGTCGACGGATAGGTCTTAAAGTAACGACTACACTCTCCACAATGATCTTAGAGGAGGAGATTCTTGTTGAGTTAGAGAATACTGGAGAACAAGTGCGCACACACACAGTAACTCCACAAAAAATTATAACACACAACTGAACAAAAAATTATACCTCACTACTTGCACCAATAAGCAGAAGAAATTCTGCATATTTAGATTTTCTGTTTCTTATGTAAGTAGAGGTGAAACAAACACACCCACACACCCCACATACAAACTCAAGGAAAATATTACACCTCATTAGTCACACTACAAAGTAGGAGCAAGTCTGCACATTTAGTAATTTTTTACTTCTGTAATTAGAGGTTGAAAAGAATAGGAAACTAGATCAACTTGAGGTGGGAAATATTGATTACTTGTTCTCCTCACCAAATCCTCTGGTCTCCATGTAGCTTATATTGACTGCCTTCATTTTCCTCCTTTTACTAAATTTCCCATCTACAAACTAGTTTATGAAACTATTTAGGTTTGCAACTTCTAATGATTTCTCTTATAGACAGATGAGAATATTTAACAAGTGGATTCCATTAGAATGAAGTTATCTCCTAATACTTATTTTTTTGAGTTTTCTGAAAATACTGCTTGACATCAAATCTATCATGAATCATCTCAAATATTCTGGAACAGAACATAGAAACGCTTCTTCAAGATAGAAGCAACCAATTAATACCACCTTTTCATAATCACTGGTGCCATCCAAACGCCATAGAAAGCAACTTCAAAAGTCAGTTTGATCTCGATCAACAAACTCGAAGGCAACCCAATGGTACATGTTGATGTATGGTCCTGATGGGTGATCACAACATAATATTGAGCACCCTCATGCATGTAATGACGCCCACTAGATAGATGGAGTTGCTTCTTAGGTGTGGTCTTGTTTTCGTAAAGAGATATAGCTTTTGGGTAAGGTTATAATTATAGGATAAGACATATTTGTTCACTAACAGATAAGCCATTCCCAAGGGATGCATAATTGCCTATAGATACAAGTTTGGACAGAATTATATCTCTCTGCAGACACAAAACTAAACTCCTGTGGTAACCACTTTGACGAGAATGCCATCCACGTTAGAGAAAAACACATGCAGCCCCAAACGTAAACCCTTTCAAAAAATCCATGTTGCTGATGAAGTCCGATCCTGACAAGATTAAAATTTCTAATACCATATCGCTAAAAAATCATCTCCTATTGACGTAATCATAGTGGCACACCGCACACCATCATTTTCAGATGTTTCTTCTAGTGTCTACCAAGCTATCCACACCCACTTAAAATTATGTAGTTAGTCCTATGAGCTTCCTTATTCGTCAACACCCCTTGAGAAATCTTCTCAACATGCAAAAGGGCTTCATGCTCCTCTTACTAGTATTTATGAGCCTTAAATAAGCTTAACAAGTATGCCTTAAGAACTACAAAAATTTAAGATAAATGATTCTTCCACAAACTCCAAGACTGATTCTGCATCTGAGGCACTTAAAGCTCATAATCTCAACACAATAACTAGTAAAAAGTTTTAACATGAGCATCTGGTGTTGAGCAGCAACTTTGAAAATTTTAGATGGATGGACAGTGCATTGCATCTGTTTCTGTTGGAAATCTATTACACTAGAAGATGGATACCTTTGTCACTACCAGTACAGTGTGCAAGTTAGGAAGCAGAGAGTAACACTAAACATGATTTTTATTACTGTTGAAAAAAATAACCTACCTATCGTAGTGTACAACATTTTTACCTTAAATAGGTGAGCCTCATTTTTACCCACAAACTTAACCTAATGGCCTTCCTTTCATTCAGGGAGAGCCCTTAACTTGTGTCAGATAACTTCCACATTGATCCAATCATTAACTTTTGTTGCACGTGACAAAACCCTCCTAATCTACTCCCTCACATCTTGTCAATGCTATTCTACATAATTCACAAATCACCCAACTCTTATTCTATCCTTCTTGGTTCAGCACTCATTTAATATCATATTCAATAAATTGTTAATTAGTATCAATGTTCAAATATCTCATATTTCTGGAAATAATACAAAATTTTTGTACATTTTGATTATTATCACCTGGCTCCAGTCATACGCCAGATGTCCCATTCAATTACACTGAATAAGAAGAAGAGGTAATCTACATTCTACAGTACTAAATTTTTGTGAAATCCCATTTTACACAATAATGACTGGTTTTCTTTAACTAGCACACACTCAGCAATAATATTGCAATAACAAAATTGATATAAAAATACAAACATGCCAAAACAGCAAGAATACAGTCAAGTAGCCCATAGGACGCCCAATAAAGTATAGACACAGTTACTTCAGGGCGATGGGGATTCACATACAAAAACTAAAATCTATAGCACATGTACATGTACAATAAATTATTACAATATATAGCATGGACGACAATTAACATTCATAAAAACCCATGTCTATAACATTAACAACAACAAAAATAAGCATCATACAATCAAGCTACATTTAACAGGCACACTCTTCTCCATCTAGTCCTTCATGAGAGCTGGGTTCTTACCTGATACAAGAGTCCACCTTTATCCTATGTACTTTTTCTCCTCATGTGGTGCAGTACTCGCGGTGATCCCTCAAACAAATCCAACAAATAATTCTCTAAATCATCTGCTGTGTACTTTATGTATTTCCCAGCGTGCCTTCCACTCTCTACTTGATTCCCAAACCTTCCCATAAATGAGCGGTAAGCCGGGATCACTTTTTCTGATATAGATATCCTAAGCTCTTCCCGGAGTTGAGCATCAGGGACCTTCCAAGCAGTTTGAACCCTATAGATTTCCTCAAAACATGCGTTGAAATTCTTAAATCTCTCCTTCAAAGCCACCCTTGAGGCATTACTCGAGCTCCCACCAATCCCTTCATCCTTCAAACAATGCAACACCTTGGTCCACGAAGCCCTAAGATAACTTGTAGCGTATTGCCTTATCTGCCCACGTCGCTTCCGAACCCAATTATCACCTAATAGCCCACCAAGATCCGAACCTTTCACCTTCTGCACTACATACAGAATATTATTCATCAGAAAAATATACTGCAGTGCACCATCCTCATAGAGCTTCGATTTCTCCTCAAGATTGGAATGTAAAGAGGTTATTAACACCAATAACCGCCTAGCTACTGGAGTCAATCTCAAGCTATCACTATCATCATTTCGTAAAGGCTCTAATTGATCATCATCTTCACGAATTTCCAACAACAAGTTCAGAGTTTCACTATAATCCACAATCAATTTCACATAATTCATCACGTACCGTGTCAGCGGGTGAATCTCACCACTCTGCATAGGCTTTTTCGAGGTCTCACTCTGAACCGCGTTCTCAAACTCAGCAAATGTCCCACAAGCCGCCTCACCAAGGCCGGAGAGCACATCTCTCGCCTCATTGATCACGACATCATCAGTAACCAACACCTCCAATCTCGCCAACGCCTCAGCCATCACATCATACATGTCAAGTATTCTGAAGAGCTTCTCAGGCGATCTTCTCCCGATTGCAACAGCTTCACCGAAATTCAACAACTGCATCACGCAACCTTTCCCGGTTTCGTTGAAGCAAATCTCCTTGGTTTCATCGGCGCCACAGAATATCTGATCACAGAGACTCTTCTCACCGCTGAGAATCAACCTAACGACAATCTTCACAGCTTGAATCCATTTCTTCATCTTCTCATCCAGTGAATTCCACTCGATTTTCTGAACCTCTTCAATGCTCAACTTCTCGATCCCTAAGATCACGAGACACTCGTCCAAAGCGTCGCGACGAACAGTACTATAGACTTGAATACACTCTTTCTCAAAGCCAGACCTAATCATTCTAGTCGCGATTTCTCTGAGCTCATCCACAGCTTTGGGATCGATCAAATCGACCGAAGCGTTGTCGTCCAAGCTCGGACCACGCTCGTGAAACCTTGAGCTCCGATCATCCTCCGAAAAGCTCTCAAATTCACCGCCGTCTTCATCATCATCCTCATCATCATCTTCTCCGGTGATAATTCCGGCATCGTTGACCGGGAAGGAAAGGCTACACCGGCGGATCGAGCCGTACAGTCTCTCAGCGTCAAGAGGAATAGTGTTCCGAATCAAAACATGCCGAAACTCATCCTCAAGCCGAGACATCGCGTGCTGAATCGCCGAATAAGCCCGATCCACAATCTCCGAATCGGACCTCACCGACAACTCGTCCATCAGATTCAAAATCTCGTCAATCGCCGACAGATACTCGCCGGCCTCGTCACCGGAGTCCTCCCAATTCAACGACCTCCTCGAACCCTCCGAGCTCGGATCCCACCGCAAAATCACCTTCTCCGCCAGAGCGAACCGGTCCTCCTCGCTCTTCGACGCACCGTCGCCGTCGATCAAGCTCGTGATATTCGAGAGCCGATTGTCGAAGCTCGACAGAATCAACAGCATGTCCTGCCGAACCTCCTTCGGCGTGTTGTTCAAACTGTTCACGATCTGCTGTGCCGTGGCGAGGACTCGGTCCTCGCCGCCGGTGTTGATGCTGGTCGTCGTCGTGAAAGCCATTGTTGAAAGTTTTTGGGGTTTTAGGGTTTGAATCAGAGAGAGAGAAAGAAAAAGAAAAAATGGCTTTGGATTAGACGATTAGTGTTTTATAAATATTTGGGAATAGAGAATAAAGAATAATAGAGAAAAGTAAAACAAAGCCAAGCCATTTTTTTTTTTGAATATTTTTTTTGGGCGTGTGTTTTGGGGTTTTAAAGAAGTGAAATGAACTGTGAAGAAAATATAGGCAGTGAGGTGAGCCGGCTCTGGGGGTTTGGGTAGTAGAGGTGAGGTGTTGCGTGGTGATTTCCAACAAAAAGAAAAATGGTGGGTGAATGAAGGAGTAACGTGTGGGAATTTCCTTTTGGGGTGTTTTGTATATAAAGTACTATTTGTTTTATAGATAGCTTTATATCCGTGTTAAAAACGAGTTGATTAGTACTCAAGAGTGCAATGATACTAATAAATAATAATTAAAATAAACTAAAATCTCTAATAAATTGTGAATTTTATCACTTCTTGAGCACACTCTTATTATGCGTTTGGATTGGGATGAAAAATTAAAATTATTTTATTATTTAGCTTATTTTTGTTACTATTTATTAACTTTATTACATTTTTTTGTACTATTTATGAGCTCTACTGTACTATTTCAACTAACTTTTACCTTTATTATAATACTTTCAGTAATAAGTTTTTAGTTTCAGCAAAATAAGCAGTATCCAAACACACCAGTATTAGGATTTTCTTTTGTGGGTTTTTTATTTTGTGTTTTTGTATTGGATTTTAGATAGGTTTAGTGTTAAAGACCATATTGGATTTTTGGTTTAAGTTTTAATTTTAAATCTCTCATTCAATGGTCAAAAATAAGGGAAAGGGAAAGGTATCTCTTGCACCTAGTTTAGGAAGCATTTGTCTCACTAACACGTGGGAAATTTCTCCAAAATAAAATATTTATATATATATGAATGTATATATATATTCAATTCAGATTTTCTTTTCAATTTTTCTATAAAAAAATTCTCACATGGAAAAATATATATAATTAATAAAAATATTTGTTAGATTTTTTATGTGAGTTTTTTTTATAAGAAAAATTTATTAGTTAATTACATATTTAATGGCAAATTTTTAATGAATCATACAAAAAACCTGAATTGAATAAATTTAATATTTAAAAGACTCAATTAAATGAAAATAAAAATAAATATCTAAAATAAATTTCAAGCAAACTTAAAATGTGCTATTTACATTTTAGTGTTTTTCTTTTATTAAAAGTCAATAAACATAAAGAAAGAATGACGCTCTATTTGTTTCAACAATGATGTTTTCTAGAAAATGAGTCATTTTCTATAAAACTATCTCATTTTCCAATGTTTGGTAGCAACTTTAAATGAGTTAAAAAACAACGTCCTAACTTCCCTTATTTAGCTTGCTGTGAGATAGAGTTGTTTTCCAAAAAAAATTTATGGAAAACAATCTCAAAAAATAAGCCATATTATTTTTATTGACCAACGATAGTTTTTCTTTGACTCATCTTTTTTTATGCTACCAAACACTAAAAAATAAAGAAAATTATGTTTACACAAAATTTTTCATCGAAACAAACGGAGCGTGAGTACTGAAACCAAAGCACCAATCATATGAAATACAATTGAATTATAACGGTTCACAAATACTTTACAAATTGAACTGCTTGGAAGCTGATGTATTAGATTACTAGTGATAGTGGTACCAAAAATATCTGTTTTATTAACTATTGTTGGATGGGATTGGGTCGGGCCCCATGCTTACTCATCTACTGTTGTCTTATTGTGAATTCTTTTTTCGTTCCTGTTTATGCTGGTATCTCATTCTTGCCTTGTGTTGCAAACTTGCAATTCGAAGCTTCTTTTTTAACTCTAGGGAGAAAGTCTCCTTTTCACGTGATATTTGAGTTCTTAAAGTTAATCCTTTTTTGGTCAGTCATGAGTTGGTAAAATTTTTTTTTAGAGAGTTTTAATATATGAAGTCCGCTCTTGACGATAGTTTTTATCATCAGGTCAAGATACTAATTAGTTTTTTGTGTAAGCGGAGATTGAATTGAATCACAGATTTCTTATTCAACTATAAAAATTTTTACCAATTGAGCTAACTGGAATCTTTTTTTTTTTTTTTTTTTTTTTTTTTTTTTTTTTTTTTTTTTTTTTTTCTGATCACAATTGACCATTTCAACAAAATTATAACTGTGAGGTCATAGGCCCAAATCATACAATTAGGTCTTGGGCTTTGGCCAAGAGCGTGGGGTTTTAGCCGAGATCGTAAGTAGTCCAAGTCCGAGGAAGAATATCTCCTCGGATAAGCTAAACACAAATTAGGTATGGATCTTAGTGATCAAAGTAACCTTCCAAAAAACTCTAATAATAGGAACGTATGCCACAGGCATACAAGAAGAATAGGAACTTAAAAATATATAAGGGAAAGTTGCTACTGTCGCATTAAATGCCTTGCAGCTAATTTTTTGGCCTCATTTATGTGGACAAGACTTCTGAATAGTGCTACCTCAGGTACCGCAACTCACAAAACGCCAGAGAGAGTGTCTGATAAGACAGACATTCAAGAATAGGCTTAGATGATCAACAAGTGGGAGGCTAAGATCGTTTAAAGGAGATATATAATAGAAGAAACCCACCATGGAAAAAGGGGGGAGAATGAACAAAGAAAGCACTATAGCAATCTCAACAACTCCTGTAACCATGTCATCCAATATATATTAGAACAAAACTCCCCGGATCGTGCTGAGGACCCATTCTCTTGTATAAACCTGGTTCATTTCTATTTGATTATCCTGGAAACTCATTATAACTGTTATCTCATTCACTTTAAGCCTAGTTCTTCTACCCACTCTCTACAAATTCATTATTTTGGGCCTAGGATTAAATTCAGTCCTTACAATAACAAAAGTCATGCGATTATAAATTTTTTAAATCTATTAATTAGTATCTTAGTAAATAAATAAAAACAAGATCACACTAACAAAAAGCTAAAAGGAAATGTTCTTTCTTTTTTTTCTTTTTTGGACATATCATCATCCTTTCATTTAGAATAACCCTTACCCAAAAAAAAAAAAAAGTGTTGGATATTTTTTTGGAATTAATGAAAGGTTTATATACCCATTAATTTATTTTTAGAATCAGAAAGGAGGAGAGGGGGGGGGGGGGGTGGGGGGCTTATAAGATGGGACCAAATTAGCAAAAAGAAAAAGAAAAAGAAAAAAAAAGGAAAGTTATTTTTATTTTAGGGCAGATGATCCCTTTCATTCGAATAACCTTCGCCAAAAAAAAAAAAAAAAATGTTTTGATTTTTTTTTAGAAATAAGTGAAAGTGATAAGGTTTATATATTGTTAATTTATTTTTAGAAACGGGGGGGGGGCGGCTGTCATGCAATCGATTTTACTTTTTGTATATGTGTGTGTGTGTGTGTGTGTGTGTGTGGGGAAAGAATCATTCTATTCTTTATGTTGAGATTGCTAAAGACTTTCTACATATATGTGTGGAAATAATCATTCTATTCTTTATGTTGACATTGCTAAAGACTTTGGCATTAACCAATGGCGTTAAAGACCATGTGGTTTACTATCATTGTTGATTGGTGGACTTATGTGATACGTACAAACAATTTTTTTTTTTTTTTTTTGAACACATACGTACAAACAATCTTTAATCAGCAATTGGCATTTAAAATTTATTGGTATGAGTTATGACATTTTAGACAGTACATTCTTGTGGGTGGATTCTCACCATTCTTGAGGATCATATTAAGAGATGATTTGGAAATAAAATTGAAAATTAACCAGAACTTTTGTTGCATGTGTTTAGGTAAAGAATTTTTTAAACGAATTTAGATTTATCACTTTTTTTTTTTTTTTTGAGAAGACATGATTTTAATTCAACTATAAAAAACTTTATCAATTGAGTTAACTAGAACCCACTCATAACTTGATAAAGTGATTATGAATTCATTATTATTATTTTTCCAATCATTGGCGACCATTTCAACAAATTGTAATAAAAATCATGCCATTATAATTTTTTTTAAATCTATTAATTAGTATCTTAGTAAATAAATAAAAACAAGATCACACTAACAAAAAGGTAAAAACGAATGTTATTTTTCTTTTTCTTTTTCTTTTTTGGACATATCATCATCCCTTTCATTCAGAATAACCCTTACCAAAAATAAATAAATAAATAAGTATTGGATTTTTTTTTTTTTTGGAATAAATGAAAGGTTTATATACCCATTAACTTATTTTTAGAATCAGAAAGGAGGAGAGGGGGTCTTATAATATGGGGCCACATTAGCCAAAAAAAAAAAGAAAAAAAAGGAAAGTTATTTTTTTTTTTATTTTAGGGCTGATGATCCCTTTCATTCGAATAACCTTTACCAAAAAAAAAAAAATGTTTTGATTTTATTTTTTTTAGAAATAAGTGAAAGTGATAAGGTTAATATATTGTTAATTTATTTTTAGAATGGGGGGGGGGGGGGTGTGGGGAGCTCATGCAATCAATTTTACTTTTTCTATATATATATATATATATATATACACACACTAGTTAATAAAAAATATTTTGATGATATAATTAAATTTAATAACAAGTAAAATGAAAAAAGAATTAATTCAAAATTTAAGATTAAAAATTAAATTGTACTTGTACACTTAAAAGAAATTTAATTTTTATATCTTATTTTGATATTTAAATAATTTGTTTTAGTGTTAATTTCATTCAAATGGTTATCAGTTACATTAACCCTAAATCAGCATATGTATACATATGTAACATTCTAAATTAATAATAAATAAAAATACAATACTCTAACTTAATGTAACATTCTAACTTACTAATAAATAAATATAAAATCCCAATTTAAATTAATGTTTGTAATTGTATTGCGTTTTAGCCTTTAAGAACACATATGTTATTATTTTTATCATAAAAAAAAACACAAATATTAATATTATACATGAAAAAAATAATGAATTCAATAATTGAAACGATTGAAACAAAATTAAGCCAAAACCTCAATTCATTAATGAAAAAATATCCAAATTTTTGAACTAAAAAAAAAAAAAAAACGGAGTTAAGTAAAGATAGACTTACATAAAAATTTGGACAGATAGATTCTCTCATATCCAATTTCATGTTTGACAGCAAATTTTGCTTTTAATTAAAGAATATAGATTACATGGAACAAAGCACCAAACAAAAGCCATAACAAATTAAATCCATAATAAAATTTGATGTCAACAACAAATAATCATGTAATAAGAAATTTTAAAATACAAATATATTGCTTGCTATATTGACTTCTAAAAAAAACACTAAAAGGTGTGATCAAACATAGAATTTCAGCCTATCTATAAAACTTGTTAATAAAAATCATATTATATATAATAAAAAGGCAACAAATATATACAAAATCGATTCAATTTGATAAAAGAAAAAAAAATTACCTACAAGGTTGTAGGTAGGGCAGAGACGAGAAATGAATAATATAGTAAATAATTATAAAGTACGTAGTAAAAATAATGAAACACCAAAAAATTGTGTATATATAGTGGGAATTTTAGGTTGTGAAGAAAATGATATGAACAAAAAGAAGTAGTTTAGGTGAAACTCAAATACTTTATTTTATTTTCTTTTATAATATGATATGATATAGAGATATAGATTTTTTTAAAAAAAAAAAACCTTTAACCTAACTGATTATATATATATATATATATATATATATATATATAACCTAACCGGCTCTTTTTCCCTCACATAGCTCTTCTCTCCCTCTTACTATACCATATATTCGTTCCACCGTCAATACCTTCACTCCACAAAATAGGTTAATTAATTTTTTTTTTTTTCGTTTTGTTCATAGTTTTGTCTCTTTCTAATTTCAATTTTTAATTTCTTAACAGTGCACAACTTTTCTATTTGCTTTTCCTTCTATTCTCATGTTATTATACTATTTTTAGTTTAACAAATCCCTAGCTAGATCTAATTTTTTTTCCTCTTACGTTTTTTAAAGAAATGTTTTTTTACATTTTTTTTTATCTCTCTTTTATTTAAATTCTATCCTTAGGTAATTCTATTATATTGATTTTAGGGTTTATTGATAACATTTTAGATAAACATAACTGTAATTGATTTGTCATATTTATCTAAAATATATATATATATATCTATTCTTAAAATCTAAAAATTTATTAAAATTTCTGCAATTTGGTGAAGTTACGTGGCGCAACAACAACGTCTAAGCCCAACTTTAATTATATATAATAATATGATGTGTGTGTGTGTGTGTGTGTGTGTGTGTGTGGCAGGGCCGACCCTTCCCTTAGGCGAGTTAGGTAATTGCCTAAGACTCCCATGTGGAAGGGAGGCCCCAAAATTTTAGAAAATAAGAGGGAGTAGGGGCAAAAAAAAAAAAAAAAAAAATAGTTTCAGATGAATTACAAAAATCTGGCACATTCTTTTAACCAAAAAATAAAAATTTTGGTAAATCAAACATATTATCCTCTAGACAAACCAAAAATCAACCAAATAAATTACAAATCCGGTCTAAAATATTAACCACAAAACAATCACAAATCAAAACAAATAAAACAACTCAAATCCCTAAAAATTTTACCTTTCTCTCTCTAGTCTCTGCTCACTGCCTCTCTCTATCTCTCAATCTCTCTGATTCTCTTTCTCTCCCCTATTCTCATTTGCTCAACAGCTCAAGCAAGGTAGCAAGCTTCCTCTGGCTAGACTGCCTCTCTCATTCTTTCTTTGAATCAGTTTCTTCGCCTCCGGCCTCTCTCATTCTTTCTCAGTTTCTCTAAATCGGTTTCTCTGCCTCTCTCATTGTATCAGGTTTAGCCGTTTAGCAGGTATAAATATTTGGGCACTTTGACTTGTAATCAGATTGGGCCTTGGTTTTGTTTATCAGTTTTGGCCCTTCAATTTTTTTTTAAAGCCTACATTTTTTTTTTTTTTTTTTGGTTATAGATTAGATAGGATTTGTTTTGTGTTTTTTTGTGGGTGGGTCTTATTAATAAGCCTTGTGTTATAGTTGTGCTTAAATTTTTTTTATGCTTGTGCTTAATTTTTTTTTAAATTTTAATCTTTTGTTTATATATATATATATATATATATTTTAGTTAGTGGTAATATATTGAATAAGTCTTTATTTATGCAGGTTGAGATTGCTAAAAACTTGTTATTGTTTGGTGAAACTACAATAATATTTTTTATATAAATCAGATTCTATTTCTCATTTGCTCTACACTTGAAAGTTATTTTTTATTTTAGTCTTTATAAATATATTGTTTGATTAGAAATGTCTACTAGAAAATATGCATTTGGATATGAAAAACTTAAAAAAGAAGAAAAATTAATTGAGTCTCAAAAAAGATCAATGGATAAATTTGTTATTAGTAATAAACAAAATATAACACAAAATTTAGATGAAAATATCACAAATGAGCAAAAAATTCACCAAAAAGAGTTAGAAGACAATGAATGATACAATTGTAAGATAAAAATGATGTTCAATTTTGCAATACAACAAATCTTAATAATGAACTTCAAAATAATTTAGAAGAAAATGAAAATAATGATGAAAATGTCACAAATGAACAAGTTCACCATAATGATGTTCAACTAGAAGAAAATGAAAATAATAATGACAAGTTGAATTATATTTATTCATATCTACGATCGACAATGTCCCAAGAAGGATTAAGTGGATTAGCTATATTATCGATTGAAAATGAGATGTTAGAAGAACTTGAATACAAAAATTTAATTAGTCAATTTGCATCTCAAAAGGCAAGGAAAATAAATTTTAAATGAAATATATTATAATATAAAAATATTAAATAAATATTAATTTAATTAATATATAAGTATTAAAAATGCCCAATTTTTGGTTCTCGCCTTAAGCCCCAAAATGTCTTGGGCTGGCCCTGGTGTGTGTGTGTGTGTGGAAATAATCATTCTATTCTTTATGTTGACATTGCTAAAGACTTTGGCATTAACCATTAACCAATGGCGTTAAAGACCGTGTCGTTTACAGTTTACTATCATTGTTGATTGGTGGACTTATGTGATACGTACAAACAATTTTTTTTTTTTGAACACAGACGTACGAACAATCTTTAATCAGCAATTGACATTTAAAATTTATTGGTATGAGTTATGACATTTTAGCGAGTACATTCTTGTGGTTAGATTCTTACCATTCTTGAGGATCATATTTCGAGATGATTTGGAAATAAAATTGAAAATTAACCAGAACTTTTGTTGCATGTGTTTAGGCAAAGAATTTTCTAAACGAATTTAGATTTATCACTTTTTTTTTTTTTTGAGAAGACATGATTTTAGATTCAATCACAAACAGTTCTAGATTTTGGTGAAGCATTAGAGGAAATTTTATATTTTAATGAGAAAATTGTAGTTGGAATTTGAGGGCTCAAAATCACAACTAAACCATGCTCATTCGCTCAATAAACGAATATAGATAAGATTTTTTTCAAGTTGAATATGAGCTATTCATAAATAGTTTGATTTGTTTACAACCCTATCAATGATGATTATGGTTCTTTTAATGAAGGGTTTCAAATTAAGTATTTCTTTATTGACAGTTGATTAAGAGTTTCAAATAAGATGTTTCTCTACCCAATTAATAAATATTGGAATTTTGAATGACGAGATTGTAAATCCAATCATTCTAAAACTCGCAAAAACATCGATTCTTTTTATTTTAAACACAACATCAAGACATTTCTAGAAAAAATTGAAGGAATTTTGAAAGAAAGAAAATTTATCAAACATATGCCTATGAAAATTCTGTACTTGAAAAAGTTGAACATCAAGAAAGAAAGAAAAAAAGTGTATTCAAAACTTCCATAAAAGTGGACCTACCTACCACATTCCTATCTGCTTCTTGAATCTCATTTTCTTGTTGACCACCATACAAACAAAACAAAGGGTACGCGTTTAGACTGACTAAGTGCCGTTTACTCATATCATAATCTAATTAAAGGCCGTACGCTTTTTCCCAAAGTCCCTTTTTAATGGTCAGTTTAGATTGAAAAGTAAGGAGGGAGAGTAGAATAGATTTAGCTCAAAATTATATTATTTTTAGTCAACTTTACGTTAGCAAATTTGTATCTTTAACTACGTAGATATCAACCATTTGTGAAAAAAGCTCTTTTTTTTTTTTTTTTTGGTGTGTGTTTTGGAGTTTTTGAAGAAGTGAAATGAACTATGAAGAAAATATAGGCATTGAGGTGAGCCAGCTGGGGGGGGTTTGGGCAGGTAGAGGTGAGGTGTTGTGCGGTGATTTTCAACAAAAAGGAAAATGGTGAGTGAATGAGGGAGTAACGTGTGGGGTTTTGTATATATAGTACTATTTATTTTATAGATAGGCTTGGAATCCGTTCGGAAACAATTTATTCCGCAGATGATAATGAAATTTTTTAGTTAGGAAAAAAAAATGTTAAAAACTAGTTGAATAGTAATAAAAAGTGTAATAAAACCATTGAATAGTAGACAAAAATAAGTTAAAAACTCTTATAAGCTATGAGTTTCATCACTTTCTGAGCACACTCTTAATGTTAGGATTTTCTTTTGCGAGTTTTTTCTTTTGTGTTTTTGTATTGGATTTTAGATAGGTTTAGTGTTAAAGACCATATTCGATTTTTGGTTTAAGTTTGAATTTTAGATCTCCCATTCAATAGTCAGGATAAGGGGGAAGAGAAAGGTATCTCTTGCGCCCAGTTTATGAAGCAGTTGTCTCACTCACACGTGGGAAATTTCTCCAAAATAAAATATTTATATATATGTATATATATTCAAATCAGATTTTCTTTTCAATTTTTCTAAAAAAAAAAAATTCTCACATGGAAAATATATATAATTAATAAAAATATTTGTTAGATTTTTTATGTGAGTTGTTTTTAACAGAAATTTTTTTTAGTTAATTACATGTTTAATGGCAAATTTTTAATGAATCAGACAAAAAATCTGAATAGAATAAATTTAATATTTAAAAGACTGAAAATAAAAATAAATGTCTAAAATGAATCTCAAACAAATTTAAATTGTGCTATTTACATTTTAGTGTTTTTCTTTTATTAAAAGTCAATAAACATAAACAAAGAATGAGTATTGCAACTAAAGTACCAATCATTTGAAATACAATTGAGGTACAAGACTGTTTACAAATTGAACTGCTTGGAAGCTGATGTATTAGATTACTGGTGATAGCGGTACCAAAAATATCTGTTTCATTCATTGTTTTAAAAACCGGACCGGCCGGTCCGACCGGTTCAACCGGGACCCGGCCTTCAATCCGGTCCGGTTATGGGCAAAAACCGGAAATGACTTAAAAACCGGAAAAATTCAAAAACCGGCCGGTTCAACCGGAAAACCGAGAACCGGCGTGGTTGAGCCGGTTATGACCGGTTGGGATGGAAACTTAAAACTACACCATTTTTTGACTTTTTCCCAGCCTAAAACTGCATCGTTTTGGAACATTCCGGTCAGTTTTGGGCAAAAACTGCTTTTCTGCACTGAGTGCTTCTGCCTTTTGCGAGATTTTTTTGACAAAAAAAAAAAAAAGAAAAAGAAAGAAAGGAGCAGCCACTGAACGGTGACAACGTAGTGCTCTTCAAGATTTTTTGACCAAAAGAAAAATAACTAAGACTGTTTCCGTGAGTGAAACTGAGAAGGAAGCAGAGAAGGATTTTTGTGAGGATATTTGTGAAGAAGAAATAGAGAAGGGGAACGCCTGAATAAATGTGTAGGCATTGGGAAAGTGAAAAAGAGGCATGGGGAAGGAAAAAATTTTTAATGGGTGGATGACGTGAAGAATTGTGTAGGCATTGAGAAAGTCAAAAAGAGGCCTTTGGAAGGTAAAAATTTTAAATAAGTGGATGAGAAAAATTTAAGATACTAATAAAAAAAAATAAAAAGCAAGAGATAAAGATGTAAAAATAAAAACGGTGGAAGATTTTCTCAAGAAAAAAAAAAAGTGGAAGAGATAAATCAATCAATTAAACGAAAAATTATACAGTCTTTTGATGGATTACGTCATTTGTCCACCATTTCACTAAAAAATTCTCACTTGTTTAAAATTGCTGAGTCAGTGTTTTAAAAAAATTTCAACTTAGCAATTTTAAACAAGTGCGAGCCTTTTAATGGAATGGTAGATCATGTTACTTGTCCACCATGTGAACCTTATAATTTCTCCAACCAAACGGTGGAGAAGAAGGGAAGAAAAAAAAAAAAAGAAAAAAAAAAAAGGAAAAACGGATTGGACTTAGCTTAGGCAATTGGAAAAGTTTCCTTCTCGCATCACTTCATCTTCAGTAGTTATCAATTTGGACAGAAACCTAAAAAGTAAAAACTAACTTAAAAACATAATATTTAAGTTTATTAAGTTTATTATATTAAAGATGATTATTTTGTAATGTTATTATGTTAAATTCTTTAAAAAAATGTTATATATTGTAATTTTTTTTAAGGAAACATATTTATTACTATTAGTTTGTTAGTTTTAGTATATTAAAAAATTATTAGTTATTTATATAATTTAAATAAATAATAATTAAATTATTTATGACGTCATCGGTTCGACCATCGGTCGGACCCCGATCCGACCAAAAAACCGGTAATTAGTTCATTTTTCGGTTCTTTCACCGTACCGGTTTTTAAAACCATGGTTTCATTAGCTATTGTACGGATGGGATTGGGTTGGGCCCCATGCTTACTCATCTACTGTCGTCTTATTGTGAATTCTTTTTCGTTTCTATTAATGGTTGGCATCTCATTCTTGCCTTGTGTTGCAAACTTGCAATTCGAAGTTTCTTTTTTAACTCTAGGGAGAGAAAAAAAAAAAAAAAAGTCTCCTTTTCATGTGATATTTGAGTTCTTAAAGTTAATCCTTTTTTGGTCAGTCATATATAAGTTGATAAATTTTTTTTTTAGAGAGTTTTAATATATGGAGTCCGCTCTTGATGATAGCTTTTATCATCAGGTCAAGATACTAATTAGTTTTTAGTGTAAGCAGAGATTGAATTGAACCATAGACTTCTCATTCAACTATCAAAAATTTTATCTATTGAGCTAATTGGAACCCACTCATAACTTGATGAAGTGATTATAAATTCATTATTATTATTTTTTCAATCACTGGCGACTATTTCAACAAAATGTAACAAATGTCGTTCGATTATAACTTTTTTTAATCTATTAATTAGTATCTTAGTAAATAAATAAAAACAAGATCACACTAAAAAAAGCTAAAAAGGACTGTTCTTTTTCTTTTTCTTTTTTGGACATATCATCATCCCTTTCATTCAGAATAACCCCTACCCAAAAAAAAAAAAAAGTGTTGGATTTTTTTTTTGGAATAAATGAAAGGTTTATATACCCATTAATTTATTTTTAGAATCAGAAAGGAGGAGAGGGGGGCTTATAATATGGGGCCACATTAGCAAAAAAAAAAAAAAAAAAGGAAAGTTATTTTTTTATTTTAGGGCAGATGATCCCTTTCATTCGAATAACCTTTACCAAAATAAAAAAAAAATTCTTGATTTTTTTTTTTTAGAAATAAGTGAAAGTGATAAGGTTTATATATTGTTAATTTATTTTAAGAATTAAGGGGTCGGGTGGGGGGCCAATAATCATTCTATTCTTTATGTTGATTGCTAAAGACTTTATACATATATGTGTGGAAATATTCATTCTATTCTTTATGTTGATATTACTAAAGACTTTGGCATTAACCAATGGCGTTAAAGACCGTGTGGTTTACTATCATTGTTGATTGGTGGACTTAGGTGATACGTACAAACAAAATTTTTTTTTTTTTTTTGGAACACATACGTACAAACAATCTTTAATCAGCAATTGACATTTAAAATTTTTTGGCATGACTTATGACATTTTAGTGAGCACATTCTTGTGGGTGGATTTTTACCATTTTTGAAGATCATATTTCGAGAAGATTTGGAAATAAAATTGAAAATTAACCAGAACTTTTGTTGCTTGTGTTTTGGTAAAGAATTTTTTAAAAGAATTTAGATTTATCACTTCTTTTTTTTTTGGAGAAGACATGATTTTAGATTCAATCACAAACAGTTCTAGATTTTGGTGAAGCATTAGAGGAAATTTCATATTTTTATGAGGGAATTTTAGTTGGAATTTGAGGTCTCAAAATCACGACTAAACTTGGCTCATTAGCTCAATAAACGAACATAAATAAGATTTTTTTTCAAGTCAAATATGAGCTATTCATAAACAATTGGTTCATTTCATCCCTATCAACGATGATTGTGATACTTTTAATGAAGGGTTTCAAATTAGGTATTTCTTTATTGACAGTTGCTTAAGGGTTTTGAATAATATATTTCTTTACCCAATTAATAAATATTGACAATTTTGAATGACGGGATTGTAAATCCAATTATAATAAAACTTTCGCAAAAACATTGATTCTTTTTATTTTAAAAACAAGATCAAGGCATTTCTAGAAAAGAAAAATGAAGGAATTTTGAAAGAATGAAAATTAATCAAACATATGCCTATGAAAATTCTGTACTTGAAAAAGTTGAACATCAAGAAAGAAAGAAAAAAAGTGTATTCAAAACGTCCATATAAGTGGACCTACCTACCACATTCCTATCTGCTTCTTGAATCTCATTTTCTTGTTGACCATCATACAAACAAAAAAAAATGTACGCGTTTAGACTGACTAGAGTGTCATTTACTCATATCATAATATAATTAAAAGGGCCTACGCTTTTTCTCAAAGTCCCTCCTTAATTGACTGCAAATGTATATCTTTTTTTTTTTTGGTAGAGACAAATGTATATCTTTACCTACGTAGATATCAGCCATTTGAGAAAAAGCTCTTATCTTTGATAATGATCTATAATCTATTGGCTTGCATTGCATCTATGACTATTAAACAATAACTAAGTAAACCACCGACTCTCAGGGCTATAAGCAACAAGTCTGCAGATAAATCCAGATCCTATGTTATGTTCATGAGCTTAGCTAAAATGGAATAGTACTAGGCAAGTCAAGCCTTTGCCCTATTATTGTTAATATTTTTAGTTATATTTATAGTATTTTTTGATGCATTTTCATTAATAAAAAAAAGGAAAAATAAAAAATTCACATATATTAACTTATATAAATTCCATTTTTTTTATAATATAGACATGAATATATATCTTAAAATTATTTTTTTAATATAAATTTTGGACAAAATATTGTTAAATAAGGAATCCCACTTAGCAATGAGGCAGATTAGTGACACTAGACATGCAAATGAGAAAGTGATTATTTAATCATGAGTATTTTTTTTTTTTTTTTTTTTTTTTTTTTTTTTTTGCGTGAGGGGATGATACAATGATTTACCAAAACTGTATGAAATAGTCATAGGACTAACTATATAAAAAAATTATGTGTTACACCTTTTGTATCAAATTGTTTGGCCTATATTTTATTTTGAGATGTCTTAAAATAAAGTCCTCTTTGAAAAATTAATTCAAATTTTCTAACGCGCCTCTTAATTTATTTAAAAATTTAGTACCCCTCTTTCACTAGAGTTTAACTAATGGATAGTTTGAAAATTCATACATTTGTATGCAAAAAAACAACACATTATAAATGATATTTGCTTAAAATATTGGATTTTCTAAATAGCCCAAACAAAATGGAATGGATGAAGTATTTATGATCAACTGCTCAATATTACCTACAAACCCATCAATAATATTCTACATAGAGAATAGAAACTACCCCTTATCAGAATTTGAAAAGTTCTTCACATCATTGTCCATGTGAACACAATTCATTTTTCTCATTGGAGGTACTAATTTCCAATCAGATAATTGTGCCATTAGTTTATTCAACTCAACCCCAAAAATCTAACCAGAATCCCTAGGTTTTCTAAAGCAGGATCTTTCTAATTGGTGGTAGATGATAGTATATTTAGAAGACCACATTTGCCAAATTATATGCATTAACCTAACATGGTCTGTTGTGATTTTGAATTAGTACTTAAAATAAATGGGTTTAAGAGTCAAAAGCTATTGTGTTCACACTTTGTCACTTTGACACAATTTTTTTGATGAATCACTTTGACACAATTCACAACTTATTGGTGTAGGACTTTGAACTTGACTAGTGATTGGTTCGAGGTTGCTACATCCCCTACATATGACAAAAGACCAATTTTCTATAAAATAATCAACCAACTTGAACATCGAGACTTTGGAGAAGAATAAACCTCGAGACTTGATGTTAAATTAAAGGTCTTCACTCTTTTATACTAACCAATTAAATTAATTAATGGTTCTGATTATATTTTAAGGTTGATGAATCGTAATCAGATCATAATGACCATTAAGAAATTTTAATAATAATAGAAAATCTTACTCGTATACCTAATCATCTAATACTTTGATTATATAATAGTACTTCTTTTTGAAATCACAAAAAACTAGAGGCTCTTTTTTTTTTTCTTTTTTTTGTGCCTTTTCTTTTTCGGCGCAATTGTAACTTATTTCATGGGCAGGGATTGCGGGTCAACGGCTCACTGTTTTGCAAAAGTTCGGGGGTGTTTGATACATGCATTTAAAAATATATGTTTTGTTGTTTGAAAACATATATGAAAATACGTGTGAGTGAAAAAATGTGTGTGATAATACATGTAATATTGTTTAAAAATATGTGTTTTTTTTTTTTTTTTTTTGAAATGGTGTCCCAAACACCCCCAAGTCTGTTATCAATAAAAGTTTGGAAGTATGCTCCTTTTATGCTTGGATCTATTTGCTTAGAGCACTCTGCGGTTGCTAAAATGACTAAATAGTCATTTTAGCAACCCAAACACTAAAAGCAACTATACAGCAGTCAGCAAGGATGTTAAAACAACTTATTGATATAATATTTTGACTCTTTGCTACAGTGGGCTGCTAGCAGTCCACTGTAACTGAGAGTTATATGCAAAAAAGACTATTTTTTTAATCACACAAATCACACTCACAGTGTCAACCTCTCCCACATGCTGTCCTTCCTCACGTTTATGTAATAAAAAAGAATATTTAAATGAAAAACTAAAAATTTTAGATGCTTTGACGTTGGGTGTATTATAAAATGAGTTATTAAAATAGATAAAGTAACTTTTTGAATCGTTAAAAGTTATAATTTTTAGCAACTTTACTGTGAGTGCTCTTGAAAGAGGTATTAGCAATTTAGCATAAGATGTAGCCATCAACAAAAGCTAATTCAATTAACATATATATATATATATATATATAAAAGTAAAGTTAAGAGAAAATTCAATTAGAATTTGAAATTATAATAAAATTTTCCATTATGTGTCTAAATTTATGTGGAGACTGCATCATAATTATCCACTTAAGTTTGTGTTATATATCCACTAAAGTTTTTTTAATTTTTGTGTCAAGTGAATTAATGAGTGCAAAATGCTAAGAATCTAAGATTAATGAACTATAAAATTTATAAATAAAGAAAAACCAATCACATATGCTCAATAAAAATCACCACACAACAAAAATCGCCACATGTTCTATCTTATTAAAAATTAGAAAAAAAAATTATCATAAGTAGTATTAAATTTAGGTAAAAATTTTAATATGTAACTAATTATGTTTACTTTTTCAAAAAAAAAAAAAATTGACTAATTATTTATATTTTTATAATAAAAATTGTGTTTAATTTTAAATATATCCATACTTATGCATGTGTTACATGCTATTTTTTTTAATAATTTAACTTATTATTTATATTTTAATAATAAAAATTGTGTTTAATTTTAAATACATCCATGCGGTTTGCATGGATTACATGCTAATTATACATAATAATGGCTTTTAAGTATCAAGTCAAGATATACACACTAAGATTAGATTAGAATAAATTTTTATCTAAAAAATAATAATAATAAAGCCAAGATATCGATTATTTATTCAAGAGTAAGAGACATTACTAATTCAACTAACTAAAATGGTAGAACCTATACTTACGTAAATTGTTATTTACTTATGAGTTGGTGAATATGAGACAATAGATGAAACCACATAGAAAAATGCTTAGAATCTGATTGGATGAGGGGCAACATGGACATTTCCTTTAAGCTTGTAAGAGGGAGCAAAAAGATTCAACATGGTAGCTGTAAGGACACAAATTTGATGATTGGGCCTATCGACAGAATAGCTGGAAGCCCAGACTGTATATAATATCCTAACAATAAATTTGTAAAGAGAGTGGGTTGAAGAACACTTGATTGGACACGTATGGGTTGAAAGCCCAAGTATGATTATGACCAGATTAGTATTGATAAGATATTTGAGGGATACAATGCTCTTCTCAGCACTGTCCGAGGAGTGTGTTTACACAGATATTATATGGGCTTCTCTCTTTTTTTCTCTCCTTTCTTGATTGCTCTATCTTCTTTTGGATTCCTCCCCCTTCTTTTGTTCTTTCTCCTTCTATTTATATGCCCTTTTCCATTACGTGGGCTTTTTTTGATACTTGTCCCATCCGCCCCCATCTTGAGTCTTCATGGGGCAGCTGTAAAGGATGGAGGTCACTGTTCAGAAGTCTTTTCCCATTAATGCGGCCATGATGTTAGCTGCAGGGCCATAAATGCGGTAGCAGCAGCTTTTTGCTTAATATCTGATCTTCGCCACCTGTCCTTATGGTCAACACAAATCGGGGGATTCTTTGGGAGAGCTAAGATTGAGGTTGGTGCACCCATCTAGGACACCCTTTTAACAGTCCGAGCAGGAAGTCTCCTCGGACCAGGCTTTCTTTCACGGGACTCACACTTCAGCATCGAATCAGGCTGGGCAAATTCTTCAAGATATGTTGTCCTCGGATGTATAGGTCTCCTCGGACAGGCCTATGGCCCAGGATCTGGTGTTGGGCCTTTTACCCCTACAATAGCCCCTCAAAGTTCCGGTTTTCTCATTTTATCTGAGGAGAAAGGTGGGACTTTGATTTCTGCAGGGGTGGAACCCATCAAGCCCCCCAACTAATCCACGAGGATGAGCCGTTTCCCGAGATTTTTGATTTCCAAAGACACTTCGGAAATTGTAGCGCATCATTTATGGCTCTGGGTGGCGCTCTGTCTCCTTAATCAACGGCGGGAGGAAAATCGTGTGGCTGAGATTCCTTCGTGAATTTTCGAGCGGGATAACTCTCACTCATTTTCCCCACCATATATAAGGGCTCTCAGGAGGTAGTTATCCTTATTTTGCATACATTCAAGCATTCCAGTCCTCTTAAGTGTTCGTACTACCATACGCTCACTGATTTTCAGTAGTTCGAGGACGTGCCAACAAAGATCTCTAGGTGTCTAAGGAGTTTCTGAATCAGAAACATAAATTCATTTAGTAAGTTCTTGGTTCCCTCGACCGTTCCGTCTCGGCCGAGCATTTCGATCATTCCTTTCTCTCATTTTTTTTTTTGCTTTACTTTAGGGAACCTCCTTAGCGTCTTTTCAGACAGTCCAATGGGTAGATTTAAGAGTCTTGTAGACACACCCATAGCCATAGAGCTTTTCAAGGCGAAGTACCATATCCCTGAGGGGGTTGGCCTTCGGTATTGTCCGCCGGAGAACATCCTGACCGATAGGCGATCCGGTGAAGTGGTCATCCCTGTAATTGCCTTTTTGGAGGGAGGGATGACCATTCCTATGAGTGCTATAACCAGGGACTACCTTAGGAATCACAGGTTGTGTCCGCACCAGTGCACGACCAATATGTTTAGGGTGTTAGGCAGCGTCGATGCCCTTAACCAGATGATGGATCTGCAGCTCACCTGGCACGACGTCGTACATATGTACGAGTGCCATTCTCAGGCTGATGGGGAATATTACCTGAAATCCCGGTCCCCCGTCGTCAAGATGGTATCGTGCCTCCCGAAGTTTAACAAAGGCATGAAGGATGACTACGTCATCGTTTCTGGGGCGTGGCATGACGGTCACCATTGCTCGGTTAAGAAGGGGAAACCAGGTGGGCTGCTTTAGGATTAGATTGAGTTAACCTAGAACCTAAGTTCTAGGCTTCACTTTTCTGTGCTATTTTATCCCTTGTTTTTTGAAACGGTGTGCCTAATTTCATTCTCGGTGATTGTGATTGCAGATAAGAAGTTCGTTGCCCTTCGTCTCAGCCTCGTGAACGTGCCCGGACTAAACAAACTTCTAAGGTCCGAGGTGTGTGTGCATTCGGACGGTCAGCTACGCGCCGTCCACCTCATTCTAGATTTCACTCCGTTGTCGGACAGTTTTCTGGACGTTGGCAACTCTATCCGAGCAGGCGACAAGAGGATCAATAAGATCGACGTTGAGGTCCCGGGTTTTTTGGCAAAGAGGGACCTTCCACCGATTGAGTGGCCAATCCGACAAGCTGTTCCTCAACCTGCTGAACAAGGGGAAGACTCCGTCTCACCCCTGCAATCTTTGGAGGAGGAGATAGACGGTTTTCGCTTTAGCGGCGAAGAGGAGGTACAGGGCAAACCTAAAAGTGCCCCAGTGTCCGAGACTTCCGAAGAAGAGGAGGACGACATGCCGCTAAAGCAAAGGGCAGGATTAAAAGACCTCATCGCCGGCAGGACAAAGGGGGCTTCCTCCAAGGGGGCACCCAAAGAGAAAAATCCTGCTCATCTGCCTTCACCTCCACCCCCTCCCACAACCGGGCTCGGCTTCCTTCCTATGCCCGATCTTAAGAGGAAGAGGCCAGTTGTGGAGCTCGACACTGAGGAGGGAGCATTGGCCCTCCCACCCCAAAAAGGGGCAAAACAACAAAAAGGGGGGAGAGATGACAGGAGGTCCTCCTCTTCCGAGCAGAGGGGAGAAGCTCGGGCTGTAGAAGACCAACAGCCGCCTGCCTGGGCTCCAAGGCTAGACTTGGATGGCGTGCCCATCCCCTCCACGGCCTCCATTAGGGAATTCCAGAGGGGGCGCTCAGGTTACATTGCCGAGGCACTGGAATGCCCTTTACTTCTGCCCAAGGATATGGACACAGTGAGGTCGTGGAGGCAAGCCGACCTGTTCATGTCGATGAAGAGGGACCTGGCCATGGTAAGTTTTTAATTAAGTTGGTTGCGTACTTTGTATTGCCTTGGTACAGTTAACGATATAATTTTGTCCGTTTTTCTGTCCAACTCACACAACAAATCTATGTGGCCGAGGATTGGGTTAGGGACACCCGTAGCTTGGCTAGGACCGAGACCCAGTTTCATCTTCAAGCAGAGAGAGACATGGAGGCTCTGAAGAAGGAAAAGCAAGAGTTAGCTAAGAGGCTAACTACGGAGGAGAGGGAGAGGCGCAGTGCCGAGGCTGGCCTTAAGGGCACCCAAGATCAGGCCGAGGACCAGCGGAAGAAGCTGTATACCACAGAGATAGAGCTGGCAACCTAAAGGCAGCTGGTCCTGGAGCTTAAGGCCAGCCTTGAAAAGGCCAAGGAAGGGGAAAAGGAGGCCCGGGACGCCCTTATGTCTGCTGAGGCCGAGAAAGAGGCGGAGTATTTCCGCGGCATTGAGGAAACAGAAATAAGGTTGGCGGAGGAGGTTTCCGAGGTATGCAGGGATTACTACCAGTTCACATGGGATGAGGCCCTGAACTTGGCAAGAGTCCCAGTTGACTCGGACCTGAGGCAGCCGGGGAGGATATACTATCATCCCTACATAAGTTTGGCCCTGGCTGACCCCGCCCCCTTATCTTCTCAAGCTCCGGAGCAAGCCAGCCTGGCACTCGTTCCTCATGAGGCCACCGAGGAGGTCGAGGAGGGACAAGCTGCCCTAACGGTGCCAGTAGCTTCGGAGGTTTCCTCCGCTGTCGCGGATGTCATTGTGGCCAAGGATGCAGCTGCTTTGGAGGTCGAGGCTGATATACCAGCAGTGGAGCCAAATGCATCTGGAAGCTTTCCCTCTTAGATAAGATAGGTTTAGGATTAGGTTTGTTAGTCGTTGTAGTTATTAGTTCTTCGTTTCTTCTCTTTTTTTTTTTATATGTAGCAAGTATTTTGTATGTTGAACTGGTGTATTCCAACTTTGTGATTTAATGGAAATATTTTACTTGCCTTCAACCGTTTTCCTTTCTTTTTATTTGCTTGTGCAAAGTTTAAGTCTATAGACTAAAACAGAAGCGCGAAACTTTAAGGTTAACATCAAAGACCTTTAACTAATTTAGCTTTGCCTCAGCAAGCGAATATGAATGCAAACAAGCATAGCTAACTGTCACATTGCTGACTTGATAAATTAAGTAAGGATAACAGCTTAGAGTGCGCAGTCTGAGTGAATATGAAAAATCGAGCTTCCGAACAGTTCTAAGTGTATGATCCGAGAGGTCAGATTCGTTTGAGATCTCATGCAACCTTTAAAGGAGTGAGTGAAAATTGATAGTTTAGACCTGACCAGGGTTCGGTTTAGCACTTAGTAGTATTAATTTACCCAAGGTGTGTGGTCCGAGGGACCAGGCACGACCAAGGTTCTGTTTAATACTTAGTTGTGTTAATTTACCCAAGGTAGGTGGTCTAAGGGGCCAGGCCTAACCAAGGTTCTGTTTAACACTTAGTAGTACTAATTTACCCAATGTGTGTGGTCCGAGGGACTAGGCATGACCAAGGTTCTGTTTAATACTTAGTGGTGTTAATTTACCCAAGGTAGGTGGTTCGAGGGGCCAGGCCTGACCAAGGTTCTGTTTAATACTTAGTGGTGTTAATTTACCCAAGGTAGGTGGTCCGAGGGGCCAAGCTTGACCAAGGTTCTGTTTAACACTTAGTAGTATTAATTTACCCAAGGTGTGTGGTCCGAGGGACCAGGCACGACCAAGGTTCTGTTTAATACTTAGTGGTGTTAATTTACCCAAGGTAGGTGGTTCGAGGGGCCAGGCCTGACCGAGGTTCTGTTTAACACTTAGTAGTATTAATTTACCCAAGGTGTGTGGTCCGAGGGAACAGGCACGACCTAGGTTCTGTTTAATACTTAGTGGTGTTAATTTACCCAAGGTAGATGGTCCGAAGGGCTAGGCCTGACCAAGGTTCTGTTTAACACTTAGTAGTGTTAATTTACCCAAGGTAGGTGATCCGAGGGGCTAGGCCTGACCAAGGTTCTGTTTAACACTTAGTAGTATTAATTTACCCAAGGTGTGTGGTTCGAGGGACTAGGCATGACCAATGTTTTGTTTAATACTTAGTGGTTAAGCAGTATGATAAACTTTAATAAGAGAAAGGAAACTTTCATTAGTAATAGTACATTTTTAGGTTATTTACATTCCAAGGGTGTGGTACAGCCTTTTCATCTAAATCCTCTAGATAAAAGGCTCCTATTCCAGCTACTGATAGAATACGATAGGGGTCTTCCCAGTTAGGTCCCAGCTTCCCCCAGGTCGGATTCTTCGCGGTGCCCACGACCTTTCGCAAAACCAAATCTCCAGGTACTAGTGGTCTCAGTTTGACATTGGCATTATAACTCTGCTTGAGCTTATGCTGATAATAGGCTAATTGAACCGCAGCATTTTCCCTACGCTCGGCGATTAAGTCCAGATTGTCCCTTAGCAGTTCGTCATTGTTGGCCGAGGTGAATGAACTGGTTCTAAGTGTGGGGAACCCAATTTCTATGGGTATGACAGCCTCAGCACCATACGTCATGGCAAATGGGGTCTCTCCGGTAGACCTCCGAGGAGTTGTCCTGTAAGTCCAGAGTACATGTGGTAATTCTTCCACCCATTTTCTTTTGGCATCGTCCAACCTCTTCTTAAGACCGCTTACTATGACTTTATTAACTGTTTCAGCTTGGCCGTTTCCCTGAGGGTATGCAGGGGTAGAGTACCTGTTGGTAATGCCTAGTCCACAGCAGAATCTTCTGAATGCTTTACTGTCAAACTGAAGGCTATTATCCGAGATGAGAGTATGTGGTACTCCGAACCGTATAAAGATATTTTTCCATACAAACTTCTAGACATACACATCCCTGATGTTTACTAATGGCTCGGCTTCAACCCACTTGGTGAAGTAGTCTGTTGCAACGACCAAGTATTTCTTACTCCCGGCTGCCTTAGGAAAAGGTCCGACAATGTCTAGGCCCCACTGAGCGAAAGGCCATGGACTTGACAGAGGATTCAGAACTCCTCCTGGTTGATGTATATTCGGGGCAAACTTCTGGCATTGATCACACTTCTTTATATATGCCTGCGATTCCCTTTGCATGTTTGGCCACCAGTACCCCTGAGTTAAGGCCCTGTATGTTAGGGACCTTCCTCCTGAGTGACTGCCACAAATCCCTTCATGCAGCTCTTCGAGGAGCAACTCCGTGGCTTCAGGGTGCACGCATAACAGATAGGGTCTAGAGAAAGAACGTTTGTATAGCTTATTATCCCCTGATAGCCAAAACCGAGGAGCTTTTCTCCTCACCTTGTCGGCTTCAGCCTTGTCTACCGGCAAGATATCATCTCGGAGATAAGTCACCACAGGGTCCATCCAACTTGACCCTACTCTAGCTTGACAAATGCTAGGCCCTTCAATCTTCTCAGAATGCCTTTGTACGTCTTCCACTAGGATAAGCCGGGGTAGCCCCTGAGCCGAGGTGGTTGCAAGAGTAACTAAGGAGTCCGTGTGTGTGTTCCCACTCCGAGGAACATGTTGCAAATTGAGTGACTTGAATTGTGATTGCAGCTGTTTAACCTGCTTTAGGTATTTCTGCATTCTTTCATCACGAGCTTCCAATTCTCCTCGAACTTGGCTGACGACCAAAGCTGAGTCCGAGAATACTTCTAGGATGCTTCCCCCCATTCTTTTGACCATAGTCACCCCGATCAGCAACGCTTCGTACTCAGCCTTGTTATTAGTAGCCGAGAAGTTTAGTCTAAGGGATTTTTCGATGACAACGTTCTCGGGAGATATTAAAACTAGCCCCACTCCTGAACCTCTTTGATTGGCTGCACCGTCCACATACAATTTCCAGGATGCGGAATCTTGCACAGAGACGAGGCCAACTGAATTTCTATCCATGGGCGTTGCCCCAGTTATCCCTTCCAACACAGGCTCAGCGAACTCGGCCACCAGATCGGCGAGTATCTGCCCCTTGATCGAGGTGCGAAGCATGTACTTTATGTCGAAAGCCCCCAGTATGGTACCCCATTTAGCAATCCTTCCCGTATAGTCTGCACTCCGAAGCAGTGATCTGAGCGGGAGTTGGGTGAGGACCACAACCGTATGTGATTGGAAGTAATGAGAGAGTTTACGAGTGGCATGGATTATTGCAAAGATAGCCTTCTCAAGTGGCAGATAGCGGACCTCGGCCTCATGAAGAGATTTACTTACATAGTACACAGGCTTCTGGACGCTATCGTCAACTCGTATAAGTACCAGACTGACAGCATGTGTAGCTACAGCAATGTAGGCGAATAGGACCTCGTCCGTTGCAGGGCTGGACATGATGGGAGGCCGAGTTAGGTATTCCTTTAGTTGCTGAAAAGTTAGGACACACTCTTCATTCCATTCAAATCCTTTCCATTTGTTCAGAAGTTGGAAGAAAGGCCGACATTTATCTGCAGATTTGGAGATGAATCGGTTGAGAGCGGCAATCATCCCGATCAACTTCTGTACTTCCTTTGGGTTCTAAAGAGGCTACAGACTGTTAATCGCTTTTATTTGGTTGGGATTCACCTCGATTCCCCGATGAGTGACCATATATCCCAGGAACTTTCCCGACCCAACGCCGAAAGAACACTTCGAAGCGTTGAGACGCAATTTGTGTTTCCTTAAGATCTCGAAGATGTTCTCGAGGTCTCCAATGTGGTCGGACTGTAGCTTGCTCTTGACCACCATGTCATCGATGTAGATCTCGATACATCTTCCCAGCAGTGGTTCAAATATTTTGGTCATCATTCTCTGGTAGGTGGAGCCTGCATTCTTCAGACCGAATGACATCACCTTGTAATGGTAGTTCCCAATGAGGGTTACGAAAGCTGTTTTCTCTTGATCATCTAGGGTTAAGGGAATCTGGTGGTACCCTTGGAAGGCGTCCAAGAAAATCATTCGTGGATGCCCTACAGTTGCATCCACTAGTTGATCAATCCGTGGCATGAGGAAAGGGTCTTTTGGACAGGCTCTGTTTAAGTCCATGAAGTCCACGCATACACGCCATTTCCCATTCTTCTTCTTCACCACTACTGTGTTGGCCAGCCATTCTGGGTAGAAGATCTCCTTGATAGCCCCTGCCTGCTTGAGCTTGTTGACCTCATCCCTGACAGCGTCAGAATGTTCCCTGGATGAGCGCCGAGGTGGCTGCTTTTTGGGGAGGGCAGCAGGGCTCACATTAAGGCAATGACAGATGAACCCGGGATCCACTCCTAGGGCCTCGTAAGAGTTCTAGGCAAACACGTCGAGGTTTCTATTGAGGAAAGTCAGCAGCTCTTCTTTTTCCCGAGGGGGTAGCTGATCCCCTATCTGGAAAAACTTATCTGGATCTTCCCCGATGACAACTCTCTCTAACTTTTCACATTGCTCCTTGGACGGATCCTCGGCTCTGGGGGGAACCGGGAACGTTGATTGCTATGAATGTCCGACCGAGGTGGTTGTTAGCTCGGCATCATGCTGATGTGAAATGGCAGCTATAAGGCACTGCCTTGCCATAGGTTGGCTTCCTATGATCTCCTCTACTTGTCCTCCCGACGGAAACTTAACCTTTAGGTGCAAGGTCGAAGAAACGGCCCCCAAAGCATGGAGCCAAGGTCTGGCCACGATGGTCGTGTAGGGGGAATATGCATCCACAACGATGAAGTCAACTTCGACTACTTCAGACCCTGCTTGTACGGGCAGCCTTATTTGACCCTTGGGGATGACGGTTTTCCCATCAAAGCTGACTAAGGGCGAATCATACGCAGTCAGGTCTCCAGGTCGTAGGCCCAGTCCCCTGTACAGGTTTGGATACATGATCTCGGCTCCACTCCCTTGATCAACCATCACCCTCCTCACATCGTACCCCCCTATTCTGAGGGTGATGACCAAAGCGTCGTCATGGGGCTGTATCGTCCCCACTTTATCCTCGTCCAAGAAGCTCAAGGCTGGTCGGGCCTCCATTCTTGCCCGTTTCGTCTCTTGATTGGCATCCTTGGCGGATGTCCTAGAAATGGACATTACTTTGGAAGGGCAGGATCCAGTTCTCTCGGAGGCCACGAAGATAACGTTGATCGTGCCCAAAGGGGGTCTTGATGAGGCGGTCCCCGAAACCCCTGGCCTGACATGATCTCCCTGGTTATTTGGCCGATAAAGGAACTGCTGTAGCTTTCCTTCCCTCGCAAGTTGTTCCAAATGGCTTTTCAACGTCCTGCAATCCTTAATGGTGTGCCCTCGCTCCTGATGATACTGGCAATGAAGGCTCTGGTTGCGCTTCATGAGGTCTCCCCCTATCTTGTTTGGCCACCTGAAGTATGGCTCGTTCTGAATTTTCTCCAGGATCTGGTGAATTGGCTCTCTGAATACGGCATGGACCTCTTGCGATACAGCAGACCCGGACTGCCCACCGTAGTCTCTCCGCGGCCTGCTATTGCTATACCTGTCCGACCTGAAATCCCTCCTCTCCTGAGGGATAACCTTAGCCTTTCCCTTTCCAAGCAACTGGTCCTCCTCGACCCGCTTGTACTCGTCTATGCGATCCATTAGTCGGCGCACGCTCCTTACAGGCTTCTTGGTCAGAGACTTTCTCAGGTCGTGCTCGGCTGACAAGCCGACCTTGAACGTTCTCACAGCAACATCATCGAAACTCCCTTCGATCTCGTTAAACATCTCCCAATACCTGTCTGAGTAGGTTTTCAGCGTCTCTCCTTCCCGCATGGACATGGACAGCAAGGAATCCAATGGCCGGGGGACCCTGGTGTTCGTCACAAACCGAGAGCAGAAGACTCTAGTGAGCGCCCGAAAGGATCCGATAGAATTTGCCGTGAGGCCATCGAACCACCTCATGGCCACAGGCCCCAAACTGGAAGGGAACACTTTGCACATGAGAGTCTCGTTCCGAGAATGGACAGCCATCTTTTGATTAAAATGGCTCACATGCTCCACGGGGTCAGTCCGTCCGTTGTATGTAGTGAAGGTAGGTTGAGTAAAACGTCGAGGAAGGCTCCCCCCCTCGATGCTGCGTGTAAAGGGCGACCTGGAAATTTGGTTGAGTGCCTTTGTCATGGCATCACTCCCAGTACCCCTTGAGTACGTGTTTCTGCTCCTACGGTCACGGTGATGCTCTTCCTCGTGGGGGAAAGACTCACTTGGAGGTGTCCTGGAGCGGGGTCTATAACTGGCATCTTCATCATCATCGTAAGAATCATCCGTGATGGATGGACTGCTAGACGGGCTGCGCCTCCTCTGCGCACGACGCAACTTCCTCTTGAGGTGATCGATTTTACGTTGCATGACCTCATGAGACTCGTCACCGTCATTCCGACGTCGACTCCTCATAGTACGGTTCGTGTGCACGCTCCCTTCACGGTCTCTCTGGCGCTTAAGATGCAAAAAGTGGTCAATATGCTGAGAGTCACCTGACTTCGCTCTGTCTGATCTAACCATAGTTCAAGCTATAACACACAGGTACAATAGTAATTTCCCCATAGACGGCGCCAATTGTAAGGACACAAATTTGATGATTGGGCCTATCGACAGAATAGTTGGAAGCCCAGACTGATATAATATCCTAACAATGAATTTGTAAAGAGAGTGGGTTGAAGAACACTTGATTGGACACGTATGGGTTGAAAGCCCAAGTATGATTATGACCAGATTAGTATTGATAAGATATTTGAGGGATACAATGCTCTTCTCGGCACTGTCCGAGGAGTGTGTTTACACAGATATTATATGGGCTTCTCTCTTTTTTTCTCTCCTTTCTTGATTGCTCTATCTTCTTTTGGATTCCTCCCCCTTCTTTTGTTCTTTCTCCTTCTATTTATATGCCCTTTTCCATTACGTGGGCTTTTTTTGATACTTGTCCCATCCGCCCCCATCTTGAGTCTTCATGGGGCAGCTGTAAAGGATGGAGGTCACTGTTCAGGAGTCTTTTCCCATTAATGCGGCCATGATGTTAGCTGCAGGGCCATAAATGCGGTGGCAGCAGCCTTTTGCTTAATATCTGATCTTCGCCACCTGTCCTTATGGTCAACAAAAATCGGGGGATTCTTTGGGAGAGCTAAGATTGAGGTTGGTGCACCTATCTAGGACACCCTTTTAACAGTCTGAGCAGGAAGTCTCCTCGTACCAGGCTTTCTTCCACGGGACTCACACTTCAGCATCGAATCAGGCTGGGCAAATTCTTCAAGATATGTTGTCCTCGGATGTATAGGTCTCCTCGGACAGGCCCATGGCCCAGGATCTGGTGTTGGGCCTTTTACCCTTACAGTAGCTTAGGCGTAATTGGATGGGGTTGGTTGAACGTTGAAGGCACTTCGATGGAGAAGTTAGTATGGTGACATTTTATTTTTATTTTTGCAATAAATAATGACTTGAGTGGGAAAATATACACACCTTGAGTGGGAAAATATTTTTATTTTTATTTTTGCAATAAATAATGACATTACATTTTATTTTTATTTTATCGTCATTTTGTTTTTTTTTTTTTTTTTTGCATAAATCAAACCCTTAAACCTAGCTTTTCAAAATGCTTGAAGTGAGATACCGAGCTGATTGGATATATTTTTAGGACAACACACTTCAAGCCACTAGTAAGGCTTTTTTTTTTTTTAATAATAATTTAATTTATATTAAATGTGACTGAAGGTGTGTGAGACCTAATAAATGTTGATGTAAGATTAGTTTGTAAGGGGCACAACTCTTCTTTTGAAAAAAAAAAAAAAGAAAAAGAAAAAGAAAAAAAAAACCTAATTAATCTATTCGTGGGGCAAAATAGAGCATTAACTTTAAACCGTTAGAGAGATCTAACTTCTAAGCATGTCATTACTAGTCAAAAGAACTGATAGGTTCAAAAAAGTGTGTATAGTTAGGATTGAAGCATGTCGAAACCGGGGCTGATTTTGTAGTCAACTATCCTACTCGAATGTCGATCGATTAGTCCCGACATTACTAATTTTCTATGTATATATTTTTATGCATTCTTATTTAGTTATTTATTTTTTTCCGTGTGTGTTATGTTCAAGTAAGTAAATATAACAATTGAGTTTAATATTATTAATGGTACCAAAAAAAAAAAAAAAGTGACAATATGTCAATATCCTCCGAGGTTAAGTTAGTTATAGAAAACTTTTTATCTTAGGAAATCCGTGAGCCCTGTTTTGGGGATATTCATGTATAGTTGATTTAACATGATATTTGCACCACAGTTCTAGATTTGTCAAAATCGTATGAAAAGTGATTACTATTATTATTAGCGAATGGGAAGCCGAAAATTGGAGTTTGAAGTTTCTTCGATAAGAGGATTCGAGTTGCAATTGTTTGACGTTGATTTAGGAGCGTGTAAACAAGATTGGGGACCTGTCACTGTTTCGTGTGTCATGAAACAGAACCAGAAATATCTTTTGTTTTTTTCAGATAGAAAATTAGAAAGGTTTGAGAGAGCATGATGAGGACGACTATTGAATATTTGATTGCACAAATTGTTGAATTTCTAAAACATTGTTTTCAATTTCGTTTTTTGCTCATATGTTTGACTTCTTTTGTACATATTGTGACTATAATATAATTTATATTAGTATATTATTTCAAAAAATTAAAATTATATTTAGAATATAAATTAACTGCAAGTATGAAATTATGAATTAAAGAAAAAGTTGATTGAGCTAAATTGGCTTTAGCCTATATAAATAAAAACTCAATTCACTTTTCATGACTCTGTAAATGAAATTTTATACATATATTTTGTTTCTTTGTTCTATATTATTCAAAATAATACCCTTTGTCACATCTATAATTAATATTTATTTTTTTAGGACAAATTTAGTTACAAAATTAGTTTTAACTTAAAGTTACAACCCTACTTAATAAAATAAACATTATTATATATTTTGAACATTTAACCGTTAAATTGCACGTTATTTACGTTTTTAATACACATATCAAATTTTATGTCAATCGGATTTATTTACTATATGATCTATAAGTTTATATTTTATGCATAATTTAAAACTACAAAAACTTGCAATTTAGAAAATTTATTGATGACATAACTATGGATCATTAATTTTTTAGAAATTTTGCAAGCGTGAAGTATATAAAAAGAAGATGTAATTCAATGGTGGATTTGTTAAAATTCACCTCTAATAAAAAGATATTGAATAAGGTTTTAGCCTTAGGCTACAATCAATTTTGTAGCTAAATTTTGTCATCTTTTTACTATTTTTGACAATAGTATTATTATAGATATTTTTGTAACTCTTTTTCATTTGTTTAACTTGAATCAAATTACCTTCTCAAAAAAAAAAAAAACTTGAATCAAATTACTTTTCATCATTATTGCATTAATCGTTCTACTTTGCAATTACCAAACAATCTCTTATGATTTTTCAGTGCCTTTTACTTAATAGGAGCCACACCTATTCTTAAAACATTTTTTTTTTCATTTTGTTTATGATTGTTACTTATATTTTCACTTATTCATTTTATCATTCTCATTTTAGCTACTCATTTTATAAACAAGTTGGTTTTTTACAACCCAATAATCAGTACCCTATACCCAATAATCAGTACCCTATATCATGACTAGTCTATCAATTTTTGATCTCTGTATCTTTAACTATCAAGTTGACTCTATTTTATGTCCCTTTGGAATATACCTTCCATCCAGATTCTAATTTAGAATTGACTCCGCTTTTAGTTTCATCCAATAGAACAATATCCTTTGCAAAAATCATACACAATATAATTTCATCTTAACTCAATAATTTTATCTAGAAATTATAAGTTAGTTTTTTTGGTTATACAAATGACACGAAAGCAAGTCATGTAGACCAATCGCCAAACCCCTTGTGATTGAATGGTTTATCTGGTTCTTTCTATGAGAGAAACTTGGATTTGAATCCTCTTTCTTATTTGTAAGAGGAAAGAAAAAAGCCAATAGACAGGTCATTACTGCCAACAATTTTATAGCATTCTAGCTTAATTAATTTCAAAACAACACTTGCTGACAGCATTGTTTGTGTAAGCAGAGTTACAAATTAGCAGCGAAATGCAGGCTGAATTGTGACAACTCAAGAAAAAAAAAGTAATTTTATCCATGTTTTTTTTTCCAAGCAAAAGTTCCTCAAAGAATATAACAAAAAATAGCATCATTTCAATCCCTACTTTCACAACATTTGACAGTGACTTTTAGAGAAACTTGTATCAGAACCTTGTAGTTTGTACACTCAAAAACACTGTTCCACTCATAAATGGGTCCATTTTGTGGGGGGTCCTAACAAAGGTTTTGTATTTTGGACAGGGTATTGTTTTCCCAAGGGATTTTCTAACAAAAGCGGTAGCTTAGCTGCAAACAATTCCTAGTTGGTATACTATTTTCTCATTCAAGTAGTGCCTTTGAATTTTTGAGCATGTCAATATCTGCCTAACTTTTAGATGGCACATTATTTGTGACATCAAAACTTTAGAAGAGTCACACTGCATCATCAGCCACTAGGGACTAAAGTAACAACTAGTTTGACATACGGATTATATAATTATATGTAACATGAATGAGAACATTAACTCCCTCAGAATATTGACAAAAAAACTGCAGAGAAAATTTGATATTAAAAAGGTTAAAAGAATCCAGATTGTATTATATACAATTACAATTACAGCTTTTTATGCCCAAGTACAGTCCAATATTCAATGTACATCTTTCAACTTGTATAACCATAAATGAGGTCCTGGTCATGACTTCCAGATTTGAGGTCACAGACATTTGAACAAGATCCATTTCCTTAGCCTGCAGTACAACAGGTATCAGCAAAACTGTTAAATACAAAGCACTATTGGTCCCATGAATTACTGCTGCAATCAATATGTTTTAAGAAATTTGTTAAACATTAGCATTGATACACCATGTTGAATGTAATAGTATGGATGCGGAAGCGAAAGCATAAACTGTAAAACACAATAATACACGAGAGTTACGTGGTTCAGCCAAACGGCTTACATATATTCACTAAGAAAACTCTAAAGGGCTACATCAATAATAAATTAGAGTGTAGTACAAATCATGTGTTACAATGAATCATAACATGTGTATATATAGTAGACTAAACCCTAGACTAATAGACTTTTAGTATAAGTAGGGGACTTGGCTTGCACACATAGTAGAATTAGGCTTGGACTTATGCTAATAGGCTAATATATCTCTAACAAAAATATTTTAAAGAAAAGAAAGAGGATCCAACTAGAACAATTCCATGAATTATTTAGTAGTTAATAAATCTGACATGTACTTTGGTTCAGTGATATAACTCTTGTTTCTCTCATATGGTTTGGAATATATAACATTTAATAATATTGCCTACAGCAATGAGAGGATTATGTTTCTATTTAGAACTTACCCATAATTAGTAATGCGTATAGAAAAAAATGCGCTATTCTAAGCATTTTAACTATTGCTTCAGGAACAAACATTTTACTTTTCCTTTCACCTTTCTTATACTCAAGAAGTACAAGCAAAATGCCTAAACAAATAGCAGCTGCATGTCATCATTGGTTAATTTCTTTTCTCTTCTTCTTTATAGCTTCTATGAGTGAGTTCTTAGTTTCCAATATAATGTAAACATTTATCTACTATTTTCCATGTGGGAACAAGTCATGCGCTTTCTGTAAAGGTTTACTATGGTATCGGCATACACATTTCAGAATTCATTATCTATTATATCAAATATTGACTACGTTGAACCAGTCAGTCACCAGATTATAACTGCCCATTCAATCTGCTCAGAATACCTCACAACACCAATCCTTGATCACTTTCTCTCTCTCTTCCCCTACCCCTCTTCCCCCAATGATGTGCAAGGAGACCACAGATCAGAGAGCATGTTAGAAGGGGGTGCATTTGGAGAATTGATATCCCTTATTGTGAAGTAATTTCTTGGGTCATAGTTGGGTAATTGAAACCCCCAAGAACACACACATGCACGCACAAAGTTGATTACTTTATATCTCAGGTAAATTGGCCACTTTCATTCAACACACAGCATATATAGTGAAATCTAATAAAATAAAAACAGATTGAGGTCAAATCATACCACGGTATTCCAATGCATATCATAAACTACACCACATTGGTTTCTTGGGATAAATGTATGTTTTTTGAGGTCACATCCTGAAAGGAAGATGATAGAACATATTTAGACAACCACATTTGCACTTTGAAAAATATTTTGTATTGAAGAAACAAAAATCAAGGATGACACTAACCATTTTAGAGAACTGGTCTCTAATGGTGTACTTGGAACTTAGCATCGTCTCTCGAATATCTTTAGCTGATTGGAACTTAATGTCCAATTAACCTGAATGAGACTGCATCATTTTGAAGTTGTAAAAAGAGTAGTTACAGTCAATAGGCAGATAATCAAACAGACCATTGAGCATATTTTTTGTCTTACATGTAAGGTGGTGACAAATATTTAGATGCTTACTAGGTCAATTTTTACAGAAGATTTGTGCCCTCTAAATGAAATTTCCAAGTTAAGAGGTTATTGAGACATTGTCCTTAGTATAAAACAAGCTTAACCATTGTTATACGTCTTAAAAATCTCCACACACTTGTAAAGATGATACTTTACAATATATAACTCATATACTTACAAATCTCCACACGCTTGAGAAAATGCTATTGCAATCAATGCAAAATGAAGTAGCACACATATATTTAGACACACTGAACACCTAAAACTAATTGCGCACTGACTACAGTTCAAAGATTTGAAGAGGGAAAAAAATAAACAAGGTTGCAGACTGCTTATAAGCTTGTCAAAATCTACCCTACACCATTACAACAAATGTCTTGAACTGCTTTGTTGCAACCTTATTAGAAGCTGGATTTCCATAAATCAAGCAAAAATCATTATAATTTGGTTTCAATTTGGTTCTGTTTGAAATTGTTTCTAGAGATTTCAACATAAAGAAACTGTTAGCCACATATAATTGAAACTAACATCTAAGACTACAATAAGTTGACAACACACCTTTGTATAAGCATCCCAATCATTGTAAGCTGAGATCATTTGCCATGTTTCATCCCATGTAAACCCTCTCTGTTAAAGGAGTTTTCATATCATAGTACTAAATTTCTAGAAAGTTTCTTGATAAGTTTTTTTGTCATATTGCAATGCAAATCTTTCATTGAACGACATTTTATACCTGCTTCATTGTTGAAACTGTAATCATTCTTCTTCTCCTTTATGAATTTCCCTAGCATTACATCATTGAGATATTTGTCCATTAAAAGCTGGGGTAGCACTCCTTTTTAGATAAGAAAAAGTATTTCAGAGATGATCAATTCAATTCAGCAACTGATACTTTCTTTTACAAAATAAATGCTGAGGTGTGAATCAAAAAACAAATAAACAAATAAATGATGGGGTAGCACTCTTCTTTAACAAGGGCTACATGTATCAACATTATCTACCCTGGTCAATAACAATGTATACTACTTGGATTGATATATGGGTCCTGTTAAATTAGACTATGGATAGAAATGACAGAAAGGAGACTTGATATTGTAGGTTAAGAATAGAAGAATGAAAAGAAGGAAATATTAGTAGACAATGACATTCTTAAATGATTTGGGAAGATTCACTTTGACATCAAGATCTGCATTGCATGCATTACATACTGAAACACTGTACTTTTGTTAGCAACCTCTGCATCATATATACGGCATAATTTTTGATAGCACATAAGAGATATATTTCTATATGCCCAAGCATTAGGATGCACCTGTATATTATATACACAAGCAACATAAAAAAGCAACAAATTATTTAAAAGAGATAAGAATAGGTAACTGGCAACTCACCTTGGAATAAGAATTACTAGACATAAACCACATCAGTTATCTCTAGTTGAGCAGTCTGTCCATTTCAATTCCAATGTTGATGTCCAATTTGTTCTCAGACATTCACTATCATCAGAGAAGCAACCCTCCTTTTCTTCACCTACCGGAATAATAGAATAGATTAATGGGGATAGCTATGGATTGAATCAAACATTTCAGAGCTTTATACATCAACTATGCGAGAAGCATATACCATACTTGTCATCGTTGACAAATAGTAATTTATCTAATTGCTATGATTTGGGTACATAAACAATATACACAACTAGTAATTCTCTCTATCTCATAAGAGAACATAAAGGAATTAATAAATGACTGTTATATAGTATGTCTATCTCTATAATTAAACATGTTTGATAGAATTAAATTTTTATGAAGTATAAGGATGTACTAGCTAGACACCAGAACAGAGTCATGATATTGGAGGGGTTTGGTTGCTTATGACTCCATCTTGTTTTATGCTTGATCTCTAGAACAATAATCCTAATAATAATAACAAAATAAATAATTATCTTTGTAATTAAATTAATCAATACCCAAAATAGGTTCAATATAAGCAAAATACCAATAGCAAACATTTCAACGCTAATTATAGCTGCAACATTTATGCATATGCAAGACATGATATAAAGACAAAAATTTTCAATTCTTGAATCACATGATATACGCACACACCAATATATTCAAATTAGTAAAATGACTTGACCTTTGCCCGGTAATCTCCTCCCTGTCCTGAACCCCTTCCCCCTCCTCTACAACAACAGCGTTTAATCTTATAAATTTAAAACTTCAAAAACAGTTTAAAATCATTTCATGAAGTCCTTAGAAAATTCTATGCATTTGTATAAGTACCATTCTGCTAACAAGAATGTTGCTCATGTTAATTTGTGCACATATTGTCACACCAATTTTCTTTCGCTCTTCTCAATAATCCCATATTACTAGCTACCATTGTGCTCTAATTCCCAATAACACAAATTCCTGGCTGATATTGCACTCTTATTCCCAACACTTAAAAACATATCTGGAAAAGGGACTCCTCCTCACTTGTTTTATTCCCAAAATAAGACCCTTGCATCACTTACCTCACTTGCCTTAATAATTTTTCTACTGAAAGATCCCAAGTATTCCAAAATCCAAATGCCTTCCAAAAACTAATTGGTATTACAAATTATAGCGGAAAAATCAACCGCCACACAACACCTAAGCTTGAATCTCACACTTTTAAGAAAATTTTCAATAGCAATTCCTTTCCATCAAGGAAAATAGTCTCACACTTGTATGTAAATTTTCAATAATAATTCCTTTCCTTCAACGTAAATAATCAATCTCGTACTTGTATGCAATTTTTCAATAGCAATTCTTACCATCAAGGAAAATAGATTAACACTTGCATGAAAATTTTCAATACTAATTCCTTTCCTTCCACGTAAATTCTTTTTGTGAATTAATAAACTACTAAAATCTCCTCAAACACAAATTGGATCTCTATAAACAACAACAAGGATTACAAACTATAAAATCATACATGGAGTTATACTATACATCAAACAAAAATTATATCCAAATTGAGATCCAAGCTACCATAGATATCTCTTCTCAACCAGAATCACCCCTCCACCCCCCCCCCCCCCCCACAACCTTTCCCCCATTAAAAAGGATATGTAACCTAGATTGTAAAATAATCTGGGCCTAACAAATCTAGGAGCCTTAAAATCTCAAAAGCCAGTCTGACAAAAATAACTAACAACTTCAAACCAAACTTTATTAGAATTTACGTAAGGTGATGGACTCCAATTTGTACTTAACAAAATCAGGATCCATAAAAGAATAACAGTAAACTTACCTATTTATGAATTGCTCCCCCATATACAGCATTACCCACTCCTTCAAACACCTGGTCAAACTCCAATATATTAATATCACTATCAACCTACTTCCCTCAACCACAGAATCAAGTCTTAAACAAGTGCTAGTCAAAAACCTAAAAATCAAGATAGATGAAAACTTACCATAAAATCCATGAATGAGAGGCAGGAAAAGATCATAGAACATTTATGGTTTTACTGGAAACAGGGATTATGGTCTAACAAGTAATTAATGGCATAGGGTATTGAAATTGAAACATTGAAAGAATTGGATTTTTAATCGGGTTTTAGCTATGGGCTTCTAAATTTTGCAAAATTATGTGACAGATGCTTTCTTTTTTCAGATCATTCCAATATTATCACTAAATGCCATCCTTTGTCTAGAAGCACATTTTCTCAGATGACTACCCAACTTCTGCATTGCAAGAACATACCCCAAGCATTGCCAATGCATTTTATGTTTTTCTTCCTTTCTTGATATGTTGGAATATTGCTTGTCTTTATGCTACAAAGTAGAAACCATAGGTAATAAAAATAAATTAGTACATTTGCTTCTTTGCTGTTTGTTATATAGTTGAGCTTATTCCATCAAGAAACTGACTTTATTAGGATGGTTGATAAATAAACAAGTGTGTATGACTGTATGAGACAGATGACCTGATATAATTTGATGCCCCTCAAAACAAATTTCATAATATACAATCATATATTAGTCCTTAAACCCATAACATATATCTTCTCATATGTAATTTAATTCTTCTTTATACATATGCTAAACTAAAAACTTTTGAATTTCTCAAAAATCAAACAATAAGATGTAAAAAAAATAAGTATTGAATGAATAGAAGAAGAATCATCAACTGCACAAATGCTTGCCCCCCCTTTTTTTTTTGTTATCAGTTCTCTGACTGGACAAGCCAATAAAATTGTCCCTTAGACCTTTTAAAATAAAAATAAAAATTTAATCCAAGTCCTCAGCCTTCCAAGGCAAAGGACTTTTACATTTAAAGGCATGAGTGAGAAGATCATATAAATGCCAGTAAAAGAAAACATTGGGCAGCAGGTTAGCATAAAAAAAAAAAAAAAAAAGAATTTACATCAAAACAGAGTTAACCAAATCGTATACTAAAAAAATTGTTAATTCTGAGACTGCAAAGTTTGAATACAAAGAAAGGGTGCAGCCATAAGTTATAAGGCAAAAATCTTCTACAGAAATGTATTAAAAACATGTCCAACAAGCAAAAAAGCTGATCCATGCTTAAGATTTCTCACTACACGGAAGCATCATTGCATGCTTATTTAAATATCCGAGTGGAGCCAACTACTGGTCCATTTCACACAAACAACAGGAGGGAAATCAGCATTGGGAAATGGCTTTCTATGATGCAATGGTCTAGGCAGGTGATCATATCATTAAGTTCTCAATTGGCCAAGCTTATTCAAACTCATCTTTTACCACAATCATCCAATTCAACTGCATTTAAGCAATTAAAATCATGAACTATTCAAATACATTAAAAACAATTATTTTTATATTTTTTGAAGGGAACAAAATCTATTCCTGAGATTTTAAGTCACTCCTAGTTAAATGCTTAGTTCTGCCAAATCCTGCAGACCTGAGCACTTTGTAAAATTGTTTAACTTTCAATGCATTGTGTATGAACAGTTTTCTAGCTGAAAATCAATGGCACCATGACCATTCCAATCAATCAAACCTTAACTTCCCAACAACAATCACTCAAGCTATCTATTTCAGAACTAATACCAGTGAGCCCCTTCAACACCCCATAAATAATTCTAATCAGAACAAGTAATCTCTTGACTCTGGCCAATTAGATGTTGATCTTTGAGTCTAAAAAAGTATAGGCCTTTTGACTTTACTGGTCTAATGACTAGATAAATTTAATGCTTTGTTCTCAAGTAATTTTGAAAACGAAATTGAGTTCAACAACAAATCAAACAAAGCAAAAGAGTGAGACATACTACGGCATTCAACAACATAAAAAAATTGAATGAAGATGATCCAAAGAAAAACAGTCTCAGTGTAATAATAGTACCTGGGCATATTTCTTCAAAAAGAGATTCTCAGTATCTTTAATGGTGGCCATGGATTGAAGATGGCGTCATCTTTTATGGAGGGATGGCCCATTGAAGAAGAACCCAAATCAAACCCATCACCATTGGTTGAGTCAACAGCCAAATTTAGAAAACCCAAACTTTAAGTTAAACCTGTTTGCTATATCCATTGGAAGCCTTGAATCATATGTCAAAGAAAGACTCCTGGGGTCATCAGGGATTATAGGAGGTTGAGGTTCTCCTGCGTCTGAGTCCATTGGAAGTGGAGATAGGAGGTAGTAAAGGTGCGAGCTCAGAGATTTCATCAACATTTTGAGGAGGGCAAATGCAGTCCACATGTACCCCCATCCTTGCAATGACAGGTGCAAATTTTCCGAATTCACTTGTCCAATGAAAGATTTTACATGAAACCTCAACATGATTCTGATCACCTTGCAACAAGTCTCCAAATTTCTGCTGCAATTGGCTATGAGGTTCACCATAAAACCACAAATGATCACACTTTAGACACTGAAAGATCGGCTGCCGCATGAAAGATTGCTCTTGACCATTGATGGAAATGTTGACAACACAAGCCCAACTGATTATATCGTCACGGAGAGAACCGCACTTAGTAGCATAACTATCTTTCAACGGAACTAGATGAAAAGCAATACAAAAGGCAAATGTTGAAAATTCTGGACCAATCCAAAATGATATGGAACTTTCAATGCTTTGATGGTTGAACCACTTTGGAATCTTCTTTTCTGGTACTGTAATGCTATATCTCTCTCCAAAATCAGTCAGATACTCATCTAGAGTTGAACGTAACTCCTTTTCAAATAGGAAGTACTCGGAGAAGGAGAGCCGGGAAGAGTAATCAATCTGATGTGAATGTGAATCCGCTAATACATTGCCTCTTTCACCTGAACATTTCATATTTGGTGAAAGCTCTAAAATTCTTCCAAACTGCATGCAATTAGGAAATATGAAAAATTAGAAATTTACCAAATCTAGTATTTGGAAAGGTAACCAAAAAAAAAAAAATATATATATATATATATTTTAATATCTTGAAAAGAAAAAGGTACCTGAAGGAATAATTTTCTTAATGATTGTGCATTCAACGAGATGCAATTTGTTGCATACACAGATCTTATACTTTTTGGAAGCTTCGGAATTGTCTTAAGGAACTTGGAATCCTCAATTAGAAGATAACGCAATCCATTGAATCTCATAATGTTATCTTTAAGGTTCAAATTTTTCCTCCTTGATAATAAAAATTTCTCTGAGAGGTGGAAATAAGAAGTAAATTTTTTTAGAAAATTCGACTTCAAAAAACCATGTTTGGAAAAGCCACCATAAGAATTGCATAGTGCTTGTCTACCAGTCTCGACATCCTTTGGAAATCGAACACTGCCATGAATAAAGAGTTTATGAAGATTTCTCAATTCATAGATGCTACTTGGAAGATGACATGTGCAGGAATTGGAACCTATATCTAATCTCTCAAGCCCAGAAAGATTCCTAAATGATGAAGGAAGCTCTCTAATGGTAGTGTATGCTAAACTTAGAAACTTTAAATTTTCCATTTCCTGTGAAATATCAGGGAACCTCTTAACCCTTTTGCAATTATAAAGAATTAAAATTTTAAGAGATTTCATCGTGATGCAGCTTGGAAGAATTTTAAGTTCAACGCAACCCGTGAGGTCCAAACTTTCAAGCTTATCAAGACATCCAATAGAGACATGAACCTTGACTAATTTTATACATTCATAGAGATTCAATTGCTTTATGTTTGGGGTGGCAATCGATAAGTCAGGTAATTCCGTAATGTATTGGCAAGATTGCAAATTCATATATGTCAAGCTTTTACACTGTAACCTCTGTAGAAAAAATTAAATCAAAATTAACTTCAACAAATAATAAAATATATTTTAATCATCATTGAAATAATAATAATTTACTTTAAAAAATAAAAATAAAAATTATACCTCAAAATGCTTGGGCAATTTAATCCGACTTTTTGGCATGTTAAGATCAATGAGTTTTTGAGGATGAAAATTGGATGGTAAGGAAGATGAAGGAAATCCCTGCCAATCAAGCACCCTTAATCCGTTAGGAAGATATTTAAGATCTCCACAAATATCTATGTTACTAACCATTAGGAACTTGAGATTTTCCATCTTTTCAAAACATTTAGGCTCTAATTGAATATTTGACGGTTCAGGTGCGTATATCATTATGCCTCGAACTTTTTCTGACCCCTAATTAGACAAAGAATTAAGTTAATCACATTATGCAATAAGAAGTATAATGACATTAAATTTAAACAAAAACCAAAGTAATTAATTCAAATTTTCCTCCACATTTAATTGGAAAAAAATCACTACATATGGCATTTGGAAAATGAATTAAAATGATGCATACCGTATTTTTAGTTAGTACATCAAGAACATCCTCATAACACCATAGTCTACTACGCTCTCCAAGTTTTGGTGATTCATGTTGAACAATGTCCTTACCCATTTGTTGTAACAAGTCATGCATTGACAATTTGTCATATTGATCAACAGTTATTAAACACTTACCAATAAGTTTTTCAATCCTATAAATTGGATGTAAATCGATGACATACTTCTTAAGAAATCCCTTAAAGAAACATGCAATATCGAGGAAAATATCTTTTTCAGTTTCATCCAATCCATCATAACTCATTTTCAACACTTTTTGAATTTCTTCGTTAGGAATTTTTTCATATTGATCTATTGCACTTTTCCATTCAGGTTTAGTTCTTTCACACAAATCAGCACCCATTACTACTAGAGCTAATGGAAGTCCCTTGGCATATTGTATAACTTGGTTTGCAAGCTCCAAATAATCTTCTTTGGGTTCTTTGCTTTGGAAGGCATGCAAACTAAAGAGTTCAAGAGCTTCATCTTGATTTAATTCCTTAACCTCGTGCATTGAAAAACATTTTCCAAGAGTAGCTACCACTTGTTTGTCTCTTGTTGTTATTATGATTTTGCTTTCAGAAGCAAACCAATCACATTTTCCAAGCAAATTCTCTATGTGGACTCTTTTATCCACATCATCAAGAACTAAAAAGATTCTCATTACAGAAAGTCTTTCCTTTATCATATTGATTCCTCTAGATTTGTTACCCACCTTTAAATTTTTATCCCTTAAGATCTCAAAAAGAAGTTTCTCTTGTAGTTCAATTACACCATCATTTGTCCCCGATTTTTCTCTAACATTTTCTAGATAACAAAATCCTTCAAAACGACCACAAATTCTATTAAAAATCTCTTTTGTGATGGTTGTTTTACCTATTCCACCAAGACCATAGATCCCTATCATGTGAGCATCAATTGTCTCAATATCTGAAAGAATGGTCTTTATACGATTATCTATTCCAACAGGGTATTGAGCAACAAATAATGGTGGATATTGAGCAACAAATAATGATGGGCGATTTAATTTCAACTTTGAGATGTGTTCAACAATACTTTGGATAAAGTCGAACTCATTGCAACTGTCATCACATAACATTAAAAAATATATCAAGTTAGACTAGAAAATAGAAATATGAAGATAAACCATATTTGAGATGTTTGGTGGGCATTAAATTTGAAATGTTGACAATTAAAGTAAGTGACATGTACTGATTGATAAATCTCTAACTATAATTATGTTAGCACCTTTTTTTCGTTAGGAAAGTATTTTTTGACTTTTAGGCATAGTTGTCCAAAAATGTTAAGCATTAAACCGTCAAGGGAGTGGCATGGTGGTTCATTGGTTCAGCAATTGTGTCACTGGCTCAAATTAGACAAATAATTTATTTATTTTGAATAAGAATAAATTTAAAATTTAAAATAAAATTAAAAAAGAAAAAGAAAAGAAGAGAAGATACTATAAAAAGAAAAAAGAAAAGGCAATGGTATTCAATTAGTACATAAATATGAAGGTATAACATAGATTGAAATTAAAACAATATTATTGTTAAGAAAAATTATTTAAATATAGAATTTAATACATGCTTATATATAAAATGACTAAATAATAGGACATCTTATATTGATCAAAATGACTTGAAACATTAAAAACAAAACAGTTCGAGTAAAATCATGCGATAAGGTATTTTTCTAAAAAAAAACTGGTGGTTTTCATGGTTTAATTTTTTTTTTTTTAAATATGATAGTTTCTTTCATACCAATCCAGAATTTCGTATAATTCATCGGTTAGATGGTTCAATCGTAAATTTGGTACAATTATGTTAACTATACTTTTAAAATGAAGTTTCATGGAAAATCTAGTTAAATGATAACTGAAAGTTACTAAATCCCACTTTTTTAATACTAGAAATAAATTATTGAGAAAGTTTTTTTTTTTTAAATAAAATGTATAATATGTGGGCGAAACTCCTATTTAATTGGTAAGGTACTGTTCATTTAAAATTTTCCTTCTAACAATTCTAATTAAAAAAAAAAAATCTTCTTTCTACTGTTGTGAGCTAACTTCCACATTAGAAGATAGGAAGAAAAAAAAAAATTAGATTCATAATTTGGCCAAAAATTAGTGGTCATAACAAACCATTAGAACTCATAAAAAGTACAAGAATTGTCGGTGAATACCTATGGTTACAAGGCCAACCAGATATATTGGCTGCTTCTCGGAGAGCATTTCTCCATCTTTGTACTTTCTTCTTGTCTATGTTTATTTCATGCTCAGCTAGAGCATCCCCGAATTTTCCACTTTGCTTACGTATTTCTGATGGGTTTACCTTGTAAAAAATTGGTATCATTAACTGGTCATTCTTCTTACACTCAACAATCTTGGCAAGCTCATTCAAACACCAAGTGGAGGATGCATAGTTTTCAGAAAATACGATTATTGATATTGTAGAGTTCTTAATGGTTTTGAAAAGCTGAGCAGAAATTTCTGCTCCCCTTGGGAGCTCATTATCGATGAAAGTGTGAATACCCCTCTTCTGCAAAGCCTTATACAAATGGCTAATAAAACCATAGCGAGTATCTTCACCTCTAAAACTTAAGAAGACATCAAAGATTTCGAGTTGGTGGGTGAAAGAGGAAGAGGAGGCTCCTTTGTTGATCACAAGAGCCATAAGGATTTGTAAGCAAATTGTTGTAAAGATCTGAAAGGAGGAGAAAGAAAACTGTGAGGGGGTTGTCAATATTAAAGAATTCTATGAATTATGCAATCTAGAACAATGGAGATCGAGATTACATTCGTGTATTTCAAGCAAGCACAGCAAGAACTATAAGAGAGAGGAAAACTAGAAGAGAGAAAATCTTTTATGAAAAATTACATTACTTGCTTGAATGAATATTGCAATACAAGAACCAATATATATACTTCTAAAGTTCTATCAATATGAAATGACTGAGCTACCACGTACTGTAACAAACTCTGATTACTCTAACAGCTTTTTTCACACTTACTAGTTTCAATCTCTAAGTTTATCAAAAAGTTTCAATCTCTAATAGCTTGTTTGGGAGTTAAAAAAAGGAGGGAGAGTAGAGTAGAGGGAGGGAGAGTAATTCAATTACCTTGTTTGGAAGTTTTTTAAGGAAGGAGGGGGAGGGATTTGGAGGGGTTTGGAGGGATTTCAACTACCTCCAACCCCTCATTTTTAATTCCTCCAAATTGGAGAGATTTGGAGGGAGAATAGAGTAGATAAGTTATTGGCCAAATGAATTCCCTAATTTACCCTTTCTAAATTAACAAAATTACTCTTTCTAAAGGGCTAATTATCCCCTTCCCCCTCCCTAATTTTAAAAACATCCAAACAATGTAGAGGGGAATCATTCCCCTCTACTCTCCTCCCCACTACTCTCCTTCCCTCTACTCTCCTCTACTCTCCTCTCTCTCTAAACTTCCAAACAAGCCATAAAGGTAGTATAAATGCTAAAATGCTATTTTTAGTAACAGAAACCACAAAAATATACTCCATCAAAGATGCTATATGCTAAAAAATTTGACATCTTGCTACAATGAGCTCTCATATCTGAAGCAATATGTTATCATTTTTTAATGATTTTTAATTCTCTCTCCTCAAACTCTCAGTTAGACTTTCACTCTCACTCTCATTCTCTCTCATCTTTCTCTTTCTCAAATTGTACCTCTCGTTCTCTGTCCTCTTTCTCACTCTTCCTCTTTCTTGTGGACTCTCAATCTCTCTCCTTCCTTTCCGTGGGTTCCAATCTAGTTTTAGTGGGTTTTGGTGGTCTGATTGGTTCTTGGGTCATGGTGCGGTGGTTTATTGGTCCGATTTGGGTGGTGGGTAGTGGGTCATGGTGATTTAGGTGGTTGGGTTGTGGCTCACGGTACGGTGGTTCAGTGGTCCGATATGGTTGTTGGGGTCGTGGGTCATAGTGGCGCTGCTTCATTAATGGTCCGATTTTCTAATTCGGGTGCTTCGATGGGGTCATGGGTCATGGTGGCAGTGCTTCGATGGTTTGATTTGGGTCGTGGGTCACAGACTGTGGCGACTGGATGCTGGTGGGGGCGATGGTGGTTTTGTTTTTTTTTCTTTTCTTTTCCTTTTTTCCTTTTTTTTTTCTGCTATTGTTTGTGGTTGTGGGTGTATATGGCTGGTGGGGGCGATGGTAGAGATTTTTTTTTTTTTTTTGCTGTGGTTTGTGGTGATGGGTGGATGTGGTCGGTGGAGGCAATGGTGGGTTTTTGTTGGTTGTGGCATGGGTGGTAGGTTTGTGGTGGTTGTGGTATGGGTGGTGGGTTTTTGGTGGGTGGTTGGGTTTGTGTGGTGGAGGCGTGGGTGGTGGAGGCATGGTGGACTGGTGGTTGTTGGTAATGTTGAGTTTTGGACATGGTGGCTATTGGTATTGTGGTGGCTGTTGGCATTATGGTGGCTGGTGGTGCTTAGAACTGTTGGGTTGAGAATGAAAGAGAGAGGGAGAGAGAGGAAAGATAAAAAAATGAATAAAAAAAGAATATTTAAATAAAGTGATAAAAAAATAGAAGTTTTGATCTTGACTGCATTGTAAAGCGACGTGTTAAATGTTATAAAGTTGGTTTTTTAGATGTTAAATGTTAAAATTTTTAAAACCCTTCTGTGGCGTTTGGTACAAGGAAATGTTTTAGGATTCCCAAGAATGTCTAAAGATTCCTATGTTTGGTTGCAAGATACGTCAGGGAATCAAATTCCAGGAGAATCTGGATTCCCCCCTTAAACCCCTCTCATTAGGAATGTGGATTCCCTTTAAAACAGGTGGGTATCCAGATTTCCAAAGTTAAAGGAAATTGTATTATTTATAAATTGACAATTTTAACCCTTTTTTTTTTATCATTTAAGCAATTAAGATAAAATATAAAACAAGTTATCAATATATTTTCTCTTGTCTTTATCTTTTCCCGCCAAAACAACATAAACAAGATAGACAATTTTGTCAATATAATTTTTAACAAAGTTCTATTTAGAAATATTAGACTAGAGTTTTAATGAATGTGTTGCTAATTAATAGTTCATATTTTGTTTTTCATTATTTATTTAGAGGGAGATATATTTTTAAAAGACTAATTTATAATTTATATTTTTTTTCATTATTTATTTAGAGGAAGATTTTTTTTTTTAAAGGACTTAGTAGTTCACATTCAAATCTAAGGATAGAATTGGAAAAATAAATAATTCATTTAAGATTCCTGGGAATACACCAAACATTATCATCTCACATTCTCAAGAATCTCTCAATGAAACCAAACATAAGAATAGCTACATTTCTAGGAATGTGATTCCTAGGAATCACATTCTTAGGAATCTGGATGCCAGGAGTAATGTGGATTCCTTCGTACCAAACGATGTGAATGCTCTTACCCCCCATATCACCTTTACCCCCCACATCTCACAAACACTTATACTTGTGGAGTGATCACCACACCAAAAAAGCATAGCGGTGATAATACTAATTTTAATAATACTAGTTTTTGCGGCACAGGCAATGCCCATGCTTGTCATGTTTATTAAAATTCTAGAGGAAAGCCTAATAAAAATTAAGAAATGAAGTAAAATGTTAATTAATCTTCCATAATGATGAATAATCAATGAAAATTAATTCTATAATAAGTGGTGGAGCCAAAAAGTTTTCTCAACTGGACGCAAGCCAAATGTATCTTTATATTCTGATGGCTTTAACTTTTTATATAAATTCGTATGACTATAATTTTGGAAAACAAGAATAATCTTTTACTAGAGATTTACTTATATATTTTTATTAACTAATACTTTGAATGCTCCTAAAATTAATGACAAAAAAGCAATATTAAAAGAAAAATAAATGAGACAACAATAAATTAGAGAGCATTCATACTTTTTTTTTTAATGAAAGTGGGCCATCACAAAATAATTGAAACTTTAAATCTTAAATGCGAGTCTAGTAGAGGTGTGTCGGTTCGGTTTCGGACGGTTTTCTAAGTGTTGGCCAACCGAAACCGAAATTTTAGGTTTGTAAAATTCTCAACCGAAACCGACCGAAGTAATTGGAAATCAATCGGTTTCGATTGGATTTCGGTTTCGGCCGGTTTCGGTGGATTTTTACGGTTTCCTTAGACATTTATTTTCTAAGAAAACAAACCCAGAAAAAAATTAACAATCCCAGAAAATCACTTTGCTTTCCCACGTTTTCTCACCACCCAAGCACCAAGCAAAGTAGCAAACACAAAACCGAAAAAAAAGAAAAAGAAAAAGAAAAAGGATGGCGAAGAAGCGTACCGGCGAAGCCAAACTCATAACCTTCTACCTTGAAATCCAGAAATCGCGAAGAACAAAACCCAAACATAAAGAACAAAACCCAAACCACGAACCCAGAAACCTTGAAACCCAAAAAAAAACCCACAAAGAACAAATCGCAAACCACGAAGACAGAAAAATCAAAACAGAGAGGCGATAACAGCGAAGGAGATGGCGGCGATTGAACCCAGGTGGTGAAGGCTCCAGGCGGCGGCGACAACGGGGTTTGTTGATGTTTTCTCTCTGGATCTTTGGGTGGGTTTCTTGATTCTTGTTCTTGATTCTCTCTGAATCTTGTTCTTGGTGTTTGTTGGGTTTTTCATTTCTTGCTTCTTGATGTTGCGAGCGGAAGTGAGAGAGAACAAAACCCAAACCATGAAGAACAAAACCCAAACAGTTTCTGGAAACCCAAACACGAAGAACAAAAGCCCAAATATATTAGGCTTGAAGTAAGAGACAAATGCTGAAAATAGGATTAATACTGGAGAGGAAGGTGACAGAATAAAATGCACACTGTGAGAGAGAGATAAAATGGTGAGAGACAAAAAAAATGGTGGAGGGGGCGGCTGGAATGAAAAGGCCAGGGGGTTAGAACTTATAAATATAGGATAGGGTTTTATCTTTTAATGGTTCTAAAAAGTTAAAAACTTCAAAAATGTTTAGACGAAGGCTCGAACAAGAGATCACTTGATTATTAAAGCCACATCATACCACTAAGCTACAAACTCCTACGTGACATGGTGTTACATAAATATATATATATATATATATATCGGTTCGGTTCGGTCGGTTCAGTGCATTAAAATTTGCCACCGAAAACCAAACCGAAATTTTCGGTTTTATTATATAAAAAACCGAAACCGAAACCAAACCGAAATTTTTACATCAGTTCGGTCGGTTTGAAGCGGTTTTTTCGATTCGTCGGTTTTTTGCACACCCCTAGAGTCTAGGATGCAAACAATGGCAAAAATTGGACATGTAGCAACTTGTATAAATTAAAAACTAAAAGAGAATAAAAAAGATATCCTGACCCAAAAATATTCAAACTAATTGATGTAAGTTGCAAATTACAATCTTAAAAGATTTTACACCCTAAAATTTCAAAATTTAGATTTTACCCCATGAAGTTTGAGGGTGTTTGGATTTTACACTCTGATATTTTAGAATTTAGATTTTACTCTCTAAAGTTTAGGGGTATTTAATGTAAAATAAACTGCACATGCATTCTTGGAGCAGCAGAGGTGTAGGAAGTCACAACGCAAGATCAAAGGGGAGTACTAGTAAAGGCCATCGAGACGACAATGTCGGAAGTGCATGAAATTTGGCAGGTTGAAGGGAAACGATATTCTGATCCAAACTCATGTAATCATGAGAGTCGCCTAAATTTAGACGAATTCCTTCATTAAGAACTTGAAATCGGTGTTTTTGCTATTTCTAGTAATATTTATTTTTCCTTAATAACTTTTAGTTTAAAAGTCAGAATAAGGTCCCGTCTGTTTTGAGACAACCTTTAAGGTCAGTAGTTTATGATTCTGCATTTAACTCAATTTTGTCATTTTTGGTAAATTTCAGTATTTTGTAACCTAGTCGCATAATTAGTGTGAATTAGGGTTTTAGACGTTTTTCTTGGTATTTATATGTTTTGTAGTCGTCAGAGGCAAATTAGACTATTATCAATAAACACAGACTTCTGTCAAATTATTTCTCTAGTGGATTCCAGTTTTCTTCTCCTTGTGGATTTAGGGAAACTCCTAGTGGATTCGCGGTTTACTACTAGGAACTAACAGTTTAGTTTCTGTTCTATCAAGAGAGCATCGTATATGCTTTCTTTAGGCTTCAATGTCCCAATATTTGAATTTTACACTCCTAAATTCTGAAATTTATGATAAAATTCAAACACCATCCAAACTTTAGTGGGTAAAATCCAAACACCCGTCAAATTTAGGAGGTAGAATCCAAATTCTGAAACACCAGATATAAAATCCAAACACCCCATAAACTTCAGTGGTAAAATACAAATTCTAAAACTTTAAAGTATAAAATTCAAACACTCTCAAACTTTAGGAGTGTAATTTGCAATTTACCTAACTAATTACAACTAATAATAGAACTTTCACGAAATTAGAAAGTATTCATCATAATCCAGCCCAAATACCTGCAATACTCTAGAAGGAAGTCATGAGTAATTTCCCATAGAGAAGCTTGTAATGATTGGAAAAAATGAAGATTTTCGGGGTGGTCCCGTGCATTATCATTATGGTCAAGCCTAATTGACAAACTGGTTTGAACGTCATTATAGTTTTTTTTTTTTTTAAAATTTATAAAAACATCATTATAGTTGTCATCTCTCTCCAAGAAAGAATTGACCGCTTCTTTGCCAATCCTAAGTGGTATGCAACTCTCCCGGAGGCTAGAGTAACTCACCTTACTAGATGTGTGTCTGATCATTGCCCGGTTCTTCTAGAGTCAAACCCAAGTTCTGGTGTGTTTCTCCCCAGACCGTTCAAGTTCCATAGTGTTTGGCTTTCGGATTTATCTTCCCCAGGAATTGTCATGGATGCTTAGGGTCAAGCTTGTCCGCTTTGGGATTCTATTGAAAATTTTTCCAAGAAAGCTACGGATTGGAACAGAAATCATTTTGGGATATTTTCGGTAAAAAGAAGCGAGTTATGGCTCGCCTTAATGGCATCCAAAAAGCCATAGCCATCCACCCCTCGCATTCTCTGCTTGAGCTAGAGAAGGATCTGCTCAAAGAGCTAAATGTTTTGTTAAACCAAGAGGAGGAGTTTTGGGTGCAAAAATCTAGAATTAACAGGCTGGTTGAGAGTGACCGAAATACTACATTTCACCACTTGACTATCATGGTGAGGAGACGGTGCAAAAAAATATCATGCATTAAAAATGAATTGGGGTGGAACAGAAATCATTTTAGGAATATTTTTGGTAAAAAGAAGCGAGTTATGGCTCGCCTTAATGGCATCCAAAAAGCCATAGCCATCCACCCCTCGCATTCTCTGCTTGAGCTAGAGAAGGATCTGCTCAAAGAGCTAAATGTTTTGTTAAACCAAGAGGAGGAGTTTTGGGTGCAAAAATCTAGAATTAACCCTGGTTAAGGGTGACCGAAATACTACATTTCACCACTTGACTATCATGGTGAGGAGACGGTGCAAAAAAATATCATGCATCAAAAATGAATTGGGGGAGTGGATTCAAAGTGAAGTTGGGACCATGAATTTTATTAGAGGGGGCTTTAAGAAACTATTCACAACTAGCTTGGAGTCCTTTCCTTTCCATCCCTCTCGGTCGTCTAAATGGCAAGCTGTTTTAATTGAGGAAGAGAGGTCCAATTTGGGTGTTATGGTCACGGATGTGGAGATTAAGGAAGGGTTATGGGCTTTGAAGGCTTTCAAAGCGCCGGGTCTGGATGGTCTTCATGCAGGATTTTTCCCAAGATTCTAGCTTATTGTGGGGAATTTGGTGAAGGCAGAAGTGAAAAAAGCTTTCATGGAGTGTAAAATTCCCGATTACCTTAGCCACACCAATATTGTGTTGATCCCTAAGATTGCGGGTCTAGAGAGATTGGGAAATTACCGCCCAATTAGTTTATGCAACACAGTGTACAAGATGGTCACTAAGATTATTGTTACTAGGATCCGGCCTTACCTTGATAAACTTGTTTCCCCTCTTCAGTCAGCTTTTGTTCCGGGAAGGAGAAGTGTGGACAATGCCATTGTGGTCCAAGAACTCATCCATACTATTAGTAGCAAGAAAGGTAAGGTTGGGTACATGGCCATCAAAGTGGATTTGGAGAAGGCATACGACAAGATTGAATGGAGTTTTATTCGGGAAGTGCTAATCAATGCAAACCTTCCCCAAAATTTGGTTAGCCTTATAATGAGTTGTGTGTTGTCGGTTTCTACTTCCATTCTTTTTAATGGAGGGAGCATGGAGCCTATTCTTCCCTCTCAAGGAATTAGGCAAGGCGATCCGCTATCTCCCTATTTATTCATCCTTTGTATGGAAACCCTTGGCCATCTTATTGAGGAGAAATGTGAGGGAAAGTTCTGGACTCCCGTCAAAAGTTCCATAAGTAGAGTTGCATTTTCTCATCTCTTCTTCGCGGATGATTTGGTGCTCTTTGCTAAGGCGGATCATGTCAATTGTTCGACTATTAGGGATGTGTTGGATGATTTTTGTGCTAGATCTGGGCAGTCCATAAGTGCTAACAAATCAAGGGTGTTCTTCTCCCCAAATGTTGATGTTGATACTAGAGAATCCTTATGTGATTTATTAGGATTCCATTCCACCCCCAACCTTGGTAAGTACCTAGGATTTCCCATAAAGCATCGTGGGACCAACAATGAAGATCTTAGCTTTGTGCTAGATAGGGTTAAGAATAAATTGGCTGGCTGGAAAGCCAATCTTCTTTCTTTGGCTGGTTGGGCTGTTTTGATTCAAGCATCTACTTCTACCATCCCAGCGTACGTTATGTAGTGCACGGCTCTTCCGAAGAAGTTGCTTGACAACATTGATAGGGTCAATCGAAATTTCCTGTGGGAGTCAACGGAAGATGCCAAAAAAAATCATTGGGTGGAATGGCATAAAGTGGCCAAATCTAAGGAGGAAGGGGGTTTAGGAATTCAATCAACTAAGGGTGGGAACCAAGCTTCGTTGGCCAAGCTAAATTGGAGATTCCATGTGGAAAAGGATGCTTTGTGGGTTAAAGTTCTTAACAAAAAATACTGTTCTAACCGTAGGCTTAGGGCCAAGAATGGTGATAGACTTCCTTGTTCTAGGGCTTGGAAGACTAGAAAATAGGGGGTGAAGTATTCAAAAGGGGAGTAGGTGGATTCTGGGGAGAAATAGCACTTTGAGTGTTAGGCATGACAATTGGGTCCCCAATGGGTCCTTAAGATCAATTATTCATGGCCCTTTCACTGTTGAAGATGAATCTCTTCGGGTTAAGGATGTTTTTGGCCCGCAAGGGTGGGATTGGTCTAGGATTTCTTTTGTGCTACCAAGTCAGGTTCTTATAGATATCAACTCCATCCCATGTTCCTTTAGAGCTGACCAAGAAGAAGATAGGTTGTTCTGGGCAGGAGCGAAGAAAGGGGATTTTGATCTGAAATATGCTTACTCTATAGCCACGGGTAGTGTGGTGGAAGGGAGTTCTTTTTCTGGTAGTTGGGTGTGGAAACTAGACACTTTGCCTAGAATAAAGACTTTTATTTGGCAGTGTTTGCATAATAGTATCGGAGTGGGAGAGTGCCTTGTTAGAAGGTGCATAAAGGACTCGGCTACTTGCCCTTTGTGCCAAAGGGAACCTGAATTCATTCTACATAGATTGAGGGATTGTGAGGCAGCTAAACTTACTTGGGGGCAGTTGGGAATCCACGAATATAGCAACTTCTATGAGGGCAATCTGAGTTCTTGGTTTGAGAAAAACTACAAGTTTAATGGGAATAGAGTGAGCAGCCAACCCCCTTGGAGTATTGTCTTTTCCTTTGCTGTTTGGCTTATGTGGAAGCACAGAAATAGTGTGGTTTTTAAGAACCAACATGTTCAGTCTTCTGTCCATAAGAATGCGTTGTTTCAGGCAGTAGAGTTTCAGCATTGTGGGCTATCGTCGAAAGTTGCAGGTAGTAGAAAGGTGGTTCGTGTCTGATGGGAGAAGCCCCAAGTTGGTTGGTTCTGTCTTAATACTGATGGTACTGCATCAGCTAGTTCGGGTAGAGCTGGTTGTGATGGATTGGTCAGAAACGAGCAAGGAGAGTGGCTCGGGGGATTCTCCAGAAGGCTTGGGTGTTTGAATAGTTTTGTTGTAGAGTTGTGGGGCCTTAGAGATGGTCTTATGCTTTGTAAAAATATGCAGCTGAATGCAGTTAACGTTCAAATTGATGCCATGGCTGTTGTTCAGCTTCTCACCAGGCCAACAAACAATAATCTCTTTGTTTTGCCTCTTATTGATGATTGTAGGAGTTAATCTCCCAAATCCCCCATGTCCGGATCATGCATTGTTATCGTGAAGCTAATTCGTGTGCTGACTGCTTGGCTAGTATAGGGACTGTTCAAGAGAGATCTTTTATGTTGTATCAAGATCCGCCTGTGGATCTTTTGGAGCTGTTAAGCTCGGACAGAGATGGCTTGTATGTTAACAGGACCATCTTTGATTCTTCTCTCCCTGCTTAGTTTTGTTTGCTTAATGAATTTCCCTTCTACCAAAAAAAGTAAAGATATAATTTGTGCAAGTTAATCAATTTACTCTACGCTAACCTAATGGAGTATTAGCCCATGCCTCTTTTAATAACTCAAGTCTTATTCAGCAAAAAAATAAAAAATAAAACTCTCTAGTCTCAACTACTTTTATGCTAGAAGTTTCTTTTTAGAGCAGTCCCTGCAAACTCGCCAAAAGCCAAAGCATCAAGCTCGCTATAATACCTAAAAAAGTAGCGATGAACAGTACCACGCTACGTCGTCAAACTACTTTAATATCATTTTATAGGAGTATTCGGTTTTCTCTCTCCTTTGACAGAAGTCTCTCCCACTTGTACCTCCGTTTTCTTTCTTCGAATCAGACCACCACGGCAGAGATCGGAGCGCTCTCTTGACGTTGGCCACGGCGGAGCTGGTGGTGGAAGCCGACTTGGTCGTTGTTTGTGAAGGATTTGTTCTGAGTTTTTTAATGGGAAACTGGTTCTGTGTCAAGACTAATAAGTTTATTGTTTCAACCCAAAACAAAAAAAAAGACTGTTTATTGTTGTGGATTCGCGCCATAAAGAGCAAGGATGAGTCTGTGTTAAGACTAAGTTTGTTGTCATCTTAGGCCATAAATCAAACGGTAAACCCATAGATTGTCGTATGGTCGTATATCCAACAACAATGAAACTTGCTCCCAACGTATGTTGGTTTATTCTGAGTTTCCGTTGGATTATGGCTTGATATGTGATTGATCTAGTTATGGGTATGTGTTTGATGGAAGTCCTGAGAAAAAAACATTGGTGATGGACACAGTGACTTTGAAAAGGAAATTTGGGTTTGCTTTGCTCTGTGTTGTTGTTGAAGGTACAGGAAGAAGGTGCTCAGAGAGTCAGAGGGTGGAAAAATGAAATTTACTTATTATTTTTGGTGGGTGAAAAAATTTGTATTTTGAATATAATAGTGAAACAAATATTAAGGCTGATGATCAAAACAGAGTTCTTTTGAGTTAGTTTGGTTTAAATTACAATGAGACTGATGTGAATGGTTTTACAAGTTCGTGCGATGTTCAGTGTACTCTATGCATAGTTGAGCCAAACGTTGTAAACAAAAATTTGGTTAATAAAAAAACTTTGTTTACACTGTTGCACATCTATATGTGTTTACACACATATATAATGTAATTAGAAGAAGAAAAAAAAAAAAAAAAAAAAAAAAAAAAGAAGAAGAAGAAGAGAAATACCTAAAAGAGAACAAAGCCTCAAGATGGCTTCCTAAAGAGGGACTAATCCTTGCAGATCGATGTAGAGGTCTCGTTGCAAAGGAATTTTAGAGTTTGAACTTCGGAGACAGTTGTTGTTTTTGAAGAAAACCACTCAATCTAATATATCGAGATCGCCACAAAAACTCATCCTATCTTAAACAAAGAGAGATCTAAGGCATATCCGTATTAAACCAAAAAAAATGGCAAATGAAAAATATTTTTACACATACAAGGACCTAAAATTTAGTAAAGGGTGAATCAAATCAAATGAAAAATATCGATATAACCTGTAATTAAAGAACACACACAAAAATAAATAATGATAATAACTTCAAAGAGAAAATTAAGCTTATAATTGATTCATACCTATCTTTTCGTGAGCTGTACGATTAGAGAGAGAACTGGGGGATGTTTGGTGCTTTCAAGCTTAAGAATGAATGGGTAGTTGCAGTCTTGTAGGTGTAGACGAAGGAGGAGTACTTGATGCAACAATCAGAGAAATAAAATAGAAAAAATGAAAAGAGTTGTTGGAGTAATTATCAATTTATGAGAATAGCCGGTAAAGAAATACTGAGTTGACATAAGGTACAATACTGTAATTGATGCAATACGCGTATGTTTGAATACTATTTATTGCTAAAAATTAAAAACTGAAAACTGAAAATACTACAGCAAAATCAAGTTTAAATGTGTGAATTTAGCTCTAAAAAAAAAAAAAGTTTAAATGTGTGAATAGTATCGTAGGATCCAGTTTTAAATTTTTTTTTGCTGAATAAAGTACTTACGAGTCTCGTAAACAGTGCATAAGACTTACTAAAAAACAAAGTGCATGAGACTTACTAAAAAACACACAACGCAACTGATAATTCAGTTTCAACTCTATCCAAATGTACGCTAATTATTAATAGTGGAAATTGAGAGTTGAAAAAAAAAAAAATTTAGAGAGTTTCAACCTATGACATCTCCTTCGATGATATCTCTTTATCATTAGACCAACACACCAATTGATTTTTGGTGTATGTGGAGATTGAATTCCAGATCTTTTATTCAATCATTATAGATTTTACTAGTTGAGATAACTGGAATACATGAAAAAAATAATAATTTTAATCTTAGCTTTTAAATACATAAATAAATAAAAATAAAAAGTTAAAAGTTAAATAAAAAAAAGTAAGGATTTTGTTTTAGTAAACTGTTTTAAGCAAAAGTTTTACTACATATTTGTATGCAACAATTGTTACATACAAAGGTATGTGACAGCAAAAAGAAACACACGACCCTTGAATATATATATATATGTGTGTGTGTGTGTGTGTGTGTGTGTGTGTGTGTGTGTGTGTGTCTTTTTTTGTAAGTTTTAGTTAGTTTAACTGGTAAAATCTTTGATGGTTGAATAAGAGATTTAGAATTCAATCTCCACCTATTCCAAAAATCAATTGGTGTCTTGTTCTATTTTGATGTTATTTAGGCTCATTTTTATTGTTATTTGAACTTCTATTTTTTTTTTGTTTTGTTCGAAGAGCTAAGGATTATGTTTTGGGAGGGGGGGGGGGGGAGGGGTGTAAGAATTTTTGTGACATTTTATTGTGTCCTTAGCATTACTCTTATTTTTATTGAACCCAAATTCTTGAGATTATCAAGTCAGTGTAATTAATATTATTTTAGGGTAAACAAAAACATGCTAATTTAAATATAATTACGTATTTAAAATTTTTTTGGTAAGCATAACTTTTTTTTGGCAAATCAGTCTCCCTAGTAACTAGCTTGTAATCTCATGAATATGCATGAGCACATTTAAAAATATATAATTAAATACATAGTTTTTTTCTAATAAAAAAGAATATTCATCATTTAATTCCTATATAAGTTAAATGCTATTGATGGTGTGGGAGGGAAGGATCCGAACACAGCATAGAGCCAACAAGCCCAATCCGAGGACGTGCAAAGGACTATTCATGCACCAATCTAGACTTGACATGTGGACTAAGTCTGAGGAGGGAAGACATGGAGACCATGCTAATCCAAACTAAACATGTGGACTAAGGTTCGAGGATGGGAAATGAACGGACCCACTGTCCAAGGAGCCCAAGGAATGAATGCACCTCGGGAAGCCCTCAATAGGCCACCTACACTAAAAAGGTAGGGCACCATGGAAGACATCAGAGACGTGTAAGTAAAGAGGAGAAGGAATATTTGGTGAAGGTAGCTATCATCTCCACATTCAATGCACTACACCAACTGAGCTGGCCGCATTTATAAAGAAAAGACACCTAAACAGTAATTCCACAACTCACAACACTCTCTACCACCTCTAAAATGGTCTTGATGGGACAAGCATCCTAATTTCTATCCTGAGACGTTTAGGTGGAAGGCTCAGATGCATTAGGAGAGACTATATAAAGGAAAGGAACCCTTCTAAGAATGAGGTTGGAACAATAGAACTTGAATAAAAGGGAGAGAGTATCAGCTTGTATGAAGATTTGAGCAAATAATATATGAACATTGCATCCTCGGACAAGCTCGAGGAAGAATTTATATATGTTTTGTGTTTCTTTTCACCATATTAAGGATCACAACTTTATTAATTTCATATTGGGATCATTCAGTACATTGTAATTGACTTAGCAAGCCCACCTTTATAAATTAATTGTGTTGGGCCAAAAATACCTGATACCATTATTCTAAGTGGGCCTGGGACCATTTTTGAGCTCTTACAAATGGCCATTCTCATATTTTTTTCAACTCTTATAAAAACAATGAAAGAATTTTTAGGGCCTGTTTGGTTAACTGAAAAAAGCATTGTTTTCTGTTTTCATTTTCAGTTTTTAGTGGGTCCTACCACTAAAAAACTGGTTTGGTTTTAGCATATGTATTCACTTTTCATTTTCAATATTCTAAAAGTTGGATTTGAATACAAAAAATGAATACCACTTTTCAGCGTTTTCATTTTCTATGAATATGAATATATTGGAATATTTGTAAATATTGTGAAAACAAAAGGTTACTTATTTTTTTTAGTGATGTGATGTGTGTGAGTAAGAAAAATTACTTTTTTTATTTTTTGGAAATAGAAGATTCATTATTTAATTCCTGTATAAGTTAAATGCTATTGATGGCTATTCTCATATTTTTTCAACTCTTATAAAACAATGTAAGAATTTTAGGCCTGTTTGGTTAGCTGAAAAAAGCACCATTTTTTGTTTTCATTTTCAGTTTTTAGTGGGTCCCACCACTAAAAAACTGGTTTGGTTTTAGCATTTATATTCATTTTCACTTTTAGTATTCTAAAAGTTGGATTTGAATACAAAAAATGAATACCACTTTTTAGTGTTTTTATTTTCTATGAATATGAATACGGTAATATTGTGAAAACAAAATATTACTTTTTATTTTAGTGATGTGATGTGATGTGTGTAAGTGAGAAAATCTATTGTTTTTTAAAAATAGAAATCAATGACCAAACTTGGATATGATGTATTCTATACCCAAATTATGTATTCAACACAACTTACCAAATGTCACCCATTGTAAAAATAATTTTTTTTTTCTTTCTATATTCAGATTTAGGATTTGAATTTAGAATAAAGGAAATGAAAAGTGGATACACCATTTTTTGAAACCGAACAGATTTTAAGGGAGTGTTTGATAGTGTATTTTGAACAACAGTTTTCAGTATTTAAATAACATTATACGTATTTCTACACATTTTTTCATCCACACATATTTTCAAAAAAATACAAATAACATTACTAAAACAACCTTATCAAAGCAACCTAAAACGGTCCAAACCTAAAGAAATTAGCTTATGGGACACTTAACGTCAGCATACATACCACCCAATAAAAAATAAGACACATATAAGGGGAAATACCACCATACGCCAAATAGCATCGATCCCAAAACATTTCAATAACCCGCCTGGCGGCTCCCTTTCTCTTGTCTCTCTTTTGAAGTCAAATATCATTTAAGAAACCTCTCTGTCCTGTCTCAACAAAAAGCTCAGCTACGTCGTCGGGGATTTCACTCTTTTTTCACTCAAATTCTCGGATGTGCCACTACCGTCAGTGATAGATGGGTGACCTTTGCAGCAAGATGTTCGACCTTTGCAGCAAGATGTTCCGAACGAACACTGGAGGGGCTACTTCTCCCTCGGCGAGACACACAGAACTGGGGGACCCGGAAGTTCAGGTATAAATTAATAACTCCAAATAACCAATCTTAGGTTGTGATAAAATAGTTTATATTGATCAGTTTTTTTTTACTGTTTAATTTATTTTTGCTATTGCCCAAACGCTTATTCCATTTTTGGGTACTATTTATAGATTCTATTATATTATTTCAGTTAACTTCAAGTCTTATTTAGAATACTTTTAGTAAAAAGTTTTTTGTTTCAGTTAAATAAGTTATTCTTTGACGAACTCTTAGTAGTTAGGACTATTTGTAACAATGCTTTTATTTCATGGTCAGTTGAATGTAAAATAAAAACAATTGCCACTTTTTGCACATTTAACCCAAAATCTTCCTAGATTATACTATTAGTTAAGCTAAACTTGTGCAAATTTACATAATTGCTACAATAATGGTGTATACTATAACTTCGTATCCAATATTTTATTAATTTCTCTCTTTCTCTTAGTCTTCCTTGTTTGTGTCTTTTCTCCGATTCCCCCCACTCTCTTCTTTCTCCATTTCTCTCCTCGTTTAAACAAGACAATATTTCTGCAAATCTACTCACCACCACCACAACCTATTACAACATATGATATTCCAATCACAAAAACAACCCAAAACTAGGGCTGAGTTTTTGTCGGGTTGGGCCGGTTTCTCAGCCACCCGCAACCTGACCCAAAATTTCCAAGGAGGAACTTGACCCAACCCCAAAATCTTTATTGTGGATAATTGCAAGTATTTGATGAAGACCTTCAATTGTAATACATGACATAATTCATTGCGACAATTTAAATATTGTGACAATATCTTAGCAAAACTCAATTACTTATTATTGAAAGAATATGATATTCATTATCACTCTTAGAAGTTTCTAGTGAGTGGATGCTGCCTTTAGCAAATAGGTTCTAAGAAACTACCATGACAAATAAATACTCATATATTAAAATAGTTACTCTAAGTTTAAGTGCATTACTTCATTCTTTTTCAAATAAAAGTTCTATCTTAATTTTCTCATTCAAAAGGACAATATGTGCCTTACACATACCACCCAAAGTAGTAGTCATTTATACTACTAATAACATAATTCTCTGCTTGAGTTTTATCATTTTGCGATTAAAATATTTTTTGTGTATTAAAATATTCTTACATAAATTTTTAAACTCTCAAAAATACTCCTATCTTTAATTAAATATTTTTAAGTTAAAAAACATAAATGGGTTAAAAGAGTAATTTATTGTTCCTAAATTTTTGGCTTTTTCTTTTCTCTTCTCTTCTCTAAGCCAATTGTTAATAAACCATAATAATAAAAAAAAATTTAACATCAATTTTATGAAAAATATAAAAAAAAACTATCAATAACATTTATTATTTTATTATTCTCTCAATAAAATATTTCTAAAAATAGTGCTTAAACACAGCAACACTAAGGTCCGTTTGGTTGGGAGGATGGAAGAGTGAGAAAATAAAAAAAAATTAGTTTTCTTTATTTGTGTTTGGTTGAGAGAGTGGAAAAGTGGAGGAATGGAAAACTTTTGGTTTGATTGAAAATAAAGTTTGTATAAATTTACCATCATGTCCCTTTAAATAAAACAAAAAGTAATACATTATACTTTTTAAAAAATTTGTGTATAGATGAAATTGGACATTTCAAAAAATAGCATAAGAAATCATCCAAAAGTGTTTTTTTTTTAATAATAAAAATAAAAATTAAGGAAGAAAAAAAAGAAGGAAAAGAAGAGGAACCCACCACTTGACCAAACCAAAGAAAGAAAAAAGAAAAAAAAAAGGCCAACATTACCAAAAAAAAGAAAAAAGAAGCCAAAAACGTTAAAAGATGTGGGAGCAGTTTTGTTCAAATATTTTTCTCACTTTTCACTCTAATTTTCTCTCCAATTTGGAGAGATTGTATTTTGAAGGGGAGAGGATAAAAAACTTGTGGGTCTCACCACTTTTCTCTCTTCCTCCTACTCTCAACTAAACAATAAAAAATGCCATTTTTTACCCTATTTCTCATTCCCTATTTTTTACCCTCTTTGTACTCACCCCAACCAAACATACCACACCCAAAAACGTTGGACAAAAACATTGGTCATGCGGTCATCATGCCTAGTAAATTGTGTGCTAACCTCACCTGGCAAACCAAAGTTACTAATGGAATTCAGAGCATCATCATTGTTGGTTGTTTTACCACTGGAAACTCCTGTTTAAGTGCAAACATTTGTAGAGTCAAAGGTGCATTCTTGCTACAGTTAATTGCCAAGACTAGCAGTTCATTGTAGCAAGGTGGAATACAAAAAAAAATTGGTTACTTTTTCACTTTTTGGGTTTGGTGACAGAGAGGAAGGGAGAGGAATTGACAAAGAAGTTAATAAAAAAAAAAATGAATAATATTTTACTGAAGGTAAAATAAAGTCATTGATGCAAGGTGTATGGTGAAATTGTATGTTATAATAGATAAAGTAATTTTTTGAGATGTTAAATATTAAAATTTTTTTGTTCCACCCATGTGGATGCTCTGATAGACCCACTTAATAATTTAATAGAGTGGCTGTTCTAAGAATATTTCTAAGGGTAGTCACGAAGAAACTTAAATAAAAAAAAAAACAAAAAAAAACTCAAATATATAAAGTCTTACAGTTTCCTTCAACGGAATTTTTTATTTTGAAATCGTTACACGATAATCTCATTATCAATGCTACAAGCTACATTTTTTTTTTGCATGATAAAATTTTAGTTAAATAAAAATTTTCTTGGATTTTTCTTTTTGTTTGTAACGGCTCTATATATTGTTAAGAGAAATAAAATTTAAGGACAAATTTTGATTATAAACTTAATTGTAGCCTAAGATTACAACTTTCATTAAACAAATTAACATGACTATATATTTTAAAAATCTAATTGTTGAATTGTATGTTCTTTATGTTCTTAAAACAAATGTCAATTGAATGTTATTTACTATTTGATCCATAAACTTTTTTTTTTGTATAATTTTAGACTACAAAAACTCAAAATTTAAACATTTGATTGATGACATAAGCTATTGATTTTTTATCTTTTTGAAAATTTGCAAGTATGGAGGATATAAGAAAAAAAAAATGTAATTTAATTGTGGATTTGTCAAAATTCATATCTAATAAAAAAAAATTAAAGTGGAGTTGTAGCCTTAGTTTACAACCAAGTAAATTTGTTGCTAAATTTTGTCCAAAACTTAATTATATTGGGTTTAAAAAAATTTAGGGTGGTCACACATTTTTTTAAGGGTAAAAAAATCATAAAATTTTTAAATTTTATATATACTAATGATTTTTTTCTAGGTCAGGGTGGTCCTATAACCACCTTGGCTCTAATGTGGAGCTGCCCATGTATAACAATACAAATAAAAAGTTACAATATTCATTCTTATATGCTCTAAGAACAATGTTCACTCCTCTCACATGAGGGGTGGGCCCCACACATGGGTCCAATTGCTCTCAGAGCATCTAAGTATTTTCCATCAAGATGAGCATAGAGCCTAGGACATGAGTGAGAGAGAGAGACGGTTGAGAGAAAGGGAGACTTGAGGGCGAGATAAGAAGAAAAAGAAATATTAAAGTAATAATAAATAGAGCAGTTATATACTTGCATATCTGTCACCATCTTCACAAGTGAAAGGGTATTGTCTTCAATATGGAATTTTACTTTTAGTGTCACTCATGTTTATACTTATATCTGTATTTTTTTTTATTCGAGTCAATGCATTTGCATCTTGTAATTTATCTTCATCAATGGCAGCCTGCTGAGCAGATTGATGAGCAGATTTATGAGCAAAAGGTGCAAATACTTGTGGAGATGGGCTTTGCTGAAGATGATGTAAGAAGAGCTTTGGAAGAAAATGGTCATAATGAATTCTTGGCTCTGCTCATGCTGTGCGTATATAATACGAATACGTCGGCTTAGTTTGAATCTCTAAGTTCCTCATCTAGCCTAGGCCTTGATTTCGATGTCTTTTAATTCCTTATACGTATTTGCAAGCATATCTATCTTCTGATGTAACTCAATCCATGTGAGTGACAACTAACTTATTGTTGGGCAACTTTGGGGTGGGTAGAGTTGCCATAACTATCAGTGCAATTGCAGTGTTCAAAATTGAAGAATAATTAATGTCTTATGATCACCACCTTGTTTTAATAAACTAATTAATTATTTGATGAGAAGCTAGATAATAACTTAAAAGTCATGTTAATGAGTGTCTTTAAAACAATTGTTAATAAACCATATTAAGAAATTTTTAAAATTATTTGCATGGGAAATATAAATAATTTTCGATATAATTAATTGCTTTATCATTTTCTTATTAAAATGTTTCTAAAAATAGTTACTAAATCAATGCACTTAGAACATTTGTTAACATTTCTCATAACTTAACTATGGGAGGAAAAGTTACCTCATACATCACATATATGCATCATTTCTTTGTGTGTGGGTCTCATATGACTAAGACTTACATAATATAACAGGGATGATGTGTATAACAGTTCCAACCTTGCTTGATAAAGATGGACTCAATTACTAAATACTATACAAGTATCCTAGTAATTGACTTGTATTTTATGATTAGAATTCAAAATGAATATAATTAATCCATTCATAAGCATCACGCTAAGCCCTACCCCATCAACGGCGGAAAAACACAATCATTTTGTGTTTCCTTCTTCTTCTTTTTTTTTTGTTTTTAATATCTATCATTAAGATGCTTTGCTTTTTTCTTTTTCTTTTTTTAATTTTTTTAGAAACATTCACATGTTTTGCTTATACCTAAAAGATAATTTGCACACATGATTAAAAAAGAACTTGGTCTAATGTTGTGGAACCTTAATAGTTTAATAGTTCAAGACTTTAGATCCATCATGTTGCGTTTTTTTATTGAATTTCAACAACCGAAAAAAGACAATGAAAAACACAATCATTTTGTGTTTTCTTCTTCTTCTTTTTGTTTTTAATATCTATCATTAAGATGCTTTGCTTTTTTTATTTTTTTGGAAACATTCATATGTTTTGCTTCTACCTAAAAGATAATTTGCACACATGATTAAAAAAGAACTTGGTCCAATGTTGTGGAACATTGATAGTTTAATAGTTCAAGTCTTTAGGTTTATCATGTTGCATTTTTCATTGAATTTCACCAACCGAAAAAAGACAAGGAAAAAAAGGGAATCACTTACCAAAAAATAAACAAATAAAAGTGGCTCAACCAAATGCGACTGAAGGTGGGTGAAATATAATAAATGTTGATATAAGATTAGTTAAAAAAAAAAAAAAAAAAAAAAAACCTGTTATTTGGCCAAGGGTGAATTAGAGCGTTGACTTCCATTGGAGAGATCTAAGATTGTGATTATTGGTCAAAAGAACTGATAGGTGCAAAGAAGTGGAGTGAATAGTTGGGATTGAAACCTAATCATAGTTCGGATTGGGGCTGGTTTTGTAGTCGACTGTCCTACTTGAGTGTCGATCGATTGGACATATTTTATTTATTTAATATTGTCGTCTGCGTCATGTTAAGCAGTTAAAGTAAATAAATATGAAAATTGAGCTTAATATTAATGGTGCCAATAAAGAGTGACAATATGTCAATATCCTCCGAGTTTATTTTGTCATAGACAGCTTTTTATTTGAAAGATGCTATATTCATAACATTATTACAATATTTTCATAACAAATCATCGGTAATTAGTTATTATTGGTTCAAATTTGAACCTAATACTAAGATTACTTTTTTGTCCCAACAATAACAACCAGTAACAACCTGTCACTTCAGATTTGTTGTAAAAATGTTGTGAAAATATTATAGATATATTATTTCTTTTTTTATTTTACGGAATCTATGAGCCTTATTTCTATTTGAAAGATGCTATGTCCATAACATTTTTACAATATTTTCATAACAAATCATCGGTAATTAGTTATTATTGGTTTAAATTTGAACCTAATACTAAGATTACTTTTTCGTCCCAACAATAATAACCAGTAACAACCTGCCACTTCAGATTTGTTGTAAAAATGTTGTGAAAATATTGTAGATATATCATTTCTTTTTTTATTTTACGGAACCTATGAGCCTTCTTTTTGGAATATTCATGTATAGTTTACTTAACATAATACTAATTTGTTTCTAAAAAAAAAACATAATATTAATTTACACCACAATTCTGGTTTTTGTCAAAAATAAAATGATTTTAGTCAAAATCGTATGAAAAATATTATGTGAAATTATTATCTTTAGCAAATGGGAGACCAAAAGCTCAGCAAAAAAAAAAAAAAAAAAAACAAAGGGAGACCGGAAGCTGTAATTTGAAGTTTCAACAAAGAAGTTGCAATTGTTTGACCTTGACTTAGGAATTTTTTTTTTTTTTACAAGATAGAATTTCTACTATAACTTAATCTAAGTGTATATGTGTAAGAAGCCTCCTCTTAGAAGCTTAAACTCCGGCCCTTGGCCCAGGAGCTGAAGATAGCAAAATGTGAGAGTGTAAACAAATATAGAGACTTGTTCTTAGTGTCACAAAAAATATCTACTAGAAATTTCTTCTTCTTTTTTGACATAGAAATATTAAAAAGGTTTGAGAGTAAAAGATGAAGAGGACGACTATTGATTGCAGAAATTGTTGAAGTTCTCAAACTTTTTTTTTTTATTAATAAATTTGTTGTTGCTCATATTAATCACTACAAAAAAAAAGATTTTAGGCCGCGTTTGAAAAACGCGGCCTAAGGTCCGAAAAACGCGGCTATAGGCTATGGCCGCGTTTTTAAATGTGGCCTAAACCCCGCGACTATAGGCCTTCGGGGTCTATGGCCGCACTTTTTCAAACGCGGCCTAAAACCAAGGTCTATGGCCGCGTTTAAAACGCGGCCTAAGACCAAGGTCTATGGCCGCACTTTTTCAAACGCGGCCTAAAACCAAGGGCTATGGCCGCGTTTAAAACGCGGCCTAAGATCAAGGTTTATTAAAAAAAAAAAAATTCTGAAAATATTCAAAAGAAAATAATTCTGAAAAAGCATGAACACAAACCTAGCAAAAGCATGAACATGAACACAAACCCAGCAATTGCATAAACACAAACCCAGCAAATATAAACAAGAACACAAATATTTGAACACAAACCCAGCAATTTGAACACAAACCCAGCAAAAAATTTGAACACAAACACAACAAATATTTGAACACAAACCCAGCAACAAATTTGAACACAAACACGTTACATATTTAAACAAACACAAACCCAGCAAAAAATTTGAACACAAACACCACAAATATTTGAACACAACCCAGCAAAAAATTAAACATGGTGTAAACACAAATATAAATGCAAACACAAACCCTGCAAACACAAACACCAAGCCGCCACAAATAATTCTAAAATTTGAACACAAACACCAAGCCACCACAAGATCGGAAATCGGAGATCTGGCAAAACCATAGCCTCGAGATTGGAAATCGGAGATGGAGCTCCAAGCGTCGATCTCCGATCCGATCGGAGATGGAGGCTTGGATCTCCAAGCTTCGGTCTCCGATCCGATCGATGACCGAGGCTTGGAGATCCAGGCCTCCATCTCCAATCGGATCGGAGACGATCGGAGACCGAGGCTTGGAGATCCAAGCCTCCGTCTCCGATCCGATCGGAGACGGAGATGAGGCTAGGGTCGGAGACTCGGAGATGAGGCCGCGTGTGTCCGATCTAGGGTCGGAGATGAGACTCGGAGATGAGGCTAGAGACTCGGAGGATGAGGCTAGTTTATGAGACTCAGAGATGAGGCTAGGGTTGAGAAAAAATTTTGCTCAACCCGGTCAAAACACTTATATACAAAGCAAAGATTTTGAGGCCGCGTTTGAAAAAACGCGGCCCCATAAGAGACTGAAGCCGCGTTCATAGAACGCGGCTTCAGAAATTTGCTTGAGGCCGCGTTATTAGACACGGCCTCAACATCTTTTTTCGGGCCGCGTTTGGAAAACACGGCCTGAAGCTAGAATCTTGGGCCGCGTTTGCAAAAACGCGGCCCATTAGATGGACTGAAGCCGCGTTTGCAAAAACGCGGCTTCAGTCCGTTTTGGGCCGCGTTTTTGCAAACGCGGCCCAAAAAAACGGGGCCTAAAGGCCCCGTTTTTTGTAGTGATTATATGATATATACTGGGGTGTAACTTCGTGCATATGCACAAGTACAATTAAAAACAATCACAATTACATGATTCAAAATTATACATTTTTAAAAAAATATATTTAAATTATACATGGTATTAACTTGCACCTTTTTAAAACCATACATTTATAAAATATGTTATGATTTCTCATATATATATATATATATATAGATAAAATTTAGAATTTAATTGGATTTTTATGCTCTTTGGTTTTTGCATTCAATAATTTACTTGTTACAAAAATTTAAAAATTAAATGGAACACGTGGCATAAAAATTAAAATTCATTTTAAACGTAATTGAATTTTATCTAAGTTTTAGCTTTTAATATATATATATATATATATATATATATATATATGTCTGTCACTACCTTCACAAGTGAAAAGGTCTCGTGTTTGATATGGAATTTTACTTTTAGTGCCACACGCATTTGTACTATTTCGTGTAATTTTCTTTAGGATTTTACTAACATATGCCCTTAGAGCATATATTAGTAAACCATTTCAAAAAAAAATTTTATAGAAAAATGAAAAAGTGTCTAGCTTTTTTGACAACTTTTTTGATTTCTCATAAAAGTTTCTTAAAGTGGATGGTTAATGTGTGTCCTTAGAGCTTACATTAACAACCCCTTTTCTTTTTTATTTGAGCCAATGCATTTGCAACTTGTAATTAGCTGGGTTGTTAGGTTGGATTCCGCAAGTTGAGGGAAATTTTTAAAACTAATCTATCATTGATGGTTGAAAAAATTTGAAATCTTTGTCAACGCATCAAACTATAAAAATGGTGGATCAATTAAAAATTTTGGCAATTTTAACTTAGTAGATTGAGCGGGTTAGACAGTTTAGTTTTAGTCATACGTTATGCTTATCATAATTAGTAAAATACGGTATAGGTATATTACAGTAAGTATACAGACATGTATCATTCAACATCTTTCAAGAAAAGTACATATTAAAATTTTGGCAAAAAATACAAAAACAGAGAAAGAATGGTAAGTGTATATTACGAGCATAGTTTGTTTATATTTTAAAAGTTTGGATAAAAAAATGGAAACATTTGTATACTTTTTTTTGGAGATAAATACAATAAGGAGGGATGTAAATATAATAATAGTTCTTTTATGACCATACACTTTGACATGACTTGATGAGAAATGTTATTGTGATTCATGAATCATTAATTTTATATAGACCTATCACTTTTTTTTCCATCTTTCACTAACCCACATGTTAGAGTTATAACAAAAATTATAGCAATAAAGTTGTATTCATAGATTATTTTTATTAATATATATTATTTGTTAACAATAGATAAAAGACGTTTAGAAAAAAATAACAATAAAAAGAAAAGTAAAAGAGAGGAAAACATATTACATTTTTTTTTATGACAGGAAAATATATTACATTGAGTAGAAGACAAATAGTTATTATTATTATTATTTGAATTTTACTAACATGTACTCTTAGAGCATACATAAATAAATCATTTTAGTAAATTTTTTATGGAAAAATGAAAAAGTGATTAACTGTTTTGACAGTTTTTTCAATTCTCCATAAAATTTTTTCTAAAATGAATGATTAATTAACCGGACCATTTATTTATGGGTCATGCTAATGAGTGCCATTGAGGCGGGTAATTATTGAGTATTCCTAGAGTACTATAAATGCGTACTCTCTCATCTCACATAACTGTGAATCTCACTAATTAAATTTATGGTGGAATTCGCAATTCATGTGAGAGGGGAAAATACACATTTATGGTACTCCCAGAATATTCAATAATTTTCTCCTCAAGGCAATAGTTAACAATTCATTTTAGGAAAGTTTTGACAACACTTTTATCGAAAATGAAAAAAGTTGTTAAAATATTAATTACTTTTTTTTTATATAAAAAATGTCTTTAAAAAAATTGTTAACCATTATTTCAAGAACATCCATTAAGATTTTTATTTATTTATTTATAAATTTGGAGGAAAGATAAATAGTTTGATGTCAGCGAGGCAGTAGGCTTAGGCACAATAAAAATTGACTATCGTAGGACTGAAAACTGAAAAGTAGAACCACTCATCGTGGGAGAGTGGGTAATGTAGGAAAAAAATTGTGTAATTTTTTGTCACTAGATCCACTCATAGTGGGAGAGTAGGTAATGTAGATGTTGATACACTATTGTTTTTTAATTTGTCGGCGTCACTTGCATGTGGAATTAGAATGATCTACTAGATTAGCACAAACAAAAGGCAAAACATAGTGACTGAAGAAGGTGCATCTTTTAAAATTTCTATATTGACTGCCGATTAACCGTGTTTGACCCAAACACGATTGGATTGAATTTCTATAGTGTGTAATGAAGGAATCTCACTTAGCAATGAGGCAGATTAATGACATTTGACAGGCACATATTAAATTAGTATATACTTCTTTCTCAAAAAAAAAAAAAAAAAGTTTATACTTATTATATTACTCCATGATAGAGAAATTATTAAATACTTCATGATTATTAAATATTATCAACTCGCACATCTTTTATTATAAGTCTTTGTCTTTTATTGTTGTCTAACACTAGTGACAAATACTCTTTTGTCGTCTAGTGTTATTGTCAAATTTTCTGGCCCTTTTAAAGGGTTTTGTTCTCTAGTATTATTGGCAAATATTCCTTTATTGGAAAAATATATAATTAGTACATAACCCATGAGAGAGAAATTATTAAATACTTTACAATTATTAAATACTGCCAACTCACACTTCTTTTATTTTTGTTGGAAAATATTGCAAGGGCTTTATTGCCTAGAACTACTGGCAAATACGTTGCTTGGTGTATTGGGGAGCTTTCTTAAATAATCTATAAATATATATATATATATATATATATATTTAAAAATTGAGATATAGAATTTAATGTTGTTGTACTCTTGTTGAGCCACTTTATCAACCACCTCATACTTTTTTTTTAATTTCCTTTATGATTTTTCTATTTTATTTTATATAAAATAATTAAATATAGTTAATAGACAAACCTGTTAATGCACACCATTGCTATTCAACACGTTACTATTTATTTTCTTTAAATACAAATATTTGATTATTCAGCTACCCAAATTGATTTCAACTTTTCATTTCCTTCTTTCTAATTTCAAGTAATTGTTAAAATTGAATAATTCATTATCATTTAGTAGATATATGCACATGTTTACTATTCATTACAAATGTTACTATTCATTAGATGCAAATGTTTAACTATATTCAGCTATTCAAATTGATTTCAATTTTTCGTTTTCTTCTTTCTAATTTCAAGTGATTGAATATTTAAACTTTTCATCTTTCTATTCGAAAAAAAAAAAAAAACAAAAAACTCTTCTTCTCTTCCTCCAAGCTTTCCCCTCTCTCTTTGCCTCTTTATCTCCCTACTACTCTTTACTTTACGGTTAAACTTTCTTCATCATTTTGTCTTTCTTATATTTTAACTCTTCTTCTCTCCATCTTATTTTGTATAAATTTGATATCATTTATCAAATTCAATCTATATTTTTTTTTCCATAAAAAAACTGTGAGTACTCTCTCTCTCTCTCTCTCTCTCTCTCTCTTGATTTTTGTTCTTTCTTATAACTCTAATTTAGGTTGATGGTTTTTTATTTAATTTTTCTATGTTGTATTTTTAAAGTTTTTCTGTTTTGTATTTTTAAAATTTCCTATCACAAATCACTCTTATAGCTTTTGTTTAATTTTGGTTTGGATTTTTTTTTTTGAATAGAAATTTGAGTTTATATCAAAACAAAATATACATAACTATGAATTTGAATGTGTCTACCAATGGACTTCCACTGGATAAAGATGTATTCACAATGTTTTTAACTTAATATACTTCTTTGGTAATATGAATTTGAGAAAGAGAAAATGGTAGACAAAGGATGTATGGTATTTTATAATCCCCTATGTCTTGAAGAAAGTGGAGGGGCTTATTAGTCTCATTTCTACTGGAATTTTATATAGAAAGCCTTTTATTATAAGTTTCTTGACTTTGTGTTATTTTATAATCGCTCTATAGTCTATACTTTGACAAAAAGTGAATAAAGTTTTTTTATTTGTAGAGTATCAAAAAAGTAAAAAATAAATTCAAGATAATAATTTTGTATTGTTGCATCCTATGTGTTTGGTAAAATTTCTTTTAGAAATCTTACATGTTTTTCTCAAATCATTTTGTTATTTTTATTTTGGTCATTTTATTACAAATAATTAGCATCTCCACTATCAAATTTTTAGTTAATCTGAACTTTCTTGGTAAGTTTTTACTTTGCTTAGTTGATCATCTTTACTAAAAGGCGTAAAACTCATTTTAAAAATGTTACATCAGCAATTTAATTTTTAAAAATAATATTATTTACATTTTTAAAAATGTCACATCAGCAATTTAATTTTTTTTTAAAAGCCACCTTAGATAAAAATAATATAAAAATTTCTAATCTAATTATTTTTTTAAAAAAGAAAAGAAATTAGTTAAATTAATTTTTTTTTCTTTTTTCTTTTGGAAGAACACGATGTGTTCTTCATCAAGTTAAACATGAACAAGAAATTAAACATGAAAACAAAATTAAAACAAAAAAGAAAAAACAAAATTAAAATCCAGTTCATCTTCAACAAGTACTTTAAAGAGCACAAATTCAGATTTAAACATAACAACAAATGCTCAGATTTTCTAGCAATTTCTTGCCCCTTCTTGTCAACCAAACACAAAAACACAAACACAAACTGATTTTCAGAGAGAACAAAAACACAAACACAAACTGATTTTTAGCAAGAACAAAAACACAAACACAAACCCAGCAACAGAACTCTACAATGCAACCCATGAGCTCTGTGGTCTCTCCTCTGCCAGCAGGTCGACTTGAGGTGAGTCTGATGGTTCCATTGGTCATGAAATTTGCCTTATTGGTGCTAGAAGTTCCAGGTGATAGTGACTACAGTAGTTAGTTGATTCCGAGCTAGCATAAAAAGACATCAACCATGCCGATCTTGCCAATGGAGGAGGCTAAGGCATCATTTGAGCAGATATCGGCAGTGGTGTTGTCTCAGGCATCTAGCGATCCAATGGTGGCAGCGGTGGTGACTTTGTCATCTCAGGTGGTGTCAGATGATGGGGGTGAGGAAATTGTGGGTTTGGAAGTTATGGTTACTATTCCTGAGTCTTCTGATCTTGATATTGAGGGGGTCCATCACTCTTACCCAGAAATTAGGGAATTGGTTGAAGATTTGGTTAAATCATAAGTCTTCTGATCTGGGTTTTTATTTTTTATTTTTATTTTTTGGCCGAACCCCATGGCCACACCCATCAGTTGCTGATATTTGAACATAAACACAAGATCACAAGTCTTCTGTTCTTATTTTCTGGGTTTGTGATTTTTGTGTTTGGTTGACAAGAAAGGGCAAGAAAATGCTAGAAAATCTAGGCATGTGTTGTTATGTTTAAATTTGAATTTGTGTTCTTTAGAGTACTTGTTGAAGATGAACTGGATTTTAATTTTGTTTTTTTCTTTTTTGTTTTAATTTTGTTTTCATGTTTAATTTCTTGTTCGTGTTTAACTTGATGAAGAACACATAGATTCTGAGTTCTTCATGTTCTTCCAAAAGAAAAAAGAAAAAAATTAATTTAACTAATTTCTTTTCTTTTTTAAAAAAATAATTAGGTTAGAAATTTTTATATTATTTTTATCTGAGTTGGCTTTTAAAAAAAATTAAATTTCTGATGTGGCATTTTAAAAAATGTAAATAATTTTTTTAATATTTTTTTAATGGACACGTTAACATTTACTGTTGGACCATTTGTCACCTGTGCAATTTTCGTCTCTGATGTAACAACAAGGACTAAAACGGGATGTTTTTTTCAAAAGAAGGACTAAAAGCGGTGGAAAAACAGTTAGGGACCAAAGTGAGAATCACGTGAAAATGAGGGACTAAAATGAGTTTTACGCCTTACTAAAAATCCCAAAAAGAGAATAAGATAAAATATAATTTATTTTATAGCATCATTATGCTATTAATGTTTTTTTTTTATGTACAGATACTTAAGGAACTTTTTCTTTTTGTAATTTATTTTATTTTATATTTTCACTTTATAATATATGATTTATTGATAATGATCTATTGCGTAGTTATTTTTATTTACTTTTTCACTTAGTTTCAATTGAGAGGAAGAAAGAGACATGGATCTATGTTTTTGAGAAAAATATATATTTATAGGAGTTAAATCGCATACATCTGTATAGTAATAAATAAAGTATACATAGTTACAACTTGGTCTAATAGTTTTTGTAAGGACACAAGTTGCAGATTGGGCCTACAGGAGAGATTGACTCTGGCCCAACGAGTAAAAGGTATCCTCGCAATGAATTTGTAAGAGAGTGGGTCGAAGAGCTAGGCTTTAGTGGGTCAAACAGAGATGAACCGAGTGAAAGTATATCCTCGGCACAGTCCGAGGAGCTTTGTTCTAGTAAAATGTTGAATGAGAATGGTTATAGGAGTTCTTGAGATCCCCCATTCTCTTTTAGTTTTCTTCTCTGGAATGTTCAATCCCCCCTACTCCATGGTGGATTTTTCCTATTATATATTCTCTTTCAAACAATCTGGGCCTTCCATTTGTTGATCATCCAAGCCTATACTTGAGTGCCCGTCTCATCAGACACCCTCTTCGGTGTTCTGTGAGTTGCGGTAACCGAGGTAGCACTGTTCAAGGGTCCTGTCCACATAAATGCGGTGTCAGCAGCTCTTTGTGAAATATCTCCTTATTACCACCTGTCCCCTTTGGCCCATACAAGTCAGGGGATTTCTCGGAAATACCAGGACCGGTGCTGGAACATTTATCTCGGTCGTTCCTTTGATGATCCGAGCAACAGGTTCTCCTCGGACAAGTCCTTTTCTCCTTCACGTAGTTTATACGACAGAGAGGAGTAAGGCCAGGTACTTTCCTCATGACGGGGTGTCCTCGGACAGGCCCGCGGCCCATCATCTGGCATTGGGCCTTTTCCCTCTACAGTTTTCAAACTATCAATTTAAAAAAAAAAAAAAAATTATTGCATTGTGTTTTCATACATATCTCACCATATATAATACCTTACTACAAAAGATTTTTTGTTATACTACAAAAAATTTCTAATTTAAAACATAATTTCAAATAACACATATATTGAATTTTTAATAATATACAATCTAATATATTAATTTAATAATTATCCAATAAAAAATAATCATATCATATCATATTTTGCCGCGCATCGCGCAGGTCTGCGATTAGTTAATATAATATATAGAGACATTTTAATCCAAAAATTCTAAAGCCCAATAAGTATGTGATCAATTATGTTATATTAATCATTATCTAATCTTATTATTATTCAATGTGAGATATCACTCACACATATAACCCAACATCATTTACCAAAACTGTATGAAATATTCATAGAAAAGAGTATATAAACATCTTTTTTATTTTATTTTATGATCAAGTGCTCAATATTACTGACAAACTCAACAATAATATTCTACATAGAGAGTAGAAATCACCACTTGTCACATTTTGAAAAGTTCTTTTCACATTATCGTCCATGTACACACATTCACTTTCTCGTTGGAGGTTCCAATTTCCAAATAGATAATGTATTCAACTAAACCTCAAAAATTTATAACCAATTTCTAAGCAAAACTTATGATCCGTTTGGATTTAGGGGAGAAGGGAGAGTAGAGTAGAGTAAATTTAGCCCAAAATTAGCTAATTTTTTGCCAATCTTACTTTATTTTCCTCTACTCCCCCTCAATTCAAATAGGCCCTTAGAGCCAGGTTATATTCTAATTGGTAGCTAATATATCTAGAAGACCACATTTGCATTAAGCAAAAAAAAAAAAAAAAGGACCGCATTTGCCAAATTATATACATTAACCTAACATGGTCGGTTGTGACTGCGACTTAGCACTTAAAATAAATGGTTTAAGGGTAAAAAAATTTTGTGCTCACACTTCACATAATTTAGTAATTTACAACTAATTGGTGTAGGACTTTGAATTTGACTAGTGGTTGGTTCAAGGATGCTACATCCTACCATACGACAAAATGTCTTCATTATTTTATACTAACCAATTGATGTTGGCAATGGTTTGGATTATATTTTAAGGTTGATGTTTGTGAATTAGCACTTAAAATAAATGGTTTAAGGGTGAAAAACATTTGTGTTCACACTTCACATAATTTTGTAATTTACAACTAATTGGTGTAGGACTTGAATTTGACTAGTGATTGATTTGAGGTTGCTACATGCGGCAAAAATTCTACTCTCTAAAAAATAATTAACCAATTAATCAGCTTGAACATTGAGAATCAGGAGAGACTGGATGTTAAATTAAAGGTCTTCACTATATTATACTAACCAATTGATGTTCACAATGGTTCGGAATATATTTTAAGGTTGATGATTGAGAATTAGCACTTAAAATAAATGGTTTAGGGTCAAAAAATATTGCGTTCACACTTCACACAATTTAGTTGTGGGAGAACAAAGTTAGGTCCATACCAAACCTGGGCCAAGGACCACCAGCCATAGGTTCGTCCCACAAACGAGAGGCCCGAGCTAAATTACTGATGCAGCGTGGGTGTGTAGAAGCAGAATCTATAACACACAATTAATACAACTCTTCCACAAAACCTAAGTTCTACAAGAACACTAGGCTAGTAGGCAAAATAATAGTGAAAACCTCTCTAACAAACGTTTATTAAAAAACACACATAACAACAATAATCAACCCCTCTATAAAGAGTATTTATAGGAATAGAATTTCTCCTACACCTTTTAGGAAAAGAAATAATAAACCTACTTCTACTTGAGAAAGGAAAAGCAATTTAACTAGGAAAAAAAAAACAATTAAAATCCTAATTCAACTAGAAAAAGGATTTTAATTGAACTTGTAAAAGCAAATAAATCCTAAGTCCACTAGGAAAGAAAAAACAACATAAAATATTAAAATATTTTATCATTCATTAACCAATCTGCATCAATTACTCAAGCCGTTGTATTTTCTACAGCATCCCAGTAGACCTCCTATGTCCCCCGAGAAAGAAAAGTAGTGCCTTAAGGGAGTCCATCAACTAAGCATATGATACGATGCTAGGTTCAAGTAATGAGAAAATCATGCCAGTGGCAAATTAATTGGCCCTACCCCTGACATAAGATTAGGCACGTTGGAACATTAGCCTAAACTCAAGAGGCCACCTAGTTAACACGGGTAGAAGGACCCACATGCCAAGAAGATATCCTCTCATCATTTCAAGTCCACTAATGGAAAGGTATAAAAATGAAAGGAGGGGCCAGACCATGGGGTTGGAACATTTCTAAGGGGAGAGAAACACGAGAGCAAAAGAGGAAAACACTAGTTGGTATTTGGGGAAGGTGATAAACTTGGAACATCTAAAGGGCACCTCAGTTATCTAAGATCCTCCTTAAGCAGTCATGTAAAGTTGTGATTTACAACTATTTTTGTGTTGGCTTTATTATGTATCAAATCTGATTGTAATTTTGTTCAATCTTATGTACCTTGTATGTTAGGTGAGATTTCTTTGTAAGGGTTGTGTGTGTGAGAGAGAGTGTGAAGACTCAAGGCAAATTGAAGACCAAAGAAGTTTTCACGGATAGCTTGCAAGTAGCCTTTCAGAGAAGTGAATCATGTGCTCAGCACATGACTGGAATGCGAAGAGTCATGATAGATGATGATAGCTAGTTTTCGCGAGTGTCATGCTGGTAAGGCCTTTCTGCGAGATACCCGCGAAACATTCTGTTTTGATATTTTGTTATATCTGCTCCACTACATCCTCATCCACACTATATATACCGTCATTACCCATATATTGAAAGGAGTGCTTTTAGAGAGAAAACCCTAGCCACAATCCTTGAGAGTTAAAGATTGTCATACCTACAATTCTCTACACAATCTATTGTGATTTTCCTCAACTCCTACCTCTCCATTTCCAAATTCTTGAGAGGTTGATAGCCCAAACACTTACCACACCTAATCTGAGTGTAAAGTGAGGTTTTGGTGCTGTTGGGAAGTATTGGAAGAAGCCATTTGTTTGGTGGATGCAATCGAGCTGAATTGCGTGATTCGGAAAGCTAGAGAAGACAAGGCTTGACAAAGTCCATTGGTAGCAAGAGCTTGGAGGGCTCGAGTACATGGGGTAGACTAGGCTTGGAGGGTCTTTTGTTATTCGTGTATTCCAGCTTATTCTCTAGTGGATCGATTTACCGCTTGGAAGGCGGCGAAGGAGAGGTTTTTTGCCGAGTACTTCGATTTCCTTTTTGATAACACATCAGCGTGTTATCTTGTGTTTGCATTCTTCTTCCCTACTCTTTTAGCTTTCATTTTACTGCTGTAATTTGATGAATATGGCTTAGAGTAGTTTTATTGTTTGTTCCTTCACATTTACTTTATTCTGCACTTAGTTTAAATTAGAGTAAAATCAACTGAATTATAAGTCTTAATTTGGGGGTCTAAACAGCTCTTGTGTTTTCACACATATTTGAGCTTTCAAGTCAGATTTTTAGCAGAAATCCACATCATAACTACTTTCATCCACCCACCAGGTAAACTTCTCTTAGGACCTCCCATTATGAGCTATTCCCAAAACAGTATACAAATTAGTCTGGCCCATCGAAGGCAAATGTGAACTGCACCACCACATTAGTAATTTACAACTAATTGGTGTAGGACTTTGAACTTGACTAGTGATTGGTTCGAGGTTGCTACATCCTACATATGACAAAAGACCAATCAACCAGCTTAAACTTTATTATATATAAAACAGCTTAATCATTGTGACTTGATGTTAAATTAAAGGTCTTCACTATTTTATACTAACTAATTGACGTTTGCAATGGTTCGGATTATGTTTTAAGATTAATGATTCGTAATCAAATCATAATGACCATTAAGAAATTATAATAAATCTCAATTTTGCTCATATACGTAATCGTCTAATACTTTAATTATAAACTTCTTTTTTCAGTGCAATTGGAACTTATCTTGTGGGCAGGGATGGTGAGTAAAGTAGTCAACGGCTCACTGTTTTGAAAAAGATCATCTGCTATCAATATTCAAGTCTAGAAGTATGCTCTTTTTATGCTTGGTTCTATCAATTTAACTACGTTTTTGCTGAATTACCGGCTTCTTGATTAATATATTTCCGATGGTTTGTTTCTCAAAAAAAAAAAAAAAAAGGTAATTATAGGATTTTTTTTAGTGTATGCCTTTAGTTCATTCGTTTAGGAAATAATTTAGAAACTTTTAATGTAAAAGAAAACAAAAGTTTTTTTTTTTTTTTTTACAATTTTTTATGTTTCCCATAAAAGTAGTATCAAAATTTTTCTAAAACGGTTCATTAAAAAATGCCCTAAGAGCACTTATTAACTAGGCAATTATATATATTAAGTTTTAAATCGATGGTGTTAGGTTCATAATAATAGTTATTTAGTATCAAGCTAAGTTATTGATCTTTTATTCGAGAGTATGAGATTGTACTAATTCAACTAACTAAAATGGTAAACTCTTGCTAGTATCTTGGAGCCACCTTTAAAAAATTTTTCCTTATAATAACCTGGTGTGTGTGGGACGGGGAGACGGTATATGCGCAAAGGAATAGTTAGATATTCGAAAAAATCTGGATACCTTTGGTTGTTATAAAAAAAAGAAAAAAAAAAAGAAAAAACCCTAAAATGGTAGAACCAGTTAGCTGTTAATGCAACTTCTTTGTTGCATTGATCTTTCTACTTTGCACATGACCAAACCAGCTCAGATGATTCTTTTATCTCCTTTTTCTTAATAGGAGCCACACTTATATTTAAACATTTTATTGTTCATTTTGTATATTTTTTTTGATAAGTTGTTCATTTTCTATATGATCTTTACTTATAATTCTACTTATTATCATTCTTATTTTGGCTACACTGCCTACAATTTCATTAACATGTTGATTTTTAACAATTTAACAACCCAACATTCAGTGCCCTATATCAACTAGTCTTATATCAATTTTCGATCTCAGTATCCTTAACTATCAAGTTATACAACTCCATTTAATTTCTTCTTTTACAAAACTTACTCCATATATAATATATTAAACCTAAAACCTTTGGATAATATAGCTTCCATCCAGATTACAATTTAGCATTAACCCCAACGTTTAGTTTCATCCAATTAAACTATATCATTTGCAAAAATCATACACCAAGTATTTTCATCTTGAATCAATAAATTAATCCAGAAATTATTAGTTAGATTTTTTGGTCATACAAATGACCCTGAAAGCAAGTGATGATAAACCAGTCGATAAATTTCCTCACAGAATGTGACAAAAAATATCATCATTTCAATCCCTACTTGTACCATTAGAAAGAAGGTTATTCTACTAGACTTTCACAACATTTGACAGTGACTGTTAGGGAAACTTGTATCAGTACCTTGTAGTTTGTACGCTCAAAACACTCATAAAAATGGGGGATCCTAACAAAGGTTCTGTATTTTGGACAGGGTATTGTTTTCCCATGGGAGTTTCTAACAAATGCGGATAGTTGCAAACAATTCCTAGTTAGTATATTATTTTCTCATTAAAGCAGTGCCTCTGAATTTTTGAACACGTCAATATCTGCCTAACTTTTAGATAGCACATTATTTGTGACATCAAAACTTTAGAAGAGTCACACTGCAACATCAGCCACCAGGGACTAATGTAACAACTGGTTTGACATATAAATTATACTTAACGTGAAAGAGAACATTAACTTCCTCAGAATATTGACAAAAAAACTGCAGAGAAATTTTGATATTAAAAAATTTAAAAAGAAGCCAGATTGTATTACATACAATTACAGCTTTTTATGCCCAAGGACAGTACAATATTCAATTTTCATCTTTCAACTTGTGTAACCATAAATGAGGTCCTGGTCATTACTTCCAGATTTGAGGTCACAGACATATACGATCAAGATCCATTTCCTTAACCTGCAGTACAACAGGTATCAGCATAACTGTTATATACAAAGCACTATCGGTCCCATGAATTACTGCTGCAATCAATATGTTTAAAAAACCTATTTTTAAGACAAGAAAGAGGATCCAGCTAGAACAATTCCATGAATTATTTAGTAGTTAATAAATCTGACATGTACTTTGGTTAAGTGATATAACTCTTGTTTCTCTCGTATGGTTTGGAATATATAATATGTAATAATATTGCCTACGGCAGTGAGAGGATTATGTTTCTATCCAGAACTTATCCGTAAGCAGTAATGCTTATAGAAGAAAATGCACTATTTTATACATTTTAACTATTGCTTCAGGATCAAACATTTTACTCTTTTCCTCACTTCACAACAATCAACACCACCACTACCAATATCACCATTGCAATCAACAACGTGCCTGCACGTAATTAGTTTCTGGTTTTCCTTTCACTTTTCTTTTACTCTAGTTTTACAAGCAAAATGCCCAAACAAATAGTACTTGCATGTCATTAATGGTTAATTCCTTTTCTCTTCTTCTTTATAGCTTCTATGAGTGAGTTCTTAGTTGGGTTTTTTATTTTTCTTTATAATTGTTTATGACTTTATGTTAAAGTTATGTCTGATCGCAAGCTTCACTGGTGCTTATTTTTTATTTTACAGAGACCCCCTTCTGTTGTTGTTGTTGTTGTTGTTGTTGTTGTTGTTGTTGTTGTTTTTCCTTCTTATTTTTAATTTTTGAATGAAAATTGAGCAACTTTGATGTCATGGACATCATTTGGTTAAGTAGCAATTTTATGGTTTTGGTTTTTTAAATGTTGTAATCTGGTTAGTTGGGGATTTTTAAGAAAACAAAGGGAAATGGTCACTGGGTCTTTTCCTCGTTGTTCTGGTTTCAGAGAAATGAATAACTGAAAAAGATCCTTCTTGTGGGGAGTGTCAGTTTGGAAAAAGAAAAAAGATTCCTATTTTTATTTTTCTTTCTTACAGTTTCTAACCAATCAAAAGGACCTAAAGGAGATTCTGGCAGGAGTTGGTTGGATATTTGTCATATACATTGGTTTCTAGGTACATTGAAAAGGAGAGGGTGGGGTTCTTTAATTGCATGCTTCAATGGTTGGGATCTGGGTTTCATTTGTTGAGGTTGCTATGAAATGGGTATAGTCACATTGTTGTTAAACATTCACTTTGTTGAGAGTGTTTTATAAGTTGTTGCCGGTTTAGAGATCGTGGATGGGTGTGGCACATAATGAATTCCAAACTGATAATTTGACGATTTCTATGATTAGAAAATGACTGTGTATGATGAACTGATATTTCTAATAAATATTATCATTTAAATTTATGTAAAATTTTGTGATTACTATTGTAGTTTTTTTATTTATCTTGGTATTCATAAATATAAGGTAAAAGAAGAAGATGGTAGTTTCTTTATCCATCTTTAAATGATTGTTGGTTGTAAAAATAGATAATGAAGTTTGCAGAAGTATTTCTCTTGCTGTCTTTGTTTAGTTTATCAGCATCAACTTATGAACTTGATTTTCTTTTGACTATTATTACAGGATGGTGCATTGATAATTCGAAAGCCATGAACAGTATTTAGCTATTTGCTTCCTGGCATGGAAGCGAGAGAAAATGGTTCCAAAGTTTCAGCTTTCTTAAATCGATGGAGTTTGATAAAAGAAATCCCCCACGATAATACTAATATATATATATATATATGTGTGTGTGTGTGTGTTTTTTTTTAGAAGAATAATACTAATATATTAGATTCGAGATGCAATTTCAGCATCAGCATCTATCACACTTCACACTACAAAACCCAGAAATTCCAAACTCCAATTCATGCTATATACATATAAGAATTGCATGGTGGTTGTCTATCATTCTCCAGGCCTTTGGAAATATGACATCACCGTAAAGAGAGCCTTTCAATATGTTGTAATATATAAATACTACTTGAAAGATGTACCAAATGGTTTTCGAGGAGTAAGTTCTTAAGTCCAATAAGATTCGCAAATGATGAAAGCAACTCACAAAAACCAGTGGAGTGGAGTGTAGTGCTAACTACAGTAAACATTCCATTTCTTGAGAAAAATCGGGGAACTTCTTGAGGCTTGAGCAGCTTGTAAGTGTCAAAGATGCAAGAGACTTCATCATGAGACAACTTGGAAGAATTTGAAGTTTACTGCAATTGCTAAGTTGCCATACTTCAAGCTTTTCAAGACGCCCAACATAGTCATGACTCATGAAAGACTATTCTACGCATGTTTTCGTTAAAAGATAATTCAGTTCAACAACAAACAGCAAAATTCCAGTAAATTCAACCTAAAAACACTGAGAACCCAATGTTGGTGTGGGAATGTGTTCCAAATGCTTCATATACTGATATACATAGTTGTGAATCCCACATTGGTTAGGAGAAAACTCACTTATGTGTTTATATGTCATTGTAAGCCACCAATGATATCTTAAGATAGTGGGCTTTATCCATATCACACACGTGCACACCTCCCCTCCCTGTCGCACAAGTCCAGATTAATTTTCCGTCTGCTCTGCTTTGCTCAACCCTCTCTGCTATGGCTTGCTCTTCCTCTCCCACAAATTTTACTAGCGCAAACCACACTTCAGTTTCAGCTACATATATTCGTGTTTAAGGCATAGTTTCAGCCAAGAGAGCCAATCACACTTGGCTCACTCTGAGTTCTACTTTGGGTAGACTTAAAGGTACAACATTGTGAGATCCTTCTAACCTTCTCTCTAATTTTGTTCTTGCTAATTATTTGGGATCTTATTTGCTGAATCAAACTTGTTTTTCAGTGCTATATTTCCAACACCCAACAACGACCAAGTCTATGTTCCAAAATTTTGGGATTGACTATGGATCCTCAAGAGACTATGAAAAAAACAAAAGTGGATTGCAATTGATGTTAAGCACTGAATAACCCCAATTCAGATTGCTTCACACTACACAAATTGTATGAAGTACTCACATGTAACAAAACCATTTTTTTAAAGCTTTTTTAGTAGGAACTTTACAATTATCAGACTAAAAAATGCTCAAATTAACCTTTCATTGAAAGTGTTGGATTTCAGTTAGCTTAATTAGTAAAATCTTTTGTCATTGAATATGAAATTTAGGGTTTGAATTCTGGCTTATACAAAAACCCAATTGGTATCCATATGTTGAAGTTCTATTGTATATGTCAAAAAAAAAAAATCATTAACTGAAAATTTATGGACCATAGCTAATGGTGACAAAAAAGTATACTCTCAATTTAAAATGAATCAATTTCATAATTAAGATTAAATATTGCAAATATAAACACTAAAATCTTAATCGTAAAATAGACCAAACTAAGATTACATTTACTATGATAATAACAAAAACATTTAAAAAAAACAAACAACTATTTTACTATAGTCCCATGAACTACTGCTGCAATCAATATGTTTAAAAAAACTATTTTTAAGACAAGAAAGAGGACCAACTAGAACGATTCCATTAATTATTTAGTAGTTAATAAATCTTACAAGTAGTTTGGTTCAGTGAAATAACTATGGTTTCACTCATATGGTTTCTCTTATATGGTTTGGAATATAACACGTATACCCTTGCCTATAGCAGTGAGATTATGTTTTTTTTTTTTTCAGAACTTTTCCAAATGCAGTAATGCTTAAAGAAGAAAATGCACTATTCTAAGCATTTTAACTATTGCCCCAAGAATTTTTATTTTTATTCTTTTAAAAATTACTGCTTCAAGAACAAACATTTTACATTACGATTCCTAATGTACATTTTGTGCATATGATATCCACACTTTCACACTAGGTGTCCACATTTTACGCATGATGAGACCAAATGTATATGAAAAGTGTATAAAAGGAGTATAAAACAATCAAAGCCCTTTACCATTTGATCACTACTGCACGTGATTTCTTTATGGTTTTCTTTTACTCTAGGAGTACAAGCAAAATGCCCAAAAAATAGTGCATGTCATCATTGGTTAATTCGTTTTCTCTTCTTTCTGCCATTTAGATGTCGACAGATTATAGCTTCTATGAGTTAGTTTATAGTTTCCAATATAATGTACACATGCCCAGAGCTTGTAACTCAAGGTTCCAAGGTTCAAATTCTCCCCCCAAAGCATCAAAATATATGCATGTGGGAACAAGTTCTTGTCATGAGCTTTCTGGAAGGTTTACTACAGTGTCAGCATAAATTTGTCAGAATTCATTATCTATTATATCAAAGTTTGACCATGTTGAACCAGTCAGTCACTAGATTAAACTTCCCGTTCAATCTGCAGAAGGGGTGCTTTTGGTGAATTGATAATTTGATATCCCTTACTACGAATTAAATTCTTGGGTCATGGTTGGGTGATTGAAACTCCCCAAGAACACACATACACACAAACAAAGAAAGTTCATAACTTTACGTCTTTCTCAAGTAAAGTAATTTGGCCACTTTCATTCATCACACAGCATAGATAGTGAAATCTAATAAAATAAAAACAGATTTAGAGACCAAATCATACCACACTATCTCATGCATATCATAAACTACATCACATTGGTTTCTTGGGATAAATTCCTGGTTGAGGTCTCATCCTGAAAGGAGGATGATAGAACATATTTAGACAACCACATTTGCACTTTGAAAAATATTTTGGAAAGAAGAAAAAAAAAAAAAAAAATCAAAGATGACACTAACCATGTTAGACAACTGGTCTCTTATAGAGTACATGGAACTCAGCATCATCTCTAGAGTATCTTGAGCTAATTGGAACTTCACATCCAATTCTCCTGAGTGAGACTGTGCATCATTTTGAAGCTGCAAAAAGAGTAATAACAGTCAATAGGCGCATAATCACACAGACAATTGAGCAATTTTTGTCTTACAGTTCCAGTAAGTGTCTATCTAATGTTTATTTCTCACACTCATTCTCAAATTCACCACTAAAAATTCAAATGCAACTGATACTCTTCAGATACCTTCAAATTGATGACAGCCACAGGGTCTATTGATTCAGCATCCTGATTTTCCATATCCCATGTCATTGCCTTCAACCGGGGCAAAGTAACCTAGACATTGTTCATTCAGAAATAAAGTCAGATTCTTGTGTGCTATCTAGTAGATCAGTGAGGTTGCTTATACCATAATCAAATTTCTAACCTGATCCTTGAGTAAATCATCCCGCCACTCTCGTTGAAACTTTTGTAGCAGAAGCGTCAATAGTCTTTGTAGTTCAGGCAATACTTCAGTGGGAAACAGTTTATGAATGTCATCCTTGCTGACATTCTCATAAACAAACCTACGGATCAACATGCGAAGACATACCAAAAGCTGCAATATAGAACATTAGAATTATAACCCACACCAGGTGGAATTTGCTAAGAAAGCCTACACTACTTAGAAAACTTGAATGACATTTTATGTAGATAGTGATAATATAACAAGCAATGTAGATGAACACTTTCAAAATGGCTGCTTTATACAAAGCAACCTTGTATCATTCTACGAATGTTTAGTCAAAAGATAATTTAGTTCAACAAAAGACAGCAAAATTAAAAAACTGAACCTAAAAACACTAAGAACCCAACACCAAAATTTTGGGATCAACTATGGATCCTCAACAGACTGTAAACAAAAAAGATAGATTGCAAATGAAGTTAAGCACTAAATAGTGAATAATCATGACCCAATTCACATTGCTTCACACAAATTGAATGAAGTATTCGCCTGTAACAGAGAGAACAAATAAAAAAAGCCCGAAGAAGTCATTATTAAGTTTAAACATTCAAAACCATTCCTTTCAAGCTTTTTCCAGTAGCTACTATACACATTTCCCACGCACAATTATTGATAAAAAACACTCAAATTAAATTGAATGTTTAAACTTCAATTCCTTTTTCTAGTAGCTTCACACAAATGGAATGAAGTACTCGCATGTAACACAGATAAAAAAATAAAAAAAAATAAAAAAAAAAGCCCCAAGAAGTTGTTATCAAGTTTGTTTAAACATTCAAAAACATTCCTTTCAAGCCTTTTCTAGTAGCTACTATACACATTTCCAACATTCAATTATCAGAAAAACACTCAAATTAACCTTTCAGAGAAATTTTAGAGTTCTTCTAAGACCACAACTTTTGTCAAGAGACTATGAATGATTACCTATCACTTTCACAAATACCCACCACTCATACAGTCAGCTGCTGCCACATTAGTACATTGTCATGTCATTTAGATAGGAAGAAATAAAATTTTAACAGTAAAATAGACCAAGCTAAGAATTTATTTATTACATTCACCATGACAATAACAGCAACATGTTAAAAAAACAACCCAGAAATTACAAGACAAAATTTTCAGCTAAATTGAATAGGCGTGTGTACTAGGTGATACATACAGGGTCGAGGTCGGAATCGTTTTCAAGCTGGAGCATGTCGAGGACGATGTGGCGATCGGCGGGGTCGAGACCAGATTTTCGTGTTCTCCAAAGGGCTTGGAGAATGTATTCTACTGACTCTTTCGAATTCGACCTCATCAATAGCGGCAAGTGACCCCACAAACTACGCTCCATTCTTTCTTCTGTGTCTTCCTCAACAAAACAACCCAACTCCCTGTTCAAAATTTTCACTTCAATTAAAAGTTCAAACCTTGTTGGCACTAGAAGTAGAAGTGAAAAGCTGCGAGTGAGAGAGAGTTCCCTATGTTTTCACTTCCAGTGCCAGTTCCACCTACTGCGCCTCTCTGCTTTTTACCATTGAAACCGCATGACTGACTGGAAAGCGATTAGAAAGGGTCAGTTGTTTCTGGGTTGTTGGTGGGTTGGACTTTGAGCTGGGGTTCAATTGGGCTCAAGATGATTCTTAAAATTTGTTAAGCTTGGGATTGGACTGGGCTTGACTAGTGATATAGATCCAGTGAGAGTTGGTTTGGTGAAGATCTGATGTGGTTGATACTTGATTATTAATTTATTTGGAAAAACTCAAAAAAGAGTTTAGCTTTTAAATATGTTAGGACAATCATTCTCCAATCTACTATATTATGGTAATTGAAGGGATTATTCACTTGTCACTTGCAATTTTAATTATATAATTTTTTTTAATGAATTATGTGACTTTTTTAAATAATACATATGGATAGTTTTATAAATTGTCACGTAGTGGGTTGAAGAAGATTCTTCTAAATTGATTTGGAGCTAATTTTTGTAAAAATTGATGAACAATATTCATGAAAATTTAAATAAATTCAAATAAAATATCAAAATGATCAGTATAGGCGAAGACAAACATCGTTGAACCTAATTTATTGGTTCTTCAAGAACATAGCCAAGGCCTTGGCTCGACATTTCCCAACAAGTTGTCAACACTACCTTGGGGCATCTTTTGGCCACAAAATCATTCCTCACATTAAGCTTACATTCCTGTGGTTGACCAGGAACACTTCCACAACTATTCAACCATCGTTAATCGCATTGGACTAGAAGAGTTTTTTAATATGTTTTATGTTATGTTTTAGTCTTAAAAAGTTTTCTTTTACCTAAAAATAGTGAGGTAGGTGACATTTACATAACAAAACCAACCTCAAATTTGCAAACTGACAAATTTTAAGTTAGTGGTAGGCAAAGTGAAATTTGGGCCTAATGTCGTGTGGTTAATCCTGATTTTCCACCCACAAAAAAAAAAAAAAACATTATTACAATGGTACTGAGAGGGATTTTTGAAAGTCGACACAACAACATAACATCGCCGGTACAATTACTAGAAGAAGAATTTGAGAAGGCCCAAAACGACAACAGCTTCCTTACCTTTCCAATTTAATTAAAAGAGAGAGAAGAGGTTCACGAATGAAGGTGGTAGTGGAACAAAATGGCACCAAACGATCTCCGCCATCTATTCAAATGAGCAGCGATCTCTGATCAAAAGAGGTGCAGGGAACTCTCCCTACAGCGCCAAGCACAGCCCCGCCGCGACGCCCAACACCAAGCTCCCTGCTTGGCCTCTTTCCTCAACCTCCACTCCGACCCCGAACCCGAACCGAAACCACACTCGAACCCGAACCCTCAGACTCACTGAAAGAGCTCGACATTCACCACGCCTCAAAACTAAAAGGCGCCGAATCTAGTAAATGGTTCACCCGACAACTCATGCTCCCCGAGTGGATGATCGACGTCCCTGATCAACTCTCCCAAGACTGGTCTCTCTCTCTCATTATTTTTAAATTTAATTTTTCTCGATGTACACATAATGTCCACATTTATATTTAAGTTTATTTTTTTTTAATATGAAGGTATGTGTTTATGAGGCCAGCAGGAAGTGATGTTTTGTGGTATCGAGCAATGGAACGACAGTGAGTAGGCTAAGAAATGGTTCGAATTGTAATTGTGAATTTGAAAATTAATAAATACCTTTATTCTTGGTTTGTATTCTAATTGCTAAACATCCTTTAGTATTCATGAATTTGCTTTATATGAAAAAAAAATGGTTAATAATATATAGAAAATGAAAGCTTAAGTTGATAGAGAATGGGTGAATATAATACTCTAATAATTATTCTAATAGATCTTTAAAAAGGATAATTTCATTAGTTCGCATGCATAATTCATTGATCGAGTATTAAACCTGTTAGCAAAAGATTTCTGAAAATAGATCTGCTGTAACATTTGTGGTTTGATTTTGTGGTAACTGGGTTTGTGACTTTGCAGTCAGATCAGACTTACTATGTGATAGACATGGTGTGCTGGCGGGAGTACTTGCTCTATGACTGCGCGGCTGAGTTTAGGTTCTTTTGGTTGAGCTCCAAGCTTGCGGAGATTGGTGTGTGTGACCCGCCTTTGCAGTATCACAGATATAGAATTAGTCCAGTTCCAGTGTACAATTGTGACCAGGCTGGTCTATCTGCAGCTTATACTGGTGCAGTCACTTATGTGAAGGACGGTTTGTTGTTTTATAACAAGAATGACCTTTTTTTCTATAGTGTGGCCAATGTTAAATGCTTTGAATGTTTATTGTTAGATTGGCTAAGTTATTCTTATGAATGTGATTATAGGTTAATTTCAATTAAAAAAAAAGGAAAAAATAAATAAAATCATAGGTCTATAGTGCCTGTATGAACTGTTTACTATTGTGAAATTGGGTTGGGCTTGCTAAGTTGGTTAGTTACTTGCTTGACTAGGATTAGGTAGTTCTAGTGCATTGGTTGGATGTGTATGCTATTTTGTGGTGCCATTAGGGTTTTATTGTGGGATTGTTGACTTGGGCTGGGATTGATAGGTAAGATGATGTTTTGTCTCTGGTTTATTGTGGATGCATGCACATTGTTGAACCATGCCCCTCATTGTGTTCTTCATGGGTACATGATCATGAGAAATTATAAGGTCCACGTGGTGGACAAATGACATGGTCCACCATTCCATTAAAAAACTTACACCTGTTTAAAATTGCTGAGTTGGAAATTTTTTTAAAACACTGACTCAGCAATTTTAAACAAGGGGAAGTTTTTTAGTGGAATGATGGACAGATGACGTGGTCCACCAGAGGACTGTATAATTTCTCCACGATCATTTTTCTTCATTTTCTGCTTTCTTGTTTGATCATGTGACTTGGGCACAAACATGTGCAAGGGAGCACATTTTTATCATCATGAATGTCCAATCACTTATAGCTTGTGTCTCATTGTTGTTGCTGATTTTAATTTTAGAACAATTTTTAAATCTATAGTTGCCATATCATTGTACCTACTATGTGTTGTATTTGTTCGTTATGAATTATAGAATTCCTTTGGGCCCGATGGCACTTCCAATCTCCATAAGTATGGGGTTGTGGGTAAGGCCCATATCTTGTTGGGTATGTTAGTTAATTACCAAGCAAAAAACATTATTTTTTATTTATTAATTCCTTATGCCATTTGCATGTTTCCTTGCTTAGGCATGCCCATTATTAGACTGGAAATACACCACTAGCATTAGTTTGGAAGGATGAGAATTGTAGTCAATATGTCATTGACACGGATAGCAAAGGGCAGGTTCCAAGCCAACAACAGGTATCTTGTCACTGAGTTAAGTCCTATTGTATTGCAGTCTCTAAAACTTAAGAAGTTTGGACATGGACTATTGTGTTGTGTTATGCAAAGCATCGGATGTTTAAAATGTGTTATGAACAGATATTTTCATGACAACTTTTGGGGTTGCCTGCGTAACTCTGCATTCACTTTGTTTATTGCAATAATTTTTTCCTTTAGTATTAAAATCGTCATATTGCTTTCTCTGTTGTTTTCTATTGCATGTTTCATGTTATATAATGGGCATGATTTTTCCACAAAACAAAACAGGGTATGCCACATAGCCTAGTGGTATGTCTGGCTCCTTGTGGTGTGAACCTGGGTTTGATCCCCCTGCAGCTTGAATTTATTAGAAAACATGATAGGGAAGATGAGGGATTTAAATGGGACAACCATAACTTGGACATACCAGGAAGCAATAGCAATGAAGAAGGTAGTAGCAATCAGGAAAATATTGGGATTGTGGATGATGAGGAGATGAAATTTATTTGTGACAGGATAGCTTGGTCCATTTGTGGGTTGTAATAGTCTTTTCATTATTTCTAGAATAATTTGACACACACCTTTTTTTTTTTTTTTTATAGGCAACAACACACCTTTGTACAAGCATCCCAATCATCATTGTAAGCTGAGATCATTTGCCATGTTTAATTCCATGTAAACCCTCTTTGTTAAAAAAGAGTTATTCATATCATAGTACTAAACTTCTAGAATGAATCTTGAGAAGATTTTTGTCATATTGCAATGCAAATCTTTCATTGAACAACATTTTATACGTGCTGGATTTTTGAAACTGTTATCTTTCTTCTTCTCCTTAATGCATTTCCCAAGCATTACATCATTGAGATATTTGTCCATTAAAAGCTAGGGTAGCACTCTCCTCTTAAATAAGAAGAAATGTATTTCAGAGACGATAAATTTAATTCGGAAACTGTTACCTCTTCTTTTACTAAATAAATGTTGAGGTGTGTAAAAAAATGATGGGGTAGCATTCTTCTTTAGCTAGGGTTACATGGATCAACATTGTCTACCCTAGTCAACAACCATGTAAACTGTTTGGATTGATAATTATATGGGTTCTGATAAATTAGACTATGGATAGAAATGACAAAAAGGAGACTTGATATTGTAGGATAAGAATAGCAGAATGAAAAGAAGGCAATATTAGTAGACGATGACATTCTTAAATGATTTGGGAAGATTGACTTCACCACCAAGATCTGCATTACATGCATTACATACTGAAACACTACTTTTGTTAGAAACCTCTGCACCATGTATAAAGCATAATTTTTGACGTCCAATTTGTTCTCCGACATTTACTATCAGCAAAGAAGCAACCCTCCTATTCTTCACCTACTGGAATAATGGAATAGATTAATGGGGGTAGCTATTCATTGAATCAAACATTTCAGAGTTTTATACATCAACTATACAAGAAGCATATACTATGCTCGTCTCCGTTGATGAACAATATTTTTTTTTTATGAGAACAGTAATTTATCTTTTTTTGAGAGTCAGAACAGTAATTTATCTAATTGCCATGATTTGGGTGCATAAACAATATACACAACCAGTAATTCTCACTATCTCATTAGAAAATATAAAGGAATTAATAGCACAACTGTTATATGGTATGTCTATCTCTATAATTAAACATGTTTGATAGAATTAAATTTTTATCATGTACAAGGATGTACTAGCTAGACAGCAGAACAGAGTCATGATAATGGAGGGGTTTGGTAGCTTATGACTTTATGTTGTTTTATGCTTTATCTCTAGAATAATAGTCATAATAATAATAACTAAATAAAGAATTATCTTTGTAAGCAAATTAATCAATACCCAAAATAGGCTCAATATAAGCAAAATACCAATAGCATACATTTCGACTCTATTTATACTTGCAACATTTATGCATATGCAAGCATGATATAAAGAAGTAAATTTTCAGTCCTTGGATCTCATGATATAAAAACACACCAATATATACAAATATAATACTATATATAAAAGCAGAAGCCTTTAAGGAGGTGTTGTCACATTAGAAAAAAAAGGCCACTTAAAATGCTGCCACGTTTACACTTTTAAAGGCCAAAAGCTTGATTGTTACACCGTTTGAGGGCCTTAAATTTAATCCATACATTTACTGTGTTTTCTACACAGTTTAAAACAAAACACGGTTAAATTGAAAGACTGAGAGAGAACCTGAGAAACAGGGTGAATATGAGATACAGAGAGACATGGTTTAAAATATCAGGTGGTGGCTTCATTCAGTCAAATGCACACCTACAGAAAGCCATCACCACTGTTACCATCATATTGAAAGATACGGAGACAGAGAGAGACAGTCCATAAGGCGCACAGGAGTAGAGATTGAGGAAGAGAAAACTAAGTGCCATTAACATGTTACCATTAGATCGTCGGAACTACCATCCGTAAAGTTTTTTCTTTTCTTTCTTTCTTGGATCTGGGTATGAGATTGGTTTGATTGAATTTATTTAGATATTTGGATTACACTAGGTTTTGATTTTTTTTTTTTTTTTTTTTTTGGGTTTTCACTGTAAAGAAACGGGATTTTTTTTTTTAGATTATAGAAATCACTAAAAAATATTGGTTTTAGTTTGGGTACTTCTATTTCTAATCTTAACCAAATCGTTGGGATTAAATGAGTATAGGATTGAATTTTGCATTGATATTTATTTTAGGTTTTTTTGCCGTATACCCATAATCAGTAAAGTATTTGTTTTTTTTGTTTTTGTTTTTGTTTTTGATCTTTTCCTTTCCTTTTTCAAATCTGTGGATTGAATATGATTTAGGTTTGAATTTTTTGGTTGGATTGCTTTAGATTTAGTTATTTGAGTTAAAAACTTAAAATGCAATCGAAACTCAAAAGGCTTGAGATACAGAGATATGAGAGACAGAATTCATAGGGCGCCAAGAGATAAATATGTAAGGCTGGCCATAACCATCAGTTTTTCCTCTACCAACAGTTCCCTCGCCAGACTTAGACCACTGGAACCACAATCACAAAGAGAAACAGTTCATAAGCGGCATATCGGAATGAGAGAGACTCAAAGTTCTAAGGAAAAAAAATCAGTTCTAATTCTTATTTTTCAGATTTGTGTATTCCTTTTTTTTGTTAATGCTATTGTTCTCTTCTTTCCTTCCTTTTATTCTCTGAATTCTATTTGGTTTTTCTTTTCTTTCTTCTTTCTTCTTACTTTTTTTTTTTTTTTTTTGTCTGCAACCATTCTGTGGCAGTTTCTATTGAAAGGTAGAACCGTAGTTGCTGTTAAAAACTGTTTCAATATCAAACAGGAAAAATTTGGGGCTTTTAGAATAATGACTTAGAGATTTGAGATTTTAAAGTAGAGAAAGAAAAATCAGAGTCTTCACACACAGTCAGATTGCCGAAATAGTTACCTGTAAAATTTTGTTTTTAATTTTTAAAATCTTTGAAATACTTTGATTTGATAGAAGCACATTGCATAAGAAGAAATTTTTGAAGAACGTAGTGGATTTTTAACAGAAAATGCTGAAGCCCAATTGAAGATTTTTGGCAAAAACAAGTTTGAAGAGAAGCCAGGAAGCACCATAGTTTTGAGATTTTCTAATTTTCATTTTTTTATAGAATAATTTTCATAAGTTCATGATTTGTTTTTGAAGCAATTTGAAGATTTAATTGCGCTAACTAGCTTGTCTCTTGATTAAAATTTATCTTTATACTATTATATGCAACAACGTGTGCTAATTAAAAAGTAAGAGTTGGGTGTTTTGTCATTTGATGAATTGCCTTGAATGTGTTTGATTATGGTTGTCAATCGACCTTAAATGCATTAAAAATGATTTAAAACACCGTCTTATATTTTTATTTTAGTTTTTTTTTTTTTTGGTTATGTTATACATCTTTAATTATTGGTTTTTTGTTTCTGTAATGGACTTTGTGTTGAGGCTTCCGTACAAAGTGTTGTATCCTCTTAATTAATTTGGAATGTGAAGTGGTTTTCTTAATTAATTTGGATTGTGTTGCGGTTTTCTTAAAATTGTATATTTCTCACAAAAGCCACTGTTTCCAATGATATCCAGTTTCCATGAAGAAGGAGATAGAAGTGGTGAAAGTAGAGTTAGTGTTGCCAACCCACCTTTGTTTCAAGCAAATCCAAGGGCAGGCACTAGAAACATCTGAAGCAAATCTTTCAGGCTGAGAATTAGAAGAATTTCCCTCCTTAAGAACCACCTGTAAGTTCTTGGAATGAATGAAACTATGGGGAATCTTTTCTTTCATTGGCTTTCCTTCATTTTCAGAAAAGCATATATATTAATTATTAGAAGGAATGATGAGAATGCACTATGCTAAACTTTTTATTACTCATGGTAGAAAGTTGTACTTGCTAAACGAACCAACTATGGCTTTATATATTATATAAAAAGCTTAGGATTTATATTTAAATGATTTTATTTTACTGTGGAAGTTGTCTACTGACTCAAGTACTCAAATATCCTATTTTACCAATGTAAATTAGAGAAAATAGAATTGATGGAAACAGTCCTCTTCTTTTACTTCAAGTTAGCAGTTAGGACTTCTAACGCTACAATGTTGTTTTGATTTTTTTTAATATGTTTTTAGTATGTAATGAACAATTGAAGTTTTATCATCATGGGTTTTATTTGGATGCCACAATATTGATCGTAAATTTGTGACTAACAAGACTTGAATTTACACAAATCTTTGAGTTTTTCTTGTTGGGTGATTTCACAAATGTTAGAATTGATTTATCATGTTCATTGCACGTGCATTATATTGTGATCGCTTTCATATATTGTTTTCAGTCATTGTACAATCCAGGATTTGTTAGCACTTAGCACAATTAGGCAATATAAGGATTTCCTGTATATTTCATTTTTAAATCATCATTTGTGAAATTATGTTTAGTTTATGAGAATATTGTGGGCTAAAGTTTTCTAATACTTTCTGTAATACCTGAAAGAGAAAGGGAGGAATGGGGTTAAAAGTGGTGATAAATTGGGTTTAATCTACAAAAAAATTAAGAGATATTTCTTTTATTTTAACTTTTTATATGTTCCTTCATACCCTCACATAAATTATGATACATACGTCAAAGACTATAACTAATATTGTCATACAAGTTCAGTTCGGTGCGATTCATTGTGGTTCCTAGGAATAGCAGATTTGGTGTTTGAAACTGTCATGTAAGTTTTAGATTGGTGTGTTTTGAGCTTTTATGTAAGTTTTAGTAAATGTTTTAAAAATAAAATGACCTTTGCAAATTGTCAGTGAGATTAGTAAAGGTCAGATACTTGAAAGCCAAAACCATAGAGCATTCCACTGCAGAGTGTATTATGCAAGCCATAATGCAGGTATAAATTTAATAAATGCGTGTGTGTGTTTTTTTATCTTTGCTATTTCCAATTGTCCTCTTTCTGATTCTCTTTATACAGTTAATCTGCGAGCCAATCTCTTCCTTCAATCTTTGCAGTTTTATAATTGTCAAAGCGAAATAGCTCAAGAAATCAAGGTTCAAAAACCATCAAATTGCTTAAAAGAAGAAAGAAAAGAGTATTAGATTAGTCGAGTGATGTTGGCCATTTGGAGAACCATTTTTGTATATCTCAGCTTTGTGCAATATATAGAATCCCACAAAAAAAAATTGGAAAGGCTTTTTTGTTTGGCATATGAGCATTATTGCAGATCATTGGATTTGTTGGATACTGGTAATGATTGATTGGAAGTGCTAGCTATTGGGATACGTAAAGCCTTGGAATTTGCCAAGCATTTGTCAATATGAGACATGGAGGTAGAGTATGAAGATAGCTTCGTCATGCAAGAACTTAATATGCTTTTTGACGAGTGAACCTAATATGCTTTAACTCTTTGTCATACTTTCAGGTGCATTGCATTCTTTTGAGGCAATACAGCATACTTAAATCTTGGTATGATACTCTTGAATGTATTTCAAATTCAATTAACAGTTATTAATGTACAAGTTTTATAAGTTCTCAATAAATACCACTATTGTTTTGTTAAAAAAAAGTTTTACAAAGGCCTTTTAAATATATATATATATATATATATATATATATATATTTATCAACTATCAACATATATTCATTTCTCCTATTACAGAACTGTGACAAAATAGACCTGCAATTGAAAATACTTTCTTGATGGTCTATATATAATCTAAATTACAGGCCTATCATCTTGCCATTATGTAATTATTGTGTTCATTTTTTGTATTAGGTTTCATCAAACTACTGACAAATTCAGTGCTATAACTGCTTCTTATAGTGATATTTTGGATTAGCTTAATATCCTCCTCTATGAATTGACTCGACTTTGAAGATTTAGTCCCAAATGTTTAGACAATGATGGCATACCAATTCAGTTGGATATATTTGCCCTATTTTTTTATATGATTTCCACTATAATAAATTGTTATTATTAGTATGTGATATTGGATGGTTTTGAGGATATTGCACATTTGCATGCAAAATTCAAGTATTTTAGAGAATTCCCCTCATTCGAACTCATTTGATTGCAATGAAAGTAATAACAGTGGTGGTTGCTCATATCATATGTTAGTCCAAGTGGTCTCTTGAAGAATGGAAGTACATACATGAAGTGATTTGAAGAGACTAATGTTTAAAAATTTAAGGGGATATTAAATACCATATGTTTAAATATCCAAAATTATTTAGGTTTGAATGTATGTAGTGAAAGTATGAGAACTAAGGTTATGTTGGATGCAAAGATCATTAATATGTAAAATGATCCCGCGCATTGCGCGGGTTAAACACTAGTTAGTGTACAGACTTGACCTTTGCACTGCTATCTCCTACCTATCTTGAACCCCTTCCCCTCCTCTACAGCTACACCATTTAATCTTAAACATCTAAAACTTCAAAAAAAGTTTAAAATCATTTTATGAAGTCCTTAAAACTCTACATTTGTATAAGTACCATCTCTTAACAAGAACGTTGCACATGTTAATTTGGTTTTTTTTTTTTTTTTTTAAAAAAACTTATTTCAAGTCCTCAGCCTTCCAAGGAAAAGGACTTTTGCATTTAAAGGCAAGAGAGAAAAGATCATATAAATGCCTATAAAAGAAAACATCAGGCAGCAGGTTAGCATAAGAAAAAAGAATTTACATCAAAACAGAGGAAACAAAATTATATACTAAACAAATTGTTAGTTTGGAGACTGCAAAGTTTGAATACAAAGAAAGGGTGCAGCCACGAGTTATAAGGCAAAAATCTTCAGCAAAAATGATTTAAAAAGATGTCCAACTAGCAAAAAAGCCGATCCAAGTGGAGCCAACTACATTCCTGTAAGTACAACTAATATAAAATAACTACTGGTCTATTTCACACAAACAACTAGAGGGAAATCAGCATTGTGAAATGGCTTTCTACCATGCAAAGTTCTAGGCAGGTGATCATAGCATTAAGTTCTCAATTGCCCAAGCTTATTCAAACCCATCTTTTATCACAATCATCCAATTCAACTGCCATTTAAGACAATTAAAATCATGAACTATTCAAGTAAAAAAAAATCCAATATTTTTCTGTTTTTTGAAGGGAACAAAATCTATTCCCGAGATTTTAAGTCAATCATAGTTAAATACTTAGTAGTTAGTTCTGCCAAATCCTGCAGACCTGACCACTTTGTAAAAATTTTTGAACTCAAAAAACTTTCAATGCATTGTGTTTGAACAAAGTCTTCTAGTTGAAAATCAATGGCACCATGACCATTCCATCAATCAAACCTTAACTTTCCAACAACATTCACTCAAGCTATCTATTTTAGAACTAATACCACTATACTAGTGAGCCCCTTCAACACCCCATAACAAATACGCTCAACTAATGAACAACAGTTCTAATGTGTACGAGTAATCACTAGACTATGGCCAATGAAATGGTTTTTTGTGAGTCTTAACAAGCATAGGCCTTTCATAGGCCTTTCGACTTTACTGGTCCATTAACTAGATAAGTTTAATGCTTTTTTCTCAAGTAATTTTGAAAACTCTTGTAACCACTACAAGAAATTGAATTCAACAACAAATAAAATGACCATCAATTCTGCTTTTTCTTTGCATTAATGTCCTCTCAAATTGAATTAGTTTCTGTACATATGAGCCTTTGAATTTAGAGAAGAAGAATGGGAAGTGACAAGTACCACCAAAGATGCAAATCAAACAAAGCAAAAGAGGGAGACATACACCGGCATTCAACAATGTAAAGAAATCGAATAGACATGATACAAAGTAAAACGGTTTCAACTTTCAATTGAATAATAGTACCTGAGCATATTTCTTTGAAATTTGATTTAAGAGATTCTCAGTTTCTTTAATGTTGGCTATCGATTGAAGATGGTGTCATCTTTTATGGAGTGATGGCCCATTGAAGAACACAAATCAAACCCAAATTTGCTATGTCAATTAGAAGCTTAGAATCAGATGTCAAAGAAAGACAGTTGGTGACATCAGTGATTACAGGAGGTTGAGGTTCTCCTGCGTCTGAGTCCATTGGAAGTGGAGAAAGGAGGTAATAAAGGTGCAAGCTCAGAGTTGTCACCAACATTTTGAGGAGGACAAGTACATTCCACATGTGCCCCCATCCTTGCAATGACGGGTGCAAATTTTCCGTATTTACTTGTCCAATGAGAGATTTTACATGAAACCTCAACATGATTCTGATCACCTTGCAACAAGTCTCCAAATTTCTGCTGCAATTGGCTATGAGGTACACCGTAAAACCACAAATGATCACACTTTAGACCCTGAAAGATTGGTTGCCGCATGAAAGGTTGCATATTATTGCCATTGATGGAAATGTTGACAACACAAACCCAACTGATTATATCATCACGGAGAGAACCGCACTTATCATTATTTGTAAAACTGTCTTTCAACGGAACTAGATGAAAAGCAATACAAAAGGCAAATGTCGGAAATTTTGGACCAACCTAGAATGATATGGAGCTTTCAATTTGATTGTTGAACCACTTTGGAATCTTCTTCTCTAGTACTATAATATTATATCTCTCTCCAAAATCAATTAGATACACATCTAGATTTGAACGTAACTCTTCTTCAATTAGGAAGAACTTGGAGAGGGAGATCTGGGAAGAGTAATCAATCTGATGTGAATGGGAATCCACATATACATTGCCTTTCACACCAGAACATTTCATATTTGGTGAAAGCTCTAAATTTCTTCCAAACTGCATGCAATTAGTAAATTTCAGAAATTGGAAGTTACCAAAACTAGTAAAGTATTTGGAAAGGTAACCAAAATTGTTTCTTTATAAGAGAGAGGTACCTGAAGGAATAGTTTTCTTAATGATTTTGAATTCAATGAGATGCAGTTTGACACATACACAAATCTTATACTTTCTGGAAGCTTCGGAATTTTCTTAAGGAACATGGAATCCTTAATTAGAAGAAAATCTAATCCATTGAATCTCATAATGCTATCTCGGAGGTTCAAATTTTCACTCCCTGATAATAAAAATTTCTTTGAGAGGTGGAAACAAGAAGTCAAATTTTTTACAAGATTCAACATCAAAAAACCATATTTCGAAAGGCCACCATAAGAATTGCGTAGTGCTTTTCTACCCATCTCCACGTCCTTTGCAAATTGGACACTGCCATGAAGAATGAGTTTGTGAAGATATTGCAATTTATAGATGCTACTTAGAAGATGACACGAATAGAAATAGGAACCTATATCTAATCACACAAGCCAATGAGATTCCCAAATGATGAAGGAAGCTCTCTAATGGCAGTGTATGCCAGACTTAGGAACTTCAAATTTTCCATTTCTTGTGGAATATCAGGGAACCTCTCAAACCTATTGCACTCTTAAAGAATTAAAAATTTAAGAGATTTCATCGTGATGTAGCTTGGAAGAATTTGAAGTTCAATGCAACCTGTAAGGTCCCAACTTTCAAGCTTATCAAGACATCCATTAGAGAACCTTGACTAATTTCATACATTCACGAAGATTTAATTGCTTTATGTTTGGGGTGGCGATCGATAAGTCAGGCAATTCCCTAATGCATTGACAAGATTGGAAATTCATATATACCAAGCTTTTACATTGTATCCTCTGTAGAAAAAAAAATCAAAATTCACTTAAACAAATGTTAAAATATAGTTCAATCATTAATGAAGCAATTATAAATTATAAATAAATAAAATTATACCTCGAGAAGCTTGTGCAATATAACCCTACTTTCTGGCATGTTAAGTACCGTGAGCTTTTAAGGATGAAAATTGGATAGCAAGGAAGATAAAGGAAATCCACGCCAATCAAGCACCCTTAATCCGTTGGGAATATTTTCAAGATCTGCACAAATCTCTACATTACTAGCTATAAGGAACTTGAGATTCTTCATCTCTTCAAGACATTTAGGCTCTAATTGAATCTTTGATGGTTCAACTGAGCATATCATTATGCACCGAACTTTTTTTGACCCCTAGTTAGACAAAGCATTAAGTGAATCAGACTATACAATAAAAAGTATTATTAATGATGGTAAACTTAAACAAAAACCAAACTAATAAACTTAAATTTTCTTCCACATTTAAATGGAATAAAAACCAATACATATGCCTTTTGAAAAATGAATTAAAATGATGCATACCGTATTTTCAGTCAGTACATCAAGAACATCCTCATAATGCCATAGTCTACTACGCTTTCCAGGTAGTTGTGGTGATTCCCATCGAACAATGTCCTTACCCATTTGTTGCAGCAAGTCATGCATTGACAATTTGTCATATTGATCAACAGTTATTAAACACATATCAATAAGTTTTTGAATTCCATAAATTGGATGCAAATTGCAAGAATCTAGTACATCCATGACATACTTCTTATGAAATCCCTTAAAGAAACATGCAATATCGAGAAAATATCTTGTTCAGCTTCATCCAATCCTTCATAACTTATTTCGAGTACTTTTTGAATTTCTTTGTTAGGAATTTTTTCATACTTATCTATTGCACTTTTCCATTCAGGTTAGATCTTCCACACAAATCAGCGCCCATTATTACTAGAGCTAATGGAAGTCCCTTGGTATATTGTATAACTTGGTTTGCAAGTTCCAAATAATCTTTTTTGGGTTTGTTGCTTTGGAAGGCCTGCATACTAGAGAGTTCAAGAGCTTCATCTTGATCTAATTCCTTAACCTCGTACGTTGAAAAACATTTTCCAAAAGTAGCTCCCAAGTGTTTGTCTCTTGTTGTTATAATGATTTTGCTTCCAGGAGCAAACCAATCACATCCTCCAAGAAAATTTTCTATTTGGTCCCATTTATCTACATCATCGAGAACTAAGAGAATCCTCTTAAAAGAAAGTCTTTCCATTATCATATTGATTCCTCTAGATTTATTACCCACCTTTAAATTTCTATCCCTTAAGATCTCCAAAAGAAGTGTCTTGTAGTTCAATTACGCCATTATATGTCTCCGCTTTTTCTCTAAAATTTTCTAGATAACAAAATCCATCAAAATGATCACAAATTCTATTAAAAATAGCTTTTACGATTGTGGTCTTACCTATTCCACCGAGGCCATAGATCCCTATCATGTGAGCATCATTTGACTCAATATCTGAAAGAATGGTCTTTACACAATAATTTATTCCAACAGGGTATCGAGCAATAGATAATGGCTTGCGATTTAATTTAGAATTTGAGATCTGTTCAACAATTCCTTGGATAAATTTGGACTCGCAGCAACTGTCATTCACATAACATTAAAAAAAAAAAAAAAAGAGTTAGACCAAAGAATAGAAATATGAAGATGAATCATATTTAAGATGTTCGGCGTGTGCATTAAATTTGAAATATTAGCAATTAAAGTAAGTGGCATATACTAATTTATAAATCAATAACCATCATTATGTTAGCACTTTCTTTTTTGTTGGGAAAGTATTTTTAGCTTTTAGGCATAGTCATCAAAACATATTAAGTATTAAACTGTCAAGGGAGTAGTACGGTGGTTCATTGGTTCAACAATTGTGTCACTGGCTCAACCGTTAGACAAATAATTAATTTATTTTAATTAAGAATGAATTAAAAAAATACAAAAAAAATGCAATGGTATTCAATTAGTACATAAATATGTAGGTATAACATAGAATGAAATTAATAGAATATTATTGTTTAGAAAATTTATTTAAATATAGAATTTAACATATACTCGTATATAAAAATGACTAAATAATAGGACATTTTGAATTGATCAAAATGACTTAAATATTAAAAACCAAACAGATTGAATAAAATCATGCAGTTTGGTATTTTTCTAAAAATCTAGGTGGTTTTTCATGATTTAATGCTTTTTAAAAATAAAAAATATGACAATTTTGTTCATACCATTCCAGAATTTCATACAATTCATCAGCTTGACACTTCAACAGTCAGTTTGGTACAATTTTGATAACTATAATTTTAACATGAAGTTGTGTGGAAAATCTGGTTAGGCAACAACTGAAACTTACTAAAACTCACTTTTAATACTAGAAATAAATTATTGAGGAAGCTTTCAAAAAAATTTAAAATGAATAATATGTCGGCGAAACTCCTATTTAATTGGTAAGGTAATGTACATTAAAATTTTTCTTTTTACCAATTGTCCAAAACAATATATCATCTTTCTAGTTTCTACCAATGCGAGCTAACTTCTATAGTAGAAGATATGAAGGAAAAAAAAAATAGATTCATAATTTGGCCAAAGATTGGGGATCAAAACAAACCACTAAAACTCATAAAAAGTACAAGAATTGTCACTGAATACATACCTATGGTGGTAATGCCAACCAGATATATTGGCTGCTTCTTGGAGAGCATTTCTCCATCTTTGTACTTTCTTGTTGTGCTTAATGTTTTTTTCATATTTAGCTAGAGCTTTTCCAAACTTTCCATTTTGGTTACGTACATCTGATGGTTCCACATTGTAAAAAATCAGTCACACCAATTGATCATTCTTCTTGCACTCAACAATCTTGACTAGCTCATCCAAACACCAAGTGGATGATGCATAATTTTCAGAGAATACAATTATTGATATTGTTGAGTTCTCATTGGTTTTCAGAAGCTCTGTAGAAATTTTTTCTCCCCTTGGGAGCTTATCATCAATGAACATGTGAATACCCCTTAAACACAAATGGCTAATAAAACCACAACGAGTATCTTGACCTATGAAACTCAAGAAGACATCAAAGTTCTTGGGTTGATGGGTGAAAGAGGAATATGAGGCTCCTTTGCTGATCACAAGAGCCATCAAGATTTATGAGCAGACTGTTGTAAAGATCTGGAAGGATGAGAAAGAAAACCATTAAGGCGGTTGTCAATATAACTCAGGAAAGTGAATGACAAATTTTGAAGAGGGGGAATGCAAGCAAGAGGAGCATTTAAAGGCAGCTTGCTTTGGGTGTGACCAATAACTCTTTAAACTTTTAAGTGTCATACTGATGCTGCTTTCATTGCAATATTATGGAAGTTTCTTTGTGAAACTTTTAACTTTGAGAAAATTTCAAAGCACCATACTGGTCATTGCGGTCAAACAAAATTGTCATTTCATATCTTATTAGTCAATATTCAAAGTGTGCTGTAATATCTAACAAACACTTCACTTACCATAATAGTTCATTTTCTATGTTGGAATTTTAAGAGGGGAAATTCTTGGGGGAAATGGAAGCTTCTTTTTGGATGGAGGGGGAGAAGGAATTTAGTAGCTAAAATGTTTGTGTTTTGTTTTTCTTTTTCTTTTTTTAATGAAAAAATGCTTGTGTTTGTTTACAAGATTCTGTTATTCATGAAAAAATAATGCTTGTGTTTGGACTGTAAATCCAATTATTATAAAACTTTCGCAAAAACATCGATTCTTTTTATTTTAAAAACAAGATCAAGGCATTTCTAGAAAAGAAAAATGAAGGAATTTTGAAAGAATGAAAATTAATCAAACATATACCTATGAAAATTCTGTACTTGAAAAAGTTGAACATCAAGAAAAAAAGAAAAAAAGTGTATTCAAAACTTCCATATAAGTGGACCTACCAACGACATTCCTATCTGCTTCTTGAATCTCATTTTCTTGTTGACCATCATACAAACAAAACTAAAGGTACGCGTTTAGACTGACTAAGTGACCGTTTGGATTGCGATGAATATATGCGCATCTACGTTTGCGTATTTTAGTGGCCCCCACAATACTGTTCATGGAGCCGCAACTTGTGAAAACTGCACTATTAAAATTTGCTATAGTGTCCTAAACCATACAACTGGCCTACACGTTTTGTACTTTTGTTCATTTAAATGTACCTATTCTACCTTTTTCCGATTAAAAAAAAAAAGTTTGCTACAGTGTTTTCAGCAATAAGTTTTTAGTTTCAGCAAAATAAGCGGTATCCAAACAAACCCTAGAGTGTCATTTACTCATATCATAATATAATTAAAAGGGCCTACGCTTTTTCTCAAAGTCCCTCCTTAATTGACTGCAAATGTATATCTTTACCTATGTAGATATCAGCCATTTGTGAAAAAAGCTCTTATCTTTGATAATGATCTATTGGCTTGTGTTGCATCTATGACTATTAAACAATGACTAAGTAAACCACCGACTCTCAGGGCTATATGCAACAAGTCTGCACTCTGCAGATAAATCCAGATCCTATGTTATGCCATCATGAGCTTAGCTAAAATGGAATAGTACTAGGAAAGTCAATTAAAGCCTTTGCCCTATTATTGTTACTATTTTTAGTTATATTTATAGTATTTTTTGATGCATTTTCATTAATTAAAAAATAAAAAATAAAAAATTCACATATATTAACTTATATAAATTCCATTTTTTTATAATATAGATATGAATATATATCTTAAAATTATTTTTTTAATATAAATTTTGGACAAAATATTGTTAAGTAAGGAATCTCACTTAGCAATGAGGCAGATTAGTGACACTAGACATGCACATGAGAAAGTGATTATTTAATACTTCATGAGTAATTTTTTTTGCGTGAGGGGATGATACAATAATTTACCAAAACTGTATGAAATAGTCATAGGACTAACTATATAAAAAATTATTTGTTACACCTTTTTGTACCAAATTGTTTGGCCTGTATTTTATTTTGGGATGTCTTAAAATAAAGTCTTCTTTGAAAAATTAATTCAAATTTTCCAACACACCTCTTAATTTATTTAAAAATTTAGTACCCCTCTTTCGCTAGAGTTTAAACTAATGGATAGTTTGAAAATTTATACATTTGTATGCAAAAAAAACAACACATTATAAATGATATTTCCTTCAAATATTGGATTTTCTAAATAGCCCAAACAAAATGGAATGGATGAAGTATTTATGATCAACTGCTCAATATTACCTACAAACCCATCAATAATATTCTACATAGAGAATAGAAACTACCCCTTATCAGAATTTGAAAAGTTCCTCACATCATTGTCCATGTGAACACAGTTCATTTTTCTCATTGGAGGTACTAATTTCCAATTAGATAATTGTGCCATTAATTTATTCAACTCAACCCCAAAAATCTAACCAGAATCCCTAGGTTTTCTAAAGCAGGATCTTTCTAATTGGTGGTAGATGACAGTATATTTAGAAGACCACATTTGCCAAATTACATACATTAACCTAACATGGTCGGTTGCGGTTTTGAATTAATACTTAAAATAAATGGGTTTAAGAGTCAAAAACTATTGTGTTCACACTTCATCACTTTGATTCAATTTACAACTTATTGGTGTAGGACTTTGAACTTGACTAGTGATTGGTTCGAGGTTGCTACATCCCCTACATATGACAAAAGGTCTATTTTCTATAAAATAATCAACCAACTTGAACATCGAGACTTTGGAGAAGAATAAACCTCGAGACTTGATGTTAAATTAAAGGTCTTCACTATTTTATACTAACCAATTAAATTAATTAATGGTTCTGATTATATTTTAAGGTTGATGAATCGTAATCAAATCATAATGACCATTAAGAAATTTTAATAATAATAAAAAATCTTACTCGTATACCTAATCATCTAATACTTTGATTATATAATAGTACTTCTTTTTGAAATCACAAAAAACTAGAGGCTCTTTTTTTTTTTTTCTTTTTTTTTGTGCCTTTTCTTTTTCGGTGCAATTGTAACTTATTTCATGGGCAGGGATTGCGGGTCAACGGCTCACTGTTTTGCAAAAGTTCTTGGGGGTGTTTGGTACATGCACTTAAAAACATATGTTTTGTTGTTTGAAAACATGTATGAAAATACTTGTGGACGAAAAAATGTGTGGAAATACATATAATGTTGTTTAAAAATGTATGTTTTTTTTTTTTTTTTTTTGAAATGGTGTCCCAAACACCCCCTTCGAAGTCTGTTATCAATAAAAGTTTGGAAGTATGCTCCTCTTATGCGGATCTATTTGGTTAGAGCATTCTGAGGTTGCTAAAATGACTAAATAGTCATTTTTGCAACCCAAACACTAAAAGCACCTATACAGCAGTCAGCAATTGTTAAAATAACTTATTGATATAATATTTTGACTCTTTGCTACAGTGGGCTAGCAGCCCACTGTAACTAAGAGTTATATGCAAAAAAAGACTATTTTTTTTAATCACACAAATCACACTCACAGTGTCAACCTCTCCCACATGCTCAGTACTTCCTCACCTTTATGTAATAAAAAAGAATATTTAAATGAAAAACTAAAAATTTTAAATGCTTTGATGTTCGGTATATTGTAGAGTGAGTTATTAAAATAAATAAAGTAACTTTTTGAATCGTTAAAAGCTATAATTTTTAGCAACTTTATTGTGAGTGCTCTTGAAAGAGGTATTAGCAATTTAGCATAAGATGTAGCCATCAACAAAAGCTAATTCAATTAACATATATATATATATATATATATAAGTAAAAATAAGAGAAAATTCAATTAGAATTTGAAATTAGAATAAAATTTTGCGCTATGTGTCTAAATTTATGTGGAGACTACATCATAATTATCCACTTAAGTTTGTGTTATATATCCACTAAAATTTTTTTAATTTTTGTGTCAAGTGAATTAATGAGTGCAAAATACTAAGAATCTAAAATTAATGAACTATAAAATTTATAAATAAAGAAAAACCAATCACATATGCTCAATGAAAATTACTACACAACAAAGATCACCATATGTTCTATCTTATTAAAAATTATAAAAAAAAAATTATCATAAGTAGTGTACGGTGCCGTACAACCAGGCCCATTGAAGCTTCAAAGGCTTATTCCAGCAGAGCGGCCCATACGGTCTAAGGGCCCTAAACATTAAAATGACTCGAGCACAACAGGTAGTTGGCGCTTTACATGTATCACGGCCCACGCATTTGCAGCACGTCTAAGTTAGCGCCCCCGAGCGTTGGTGCAACACGATTACATGCCCGGCAATTAGCTGGATTATATTTGGCCGAGCAATTCACTGAACTAGGAACGGGTTCCCAGGCCGTTGCCACGAAAGTTCCCACTTCCACCTAAATTTCCACTTATTTATGTTCACATTGGACCTCCACATCCACTAAATCATAACATCCCACTAACCTTGAGGGTATAAATAGGAGCAGCTGGGAAATGAAAAGAGGGGAGAGGCAGAAAACAGGAGAGAACGCGTAAAGAAGGAGGAAGGAAAATCAAAGGGTTAAAGGGTCTCGGTTTGGTGGGTCACGCGCGTTGGAAAATCCATAACCCACATCAACAAATAGGTTGTAGGCCCAAAGGCTGCTTGGCCCATACATAGCTACTCTTGGGTGCTTACAATTGGCGCCGTCTGTGGGGATCTCCTACAAAGTGGTGGTCTGGCCGAGACTCACCTTCGGGAAAAATGTCTGAAAGACGTTCAAGTCACGCCGAAAGCGATTCGGTAGGGTCCTCCTAGCGAGAGCAAAGGCATATGTGGCATGATGACGAATATCGAAGGCAGAGAGAGGAACAGTCCAACCTCGGAGAGGGGTCTTACCAGACCCGCCGGACGAGGTCGGGAGTGTCAGGTCATGGGCAGTTCGACGAGAGAGACGCGGAGCTGGAGCGACTAAGGAGACTGGTAAGGGAGTTAGAGCTGGAAGCCATGGACGAGCGTAGGAGGAATCAAGGTCACCAGGAAAGGGAGTTTGGTGGTGGACGTTGCGAGGGCTCCCACCAGTCGGGCACCCATCAACACCAAGACCGCTCACGTTCCCGAGAATCCCGTCCACATAGAGAACGTTCACGCTCGCAAGAGTACATGGATCGGGGCTCAGATTCCCCAGAGCAGAGGCCCCGAAATGCTGCTATGGATGCGATGAGTCGCGCCTTACGGAGTGCTGCGCGGTCGCCATTCTCAGCTGACATCAAGCGGGCTCAAATGCCGAGCAGGTTTGCGCGCCCTCCTTTTGATTTCTACGATGGGAAGACAGATCCAATAGAGCACGTCAGCCATTACATACAGATGATGTCCCTACATACTCATAACGACGCGCTGATGTGTAAGGTATTCCCCTCGAGCCTTGGGCCCACCGCTTTGAGATGGTTTAATGGGCTGCGAAAGGGTTCTATTCACAATTTCGCCGAGTTGATCCAGGAATTTGGCGTTCGGTTTGTGACGTGTAGTCGAGTGCCGCAACCAGTGGACGCATTACTGTCTATAAAGTTGAAGATCGAGGAAACCCTCCGCAGCTACTCCAGTCGGTACTGGGAGCTTTACAATGAGATCGGCGGTGGAAATGAGAAAATTGCGGTGAGTACTTTCCGGATGGGCCTCCCCAAGGATTCCGAGTTACGGGAATCTTTGACGAAGAAACCTCTAGAGGATATGAGGCAACTCATGAGGCGCGTTGAAGAGTACAAACGTCTGAAGGATGACCGGTTGCAAAATAAGGGAAAAGCCACGTTGACCAGTAGGACTCGGCAAAGTAGTTTTCAGCCGAGGCCTCGAAAGGATTTGAGAATCCAAGGGCCGGAGATGCAGATGGGAGAAGTAAACGTAACGTTTAGGGAGCCGATGCATAGAATTATGGATCGGATCAAGAACGAGCCATACTTCCGGTGGCCGAGCAAGATGGGGGTGACCAGTCGCGGAGAAATCAAAACTTGTTTTGCACTTATCACAAAGAAAGGGGGCACACTACCGAGCAATGCAGAATGCTTAAGGATCACCTGGGACAGTTAGTGAGGGCCGGGCACCTGAAGGAATTCGTGGTAAAGCCGGGAGATGGAAGAACCGGGCAGGGGCAACAACAGAGAGGCAACCCCTTACCACCCCCGTTAGGGGTAATTAAAGTGATATACACCGTCCCAAAGGGGATGGCGGCGGCCAAGAAAGGGAGTGTGTTGACCATAACGTCTACAGGGGACTGCCCCGCCGAGCAACCAACGGGAAAGAAGTCAAAGACAGCATGGGACCCTATTGTTTTTAACGATGAGGATTTGAGAGGGACTATTCAGCCACACGATGATGCACTGGTGGTGACTGCCCGAATAAACAGTTTCATAGTAAAGAGGGTAATGATAGACCAGGGGAGCGGGGCCGACGTGATGTACCCGGATCTGTTCAAGGGAGTGGGACTGAAGAAGGAGAACCTTGCTAGATATGACACATCGCTCATAGGGTTCAAAGGCCAGGTGGCTATTCCCGAAGGACAGATATCGCTCCTCGTGAATATAGAAGGGAAGGAGGTAACAGTGACCTTTGTGGTGGTGGCATCTTTCTCACCCTATACGGCTATTTTGGGAAGGCCGTGGATTCATGCCATGGGGGCGATCCCATCCACCTTGCATGTAAAGATCAAATTTCGAACTGAGCACGGTGTCGCGGTGGTCAGGGGGAGTCAGTAAGCTGCCTGGCAGTGCTTAGTTGCCGCGGTCGAACAAAAGCGCGACCATAACGAGCTTGACGGGGCCCGTGCGGGAGATCTCTTATAGCAATCACAGAGACCCCGAGATGGGTCGGGGGCTGACTGTGCCGAGGATCTCATTAGGGCGAAGATATTGCCCGATAGCGAGAGGTATTTTCAAATAGGAGCAAGCCTGGATGCTAAGGACCAGGTGGAAACATTGCTCTTTCTCGTGCAGAACGTAGACGTGTTCGCCTGGGATCCGTACGAGGTCCCCGGGGTTGATCCCGAGTTCATCGTTCATCGGCTTAATGTGGATCCGTCGTTTCCGCCGAAGAAACAAAGGCCCAGAATGTCCGTAAAGGAACATGTTGAAGCCGTATGGCAGGAGGTAGTGAGGTTGAAGGAGGCTAGGGCAATACGGGAAATTTTCTTCTCGGAATGGTTGGCAAATACTGTGGTGGTCAGAAAGAAGAATGGCAAGTGGAGGGTTTGCGTGGATTTCACCGACTTGAACCGCGCATGTCCAAAAGACCCATTCCCCATGCCGAAGATAGACCAGTTAGTAGACGCCACTTTCGGTCATTCAAGAATGAGTTTCCTCGATGCTTTCCAGGGTTATCATCAAATCGCCCTAGCTGCCGAGGATCAAGAGAAAACGGCATTCATCTCACCTGATGCAAACTATCATTACACTGTGATGCCCTTCGGGTTGAAGAACGCAGGGGCAACGTATCAAAGGATGATGACGAGAATGTTCCAAGAAGAGATCGGGCGCACGGTTGAAGTATATATCGATGACATGGTAGTGAAAAGTAAACAAGATGTGCGGCACGCGGATGATCTCCGGCATGTGTTCCAGATATTGCAACGGCACAGGCTGCGTTTGAATGCGAATAAGTGCACTTTCGGGGTACGGGCCGGTAAGTTCCTGGGTTATCTGATTACCAGCCGTGGCATAGAAGTCGATCCCGATCAGATTGAAGCAGTCCGGCGTCTCAAACCGCCGGGCAATCCTAAAGAAGTTCAAGTATTGACTGGAATGTTGGCAGCCCTTAATAGATTCATCTCTAAACTCACTGACCGCTGTCGGCCATTCTACCAGCTCTTGAAGAAATGGAAAGGATTTCATTGGGACTCAGAATGTGAGAGGGCTTTTCAAGATTTGAAGGAGTATTTGACGAAGGCTCCTCTGTTGACGGCACCGGAGGCCGGCGAAGACCTGTTCATGTATTTGTCAGTATCGGATCATGCCGTGAGTGCTGTGTTATTAAGAGATCACGGAGTTCAGCAACCGATATATTATATTAGTAAAACTCTGGTTGACGCAGAAACGAGGTACTTGCCATTGGAGAAGTTGGTCTTGGCGTTAGTACACGCCACGAGGAGATTGCCCTACTATTTCCAGGCCCATACTGTTTATGTACTGACCGAGTACCCGCTACAGTCTTTGTTAAAAAGATCAGACTTCACTGGCCGGATTGCCAAATTGGAGACTCGGCTGGGATCCTTCAATATAAGGTACAGGCCAAGGAGCGCGGTCAAAGGACAAGTTCTTGCGGATTTCATCGCTGAATTCTCTCCTAAACCCGAGCCGATAGTGTCTCAAGTGGGGCTTTGCCCGTGGAAGGTATTTGTGGATGGCACTTCTAACGCACTTGGGGGGGGGGGGCGCTGGAATCGTCATCGTCACCCCTGAAGGGATTCGACTGTAGCATTCCCTCAGGTTGGGATTTAGAGCTTCCAACAACGAGGCGGAATACAAGGCCCCACTTGTCGGGCTCAGGGTGGCCTTGGAGATAGGTGCTCGGGAGGTAGAAGTTTATTCAGACTCACGGTTGGTAGTTGGACAGGTGCAGGGAAGTTTCGAAGCTCGGGATTCTCGGATGAAGGCATACTTACAACTAGTAAAGCGAGCCATGAGCAAGTTCAGCATGGTGAGTCTAACGCAAGTTCCACGGGGACAAAACAGGCACGCCGATTCACTAGCGGCATTGGCATCATCAGTAGTAGAGGATGTACCTCGGTTGATAAGGGTGGAAGTCGTAGCCGAACCGAGCGTCAGCACCGGGGATGGTTTAGGTGTAGCGGCAATCGCAACAGGTGGACCTTGTTGGATGGATCCAATCATTGACTATTTGGCTGAGGACCGGGTACCAGACGACGAGAAGGAAGCAGGAAAAATTCGCCGAGTCGCCCCGCGATACTAGTTATCTGCGGATCGAAAGCTGTATCGAAGATCGTTCGGCGGGCCGTATCTTTTGTGCGTACACCCAAAAAAGGTTAGTGCACTCCTGGCCAAACTACACAGTGGGGTGTGCGGCAGTCATGTGGGGGGACGCTCCTTAGCCCACAAGGCTATGACACAAGGGTTTTGGTGGCCACAGATGCAGAAGGAGGCTGCCGAGTATGTACGAAAATGTGAGCAGTGTCAAAAACACGCCCCTCTGATCCACCAGCCGACTGGACACTTAAACCCAATAAGCAGCCCCTGGCCCTTTGCGCAGTGGGGGCTGGACATACTCGGACCCTTTCCCCGGGCAACAGGTAATCGAAGGTTTGTACTGGCAGCCGTCGACTATTTTACTAAGTGGGTTGAGGCGGAAGCGCTAGCCAACATACGAGATGTCGACGTTAAGAAGTTTGTCTGGAAGAATATATTCACAAGATTTGGTGTGCTGGACACCCTCATATCCGACAATGGGATGCAGTTTGATAGCAGGGCGTTTCGCGAGTTCTGCGGTAACCTCGGCGTCAAGAATAGATATTCCACCCCGGCTTACCCCCAGAGCAACGGGCAAGCAAAGGTCGTTAACAAATCAATCTTGAACGGGTTAAAAAAGAGGTTGGATGGCACAAAAGGTCGCTGGGCCGAGGAACTACATAACGTTTTGTGGGCATACCGAACAACTCCTAAAAGGTCTACGGGGGAAACACCTTTTTCACTAACATACGGGGCTGAGGCTGTAATACCCGTGGAGATTAGCATGTGTAGCGCACGGGTGGCGAACTATGAACCTCATCAGAACAACGACTTAATGGTGCAACGCCTGGATTCAGTGGAAGAGTACCGGGAAGCAACAACGGTACGGCTAGCCGAATATCAACAGAAGATTGCCCGGCGATACAACCGTGGTGTACAGCTAAGAGAATTTGCTTCCGGGGATTTAGTGCTACGAAAAGCGGTGGGAAGTATGCGGGACAACAACGCCGGGAAGTTGGCACCAACATGGGAAGGGCCGTACAGGGTCACTGCTATTGCCGGGACGGGAGCCTACTACTTGGAGGACTTAGATGCACGACCGCTACCTCGACCGTGGAACGTGCACAACTTAAAAAAGTTCTATCACTGATTATTCATGAATAATCACCAACAATGAAGATAACTTTGGGTAAAGTATGTTATTTGGTTTGAAAGTGGCTACACTTGTTCGCTAACCTAGGGACAGAAGCCTGACCCTCGGTTCGATCCCTATCACCGAGCAGGTGGAAACTTAATATTTTCATTAAGGACAGAAGCCTGACCCTCGATTCGATCCCTATCACCGAGCAGGTGGAAACCTAATATTTTCATTAAGGACAGAAGCCTGACCCTCTGTTCGATCCCTATCACCAAGCAGGTGGAAACCTAATATTTTCACTAAGGACAGAAGCCTGACCCTCGGTTCGATCCCTATCACCGAGCAGGTGGAAACCTGATATTTTCATTAAGGACAGAAGCCCGACCCTCGGTTCGATCCCTATCACCAAGTAGGTGAAATCCTGATGATTAGCCCTAAGGACAGAAGTGTCACTCTCGGTCTTCGTCACCAAGCAAGTAAAACCCTAATCCGATGCACTAAGGACGAGAGCCCCGTTCACGGCTCCATCTTGTGGGTGGTTGAACATACTACCCTAGTTTACCCGGGCGCTTATGCACATACACGAATATCTATGAACATGATAAGTAGACGGACGCAAGTGTATACGTGATGTTAAAACATGTGTAAAGCTAACTTAAACAAACACTCAGTAACCAATAAACAATCTGTTCAGCAAACATTTTATACAAAAAGGAAAAGCATTAAAAGTAAGGATTGTTTCGTCATCACAACCCAGTGACGTGGGCAAAAATTCCTATTAAAAAGAAAATATTAAAAGTTAAATTGTTCACTCGCCACAACCCGGCGACGTAAGCGTAATTTAAAATGAGATAATAATAAAAATAATAATAATAATTTTGTCAGAGGTTGAGTTCGGCACTTGTCACACTTAATCGGTAGGATGACTTTAGGCGGAGGATTCATGCGGATGTTCTGTGACCGGAGAAGACTGAAGCAGAGACCCCTCAGCGGGTTGATCGTCAGCATGGATGTTGCTCGTGATTTCCAAATCAACCAACTCCACATGGGAATCAATTGTGTCTACCAGATCCCTTATGCTCGGGGTGTCCTCTTCAGAGTTCATGGTGGGAGGGACCTGAGCGGCAGAGGAGGGCCCTGGGAAGGGGATTTGACTGGGATCTCTTAAAGGGGAGTCCTCGGGGACCCCCGCAGCTTTCAGGGCCGCGAACCAGGCTTCTTCGAATGCGAGCCTTCGAACCTCCTGGATGACAGGTTCCATAGAGTTCTCGGCGTTAGCAAACCCCTCATTGTACCATTTGCTTTCGCTGGCCTCCAAAGCTGCCCTCATGTCGGCCAGTTCTTCAGCTTGCGCCGCGTTGAGACTCTCGACCTCTCCCAGTTTAAGCTCGGCCGCTCCGAGCTTAGCTTCTAGCTCCCCAGACCTCCTCTCTGCCGCGGCCCTAGCCTTCTCACTTGCCACCGCCTTCTTCTCTGCTGCTGCGGCAGCTTTAGCCTTCTCCTTTGCGGTAGTCTCGGCCACATCCTTCAGTGCTTTTTCTCGCTCGGCGTCTTCGGCAAGCTCTTTCAACTATCCATCAAGGACGTGGGTAATTTGGGCCGCCTAAAAAGATTAGCAATAGCAATCATTGCAATGTAAAACAAAAGGCAAGATAGTAAAATGAGAACATAGAACAAGGGTTTACCGCAATAGTGTGCCATTGCAGCCTTCGGCCCAACGACTCATCTGTGCCATCGTAAAAAACGTGGAAGTCCTCCGGCAGCAGGAAACCGCGCACCAAGCTCTGAGCAACGCGGCCACCCTCACCTTTGTCCCAGACCCGAACGCTAGCGGTCGAGGGGAGGGGCTTGCCGTCCAATATGAAGGAGGGGCACCAGGCTGGGGCCGCGCTGGAAGAGGATGCCACGTGCAGCCCGGTCTGGGCAACCGGCTCTTGGATTTCGATACTGGTTGGCGACCGAGAAGGTGTCCTTGCCAGCGCGTCGCCAGTATCGATGGGCTCTTGCTCGACTGCCCGTTGTCTTTTACAGGTGCGTCCTGGAGGAGCTTGTGGCGCGGGAGTGTGTTGTTGAGCTTGAGTTCCGGGCTGGGCCACGCTTTGCTGGGCGCTAGGCATAAAACGACTGACAGACAGAGTTCTTCTCGCCACCATTTCTTGACCTTGTTTGGTAGTATCTACTAAGCTAACCGGCTCAACACCCAGCCGAGGGGTTCCAGCGAAGACTTCCTGGTCGGCTGGGTCCTTTTGGTGGACAGGGGCTTCTGTTTGAACTGGCACGTGGATAAGCTCTCGGCGTCTCCGGGATATCTGTTCTGCTGAGTCGTCTCGCAATGGCACGAGCTCATCCGAACAGGTGTACCGCGGGCCTAGTTCACGTGCTTAGCCTACAGTAAGCTTGGGCGGGAGGAAGCTTGCGTGACGTACGTCAACATAAGAGAGTAAGGGGCTGTTAACTAAAAGAGCTTGGCTGAACGTTTGCCAAGTCGAATACACTGGTTCCACGCCGAGGATTAAGTGAGACGCCTGGAGCTGGCCGTCCTAATGAATGAAAATTTCTGATCGAGGCACGAAGTTCAGGTCTCGGACATTGACCACTCTGAGATCCGGCTTAAATCTTTTAGTTTCTGCACAAAACAAACATTGGAGCCTGTCAGTAAACGCACGGTTAAGTCAAAACTAAAAAGTAGACTAACAGAATACGTATACCGACCAACATCACACGAGGAGAACGCACAGGGGAGTTCCTCGACGAACCAGTTGCCGCTCACTCTAACGAACTCCCCGGCAAAGTTCTTATTGGAGTCTGGGAGGCACGAAATAAGACGCACCCTCATATCCCTAGTCTTTAAGTAGTAACCCGATTTTATATTACCGCATAGACTATACATAAAATTGATGTCATGGGAATTCAGTTGCAGTCCGAACAACTGATTCAGCCTACTTACGCAACTCACCACTCTATAAAAATTGGGGAGAAGTCGGTCGGGGCAAAGCCCGTAAAACCTAAGAGTCCCTAAGATGAGGGGGTCAACGGGAAACCTAACCCCACCCTCTAGAATAGCCATCAAAGGGAAAAAGACTGTGTTTACGCCTCTACGCCTTTGGATGTCAATATCGCCCTCGTGGCAATAGGCAATATCAACATCCTCAAGAACATTGTAAGTGGCCCTAAAAGTGGCCAAAGAGGCTCTAGATGAAAGAAGATGAGAAAAACCCATTTCTAGAATAAAGATCCTAATATACGACTCAAAGAAAGGTAATTGAAACGGAAAGAATTGTAGAAAGGGCAGAGGAAACTTACTTTTGGCTCTAAAGAAAGAGAAGTGTTCTGGGCTGGAGGATGAACTCGCAGAAGTTTGTGCTTGGCAGAGAGGGAGTCTAGAGGATAAAGAGCGTAAAGTGAAATTTAACCACTAAGGGAACTATATATAGAAGCAAAAGAGGGTGAAGGAGACAATAAATGCGAATAAAATAGTAAGGCGGGAAACTCTACGAATCCCTACCCAAGTTGCCACATACGCCTCACCTCGGTCCACGAACCGTCAGGTAATAATTGCGGCCAAACCAACAGACAGATTTAACACGCCTTTTGAGAGAGCATTAATGGGTTCTTCGACCGACCCTTAGCTAGCCACCCTAAACTCCCCAAGAAATGAGTTGTCTATTGAGCTACTTGATTCGTTTCACCGGCAAATGAACACGAATCAAGTGGGGGCTAATGTACGGTGCCATACAACCAGGCCCATTGAAGCTTCAAAGGCTTATTCCAGCAGAGCGGCCCATACGGTCTAAGGGTCCTAAACATTAAAATGACTCGAGCACAACAGGTAGTCGGCGCTTTACATGTATCACGGCCCACGCATTTGCAACACGTCTAAGTTAGTGCCCCCGAGCGTTGGTGCAACACGATTACATGCCCGGCAATTAGCTGGATTATATTTGGCCGAGCAATTCACTGAACTAGGAACGGGTTCCCAGGCCGTTGCCACGAAAGTTCCCACTTCCACCTAAATTCCCACTTAGCCATGTTTACATTGGACCTCCACATCCACTAAATCATAACATCCCACTAACCTTGAGAGTATAAATAGGAGCAGATGGGAAATGAAAAGAGGGGAGAGGCAGAAAACAGGAGAGAACGCATAAAGAAGGAGGAAGGAAAATCAAAGGGTTAAAGGGTCTCGGTTTGGTGGGTCACACGCGTTGGGAAATCCATAACCCACATCAACAAATAGGTTGTAGGCCCAAGGGCTGCTTGGCCCATACATAGCTACTCTTGGGTGCTTACAAGTAGTATTAAATTTAAGTAAGAATTTTAATATGTGACTAATTATGTTTACTTTTTCAAAAAAATAATTTGACTAATTATTTATATTTTTATAATAAAAATTATGTTTAATTTTAAATGTATCCATACGTATGCATGTGTTACATGCTATTTTTTTAATAATTTAACTTATTATTTATATTTTTATAATAAAAATTGTGTTTAATTTTAAATACATCCATGCGGTTTGCATGGGTTACATGCTAATTATACATAATAATGGTTTTTAAGTATCAAGTCAAGATATACACACTTAGATTAGATTAGAATAAATTTTTATCTAAAAAATAATAATAATAAAGCCAAGATATCGATTATTTATTCAAGAGTAAGAGACATTACTAATTCAACTAACTAAAATGGTAGAACCTGTACTTACGTAAATTGTTATTTACTTATGAGTTGGTGAATATGAGACAATAGATGAAACCACATAGAAAAATGCTTAGAATCTGATTGGATGAGGGGCAACATGGACATTTCGTTTAAGCTTGTAAGAGGGAGCAAAAAGATTCAACATGGTAGCTTAGGCCTAATTGGATGGGGTTGGTTGAACGTTGAAGACACTTCGATGGAGAAGTTAGTATGTTGACATTTTATTTTTATTTTTGCAGTAAATAATGACTTGAGTGGGAAAATTTACATACCTTGTCCTCGTAAATGTGCAAGGTTTTTATAGTGAGACTTTATCGTCATTTTGTTTTTTTTTTTTTTTTTTTTTTTTGTTTTTTTTTTTTGCATAAATCAAACCCTTAAACCTAGCTTTTCAAAATGCTTGAAGTGAGATATTGAGCTGATTGGATATATTTTTAGGACAACACACTTCAAGCCACTAGTAAGGCTTTTTTTTTTTTTAATAATAATTTTATTTATATTAAATGTGACTGAAGGTGTGTGAGACCTAAAACAACTCTTCTTTTGAAAAAAAAAAAAAAAAGAAAAAAAAACCTAATTAATCTACTCGTGGGGCAAAATAGAGTATTAACTTTAAACCGTTGGAGAGATCTAACTTCTAAGTATGTCATTACTAGTCAAAAGAACTGATAGGTTCAAAAAAGTGTGTATAGTTAGGATTGAAGCATGTCCAAACCAGGGCTGATTTTGTAGTTGACTATCCTACTCGAATGTCGATCGATTAGTCCCGACATTACTAATTTTCTATGTATATATTTTTATGCATTCTTATTTAGTTATTTATTTTTTTTCGTGTGTGTTATGTTCAAGTAAGTAAATATAACAATTGAGTTTAATATTATTAATGGTACCCACAAAAAAAAAAAAGTGACAATATGTCAATATCCTCCGAGGTTAAGTTAGTTATAGAAAACTTTTTATCTTAGGAAATCCGTGAGCCCTGTTTTGGGGATATTCATGTATAGTTTATTTAACATGATATTTGCACCACAGTTCTAGATTTGTCAAAATCGTATGAAAAGTGATTACTATTATTATTAGCGAATGGGAAGCCGAAAGTCGTAGTTTGAAGTTTCTTCGATTAGAGGATTCGAGTTGCAATTGTTTGACGTTGATTTAGGAGCGTGTAAACAAGATAGGGGACGTGTCAGTGTTTCGTGTGTCATGAAACAGAACCAGAAATATCTTTTGTTTTTTTCAGTTAGAAAATTAGAAAGGTTTGAGAGAGCATGATGAGGACGACTATTGAATATTGATTGCACAAATTGTTGAATTTCTAAAACATTGTTTTCAAATTTGATTTTTGCTCGTATGTTTGACTTCTTTTATACATATTGTGACTATAATATAATTTATATTAGTATATTATTTCAAAAAATTAAAATTATATTTAGAATATAAATTAAGTGCAAGTATGAAATTATGAATTAAAGAATAAGTTGATTGAGCTAAATTGGCTTTAGCCTATATAAATAAAAACTCAATTCACTTTTCATGACTCTCTAAATGAAATTTTATACATATATTTTGTTTCTTTGTTCTATATTATTCAAAATAATACCCTTTGTCACATCTATAATTAATATTTATTTTTTTAGAACAAAATTTAGTTACAAAATTAGTTTTAACTTAAGGCTATAACCCTACTTAATAAAATAAACAGTATTATATATTTTGAACATTTAACTGTTGAATTGCATGTTCTTTACGTTTTTAATACACATATCAAATTTTGTGTCAATCGGATATTATTTACTATATGATTTATAAATTTATATTTTATGCATAATTTAAAATTACAAAAACTTGCAATTTAAAAAATTTATTGATGGCATAGCTATTAATCATTAATTTTTTAGAAATTTTGCAAGCGTGAAGTATATAAGAAGAAGATGTAATTCAACGGAGGATTTGTTAAAATTCACCTCTAATAAAAAGATATTGAGTAAGGTTTTAGCCTTAAGTTACAATAAATTTTGTAGCTAAATTTTGTCATCTTTTTACTATTTTTGACAATAGTATTATTATAGATATTTTTGTAACTCTTTTTCATTTGTTTAACTTGAATCAAATTACCTTCTCAAAAAAAAAAAAAAAAAAAAAAAACTTGAATCAAATTACTTTTCATCATTATTGCATCAATCGTTCTACTTTGCAATTACCAAACAATCTCTTATGATTTTTCAGTGCCTTTTACTTAATAGGAGCCACACCGATTCTTAAAACCTTTTTTTTTTTTTTTTCATTTTGTTTATGATTGTTACTTATATTTTCACTTATTCATTTTATCATTCTCATTTTAGCTAATCATTTTATAAACAAGTTGGTTTTTTACAACCCAATAATCAGTACCCTATATCATGACTAGTCTATCAATTTTTGATCTCTGTATCTTTAACTATCAAGTTGACTCTATTTTATGTCCCTTTGGAATATACCTTCCATCCAGATTTTTAATTTAGAATTGACTCCGCTTTTCGTTTCATCCAATAAAACAATATCCTTTGCAAAAATCATACACAATATAATTTCATCTTAACTCAATAATTTTATCTAGAAATTATAAGTTAGTTTTTTTGGTTATACAAATGACCACGAAAGCAAGTCATGGTAGACCAATCGCCAAACCCCTTGTGATTGAATGGTTTATGTGGTTCTTTCTATGAGAGAAACTTGGATTTGAATCCCCTTTCTTATTTGTAAGAGGAAAGAAAAAAGCCAATAGACAGGTATTTACTGCCAACAATTTTATAGCATTCTAGCTTAATTAATTTCAAACAACACTTGCTGACAGCATTGTTTGTGTAAGCAGAGTTACAAATTAGCAGCGAAATGCAGGCTGAATTGTGACAACTCAAGAAAAAAAAAAGTAAATTTATCCATGTTTTTTTTTCCAAGCAAAAGGTCCTCAAAGAATATAACAAAAAATAGCATCATTTCAATCCCTACTTTCACAACATTTGACAGTGACTTTTAGAGAAACTTGTATCAGAACCTTGTAGTTTGTACACTCAAAAACACAGTTCCACTCATAAATGGGTCCATTTTATGGGGGTCCTAACAAAGGTTTTGTATTTTGGACACGGTATTGTTTTCCCAAGGGATTTTCTAACAAAAGCGGATATAGCTTAGCTGCAAACATTTCCTAGTTGGTATGCTATTTTCTCTTTCAAGTAGTGCCTTTGAATTTTTGAACATGTCAATATCTGCCTAACTTTTAGATGGCACATTATTTGTGTCATCAAAACTTTAGAAGAGTCACACTGCATCATCAGCCACTAGGGACTAAAGTAACAACTAATTTGACATATGGATTATATAATTATATGTAACATGAATGAGAACATAACTTCCTCAGAATATTGACAAAAAAACTGCAGAGAAAATTTGATATTAAAAAGGTTAAAAGAATCCAGATTGTATTATATACAATTACAATTACAGCTTTTTATGCCCAAGTACAGTACAATATTCAATGTTCATCTTTCAACTTGTATAACCATAAATGAGGTCCTGGTCATGACTTCCAGATTTGAGGTCACAGACATTTGAACAAGATCCATTTCCTTAACCTGCAGTACAACAGGTATCAGCAAAACTGTTAAATACAAAGCACTATTGGTCCCATGAATTACTGCTGCAATCAATATGTTTTAAGAAATTTGTTAAATATTAGCATTGATACACCATGTTGAATGTAATAGTATGGATGCGGAAGCGAAAGCATAAAGTGTAAAACACAATAACACACGAGGGTTACGTAGTTCAGCCTAACAGCCTACATTCACGAAGAAAACCCTAAAGGACTACATCAATAATAAATTTAGTGTAGTACAAATCATGTATTACAATGAATCATAACATATGTGTATATAGTAGACTAAACCCTAGACTAATAGACTTATAGTATAAGTAGGGGACTTGGCTTGCACATATAGTAGAATTCGGCTTGGGCTTATGCTAATAGGCTATCTCTAACAAAAATATTTTAAAGACAAGAAAGAGGATCCAACTAGAACAATTCCATGAATTATTTAGTAGTTAATAAATCTGACATGTACTTTGGTTCAGTGATATAACTCTTGTTTCTCTCATATGGTTTGGAATATATAACATGTAATAATATTGCCTACAGCAGTGAGAGGATTATGTTTCTATTCAGAACTTATCCATAATCAGCAATGCATACAGAAGAAAATGCACTATTCTAAGCATTTTAACTATTGCTTCAGGAACAAACATTTTACTTTTCCTTTCACCTTTCTTATACTCAAGAAGTACAAGCAAAATGCCTAAACGAATAGTAGCTGCATGTCATCATTGGTTAATTTCTTTTCTCTTCTTCTTTATAGCTTCTATGAGTGAGTTCTTAGTTTCCAATATAATGCACACATTTATCTACTATTTTCCATGTGGGAACAAGTTTTTGTCATGGGCTTTCTGTAAAGGTTTACTATGGTATCGGCATACACATTTCAGAATTCATTATCTATTATATCAAATATTGACTATGTTGAACCAGTCAGTCACCAGATTATAACTGCCCATTCAATCTGCTCAGAATACCTCACAACACCAATCCTTGATCACTTTCTCTCTCTCTTCCCCTACCCCTCTCCCCCCAATGATGTGCAAGGAGACCACAGATCAGAGAGCATGTTAGAAGGGGGTGCATTTGGTGAATTGATATCCCTTATTGTGAAGTAATTTCTTGGGTCATAGTTGGGTAATTGAAACCCCCAAGAACACACACATGCACGGGCAAAGTTAATTACTTTATATCTCAGGTAAATTGGCCACTTTCATTCAACACACAGCATATATAGTGAAATCTAATAAAATAAAAACAGATTGAGGCCAAATCATACCACGGTATTCCAATGCATATCATAAACTACAAGACACTGGTTTCTTGGGATAAATGCATGTTTTTTGAGGTCACATCCTGAAAGGAAGATGATAGAACATATTTAGACAACCACATTTGCACTTTGAAAAATATTTTGTATTGAAGAAACAGAAATCAAGGATGACACTAACCATTTTAGAGAACTGGTCTCTAATGGAGTGCTTGGAACTTAGCATCGTCTCTTGAATATCTTTAGCTGATTGGAACTTCATGTCCAATTAACCTGAATGAGACTGCATCATTTTGAAGTTGTAAAAAGAGTAGTTACAGTCAATAGGCAGATAATCAAAGAGACCATTGAGCATATTTTTTGTCTTACATGTAAGGTGGTGACAAATATTTAGATGCTTACTAGGTCAATTTTTTCAGAAGATTTGTGCCCTCTAAATGAAATTTCCAACTTAAGAGGTTATTGAGACATTGTCCTTAGTATAAAACAAGCTTAACCATTGTTATACGTCTTAAAAATCTCCACACACTTGGAAAGATGATACTTTACAATATATAACTCATATACTTACAAATCTCCACACGCTTGAGAAAATGCTATTGCAATCAATGCAAAATGAAGTAGCACACATATATTTAGACACACTGAACACCTAAAACTAATTGCGCACTGACTACAGTCCAAAGATTTGAAGAGGGAAAAAAATAAACAAGGTTGCAGACTGCTTATAAGCTTGTCAAAATCTACCCTACACCTTACAACAAATGTCTTGACCTGCTTTGTTGCAACCTTATTAGAAGCTGGATTTCCATAAATCAAGCAAAAATCATTATAATTTGGTTTCAATTTGGTTCTGTTTGAAATTGTTTCTGGAGATTTCAACATAAAGAAACCGTTAGCCACATATAATTGAAACTAACATCTAAGACTACAATAAGTTGACAACACACCTTTGTATAAGCATCCCAATCATTGTAAGCTGAGATCATTTGCCATGTTTCATCCTATGTAAACCCTCTCTGTTAAAGGAGTTTTCATATCATAGTACTAAACTTCTAGAAAGATTCTTGAGAGGTTTTTTTGTCATATTGCAATGCAAATCTTTCATTGAACGACATTTTATACCTGCTTCAGTGTTGAAACTGTAATCATTCTTCTTCTCCTTTATGCATTTCCCTAGCATTACATCGTTGAGATATTTGTCCATTAAAAGCTGGGGTAGCACTCCTTTTTAGATAAGAAAAAGTATTTCAGAGATGATCAATTCAATTCAGTAACTGATACTTTCTTTTACCAAATAAATGCTGAGGTGTGAATCAAAAAACAAATAAACAAATAAATGATGGGGTAGCACTCTTCTTTAACAAGGGCTACATGGATCAACATTATCTACCCTGGTCAATAACAATGTATACTATTTGGATTAATATTGGGTCCTGTTAAATTAGACTATGGATAGAAATGACAGAAAGGAGACTTGATATTGTAGGTTAAGAATAGAAGAATGAAAAGAAGGAAATATTAGTTGACAATGACATTCTTAAATGATTTGGGAAGATTCACTTTGACATCAAGATCTGCATTGCATGCATTACATACTGAAACACTGTACTTTTGTTAGAAACCTCTGCACCATATATACCGCATAATTTTTGATAGCACATAAGAGATATATTTCTATATGCCCAAGCATTAGGATGCACCTGTATATTATATACACAAGCAACATAAAAAAAAACAACAAATTATTTAAAAGAGATAAGAATAGGTAACTGGCAACTCACCTGGGTATAAGAATCCTAGACATAAACCACAGCAGTTATCTCCAGTTGAGCAGTCTGACCATTTCAATTCCAATGTTGATGTCCAATTTGTTCTCAGACATTCACTATCATAGAGAAGCAACCCTCCATTTCTTCACCTACTGGAATAATAGAATAGATTATTGGGAATAGCTATGGATTGAATCAAACATTTCAGAGCTTTATACATCAACTATGCAAGAAGCATATACCATACTCGTAATCGTTGACAAATAGTAATTTATCTAATTGCTATGATTTGGGTACATAAACAATATACACAGCCAGTAATTCTCACTATCTCATTAGAAAATATAAAGAAATTAATAACATGACTGTTATATGTATGCCCATCTCTATAATTAAACATGTTTGATAGAATTAAATTTTTATAAAGTATAAGGATGTACTAGCTAGACACCAGAACAGAGTCATGATAATGGAGGGGTTTGGTTGCTTATGACTTTATCTTGTTTTATGCTTGATCTCTAGAACAATAATCCTAATAATAATAACTAAATAAATAATTATCTTTGTAACCAAGTTAATCAATACCCAAAATAGGCTCAATATAAGAAAAATACTGATAGCATACATTTCGATGCTAATTATAGCTGCAACATTTATGCATATGCAAGACATGATATAAAGACAAATTTTCAGTCCTTGAATCACATAATATAAGCACACACCAATATATTCAAATTAGTGTAATGACTTGACCTTTGCGCGGCAATCTCCTCCCTGTCCTGAACCCCTTCCCCCTCCTCTACAACTACACCATTTAATCTTATAAATCTAAAACTTCAAAAACAGTTTAAAATCATTTCATGAAGTCCTTAGAAAACTCTATGCATTTGTTTAAGTACCATCTGCTAACAAGAATGTTTCTCATGTTAATTTGTGCACATGACGTCAGACCAATTGTCTTTTGCTCTTCTCAATAATCACATATTACTAGCTACCATTGTGCTCTGATTCCCAATAACACAAATTCCTAGCTGATATTGCACTCACACTTGAAAACATATCTGGAAAACAGACTCCTCCTCACACGTGTTACTCCCAAAATAAGACCTTTTTGCATCACTTACCTCACCTTAATAACTTTCCTACTGAAAGATCCCAAGCATTCCAAATGCCTTCCAAAAACTAATTGTTATTGCAAATTAAAGCAGAAAAATCAACTGCCACACAACACCTAAGCTTGAATCTCGCACTTTTATGAAAATTTTCAATAGCAATTCCTTTCCATTAAGGAAAATAGTCTCACTTGTATGTAAATTTTCAAGAATAATTCCTTTCCTTCAACGTAAATAATCAATTTTGTACTTGTATGCAATTTTTCAATAGCAATTCTTACCATCAAGGAGAATAGATTAACACTTACATAAAAATTTTCAATAATAATTCCTTTCCTTCAATGTAAATTCTTTTTGCACAAAATGTGAAATCATAAACTACTAAAATCTCCTCAAACACAAATTGGAGCTCTATAAACAACTACAAGGATTACAAACTATAAAATCATACATCTCCTTATACTATAAATCAAACAAAAATTATATCCAAATTGAGATCCAAGCTACCATAAATATATCTTCTCAACCAGAATCTCTCTCCCACCCCCGGCCCCCAACCTTTCCCCCATTAGAAAGGATATGTAACTTAGATTGTAAATAATCTGGGCCTAACAAATCTGGGAGCCTATGAATCTCAAAAGCCATTCTGACAAAAATAACTGACAATCTCAAACCAAAGTTTATTAGAATTTAGATAAGGTGATAGACTCCAATTTGTACTTAACAAAATCAGGATCCATAAAGAATAACAATTAACTTACCTAGTTATGAATTGCTCCCCCATATACAGCATTACCCACTCCTTTCAAACCCCTTGCCAAACTCCAATATATTAATATGACTGTCACCCTACCTCCCTCAACCACAGAATCAAGTCTTAAACAAGCGCTAGGCAAAAATCTAAAAATCAAGATAGATGAAAACTCACCTTAAAATCCATGTATGTAAGGCAGGAGAAGATCAAAGAACATCTCTGGTCTAACTGGAAACAGGAATTATGGTCTAACAAGTAAATAATGACATAGGATATTGAAATTGAAACGTCGAAAGAATTGGATTTTTAATCGGGTTTTAGTCATGGGCTTCTAAATTTTGCAAAATTATGTGACAGATGCTTTCTTTTTTCAGGTCATTCCAATATTATCACTAAATGCCACCCTTTGTCTAGAAGCACATTTTCTCAGATGACTTCCCAACTTCTGTATTGCAAGAACCTACCCCAAGCATTGCCAATGTATTTTATGGTTTTGTTCCCTTCTTGATCTGCTGGAATTTTGCTTGTCTTTATGCTAGAAACGAGAAGTAATAAAAATAAAGCAATACATTTGCTTCTTTGCTGTTTGTTATATAGTTGAGCTTACAAATATACTATGTTTCCATTAAGAATCTGTCCTTATTAGGAATGGTTGATAAACAAACAAGTGTGTATGAGACAGATGACCTGATATAATTCGATGCCCCTCAAACAAATTTCATCATATACAATAATACATTAGTCCTTAAATATACCATAACATATATCTTCTTGTATGTAATTTAGATTCTTCTTTATACATGTGCTAAACTAAAAATTTTTGAATTTCTCAAAAATCAATCAAATCAGTAAGAAGTAAAAACATAAGTATTGAATGAAGAAGATAAATCACCAACTGCACAAATACTTGCCCCTACTTTTTTCTTTTTTGTTATCTTCTTTGACTGGATCAAGCCAATAAAATTGTCCCTAAGACCTTTTAAAAAAAATTACTTATTTCAAGTCCTCAGCCTTCCAAGGCAAAGGACTTTTATATTTAAAGGCAAGAGTGATAAGATCATATAAATGCCTATAGTAGAAAAAATTGGGCAGTAGGTTAGCATAAGAAAAAAGAATTTACGTCAAAACAGAGGAAACAAAATTGTATACTTAAAAAATTGTTAGTTCGGAGAGTGCAAAGTTTGAATACAGAGAAAGGGTGCAGCTATGAGTTATAAGGTAAAAATCTTCAGCAGAAATGTATTAAAAACATGTCTAACTAGCAAAAAAACTGATCCATGCATAAGATTTCTCACTACATAGAAGCATCATTGCACGCTTATTTAAATATCTGAGTAGAGCCAACTATATTTCTGTTTAGTACAACCAAGATAAAATAACTACCGGTCCATTTCACGCAAACAATTGGAGGGAAATCAGCATTGGGAAATGGCTTCTACTATGCAAAGGTCAAGGCAGGTGATCATAGCATTAAATACTAAATTGCCCAAGCTCATTCAAACCCATCTTTTATCATAATCTTCCAATTCAACTGCATTAAGATAATTAAAATCATGAACCATTCAAATAAAATAAAAACCATTATTTTTCTATATTTTGAAGAGAAAAAAAAGCTGTTCCTAAGAGTTTAAGTCACTCCTAGTTAAAATGCTTAGTTCTGCCAAATCCTGCAGAACTGACACACTTTGTAAAATTGTTTTAACTCTCAAACTTTCAATGCATTTTGTTTGAGCAAAGTCTTCTAGCTGAAAATCAATGGCACCATGACCGTTCCATCAATCAAACCTTAAATTTCCAACCACATTCACTCAAACTATCTATTTCAGAACTAATACTAGTGAACCCCTTTAAAATCCCATAACAAATGCGCTCAACTAATGACCAATAATTCTAATCAGTGCAAGTAATCTCTTGACTATGGCCAATTAGATTTTGATCTTTGTGAGTCTAAAAAAGTGTATGCCTTTTGACTTTATTCATCCATTAACTAGATAAATTTAATGCATTTTTTCAAGTAATTTTGAAAACTCTTTTACCATTACAGGAAATTGAATTCAACAACAAATCAAATGACCATCAATTCTGCTTCTTCTTTGTGTTAATGTCCTCTCAAATTGAATTATTACCTGTACGAATGAGCCTGTGAATTTAGAGAAAGAAAATGGGAAGTGACAAATACTGCCGAAGATGCAAATCGGTAAGCAAAAGAGGAAGACATACTCCAGGATTTTACAACGTAAAAGAAATCAAATGAAGATGATGCAAAGGAAAACAGTTTCAATGGAATAATAGTACCTGGGCATATTTTTTCAAACTTTGAGATTAAGAGATTCTCAGTTTTCTTGATGGTGAATATGGATTGAAGCTGGCGTCATTTTTTATGGAGGGATGGGCCATTGAAGAAGAATCCAAATCAAACACATCACCATTGGTTGAGTCATTACCCAAACCAAAATTTGGAAAACCCAAAATTAAGTCAAACCCATTAGCTTTATCCTTTGGAAGCCTTAAATAAGATGTCAAGGAAAGACACGTAGTGTCATCAAGGATTAGAGGAGGTTGAGGTTCTCCTGCGTCTGTGTCCGTTGAGACTCACACGATTCATATGTGAACCATCGGAAGTGGTGGCAGGATGTAGTAATGGTGCGAACTCAGTGTTGTCAGAGTTGTTATCAACATTTTCAGAGTTGTTATGGATAATAATGGAATTTTGAGGAGGACAAATGCATTCCACATGTACCCCCATCCTTGCAATGACAGGAGCAAATTTTCCTAATTTACTTGTCCAATGAGAGATTTTACATGAAACCTCAACTTCATTTTGATCACCTTGCATCAAGTCTCCAAATTTCTGCTGTAATTGGCCATGAGGTACACCATAAAACCACAAATGATCACACCTCAGACGCTGAAAGATCTGCGGCCGCATGAAAGGTTGCTCTTGACCATTGATGGAAATGTTGACAGCACAAACCCAATTGAGCATATCATCACGTAGAGTAGCATAACTGTCTTTCAATGGAACTAGATGAAAAGCAATACAAAAGGCAAATGTTGAAAATTCTGGACCAATCCGGAATGATATGGAGCTTTCAGTGCTTTGATGGTTGAACCACTCTGAAATCTTCTTTCCCGGTACTACAATGCTATATCTCTCTCCAAAATCAATCAGATGATCATCTAGAGTTGGACGTAACTCTATTTCAATTAGGATGAACTTGGAGATGGAGAGCTGGGAAGAGTAATCAATCTGATGTGAATGTGAATCCACTAATACGTTGCGTTTCACACCTGAACATATCATGTTTGGTGGAAAATCTAAAATTCTTTCAAACTGCATGCAATTAGGAATTTTGAGAAATTAGAAATTTACCAAATCTAGTACAGTATTTGGAAAGGTAAACAGTTTTTTTTTTTTTTTTTTAATATCTTGAAGAGAAAAAGGTACCTGAAGGAATAATTCCCTTAATGATTTTGAATTCAACGAGCTGCAGTTTAATGCATTCACAGATCTTATGCTTTCTGGAAGTTTTGGAATTTGTTTAAGGAACTTGAAATCCTCAATTAGAAGACAACGTAATCCATTGAATCTCATAATGTTATCTTTAAGGTTCAAATTTTTACCCCTTGATAATAAGGATTTCTTTGAGAGGTGGAAACAAGAAGTAAACTTTTTTAGAAATTTCAACTTCAGAAAACCATATTTTGAAAAGCCACCATAAGAATTGCATAGTGCTTGTGTACCAATCTCGACATCCTTTGGAAATTGGACACTGCCATGAATAAAGAGTTTATGAAGATGTGACAATTCATAGATGCTACTTGGAAGATGACACGTATAGGAATAGGAACCTACGTCTAATCTCTCAAGCCCAGAGAGGTTCCTAAATGATGAAGGAAGCTCTCTAATGGCAGTGTATGCTAGACTTAGAAACTTTAAATTTTCCATTTCTTGTGAAATATCAGGGAACCTCTTAACCCTTTTGCAATAAAAAAGAATTAAAATTTTAAGAGATTTCATCATGATGCAGCTTGGAAGAATTTTAAGTTTAACACAACCCGTGAGGTCCAAACTTTCAAGCTTATCGAGACATCCAATAGAGTCATGAACCTTGACTAATTTTATACATTCACGAAGATTTAATTTCTTTATGTTTGGGGTGGCAATTGATAAGTCGGGTAATTCCCTAATGTATTGGCAGGATTGCAAATTCATATATGTCAAGCTTTCACACTGTATCCTCTGTAGAAAAAATTAAATCAAAATTAGCTTCAACAAATATTAAAATATATTTTAATCATTAATGAAGTAATAATAATTTATTAAAAAAATAAAAATAAAAATAAAAATTATACCTCAAGAGATTTAACCCAACTTCCTAGCATGTTGAAAACAACGAGTTTTTGAGGATGAAAATTGGATGGTAAGGAAGATGAAGGAAATCCCTGCCAATCAAGCACCCTTAATCCGTTGGGAAGATATTTAAGATCTCTACAAATATCTACGTTACTAACCATAAGGAACTTGAGATTTTCCATCTTTTCAAAACATTTAGCCTCTAATTGAATCTTTGATGGTTTAGGTGCGCAAATCATTATGCCTCGAACTTTTTCTGACCCCTAATTAGATAAAGAATTAAGTGAATCACACTATACAATATTTAATATAATGACAATTAATTTAAACAAAAACAAAACTAATTAGTTTAAATTTTCCTCCACATTTAATTGGGGAAAAAATCACTATATATGGCATTTGAAAATGAACTAAAATGATGCATACCGTATTTTTAGTTAGTACATCAAGAACTTCCTCATAACGCCATAGTCTACTACGCTCTCCAAGTTTTGGTGATTCCCGTTGAACAATTTCCTTACCCATTTGTTGTAGCAAGTCATGCATCAACAATTTGTCATATTGATCAACGGTTATTAGACACTTATCAATAAGTTTTTCAATTCCACTAATTGGATGTAAATCGCAAGAATCCAATATATCCATGACATACTTCTTAAGAAATCCCTTAAAGAAACATGCAATATCGAGGAAAATATCTTGTTCAGTTTCATCCAATCCTTCAAAACTTATTTCCAATACTTTTTGAATTTCTTTGTTAGGAAATCTTTGATACTTATCTATCGTGCTTTTCCATATAAGCTTAGTTCTTCCACACAAATCAGCACCTATTATTACTAGAGCTAATGGAAGCCCCTTGGTATATTGTATAACTTGGTTTGCCAACTCCAAATAATCTTCTTTGGGTTCTTTGCTTTTGAAGGCATGCATACTAAAGAGTTCAAGAGCTTCATCTTGATTTAATCCCTTAACCTCGTGCATTGAAAAACATTTTCCAAGAGTAGCTACCAAGTGTTTGTCTCTTGTTGTTATAATGATTTTGCTTCCCGAAGTAAGCCAATCACATCTGCCAAGTAAATTTTCTACATGGACCCACTTATCCACATCATCAAGAACTAAAAGAATCTTCATCAAACAAAGTCTTTCCTTTATCATATTGATTCCTCTTGATTTGTTACCCACCTTTAAATTTGTATCCCTTGAGATCTCAAAAAGAAGTTTCTCTTGTAGTTCGATTACACCATCATTTGTTCCTGATTTTTCTCTAAAATTTTCTAGATAACAAAATCCCTCAAAACGATCATAAATTCTATTAAAAATAGCTTTGGTGATTGTTGTCTTACCTATTCCACCAGGACCATAGATCCCTATCATGTGAGCATCATTTGACTCAATATCTAAAAGAATGGACTTTATACGATTATCTATCCCAACAGGGTATTGAGCAACAAATAATAATGTGCGATTTAATTTCAACTTTGAAATGTCTTCAACAATACTTTGGGTAAAGCTGAACTCACTGCAACTATCATTCACATGACATTAAAAAAAAAAAAAAATAAATAACGAGTTAGACTAGAAATTAGAAATATGAAGATATATAAACCATATTTAAGATGTTTGGCGTGTGCATTAAATTTGAAATGTTGACAATTAAAGTAAGTGGCATGTACTGATTTATAAATCTATAACTGTCATTATGTTAGCACCTTTTTTTTTTGTTAGGTAAGTGTTTTTTGGCTTTTAGGCATAGTTATCCAAAAATATTAAGCATTAAACCGTCAAGGCAGTGGTATGGTGGTTCATTGGTTCAACAATTGTGTGTCACTGGCTCAATTTAGACAAATAATTTATTTATTTATTTATTTTAAGTAAGAATAAATTAAAAGTAAAAGTAAAATTAAAAAAAGAAAAAAAATGAAGATATTATAAAAAGAAAAAATAAAAGGCAATGGTTTTCAATTAGTACATAAGTATGAAGGTATAAAATAGATTGAAATTTATAGAATATTATTGTTAATAAAATTTATTTTAATATAGAATTTAATATATGCTTATATAAAAATGACTAAATAATAGGACATCTTTAATTGATCCAAATGACTTAAAACATTAAAAACAAAACGGTTCGAGTAAAATCATGTGGTTAAGTATTTTTCTAAAAAAAAAAACTTGGTGGTTTTTCATGGTTTAATTGAATTTTTTTTTTTTGTTGAAAATATGATAGTTTCTTTCATACCAATCCAGAATTTTGTACAATTCATCGGTTTAATAGTTCAATAATCAATTTGGTACTATTATGATAACTATACTTGCAACATGAAGTTTCATGGAAAAATCTAGGGCAAAATTTGCCAAACAGTATAATTTTGGAAAAATTTTAGGCGGATGGCATGCGTTCAAAGTTAATTAGTTAGTTGGATTCTTTTCTGGAAATCGAGTATAGCAAAATCGACTTCCAGCCAAAATCCCAACCAAAATCGAGTTCAATATACTCAACTTCCTACCGAAAATTAGCTCTGAGGTGGATAAAAAAGGAAGTCGAGTATAGTAAACTCGATTTTGGCTGGGATTTTTGTTGGAAGTCGATTTTGCTGTACTTGATTTCCAAAAAAGAGTCCAACTAACAAATAAACTTTGAACGCATGTCATCCGCCTAAAATTTTCCCAGTACCATACTGTTTGGCAAATTTTGCCAAAAATCTAGTTAGGTGATAACTGAAACTTACTAAGTCCCATTTTTTTAATATTAGAAATAAATTATGGAGGAAGATTTTCAAAAAATAAAAATAAAAATAAAAGTATAATATGTGGGCGAAAATCCTACTTAATTGGTAAGGTACTTTACATTTAAATTCTTCCTTACCCTAAGGTACCTTACATTTAAATTCTTCCTTTACCAATTCTCAAAAAAAAAAAAAAAACTTCTTTCTACCATTGTGAGCTAACTTCCATAGCAGAAGATACGAAGGGGGAAAAAAAAAGTAGATTCATAATTTGGATAACACTTGTGGTCATAAAAAGTACAAGAACTGTCAATGAATATCTATGATTATAAACCACTGAAACTCATAAAAAGTACAAGAATTGTCAGTGAATACCTATGATTATAATGCCAACCAGATATATTGGCTGCTTCTCGGAGAGCGTCTCTCCATTTTTGTACTTTCTTGTTGTCTATGTTTTTTTCATGTTCAGCTAGAGCTTTCCCGAAATTTCCTTTTTGTTTACGTATTTCTGATGGGTCCACCTTGTAAAACACTGGTATCATTAACTGGCCATTCTTCTTACACTCAAAAATCTTGGCAAGCTCTTCCAAACACCAAGTGGAGGATGCATAGTTTTCAGAAAATACAATTATTGACATTTTTGAACTCTCAATGGTTTTGAAAAGCTGTGCAGAAATTTTTGCTCCCCTTTGGAGCTTATCATCGATGAACGTGTGAATACCTCTCAAACGTAATGCCTCATACAAATGGCTAACAAAACCATGGCGGGTATCTTCACCTCTGAAACTCAAGAAAACATCAAAGTTTTTGGGTTGGTCGGTGAAAGAGGAAGAGGAGGCTCCTTTGTTGAACACAAGAGCCATAAGGATTTATGAGCAAACTGTTGTAAAGATCTGAAAGGAGGAGAAAGAAACCTGTGAAGGGGTTGTTAATATTGAAGAATTCTATATATGAACTATGCAATCTAGAACAATGGAGATCAAGATTATATTCGTGTATTTCAAGCAAGCACACAGCAAGAACTACAAGAGAAAGAAAGAGGAAAACTGGAAGAGAGAAAATCCTTTATCAAAAATCACATTACTTGCTTGAATGAATATTACAATACAAGAACCAATATTTATACTTATATAGTTCTATCAGTATGAAACAAATGAGCTACCACTGTAACAAAATCTGATTTGTACTCTAACAGCTTTTCCTATATTCCCGTGTCTCTAACACACTTTAAATTTGTAACTGAGTAGTGAGCAATAGCTCTCTCTCTCTCTCTCAATGCGACACCGTTTGGGCAATAGGTTAAGTTGTCACACGTGCATGTCTAGAAGCTTTAAGTTGAGCACGTGAGTCCTTTTAAGGAAACGGCAGCGTTTTGACTTGTCTTATTATTATCATGACTAACAGAAATGCTGTTGTTTAAATCTTCTATTCTAACAAATATAACTCAGGAGAGTGAATGAAAAATTTGGAAGACGATGAATACAAGCAAGAGGAGCCTTTAAAGGTGGTTTGCTTTCAGTGTGACCAATAACTTTTGAACTTTTAAGTGCCATATTGATGCTTTTTTTCGTTGCAATATCATGTGGTGATGCCAAAAATCATTAGTAAGTCGCACAATCCTCACGTGCTCTCAACAAGACCTACACAATAAGGAAGAAGAAGACCTCACAGAGAGTACTAGTGGTACCGGCCAAATACCCTCTGAAGGTTAAGTTGAAGAACTTTCATAATACTAGACTGCCAAAGCTGGGGTAAATCATGCGTACTTTAGTTTGTGAGGGCTTTGGGATTTTTGTAGTAGTGTAGAGTTGACATTCGTTTCTTGGTGGAGAGGGTCTTTTCTTGTAGGGAAGATCCTCATCAGTACACGTATCTTGAAGGATCCCTTCCTTACAGGGATAACCTTGACTAGGGTTAATCGTGGGGTACAAAATATTTCCTTGTATAGATATTCGTGGAGGTCAAGCGAGGCCACACTAGACTCTTCACTTTCTTTATTCTCGTCGACCTTTCTATTCCTGTCGGCCACTTGTTCCATTCGTGGATTCCTGTCGACTCATGTAGACGCCGTCGGGTATTGAGATGAGGTTGTCAGCCTATGGCATCGTCACTTTCATTTTTCCATATATGCGTGTGAAGCTGACAGGCTAATTGGAGCCGTCGGCTTCCTCATATGTAACGAGTGTCAGTTGCCCCCTACTCTATGGCTCATCAGCTTTAGCTGACAGGTCATGGAGTGTAAATTGTAGCTTTTCTTTTATTATATATTTGTTGGAAAAATAAAGGCGTTCATTAATGGCTCCTTGAGTAGTTTTCATTAAATGCTTGGACACGTGGCACAAGCTAGTTGGCCTCGTTTCTGAACAAAAGCGTCGCTTCGTTCCCCGCGCTTTTTCGTCCTATAATTAGCTCATCACCCCCTCTCACTTTTCCTTATTTCATCTTTGTGAATCTTAAGAAGGAGAACTGTTGTTCCATCACCTTCGTTACCGTCATCTTGTAGATCCCGTCACCTTCGTTGCCGTCAACTTGTAGATCTCATTACCTCTACAGAATCATCTACTAATCCTGTAAGTCCTCTTCTCCTTTCCATTTTTTCTCTCTTTTTTAGCTTCCATTTAGCCAGTCGTCACTTATAGAGAGACTCGCCAAATAGGTTCTTAGAATACCTTCGTCGCTTGTAGGTAAATAGATGTCAAGTGATAGAGAAGTGAAGAGTAAGCAGTCGTCGTCAGCTTGTGAGGGAGCGGGCTACAACGAAGTATACCCATTAGGTCATGGGCTCGAGGAGAGCTTATCCTGGTCGTCAGAGAGGGAGCCGTCCGCCCATTCTCTTGATGATGAAGAGGAAAATTATGACGGAGAGGAAGTAAAGGACAGAGAGGGAGGAAAGGAGAGGGAAGATGAGGATGGCTATGATGAGGGAGAAGGGGACGAAGTGGAAAAGGAGGACGAGGAGGAGCGGGAGGAAGAAAATGATGAGGACAAGGGTGAGGATGAAGAGAGTGCTCCTGAGGGAGGAAATCTAGGAAGCCTAGGAGATGGTTGGACTCGTCCCTTTATCCTTCCTGCGATATGGACCGTCTACAATTTTAAGCCAACGATGACGAATAACATTTTTAAAAACTTACGGGACCGTTTCCAAATCCCTGAGAATGTCCTGATCCTTCTACCCAAGAAGTTTGAAAAGTGCTACTCTGGGAAGACCGCGGACGTTGGCATGTATGACGCCATGTTCGCGGCGGGATTGAGATTGTCATTAACAAAAACAGTTGGCCAATTTCCTAGGTTTCTCTATCAGTCAAATAGCTCTCAATGCTTGGAGAATATTCATAGGAGCTAAAGTCATTTGGGGTCGTCTTAGTGGTGGGAACCATCGGTTTAGTCTTGACGAGTTCTTTTGGTGTTATAGACAAGGAAGTCAATATCGTACCGGAAGCTGTACCGGTTTGGCCACCGGTACGATATATTTCGGGTATCGATTAATACCGGTGTACCGTTTCAGGTTTATCGCTATTTTATATATTTAATACACACACACATACACACAATCTCTATTTACCATAAAACATTACCTCCTGTTTACAATAAAACATTACTTCAATTGTTCATTGCATACAAAGAAAAAAAACACAATATAAAAAACAAAAAACTTAATTGTTCATTGCATTCAAAGAAAATAAATAATACAAATAATTAAGTTAACACAAACTACATAGGATCATCTACTCCCATCCATCAAAAGGATCTACTTCAAGACTATAATATACATGAGTATTGTCATCCTGCCCTTAAAAAATTGCCATAATTACAAAAATAAAAAATAAAAAAATAATAGCATTTTGTGTTCTGGTCCGGTACGGCCGGAATTTGCCGATACAAGGCCGGTACAGCCAGTATTTTTTTCGGTACGAAATAGGGATGTACTTGTACCAGTGCACCAGCTAGTACGGTATGTACCGGCCAGTACGGTACGGTATCGACTCCCATGGTTACAAACCCTAACATATCTCCTCATCTTAAGGGATATATCACTTTGTAGCGAGGAAGAAGTCACTTAGGCTGGTGTCGGACATGCCTGACTCTAATTGAAATTGGAAGAGTAGGTACTTTTTTGTCTAAGGGACGGACTGGGTATGCCGATGGGAGGAATGGGGTACTATGCCTCATGGCTTCAACAATACTTGAAGTATTGTAAAGGATTCAGGTTTAGTATTGTCTGCTTTCTCACTTTTTCTTTGTTTATTTGTTAAGTGTTTGATGTCATCTGTTTCTTTCTTTTTCAGCTAGTGTTAGTCCGCAAATAACTGACGAGCAGAAGGCTTTTATCTGTCAGGTGCTTGACATCCCTTTCGACATGCGGAGGTGCAAGGATCTCATTACCTTCAACACACTGCACACCTACTTTGGTGGTCCTGAGCCGACACCTGCAGCTTGTAGATTGAATGTTTATTCCCATTGGCCCAAGTTTTTACTTCTTGTCTTTTTCCTTCCGTCTGCTTCATACTTATGTTTGCTTTATCTAACGTTCGTCTTTTACCCTTTGCAGAATTGGAGGCGGCAAAACAAAGGGCTTTAGTAAGAGTGTCAGCTGCGGTGTGCAAGCAGAAGTAGAAGAAAGGGGCCTCAATGTTGGCTCCCAAGGTTGTTGGCAAAGGAACGTCCAAGCGAAAGAGTGAAGGGAAGGATGACCATTCGTTCAAGAAAGGACCAGGCACTCCTGTTGGTGACAAACAGTCAAAGCAGTCGTCGCCTCCTAAACCCAGCCATGGAGCTGGTAAAGGTTTAATGACGACAACTGATCCCGTCACCCAAGGAACCATTCACCATCTTATTATGTATAAGGAACATGCCGTTGAGATGGTTTGAGTCAATCATTAAGGAGACGAACTTGGACCCTTGTGCCGAGCAGATGACTGAAGACTTAGAGGTGTCGGGTCTCTTTGATCTTTCTAGGGTACTCTATTTTCTCAAACTTTGCTTCACTCTTTTGTTCATTTGCTGATGGTTGTCTTGATTTCAAGCGTTGGTGTGCATGAAGGCGCTTCAAGATAGGCGCTTCGAGAACAAGGAGCAGGATCAGTACAACGAGGCCGTTCGTACCCTCAACAAGGAGGTGACAGCTGTCACCGAGAAATTGAAGCAAGAATCCGGCCTTCGAGAGAAGGAGCAGAAGGCCAAGGAAAGCTTGGAGACAGAGCTGCTGGCCCTTTGTGAACAGGTGGAGACGGCCAAGGCCGACGCCATAGCGGTCGACTATGGTGACGAGTTTGACGACTACCTGAAGCAAGTTAGGTCCGTCTACCCAAACCTTGCCTTATCTAAGATCACCATGGATGACCCAGTGTTGACGACTCCTGCAGGTGGTGACACCGTCAGTGAGGAGACTGATGACTCTACTCATACGGAGGACCCAAAAGACGACGGTGTAGTCCTTGCTCAACTTGCTCTTAAAAGACCCGTTGCTCCCCTAGTCCCGTCTTGCGAAGTCCTCCTACCAGTGATGCTAAGAACCCTTCTGCCCTGGATGCCCAGAATCCTTCTACGAAAGATGTTGAAAACCCTTCTCCTCAGGACGCCCAGAATCCTTCAGCCTAGTTTTAACTCTTTTAACTTTTTTTGTATCTCATCTTATCTTCAGACATTATTAAGTGCACTTTTGTTTTTAGGCCTTATTGTACACACTTCCTTTTATTTCTGTCGTTTATCCATTACTTTGTTATTACATCCGTCGCTTTTGGTTGCCATGAGTACACTTTTGTTATGTGTTGATTCCCTATTTTAAGATGTGCGTTTGCCCGTCCACCTAGGGACTTGTATGCATGTTAGGATTCATTCGTCCGTTTGGGTGTATCCATCCCCTCGAGGACTTGGATGTGCCCGTCCATTTGAACTTTGTATCGTTTAGGTATTCTTAGGATGAATCTGTCCACCCAAGTACTTATTGAACCCGTAAGCTACTTAATAATTTTTACAACATCCCTTGGGATGAACCCGTGCTCTTAAGGAGTCAGTAGTAAACTTGTCCACTTAAGGACTTAATATCCCCATCTACTTATGGACTTAGTAGTAAACTCACCTATTTTTAGACTTAATACTTCTGTCCACCTGTGGACGTAGTAATAAAATTGTCCACTTGTGGACTTAGCAAACTCATCCACTTATGGACTTAGTAATTTTTAAGCATCCCTAGGGATGATCTGTCCACTTGTGGATGTAGAAATAAACTTGTCCACTTATGGACTTAGCGAACTTGTGCACTTAGTAAGTTTTAAGCATCCCTTGGGATGATCTGTCCACTTATGGACATATTAGTAAACTCGTCCACTTGTAGACTTAGCGAACTCGTCCACTTGTGGACTTAGTAATTTTTAAGCATCCCTTGGGATGATTCATCCACTTATTGATGTAGTAATAAACTCGTCCATTTGTGGACTTTATAATTTCTAAGCATCCCTTGGGATAATCCATCTACTTGTGGATGTAATTTTGTAGAAACGTATACATACACATGCCATATCTGAATAACTCCTCTTATTGTAATAAATATGTGCATAAGTAAAAAATTGTTCTTAAAAGAATAAAAAGCTGCCTTTTGGGCTCAAAAAATACTGTAGATAAGAATTAACTAAAAGAAATAAATTGGAAATGAGGATTGCCGTTCTTCGTACTGTCATCTACTGGTAATATTTTTTGAGATGTTCGGCGTTCCATGGGTGATGTAACTTTTGTCCGTCTAGTGTCTTCAGGTGGTAAGCGCCTTTCCTCTGCCATGAAGTGATTCTATAGGGTCCTTCCCAGTTAGGACCGAGCTTTCCCGGGGAGGGATATTTTGTGGTGCGCGTCACCTTCCTCAAGATGAGGTCTCCAACTGGGAAGTCTCTATGTTTGACTTTGGAATTGTAGTGCTTGGCCATGAGATCCTGGTATCGCACCAGCTTTTGTTTAGCTATCGCCCTAACCTCATCTACTCAAGCTGTAGGCGTATGGCTTTGTCGTTTGTGTTCTCATCATGGTTGTCCACTCTATAGCTTGTGAGTTCGACCTCAGCTAGGATATCTGTCTCACTTCTGTATGCCAGCCGAAACGGCGTCTCTCTTGTAGGCATTTTGGCTGTTGTCCTTTATGCCTATAGTATGCTTGGCAACTCTTCTGGCTATATACCCTTTGCCATCTCGAGCCGAGTCTTAATGATTTTGAGCAAGGATTGGTTCGTGACCTCAACTTGTCCATTAGCCTAAGGGTGGGCAGGGGAAGAGTAGTAGTTCTTGATCCCCAATTGTGAACAAAAGTCCCTAAATGAGTCCTTGTCAAACTGTTTTCTGTTATATGAGACCAAGACTCTAGGGATCTCGTACCTGCAAATGATGTTTCTCTAGACAAATCTTCGAACGTTTTTCTCTGTGATAGTGGCCAGGGTTTCAGCTTCCACCCATTTGGTAAAGTAGTTTATGCCGACAACTAAGAACTTCATTTGTCTTATTGTTATTGGGAATGGGCCCATGATGTCCAACCCCCATTGAGTGAAAGGCCATGGGGCCATCATTGGAGTGAGGTCTTTTGTTGGCTGTCTAATGACGTTGCTGAACCTTTGACATTTGTTGCAGGCTTTGACATAGGTTTAGGCATCCGTCTGCATCGTGAGCCAATAGTATCCAGCTCGAATCAATCTGTGCACCAATGACCGTGACCCTGAATAGTTCCTGCAGATTCCTTCATGGACTTCTCTCATGACATAGTCTGCTACCTTCGGGCTTAAGCATATTAGGTACGGGTGGGAGAAACCTCTTTTGTACAAGATATCCTTTATCACGACGAATCGTGCTGCCTGAACCTTTAGCTTCCTTGCGGCCTCCTTACCGTCAGGTATTGTTCCGTCTTTCAAATAAGAAACTATCGATGTAGTCCAGTTGCTTTCCATGTCTATTTCCTGCATGCCGACGACATCTATCAAAGGTGAAGGCTGAACAAAAGAAAGTACTTAACCAAGGATGAGCATGTGTTCTGCTAATGCAGCTTTGGCAAGGCAGTCAGCTTGTTCGTTCTCTTCCCTAGAGATTTGGACAAACTTGACCTGCAGCTTGCCCACCCATTTTTGTACTTGTTCAAGGTATTTCTTCATCCTTTCTCCTTTGCATTTGTAGTCACCATTCACCTGACTCGTGACCACCTAAGAGTCACAATATACGACTATACTTGTAGCCTCTATCGCTTTTGGGAGATCCAGCCCTACCACTAAGACTTCGTACTCCGCTTTGTTATTGGTCATTGGGAAGTCGAGACAAACCACGCATTTGATCTCGTCCCCTTCTGGGGAATGGAGCACTATACTCGCTCCACCAGCCTGCCTGTTAGATGATCCATTTGTATGGATGCTCCATTGAGAATGTTCCTTAATAAGCCAAGAATGTATTGATCCCTTATGATATATTAATTGATTAATTAGCCAAACTTATTAATTAATCAAATTAACATGCAATGTATGTGACAGCACAAACAAATCATTAACTAAAATAAAGTTGACATGGTGATTTGTTTACAAATGGGGAAAACCTACACGGTGAAAACTCCACAAAATGATTTTAAGGTCTCCACTCTCGAAAATCCACTAATATCAAAACAAGCGGTTACAAGTAAAGGAATCCCAGTACCTTATACCAACATACAGTTGAACCCTTACCCCAGTACTCAATTAGACTTATTCTGTAGTGACAATCTTTCCTTTTGATGCACGGCTCCCAATACGTGACTAACCAATAGATGCGCGGATCCTAGTATGCGACTTAATCACCAACTTGAGAAGGATGTTGGCTGCAAAGCTCTTCAGTTCATCTAGAAAATGAAGATTAAAAAGCTCCTTGGTCACAAAACCTTACGGTGTACAAACACAACAGCTTCTTCAGAAGAAAGATGAATTAGGGCAAATTGTCCCCGGTCACAATTTGCATAAACAAGACTTTGCTCTATGCTTGCGCAACTTGTATATCCTTTGACAACCCTTAAAACAATCCTTATATATGTTTAAGGTTGTGAGAAAAGAAAGCCTAAACACATACTCACGAATTGGAGTGAAATCAACTTTGAAAAACTAAATTTCATAAACCTCGATAGATAGCCTATCTATCGAGCAGCTGTCAAGCCTCTGGCTAAAGCAGCCTTTTAAACCTCAATAGATACCAGCTGTCGAGCTCTAATGAACAGCACTTCATTAGACTTGCATGGCTTTAACATTTGATCTTGAAACCTTATTCCATGAAGTATTAAACACATCCTAAATCTACCCAATTACAAGTAAAGTGCATTTTGTCAAAGGATTAGCCAATTACATTAAATATTGACACATGTTCTTAACATGATTCACATGTCCTAACTCCAGTCACAATTTGCATGAACAAGACTGCTCTATGCTTGCGCAACTTGTATATCCTTTGACAGCCCTTAAAACAATCTTTATATATTTTAAGGTTGTAAGAAAAAAAAACCTAAACACATACCCACGAATTGGAGTGAAATCAACTTTGAAAAACTAAATTTCATAAACCTCAATAGATAGCCTATCTATTAAGCAGCTGTCGAGCCTCTGGCTAGAACAGCCTTTTAAACCTCGATAGATACCAACTGTTGAGCTTTAATGAATAGCACTTCATCACTTGTTTCTTGGACAGACTTGCATGGCTTTAACATTTGATTTTGAAACCTTGTTTCATGAAGTATTAAACACATCCTAGATCTACCCAATTACAAGTAAAGTGTGTTTTGTCAAAGGATTAGCTAATTACATTAAATATTGACACATGTTCCTAACATGATTCACATGTGTCCTAACATTCCTCTACCCCTTAGCCTTCCATATTGGTGAATTCCGCAATGAAATGAGTGACTACTTGGCCTTTTATGGCAGTATGCAAGTGGTATTGTTCGTCAAATTTGCCCTAGTCAATTCCCCATAGTGCTATCCGTCTAGCAGCTTCAAGGTTACTTATTGCTCGCCGTAGAGGCTTGTCTGTTAGAACAACCATAGTGTGGACCTGAAAGTATGGCTTGAGCTTGCGGGCTGCTATAATTAAAGTAAAGGCGAGCTTTTCCATCAGTGGTTACCTTTCCTCCACGCCTCGGAGTGCTCAACTAGTGTAGTACACGGGCTTCTGCACCTTGTCTTCTTCTCTGACAAAGGCCAAATTGACGACAGCCGGGGAGACAGCCAGGTAGAGGAATAGCTCTTCCCTTGGTTTGGATGGACTTAGCAATGGCAGGGAAAAGAGGTACGTTTTTAGATCCTCAAATGCTTGTTGACACCCGGCCGTCCACTCAAAAGAATTCTTCAACGTGTGTAAGAAAGGTAAGCACTTATTCGTTGCCCTTCATACGAACCTATTCAGCGCAGCTACCTTACTGTTGAGGCTTTGTACTTCTTTCACGTTCCTTGGTGGCGCCATCTCTATTATGGCTGGGATCTTATCTGGATTGACTTCAATACCTCTCTAAGACACCATGAACCTCAAGAACTTTCCAGCCATCACTCCGAACACGCATTTGCTCGGATTGAGCTTCAAGTTGTAAGAGTGGAAGGTGTCGAAGGTCACCTTGAGATCGACCAAATGTTCGTCCTCCCTTCAGCTTTTTACTAGCATGTCATCAACGTAGACTTGGACATTCCTTCCAATCTGATATGCAAATATCTTGTTCATAAGTCGCTAGTATGTTGCGCCTACGTTCTTGAGACCAAACAGCATTACTTTGTAGCAGAAGAGGCATTTGCTGGTGACGAACAAAGTTTTCTCCTGATCAGCTTCATCCAATTTAATCTAGTTGTAACTAGAAAACGCATCCATGAAGCTCAATAACCGGTGTCTGGCTGTCAAGTCTACCAAGACGTCAACTCGCAGGAGGGGGTAGCTATCTTTGGGGCAAGCTTTATTCAAGTCTGCGAAGTCTACACACATCCTCCATTTTCCATTGGCCTTTTTGACCATCACTACATTGGCCAGCCAATCGGGGTAGTACACCTCCCTAATGAATCCTGCATCTTGCAATTTGCAGACTTCTTCCGCTATAGCCTTATCTCGCTCCTAGGCGAATACTCGTTTCTTCTGACAGATAGGAGGGAAAGAGGGTGGCACATTCACTTGTGCACCATGACTGAAGAGTCGATTTTGGGCATGTCTTAATGGCTCCAGGCCAAGACATCCTAGTTTTCTTTTAAGCATGTCATGAGTGCTTGTTGGGCTGGCGGATTGGCGAGGGTGTTGATCCTAGTCATGAGCGCCTATCGAGCCTAGAGTTATCGAGGAGTATTTCCTTCAATCCCTCGACGGGCTATGCAACCATCCGTTGTTCTTCTATGCTCATGGTCTGTAAATAGTCGTCCATCTCTAACATCGCTATGTAGCACTCGCACGCCACCACTTGGTCCCCACGTGCCTCTCCTACTTCGTACTGAGTGGGAAATTTAATTATCAGGTGATAAGTTGAAGTCATGGCCTTTTATGAGTTTAGGGTAGGACAACCCAGTGTGGCGTTGTAGGCAAATAAGCAGTCAACAACAAGAAATGTAATATTCTTAGTAATTTGCTGCGGGTAGTCACCGACCTTTACGGGCAACGTGACCACACCGAAGGGGTACATTCTCGTTCCTCCGAACCCAATGAGCGGTGCATTGGTTGGTATGAGTCGTTCTCTCTCGATCCTCATCTGCTGGAACGCCGGGTAGTTAAGGATCAACCAGGACCCGGTGAGTGTTGTAGTCCTCTATCCATATGCTAACAACGAGTGCATTGTCGTGTGGGTGATGGAGACGTCGAGCATCTTCCTCTGAAAATCCAATTATGGGGTTGTCGACCCGTGCCATCTTTAGGACGAAACCCGTTAGCTGAATGTTTTGGACCATCTTAAGGTAGGTCTTACAGGCCTTCTTAGATGAGCCAGAAGCCGTAGCGCCCCTTACAATCATTCTTATGTCCCCTATGGGTGGCTTGGAGTGCTCGTTATCCTTTTTGGTAGCCTACTCCTGCGGTGGATCCACCCTTTCTTTGCTGACGAATCGTTTTAGTTTCCCCTGTCTGATAAGGGTTTCAATCTGCTACTTCAAGTAGTAGCATTTGGAAGTGTCGTGACCGTGGCCTCGATGAAAATGGCAATACTTGTCTCTGGACCTCTTACTAGGATCTCCTTTCAACTTGTTGGGCCGCATTAAGGCCGCTTCATCCTTGATTTGCATCAGGACCTGATCGATAAGGGCGGTCAATAAGGTGACGTTCGCAAATCTTCCAACGAGGGGTTTGGAGCGCCTATCCTCTCGTCGATCTCCGGTCCTGGTCATCTTCCGTCCCCTATCCTGTTGTGCATCTTCTTACCTTTCCCTCTTCTTAAGTTCTCCTTTCGAGCTAGCAGCGCATCTTCTGTGTTCATGTACTTAGTAGCTCAATACAGCAGGTCTGACATGGTCTTTGGGTCGTTTTTGTATAAGGAGAACAAAAACTTCCCCTTTCGCAATCCATTGGTGAACACAGCAACCAATATCTTATTGTCAGCTCCATCTATCGAAAAGGCTTCCTTGTTGAAATGGGTTATGTAAGACCTCAGTGTCTCGTTCTCTCGTTGCTTGATGCTCATCAAGCATGTAGTGGACTTCTTATACTTGTGCCCCCCAATAAAGTGCGAGGCGAACTGCGCGCTCAACTCTTTGAATGTACTGATGGAGTTGGGCATCAACCTACTAAGCCATACCCTTGCTGGACCCTTCAATGTAGTTGGGAAGGCTCAACACATGATCTCGTCTACCACGCCTTGCAAGTGCATAAGGGTTTTGAATGACTCCAGGTGATCTAAGGGATTCTTTGACCCATCGTAGGCTTCTAACTGTGGCATACGGAACTTCGGCGGGAGGGGGAACGAAGTGACGGGCACAATAAAAGGCGAGTCCGTATAGTGGATCAACTCATCGAGGTCGCTTGACACCCGTTCTCTGAGGGCATTCATCATGAAGTCCATCCACTCCTTCATTATCTGCATCTCTGCAACCATATATGGTGGTGCCGTTTCCGCGATGGATGGACGGCTGGTGTCTTGTCGCTCTTGTTTGCTTGGGGTGTTGCTTTCTTCAGGTCCTTCTTGGTCCTTTCTTTCAGCGCTAGCATCTTCTTGCTTGTCCCCATGATTGTTAGGTCTTGCGTTCCTTTGGTGTAGTTGCTCCTCCAGGTCGTGGTTTGTTTGTTAAGGCGTTCCATAGCTGCGGCGAGGGTCTGTACTTGTCTTTCGAGGGTAGTAGTACTTGGTTCGTCTCCTTAGTTGTTGGTGGTGGCCATCAAGCGAGTGAGTACCATACAAATCTTTATCCGAGAAGTGGTAGTACAGCTTCTACTACAATGAAGTTGTGGCTACGCATTTCCCATAGACGACGCCAATTGATGATGCCAAAAATATCAATAAATCGCACAATCCTCACGTGCTCTCAGCAAGACCTGCACAATAAGGAAGAACAAGACCTCACAAAGAGTACCGTTGTGGTACCGGCCAAATACCCTCTAAAACTTAAGTTAGAGAATTTTCACAATTCTAGAGTGCCAGAGCTGGGGTAAATCATACGTACCTTGGTTTGTGAGGGCTTTGGGGTTTTTATAGTAGTGTAGAGCTGACATTCGTTTCTTGGTAGAGATGCTCTTTCTTTGTAGCGAAAATCCTCATCAATACACATATCTTGCGGGATCCTTTCCTTATAGGGATTCCTTTGACTAAGGTTAATCGTGGGGTACAAGATATTTTCTTGTATAGATATTTGTGGAGGTCAACCAAGGCCACGCTGGACTCACCACTTTCTTTATTCCCTTCAGCCTCTTGTTCCGTTTGTGGATTCCCGTAAAATTGTGTAGATGTTGTCGGGTATTGAGATGAGGTCGTCGGCCTATTGCATCGTCGCTTTCGCTCTTCCATATATGCGTGTGAAGCTGACAGGCTAAATGGAGCCGTCAGCTTCCTTGTATGTAATGAGTTTACTTCTTTCTGAAAACACCTTTGTTATCATGGAAGCACTTGTCAAATATTTGGAATTTAGTTTCATTGTGTTTGATGTGTTGTTTATGGAGGGTGCACAATAGGCAGACATTTAAAGATGTGGATAATTCGTAAGAGTCATTTGCTTCTTTTAATGGTTCTTTATTTGATTGGTCTCGGGCATGGGACTTACGTCAAATGACTCCTCCTCTTTTTATATATTCTCTTTTCTCTTTTAATTAAGCTTCTTTTTTTTTTTTCTTTTTTTTTTTCCTTTGTAGGTTGTAACTTTTGACTTCTTTGTGCTCCTTTGCATGTAAAGTTGCTTTATTTATACAAATTCTTCTTATTTATGAAAAAAATATTTAATAAATATTTTAAGTGAGTTGCAATATCTATTGAACTCTTCCCACTTACCATAAAAGTTAATTTTCTATGTTGGCATTTTAAGAGGGGAAATTCTTGGATGGAGTGGAAGAAGGAATTTAGCGGCTGAAACGCGTGTGTTGTGTGTTTGTTTACAATATTAAATAAGTTAAATAAAATTAATACACTGGAGGGGGCAAAAAAACCCTCACGCGAACAGCCAATTGTGATAATGCTATTTTTAATGACACGTACTAGTCTTTGCAGCACAGGCAATGCCCATGCTTGTCATGTTCATTAAACTTCCAGAGGAAAGCCTAATAAAAATTAAGAAGTGAAGTAAAATGTTAATTGATCTTCCATAATGATGGATAATCAAACAAAATTAATTCTATAATGAAGCATGCAACAAAATGAACAAAATAATTGAAACTTTAAATCCTAAATGCAGGTTTAGGCTGCAAACAATGGCAAAAACGGGATGTAGCAACTTGTAAAAATTAAAAAAATAAAGAGAATAAAAAAGATACCATGACCCAAAAATATTCAAATTAATTAAGGTAAATTGCAAATTACACCCCCAAAAGATTTTATACCTTGAAATTTTAGAATTTCGATTTTATCCCAAACTTTAAGGGTGTAATTTGCAATTAGAAAGTATGAAATTTAATCCAGCCCAAATATGAAGTTAGAAAGTATGCTAACAATATAATTTGTGTATATGTATGTGAAACTCACTCTTGAAGACTTGAATCTCGACCTTTGCTACTACACCCAAGAAACACTTATACTTATAGAGTGATCATCACGCCAAGAGTGCGCGGTGGTAGCTTTACTAACCCATGCCTTTCTTAATAATTCAAGTACTCAAACTACTTTTTTGTTAGAAGTTTTCTTTTTAGAGCATTCACAATAAGGTTTCTAAAATGACTAAAACACTAAAAACACACACTACAGCAAAGATGTTAAAGCTAAAACATTTTGAGTGATAGTTACAGTGAATTGCTATCTCTAGTAGCTCACTATAGCTGAATGGTATAAACAAAAACTATTTTTTATTCTCTACATGCTCGCTTCTCACTCCCACACGCATATTTTTTCTTTTCTTTCTCTTCTCCCACTTCTCCTCTATTCTCTCCTCTCGACTTCAGCTCCAACCCATGTGAAATCAGATTGTGGACATCGATGATGAGGTGAGATCGAATTCGTGGGCATCAGCGTGGAGATCGAATATGTGGGCATCAGAGGTGATATGGGTTTTTGTTGGGCATCGGCATGGGATTCGCAGATATCGGCATGGGATTCGTGGGTTTTTATTGGTTGTGATATGGGCTTGAACTTTTTTGTGGTCAAGTTCATGGGTTTGGTCGTGCTCAATGGTGTCATCGTGGGTCTCTTCAATATCTTGTAGTTCGATTGGTTCGTGGGTTCGATTGGTTTGTGAGCCGTGGGTTGAGGGTCACGGTGGCTTTGCTTTGATGGCTGTTGTTGGGTCACAATGGCGTTGCCAAGCTGGATTGTCATTGATTTGTTTGATTTCTGTTAAGTTGTGTGATGTGTTGTGGTTGTGGTTGAGAAGTGGAAGAGAAAGGTTGGTAGCAGTTGGATTGTGAGTTTGTTTTGTTTTTTGCTATGGTTGGTGGTTATGGGTTGAGAAATGGAAGAGGAAGGTTGTTTGGGGGCTGGATTTTTTTTTTTTTTTTTTTTTTTCATGCTATGGTTTGTGGTTGTGGCTGGTGGGTGGCGGTGGAGGTGGCTGTTGCATTTGTGTTGGTTTTTGCGGTAGTTGTTTATCATTATTTTAATGAGTTATTTATATTATTTTAAATGAGTTGCTAAAAAAATAGAGTATTTTATATTAAGTGTATTATAAAATGAGTTGTTAAAATACATAAAATTATTTTTTAAATTGTTAAAACTATACTATTTAGCTTTCTTACCGTAAATGTTAAATAGTCCCAATAAACTCGCCAAATAGAAAATAAAAAACCCTAAAACAACACGCATCAAACTCGCTAATACTAAGAGTTGAATTTTTTCTCGCCCTAGCTTCTCTTCGAGACGCTAGAACGTAGAACCCCGTTATCTTCCTCGGAATGATAAATCGTCCCCTCTGTTAATCCTTCTTAGCAGCAGGGTTTCTTTTGACCTCCGTCCTTCTTATGTGTGGTCTACTCCTTTCTCTCATACCCTTTTAACTTCGCTATACCCCCATGGAAGATATACTGTACGATTGGAAAAAACTTTCATTGACAAATGAGGAAGATGTCAAGTTTAGTCTATCGAAGGCCAAAAATTTACGAAGCAGGGAGTATGTATTGGCAACCAAGTTTCTTACAAAGAGAGCCCTTAACATGGAAGCAATAGGTCGCACGTTTAAACCCCTATGGAGAGCCAAAGAGGATTTCAAAGTGCGCGAAGCGAGAGATCACATTCTCTTGTTTGTATTTGAACTCAAAACAGATGCAGAATGGGTTCTCGCCAATGAACCATGGACTTTTGATAAACATGTAGTCCTTTTACAGAGATTTGATGATTCTATACCGTCGAGGTACTTGAGGTTCACTAAACTGAAATTTTGGGTGCAAATACATGGATTACCGATGCGTATACTCGATCTAGATACAGCAATTGAATTGGGAGAAACACTCAGCCAGGTAACACCATGTGAGAATCCCAACGAGTTGGTGGGGGGCGATTTCTTACGTGTTCATGTGGAGATCGATGTCTCAAAGCCTCTCTGTTGAGGTTGAAGGATAGCACTGGATGATAATGAGGAAATCTAGGTTTTGTTCAAATATGAGAAACTTCCCAATTTCTGCTATTGGTATGGTCTGATTTCACACGATGGGAAGGATTGTGAGGTCTGGTTAGCAAGGAAGGATTCAGCAAACACGGAACCTCATGAGTATGGGCCATGGTAGAGATACAATCCGGGGAAAACCCCATTCATTGTGGTTACTAGTATGGGCAATGGATTGGGTGGAGCCACAAAACCTTCTCAACCTTCAACTGCCAAGAAGTCATCTGAGACGGCGGCCAAACCAACCAGAGATAACACTTCACGGCCTAAATCCGGTGAGAATGGAGGAGTTGACCTGATACATGTGACAGATATGGAAACTTCAGATACGGGGGAGCATATCATGCCAAATTCCCGAGATAATAGCAACCCAATATTTGAGGTATTTGATTCCAACCTAAATTTATCTTCCTTCCATTCTAATCACGTTGATTTTGAAACTCAAATTCAAGAAATAGATTCTGCTATTGGGAAGTTTGACAATTGTGAAGAACACGTGGATCATATTACAGCTGGTACCTCACACGTTTAAACAAATATTGAGAAGTAGCTAGTTCCCTCCTTGCCAGCTCACTCATTAGTAATTTAGGAGCAAGCACATCACATGACAGAGAACTCATCATCTCCTAATCCAGCAAACAGAACGTTGAGCGCATGGAAAAAATTGGCACGAAATAATACTATAGAGACTGAAATACCACAGGGCCCTACGGCTACAAAAAGAAGCAAAGAAGAAGAATTGGAGTTTCTTCATGAGTTACCTACCAAAAAACTACAGGTTTCGAAGGGAGAATGTCAACAAAACTCAATGGTGGAGGCTGCTCAACAGCCCCGCCAAGCACAATGAGTCTCATAGTATGGAACTATCGCAGGCTTAGGAACCTACGTATAGGGAAGGAGCTTGAAGTGTTGATTCGGGCTAAAGATCCCTCCGTCGTGATTTTAGCCGAACCATGAGCGGATGAAGCTAGGCTAAAAGAAGTTCAAAGAAATATTAATTTTGATAATCTGTTCTACGTGGAAAGAAATCCTAAAGGTGGTGGGGGTTTGGCTCTTTATTGGAAGAATTCCATTGATCTACATGCGGATTCTTTTTCCAAATATCACATTGATTCAATAATTAATAAAGGTGGTGATGAAGCATAGAGATTCACAGGTTTCTATGGAGAACCGGCAACACACATGAGAATTGAAGCATGGAATAAACTTCGGTTACTCAATACCAGACATGACCTTCCTTGGCTTTGTGCTAGGGACTTTAATGAAATCACAAGAAGCTTGAAAAAATTGGGAGGCAATAATAGAAGTCAAGCTCAAATGCAACTTTTCAAGGATGTCATAGATGAATGCGGATTTCTTGAACTCAGGTATGTGGGAGACCAATTCACATGGAGAAAGCATATTGCTAATGGACATTCACTGTGGAAGAGATTAGACCATGGGTTAGCCAACCATGATTGGTTCATGAAATTTTCAGGTTAAAAAATTCACCACTTGCATTCAGATTTTTTAGATCACTCTCCACTGTGGATCACCATGGATGGTTTGATATTCCATCTTTTGCTAAACCATTCAGGTTTGAAGAAATGTGGCTCTCTAATCGTGGGTGTTCAAATATTGTAGAGGCGGTATGGCTGTCAAAGGAAGAAGAGGATGCTCATGATCACGTCATTTGTAAAATAGACAAATGTGATAAAGAGCTATGCATATGGAACTAGGACTTCTTTGGAAATGTCAAAATGGTATTGAGCTGAAAGAGAAAGGAATTAAAAGAGGCTGAAAAATCAGCCATGAGATCTGGAAATAATCAGCAGGTCCGAGTATTGAAGAAGGAGATAGCCAAATAGGTTGATAAAGAAAATAGACTTTGGTTCCAGAGATCTAAAATCATGTGGGCAAAATTTGGTGATAGAAATTCAAAATTTTTCCACAGCCATGCTTCACAAAGGAAGAGGAAAAATCTAATCCAGAAATTGAAAGACTCTAATGGCCATGTGATAGAGAACAATGAGGGCATAGCTGAATGTCTTTTGCAATACTACCAGGACCTTCTCCAATTAGCCAACCAGCAACTTTGTACCTTGGCTACAGATTCAATTCAGAGGGTGATTATCGAGGAGATGAATTCCAAGCTCTCATCCAAGTTCACTCAAATGGAGGTCAAGCAAGCCATCAACCAAATGGCCCCGCTAAAGGCCCCCAGGCCTGATGGTATGCCACCTCTTTTTTATCAACATTACTGAATTTAATTGGAGATGATATATCTAATATTGTGTTGCATTATCTTAATTCTGCTACTCTACCTGAACACCCCAATCACACTTTTATTACCCTCATTCCAAAAAAGAAAAATCCTGAATTTGCCTCTGAATTTAGACCAACCAGTTTGTCATTAGTTATGGAAAAAATGGGGTTCATAGAGCACTGGATCAGTCTCATGATGCTATGTGTCAAAACTATGACGTATTCCATTTTGGTGAATGGGGAACCCAAGGGCAGGATCACACCAACAAGAGGCATTAGACAAGGAAACCTACTTTCTCCTTTTCTATTCTCACTTTGCACTGAAGGTCTTAATGGGCTTCTCAATCAAGTTGCTCACTAAAGACACATTAATGGCTACTCTCTTTGTAAAAATAGGCCACGCCTGACTCACCTTTTGTTTGTAGATGATAACCTGTTGTTTTGCAGGGCCACCATAGAGGAGTGCCAACGAGTTCTAGACATCCTGAAAGTGTATGGGAGATGCTTAGGTCAGCAGATTAACCAAAGTAAGACAACAATCTTCTTCTTTCAAACTACCAATGATGATACCAGAAATCAAATAAAGTTGGCATTGGGGGTTCCAAAAATTATTCAGCATGAAAGATACTTGGGGTTACCTTCCTTGGTGGGTAGATACAAAAAAGCAAGCTTCAATTATATAAAGGAATGAGTTTGGAAAAAAGTGCAGGGTTGGAAGGAGAAACTCCTATCACAAGCTGGAAGGGAGACTTTAATCAAAGAAGTTGTCCAAGTTATACTAACTTACACTATGAGTTGTTTCAAACTCCCATTAAGGCTTTGCTCAGAAATTGAGAGCCTAATAAGAAGATTTTAGTCAGGTCAGAATGGAGAAAGGAGGAAAGTTCATTTAGTGAAATGGGATACACTTTGTCTCCCAAAAAAGGAAGGTGGAATGGAGATTACTTCATAATAAGGATTCTCTTTTTAATAAAGTCTTTAAAATGCAGTTTTTTCCAAATTGTAGCATTTGGGAGGCTCAAGAATCTAGCTCCAGTTCACACACTTGGCATAGCATTTTAAAGGGAAGAGATGTTCTACTAAAGGGTGCAAGATGGAGGGTTGAGTGTGAAGAGGCTATTAGCATTTGGAATGACACATGGCTACCATCACAGGAGCATCCACGAGTCCTATCTGATATTGTCCTAGGTTTTGAAGATGGTAGAGTTTCTGATCTCATCAATCCGATTACAAGAACATGGGATTTAAACTTAGTGCACGGGCTGTTGTCACCTGAAAAAGCTGCATCGGTCCTCAGCATCCCATTGAGCCGTACCCTTGTGGAGGATAAAATCATTAGGCCATTCACCCCCTCAGGTAACTATACTGTAAACTCGGGTTCCAAGTTTTTAGCCAAACTCACTTCTATGCTAGCTCCTACAATCAATCAGCAGCAGCAAAATGAAGTTTGGAATCAGATTTGAGGGCTCAACATTCCTAATAAAGTGAGGAATTTTATGTGGTGAGTTTTCAAAGAAGCTATACCAGCAAAACACAATTTAATGAGGAGGAAGATCTTAATGGAAGACAAGAGTGAGCAGTGTGGTGTTGAGTCCGAAACGGCAGCCCATGCATTATGGGAATGTATCACGTTGGATGAAATTTGGGAAGCTATTCCAGGCTTCGAAGATCGAAGACAGCATGACATTTCAAACATCAGAGACCTGATTAGTTTGGCTCACAACAAGAGGAAAAACTTGGACCTTATGGCCATAGTGATGTGGACGATATGGCACCGACAAAACCAACTCCGAGTAAGCATAAATGATTCTCCCAAAGCACAAGTTCTCCAACAAGCTTCGCAGGCCCTTGCCATTTTCCAAAAGAGCCAACACTCCCTCATTCATCGCTCAGCAATCACCCAACCTCAGCCTCATGCTCAGTGGCTTCCTCCTCCAGTGAATTGTCTCAAACTGAACTTTGATGGGGCCGTTTTTTCGGAGTTGGGCACGGCTGGTCTAGGTGTGGTAGTTCACGATTGCCAAGGAAATGCTATAGCTTCGTCGTTAGAACAAGCTCTTCTACCATTTTCATCAGACATCGTGGAAGCCATGGTTGCAACAAGGGCGATGACCTTCGCATTGGAACTTGGTATTGCAGAGTTTATGCTTGAAGGAGATTCGGAAGTAGCGATAAACTCTCTTCGAAGCACGGAAGCCTCTCTATCTCCTTTTGGCCATCTTCTTGAGTCCGCTAAATCCCCTCTAGTTACCAGCAAATGTATTGTTTTCTCCCATGTTCGTAGAACTAGTAATAGAGTAGTCCATAACCTAGTTAGACATGCCAAACAAGTTAGAGGTTTGTCGGTGTGGATAGAAAATGTTCTACCACACCTATATGATGTACTCTTTGCTGATCCCAGTATATTTTTTTTAATACAAGAAGTACTCCCCATTCTCCTAAAAAAAAACGCTGATACCACAACTGTACTACCCCAAAAAAAGTAGCGATGAACAGTACCAAGCGTGGTACTGTTCATCGTCAAACCAATTTAATATCGTTTTATATTCGGTTTTTTCTCATTTGACAGAATTGCTCTCCCACTTGTACCTCTGTTTTCTCTCTTCTAATCAGACCACCACGGCAGAGATCGGAGCTCTCTCTTGACGTTGGCCACGGCAGAGCTGGTGGTGGAAGCCGACTTGGGTCGTTGTTTGTGAAGGATTGGTTCTGGGTTTTTTATATTTTTTTAAGGGAAACTGGTTCTGTATTAAGACTTAAGACTAAGTTTATTGTTTCAACCAAAAAAATATAAAGACTAAGTTTATTGTTGTGGATTCGCACCATAAAGAGTAAGGATGAGTCTGTGAGTGAGTGTGTGTGTGTTTTTTTTTTCTTCAGAAATCCGGGTTTGTTCTTGGATGTTGGGTTATTCTGAGTTTCCGTTGGGTTATGGCTTGATATGTGATTGATCTAGTTATGGGTATGTGTTTGATGGAAGTCCTGAGAAAAAACCATTGGTGATGGACACAGAGACTTTGAAAAGGAAATTTGGGTTTGCTTTACTCTGTGTTGTTGCTGAAGGTACAGGAAGAAAGTGCTTAGAGGGTGGAAAAAAGAAATCTACTTATTTTTGGAGAGTGAAAAATTTTGTATTTTGAAAATAATAGTGAAACAAATATTAAGGCTGATGATCAAAAACAAAGTTTTTTGAGTTAGTTTAGTTTAAATTACGATGAGACTGATGTTAATGGTCTTACAAGTTCATATGATGTTCAGTGTACCCTATGCATAGTTGAGCTAAACGTTGTAAACAAAAATTTGGTTTAATCAAAAAAAAAAAAAAAAACTTTGTAAAAAAAACTTTGTTTATACTGTTGCACATCTATATGTGTTTACACAAACCTATATAATGTAATTAGAAGAAGAAGAAAAAAATTGAGAAATACCTAAAAGAGAACAAAGCCTCAAGATGGCTTCCTAAAGAGGGACTAATCCTTGCAGATGTAGAGGTCTCGTTGCAAAGGAATTTTAGAGTTTGAACTTCGGGGACAGTTGTTGTTTTTGAAGAAAACCACTCAAATTAACATATCGCCACAAAAACTCATCTCATCTTAACAAATAGAGATCTAAGGCATATCCGTTTTAAACCAAAAAAAATGGCAAATGAAAAGTATTTTTACACATACAAGGACCTAAATTTTTGTAGAGGGTGAATCAAATCAAATCAAATGAAAAATATCCATATTACCTGTGGTTGTAGTGAAAATCGGCGAGAAAGTGCTGGAATTAGAGAACACACAAATAAATAATGATAATAAAATCAAAGAGAATTAAGCTTATAATTGATTCATACCTATCATTTCGTGAGCTATACAATTAGAGAGAGAAGGGTGTTTGGTACCTTCAAGCTTAAGAATGAATGGGTAGTTGCAGTCTTGAAGGTGCAGACGAAGGAGGAGTCCTTGATGCCGACAAACAGAAAAATAAATAGGAAAAATGAAAAGAGTTGTTGGAGTAGTTCTCAATTTATGAGGAGCCGGTGAAGAAATACTGGACTGAGATGAGGTGCAATACTGTAATTGATGCAATAGATATTAAAAATTAAAATTGAGAGTTGAAAAAAAAAAATTCAAGAGTTTTAATCTAAGGCTTCCTTTTCTGATGATAACTCTTTATAATTAAAGTAATATATCAATTGATTTTTGGTATGAGCGAGAATTGAATCCAGATCTTTTTTCAACTATCAGAAACTTTACTAATTGAACTAACTAGAATCCAAAAAAAATAATTTTTAATCTTAGCTTTTAAATAAATAAATAAATAAAAATAAAAATAAAAATAGTAAAAGGTTAAAGTAAATAAGTAAAGGATTTTGTTTAGTAAACTATTTTAAGGAAAAATTTTGCTACATATTTGTATGCAGCAATTGTTATATACAGAGATATGTGGCAGTAAAAAAAAAACACATGGCCCTTGAACGCGCGCGCACATACACACACACACATATATATATATTTGTGAGTTCTAGTTAGCTTAACAGGTAAAGTCTCTAATGTTTGAATAAAAAATTTAGGATTCAATCTCCACCTATATCAAACACGGATCGATGTCATGATCTGGTGAGAAAAAGTAAGTAAAATCATCTGAAGCGAACGCTATAACGTGGATGAAACTCTATCAAAAAAAAAAAATCATATCTTTTTTTTTCTCTCTCTGTTTCATACATATGCAGAAATTGCAAAACCTTTTCCTTTTGAAACTTTTTCAATTCTAAATTTCTCAAAATAAATGAATAATATATACCCGGATTCAACTAAAAATAGTAAAATTGTACATTAGAAGAGTACTTTGTCAGGAAAAAACACAAAGACGATAAACGAAGTCAACATAAAAAAATAAAAACCAAAAACAAAAAATAACTCCCCACTCTTTTTATATACTGTTTAAGGATGAAAACGTAAATATGCTCATATCCCGCAAACAAAATTGTAGCTCAGTCCACCGATTCTTTAAACACACATGCCGTTTAATAATTTCTAATTTTTTTGAGGTCGTTTTGTCAAACAATCTCACACACAATATATATATATATGGGTTGGGTTTAAGTTACACTTGGTTTAGTTCTAAGCAATATTACACCACTCAATATTTTTAAATTGAATGCGAATATTGTCAAATTCACTGTTAGATTACATTATTTTTGTATATTCTCCATGTTTGCAAAATTTCAAGGTGATCAAAGATTAATAACTATGTCATTAATCAATTGTTAAAATTTAAATTTTTGTAGTTTAAAATAATGCATAAAAAATGAATTTATGGATCAAGTTATACATAGCATCCAATTGATATGAAAATTGGCATGCGTGTTAAAAACATATAGAACATGTAATTCAATAGTTGAATTTTCAAAATATTTGTGGGAGGTCCGAGGATCGAAGAGAATTAGAACACAAAAACATCTCATACAATCCCATCCGTAGAAAGGCATCCGCCCCGAAGACTTCACCGACCCAAGGATGTGTGGGGATACGGAATAGTGTTTCGTGAGAACTTGTGGAGAAGAGGAAGGACCATGAAGGGGGCAAAGACGGTGGGAGGAAGCTTCTTGGAAAGGCATACCTTCCCCCTCCGCATTAAATACCTTGCAACAACCTTATCAGCTGCATTAATGAGACAAATAATACATGAACAGTGACTTCACAGCTAGCAGCCCTTTCTACCACTTTCAGTAAAACTTTGATGGGACAAGTATCCTGAAAAAAGCCTTGAGGCAAACAGATGGAGGACTAAGATGTAAGGAGGAAGGATATATAAAGGAGGGGAACCTCCCAATTAAAGGGTTGAACATTTCTTCTTGAAGAAGAGAGAGAAAAGGAGATAGTGTGAGATATAGTGCAAAACCTGGAATATTTGTGTATAAGTAACCAATCCTCGAACAAACTCGAAGAGAGCACTATTTGTAACAATTACTTGAATTAAACCTCTATAATACTTTGAGTTCTTTGGCCACAGACTAAAACTTAATTTTGAACTGCAATTGAACTATTTTTGCATTCTCTATAGAAATTCTATTGTTTGGGCTAGTTTGAAGGACAAGGCAACGCTGTTTTTAGTGGGCTTGGGCCGTAAATTTTTGAGTACTTACAATATTAATTCAATAACAAGTTATTGAGTGGCGTAATATTACTTAGAGTTACATCAAATATAACTTGAACCCAACTACACACACACACACACACACACACACACACACACACACACACACACACACACACACACTCTCTCTCTCTCTCTCTCTCTCTCACAATATACTATACAATACTATACTTGGTAGGACTTGCAAGGGATGTATTGCTATTTAAAATACTCGTATGATGCTTGTATGATAGAAAATTATCACACTTTAGCCAATTAAGTCCAAAATCCACCTACATTAAGCTATGCAATATTTTATTTGCATCTAGTTCTTATTCTTTTTTTTACATATTACGAGGATGAAGGAGGGAAGTGTGTAGTAGTTATTATGTGTGAAGAAAAAGAAACTATTCAAAAATCTAAAAAATTTGATATTTTAATAAAATATAGTTTAAAATAAATAATATGATGTGAGGTATTTTGAAAAGTGAGTATGTAAAATATAAATGACAAATATAAAAAGTATGTTGTTATTCTAAAATAAACATGAATTTTTACACGAATTGATATGAATTTCAGCCCCAAAACTACCCACATCAGTTAAGTTAAAATTATGTAAATATTCACTCAGTTAAGTTAGAGCATTAGCATCGAAAGTCTTAAAAAAAAAAAAAAAACTCATTTTATACACTCAAAAGCTACTTTATATATTTTAACACATTATTTTACAAGTCACCCAACATCCAGTTTCTTATTTTTCATATCACACCCAACACTATTCATTTATTTATTCATTTCTCGTTCTATTTCTCTCTCTTCCTCTCAAACCCACACAACCGACCAAAAAGCCTAACCATCCACTCCATAAACAACCACCACTAGCCGCAAAAATCATCACCACCACCATAACACATAACACCCATAACCCACCAAACAACCCACAAAACCCAACCCACAGCAATTGATCTAAACACAACCCACTACCACCACCACCAATCCAAACACAACCCAACCCACTGCCACAAATCCAAATACAACCCACTGCCAACCCAAACACAATCCACTAATCCAAATGTTGAGGCAAAAGAAAGGAGTGAGACAAAAGATGAGAGCAGAAAAGGACGAGAGAGATAGAAGAAAGAAGAGAGAGTCAAAGGGTGAGAGGGAGAGAGCCGAGAGAAAAGACATAATCATAAGAGAGTTAGTGAATAAAAAAAAGTTTTTGAATTTACAAACTTAACTACAATAATTTCTAAATTTAAAAAGTTACTGTAGCAAGGTTCTAAAAAAAATTTAACAATACACACCCGGATAAAGCTAGGATTTTGGTGTTTAAAGGGTATAATGGCATTTTAGCGGTTTTTACACCCCCACATGCTAATGCTCTTTGAGCATTCGCATCAGTACGTTTAAAAATTTTAATTTATTTTAATATATAAGCCTTTTTTTTTTTTTTTTTACACAAACACTTTGCAACAACACCCACAAATTGTTTTACACAAACATTTTGGCCAATTTTTTGGGGGGGCTATTTTTGATGTTATTTGGGCTCATTTTTATTGTTATTTGAAATTTTATTGTTATTTTGTTTTGTTTAAGGAGCTAAGGATTATGCTTGGGGGGGATTTTTATTTGCTAAGGTAAGTATTGCTGTGACATTTTATTATATCCTTAGCATTACACTTATTTTTATTGAACCCAAATTCTTAAAATTATCAAGTCACTATGGTTAACATTTTTGTAGGGTAAAAAAACATGCTAATAAAAATATAATTATGTATATAAATTTTTTTTGGGTAAGTATAACTATTTTTTGGCAAATCAATCACCCTAGTAGTTAGCTTGTAATTTCATGAATATGCATGACTACATTTAAAAATATATAATTAAATACATAGTTTTTTTAATTAAAAAAATTCACCATTTATGAGCACCAAGTGCAAAGACTTGTGGAGATGGGCGTTGCTGAAGATGATGTGAGAAGAGCTCTGGAAGAAAATGGTCATAATGAATTCATGGCTCTGCTCATGCTATGCATATATAATACGAATACAAAGGCTTAGTTTGAATCTCTAAGTTCCTCATCTAGCCTAGGCCTTGATTTCGATGTCTTTTAATTCCTTATATACTAGTATGTTTTTGCAAGAATATCTATCTTCTGATGTAACTCAATCCATGTGAGTAACCACTCACTTATTGTCGAGCAACTTTTGCCGTGGGTGGAGTTGCCATAACTATCAGTGTAATCAAAGTGTTCAAAATTGAAGAAGAATGTTTTATGTTCAACACTATGTGAGTTTGCCCTTGGGAGGAAAAGTTATTTCATGCATCACATCACATCGAGAAAATATCTCATGAGACGATCTTATACAAAAATTTTCCGCATCACATATATGCATCATTTCTTTGTGTGTGGGTCCCATTTGATTGAGACTTACATAATATAATGAATAAAGTTTAGCTACAAAATTAGTTGTAGTCTTAGGCTACAACCTTGCTCAATATCTTTTATTAAAGGAGAATTTTGACAAATCCACCATTGGATGACATCTTCTTTTTCTATTCTCCATACTTGCAAAATTTCTAGAAATTTAAAGATCAATAGCTATATCATCAATAAATTTTTTAAAATTGCAAGTTTTTATAATTTAAAATTATGCATAGGTAATAAATTTATAGATCATATAGTAAATAATATCCAAATGACACAGAATTTGACATGTGTATTAAGAGCGTAAAGAACATAAAATTCTACGGTTACATTTTCAAAATATGTAGTAGTGTTTATTTTATTGAATAAGATTGTAATCTTAAACTACAATCAGTTTTAAAGCTAAACTTTATACTAATATAATAGGGATGATGTATATAATTGTTGCAGCTTGCTTGATAAAGATGGACTCAATTACTAAATAGTACTATACAAGTATCCTAATAATTGACTTGTATTTTATGATTAGAATTCAAAATGAATGTAATTAATCCTTTCATGCGCATCACGCTAAGCCCTACCCCATCAACAGTGGAAAAACACAATCATTTTGTGTTATCTTCTTCTTCTTCTTCTTCTTCTTCTTCTTTTTTGTTTTTGGTATCTATCATCAAGATGTTTTGCTTATACCTAAAAGATAATTTGAACACATGATTAAAAAAGAACTTGGTCCAATGTGAGCCTAAGCCTTTCAATTGTTATTTGTTAATTAATGAGTTAATTGAATTAGCTTTTGTTTTTTTTTTTTTTTTTATAAGAAAACTTCAAGTATTATTCAAATATCAGAAACAGGTACAAAATCATGGATGAGAGCTTGTTCAATACAACAAGGAGTCTCCTCAATCCATACCACAAATTCTCTTATGCTTAAAGCATACTTAGCTAAAATATGGGCAAGTTTGTTCCCTTGCCTCCTTACATGTGAGACATAAACTGAACGAAAGTCAGAGCAAATAAGTTGCATCCCCACAACCAAAGAATCAATTGTTGAGGGCGGAGAAGAAAGACCATAGAGAGATCGGATCAGAATGAGTGAATCACCTTCCAGGATTACATCATGATAACCCATGTCCCTAGCCAAAAGAAGACCAGCTTCAAAAGCTTTTGCCTCCACTTCTACGAGACCCAGGGGCGCTGAAATGCATCTGCTCATGGCTGCTATCAAACGTCCATTTTCATTTTGGATAACAGGTCCCACACCGACAAGATTAGGACACTTAGAAATGGCACCATCCATATTAATTTTTACCATGGAAGGTGAAGGAGGATTCCACGTGACAGCTACGTCCTATTTTTCAGGTGTGACCATTTCCGTCGCAACTGAATACTCCAAAAGGTATTGAGTAACCCATTGTACCACGGCTTTCGGACTTTTCCTTACTCCCCCATGTCTAAACTCATTCCGATTACTCCATAATGCCCAAGCGACAGTCATAACCAAAGCAATCTTCCCTTCATCGAATGACTCTGTCATCAACAAAAACCAGAGCAGATCGTAGAAGGAATGGAATTGACCCGATCTCAGAGAGCTTGGAAGCTTAGTGCAACCCCAAATCTGTTGAGCTCTTGAGCAAGGCCAAAACAAGTGACCTAAAGTCTCTTGGGCAGAACCACATTCTTCGCAAGTGCTATCCAACAGTATTCGACGTAACCGTAAATTCTCCTTAGTGGGAAGAATCTCACCACAAGCTCACCAAGCAAAGTGGCGAACCTTGTGAGGGACCGGTAAGTGCCATAATTTCTTCCAAAAAGACCGTTGTAGGCTATTAAAGGAGGCTGAAGCTACTTCTACTGACTGATAAAGGAGCATAGCCACCTTGTACGCACTTCGAACCGAGAAGCTACCATTGTTAGTAGCAGCCCAAATCAAACGATCCCCAGATAGTTTGGAGCTTAAGGGAATACTCAAAATTGCCTCCACATCCACCAGTAGGAATATTTGTCTGATGATATCCTTCTTCCAACAGCAACTTCCTTGGCAAATAATCTCACTAACCTTAGTGTCCTGATGGAGAAAAAGTCGAGGAGAAATAACTTCATAGTTGGACTCCCTTGGAAGCCACTTATCTCCCCAAACCCGAATATTAGAGCCATTCCCTACTCTCCATTGAGTACCTTTCTCCACAATGGACTTAGCTGAAAAGATACTACGCCAAGTGTATAAGGGATTGTTACCAATGGAAGCATTGAGGAAATCACATGAGGGAAAGTATTTAGCTTTAAGGATACGATAGAGAAGGGAGTTTTGACAGAATATAAGACTATCATCTGCAAAGAACAGATGTGAGAGTTTTGGCCCACCACGACACACAGCTACCCCCTCCAAAGTACCATCCTCCACCGATTTTTTGATTAAGGATGAGAGACCTTCAGCCATAATGAGGAAAAGGCAGGGAGATAAAGAATCCCCTTGATGGATCCCTCTTGTAGGCTGAACTGATCCAAAAACCTTTCCATTAATTCTGAAAGAATAGGAGACTGTAGTCACACACCGCATGATCAACCTCCTCCAACTCAGATTAAACCCAAGCTTTTCCATGATTTTTTCAAGGCAGACCCACTCCACACGGTCGTATGCCTTACTCATATCTAGCTTCAGAGCCATTACCCCTTTTTTACCTGCTTTCTTTTGACTAATGTGATGCATTGCCTCAAACGCCACCAGGATATTATCAGTAATCAGCCTTCCGTCCACGAATGCACTTTGGGTATCACTAATAATAGAGGGCAGAATTTTCTTAAGCCTGTTAGCAATCACTTTAAAAGCAAGTTTAAAAATCACATTACATAAACTTATGGGGCGATAATCAGAAATGTTCTAGGGATCATTACTTTTAGGAATCAAAACTACATGAGCATCATTGAAATTAGGAGGGGCAAGTCCAAAATTAAGAAAATCTAATACCGTTTTGGTGACAGTATTACCAATGGTGGGCCAAAAGTGCTAAAAGAAGAGCGGAGGCATCCTATCCGGACTAGGGGACTTCAAAGGATACATTTGTTTTAAGGCTGAAAACACTTCCATTTCTTGAAAGGGCATATTAAGCTTCCTGTTCATGTCATCCGAGACTTTTGGTTGCACATCATTAAGGAGCTCAGTGAACTCAGTAGGCTGGTTAGAAGTAAAGAGGTCAGCATAGTAACCGACCACAACCTCACCTATCTTGTGCTCTTCCTCCTGCCATACACCATGAGAATCCAGCAAACCGGAGATAATATTTTTCTTGTACCGAGAGGATGCTCTAGCGTGAAAAAACCGTGTATTCCTGTCGCCTGACTGAAACCAATTCAGGTGGGATCGCTGGTGCCATATAGCTGCTTCTTTGTCCAACCAACAGTTTAATTCAATTCTAGTTTCCCGAGTTGCACTAATGATGGATGAAGAAACTAGTTGATACTCTAACCATTCCAACTTACACTGAAGCTCCACAATTTTCCTCCCAACATGACCGAAATCACTCCTATTCCAAGCTTCTAATCTGTTACGACACAACTCCAAGCACCTAGATATCGGAAAACCAACATTATTGGTACACCCTTCAACCCATGCTGTTTTAACAACTTCTTCACACTTCGGGTCCTTCAACCACATAGATTCAAATCTGAAAATTTTACTACCTCTCCTTCTCTGCTGTTTCCTGAAAAAATGCAACGACAACGGAGAGTGATCTGATGCCAAACTGGTAAGGTGATACACCTTTGCATCCTGAAACCTCCCCACCCAATCAAGTGAAGCCAATGCACGGTCCAATCTCTCTCTAATCTGGACTCCATCGGCCCTCTGGTAGAGCCACGTGAATCTCGGTCCAACAAAACCCAGGTCCCTCAAGCCGCCCCAATTAATGGTATCCAAAAAATTCTTCATTTGTCGCATCGGTTTAGAATTGCCTCCCTCTTTCTCGGACTCATTCATAATCTCGTTGAAGTCACCAATTCTCAACCACGGTAAACTCGATCTCTCCCTTATCCTCCTTAATAAAGCCTAAGACTCTTCCCTCCTTGCTGTATCTAGTGCTCCGTAAAAACCAATAAAATGCCACCAATCTGACGAAACACCTCCCTTGACTATCGTGTCAATATGTGTTTGATCAGAATCAAGAACTTCAACAAAAATACCCTCCTTCCAAAAAAGAGCTAAACCTCCACTCTTACCCACACAAGAAACCACCCAACTATAACGAAAATTACATCGATCACGTACCTTCTCCATCTTTTCTTTATTGAGTTTAGTCTCCATAAGGAAGACTATCATGGGATCTTCTCTTTGGATAATCTTTTGCAAGGCTTTAACTGTCCGAGGGTTCCCAAGCCCTCGATAGTTCCAACTGATCAAACTTATTGGACCCGGCGGGGCTGCCCAGTAACCTCCGCCGATCCCATGTAAATCGAGGTATTAGAAACAATCAAGTCTCTCTTCACCTTTTTTTCCTTCTCCCCACATTCCATACTAACCACGTCTAAAGCCTCACCCTTACGTTTCGAACCATTCTGCATGGGAGTATCCTGGTCTAGCCCAGAAATAACTTGAAATAGACCAAGCCCATTAAGTTTGTTTTTTTCCTTCCCACGCACTTTTGGTGGGCCTCCCTTCTTAGAATTATTCTTATCAGCCCAACCCATTTCAAAATTCAACTCTTTCAACTCCGTGGGATTTAATGCCAAAACGTTACCCTCCAAAACCGTATCCACATCATTCTCTGAAACTTTAATGGCTTGCTCCGGGATTTCCGATGAATGTTCTACTCCCTTAAATTTAGCGTCTATCTCATCTGAGCCCTTAATGGTCAAGGTTGTAGACGAATTTGAATTTGAAAATTCTGAATCTCATCATCAATGTTCTGAAGAAGTGCCGTAAAATCCACTGCAGATTTCGTACAGCCATAAAGTTCCGAAAAATCCGGAGTTTCCTTCTCTAGCACGTTGCCCATCAAGTTCGCCGCCGAGCTAATCACCAGCGCTACAACCACTGATTCAGGTTTGTCCATCACACCACGCCGAGAAATTTCTTCCTTCTCAAAACCTTTAACCTCCACATACGACCAGCGAGTTGGATTAAACTGAGGAGCTCGAAGCCAAGCACCAAACTATTGATTCTCCACTGCAATAGAACCTTTGCTTTGTAACCAAACTGAGCACTCCTTGTCAGCATGGGTGAGCCTACCGCACCAATAACAAAAGTTTGGTAGGCGTTCGTAGGAGAAAGAGATTCATCCCTCTGAGTTCTGTCCAGAAGTAACACGGCGGCCATGGCAAATAGGTTCCAATATGTTCAATGAAACCCGTACTCTCATGAAAGTCCCACCTCTCATGTCCGATGTATCCCCGGTTCTTATGGCATTACCAAGCGTATCTCCCAATTTGAAAGCCGCCTCCTCCGTTAACAGAGAAAACGGTAAGTGGTGTATCTGCACCCAAAAGGAGACCCTATCAAAATAGATCTCTTGAACCGGAGATGTTCCATCATACCTTTGAAAAACCACCAGATGTCTATCAAATGACCATGGTTCTCCCATGAGAACTTTATCAACATCCTCTTCCAGATCAAAAGTAAACACCACACGATTCTGCTTAGCGTCACTTGCTTGAAAACACCCCTGCTATTACCTTTCTAAATTAAATAGAACCAAGCATAAAAAGAGCATACTCCTAGACCTTTACCTTTCTAAATTAAATAGAACCAAGCATAAAAAGAGCATACTCCTAGACCTGAATATTGATAGCAGTGATCTTTTGCAAAACAGTGAGCCGTTGACTACTTGACTCACCATCCCTGCCCATGAGATAAGTTACAATTGCACTGAAAAAGATGTTTATAATTAAAGTATTAGACGATTACGTATATGAGCAAAATTGACATTTATTATAATTTCTTAATGGTCATTATGATTTGATTACGATTCATTAATCTTAGAACATAATCTGAACCGTTGCGAACGTCAATTGGTTTTTTTTTTTTTTTTTTTGATGGGGCGAACGTCAATTGGTTGGGATAAAATAGTGAAGACCTTTAATTTAATATCAAGTCTCAAAGTTTAAGCTGGTTTTCTTTTTCTTTATAGTAATAAAGTTTAAGCTGGTTGGTTGGTACTTTGTCGTATGTAGGATGTACCAACCTCCTAGTCAAGTAACTTCCAATTTGTTATAAATTACCGAATTGGGTGAGGTGTGAAGACAAAAGTTTTTGAACCTAAGTGCTAATTCGCAATCATCAACCTTAAAATATAATCCGAACCACTGCGAACATCAATTGGCTAGTATAAAATAGTGAGGACATTTTGTGGAATGTAGGATGTAGCAACCTCGAACCAACCACTAGTCAAATTCAAAGTCCTACACCAATTAGTTGTAAATTACTAAATTTTGTGAAGTGTGAGCACAAATTTTTTTTGACACTTAGCTCTTTGGTAAAGGTGTTTGAGTATTATTGTTCAAAATGACATGAAAACTATGGTTTAAAAAGTATTTTGAAAATATGTATTTAAAGTACTCATAATGCAAAAAATGTATTTAGTATTATAATTCTAATAACATCTTTTCAAAAGTAAAAAAAAAAAACCATAATTGTGTAATTGATATGTGTATGTTATTATTATTATTTTTTTTTTAAGTTATGACATATAGTATGTACAGTTTTTAAAATATTTGCAAAAGTGTCATTAAGTAACGTTGTTTAAAATCTAAAAACTTGTAAGATTTTTGGAACAACAATATCAGTGTTTAAATACTAAAAATTGTTGTTTGAAATCATCAACCACAAGTCCATTTTCCAAATTCAATGTTTAAACACCCTAAAATGAGCAACATAACTCAAACATTTCTAAAAAACACTCTTATCAAACTTTTTTTCTTTTTTTTCTGTTTCAGAATCACAATTTTCAGTATTTAAATACTAAAACTGTTATTTGGAATCACATTAAAGTCTAAGAATGTCATTATTGGTCAAAAGAACTGATAGGTGCAAAGAAGTGGGGTGAATATCTGGGATTGGGTCCTAATCAGAGTTCGAATTGGGGCTGGTTTTGTAGTCGACTGTCCTACTTGAGTGTCGATCGATTGGGCATTTTTTATTTATTAAATTTGTTTGTCTATGTAATGTTAAGCAGTTAAAGTAAGTAAATATGAAAATTGAGCTTAATATTAATGGTGCCAATAAAAAGTGACAATATGTCAATATCCTCCGAGTTTATTTTGTTATAGACAGCTTTTTATTTTACGGAATCTATGAGCCTTGTTTTTGGGATATTCATGTATAGTTTACTTAACATAATATTTGCACCACAATTCAGGTTTTTGTCAAAAATAAAATGATTTTAGTCAAAATCGTAAGAAAAATATTATGTGAAATTATTATCGTTAGCAAACGGGAGACCGAAAGTTCAGCCAAAAAAAAAATGGAAAAGGGAGACCAAAAGCTGCACTTAGAAGTTTCAATAAAGAAGTTGCGACTGTTTGACCTAGGTTATTTTACAATATAAAAATTCTACTTGAGCCTAATTTAAGTGTATATATATATATATATATATATATGTGAAACTCCTTCTTAAAGACTTAAATCCCGTACCTTGACTCAAGAGCTAGAGATAGCAAAATGTGAGCATTTAAACAAATATAGAGATGTGTTCTCTGTGTCACGAATCAAAACTACTAGAAATATCTTCTTCTTTTTTGACATAGAGATATTGAAAAGGTTTGAGAGTGCAAGATGAAGAGGATGACTATTGATTGCAGAAATTGTTGAATTTCTAAAACCTTTTTTATTTTATTTTATAAATTTGTTGTTGCTCATATTATATGATACTAGGGTGTAACTCCGTGCATATGCACGAATACAATTAAAAACAATTACAATTACATGATTTAAATTATACCTTTTTTTTAAAAAAGAAAATGTTCAAATTATATATGGTATTAACTTACACCTTTTTAAAACCATATATTTATAAAAATATATAATGATTTCTCATATATATATATATATAATTTAGAATTTAATTGGATTTTTACACTCTTCGGTTTTTGCACTCAATAATTTACTTGCCACAAAAATAAAAAAAAATTAGATGGACATGTGGCACAAAATTGGACTATTGGATTTTTAAACTCTTCGGTTTTGCACTCAACAATTTATTTGCCACAAAAATTTAAAAATTAGATGGACATATGGAACAAATTTAGACTCTAATTGAAATCCAATTTAGAATCTAATTGAATTTAGACTCTTCGATTTTTATACTCAATAATTCATTTAGCACAAAAATTAAAATTAGATGGAACACGTGACATAAAAATGAAAATCCATTTTAAATTTAATTGAATTTTCTCTGAGTTTTAGATTTTAATATATATATATATATATATATATGTTTATATATATGTCTGTCACTTTCTTCACAAGTGAAAGGGTCTCATCTTTGATATGGAATTTTACTTTTAGTGTCACACACATTTGTGTTTTTTTGTGTAATTTTTTTTTTTTGGGGTTTTACTAATATATCTCCTTAGGGCATACAATAGTAAACTATTTTAGAAAAAAAAAATTATTGAAAAAGAAAAAGTGTCTAACTTTTTTGAAAACTTTTTTGATTTCCTATAAAAGTTTCTCAAAATGGATGGTTAATGTGTGCTCTTAGAGCTTACATTAACTGGACCTCTTTTCTTTTTATTTGAGCCAATGCATTTGCAACTTGTAATTAGCTAGGTTGTTCAGTTGAATTCCACAAGTTGAGGGAAATTTTTTAAAATAATCTATCATTGATGGTTGAAAAAATTTCAAATCTTTGTCAACACACCAAACTAAAAATATGGTGGATCGATTAAAAATTTAGGCAATTTCAACTTAGCAAATTGAGCGATTTAGACAGTTTAGTTTTAGCCATGTGTTATGCTTATCATAATAAGTAAAATATGGTATACGTATATAGGCGTGTATATTACAATAAGTATACAAACGTGTACAATTCGACATCTTTCAAGAAAAGTATGTGTAACACCCCAAATCATAAGCAATAAATGTCAATTTAATTTAAATAATCCATAAAAATATTAAATAAAAGAAATCAGTAACCTAAAATCTCATTACAAATGTTAGAGCTCTAATCCACCAAAGACAAAACATCCTCAAAATAATTCTCCAATACAATGTTTAATGCCATAAAAATAATAATAAAATCCTTAGTTCCACAAAATAATTCATAACTGTTGTCTTCCAAGAATCTTTACTCCAATAATCCCTCTAATATATCTGTAAAGGGAAATAAAAGGGGGGTGAGATAACTCAATAAGTGGAAATTCACTAACATTGGGGTGTGGAAACAAACCTTTCAAATAAATAATTCTTACAACAAATTCATAACTTATAATTCATCAATATTTTATCATCAAATATTTCATATAAAAGAAAATATTTTTATATTGTGAGCCATCATTTTATTTATATATATATATATATATATATCAATACCATCATATAAACAATTTCCTAGGCTTTTCTCGTGGTCAACGTTTACGACCCGTTGACAGGGTTATGCTATCCCCTTTTAGGATTAGAACCTCCTTTTCATCCATTTTTTTAAAGATGACTCATTTGGAACCTAAATGTGCACTCTCTTGCTAAGGAGCTTCATTTTTGGATCCTCAATAGTAAATTCCCTTGCTAAGGAGATATCAAATGTGTACTGTCCCCTTTCCTGCTGCCCCCTTTCAGGACTAGAACCTCCATTTCATCCATTTTATTAAGGATGGCTCATTTGGAACCTAAAAGTGCACTCTCTTGCTAAGGAGCTTCCTTTTTGGATCCTCAATAGTATACTCCCTTGCTAAGGAGATATCAAATGTGCACTGTCCCCTTTCCTGCTGTCCCCTTTCAGGACTAGAACTTCCTTTTCATCCATTTTCTTAAGGATGACTCATTTGGAACCTAAAGGTGCACTCTCTTGCTAAGGAGCTTCCTTTTTGGATCCTCAATAGTATACTCCCTTGCTAAGGAGATATCAAATGTGCACTGTCCCCTTTCTTGGAACCGTCCTTTACTAAGGACTAAATACAATACTGAGTTTTTAATTACGACTTGCCATAGGTTTTCAAAACATATTCAAGATGCTCACAAAAATAATCCATTCATAAATCTCAAAAATATAAGGATATATTCACACATACAAATTTAATTAAATTTAGGTTGTCCCACAAGTTTTTCAAAAAATGAATAGTCAATGTGCACATCAAGCATTTATAAAATATCAATTTATATATAGAATATCAACATATTTCTTTGATAGAAAATAGTTTAATAATCAACATTGTTTGGGAAAACCCCCAAAATTAGTAAACATAGCTTACCTCTTAGTTACAAAAATATGAAACCAACCTCCCTTGAATCACAACAAATCAGTAGAATTAGAACCTAGCAACACCAAAGATAAGTCCATCAATACACAATTTCCCACTTAAAATTAGTTATCACACTTAAATAATTTAATCTATCATCATTAAGGCCTACGGAGGTGTCTAGTTTCTTTGAAATACATTTCAGTTTCGTCAGTGGGCTTGGCTATTGAATTTGTGGCATCACTACTTGGGACTGCAATTAATAAATTGATAAATGTGAGCATTGAAATGCCCCGTTTGATGCCTGAACTTGTCAATCAGGTTTCCAAAATTTTCACAACTATTCTAATTATAGTGTCTGCCTATATCTGCCACCATAAATCCTTTTATGCCACAAAACATAAGATATTACTAGTCAATTTTCTGAACAATGGCAGTGCGTAGATGGCAAATTGGTTAACTTAAATAATATATCATTTCTTATTCCTACGTTCTAGGGGTTAGGTTCATGACAATTTCTAGCTATTGAATATTCAAGGTTCTTAAATTTAAAGCATGATTAGAAAATCATGCCTATAGGTTTCCACGCACAGCCACATAGAAGAAAAGAAAACCTCAATTGTGTGTTGCAGCTGAAACAAAAGAAACCTTCTTATGTATGTACACGTGTAACTTAAGAGGTAAAAGGCTAGGATTTTTTTTATTAAAAAAAAAAAAAGCTTATCAAGGCCCATAAATATACACACACACACACACACACACACACACTTATGTCATCTCACTTGGGCCTCTTTTACCATAGTAACTAACAGATTTAAATATCTTAGGCCCAAACTAATTAAATCCATTTAATTGTGAGCCTCCAATTTACTTATAAGAAAGAAATAAGTACTAAAATTATGGAGTGTTACAGTATGTTTTAAAAATTCACAAAAAATACAAAAATAGAGAAAGAATGGTAAGTGTATATTACGAGTATAGTATGTTTGTACTTAAAAGTTTGGATAAAAAAATTGAAACATTTGTGTACTTTTGTTGGAGATAAATACAATAAGGAGGGATGTAAATATAATAATAGTTCTTCATACACTGTCATAACTTGCTGAGATGTGTGCTTGTGATTCGTGAATTATCAATTTCATATAGACCTATCACCTTTTCCTTTTTCCATCTTTCACTGACTCACATGTTAGAGTAAATTATAGCAGAAAAGTTGTATTCATAGATTATTTTTATTAATATTTTTTGTGGAAATTTTTATTAATATTATTTCTTAACAATAGATAAAAGAAATTTAGAAAAAATAATAATAAAAAGAAAAGTAAAAGAGAGGAAAATATATTGCTTTTATTTTTTATGAACAGGAAAATATATTACATTGAGTAGAAGACAAATAGTTATTCTTATTTGGATTTTACTAACATATACCCTTAGGGCATACATTAGTAAATTATTTTAGTAAATTTTTTATGAAAAAATGAATAATTGTTTTGATAGCTTTTTAAATTCTCCATAAAAATTTTCCAAAATTGATGATTAATTAACCGGACCGTTTTTTTATTTATTTAGAAATTTGGGGGAAAGACAAATAGTTGATGTCAGTGAGGCAGTAGGCTTAGGCACAATAAAAATTGAATATATGAGGGAAAAGTATTAACAAACCATTCATAGTTTGCTACATGAGAGTTGTAGCAAAACAACTGTGTAATTTTTTGTGTCACTAGAAATACTCATAGTAGGAGAGTAGGTAATGTACACTTTGTTTGTTTCAATGTAAAATAATTTCAAATGTAAAATATTAGCAAACCATCACTAAATGAGCATAAACCATTAAACCAACCCAAAAAACTAGATCTAGAAGAGAAAAAAAAGACAGCCACCACTGTCACAACATCCCAGCCACCACCTAAAAATCTGACCATAAACCACCAGAATCCACAATATATAAGCATTAAACCATTTTTTTTTTTTTTAATTCCTCTTCCACACATTTTTCTTTCCAAAGGTGTAGTCATTGATGGGCCACACAATAAGAGTATATCTCAAAAAGAGAGCATTATATGCCACGTGTCTAACATGCAATTACTTAGGGTCTGTTCGGTTGGAGGAGTGGAAAAGTGGGAGGATAGAAAATATTTTAGTTTTCTCTCTTGTGTGTTCGGTTGGAGGGGTGGAAAAGTGGGAGTGTGGAAAACTCTTTTGTTCGGTTGGAAATAAAAAGGGAAGGATGGAAAATTTAATTTATATAAATTGACTATTATACCCTTGTTACATAATATGTAAAAAATAAATTTATTTGTACTCATTAAAAATTAAATCAGGTCACGTTGAAAAAAAAAAAAAAAAAAAAAAAACAACAACAACGTTCAGGTCACATTGAAAAAAAAAAAAGAAAAAAAAAAAGAAGAACAACGTTTAGGTAACGTTGGAAAAAAAAAAAGAGAAGAAAGAAAGAAGAACAACGTTGAAAAAAAAAAAAAAAGAGAAGAAATAAAGAAGAACAACGCTCAGGTGTAAAAGAAAGAAGATCAACGTTGAAAAAAAAAAAAAAAAAAAGAGAGAGAAGAAAGAAAGAAGAACAACGTTTAGGTGTTAAAAAAAAAAAAAAAGAACAATGTTACCTGAATGTTGAAAAGAAAAAAAAATAGAGAGAAAAAAGAGAACTTGAAAAAAAAAAAGGTGGGAAGAGGGTATTTTTGTAAAGTATTACTGTAACACTTTTCTCTCTAGATTTTCCTTCGGATTTGGAAGGAAAAAAAAAATGTAGGCCCGGAGAAAAAATTTTCTTTCGAGTTTTCCATCCTCCCTATTTTCCTTCTCTAAACGAACAGTGGAAAACAGTATTTTCCACTCTATTTTTCTCCCTCTATTTTCCATCCTTTCTGTTTTCCTTCCAAACGAACTGAACCTTAAGCAGCAGGTTCTTTAATGGTAGTCATGCTCCACTCGTTTTTAGTCCTAAATACGGTCAAAAAGTCTCTTAAAAGGTCTCTTATTGAATCCCTCTCTCTCTCTCTCACAAAGTTTTCACATCATCTATTCAACAACCATAGTTACCATATGAAGTTTAACATCAAGTCATAGCATCAATAGATGAAGTTTAGCACCAATGGCCAAATTTTTCTCTCAAGTGTGATGAAGGAACTGCATTCTGCTTGAAGTTTAGTACTGGTATGAATTTGTCTTCCTTGGCAATTGAGCGTGAGTGGTGAGGAGTTGGTGATGGGCGGCATCTGCAGAACCTGGAGCTGGCTGGCGGTGTCGATTAGAGCTTGCTGGTGGTCGAATAGAGGGATCGAAGGTGGTTGGATATCCTGGGTTATGGAGAAATCTGAGAGGGAGAAAGTGTGAAAGTTATCAGGCAAGAGGGAGGGAAAAAAAAATGTAAAATATGAAAAAAATATAATATATTTTACAAAAATTTCAAGTGTAAAATATTTTACACAAATTTGTCTAGTTGATTTAATTGGTTGAAAATATTTTATTTTTAATAAAATACTTTACTGCAAAAGAAACGAAGTAAATTGTAGCACGTGGAATTGGAATGGTTTACTAGATTAGCAAAAACAAAATACAAAAAATAGTGTCTGATGAGGGTGCATCTTTTAAAATTTCTATATTGACTACCGCGTAACCAAGTTTGACCCCAACACGATTGGATTAGATTTTATTGCCTTTAAACAAAACAACGTATAGAACTAAGGCGTATATAATGTTAGCCGTAAATAACGTAATTTAATTTCTGATCCAAAGTTTCACGTGTAATTTCGTATCATTGGTAACCAAACGGGAAACGCCTTTTTCTTTTAAATATTACTAAATTTCAAATTTTATTTTATCATTTATGAATAAATTTAAAAGGTATCTCTTAGAAATCCTATAAACTATTACAGAAATTGCAATAAAAATATAAACTATTAAAGAAAACTATAGGAATTGTTTTTTTTTTTCCCCATAGATCAAAGTACACAAGTGTTATAGTATGAGTATTTTTATATCTTGTCTCTTAAAAAAAAAAACTTTTAAGCATGTATATTCATGTCATTATGTACGCTAATGAATATGCTAAAAAAGTATCACATTTTCTATATTAACATACTCTAAATCATAGAGTTAATAAGTTTCTCAAACAAAACAAAAGAAAAAAAAAAATCATGGAGTTAATAATAAAATAAAAACTTAAATTTGATATGAGACATAAACTGACAAGAGATGAATATATATATATATATATATATATATTGTTAGGAACCCTGTAGTTTCTAATGGGGATGGATATAAATTATAGGGGGATCGATGGGAATTATAGGAAAATTGACTTAATTTGAGATAATCACTCTCCATAGAGAGAGAGAGAGAGAGACGCATTAATGTACTAAGAAGTTGGTTTATTCTTTAATTCATATCTATTGTTAAATTACAATCATGTATTTATAGAAAATTAAATCTAATGTCATTGGCCCACATAGCTCGAGATAATTGGCTAGTTAATTCAATTTATACTTTATAAATTAAGCCATGTGTTAAATGAGCTACATGTGCTTAAATCCTAACTAACTCATCATAAACTCAACCAACTAGCTAACTACCTAATTAAAAGGATTACAACAATTATTTCATATTCTTAACATTTTTCCACCCTTGAAAGAACCTTACACACAAGGTGTTGTTGTGAGATGACACCTTCATTAGGGGAAACCAGCCACTAACCCAATACGCCAAAGCATCTTGACCGTTGATTACACGAACAACTCTAAAGCAATTAATTACAGCCCATGACATAAGAGCATAATGCAAAGCATGTTGGGGATATTACACAAAGTAATAATGAAAGAATAAGGATAACACAAAAGACAAACAGAAAATAGATAACTTGGAGGCACTATATCGTTTTCCTTAGACAATATTTGCCCCCACACTATTGTTGCTAAAGGGTTATCGTAAATTTGTCCCTAGGATATAACTAAGATGTTGAGTTCTACAGATAGCAATTTTGGAGAATAACCTTGGGATTCTCTTGTGTTTCTCTCTAACTTATTTTTTCAAGTGAACATAATCTTCTATTTATACCTATAGGGCTATATTTCATCAAAAGGTACATATGGAGAGTTAAAATGTTTCATAAAACCGTTTACAAGGCTTGAAAACTTCTTCAACCTTCCTGAATAGTCATCTTTTATAAAAAATTAAGTTTTCGAGTTTCAATCGGTCGAGAGGTCCTTTCAATCGATCGAATGCTCTTTCAATCGATCGAATGCTCTTTTCGATTGATTTAACAGGAATCGAATAGCGATTAAACCATCTAGAAACTCCAGGATTATTTTCTTACTATTTTGATTGATCGAGCCAAAATTTTGATAGATCGAAAATGCTATATTTCGAATTTTCACTTAGAAAATTTTAGAACTTGAATCTTCACTTTAACTACTTAAAGAAATAATATTTTCCAAACTCAAACATCATTATTACAACCTATCCATGTATATACCTATATATACAACAAAGTAGTCGTGCTGAACTTAACCTTCAGCAATAAAGAACTTAATTTCTTATAAAAATTGTGATCATCTCGGCTATGGAATCCATCATTTATCCCACAACTATCACCAAGAAAAGAAGCATCTAATTCCTTGGCTTTGTAACTACCACTAATGAGCAAGATGTGGCTACCATAGCAAAGTCCAAATTCAGTGGAATTGTCACCAACATGCATGACTCTTAAGTCCACGCCTACATTCTTGATTACATGAGCATCCCCATTTGTTGAAGCATGAGTTTAGCTAACGTCAAACATCATTGGATCACCTGCATTCGCTCCAATAGTGTGTTCTTGATCCACACCAACAGCAACATGTTCATTTATCATGGATTCTTGGTCAGTCGAATCAAGAGATTGTAGCTCCTCTTCCATCATATTCTCAAGAACTTTTTGCAATCTTGAGAGCTCTTTATTCATGGCCATGTTGGTCGTATTGCACGACAACAGGCTCACCTTGGTGGCTTCTTAAAGTCTCCTTCTCATTCTCCAAAGGCATCTGAGGACAAGGACAATGATGGTGACTCCAATGATGATGATGATGATGAGGATGCTAGCTCTTTTGGTGACATAGAGATGACTACTTCTCAGTGACTTGCCTTTTGTCATTCATAACAAAAATGGGGAGTAGTTTTGGGTATGAGAGTAGTCATACAATTAGGGGGAGAGTTAGTGTAGGAGATTTTGTTAGGGGAAATGTTTATTTTTGAGGGATGTAGTAAGGACTTTTTGTATCTTTTCATTTCTTTACCTTTTAGATACATTTTTCTTGTACATTGGTCTTGTGACCACTTTGTGATAGCAAACCTTGTATTAATTATTGATATATATATATATATATATATATTTGATGAGGTTGTTATTACATTTTCACCTATATCTCCATGTATTGTTTCTTTTTTCTCTTTATACACATGTTTCTTATATATGTATGCAATCTTTATTTCTATTTCACACTAAGATGCCTTGATGAGTTTTGTTTAAAGTGTTTCAGAAATATAGGTTGTCAAAATCTTTCATGCCATGAACTCTCTTCTTGCAAAGTTTTCAAGAGTTTGTGTTAGGGTAGATTTTATTATACAGTTTGTTTTATGACTTCTCTTATATTTCATTATTTGTTGTGATTTTGTCACAGATTGCCAAATAGGAAGATTGTTAAAACATATTTGAAATATGTTATGAACATATGTCATTTAGAATTGGCTAATCCTTTGACAAAACGCACTTTACTTGTAATTGGGTAGATTTAGAATGCGTTTAATACTTCAAGGAACAAGAGTTCAAGTTTAAGTATTGAAGTCATGCAAATTTGTTCAAGAATCAAGTATAGAAGTGCTGTTAATCAAATCTCGACAGATAGCTCGACAAATGTATCTATTGAGCTTTAAAATGTGAAGCTTAACAATTGTATCTATCAAGAATTACGAAAATCAGTTTTTCAAATCAGTTTTTCACACATATCCAAGCTATGTGTTTAAGCTTTCTTTTCTCATAATCCTAGACATATATAAAGTTTATTTTAAGGGCTGTCATAATGTTGTTGCACTTGTTGTTGCATGCATATAGTAACCAGAGACAATTTGCCCTGGTTCATCTTTTGTTTGAAGAAGCTGCTTCGTTTGTACACTGTAGAGTTTTGTAACCAAGGAGTTTCTTGATCTTCATCGTGTAAATGAGCTGAAGAACTTTACAGCCAACATCCTTCTCAAGTTGGTGTGTTAGTCACGTACTGAGATTTGTGCATTGATTGGTTAGTCACATACTTAGAGCCGTGCATTGAAAAGGAGATATTGTCACTACATTATAAGTCCAATTATGTATTAGGGTAAGGGTTCAACTATAGGTTGGTATAAATTACTGAGATTCCTTTATTTGTAACCGTTTGTTTTGATAATAGTGAATTCTCGGGAGTGGTGACCTTAAATTCACCCGGTGGGGTTTTGTCTCTGAGGTTTTCCTCATTCATAAACAAGTTACCGTGTTAAATTTATTTTCGGATGCATTTAACTTAGTTGGCGATTTATCTGTGCTATCACGCATATTGCATATTAAATTAATTTAATTAATTCACTTGGCTAATTAATTGGTTAATTTACTCAAGAGGTCAATACATTCATGGCCTATCAAATGCTCATATTTTTGTTAACTCTTAGAAAAACAACATAAAAATTTATAAGGGCTCATTTGGTAACGATGTTTAAATAACGAAAACTGTTGTTTAAACATAGCAACTTATTTTTATACATTTTTTCATCCACACATATTTCTACACATTTTTTCACTTACACATATTTTTATAAAATTTAAACAAGGTTACTGTAAATCTTTTAGCAACACTGTTGACTCCGGATTACTGTTTACTTTCCAAACTGAAACTACATTAAAAAATATTATCCGGATTACTGTTTAAGAAGCGCTGGTTAAAATAAAAAAATTAAAAAAAAACGTCAGCATACATACGAGCATTTGATAGGCCAACGTCAGCATACATACCACCATAAAAATAAGACACATGTAAGGGGAAATACCACCATACGCCAATTAGCATTGTTCCCCAAAATATTTCAATAGCCCGCCTGCCAGCGCCCTTTCTCTAGTCTCTCTTTTTCTGAAGTCCAATATCATTTCAGAAACTTCTCTGTCCCTGTGTCAACAAAAGGCTCAGCTACGTTGTCGGGGATTTCACTCTTATATTTACTTAAAATCTCGGATGTGCCACCACCGTCAGTGATAGATGGGTTGTCCTTTTAGCTCTTGTAAGCAGGAAAACAGCGGTTTTGGCCCTTTTGGGGGGTCGCATTGGCCGCCTGTCCAGGTATAAATTAATAACCCAAAAATCCAGTTTTTCTGTGATAACCAAAAATAAAATAAAATAAAATAATAGTAATAATAACCCAAAAAACATATCTTAGTAGTAACAAGGTTTGCCTCGACTTCGGTTGAATGTAAAATAAAAAAAAAAAATTTGGCAATTTGTGCACATTTAACTCAACTGTTAAATTTGTGCAAATTTACACAATTGTTATAACAATAGTATTTATTGTAAAATTCATTAAAAAAAATAGTATCTATTGTAACTTTGTATTCAATATTTTATTGATTTCTCTCATTCTCTTGGTCTACCTTGTTTGTCTCTTTCCCAATTCCCCTCACTCTCTTCTTTTTCCATCTCTCTCCTAATTTAAACAAGACAATATTTTTGCAAATCCACCCAAGACTGCCACAACCTATTACAACACGTGATATTCCAATCATAAAAACAACCCAAAACTAGAGCTGAGTTTTGTCAGGTCGGGTCAGTTTCTCAGCCACCCGCAACCTGACCAAAAATTTCTAGGAAGAAACTTGATACGACCCCAAAATCTTTACCGTAAATAATTGCAAGTATTTGATGAATATCTTCAATGGTAATATATGACATTATTTATTACAAAAATTTAAATATTATGGCAATGTGTATCTTAACAAAACTCAATTACTTTTTTTTGGTAGGACAAAACTCAATTATTTATTATTAGAAGAATATGACAGTAATTATCACCCTTAGAAGTTTTTAGTGAATAGATATTTGCTTTTGCAAGTAGGTTCTAAGTAACTGCCGTGATAAATAAATTCTTATATATTAAAATAATTACGCTAACTTTAAGTACATTATTTCATTCTTCATCAAATAGAAGTTCTATTTTAATTTTCTCAATTAAAGGGGCAAAAGGTGCCACCCAAATTAGTAGTCATTTACACTACTAATAACATAATTTTTTGTTTTGATTTTATCATTTTATATATTAAAATATTCTTACATAAATTTTTAAACTTTCTATATTGTCTCTATTTTTTAGTTAAATAATTTTAAATTAAAAATATAAACAAGTTAAAAAAGTAATCCTAAGTTTTTGTCTTTTTTTTTTAACAGTTATTAATAAATTATAATAAAAAACTTGTAACATCACTTTTATAAAATAAAAAATATATAAAAAATTGTCAATATTTATTATTTTATTATTTTCAGTAAAATATTTTTATAAATAATTTTCTTTAACACAATTACGACCCAAAAAACAAATAAATAAAGAAGAAAGAGACCCACAGTGTACGGAGTCAGACTAATGGACTGAGAGACCCACTCAGGAATCTAATCGTGTACTATAACAATACAAATAAAAAGTAACAATTGGCAAAAAGAGCGTAGAGCCTAGGAGTAGGACATGAGTGAAAGAGAGAGATGAGAGAAATACAGCTGTTACATAATTGCATATCTGTCACCAACTCACCATCTTCACGAGTGAAACGGTCTTGTCTTCAATATGGAATTTTAAGTGTCACTCATGTTTGTACTTATATATGTAAATTTTTTTTTTTTTTTTGCCATCTAAAAAAAATATATGTAATTTTTTTGTTCGAGTCAATGCATTTGGATCTTGTTAATTTGTTTTCATCAGAACATTGGCAATTTAGGGAGTGATCGGTAAAATAGTTTATAATTGTTGTTTATTATTTTTTAAAATATATACGAGTGAAAAAGTGTGTAAAAATATATAAAATATTAATTAAAAATTAAAAATTATTGTTTAAAAACACTTACCAAACAACTCTTAACATCTATCTTTCTAAAATATGCTATTTGTCTAGAATTTTTTATCTTTTTTACACTAAAATTCTACTTTTTTTTTTTTTTTTTTTTTCTTTTTACTATTTTACATAGTCGTTTTGCAGAAATACCCACATCAATTCTTCATCTTTTTTATTTATTATTCTGTCTTCTTTCCTTTCTTTTTTTGGTTTTCCTTTGTTTTCTCATCAAACAAACACAATTTAATCCAAATCACACTCACAGCAACCTTAACAGACACAACCACAGCCTCTCTTCCTCAACCAAAACCCCCACATCCAAATCACATAAAATTCAAGCCAAGACACCACTAAGCAAACATCCACCAAAATCAATAAATCGGCAAAATTGGTCTGCAAAATTACAATCAGCAAACCACCGAGCAAAACCAATCGCTTGACTCCGCTAGATCTTGTCAGTCAGCGCCGAAGTGGAAAATAGATTGCTCTGTTATGGGTTTTTGATTGTGAGAAAAAAAGAAATATCCAAATACATAATAAAAGCCTAAGCAAAGCCTAATATTAATATCATCAACCATAGATTGAAAGATAGAAAGAAAGAAACAGAAAGAGATTGAGAGCTAGACCTGAAGGGAGTTGTGCTTGGGTGTGTTATAGGACTCTGATGTTTGATTAAAAAACCAAAAAGAAGAGGTTATGGTTGCGATTCTCGCTTTGTGGTTTGGATTCTAGGATGAGCAGTTAGATAAACTTTGTATAAAGTTATAGACAAGTGAGAAAAAGAAGAAGCCATAGACAAGGGAGAGAGAAGAGGTTATGATTGCGATTCTCTCTTTGTGGTTTGGATTCTAGGATGAGCAGTTAGATAAACTTTGTATAAAGTTATAGACAAGTGAGAAAAAGAAGAAGCCATAGACAAGGGAGAGAGAAGACGCATGACCAAACTGGGATAGAAAGAGAGAGAGAGGAAGAGAGAGAAATTAATTAAATAATGAAATGCAAATGAACATTAACTGTGTACAGATACCCAGTTACTATAATATCTTTCTATTGTTACAAGGCTTTAGAAAGACCGATGTTGGTATTTTTTATGCTTTATTGTGTAAATTTCTTCAGTTTTTGTATTTTACCACTATTGATGCAATTGCTCTCAGTGGCAGCCAGGGGCGGGGCCAGACTTTAGACTTCCAGAGGTAAGAAATATGTTAAAAAAATTTCTTGACTTGTAACTAAATGAGACTATCTTATAAAAATTAATGTTACCATTAATTCGTTTCATTATTTATTTAATTAATTTTCAAATATTTCATCAATTTCAAACCTTATAGCTGTAGTGATTAAGAATTAAAAAAAATATGTAAACAAAGAGAAGATAAGAAAAGCCCATACCTCAAATGTTTTCAAAAAAAAAAAAAAAAAAAAACCTCAAACATTTCAATTTTCAAGTTAAACCAATTTATCCAGTTAAATATTAGAAGTATTTCCTTAAAATTAAATAGCCACACACGTAGCCTACTAACTTAGCAAGTCAAATAGTTGTATTCCCTTAAAAATTAATAGCCGCACATGTAGTCCTCTTAGTAACACACTCAATAGCTTATGGCCACACAAAAAAGAGCTAAGAGTGAGCGAGAGTAGTCTAAGTGCAAATCTTCTGTCTCTATTAAATAAACATTCTAAATAGTAAAACGGAGTAGAGTAGAGTGAGTGACTTTTCAGATATTACAGTGTCTGATAAATTTTTTTGAATTACCTCATCATTCTTCAAGAACAACGCAAAACAGGATGCCAAAGAGGTTTTTTTATTTTTTATTTTTTATTTTTTATTTTTTATGTCTCACAATTCAAGGATTTGTTACTTGTTTTTGGGGATTTTGTTTGTTTGTCTGGGGAGAGGCCATCAACTAAAGTGATGGGCTTTTTTTTTCTTTTTCTTTTTTTTTGGTTGGATTCTAAGGGCCAATTTGTAAATTTTTTGGGAGAGGGGGGGCCAAAACAATTATCTTAGACCTAAATGTTAAAAAAATTCAAAATGTATATACTATTATGATTTTTTTTTTTTTAAATCTAGGAGTGGCCACCGCCCCCCCTAGTCCATGAACAGCTCCGTCCCTGGAGGCAGCGACGTCCCTGGAGGCAGCGACGTTTATCTAGACTTGGAGAGAAGCTTCATCGGCTTCTTCAGTTGTGGCTGGGTGATAATGAGCAGTGTGATATTGAGTGTTGTGATATTGAGTGGTGTGATAATAATGAGCAGGGTGATGGAGACCATATTTATGAGCAAAAGGTGCAAATACTTGTGGAGATGGGCTTTGCTGAAGATGATGTAAGAGGAGCTCTAAATGAAAATGGTTGTAATGAATTCTTGGCTCTGCTCATGCTTTGCACACAGAATACGAATGCAAAGTAACAGAGGTTTAGTTTAAATCTCTAAGTTCCTCATCTAGACTAGGCCTTGATATTGATGTCTTTTAATTCCTTATATACTATGTTTTTTTTAAGCATATCTATCTTCTGATGTAACTCAATTCATGTGAGTGACTACTCACTTATCGTGGAGCAACTTTTGCCTTCTAGAGTTGCCATAACTATCAGTGCAATTGAAGTGTTCAAAATTGAAGAAGAATTCAATGTTTTATGTCCACCACCTTGTTTTAATAAACTAATTAATGATTTGATGAGAAGCTAGATAACAACTTAACTATGGGAGTTTGCTCTTGGGAGAAAAAGTTATCTCATGCATCACATATATGCATCATTTTTTGTGTGTGCACGCGTTCCTCATATATCTGTGACTTACATAATATAATAGGGATGATGTGTATAATTGTTGCAACTTGCTTGATAAAGATGGACTCAATTACTAAACACTATACAAGGATCCCAATAATTGACTTGTAATTTATGATTAGAATTCAAAATGAATGTAATTAATCCATTCATAAGCATCACGCTAAGCCCTACCCCATCAACGGCGAAAAAACACAATCATTTTGTGTTTTCTTCTTCTTCTTTTTTGTTTTTAATATCTATCATTAAGATGCTTTGCTTTTTTTAGAAACATTCATATGTTTTGCTAATTTGCACACATGATTAAAAAAGAACTTGGTCCAATGTTGTGGAACCTTAATAGTTTAATAGTTCAAGTTTTTAGGTCCATCATGTTGCATTTTTGTTTGAATTTCATCAACTGAAAAAAGAAAATGAAAAAAGGGACTCACTTACCAAAAAATAAACAAAAAAGTGGCTCAACCAAAGGATTGCACTGCTTTTGGTGGCTCAACCAAATGCGGTTGAAGGTGGGTGAGGCACAAAAAATGTTGATATAAGATTAGTTTGAAAAAAAAAAAAAAAAAAACCCAATTGGTTCGGCCAAAGGGTGAATTAGAGCATTGACTTTAAATCGTTGGAGAGATCTAATAATGCCAATATTGGTCAAAAGAACCGATAGGTGCAAAGAAGTGGAGTGAATAGTTGGGATTGAAACCTAATCATGGTTTGGATTGGGGTTGGTTTTGTAGTCGACTATCCTACTTGAGTGTCGATCGATTAGACATATTTTATTTATTTATTTTTATTTTTTGGATACAAGATAGAACTTCTATTCTAGCCTAATCTAAGTATATATGTGCGTGAAGCTTCTTCCTAGAGACTTGAACTCCGGCTCTTATGCCCTACACCCCACACCCCACAAGCATTTATACTTGTGGAGTGACCACGCACCAAAGGTGTGCGGTAGTGAAATCTAGAGAATCTAAATCTGTATTATAATGATACTAATTTATTGTACTTAATTATGCAAATAGATGAAAACGTTCCAATTAATGTACTTTATTATTTAAAAAGGCTAGATTCTTTTCCAAATGCATATATTGCTTATAGAATATTTTTAACACTACCTGTTACGGTTGCATCTGAAGAAAGAAGTTTTTCAAAACTAAAATTAATAAAATCTATTTAAGGTTTACTATGTCACAAGAAAGATTAAGTGGATTAGCCATATTATCAATTGAAAAAGAAATGTTAGAGGAACTTAAATACAAAAACTTAATCAGTAATTTTGAAAATAGATTATAAATAAAAAAATAAAAAAATCAATAAATATTATTTAATTAAAATTTAAACATTAAAAAAAGCCCGCTTAAAATTTTCGCCTAAGGCCCCCTAAGTTGTTGAGTTGGCGTTGTGTGTGTCTCATACATATACAAATTATCTCTATAAATATGTAAAAGAATTTAGTTTGCAAAGGGTTATTGACTATGCAAAGAGTGTGTACAAACAAGACAATATGAATAAGGAGTACCTAAGAATTTTCCATGAATAGGTGCACATGTTTTTAACACTTATTATCCTCCATAAGTCACACACTCACCTCATTCTTTTTGTTTTTGTTTTTTTTTTTTTTGGTTTCTTGGGGGGTCCAAACCAGCTTACGCGCACCTCAACTAATTCCCGCTCGTGGTGAGAGCCTACCGCTGGCCACAAGGTATTGCTGTTGTTAGGACTCGAATTAGAAAGCAAATCCAGTCAAACTCCAGAGCCTTACCTAGTGGTGGACAAGCTACTATGTCACACTTGGTGGTTACACTCACCTCATTCATTGCACACATACACACACATATCTTATCCACTCACACACGCCAACCCTTGTCTCTCTCTCTCTCTTTCCAATCAGTCACCTAAAGGACTATACTTAAATCGCCTTTTTTTTTTTTTGGAACAATCATAACCATAAGTCACACACTCACCTAATTCATCCCCCACACACACTCATATCTTGTCTTCTCACACACTTACCGGCCCTGGTCTCTCTCACCAATCAGCCACCTAAAGAACTATGCTTAAATTGTCTTTTTTTTTTAATTATTCAGCCAGCCCACACACTCATGTCTTGTCCTCTACTCCTCTCCCACACTTACCTATCCATGTCTCTTATGTCTTGCCTTCTCACCAATTCGCACCGCCTTCAAATATCTGACTAATGGGCAGAATTACATACATGGCCCTCTAAAATTTTTGAAAATTTCTTTACGCAATATATAAATATTTAATATTTTAATAATTTAGCCTACAAAATAAGAGCTAGCCCCCACTAATATATGAGTTAATTAACTTAACGGTACTCTTAAAAAAGATTTGTCTAACTAGTAGTTATAGAGAAGGTATTTTATTTTTCTTAAATTCATTTTTTATTATAATATGTGTTCTTGTATCTGCTAAAATTTTGGATCATTCATGTCTTTGAACATTTCATTAGTTCAATTAAAATTTTTTACTCACTTTGACAGATAATTAATTTAGTAATTTATATTAAAAATGAACATTTTTAGGATTTCACAATAAAATTTTGGAACAATCAGTCTCTCTTTCTCTCCAATCAGTCACCTAAAGGACTATACTTAAATAGTCTTTTTTTTTTTTTTGGAACAATCATAACCATAAGTCACACACTCACCTAATTCATCCCCCACACACACTCATATCTTGTCCTCTCACACACTTAAGGGCCCTTGTCTCTCTCACCAATCAGCCACCTAAAGATCTATGCTTAAATTGTCTTTTTTTAATTATTCAGCCAGCCCACACACTCATGTCTTGTCCTCTCCCACACTTACCTGTCCATGTCTCTTATGTCTTGCCCTCTCGCCAATCCACACCGCCTTCAAATATTTGACTAATGGGCGGAATTACCTACATGGCCCTCTAAAATTTTTGAAAATTTCTCTAGGCAATATATAAATTTTTAATATTTTAATAATTTAGCCTACAAAATAAGAGCTAGCCCCCATTAATATATGAGTTAATTAATTTAACAGTACTCTTAAGAAAAGATTTGTCTAACTAGTAGTTATAGAGAAGGTATTTTATTTTTCTTAAATTCATTTTTTTTATTATAATATGTGATCTTGTATCTACTAAAATTTTGGATCATTCACGTCTTTGAACATTAGTTCAATTGAAATTTTTTACTCACTTTGACAGATAATTAATTTAGTAATTTATATTAAAAATGAACATTTTTAGGATTTCACAATGAAATTTTGGAGCAATCAGTCTCTCTCTCTCTCCAATCAGTCACCTAAAGGACTATACTTAAATAGTCTTTTTTCTTTTTTGGAACAATCATAACCATAAGTCACACACTCACCTAATTCATCCCCCACACTTTGACAGATAATTAATTTAGTAATTTATATTAAAAATGAACATTTTTAGGATTTCACAATGAAATTTTGGAGCAATCAGTCTCTCTCTCTCTCCAATCAGTCACCTAAAGGACTATACTTAAATAGTCTTTTTTCTTTTTTGGAACAATCATAACCATAAGTCACACACTCACCTAATTCATCCCCCACACTTTGACAGATAATTAATTTAGTAATTTATATTAAAAATGAACATTTTTAGGATTTCACAATGAAATTTTGGAGCAATCAGTCTCTCTCTCTCTCCAATAAGTCACCTAAAGGACTATACTTAAATAGTCTTTTTTCTTTTTTGGAACAATCATAACCATAAGTCACACACTCACCTAATTCATCCCCCACACTTTGACAGATAATTAATTTAGTAATTTATATTAAAAATGAACATTTTTAGGATTTCACAATGAAATTTTGGAGCAATCAGTCTCTCTCTCTCTCCAATCAGTCACCTAAAGGACTATACTTAAATAGTCTTTTTTCTTTTTTGGAACAATCATAACCATAAGTCACACACTCACCTAATTCATCCCCCACACTTTGACAGATAATTAATTTAGTAATTTATATTAAAAATGAACATTTTTAGGATTTCACAATGAAATTTTGGAGCAATCAGTCTCTCTCTCTCTCCAATCAGTCACCTAAAGGACTATACTTAAATAGTCTTTTTTCTTTTTTGGAACAATCATAACCATAAGTCACACACTCACCTAATTCATCCCCCACACTTTGACAGATAATTAATTTAGTAATTTATATTAAAAATGAACATTTTTAGGATTTCACAATGAAATTTTGGAGCAATCAGTCTCTCTCTCTCTCCAATCAGTCACCTAAAGGACTATACTTAAATAGTCTTTTTTCTTTTTTGGAACAATCATAACCATAAGTCACACACTCACCTAATTCATCCCCCACACTTTGACAGATAATTAATTTAGTAATTTATATTAAAAATGAACATTTTTAGGATTTCACAATGAAATTTTGGAGCAATCAGTCTCTCTCTCTCTCCAATCAGTCACCTAAAGGACTATACTTAAATAGTCTTTTTTCTTTTTTGGAACAATCATAACCATAAGTCACACACTCACCTAATTCATCCCCCACACACACTCATATCTTGTCCTCTCACACACTTAAGGGCCCTTGTCTCTCTCACCAATCAGCCACCTAAAGAACTATGCTTAAATTGTCTTTTTTTAATTATTCAGCCAGTCCACACACTCATGTCTTGTCCTCTCCCACACTTACCTATCCATGTCTCTTATGTCTTGCCCTCTCGCCAATCCGCACCGCCTTTAAATATTTGACTAATGGGCGGAATTACATACATGGCCCTCTAAAATTTTTGAAAATTTCTCTAGGCAATATATAAATATTTAATATTTTAATAATTTAGCCTACAAAATAAGTGCTAGCCCCCACTAATATATGAGTTAATTAATTTAACGGTACTCTTAAGAAAAGATTTGTCTAACTAGTAGTTATAGAGAATGTATTTTATTTTTCTTAAATTCATTTTTTATTATTATAATATGTGTTCTTGTATCTACTAAAATTTTGGATCATTCACGTCTTTGAACATTTCATTAGTTCAATTGAAATTTTTTACTCACTTTGACAGATAATTAATTTAGTAATTTATATTAAAAATGAACATTTTGAGGATTTCACAATGAAATTAAGGAAATATAAATTAAGGAGCGTCGCTCTATCTGCTGCCATCTATTGGTAGTATTTTTTGAGATGCTCGGTGTTCCATGGATGGTGCAACTTCTGTCTGTTTAGAGTCTCTAGGTGGTAGGTGCCTCTGCTTACCCATGAAGTGATTTTGTAGGGGCCCTCCCAGTTGGGCCTAAGCTTCCCTTGGGTGGGATCTCTAGTATTGCCCATTACCTTTCTTAAAAAAAGGTCTCCCACCTTGAAGTCTTTGTGTTTGATCCTAGAGTTGTAGTGCTTAGCCATGAGGTCCTGATATCATGCAAGCCTTTGTTCAGCTGTCACCCTGACCTCATCTATTAGATTGACCTGTACACGCATAGCCTCGTCATTCCTCCTTTCATTGTGATTGTCCACCCTGAAACTTATGAGTTCAACTTCAGCTAGGATAACTGCCTCGCTTTCATATGCTAACTTGAATGGTGTTTCTCCCTTGGGTGTTCTGGCTGTCATCCTGTATGCCCATAGCACGTTTGGCAGTTCTTCGGGACATATATCCTTTGCCCCCTCGAGTCGAGTCTTGATGATTTTTAGCAAGGATCGATTCGTAACTTTAACCTGTCCGTTGACTTGAGGGTGTGCGGGGGAGGAGTAGTGGTTCTTGATTCCCATCTGTGAGCAAAAGTCCCTAAATGAGTCGTTGTCGAACTGCTTCCCGTTGTCTAAGACCAAGACTCTAGGTATTCCGTACCTACATATAATGTTCTTCCATATAAAGTTGCGCACATTTCTCTCTGTGATGGTAGCCAGGGCTTCTGCTTCTACCCATTTAGTGAAGTAGTCAATGCCGACTACTAGGAACTTCAACTGTCTGATTGCTGTTGGGAAAGGACCCATTATATCCAAACCCTATTGAGCGAACGGCCATGGGGCCGTCATCGGGATGAGTTCCTCCGTTGGTTGTCTTAAGAGGTTGCCAAATCTCTGGCACTTGTCGTAAACTTTAACGTACACCTAGGCGTCCTTCTGCACAATGGGCCAGTAATATCCAGCCCGGATCAGGTTGTGCACTAACGACCGCAACCTTGAGTGATTCCCACAAATCCTTTCATGTACTTCTCTCATGACGTAGTCTGCTTCTTCAGGGCTTAGGCATCTTAAGTACGGGCGTGAGAAGCCCCTCTTGTATAAGACATCCTTTATTAGAATGAATCTCGTTGCTTGGACTTTCAGCTTCCTTGCAGCTTCCTTCGTGTCCGGTACCATGTTGTCTTTTAAATAGGAGACTATTGGCGTGGTCCAATTGCTTTCAGAGTTTATCTCCTGCACATTGGTGATATCGATTAATGATGAAAGCTGATCAAAGGAAAGTACCTTGGCAGGGATAATCATGTGATTTGCCGATGCAACCTTAGCAAGACGGTCGGCTTGTTTGTTCTCTTCTCTAGGGATCTGCACAATTTTTACCTGCAAGTCGTCCATCTTTTTCTCCATCTGCTCCAGGTATTTCTTCATCCTTTTGCCCCTACACTCGTAGTCACCGTTTACTCGGTTGGCAATGACTTGTGAATCGCAGTGAATGACCACACTTATGGCCCCTGCCACTTTGGCAAGGTCCAATCCTGCCACTAGAGCTTCATACTCCGCTTCATTGTTGGTCATAAGGAAGTCGTGGCGAACCATGTATTTGATTTCATCACCTTCTGGAGAACGAAGTACGATGCCCGCTCCAGCATCTTGTCTATTGGATGATATGTTCGTGTATACATTACTTAGGACTTTCTTCTGCCCACTATCCTTTTGAGTTTGTAAACTCCGCAATGAAGTCTGCGACCATCTGTCCCTTAATGGCAGTATGTGGGCTGTACTATACGTCGAATTCACTTAACTCTACTGCGCATAGTACCATTCGCCTAACGGCTTCAGGACTGCCTAGTGCTCATCTTAGGGGTTTGTCAATCAAGACGACTATTATGTGAGCTTGGAAGTATGGTTTAAGCTTTTGAGCTACTATAATCAAAGTAAAGGCGAGCTTTTCCATTGGAGGATATCTTTCTTCCGCACCGCGGAGTGCCCGGCTGGTATAGTATACGGGCTTTTGTACCTTATCTTCTTCTCTAATTAAGGCTGCACTGATGGCGGTGGGGGATACAGCTAAGTAGAGAAAAAGTTCTTCCCTTGGTTTTCGAGGGACTTAGCAAAGGTGGGGAAGAGAGGTAAGCCTTCAAGTCCTCAAACGCCTGCTGACACTCGACCGTCCACTCGAAGGATTTCTTTAGCGTGCGAAAAAAAGGCAGGCATTTATCTGTTGCTTTTGCCACAAACCTATTTAGAGCAGCTATCTTACCGTTGGGGCTCTACACTTCTTTCACATTCTTCAGTTGTGCCATCTCCAATATAGCCTGAATTTTGTCCGTGTTAGCCTTGATACCCCTTTGAGACACCATGAACCCTAGGAATTTTCCTGCCATCACCCTGAACACGCATTTGCTCGGGTTAAGCTTCATGTTGTAAGAGCGAAGGGTCTCGAAAGTCTCCTTAAGATCCTCCAAATGATCGTCCTCCTTTCGACACTTTACTAGCATATCGTCTATGTATACTTGGAAATTTCTTCCAATCTAATGTGCGAACATCTTGTTCATGAGCCTTTGATATGTCGCACCCGCATTCTTGATGCCGAACGGCATCACCTTGTAACAGAAAAGGCCTTGGCTGGTAATGAAGTTTTTTCCTGGTCTCCTTCGTCCATTTTGATTTGGTTAAAGCCTGAAAAGGCATGAATGAAGCTCAGCAACTGGTGTTGAGCCGTAGAGTCTACTAGGGTGAATGAAGCTCAGCAACTGGTGTCGAGCCGTAGAGTCTACTAGGGTGTCAACCTACGGGAGGGGGTAGCTATCCTTTGGGCATGCTTTGTTCAGGTCTGTGAAGTCTATGCACATCCTCCACTTCCCGTTGGCTTTCTTTACCATCACCACATTTGCGAGCCAAACGGGGCAGTATGCTTCCCTGATGAAACCTGCCTCTTGCAACTTGCGGACTTCTTCCATGATAGCTTGGTCTCGTTCTTGGGCGAATACTCGTTTCTTCTGGCAGATCGATGGAAAATTGGGTGACACATTCAACTTGTGCACCATAACTGATGGGTCAATTCCAAGCATGTCTTCATGACTCCAGGCGAAGACGTCCTAATTCTCTTTTAGGAATGACATAAGCGCTTGGCGGACTGTTAGGCGAGCGAGGGTGCCAATTCATGTTGTTCAATCTAGTCTGGAGTCATCGAGGGGTATTTCCTCTAGTTTCTCAATTGGCTCTGCTACCGTTTGCTACTCTTCAATGCTTATTGTCTGCATATGGTTGCCCATTTCTATCATCGCTATGTAACATTCTCGTGCAGCGACCTGATCTCCACGTACTTCTCCTATTCCGTACTCAGTAGGGAACTTAATCATTAAGTGATAGGTCGAAGTTACGGCCTTCCACGAATTAAGGGTTGATCGTCCAAGGATGGCATTATAAGCGGACGAGTAATCGACAACAAGAAACATAACGTATTTAGTGATTTGTTAAGGATAATCGCTAATCGTGACAGACAGGGTGATTACGCCGAGGGGGTATACTTTAGTTCCTCCAAAACCTACGAGCAGGGCATTGGTTGGGACCAGCCCTTCCTTGTTAATCCTCATCTGCTAAAATGCTGGGTAGTAGAGGATGTTGGCGGAGCTTCTGTTGTCGACCAAGACCCAATATGTGTTGTAGTCTTCGACTCGAATGCTGACAACGAGCGCATTATCATGTGTGTGGTGCAGACGCCGAGCGTCTTCTTCTAAGAATTCGATAACAGGGTTGTCTATCCGTGGTATCTTCGAGACGAAGCCTGTAAGCTAGACATTTTGAACCATCCTGAGGTAAGTCTTCCGAGCTTTTTTTTTTTTATGAACAAAAGGCTGTAGTGCCTCCCACAATCATTCTTATGTCCCCTATTGCAGGCCTTGAGCTCTCATTTTCCCATCGGGGAGCCTGCTTTTATGGTGGGTTCGCTCTCTCTTTACTAACGAACCTTTGGAACTTCCCTTGTCTGATGAGAGCTTCAATCTGTTGATTCAAGTCATAGCAGTCGACTGTGTCATGGCCGTGGTCTCGGTGGAAGCGGCAGTACTTATCCCTAGACCTTTTATTGAGGTCTCCCTTCAACTTGCCTGGGAATGTTAGGGCTCCTTCGTCTTTGATTAGCATTAAGACTTAGTCGATAAGGGCTGTCAGTGGAGTAAAACTTGTGAACCTCCCAATAGGGGGTTTTGAGCGCCTGTCATCTTGCCTTTCTCCTATCTTAGCCATCTTTCGTCTCTTGTCCTATCGTACGTCTTCCTGTCTTTCCCTCTTCTTGGAGGGCTTCACTTCTCGAGCTAATAGTTCATCTTCCACGATCATGTACTTTGTTGGCCTGTAAAGCGCATCCGACATAGTCTTTAGGTCATTCTTATACAAGGAAAATAAAAACTTACCCTTCCGCAGCCCGTTTGTGAATGCGGCAACGAGTATTTTATCATTAGCTTCATCGATCAAGAGTGCCTCCTTGTTAAAATGGGTTATGCAAGACCTCAACATCTCATCCTTTCATTGCTTAATGTTCATCAAGCACGCAATGGACTTCTTGTACCTGTGTCTCCCGATGAAGTGTGAGGCAAACTGAGCACTTAACTCCTTAAAGGTACTGATGGAGCTGAGTGTCAACCTGCTGAACCAAACCCTTGCGGAGCCCCTTAACGTTGTAGAGAAGGCCCGGCACATGATTTCGTCTGCTACCCCGTGTAGGTGCATCAATGTCTTGAAGGACTCCAAATGATCCAATGGATCCTCAGACCCGTCAGAGCTTTCCACCTGCAGCATACGGAACTTTGGTGGTAGGGGGAATGAATTGATGGACGTAGTGAATGGAGTGTCCATTCAATGAACTAAGTCATCAAGGCCGTTGGACACCCGTCCTCTGAGGGCATTCATCATGAAGTCCATGCGCTCTCTCATCATCTGCATCTTTGCAACAACGTGAGACGAGATCAGGTCTGCGGCTGATTTTGATGTCTTTTAATTCCTTATATACTATTTTTTTTTTAAGCATATCTATCTTCTGATGTAACTCAATCCATGTGAGTGACTACTCACTTATTGTGGAGCAACTTTTGCCATGGGTAGAGTTGCCATAACTATCAGTGCAATTGAAGTGTTCAAAATTGAAGAAGAATTAATGTTTTATGTTCACCACCTTGTTTTAATAGACTAATTAATGATTTGATGAGAAGCTAGATAACAACTTAACTATGGGAGTTTGCTCTTAGAAGAAAAAGTTATCTCATGCATCACATATATGTATCATTTTTTGTGTGTGCACGGTCCACATATAACTATGACTTACATAATATAATAGGGATGATGTATATAATTGTTGCAACTTGCTTGATGAAGATGGACTCAATTACTAAATACTATACAAGGATCCCAATAATTGACTTGTAATTTATGATTAGAATTCAAAGTGAATGTAATTAATCCTGATGATGCACGACAAAATCAGTAGGCTGGATGCTTCGGATTTCGATGGCGGCGATGATAATCTAACTGAAAACCTGGATAGACGAATCAAAAACAGTCAGAGGCGACCGGGGTGGGCCGGCCGTAAACCCTCCGATGACAAAGTCAGTGTTTTCTCTAAACTTTGGAAATCCCAAATACTTGGAAAAGTATTCCGTACCTCTCTTGTTTGTCGATTGTTCTTCTTATATAATGCAGGCTAGGAACGGTTTACCAATGTAGTAACTGCTCCTATATTGGAGGATGTCGGAAGGTTCGGAAGTAACCTCCATAACTGCTATGGAGGTTATTTTATTAGGCCGTGCGTTTCGCAACGCGGTCATAGGGGGTGGTTGCGTGGCAATGTCCTTGGTTTTGTATATGTTCTAAGTGTTTAAGCCTCGTCCAGGGACGGTATGCAGTGATAATGTTTGTAGTCAATGTAGGCCATCCAAGGGTCTTCTTGGACGGACGACCAAGACATGGACGAGCTTCCTGGGCCAAGGTGTCAAGCATTCCTTTGGACGACCTCCACGGACGAGCACATAGTAGATAATCTTTAGGACACCATCAGTTGCCCCCGGTCCGTGGGTCGTCTAGAAAAATGTAGTGTGGTGTTGTCCCTTGGACGCTCGTGTTAATCCCCCACGTTTCAACTTGCCACGTGTCACGATCTTAGCAGTGGAGATTCACGTCGACTCATTTTTCGAGGAGTTTGCCACGTGTCCACTTATGAGTGGTTGTGACGTTTCAGGTACTAAAGTCTTCGCCTATAAATAGTGCAATTCCTAAGCTGCCCTCTCATTTCCGAAAATTTTCTTCCCTGACACTCCTCGTCTTAGCGCCTCGTCTAGAAGTTCCCCGCGTCCATAGTCATCTAAACCCAGGTACTTTCCTTATCCTTGTCCTTAGGTTTCAAGTTTCCACAAAATGTCAGAAATTGTTCTCTCCTCGTCTAGTAATAGTATGGAGAAGGCCATAGACGAGTACCATGAACCCAGTAGCTTTAGTGGGTCGAGTGATAGTAGTGATAGTAATAGCAGTAGTGGAGGGAACACCTCAGACGAGTATACGTCTGGGGTCCCTGGGGTTCCTCTGGAGGTTCTCCAGGAAGAGTTTAAGAAGAGGACTGAGTCTGGGTCGAGGGCAGGCACCAGTGCTCCCTCGTCTGCAGCTCAGGACGATGAGGAGATCGTCTACAGCTGTGCCCTAAATATCCCATCTAGGACGGACGAAAAAAGGTTAGAGTCTTTGAAGTCTTGGTATCAAATCCCAGATGATTTAAACCCTAGGTTGCCCGTCCGTGGGGAAAGGTGCTGCCAACCCCATTTTGGAGTTGGTATTTACGAGGCTTACCTCTTGGGGGGTTTGAGGTTGCCTCTCAATGCCTTCTCTAGGGAGTTGCTTTCTAGGTTGGGTTTAGCCATTTGTCAATTGAACCCCAATGCATGGAGACTGATCGTCTCTATGCAAGTCTTATGGAGGGAAGTCTTTGGGGGGGATCGTCCTTTAACTGTGGACGAGTTCCTCTATTGCTACAAGCCTTCTGAGATCAACCAATCCCCTGGCTTCCATCAATTCACAGCTAGAGGGGCAGATTGCAGGTTGATCCAATCCTTGGTTACCTCAGACAGGAACTGGAAGACGGAGTTTTTCTTCGTCTCTGGCCCCTGGGCTGGGAGGCCAAGTGAAGTTGATAGGGATCCACTTGGTCCCTACACAGGAGAACTAGGCAACCTTCGTCCTGAAGGTATGAGGTCGTCTGTCCTAAGTTATGTATGTTTAACTTGTTTGTTCTCGTCTAACATTTTCTTTTCTCTTTCAGGTTTTAGACGACCTCATTTGAGCAAGTTCTACGTTGAACGAGTTCAAAAGGCTCGTCTTTACCCTGACAGGACGTTCCATTTCTTGGTAAGTTTAAGACGCCTGGCAGCTTGGGGTCTAGGACCAGAGCCGTCTGTCGAGGCCATTGCTCACGAACGTACTGTCCGTAGACGTAAGTTTTTTTTTTTTTTTTAATATATATATCCTCGTCCTTACTTTGCTTATTTATTATCTTTGTCCATGTTTGTAGGAATGGCTACCATGAACCAAAATAAAGGCAAGGATGTGGTGGACGAGGTGGCTGGGCAAGGGGTTCAATCCCAAGCTTGTCCATCTACTGGCGACAAACGAAAGGCCTTGTCCAAGGCGATCGATTTGGGAAAGCTTCCGAGTCGACGCAAAGAGAAAAGGGTCAAGCATGGCCCGTCCAAAACCGGGGTCGTCCAGTCCGACTCTGCGCCTTCTGTCCATCAGACTCCCGTCCAGGTCCATGACGTCGAGGACGAGTTCATTGATCCGCCGTCCAGGCACACGCCGTCCACAATTCAAATGCCTGTCTCAACCCAACCATCCAGCCAAGTCCCTCTGACCCTTCTTGAAGACGAGGACCTTGCTTGGGGGAGGTTTGAAAGGGTGGTGACTGACCAGGACGTGGCGGCGTGCTACAACATGTCCTTGAAGGACTTTGAGCACTCTGGTGTTCATGATCTTTTTAAGGTAATATTTTTTCTTCGTCCTTGTCTTTTCTCGTCTTAACAATACTTTTCCTTGTCTGAAAGGTTTAAATTTTATGTAGGCAATGTCCAAGTTCATTGCTGCGTCTAGACAGGCAACACAGCTGGACAAGACGAGGATTTTGCTGGAGAGGAGGGTGCAAGAAGTGAAGGACGAGAGCAAAAGATGGGCTGGAGTGGCAGGCAAAGCCAAGGACGAGCTGAAGGAGCTGCAAAACCACGTCGAAGAGCTGAAAACGGACATCATCGAGAAGGACACTCGTCTTGATCACCTTCAGAAGAAGAATGACGAGTTGAGTGCCCTTCTTAAAGAGGCTAAGAGAGACGCGGTTGCGGAGTTCATGGCGTCCAAGGAATACACTGATTCTTTGGATACCAACTATGCAGCCGGGTTTGAAGACTTTAGGATGGACGTCATGGAGCACTTTCCCAATCTCGACTTCAGCTCCATAAAGCTCAACCTTGGTGGCGCTGCTTCAAGCTCTCTTCTCCAGACGAGCTCTGAGGACGTGAACATTGAGGACGACGCCACCACTCTGCCAGCCCAAGACGACCCTAGCGTTGACCCTCCTCAATGAAGACTTTACTTTTTTTTTTTGTGTATTTTTGTTTTTATTTGAGCCATTGTTTAAGACTTTTATATGTAATGCTTTATATGTAATGCAAGTACACTTTCCCCGTCCACAGTTTTAGGACGGTGTTTTAAACAATGTTGGGGGTTTTTGGACGTTGGTTGTCCACCCTTTATGGCTAATGAATGCATCTTTGCTCATTTTTCAGTCATGGTATGGACTAGTTTAATTCGTTTTTCAATAAACTTTAATTCTTGACTCGTCCTTCATGGGGATTTATGGTATGGACGAGCTTAGCTTGTGATGTGCTTAGAATGGGTCGTCCATAAAAAGTGCCTTTGTTGGCTAATATCATGCTTCGCCCATTTTTTGAACGAGCATTTGTCTAAGGACGAGATATCAGTTTTTTCTTCAAAACGTTTTAACTTTTTTAACTCGTCCATGCTTTAGGCTATTTTTAGTTGGATTTTACACTTGCATTTCCTTGTCCATGTCTAGGTTGAGATGTTGGCGGACCAGTTTCTCCTGTTTTGGACGAGCTTGCCTCATTTTTGCTTTATCCTGTTCTAAGGAAAGCTTATGGATAATGCATCCGTTTGCCTCTTGGTTTGGACGAATTTTCCTGGCTTTATCCTCATTTTAAGGAAAGCTCATGGACGATACATCCTTACGTCCAAGGATTTTCCTTGTCTTTAGATCATTTTCACACATACTCAGATATACTCCAAAATACATCACATATATGCTTTAAGAAAATGCAAATATTCGTCCATAGGTCCATAGGAATGGCACATGCTTGAGAGCTAGTGCCTTTAAGGAATTACAAACGTTTTAACACAGTAGTTCATAAATAGCACACATCTAAAACATTAGTAGTAGGCATTTATTAGAAAACTACTTCGGACACATCCATGACGTCTGATGCTCGTCCATGGTTTTTATTGATAGTATCTTCTCAAATGTTCAACGTTCCAGGGATGCTCCAGCTTCCGTCCGTCCAGAGCTTCCAAATAGTAGGATCCTTGCCTCTTACAGTTAATAACCCTGTAGGGTCCTTCCCAATTTGGCCCCAGCTTTCCATGAGCAGGGTTTTTGGTGGCTAAGGAAACCTTCTTTAGGACGAGGTCCCCTATGTCGAAACGCCTGGGCTTGACCATGGTATCATAGTGTTTGGCCATCAAGTTTTTATACCTTGTCGTTCTCTGTTCTGCGTTCATCCGTACCTCGTCTAGGAGATCGAGGTTAAGACGAAGCTGGTCATCATTTTCTCCATCCTGATACTTCATCACCCTGTGGCTGGCCATGTGCACTTCCGCAGGTATAACTGCTTCGCTCCCGTAAGCCAGTTTAAAAGGTGTTTCCCCTGTGGGGGTCCTCGCTGTCGTCCTGTAAGCCCAAAGGACTCCTGGTAGTTCATCTGGCCATACACCCTTTGCCCCGTCAAGCTGAGTCTTGATGATTTTCAGCAAGGATCGGTTTGCTATTTCTGCTTGACCATTTGCTTGTGGATGGGAGGGGGAGGAGTAATGATTCTGGATGCCGAAGTGTGCACAGAAGTCCCTGAATAGTGCATTGTCAAACTGCCGTCCATTGTCCGATACTAACACCCTGGGTACTCCGAACCAACATAAAATGCTCTTCCAGACGAAATTTTTGACATTTTGCTGTGTGATCTTCGCTAGTGGTTCTGCTTCTATCCATTTAGTAAAGTAGTCTATACCCACCACCAAAAACTTCATCTGCCTGGTTCCCAGTGGAAAATGACTCAAAATGTCTAACCCCCATTGCGCGAAGGGCCAAGGGGCCATCATAGGAGTGAGGTACTCTGCGGGTTGTTTGGGGACGTTGCTGAATCGTTGACACTTGTCGCATACTTTGACATAAGCTTTTGCGTCTGCTTGCATTGTGGGCCAATAATACCCTGCAAGGACGAGTTTATGCACTAGTGCTCTTGCCCCCGAGTGGTTTCCACAGGATCCTTCATGAACCTCTCTTAACACGTAGTTTGCCTCGGCCGGAGCTAAGCATCTCAAGTAGGGTTGGGAAAAACCCCTTTTGTACAGCATATCATTTATGAGGACGTACCTGGCCGACCTGATTCTTAGTTTCTTGGCTTCGTCCTTCCCCTCTGGTAGCTTTCCATTTTGTAGGTATGCCAATATCGGTGTCATCCAATTGGCTTCACCCTCTATCTGCTGTACTCCTGGCAGATCTATGCTTGGCATGTATTGTACTTCGTCAAACTCATCCACTTGTCCACTTGCCGAGGCTTCTTTCGCTAAAGCGTCTGCTTTCATGTTTTCTTCCCTAGGTACCTGAATGAAGCGAGCCTCCTTAAACTTTTTCACGAGGCGTCGCACCTTACTAAGATATCTCCTCATGCGTTCTTCTTTCGCCTCGTATGTCCCATTCACCTGGCCCATGATTAGTTGGGAATCTCCATGGACGAGTATTGATTCTGCTCCTAAGGACTTTGCCAACTCTAGCCCCTTCAGAAGAGCCTCGTACTCAACTTCGTTGTTGGTTGCTGCATACTGTAGGCGGACGTTGTATTCCAGTTCATCTTCTTCTGGGGATGTCAAAACGACTCCTACCCCGCCTGTATGTGATGTGGAGGATCCGTCAACGTGGATGACCCATTCTTGAACGCTGCCCGGCTCGTCCAAACCTTCGACGTTAGGGGTAAACTCTGCTATGAAATCTGCTAGTACTTGTGCTTTTATTGCGCTTCTTGGCAGGTACCTGATTTCGAATTCTCCCAGTTCAATAGCCCATTGGACTAGTCGCCCTGCGGCTTCCACCCTGTTCATTGCTTTCTTCAATGGATGGTCTGTCAAGACATTGATGACATGCGCTTGAAAATAGTGTCTCAACTTCCTCGAGGCCGTAATCAAAGCGAAGGCCAATTTTTCCATCATAGGATATCGTCCTTCTGCTCCTCCCAGAGCTCGGCTGGTATAGTAGACTGGTTTCTGTACTTTTCCTTCTTCTCTGATTAATGCCGAGCTAACAGCATGTGGGGACACCGCCAGATACAAGTATAGTTCTTCACCGGGTATGGACGGGCTTAGCAGCGGAGTAGTAGTCAGGTAGGCTTTGAGGTCTTGGAAGGCCTTCTGACATTCGTCCGTCCACTTAAAGGCTTTTTTAAGAACCCTGAAAAATGGCAAACACTTGTCAGTTGCTTTGGAGACAAACCTGTTGAGCGCAGCAACTCGTCCAGTGAGTGCTTGGACTTCTTTGATGTTTCCTGGCAGCTTCATGTCAATGATGGCCTGAATCTTATCGGGGTTCGCTTCGATTCCTCTATGCGACACCATGAATCCAAGGAATTTTCCCGACGCAACTCCAAAAGCGCACTTGCTAGGATTTAGTTTCATATTGTACCGCCTGAGTGTGTCGAAGGTTTCCTGAAGGTCATCCAAGTGGTTCTTCTCATCCAAACTTTTCGCTAGCATATCGTCTACATAAACCTCCATATTTCGTCCGATTTGCGACTGAAACATCTGATTAACCAGTCTCTGGTAAGTTGCCCCTGCGTTCTTTAAACCGAAAGGCATCACCTTATAACAGAACAACCCCTGGCTCGTCACAAAGGACGTCTTTTCCTGGTCTGCCTCGTCCATCTGTATTTGGTTATATCCCGAGAAAGCGTCCATGAAGCTTAACAGCTGATGACCAGCTGTTGAATCCACCAGTTGATCGATGCGTGGCAAGGGGTAGCTGTCCTTGGGGCAAGCTTTATTCAGATCAGTGAAGTCCACACACATTCTCCACTTGCCGTTTGCTTTCTTGACCATTACTACGTTGGCCAGCCACTCTGGGTAATAGACTTCTCGAATGAACTGCGCTGTCTTCAACTTCAGGACTTCTTCCTTAACAGCCTTGTCCCGTTCTGGAGCGAAAACTCTTTTCTTCTGACGGACGGGCTTGTAAGACGGACATACATTCAATCGATGTGTGATGACACTCGGATCAATTCCCGGCATGTCTTCGTGGCTCCAAGCAAACACATCTACACTCGTTTGCAACAAATGGATGAGGTCTTGCTTTGTTTCATTCTTCATGCTTGTTCCTATTCTGGTGAACTTTTTGGGGTCGTTCTCGTCCAAAAGAACATCCTCAAGTACTTCGGTAGGCTCTGCAACAACTCTCATTTCCTCTATATTCATCGTCTGAGCTGCCTCGTCTATGGTTAGCATGGCTAAGTAGCATTCTCTTGCTGCTAGCTGATCTCCTTGCACTTCCCCCACTCCATGCTCTGTAGGGAACTTTACTGACAAGTGGTAAGTGGACGTCACTGCCTTCCAACTGTTCAGGGTAGGTCTTCCAATGATAGCATTATACGACGACGAACAATCCACCACGAGGAAATTTATCTCTTTCGTTGTCTGCTGCGGATGCGTTCCCACCACTACAGGCAGCGTAACGATCCCCAATGGTTGTACCTTCATTCCTCCAAATCCCACCAAGGGTGAGTTCACTGGGCGTAGTAAATCTCGTTCGAAATTCATTTGCTGGAAGGCGGGGTAATACAGGATGTCCGCGGAACTGCCGTTGTCAACTAGCACCCTTCTGGTCGTATAACCTGCGATAAGCAGGGTAATAACGATCGCGTCGTCATGGGGGTGGTAAAGTCTCATAGCGTCCTCGTCTGTGAAGGTAATAGATTGTTCCTCAGCTTCCCTCGTCCTGACAGGTCGTCCTGAGAGTTGAACATTCTGTACTACCTTCAGGTATGTCTTCCGTGACCTGGAAGTCTGTCCTGCTGAGGTTCCTCCAAAGATTGTCCTTATTTCTCCTAGCGGTGGTCGGGGCGCCTCTTCCAGCTTTCCTTTCAACTTTTCATCCTTCTGATCTCGTCCAAGGAAATTCCTCAGTTTTCCCTGCCTGATGAGGTTTTCTATTTGCTGTTTTAAATCGAAACATTCGTCCGTGTCATGCCCGTGGTCTTTGTGAAAACGGCAATACTTATTCTTATTGCGCTTGTTGGGGTCTCCTTTCATCTTTTCTGGCCATTTGAGGGACGGATCATCCTTGATCTGCATAAGCACTTGGTCAAGTGGGACATTCAGAGACGTGTAGTGCTGACTTCGTCCTGAGGATGAAGCTGGCCTCCTATTATCTTGATCCCTTTTTTCTCCTGCGCGGGCCTTCTTTGGACGGGGAGCTTGCTCCTGGTGACGGGTGTTGTCTCCTTCCCTTCTTTCGGCTCTCTTCCTCTTCTTAGCTATAATCGCATCTTCGGCATTCATGAAATTTTGGGCCGAATGGACGAGCTCAGCCATGGTCTGAAGCTCTTGCTCATAGAGCTTGTGGATGAACAAGTCAGAATTGACCCCGTTGTGGAAGGCTGCCAGTAATAGTTTGTCGTCCATCTCGTCCACGGTGAGGGCTTCTCTGTTGAAACGAGTAATGAAGGAGCGCAAGCTCTCATTTTCCCCTTGCTCGATTGTTAACAAACTGGACGAGGAACGTTTATGCCTTTGTCCTCCAATAAAATTGTTGACGAACAGTTTACTCAACTCTTCAAACGAACTTACAGAATTTGGAGGTATTTTGCTGAACCATACTCGTGCCGGTCCTTTGAGCGTGGTAGGGAAAGCCCTACACATGATCTCATCTGGAACTCCTTGGAGATGCATTGTGGTTTTGAAGGTTGCAATGTGATCGCATGGATCACGCGTCCCGTCATATGAGTCTAAGGAAGGCATCTTAAACTTGGCAGGTAGGGGATGGCTGTTAATGGAGGCTGAGAAAGGGGAGTCCGTACGGTGAACCAAGTCTTCCACGGGATTCGTCCTCCTCATGTTCTCCCTTATTTCTTCCATGGCTTTACGCATTTGGTCCATTTCCCTCTCCAAGTGTGGCACTCTTCGTGAAACGGTACCCCTTGATTGGCCTTCGGGGTCGGCATTCTCCCTACCTTCTTGACTCTGGGCTTGTCCTTCTTCGAACCTTTCTTGACGTTGCCTTCGTACATGTATCTCCCTAGTTAACTCTTGATTCTGTCGGGTCAATTCTGCCATGGCGGCTGCCATGGACTGCATATGTTGGAAGGCAGGCTGTTGAGCGACTGGCGCTGACTGTCGATCGCGGTTGGGATTGCTGGAGGCATCCTTACTCTCCTGGTGGCCTGGGCTGGTAGCCCTTGATCTTGTCCGAACCATACAGCCTTTTGTCGAAGGAAAGTAATTGTTCGTACAAACTTACTCTTTCCCACAGACGGCGCCAACTGATGATGCACGACAAAATCAGTAGGCTGGATGCTTCGGATTTCGATGGCGGCGATGATAATCTAACTGAAAACCTGGATAGACGAATCAAAAACAGTCAGAGGCGACCGGGGTGGACCGGCCAGAAACCCTCCGATGACAAAGTCATTGTTTTCTCTAAACTTTGGAAATCCCAAATACTTGGAAAAGTATTCCGTACCTCTCTTGTTTGTCGATTGTTCTTCTTATATAATGCAGGCTAGGAACGGTTTACCAATGTAGTAACTTCTCCTATATTGGAGGATGTCGGAAGGTTCGGAAGTAACCTCCATAACTGCTATGGAGGTTATTTTATTAGGCCGTGCATTTCGCAACGCGGTCATAGGGGGTGGTTGCGTGGCAATGTCCTTGGTTTTGTATATGTTCTAAGTGTTTAAGCCTCGTCCAGGGACGGTATGCAGTGATAATGTTTGTAGTCAATGTAGGCCATCCAAGGGTCTTCTTGGATGGACGACCAAGACATGGACGAGCTTCCTGGGCCAAGGTGTCAAGCATTCCTTTGGACGACCTCCACGGACGAGCATATAGTAGATAATCTTTAGGACACCATCATCTAGTACTGCCTATCACCTTTCTTAAAACAAAGTCTCCCATCTTGAAGTCTTTGTGTTTGATCCTAGAGTTATAGTGCTTGGCCATGAGGTCCTGTTATCGTGCAAACCTTTGCTCAGCTATCACTCTGACCTCATCTATTAGATCGAGCTGTACACGCATAGCCTCGTCGTTCCTCCTTTCGTTATGATTGTCCACCCTAAAACTTGTGAGTCCGACTTCAGCTGGGAAAACCGCCTCGCTTCCGTATGCTAACCTGAATGGTGTTTCTCCCTTGGGTGTTCTGACTGTCGTCCTGTATGCCCATAGCACGCTTGGCAATTCTTCTAGTCATATATCCTCTACCCCCTCGACCCAAGTCTTGATGATTTTTAACAAGGATCGGTTCGTAACTTCAACATGTTCGTTGGCTTGAGGGTGTGCGAGGGAGGAGTAGTGGTTCTTGATTCCCATCTGTTAGCAAAAGTCTCTGAATGAGTCATTGTCGAACTGCTTCCCTTTGTCTGAGACCAAGACTCTAGGTATTCCATACCTACAGATAATGTTCTCCCATACAAAGTTGCGCACATTTCTCTCCGTGATGGTAGCTAGGGCTTCTGCTTCTACCCATTTGGTGAAGTAGTCAATGCCGACTACTAGGAACTTCAACTGTCTGATTGCTATTGGGAAAGGACCCATTATATCCAAACCCCATTGAGCAAACGGCCATAGGGCCATTATCGGGGTGAGTTCCTCCGTTGGTTGTCTTAAGAGGTTGCCAAATTTCTGGCACTTGTCGCAAGCTTTAACGTACACTTGGGCGTCCTTCTGCACAATGGGCCAGTAGTATCTAGTCCGGATCAACTTGTGCACTAACGACCGCAACCCTGTGTGATTCCCACAAATCCCTTCATGTACTTCTCTCATGACGTTGTCTGCTTCTTCAAGGCTTAGGCATCATAAGTATGGGCGTGAGAAGCCCCTCTTGTATAAGACATCCTTTATTAGAATGAATCTCGTTGCTTGGACTTTCAACTTCCTTGCAACTTCCTTCATGTCCGGTACCGTGCTATCTTTTAAATAGGAGACTATTAGTGTGGTCCAATTGCTCTCAGAGTTTATCTCCTGCACATTGGTGATATCGATTAATGATGAAAGCTGAACAAAGGAAAGTACCTTGGCAGGGATAATCATGTGATCTGTCAATGCAGCCTTAGCAAAACGGTCGGCTTGTTTCTTCTTTTCTCTCGAGATTTGCACAATTTTTGCCTGCAAGTCATCCATCTTTTTCCTCACCTGCTCTAGGTATTTCTTCATCCTTTCGCCCCTACACTCGTAGTCACTGTTTACTTGCTTGGCAATGACTTGTGAATCGCAGTGAATGACCACACTTGTGGCCCCTGCCGCTTTGGCGAGGTCTAATCTTGCCACTAGAACTTCATACTCCACTTCATTATTAGTCGTAGGGAAGTTGAAGCAAACCATGCATTCAATTTCATTACCTTCTAGAGAACGAAATACGATGCCCGCTCTGGCATCTTGTCTATTGGATGATCTGTCCCTGTATACATTCCACTTAGGACTTTCTTCTGGCCCCTGGCCTTCTGAGTTTGTAAACTCCACGATGAAGTTTGCGACCATCTGTCCCTTAATGGCAGTATGTGGGCGGTACTATACGTCGAATTCACTTAACTCTACTGCCCATAGTGCCATTCGTCTAGCGGCTTCAGGACTGCCTAGTGCTCGCCTTAGGGGTTTGTCAATTAGGACGACTATTGTGTGGACCGCGGAGTGCCCGACTGGTGTAGTATATGGGCTTTTGTACCTTATCTTCTTCTCTAATTAAGGCTGCACTGACGGCGGTGGGGGATACAACCAAGTAGAGAAAAAGTTCTTCCCCTAGTTACGAGGGACTCAGCAAAGGTAGGGAAGAGAGGTAGGCCTTCAAGTCCTCAAACGCCTGCTGACACTCAACCATCCACTCGAAGGACTTCTTCGGCGTGCGGAAGAAAGTCAGGCATTTATCTGTTACTCTTGCCACGAACATGTTTAGAGCAGCTATCTTGCCGTTGGGGCTCTGCACTTCTTTCACATTCTTCGGTGGTGCCATCTCCAATATAGCTCGGATTTAAATAAGCTAATGATATGTTTGTTTAAATAATAGGGTTTTAGGATATGAAAAATTTATAATTTAATCCTTATCAATGCAGAGCGGGGGCGAGGATGGGGAGGGGCGGGGTGGGTTGGATCTAAAATGTCTAAACCTATCCCCACCTCGCTCGTGTGGTGCGGGACTAAAATCTCGCCCCATCACTGCTCCTTCGAAGCGAGGAAGGGCAGGGCAAAATTATCATCCCTAAAGCAATACCATTTTCTTCTTTTAAATTTTCAATTTTGGAAGGCTTATATTATACTAACAAAGAGAGAAATAGGAATGCAAGGAACTTCAAAGAAGAGATTGGAAAGAGGAGAAAAAAGAAGAAGAAAGTTGAAAACATTAAAATAACAAAGATAGAGAAATGGGTTTTTTATTTTTCTTTATAATTGTTTATGACTTTATGTTAAAGTTATGTCTGATCGCTAGCTTCACTGGTGCTTATTTTTTATTTTACAGAGACCCCCTTCTGTTGTTGTTGTTTTTCCTTCTTATTTTTAATTTTTGAATGAAAATTGAGCAACTTTCATGTCATGGACATCATTTGGTTAAGTAGCATTTTATGGTTTTGATTTTTTTGATGTTGTAATCTGGTTAGTTGGGGAAAATTTTAAGAAAACAAAGGAAAATGGTTTCTGGGTCTTATCCTCGTTGTTCTGGTTTCAGAGAAATGAATAACTGATAAAGATCCTTCTTGTGGGGAGTGTTAGTTTGGAAAAAGAAAAAAGATTCCTATTTTTATTTTTTTTTTCTTACAGTTTCTAACCAATCAAAAGGACCTAAAGGAGATTCTGGCAGGAGTTGGTTGGATATTTGTCATATACATTGGTTTCTAGGTACCTTGAAAAGGAGAGGGTGGGGTTCTTTAATTGCTTGCTTCAATGGTTGGGATCTGGGTTTCATTTGTTGAGGTTGCTGTGAAATGGGTTTTCAAATAGTCACATTGTTGTTAAACATTCACTATGTTGAGAGTGTTATATAATTTGTTGCCGGTTTAGAGTTCGTGGATGGGTGTGGCACATAATGAATCCAAACTGATCAAATTTGACGATTTCTATGATTAGTAAATGACTGAGTATGATGAACTCATATTTCTAATAAATATTATCATTTAAATTTATGTAAAATTTTGTGATTACTATTGTAGTTTTTTTATTTTCTTTGTATTCATAAATATAAGGTAAATGAAGAAGATGGTAGTTTCTGTATCCATCTTTAAATGATTGTTAATTGTAAAAATAGATAATGGAGTTTGCAAAAGTATTTCTCCTGCTGTCTTTGTTTAGTATATCAGCATCAACTTATGAACTTGATTTTCTTTTGACTATTATTAAAGGATGGTGCATTGATAATTCGAAAGCCATGAACAGTATTTAGCTACTAGCTTCCTGGCATGGAAGCGAGAAGTTTCGGCTAAGGGACGCTCACTGAGAATGGTTCCAAAGTTTCAGCTTTCTTAAATCGATGAAAAAGTTTGATAGAAGAAATCCCCCACAATAATACTAATATATATATGTGTGTGTGTGTGTGTGTTTTTTTATAGAAGAATAATACTAATATATTTGATTCGAGATGCAATTTCAGCATCAGCATCTAACACACTACAAAACCCAGAAATTCCAAACTCCAATTCATGCTATATACATATAAGAATTGCTTGGTGGTTGTCTATCATTCTCCAGGCCTTTGGATATATGACATCACCGTAAAGAGAGAGCATTTCAATATGTTGTAATTTATAAATACTACTTGAAAGATGTACCAAATGGTTTTCGAGGAGTAAGTTCTTAAGTCTAATGAGATTCACAAATGACGAAAGCAACTCACAAATACCAGTGGAGTGTAGTGCTAACTACTGTAAACATTCCATTTCTTGATAAAAATCGGGGAACTTCTTGAGGCTTGAGCAGCTGTAAGTGTAAAGTCTTAAAGATGCAAGAGATTTCACCATGAGACAACTTGGAAGAACTTTTGAAGTTTAGTGCAATTGCTAAGTTCCCATACTTAAGCTTTTCAAGACGCCCAACGGAATCATGAACCACCATTCTATGCATTTTTCGTTAAAAGATAATTCAGTTCAACAACAAACAGCAAAATTCTTGTAAATTCAACCTAAAAACACTAAGAACCCAATGTTGGTGTAGGAATGTGTTCCAAATGCTTTATACACATTGTTGTGAATCCCACATTAGTTAGGAGAGAACTCACTTACGTGTTTATATGTCATTGTAAGCCACCAACGATATCTTAAGATTGTGGGCTTTATCCATATCACATACATGCACACCGCCACACTCTGTCTCAAAATTTTGGAATTGACTATAAATCCTCAAGAGACAGAAAAAAAAAAAAAAAAAAAAAAAAAAAACTGAAAAACCCCAATTCAGATTAGGGATGTCAATGTTCGACCTAACCCACGAACACAAGGGTTAGGGTTGTACCTTAATGGGTTTGGGTCACAAATAGGTCAACACGATAAGAAACATGTCATAAGTGGGTCAACCCGCAATAAATATATTTGACACGCCAATTTATTTGTGTTAACCCGAAATAGCCGACTTAACACAACCTGTTTAACTCGTATAACAAATAAATATTCATTTTATTTTAGATTTGTTAAATACCTTTTATATCCAACATTTATTTTAAATTTAAAAAGAAAAGTCAGTAATTACAAAAACTTACAAGAGATATAATTAAAAATTGAAACTTTACAAATCCTAGATCTCTAAACCCTACAAACCCTAGATCTCTAAACCTTCTTATAAATATCTAATTTTATTTTTTTTTATTTCAACCTTACTACTCACTCTACTATCTTATTGTCTCATGCCCAATTCTCAAACTCAAAATCTCAAACCGGTTATTGCTCTCTCTCTCTCTCTCTCTCTCTCTGGATTATAATTGTAGTCATAGTAAGGATTAGTCTACTATTTGCTCCAATTCTTTCAATATTGATACTTAGTATTTGGTGAGTTTCAAAGATATTATATTTTTATTGAACTATGTTATTTTTGTTAAACTACTTTATTTTGAATTTGGGTTGAAGCGTATGCACTTCTTTTGGAGTGTAAAAAACTTATTTCTAGATATGTTATATTTTTGTTGAACTATAATATTTTAAATGTGAGTTGAAGACTTGAAGTATATACATTGCTTTTGGGATGTAAAAAAAAATTATTTCTAAATGGATATTATATTAAATATTATGCAGGTTGAAATGAATTGTGTTACATTTATGTCAACCCAACACGACTCGTTCATTAAGCGTGTCAAATGGGTTGGGTCAGGTCAACCTGCCTTATTAACAGATAGGATTAAGGTTGAAGGATCATGACACGATTATTAAATTAGTCGGATTAGGGTTGAGCCATTTAGTCGAATACCCCTACCTCGACATGACACGAACCCGACACGCTAACCCGAATTGACACCCTTAATTCAGATTGCTTCACACTACACAAATTGTGTGAAGTACTCACATGTAACATAATCATTTTTTAAAGAGCTTTTTTGTAGGTACTATATAATTATGAGACAAAAATACTCAAATTAACCTTTCATTGAAAGTTGTGGATTTAATTTGTTTAATTAGTAAAATCTTTTGTCATTGAATATGAAATTTGGGGTTTGAATTCTGGCCTATACAAAAATCCAATTGGTATCCATATGTTGAAATTTTATTGTATATGTCAAAAAAAAATCATTAACTGAAAATTTATGGACCATAGTTAATGAACTTGACTGAAAACTGGTGACAAAAAAGTATACTCTCAATTTAAAATGAATCAATTTCATAATTAAGATTAAACATTACAAATATATACACTAAAATCTTAACAGTAAAATAGACCAAGCTAAGATTACATTTACTATGATAATAACAAAAACATTTTAAAAAAACAAACAACTATTTTACTATAGTCCCATGAACTACTGATGCAATTAATATGTTTAAAAAAACTACTTTTAAGACAAGAAAAAGGACCAACAAGAACAACTCCATCAATTATTTAGTAGTTAATAAATCTGACATGTAGTTTGGTTCAGTGAAATAACTATGGTTTCTCTCATATGGTTTGGAATATAACATGTATATCTTTGCCTATAGCAGTGAGATTATGGATTTTTTTTTTTTTTCAGAACTTTTCCAAACGCAGTAATGCTTAAATAAGAAAATGCACTATCCTAAGCATTTTAACTATTGCCTCAGGATTTTTTTTATTTTTTATTTTTTAAACTATTGCTTCAGGAACAAACATTTTACAATGCAATTCCTAATGTACATTTTGCGCATACGATATCCACACTTTCACGCTAGGTGCCCACATTTTACACATGATGAGACAAAATGTGTATGAAGAGTGTATAAAAGGAGTATAAGACAGTCAAAGCCCTTTACTTTTTCGTCACTTCAAAACCATGAATACCACCACTAACAACACCATCATTAAAATTAAAAACACGCCTGCACATAATTTCTATATGGTTTTCTTTTAACTTTTCTTTGGCTCCAGGAGTACAAGCAAAATGACCAAACAGATAGTGCATGTCATCAATGGTTAATTCTTTTTTTCTTCTTTCTGCCATTTAAATGTCGACAGATTATAGCTTCTATGAGTGAGTTTTTGGATTCCAATATAATGTACACATGCCAAGAGTTTGTAACTCAACTGACACTTTCTGGTATTTCCAATAGAGGTGTATAGGGTCCAAGTCCTCCCTGCGTCAAAATATATATATGGGAACAAGTTTTAGTCATAAGCTTTCTGGAAAGGTTTACTACAGTGTCAGCATAAATTTGTCAGAATTCATCATCTATTACATCAAAGGTTGACTATGTTGAACCAATCAGTCACCAGATTAAACTTCCTGTTCAATCTGCAGAAGGGGTGCTTTTGGTGAATTGATAATTTGATATCCCTTACTATGAAGTAAATTCTTGGGTCATGGTTGGGCGATTGAAACTCCCCAAGAACACACACACACACACACAAAAAAAAAAAGTTCATAACTTTACGTCTTTCTCAAGTAAATTAATTTGGTCACTTTCATTCATCGCACAGCATATATAGTGAAATCTAATAAAATAAAAACAGATTTTGAGACCAAATCATACCACAGTGTCTCATGCATATCAAAAACTACACCGCATTAGTTTCTTGGGATAAATGCCTGGTTGAGGTCTCATCCTGAAAGGAAGATGATAGAGCATATTTAGACAACCACATTTGCACTTTGAAAAATATTTTGGAATGAAGAAACAAAAAATCAAGGATGACACTAACCATGTTAGACAACTGGTCTCTTATAGAGTACATGGAACTCAGCATCATCTCTAGAGTATCTTGAGCTAATTGGAACTTCACATCCCATTCTCCTGAGTGAGACTGTGCATCATTTTGAAGCTGCAAAATGAGTAGTAACAATCAATAGTCGTATAATCACACAGACAACTGAACATATTTTTTGTCCTACACTTCCAGTAAGTGTCTATATAATGTTTTTTTCTCACACTCATTCTCAAATTACAAACTAAAGGACACTCAAGCTCATTCACCACTAAAATTCAAACGTAAGAGATACTCTTCAGATACCTTCAAATTGATAACAGCCACAGGATCTACTGATTCAGCATCTTGATTTGCCATATCCCATGTCATTGCCTTCAACCGGGGCAAAGTAGCCTAGACATTGTCCATTCAGAAATAAAGTCAGATTCTTGTGTGCTACCTAGTAGATCAGTCAGGTTGCGTATACCATAATCAAATTTTTAACCTGATCCTTTAATAAATCATCCCGCCATTCTTGTTGAAACTTTTGTAGCAGAAGCGTCAGTAGTCTTTGTAGTTCAGGCAATACTTCAGTGGGAAACAGTTTATGAATGTCATCCTTGCTGACATTCTCGTAAACAAACCTACGGATCAACATGCGAAGACATACCAAAAGCTGCAATATAGAACATTAGAATTATAACCCTCACCAGGTGGAATTCACTAAGAAAGCTTATACCACTTAGAAAACTTTAATCACCTTTTAAGTAGATAGTGATAATATAACAAGTTATGTAGATGACCACTTTCAAAATGGTTGCTTTATACTAAGTAACCTTGTATCATTCTACGCATGTTTAGTCAAAAGATAAATGAGTTCAACAAAAAACACCAAAATTCCAAATTGAACCTAAAATCACAAAGAACCCAACACCAAAATTTTGGGATCAACTATGGATCCTCAACAAACCATGAACAAAATAAAAAAAGATAGATTGCAAGTGAAGTTAAGCACTGAATTAGTGAATAATCATGACCCAATTCACATTGCTTCACACAAATTGAATGAAGTACTCGCATGTAACAGAGAAAACAAATAAAAAAAGCCCCAAGAAGTCATTTTTAAGTTTAAACATTCAAAACCATTCCTTTCAAGCTTTTTCTAGCAGCTACTATACACATTTCCGACGCACAATTATCGATAGAAAACACTCAAATTAAATTGAATGTTTAAACTTCAATCCCTTTTTCTAATAGTTTCACACAAACTGAATGAAGTACTCGCATGTAACACAGAGAGGAAAAAAAAAAGCCCCAACAAGTTGTTATCAAGTTTAAACATTCAAAAACATTCCATTCAAGCCTTTTCTAGTAGCTACTATACACATTACCTACGCACAATTATCAATAAAAAACACTCAAATTAGCCTTTCATTGAAATTTTAAAGTTCTTCTTAAGACCACAACTGTTGTCAGACTATGAATGGTTGCTCGTCATTTTCACGTGGACTCACCACGTGTTCTCCACTACTCATAGTCAGCTACACACGCTAGTACATTGTCATGTCATTTAGATACGATGAAATAAAATATTAACAGTAAAATAGACCAGGCTAAGAATTTTTTTTTTTTTTATTACATTCACTATGACAATAACAGCAACATGTTAAAAAAAAAAAAAAACAGAAATTAAAAGACAAGATTTTCAGCTAAATTGAATAGGTGTGTGTACTAGGTGATACATACAGGGTCGAGGTCGGAATCGTTTTCAAGCTGGAGCATGTCGCGGACGATGTGGCGGTCGGCGGGGTCGAGACCAGTTTTTCGTGTTCTCCAAAGGGCTTGGAGAATGTATTCTACTGACTCTTTCGAATTCGACCTCATCAATAGCGGCAAGTGACCCCACAAACTACGCTCCATTCTCTCTACTGTGTCTTCCTCAACAAAACAACCCAACTCCCTATTCAAGTTCTCCACTTCAATTCAAAGTTCAAACCTTGTTGGCACTAGAAGTAGAAGTGAAATGCTGCGAGTGAGAGAGAGTTCCCTATGTTTTCACTTCCAGCTCCAGTTCCAGTTCCACCTACTGCGCCTCTGTGCTTTTTACCATTGAAACCGCTGGGCTGACTGGAAAGCGATTAGAAAGGGTCAGTTGTTTTGTTTTTGGGTTGTTGGTGGGTTGGACTTTGGGTTGGGGTTCAATTGGGCTCAAGATGAATCTTTAATTGTTAAGCTTGGGGTTGGACTGGGCTTGACTAGTGATATAGATCCAGTGAGGATTGGTTTGGTAAAGATCTGTTGGGGTTGATACTTGATTAATAATTTATTTGGAAAAACTCAAAAAAGAGTTTAGCTTTTAAATATGTTGGGACTATCATACTCCAATTTACTGTATAGTAATTGAAGGGATTATTCACTTGTCACTTGCAATCTTAATTATATAACTTTTTTTAATAAATTATGCGATTTGTTTAAATAATACATATGGATAGTTTTATAAATTGTCACATAGTGAGTTGGAAAAGATTCCTCCAAATTAATTTGGAGCTAATCTTTGTAAAAATTGATGAATAATATTCGTGAAAATTTAAATAAATTCAAATCAAATATCAAAATGATCAGTATAGGTGAAGACAAACATCGTTGAACCTAATTTATTGGTTCCTCAAGAACATATATAAGGCCTTGGCTCAACATTTCCCAACAAGTTGTCAATGCTATCTTGGGGCATCTTTTGGCCACAAAATCATTCCTCACATTAAGCTTACACTCCCATGGTTGACCAAGAACACTTCCACAACTATTCAATCATCATTAATTGCATTGGACAAGAAGAGTTTTTTAATATGTTTTATGTTATGTTTTAGTCTTAAAAAGAGTTCTTTTACCTAAAAATAGTGAGGTAGGTAGCATTTACATAACAGTTTCAACCTTGAATGAGTAAAGTGACAAATTAATTTTAAGTTAGTGGTAAGCAAAGTGAAATTTGGTCCTAATGTCGTGTGGTTAATCCTGATTCTCCATCCAAAAAAAAAAAAAACATTATTACAGCGATACTGAGAGAGATTTTTGAAAGTCGACACAACAACATAACATCGCCGGTACAATTACTAGTAGAAGAATTTGAGAAGGCCCAAAACGACAACGGTTTCCTTACCTTTCCAAATTAATTGAAAGAGAGAGGAGGTTCACGGACGAAGGTGGTGGTAGAACAAAATGGGACCACACGATCTCCGCCGTCCGTTCAAACGAGCAGCGATCTCCGATCAACAGAGGCGCAGGGAACTCTCCTTACAGCGCCAAGCACAGCACTGCCGCGACGCCCAACACCAAGCTTGCTGCTTAGCCTCTTTCCTCAACCCCCACTCCGACCCCGAACCCGAACCGAAACCACACTCGAACCCGAACCTCTTCTAATTGCTAAACATCCTTTAGTATTCATGAATTTGCTTTATATGAAGAAAAAAAATGGTTAATAATATAAAGAAAATATAAATAAAAGCTTAAGTTGATAGAGAATGGGTGAATTTAATACTCTAATAATTATTCTAATAGATCTTTAAAAAAGATAATTTCATTAGTTTGCATGCATAATTCATTGATCGAGAACTAAACCCGTTAGCAAAAGATTTCTCAAAATAATTCTGCTGTAACATTTGTAGTTTGATTTTGCAGTCAGATCAGACTTACTATGTGATAAACATGGTGTGCTGGCGGGAGTACTCACTCTATGGTTTCTCTCATACGGTTTGGAATATGACATGTGTACCTTTGCCTATAGGAGTGAGACTATGTTTTTTTTTCGTAACTATTTCAAACACAGTAAAGCTTAAAGAAGAAAATTTACTATTCTAAGCATTTTAACTATTGCCTCAGGAATTTAAAATTAAAATTATAAAAATAAAAAATAAAAACTATTGCTTTAGGAACAAACATTTTACATTACAATTCCTAATGTACATTTTGTGCATACGATATTCACTAGGTGTCCACATTTTACACATGATGAGACAAAATGTGTATGAAGAGTGTATAAAAGGAGTATAAGACAATCAAAACCCTTTACTTTTTCATCACTTCACAACCAACTAGGGTAATTATTGAGTACTCAAGAAGTATTCAATAATTTTCCAACCATGAATACCACCACTACCAACACCATCATTAAAATAAAAAATGCACTTGCACATGATTTCTTTATGGTTTTCTTTTAACTTTTCTTTTACTCTGGGAGTACAATCAAAATGGCCAAACAAATAGTGCATGTCATCAATGGTTAATTCTTTTTCTCTTTTTTCTGCCATTTAGATGTCGACAGATTACAGCTTCTATGAGTGAGCTCTTAGTTTCCAATATAATGTGCACATGCCAAGAGCTTGTAACTCAATTGAAACTTTCGAATATTTCTAATAGAGACATCCAGGGTTCAAATCCTCCCTCCCTCAACCATCAAAATATATATATATATATATATATATGTGGGAACAAGTTTTAGTCATGAGCTTTCTGGAAAGGTTTACAACGGTGTCAGCATAAATTTGTCAGAATTCATTATCTATTATATCAAAGGTTGACTATGTTGAACCAGTCAATCACTAGATTAAACTTCCTGTTCAATCTGCAAAAGAAGTGCTTTTGGTGAATTGATAATTTGATATCCCTTACTATGAAGTAAATTCTTGGGTCATGGTTGGGTGATTGAAACTCCCCAAGAACACACACACAAACAAAGTTCATTACTTTATGTCTTTCTCAAGTAAAGTAATTTGGCCACTTTCATTCATCACATAGCATATATACTGAAATCTTATAAAATAAAAAACAGATTTTGAAATCAAATCATACCAGAGTATCTCACGCATATCATAAACTACACCACATTGGTTTCTTGGGATAAATGCCTGGTTGAGGTCTCATCCTGAAAGGAAGATGATAGAGCATATTTAGATAACCACATTTGCACTTTGAAAAATATTTTGGAACGTATAAACAAAAAATCAAGGACGACACTAACCATGTTCTGTTAAGCTTACCTATGCCCTTGTTGTGTCATAAAGTTGGGTTTCAATTAAAAGAAAAGAAAAGAAGATTATTTCCTTATTGTATACTGATTAAAAGACGAGAGGGAATTAGTTGCTTGCCCTCTGTGTTATTTGAAGTTGACGCTCATTCCTCCTGTTGGGGTTGTGGATGCCACTATATGTGCAAAGTTAGTGTCTGTGTCTTTTTAAAGTTAGTTTCCTGTGCTCTTGTGTCTCCTTGCCTTTCACTTTTTTGACAATCCGTCCGTATTCATGTGAAGCGGTTTCTTAAAAAGGCTCTCTCTTTTGATCTTTTTGTTGTTTACACTTGCAGGTTACGTTCCAGTATATGGCTTGGCATTCTCCTCTGAGAATTGATGATCTGCTAGCATCTATTAATTCATTAAGTGATCAAGAAAACAAACCTTCTGATGTGGAGAAGGTTGGTTGATGGTGATTGTCAATGATAGTGATACGAGATTCATTCCTTGGCCTTTGCCTATTATATAGCAAGCTATATATTATTTATGGTATCATTTAGTTGCTTCGTTCTCCCAAAGGCCTCTCCATTAATTGTTGTTCAATACAGAAGCTGGCTCCTATGCAAAAGATGTTTGTTGTGGCAGTCATAGCTAGAGAATTTTGGTTGGATCTAGGCTAGTTATGTACTTGTATTTCTTTGTGAGCCACTTACCGCAGGAATCATACGTGCATGGAAATGTGAAGAATTTTACCAATTTAAAGGAGCTGTATTTTGGCTGTGTAAAAAGACTCATGGACAGAGGGGATAGTAGAGGTTTATTTCCCATTGTATAATTCATAGGTCAAATGGGTGTGTGATGAACCAAAAATGAAAAAGAAAGGAGAAAAATTGTCCTTTTGGTTGAAGAGTTTTGGATACCACAATTGCTTTTTAATTAGAATCACTGAATCAACATCCTCTTCCTGGGATTTTTTGTATTATATTCTAATTAATAAAAGGTTATTTGACAACAATATTAATTTTGGAAGGGAACACAATCAACGGGACAAGGAGATATCACTGATGATTTTTCATACACTTTATTTTTCTTTTGAACTTTTCAATATTGGTCCAGTGTCAGTTCCAGCCATTGCTTTGAGTAATATGTCTTGCCACAGCAGCCACTATGATAAAAAGCAATTGAGTCTCTAATAACTACAAAATAAAAAAAAATCATAATTTCTATTGCTTTAACAATTCTTGTTGACAATGTTACATCAATGGAAGGATTGACACTTTTGGCATAAGTTTCCTTAAAAATAATAAAAAAATAAGTTTTTTTTTTTTTTTTTGGTTACAGAAAAGAAGAATTTAAGATACAATTCAAGAGGCCAAAGTGGTTGGTTCACAACTATCATGAACGCAGGCCAAGACATCTTTGTATTCCCTTGAAATGGTGAAGGAATCATACACCTTCCCATCACTACTTTTCTTGTACTCAGAGGAGAGGAGCGATTAAATGCTGTTAGTTTGACAAAGCCCCAGTCATAGTCTATAAATACTCCAATTAGGTATTGCTGTGGTGAATTCTGATAAGTGGCCATCTCCCCCTCCAACGACAACATGGATTGTTCCATTCACTGTGCCTGAGTAATGTGATTTGTCTAAATTAACACATTGATTCTGCATCACCAGCATTGACAAAAAATAATTAGAAAAATGGTATGGAAGTGATATCAAACTCGGTATTGCTTAATGGTAAAGTATGATTGGCTTAACATACTTAACAGTGCAGTTGGGAATTGCTTATAGTGTAAATTTGGAAAAGAGTAAAGTATCCTCAAAAAGACCAGCTATAGCTAACTTCTCTAATGCAGCTAAGACATTAATAGTTCAAGATGGGATGCAGCCTTAAATGATGGTATGGCATGAGTTGCATATATTGCTAAATAACTCATAGTGAAATTTCTGAATTGCATATATGCGTGCTTGACAAAAAAAGTTACACATACATGGATGAAGCCACAGAATGTAATCATGTTTGCATGGAATTCATAGAACCTCTCTGTATATATTTTACTAGCCATACCTGGTAAATGGGGCATGTTCTTTCATAGTTGTTGACATGGCCATAAAATGCAGTGTCTACCCTGTACTTCTGCCATAGCTTTCCCTTCCCATTGGCTCTTCAAATGATCCTTCCTGGGCATACCAACTATTTGAGGAATATCCAAGAACACGATGAGCAGCAAGATTAACCATGGTTGTTTCCTTCTATCTGCGGATGCAAGGCAATGCTCAATGAACTTGTACTGTTCTGTTCCCTCCCTCCAGTCATGCTCACTGTCAGCTATACAGAAGTGAAACATGCCATAATCTGTTGCACACCTGCACATTTAATTAAAATTTTGATATCTCAAATTAAAATTATCTGCTTAATAGAGAACAAAGGAATGGTGGATAAAATGAACCAAACTGATGTGTGGGACAGGGTATGACAGGAATTCAACTCCCCTCCTTATCAGTCTAACCAAACACACCTACCATTCTCGGAGGAACTGGCTATATAAAAATAGACAATAACAATGCTTTGCAAATTTAATTGCCTCAGGAGAATTTGTGTGTGCTGGCACATCCCAATTCTCACACATATCAATATGCCATAAAGAAAGATATGGCTTTGCTCCAAAACATGTGAACCTTAACTTGAGGAAACCAACTGTTTTTTTTTGTTTTTGGATAAGTAATATAAAATTTTTTATTAATAGCCCTATACATAGGAAATGTACAAAAAGGCGAAAACATCAAGAAACCAAGTTACAACGATCAAGCAACACAGGAAGGGAAATACAAGTAATGCATATATATATATATATATATATATAGCACCAAGTAATATTGTCAGTGAGTCACCAGAAGCTTAGTGGATAAGCGCAATGGCAAGGTAATTAGGTGGAGTGAGCTTCTTGTGATGAACCATCTGCAGTTACTCTAGTTTCTTCTGTGTACTAGTTCCAAAGGATGCTCTACGTGTATTCTTGAGAAGGGAGGTTATCCATGTATGTGTGTGTGTGCCTTCCTACATTGTTGAGCCTCATCCTAATATTTCAACATTCTTAGAAATGCGTAAGATAACTTGAAAAATTCATATTCAATTTACAAGAACTTGGCTCTGTTCTCAGCAGGAAAGTAGAACATGGTCTCAGCAAGCACACCGCATTCCCCACCTGAATCCATATTTTCATAGAAGGATCCGCTATTTGGCCAATCACGTTCATGATTACCACTGCGAGATCAAATACAAGATATGTTAACCAATATCATCAAGTAATTAAAAAAAAAAAATCTAATTTTAGGTGTCAATATACGGACACAAATAATGAACATTTTGTACAAACCTTGCAACCATATTTGGGACAGTTGATGCAATGGGCTCCACCTGTGATGTGAATTGGTCCCATTGTGAGATGTATCCATTTGCATAAGCAAGATCTCCTATATGAAAAACTATGTCAATGTTTTTCAAGTCCTTGATGAGTTGGTCAGTAGTATTCAGTGCACCTGGCTGATAATCACTGTACTCATTTGAACCATCACGCTCAGCCTGAAAGATACAAGAACAGATGAACATTACTTTTTTCCATCTGTAATGTGCAAGAAACTCAATTTAGCTAACAACACAGACACACATAATTGCAAGGGAAGGGCTTGCATTTGTGTCTTAAACTCCAAACATGGGTTCTTAAGCACCCTCCTTAGAGTGAGTTCCATTCTGGTTCAAAAACCAGTAAATGACATCTTTCAGAAACTTCTTTTCCACCCATTTTGCAAATTGTCAATATATCATCTGGTGTCCATCTATTTTATATATATATATATATATATATATAAATTTCTGATCTATTGATTCTATTTGCAAAATGTACAATGAATGTAGAGCTAGCAAGGTTGGCAGATTGATTCAAGGTGTAAGCTTAATGTAGTCCTATGTCTTGGTATATGAATAGTTAAAAGCACATTTAATCATTCTGTATTAGCTGTAGCCTAAATGGAACTCAAGAGGTTTTTCTATATATTTTGGAAGCACAGAATGAATATATGTATACAGATTCATTGGAATCTGTAGCAAATATCATGGATTTTAATCTACCTGGTACCCTGGTCCTAGTACTCAAAGCTAGAACACACATGAGTCAGGGAGTAGAACAGATGTTTGCATTTTATTGAAGTTTCCTTAAGTAAATCCCAAAAGTAACCAACTTTCAAAATCAAGTAAAAGAATGATAATGCACAGAAGGAGAAGCAGCATGACCATGTGATTTCAATCCTAAAACCCAGATGATAAGACGATCCTCCAATTAGGTCAATTTAGGGCATATAATGATATTTGTTGCCTACGGCCTCAAGAATTTATTATGTGGGATATAATAAAATATAGTGTCTCAAGGCAGTAAAGAATAATCTAATCAAATCAATAACCCAAAGATAGTTATATGCACTAGGAAATTACTATGGTTGAAAGTATGAGCTCATATCTCATCACTTTCGCCTACATTTCTTGTGAGAAGCAAAGATCTTAGTAGATGTTTACATTAACAGATGTCTTGACATTGTAGTTGTAATTTTTGATGCAATGGATTTCTCCTTAGAAAAGGTGACTATTTCGTTCAATGTTTTTTTCCTTGGATAATACTTAAAAATTCATTCCATCAATACTCAATGCTACCTTCCCCATGTCGCCAAATACTATTACACGTTGTAGGGAGTCCTGTCCAGGATATGGGGATGATTTGAAAGAATAGGATTTGCTCCTGATATATGAACCATTAGATAAGACATGGCCCATCCTGTAAGTGTACCTGAAATACCATCATAACAATCATTAACAGATATTATCATCACTTAAAGGACACTTCAATTTCAGGGAAATGAATTATGTACATACACAGAGTTTGGCCACAAATTTAATAAGAAACTTGTGTGTATGAAACCAGGATCACGCCTGCCTACTGTCCATGCAGGTGAACCTACAGTATAACAAGGAATTTTGGTTATGCAACACTTCATACCCCCTTATTGAACTATCATAGTGCAATGTAGTCTATGCTTCAACAGTTTGTCCTTAAAGAGTGATAAGAACTCATGCACAACCGATATTTCAAGCGGTTGAAAATAAAAACAAATTCAGTTAGGGAGAAGAAATAAGCAATTCTGACGATATATATTTTCATGAATTGGCAGGATTTTGAAGCATAAACGTTCTGTTATATTCTAATAAGGCATAGAAACAGGTACAATGAGGTAATATTTATTGAGAAGACTCTATTGGCTTTTCTTTGAAGGCAAAAGGAGAAATCAGAGGACTTGGTTTGTCCTGAAATATTATAAGTTCCTCAAGAAACATGGTTCGTTAGCAATCCAGGAACAAGGAAGTGTACTTTAAATATGGAAGAATCTTGAAATATTGAGGACTAAGAGTAAAATTTTTCAGAATCTGTCAAATCCTTGACTGAATTTCATTCTCAAATGCTACTAACAACTGATGATTGAGTTGCGGTAGTTCAGTAATTTAAATGTTAAGTAATTAATCAAGGACTTTTGTCATAAATAGAAGCTTTCTCTGAGTTGGACTTTGAGTTGGGGTTCAATTGGGCTCAAGATGATTCTTTGAATTTGCTAAGCTTTCTCTCTTTTGTGGTGACATTAGGGTTTTATTACATGTGGGTTTTGTTGAACTTGAGCTGGGATTGATAGGTTAGATGGTGTTTTTTCTCTGGTTTATTGTGGATGCATGCACATTGTTGAACCATGCCCCTCATTGTGTTCTTCATGGGTACATGATCATTTTTCTTCATTTTCTGCTTTCTTGTTTGATCATGTGACTTGGGCACAAACGTGGGCAAGGGAGCACATTTTTATCATCATGAATGTCCAATCACTTATAGCTTGTGTCTCATTGTTGTTGCTGATTTCAATTTTGAACAATTTTTAAACCCATAGTTGCCATACCATTGTACCTACTATGTGTTGTTTTTGTTCGGTTATGAATTATAGAATTCCTTTGGGCCCGATGGCACTTCCAATCTCCATAAGTATGGGGTTGTGGGTAGGGCCCATATCTTGTTGGGTATGTTAGTTAATTACCAAGCAAAAAAACTTCTTTTTTATTTATTAATTCCTAATGCCATTTGCATGTTTCCTTGCTTAGGCATGCCCATTATTAGACTGGACATACACCACTAGCATTAGTTTGGAAGGATGAGAATTGTAGTCAATATGTCATTGACACGAATAGCAAAGGGCAGGTTCCAAGCCAACAACAGGTATCTTGTCACTGAGTTATGTCCTATTGCATTGCAGTCTCTAAAACTTAAGAAGTTTGGTCATGGACTATTGTGTTGTGTTATGCAAAGCATCAGATGTTTAAAATGTGTTATGAACAGATATTTTCATGACAACTTTTGGGGTTGTCTGCGTAACTCTGCATTCACTTTGTTTATTGCAATAATTTTTTCCTTTAGTATTAAAATCATCATATTGCTTTCTCTGTTGTTTTCTATTGCATGTTTCATGTTATATAATGGGCATGATTTTTCCACAAAACAAAACAGGGTATGCCACATAGCCTACTGGTATGTCTGGCTCCTTGTGGTGTGAACTTGGGTTTGAACCCCCTGCAACTCAAATTTATTAGAAAACATGATAGGGAAGATGAGGGTTTAAATGGGACAACCATAACTTGGACATACTAGAAAGCAATAGCAGTGAAGAAGGTAGCGGCAATCAAGAAATATTGAGAATGTGCATAATGAGGAGATGAAATTTATTGGTAACAGGATAGCTCGGTCCATTTGAGGGTTGTAATAGTATTTTCATTATTTCTAGAATAAGTTGACAACACACCTTTGTACAAGCATCCCAATCATCATTGTAAGCTGAGATCATTTGCCATGTTTAATCCCATGCAAACCCTCTCTGTTAAAGAAGAGTTATTCATATCAGAGTACTAAACTTCTAGAATGAATCTTGAGAAGATTTTTGTCATATTGCAATGCAAATCTTTTATTGAACGACATTTTATACCTGCTTGATTGTTGAAACTGTAATCTTTCTTCTTTTCCTTCATGCATTTCCCAAGCATTACGTAATTGAGATATTTGTCCATTAAAAGCTGGAGTAAGAAAAATGTATTTCAGGGATGAAATATTTAATTCAGAAACTGATACCTCTTCTTTTACTAAATAAATGCTGAGGTGTGTATAAAAAAAATGATGGAGTAGCATTCTCCTTTAGCTAGGGTTACAAGGATCAACATTGTCTACCCTAGTCAACAACCATGTAAACTATTTGGATTGATAATTATATGGGTTCTAACAAATTAGACTATGGATAGAAATGACATAAAGGAAACTTGATATTGTAGGATAAGAATAGCAAAATGAAAAGAAGGCAATATTAGTAGACGATGACATTCTTAAATGATTTGGGAAGATTGACTTCACTATCAAGATCTGCATTGCATGCATTATATAATGAAACGCTACTTTTGTTAGAAACCTTTGCACCATGCATAAAGCATAATTTTTTACGTCCAATTTGTTCTCAGACATTTACTATTAGCAGAGAAGCAACCCTCCTATTCTTCACCTACTGGAATAATGGAATAGATTAATGGGGGTAGCAATGGATTGAATCAAACATTTTAGAGTTTTATACATCAACTATGCAAGAAGCATATACTATACTCGTCACCATTGACAAAGAGTAATTTATCTAAATGCCATGATTTGGGTGCATAAACAATATACACAGTCAGTAATTCTCACTATCTCATTAGAAAATATAAAGGAATTAATAACACGACCGTTATATGGAATGTCTACCTCTATAATTAAACATGTTTGATAGAATTAAATTTTTATGATGTATAAGGACGTACTAGCTAGACACCAGAACAGAGTCATGATAATGGAGGGGTTTGGTTGCTTATGACTTTATGTCGTTTTATGCTTGATCTATAGAATAATAATCATAATAATAATAACTTAATAAAGAATTATCTTTGTAAGCAAATTAAAAAATACCAAAATAGGCTCAATATAAGCAAAATACCAGTAGCATACTTTTCAACTCTAATTACACTTGCAACATTTATGCATATGCAAGACATGATATAAAGAAGTAAATTTTCAGTCCTTGAATCACATGATATAAAAACACACCAATATATACAAATTAGTGTAATGACTTGAACTTTGCACTGCTATCTCCTACCTGTCTTGAACCCCTTCTCCTCCTCTACAACTACACCATTTAATCTTATGCATCTAAAACTTCAAAAATAGTTTAAAGTCATTTTATGAAGTCCTTAGAAAACTATATGCATTTGTATAAGTACCATCTGTTAACAAGAACGTTGCACATGTTAATTTGGTTTAAAAAAAAAAAAAACTTATTTCAAGTCCTCAGTCTTCCAAGGAAAAGGACTTTTGCATTTAAAGGCAAGAGTGAGAAGATCATATAAATGCCTATAAAAGAAAACATCGGGCAGCAAGTTAGCATAAGAAAAAAGAATTTACATCAAAACTGAGGATACAAAATTATATACTAAACAAATTGTTAGTTTGGAGACTGCAAAGTTTGAATACAAAGAAAGGGTGCAGCCATAAGGTAAAAATCTTCAGCAGAAATGTATTAAAAACATGTCCAACTAGCAAAAAAGCTGATCCATGCATAAGATTTCTCATTACATAGAAGCATCATTGCACTCTTATTTAAATATCCAAGTGGAGCCAACTACATTTCTGTAAGTACAACAAAGATAAAATAACTACTAGTCCATTTCACACAAACAACTAGAGGGAAATCAGCATTGAGAAATGGCTTTCAACTATGCAAAGGTCTAGGCAGGTGATCATAGCATTACTTCTCAATTGCCCAAGCTTATTCAAACCCATCTTTTATCACAATCATCCAATTCAACTGCATTTAAGACAATTAAAATCATGAACTATTCAAGTAAAATAAAAACCATTATTTATCTATTTTTTGAAGGGAACAAAATCTATTCCTGAGATTTTAACTCCTTGTTAAATACTTAGTAATTAGTTCTGCCAAATCCTGCAGACCTGACCACTTTGTAAAATTGTTTTAACTCAAACAACTTTCAATGATTGTGTGCGGACAGAGTCTTCTAGCTGAAAATCAATGGCACCATGACCATTCCATCAATCAAACTTTCCAATAACATTCACTCAAGCTATCTATTTTAGAACTAATACCACTATACCAGTGAGCCCCTTCAACACCCCATAACAAATTCGCTCAACTAGTGAACAACAATTCTAATCAGTACAAGCAATCTCTTGACTATGGCAATGAGATCGCTCTTTGTGAATCTTAAAAAGCATAGGCCTCTCGATTTTACTGGTTCATTAACTAGAAAAATTTAGGCCCTGTTTGGATTTTTTTTTTTTCCATCACTCATCACTCCTCACTCAATTTTCGTCACTCGTCACTCATCACTCCTCACTCATCACTCATCATTCAGAATATCCCAATTTTTTATACATACCCGTTTGGTACACATTTTCAATTTCTCATCACTCAATTTTTTCTACTTTTTGTGGGACCTATACCTGAGCAACATGTCAGACATTCCTGTTAGCCTACCCGCCTCACACCATTTCATCACACCATTTCCTCCCAAAACCAGAGACCTCAACCCAGATTTTCCTTCTTCTTTTTTTCTTTCTTTTTTTTTTTTTTTACTCTTCAACCCGCAATACCCACAACAACTACTTCAGTTCTGAGCTTGAAGCACAAACCCACAAAATTCATTAGCATCCTTGAAGCACCCAGAAAATTCATAAACCCACAACAACCAATTTGTTACCCCAATCGTTGATTTTTTTTTTATGGGTCTGAGATGAGAAAGGTGAAAAGGAAGAAGAAAAAAAAAAAAAAAAGAAAAAAAAGATCGGACCTGCGACTATCTCCAACGGCGGCACGATTTATGGGTTCTGCGATTATGAACAAAAAAAAAAAAAAAAGCCCAGAACTGCAGCGAAGAGTTCATGGGTTCTGTGATGAAGAAAAAAAAAAAAAAAAATCTAGAAACCCAAACTCACCAAACCCAGTGAAAGAAGAGGAAAAAAAAAAAGAGAAGAAGAAAGAAAGAGCAACCAGCGTAGACCAGAGAAAGTGAAAGAAGAAGGGGGAAAAAAAAAAAAAGAGAAGAAGAAAGTAAGAGCACTGCAGCGTTAGGCCAGAAAGTGAAAGAAATATTAGAGGAGAAGAAAGCAGTTGAAGGCGCATCAAAAGCAGCGCGCACGAGTTTTGTCCTGACAGTGGGTCCTTATATGTGGGTGTAATTACAACAATGCCATTGAAAACAGAGATATGGAAACTGAAAACAGCCAAAATGTGTTTTCAGTTTCCATAACTCATAACTCAAAAATCAGATAATTGAGTGATGGAAACAGAGTTATGGTGCTCCCAAACAGATATTCAGTTATGGGTCCCACCATTTTTGAGTTATGAGTTATGGAAACAGAGTTATGAGTTATGGAAACTAGAAATCCAAACGGCCCCTTAATGCTTTTTTCTCAAGTAATTTTGAAAACTCTTGTATGTAGGAAATTTAACCCGAAATTCCCAACCTGTGAAAAAACAAAAATAGAGAAAACACACGTCAAAGAAAAACAATCACAGGCACAAGACAATATTTACGTGGTTCGGCAATTTGCCTACGTCCACGGAGTTGCAGGGATTTTACTATTATCAGGGAAAAATACAGAGTGCGGCTACAGTGTTTTTGCTCTCTCAAAAACTACAACAAGACAAAACCCTAATCACCAAAAAGGCGGTTTTTTATATCCTGTGCACAGGAGCTACAAAACAGGTCCAAAAATTTTTCCATGAGCGCTCCGGCTTGGGCCTATCGGCCCAAGCTTCCGCTCCATGGACTAAGGCTCAGAAAATCTCCCTTTAAAAACCACGCAACATTATTCGAGTTGAGTCGGGTCAGGTCGTCAACCAGATCAAATATAAACTAGTCTCCACAAAGCTCAACATTGTAACCATTACAAGAAATTGAATTCAACAACAATTAAAATGACCATCAATTCTGCTTTTTCTTTGCATTAATTTCCTCTCAAATTGAATTAGTTTCTGTACATATGAGCCTTTAAATTTAGAGAATGAGAATGGAAGGTGACAAGAACCACCAAAGATGCAAATCAAACAAAGCAGAAGAGGGAGACATACTCCAGCATTCAACAATGTAAAGAAATCGAATAGACATGATACAAAGTAAAACAGTTTCAACTTTCAATTGAATAATAGTACCTGGGCATATTTCTTTGAAATTTGATTTAAGAGATTCTCAGTTTCTTTAATGTTGGATATCGATAGAAGATGGTGTCATCTTTTATGGAGGGATGGCCCATTGAAGAACACAAATCAAACCCAAATTTGCTATATCAATTGGAAGCTTAGAATCAGATGTCAAAGAAAGACAGCTGGTTTCATCAGTGATTAGAGGAGGTTGAGGTTCTCCTGCGTCTGAGTCCATTGGAAGTGGAGAAAGGAGGTAATAAAGGTGCAAGCTCAGAGTTGTCACCAACATTTTGAGGAGGACAAGTACATTCCACATGTGCCCCCATCCTTGCAATGGCGGGTGCAAATTTTCCGAATTCACTTGTCCAATGAGAGATTTTACATGAAACCTCAACATGATTCTGATCACCTTGCAACAAGTCTCCAAATTTCTGCTGCAATTGGCTATGAGGTACACCGTAAAACCACAAATGATCACACTTTAGACCCTGAAAGATCGGCTGCCGCATGAAAGGTTCCATATTACCATTGACAGAAATGTTGACAACACAAACCCAACTGATTATATCATCACGGAGAGAACCGCACTTATCATTATTTGTATAACTGTCTTTCAATGGAACTAGATGAAAAGCAATACAAAAGGCAAATGTTGGAAATTCTGGACCAACCCAGAATGATATGGAGCTTTCAATGCTTTGATGGTTGAACCACTTTGGAATCTTCTTCTCTGGTACTATAATATTATATCTCTCTCCAAAATCAATTAGATACACATCTAGATTTGAACGTAACTCTTCTTCGATTAGGAAGAACTTGGAGAGGGAGATCTGGGAAGAGTAATCAATCTGATGTGAATGGGAATCCACATGTACATTCCCTTTCACACCTGAACATTTCATATTTGGTGGAAGCTCTAAATTTCTTCCAAACTGCATGCAATTAGTAAATTTTAGAAATTGGAAGTTACCAAAACTAGTAAAGTATTTGAAAAGGTAACCAAAATTGTTTCTTTATAAGAGAGAGGTACCTGAAGGAGTAGTTTTCTTAATGATTTTGAATTCAATGAGATGCAGTTTGACACATACACAGATCTTATACTTTCTGGAAGCTTCGGAATTTTCTTAAGGAACATGGAATCCTCAATTAGAAGAAAATCTAATCCACTAAATCTCATAATGCTATCTCGAAGGTTCAAATTTTCACTCCCTGATAATAAACATTTCTTTGAGAGGTGGAAACAAGAAGTCAAATTTTTTGCAAGATTCAACATCAAAAAACCATATTTTGAAAAGCCACCATAAGAATTGTATGGTGCTTTTCTACCCATCTCCACATCCTTTGCAAATTGGACATTGCCATGAAGAATGAGTTTGCGAAGATATTGCAATTTATAGATGCTACTTGGAAGATGACATGAATAGAAATAGGAACCTATATCTAATCGCTCAAGCCCAATGAGATTCCCAAATGATGAAGGAAGCTCTCTAATGGCAGTGTATGCCAGACTTAGGAACTTCAAATTTTCCATTTCTTGTGGAATATCAGGGAACCTCTCAAACCTATTGCACTCATAAAGAATTAGAAATTTAAGAGATTTCATCGTGATGCAGCTTGGAAGAATTTGAAGTTCAATGCAACCCGTAAGGTCCCAACTTTCAAGCTTATCAAGGCATCCATTAGAGTCATGAACCTTGACTAATTTCATACATTCACGAAGATTTAATTGCTTTATGTTTGGGGTGGCAATCGATAAGTCAGGCAATTCCCTAATGCATTGACAGGATTGAAAATTCATATATACCAAGCTTGTACATTGTATCCTCTGTAGAAAAAAAAAATCAAAATTAACTTCAACAAATGTTAAAATATATTTCAATCATTAATGAAGCAATTATAAATTATAAATAAATAAAATTATACCTCGAGAAGCTTGTGCAATATAACCCTACTTTCTGGCATGTTAAGTACCGTGAGCTTTTGAGGACGAAAATTGGATGGTAAGGAAGATAAAGGAAATCCACGCCAATCAAGCACCCTTAATCCGTTGGGAATATTTTCAAGATCTGCACAAATCTCTACATTACTAGCTATAAGGAACTTGAGATTCTTCATCTTTTCAAAACATTTAGGCTCTAATTGAATCTTTGATGGTTCAGCTGAGCATATCATTATGCCTCGAACTTTTTTTGACCCCTAGTTAGACAAAGCATTAAGTAAATCACACTATACAATAAAAAGTATTAATGACGATAAACTTAAACAAAAACCAAACTAATAAACTTAAATTTTCTTCCACATTTAAACAGAATAAAAACCAACACATATGCCTTTTGAAAAATGAATTAAAATGATGCATACCGTATTTTCAGTCAGTACATCAAGAACATCCTCATAATGCCATAGTCTGCTACGCTCTCTAGGTAGTTGTGGTGATTCCCGTCGAACAATGTCCTTACCCATTTGTTGCAGCAAGTCATGCATTGACAATTTGTCATATTGATCAACAGTTATTAGACACATATCAATAAGTTTTTGAATTCCATAAATTGGATGTAAATCGCAAGAATCTAGTACATCCATGACATACTTCTTATGAAATCCCTTAAAGAAACATGCAATATCGAGGAAAATATCTTGTTCAGCTTCATCCAATCCTTCATAACTTATTTCGAGTACTTTTTGAATTTCTTTGCTAGGAATTATTTCATACTTATCTATTGCACTTTTCCATTCAGGTTTAGATTTTCCACACAAATCAGCACCCATTATTACTAGAGCTAATGGAAGTCCCTTGGTATATTGTATAACTTGGTTTGCAAGTTCCAAATAATCTTTTTTGGGTTTGTTGCTTTGGAAGGCATGCATACTAAAGAGTTCAAGAGCTTCATCTTGATCTAATTCCTTAACCTCGTACGTTGAAAAACATTTTCCAAAAGTAGCTCCCAAGTGTTTGTCTCTTGTTGTTATAATGATTTTGCTTCCAGAAGCAAACCAATCACATCCTCCAAGCAAATTTTCTATCTGGTCCCATTTATCTACATCATCGAGAACTAAGAGAATCCTCTTAAAAGAAAGTCTTTCCATTATCATATTGATTCCTCTAGATTTGTTACCCACCTTTAAATTTCTATCCCTCAAGATCTCAAAAAGAAGTGTCTCTTGTAGTTCGATTACACCATTATATGTCCCCGATTTTTCTCTAAAATTTTCTAGATAACAAAATCCATCAAAATGATCACAAATTCTATTAAAAATAGCTTTTGCGATTGTGGTCTTACCTATTCCACCAGGGCCATAGATCCCTATCATGTGAGCATCATTTGACTCAATATCTAAAAGAATGGTCTTTACACGATAATTTATTCCAACAGGGTATCGAGCAATAAATAATGGCTTGCGATTTAATTTAGAATTTGAGATCTCTTCAACAATTCCTTGGATAAATTTGGCCTCGCTACAACTGTCATTCACATAACATTAGAAAAAAAAAAAAGAGTTAGACCAGAGAATAGAAATATGAAGACGAATCACATTTAAGATGTTCGGCATGTGCATTAAATTTTAAATATTTAAATTTGAAATATTAGCAATTAAAGTAAGTGGCATGTACTAATTTAGAAATCAATAACCATCATTATGTTAGCACTTTCTTTTTTGTTGGGAAAGTATTTTTAGCATTTAGGCATAGTTATCAAAACATACTCCTTCTGTCCCAAATTATTTGTCCTGTTTGAAAAGTCAAACTTTTTAAGGGAACATCATTTATTGTCTTGTCTACCCTTAAACTAAAAATGTACCCCAATCAGATAGTTTTGATTTTTTAAATATTTGTTAGTTTTCTTTTCAAATAGTTTTGAAAATAAAATAGGGTATAATAGAAACATTAGCAAATTAATGATTTTTAATTTTAAAAAAAGACAATATTTTAGGACATCCCAAAATGGAATAGAGGACAAACAAACTGGGACGGAAAGAGTATTACGTATTAAACCGTCAAGGGAGTAGTACGGTGGTTCATTGGTTCAACAATTGTGTCACTGACTCAACTGTTAGACAAATAATTAATTTATTTTAAATAAGAATGAATTAAAAAGATTAAAAAAAAAAAAAGTGAAGATACTATAAAAAAATGCAATGGTATTCAATTATTACATAAATATGTAGGTATAACATAGAATGAAATTAATAGAATATTATTGTTTAGAAAATTTATTTAAATATAGAATTTAACATATTCTCGTATATAAAAATGACTAAATAATAGGACATTTTGAATTGCTTAAAATGACTTAAATATTAAAAACCAAACAGACTGAATAAAATCATGCAGCTTGGTATTTTTCTAAAAATCCTGGTGGTTTTTCATGGTGTAATCCTTTTTAAAAACAAAAAATATGATAGTTTCCATCATACCAACCCAGAATTTCATACGATTCATCAGCTTGACGCTTCATTCGTCAGTTTGGTACAATTTTGATAACTATAATTTTAACATGAAATTGCGTGGAAAATCTACTTAGGTGACAACTGGTACTTACTAAAACTCACTTTTAATACTAGAAATAAATTATTGAGGAAGCTTTCAAAAAAATTTAAAATGAATAATATGTCAGTGAAACTCCTATTTAATTGGTAAGGTAATGAATATTTAAATTCTTCTTTCTACCAATTGTCCAAAAAAATATATCATCTTTCTAGTTTCTACCGTTGCAAGCTAACTTCTATAGTAGAAGATACAAAGGGAAAAAAAAAGGTAGATTCATAATTTGGCCAAAAATTGGCGGTCAAAACAAACCACTAAAGCTCATAAAAAGTACAAAAATTATCATTGAATACATACCTATGCTGGTAATGCCAACCAGATATATTGGCTACTTCTTGGAGAGCATTTCTCCATCTTTGTACTTTCTTGTTCTGCTTAATGTTTTTTTCATATTTAGCTAGAACTTTTCCAAACTTCCCATTTTGGTTACGTACATCTGATGGGTCCACATTGTAAAAAATCGGTCGCACCAATTGGTCATTTTTCTTGCACTCAACAATCTTGGCTAGCTCATCCAAACACCAAGTGGATGATGCATAGTTTTCAGAGAATACAATTATTGATATTATTGAGTTCTCAATGGTTTTCAGAAGCTCTGTAGAAATTTTTTCTCCCCTTGGGAGCTTATCATCGATGAATGTGTGAATACCCTTTAAATGCAAAGCCTCGTACAAATGGCTAATAAAACCACAACGGGTATCTTCACCTCTGAAACTCAAGAAGACATCAAAGTTCTTGGATTGGTAGGTGAAAGAGGAATATGAGGCTCCTTTGCTAATCACTAGAGCCATCAAGATTTATAAGCAGACTGTTGCAAAGATCTGGAAGGATGAGAAAGAAAAATATTAAGGGGGTTGTCAATATAACTCAGGAAAGTGAATGACAAATTTGGAAGAGGGTGAATGCAAGCTAGAGGAGCCTTTAAAGGCAGCTTGCTTTCGGTGTGACCAGTAACTCTTTAAACTTTTAAGTGTCATACTGATGCTGCTTTCATTGCAATATTATGGAAGTTTCTTTGTGAAACTTATAACTCTGAGAAAATTTCTAAGCACCATACTAGTCATTGCAGTCAAACAGAATTGTAATTTCGTATCTTATTAGTCAATATCCAAAGCGAGCTGTAATATCTAACAAACACTTCCCACTTACCATAATAGTTCATTTTCTATGTTGGAATTTTAAGAGGAGAAATTCTTGGGGGAAATGGAAGCTTCTTTTTGGATGGAGGGGGAGAAGGAATTTAGTAGCTAAAATGTTTGTGTTTTTCTTTCTTTTTCTTTTCTTTTTTCAATGAAAAAATGCTTGTGTTTGTTTACAAGATTTTGTTATTCATGAATAATAAGAAGAATAATTAGGTGGAATTGGGATAGCTAACTGGAGATTATTTAATGGTTTTTTTTTATTTTTTGGCCTGTTGGAGTAGTGTACTGAAAATCTGCAATAGGTGATGTGAAACTATCACGGCCCAAAAGCTTTTAAAAGTGGAACCACTCAGCACTTGGATAACTAAAATGATTTTTATTTATTTATTTAATAAAGGATTCATGGTTTTCATAATTAGGGATACTATACTATGTTACTAATTTACAAGGCTACTAATAGCCAAAAAGTTGACTCCAAATCTTCTATTCTACTTTACGTTCCACAAATAGGAACATATCATGTGTCACATATTTAATTAATTCCTTATTTTAGGTAAGTGAAATAAGAAAAGAGGCATAACAATTTCCCAACATTATACACAACTCAAACACAATAAGATAAACATCAACATAGATGTAAAAAATGACATAATCTTAGAAAAACAACAAACAAAAGCATTTGATAAGGTTTAACTTATAGAAAAGAAATGATTTAATTGTGGCATAAAGAAACTTTCCAAAAAGCCAAGGACTTTGTAGCTGAATTGGCACCTCCTCATGCACAAAGTGTTTGGAGATTTAGCGGGGGCAAGAGTTCGAGTTGCAGGGTTAGCAGTATATTGTAATTATTTCTAAAAAAAAACTTGTGGGAGTTTGAGAGGCAAGGGCCAGAATTCAAGTTTCCAGGAAGGAGCTACACACATATACACTTAGATTAATGGAATTGAATTCTTGGTTGTAACCATACATACTCAACTAGGCTTCATGCCCATTATAAAAATATCATAATTTCCACAATAATTTAAACATTAACAATATATTTACAAAATTTCCTAGAAGATGGGATATATATATATATATATAAAAGATAACAAAAACATAGAGATCAATAATTAGGAAGTAGAAGTAGCCGTTGCCTCACCCTTGGTCTATGCAGCATTGTGGAGCAATTCCTACAATTCCCGCAAATATTGGCAACAATAAAAGCAAATATTGCTACAGATGCGAGAAAAATGGGTTCTAAGATTTGGAGTTCAAATTCAAATAATACTTGACCATGTACTAATTAACCTCCCTTATAGAAAAGATTTTTTCATCAATTCTGTTTTTCTTTAATAAAGTGAAAGGGAAAATTTGGTGAAATTGGATATAGCTTTGGTGAGTCTTTTGGGGCCTTTTTAAGGATTGGGGTTGTGGAAGGGGGGGCATGAATCTAGCCAAAGAAATAGATATAATTTTTGTGATATCTGTAAATCTGTAAGCTAATAGAAATCAATGAAACAAAAAATATCAAAGATTTTCAAAAACAATATTCATAAAGCTGATAGCAAATTCACTGATTGAATTATTAAGGAAAGAAAAAACAAATAAAAAAAAACACGAAGATCGAAATTTCCTTACCTGATCTGAATTTGTGAGAGAGAGAGAGAGAAATGAGATGGGAGAGACTGAGGAGCGCACCCTTTTTGATGAGAGAAAGACTTGAGGAAAGACTAGAGGAAAATACTTTCTCCGCGTCTGAGACAACCAATTGAAATGGACGCATCTCATATATTCAAAATACCATTATACCCTAAAAAAGTTAACACTCTCTCCTCTCCCTTCTCTTTCTTTTTTCACTTTGTCGAACCATCCAAGCACTTTATACCGTTCGAAAAATAAACTATTTTTTTAAATATTATTTCTCCATCCTATTTTTATGAATTTTTTTAATATTTATTTATTCATTTTCAATTACTATATTTTTAAGTAAATTCCTTAATTATAAGAGTAAGATTTAGGTACAGTACTTAGGTATCGTTTTTTAAGTTTTTCTTTTAATATTATGTCATGTGAATTTTTTCTTATAGGAACCTAGTATTTTTTTAAATTAAGTAGCCACATGACTGAATCTTAAGAAGAAAATCTAAAAAATAGCACCTAAAATACTGTACCTAAATTTTGTCCTAACCATAACATTTTTACATTGTTTGATCATATCTATATATAAAAAAACACCAGTGCACGTAACTACAGTAGCTAGTGTTTTCTAGTTTGTTCAATTAACACTGTAGCTACAATAGCTATAGTTTTTTTTTTCTCTTTTTTTATTAGTCATTGGTTTGTGCCTTTTTTTTTTCCTTTTAAATATTTATATGAGCTGACATATATATTGTTATACTAACACTATAAATTTTACAATATTTTCACAATTATTGAGGTGTCAATTTCTTATAGGTCGAAATAAAATAATAAAATAAGACTGTGACCAATCACGACTGAAAATAAATGTTTTATGAAAATATTATTACACTTGTTGTGTGAATAGGTAAAAGCTACAATATTTTTTAGTTTGCTCAATATGTACTGGTCATCACTTCAATGGTTTTTTTTCCCCCTTTAGTCACCGGTTTGTGCTCTATTTTAAAAATATATATTTATACTAGTTGGTATATATATTGTTATACTGACACAACAAATTTCATAATATTTTCACAATTATTGAGGTATCAATTTCTTATTGGTCAAAATAAAATAATAAAATATGAGAGTGTGACCAACCACAACTGAAAATAAATATTTTGTGAAAATGTTGCAACATTTGTTGTTATCACAATATTTTTACAATTGTTGACTTCTTAGTTTCTTATAGATCAAAAAAAAAATGACAAATTCACAATATAGAAGCATTAGGCTAGGAATTCCTTATCCACATAGATGTTGGGCCTAGAGCCCGAACCGATGACTATATTTATTCGAGGACAGTTAAACTTTGTCAAGAGAACCTGTGATGGAAGACAAGGAAATTAGTTGTGAGTTAAGTGACCCAGGAGGTGATGCCGAGGTTGAGTATCACCTGGAATAACCTAGGCCGAGGTCCTTTTTGTGGTATGCCATTGAGGAAAACACTCTAGAGAGCTCTGTCGGAACGGGTAAGTATTGCAGAAATGTATATCAAGAGAAGATCCTAAAATATCAAGGGAGAAAGCTGCTACCACTGCATTGAATGCTTTGCAACTAACCCTCTAATGTGGAGATGACATCTGAATAATGATTTTCAGCCTTACAGCTACTACACAAATACTTCTAAAAAAGGTGGATGAGACAAGTATCAACACCAACCATCTAATCTACACGTGGAAGGCAAAGAGGAGATGAAAGAGGGGTATAAATGAAGGAAGATACCCAAAAGGAGGAAGATTGAGAAATCATGAAAGAAACACTGTAGCCACTAAGAACAAAACGTGTAATCTAATTTGGAACAATATATATAAGAACTGATCTTCTCGGACATATGCCGAGGATGATTTTCTAAAGTTGAACTTGTTTATTTTATTTTACTTGTCATCTTAATTCATCCTGTCCATTGTCCAACTCATTCCAACCCAGTTTTCTCAAACCTATTCTCTATAAATTTATTGTTTTAGGCCTTTTGGGCTGGTTCATTCATCGTTTGGGCTAAGGATTCAAATCTGTATCCTTACACACAACATTTTCACATTAATTTCACAATCTAAGTCAGCTCAATGCTATAAGCAATTGATGCGGCCGCCTAAGGCCCTAAGTGAAAAAAAGGCTCCTAAGTTTTAACCAATAGTATTAATTAAGCCAAAATTTTAACCCGTAAATAAAATAATATTTTCTTATCAAATGAAAAAAAAATAAAAAAGAGAAAGCAATGCTATGTCCACAACATTTTTTACAACATTTTTACAAAAAAATCTTAATAGCAAATTGTTAAAGGTTGTTATTGACGGCAAAAAAAAAAAAAAAATTAGTGGTAGGTTTAACTAGAAAACAAGAAGCAACTTAACACTTAAGATTTGTCATGAAAAATATTCTGAATGTAGCACTTCTAAAAAAAAAAGAACAAAAAGAAAGCAATTCACAAAAAAATTCATAACAATTTTCACAATAGTCAAGTTAGCAAACTTTTTTTAGTTTTCAACTAGATTCACCACTGACATCACTCTTTTACTCACTACTATCAATTTACTACATCAACAAATGTAAAAAATTTTGTCAAATTTTTGTGTGTTTATAAACATTTCTTAAAAAAATAAAAATCTACGTGGTTCATGTTAATTAATAGTAATTTTATATATGAAACAAGCTAGTCAATTTTTACCTTAGGCCCCCAAATGCATTAAGCTGCCCTTGTTCACAACAAATCATAAGTAAACTACTATTGATGAATAAAAAAATGATATTAGTTGTGAGTCCATTTAAAATCAATAACAACTTGTCATCTAGAATTTGTTATGAAAATATTATGAAGAATAAATTTCTATAAAATAAATAATAATATATTAAACCAAAACTTACCACGATTGAAAATAAAGACATTGTGAAAATATTGTGACCTTTTGGTTTAGTCAAATTTGATGAGCAAAAATTTAATGCTTCACGCTTCATTTTTTTTTTTTTTTTTGTTGGTTTTTTGTTTGTTGTTTCCTTTAATGCATAATTTAAAGCGGTTGTTCCAATTGAAAACCAATAATAATTTACCACTTAAAATTTGTTATAAAAATGTTGTAGATGTAACATTACTCTAAAATAAAATTATAAAAGATCATATACCAGGGCTCACCATAGGTAAAATAGAGGTATTAAAAAAATATCGTGACATTTATTGTGTTCTTGACTTTTTTTTTAGCTAATTTGTCGAGCCAAAATTCATAGTTTTATGGATAGTTTTCTTGGGCCGACTTTTTTTTTTTTTTTTTTTTTAAACACATAGGTTAAAGTAAAATACACATAGTTTTACTAACAAAAAAAGAACTATGGAAAAAAGTACTTTCCCCCTTTATATTTATATTTGAGGTAGTTTCATCCCCCAACTTTAAAGTTAAATCATTTCCTCTTTTATATTTTGTAGACAAGTATATAGTCCATGTTGTTACTCTCTTAGTTAAATCTTAACAAAATTTTATGATTCATAGAATATTTCATTGTGCAATATCAACAATGCCTCACGAAATTTTAATGCCCCAAAAATCTTCTTTGTGTATTTTGAGTTTTATGTGTTAGTCATACTTAGAAAGTAAAAATAGTGATGTATGGTATTCTATTTGTTACCTAGAGAGTACTAATTTATTAGTGGTTTAAATCTTCTAAATTTATAATTTTATTTAATGGAAACTTCAATGACATATGCTTTTTGTTATTTTGTTATTTTCTTAATTGTTTTCTTCCTTAAAAATGTGTTCATTAAAAATTAAGTTAAGCATCGTAATTAGGCCCATAAAATAAAATGATAAAGAAGGAAGTATGAATAACAAAATATTCATTGCAAATGGTTGTAGATATTTAATTTGATGAAGAGTATCAATAGTAGCATATGTCATCATTTATTGCGAAAATTTAAATATTGTGACAATGTTCTTTTTTTTTTTTTTTTTCATTGCGACAATGTTTTTATCAAATCTTATTTGTTTATTGTTGGAAGATGACGACATTTGTTATCATTCTTAGTAGATTTTTTTCGTAAGTAGATATATACTATCTTTAGTAAATAGATTCTATGAAATGAAAAAGTATTTTATATCAAATGATACTACGCTATCTGTATCAAAATCGAATAAATGAGAGACATGTGTGTAAAAATAACTACCTACTAACCATGTTTTTCAATTGTTAGTGGGTTAGTTAGTTTTTTCTGATATGTCTCACACTTATTGGATTTTGATACCACTGATATGATATTATTTAATACTAAATACATTTTTCTAAAAAATTATCATACTAAATAGATAGTCATATGTTAAATGGCTATTCTAAATTTAAATACATGGTTTGATACTATTTTAAAAAAAAATTATCTTAAATTTTCCCACTCAAGGGGCAGCACGTGCAACCCTTGCTAGTTTTCTTAACAAATCTCGGATAGTACTTGTGACAATGATACAATAAGGCCTTGTTTGGATTTTTTTTTCATCACTCATCACTCTTCACTCAATTTTCGTTACTCATCACTCATTACTCATCACTCATCACTCAAAATAGCCCAATTTCCCAAAACTCACCCAAACACACTGAGTCTCACTCATCACTCAGTCCTACTGTTTCAAAAAAAAAAAAGAAAAAAAATAGAAGGAAAGTCAAAAGATTGCGGCTAATTGCTGAAACAGAGACGTTCCAAAACAAAAATAAAAGATAAAAAGAAGTCAAATATTGCGGCAAAAAGTAAAAAAGGTGGGTGTAATTACGAAAATGCCATTGAAAACTGAGTTATAGAAACTGAAAACACCTAAAATGAGTTTTCAATTTCCATAACTCATCACTCAAAAATCAGAGAATTGAGTGATGGAAACAGAGTTATGGTGCTCCCAAACGGACTTTGAGTTATGGGTCCCACCATTTTTGAGTTATGAGTTATGGAAACTAGAAATCCAAATAGTCCCTAAGTTATTGACTAATTGTATCACATAATTTTAATTTTAATGCTTATATTATTTTTTACAGGACAAAATTTAGCTGCAAAATTGGTTGTAGTTTAAGGCAACAACTTTACTCAATATATTTTTATTTGAGGTGAAATTTAACAAATCCACCATTGGAGTACATTTTTTCCTTATGTCCTTCATGCTTGCAAAATTTATAAAAAATTAAAAATCAATAGATATGCCATCAATCAATTATTTAAATTGCAAGTTTTGTAGTTTAAAATTATGCATAAAATATAAGCTTATAAATCATATAATAAATAATATTTGATTGACACAAAATTTGACATATGTATTAAGAATGTAAAGAATATTATTTTATTGAGAAAGACCAATTTTGTAGCTAAACTATACTCATTTTTTATATTAGACTTTATTATAATTTGAAATTTATAAAATTTACTTAGTACCCGTTTGGGTACTGATGAAAAGGCCAGCGTCTGCGTTTGATTTTTTTTTTTTGAGAAGCGCGTTTCTGTGGTTGTGGTGGCTTTTTTAGTGGGTCTTGTGTACTGTGCATAGGATCCACAAACCTATTTTTTCGATAAAACTTTCATTAAAAAATAGGTCTCACGGGACTATTTACACATTTAAAAAATATTTTGCTATAATGTTTTCAGTTTTTAGCAAAATAAGCGGTATCTAAACGCACCCTTAATGTTTTTTTGGGAACAACTTATTTAGTTGAAACTGAAAACATTTTGTTAAAAGTACTGTAGATATAGCTGAAAAGTAGCTAAAAAAATATGATGGGACTTATAAACAGTACCAAAAAAAAATAAAGGGACTTATAAATAGCAATAAAAATAAGTTAAATAGTAAAAAAAATGATTTTTTAAAGCCATTACCAAACACACATTTAGTCATTTGGAAGTTTTACAAAATTTCTTTATAATTTGAAATTTATCTAATTTATTTTAGTCTTAAAATTTATCAAAATCTTTTTGATTTGTAATGAATTTAGCACAACCCAAAAGCTTTTTTTTTTTTTTTTTCTTCTTCTTCTTGGTTTTTCTCCACCACACGTACCCCCTCTTCTCCAGATCTGTACCTTCATTTTCTTTTTTCTTTGTTCTTTTTTCCCTCTTCCTTCTTGGGTTTTTTTCCTCCACACACGTATCCTTGTAGACATCAAAATTTTATGATGTACTTACAATCGTCCGATTGGTCATGATAAAATAATTGTGATCAGATCAATCTCCAATTGATGACGTGGATGATTAACAAATAAAATCAAGCCACGTGGCAACATCAAATGAGAAGAGCCATATGGCAATGTCAGAAGAAAATACCTATACGGAAAGTTCTTATTAAATGAAAGATCAAATTAAATTCATAATTAACTCTCAATAAATGCTGAGAAAAAATTCCAAATTAAATACGATTGAGTTGCCTATAAATAAGGAGTTTTTTATATGAGAAGAGGGGAACATGTTTTTAGAGAGAAAACACTACTGACACTCTGCCAAAATAGAGAGTCAACTCTAAAGTTCACAAGCATTCCATTGTTTATCAAGGCCTATTCCTACTTCTTCAAATCAAAGTGGGGATTCTCCTTTAACCTAGTTCGAGATCAAGCCAATGGCCCTCGCATTAAATCAAGCACGTTCAACTATTCGTTCAACTTGGAGGCGGCAAAGTACGATTTAAGATTAAGCTTCATAGCCCTTAGATCGTAAAGTTACTTGAAGATCGAATCAGAAGAGTTTTATTGTATTCTTTCGTTGTAAAGATTCATACGGAAGATTATACTCACATATATATACAAATCAAATACAAGTTGATTACATTATTTTGTGATTGTGATTTATCTTTTACGAAAATTGTGTGTACAATCCTACTCATCTTCTCTCTGTATTCACCGTATACCCACACACACACACCCGCCACTCTTTCTTACTTTTGTATTTGTTGTTTTGCTTTTCTACCTCTTCGTCCACCGGTAAATTAAAGTCATCTCTAGTTCAGAGAGTGAGAGAGATCGCCGGCGGAGATCAATGGCCGTCGAAGAGAGTCGTTCGAAGGATGAGCCACCTACTTTCAGATCAGCGTTCTCCCTTATTTATTTGATTAGTTTTATGAGAAAGATTGGGGTTTGTCTTTGTCTTGACTGTTCATTAGCTAAAAAACTTTTTGAGTCTTAGAGAGGCCGATACTGTTGGATACTTCTTGAGTCAAGCTTTTAAAAAAAGAAGTCAATTCAAATCCCATTGGATACTTTATCCTCATGGAAAATAAAACAAAGAAGGAGTCTTGTACAATCACAATTCACAACAACTTGCGGTTTTCCGGTGCCGGAAATTCCACTCATTTTGACATCGAAATCTCAGTTTTGCCACAACCGGTCGGTGACGGATGGGTGTCCTTTTCAGCGTTCCGTGGAAGAAAAAGACTCCTGGGAGACCCGCCGAACGCCGCGCTGGAGAACGGATCCGGTGTCCGAAATTTGAACCTTGCTTTTTGCCCTTCTCGTATCTTCATTCAGGCCCGGTATAAACCAATAACCCCTTAAAAAACAATCTTTTTTTTTTTATTAGTACTATCTGTAACAACGTTTTTATTTCTTAAATCTTGAATCAAAAAAGTTCAATATAATTAAACGGACCCTTAAGCTTTGTGATTCGTTCTATTCTTAATCTAAAAAAAGAAAAAGAAAAATTACAATTAATTTTATAATTTAATTTTCGTTGTTACGCCTTTTTTTCTCAACATTGTAATCTGCTCGAATAGTTGAATCATCCTCTTGAAGCTTAAGCTAAGTTACTTGTTGTCTTTTGAGGTTACGGTGGCATAGATGAAGTAATCAACCATCATATAAAATTCCTCTTGGTGCCCAGCCATAGATTCGGCTGCTTCTTTCTCTTTTTATCAGAGCCTGCCTAGCATTCCCAAAGGAACTTTTACTCCAGTATTTCAGTTGAGATTGACTTTTTTTGGGAACCCTTGTCCATTAGAGGACCAGTGATTCTTGCATCCCATACTGAGTGAACCACACCCTCACAGCCTTCATCTTTACACCACATTGCATTGAAACCGAGGGCCATTCTGGTCTGTAGAATCATGCTTGTTCATCGTCAGAGCAAAGCCATATAGGCATGTGATCAGACGAGGAACCTTGATCGTGCAGTCGTATACTTGCATAGCTGTCACTATCTTCACAAGTGACAGTGTCTCGTCTACAACATGGAATTTTACTTTTAGTGTCATATGTGTTTGTACTTTTATCTGTAAATTTCTTTTTAATTGAGTCAATGCATTTTGTAACTTGTAATTTGTCTTCAGCGATGGCAGCCTGATGAACAGCAGGTGCAAAAACTTGTGATGATGGGCTTTACTGTGGCTGATGTGAGAGATGCTCTGGAAGCTGTTAATAATAATGAAATCTTGGCTATTAAAATGCTGCGCTTTGCAGAGTGTGCATGGGCTGGAAATGATACAAATACAAAGGTATAGTCTGAATCTCTAAGCTCCCCATCTTGCCTAGGCCTATCTTATAATTCCTTGCATGCTATATCTATCTTCTGATGTAGCTTTATTCGTGTGACACTAGCTTATTATTGAGTAACTTTTTTCATGAGGTGGAGTACCATACCTATCAGTGCCATTGAAGTTTTCAAAATTAAAGAAGAAAGTTTTATGTTCAGCGCCTTGTTTTAATCAACTAATGATTTGATAAGAAGCTAGATAACTGCTATATTGTGAGAGTTTGCCCTTAGAAGGAAAAGTTGTCTCATTCATCACGTATATGCATCCTTTCTCTGTGTGTCGGTCCCACATATGACTAGGGCTTATAATATATAAGAGGGATGATGTTTGTAGCCGATGCATTGCAACCTTGGTTGATAAAGCTGGACTCAATTACTAAGTACCATAAAAGTAACCTAATAAGTTGACTTGCATTCTCTGATTTGAATTCAAAATGAACGTAATTATTCCTTTCATGAGCATCACTTTAAGCCTTGCCTCATCAACGGTGAAAAAACAAAATCATGCAGTGGACCTTTTTTTTTTTCTTTTTGCATCTGTCCTTTGAGTTTTGTTTTGTATTTTTTTTTTTGAGAAACATTCAGATGTTTTGCTTATAACTAAAGAAAAGCCATAAAGGCTTGTGATCAAACGAGGAACCTTGATAGAGCAGTCATATACTTGCATATCTGTCACTATCTTCACAATTGAAAGGGTCTCGTCTTCGATATGGAATTTTACTATTAGTGTCACAAGTGTTTGTACTTTTATCTTTAATTTTCTTTTTAATTGAGTGTATGCATTTGTAACTTGCAATTTTTCTTCAGCTATGGCAGCCTGATCAGCAGCGGGTGCAAAAGCTTGTGGAGATGGGCTTTACTGAAGCTGCTGTGGGAAGTGCTCTGGAAGCTGTTAATGGGGATGAAATCTTGGCTATTAAAATGCTTTGCTTTGCAGAGTGTGGACCAGCTGGAATTGATACATATTTCTAAGTTCCTCATCTAGCCTAGGCTTGTCTTTTAATTCCTTGCATGCTATGTTTTTGCAAGCACATCTATCTTCTGATGTAGCTTTATCTGTGTGACACTAGCTTATTATCGAGCAACTTTTTCCATGAGGTGGAGTTACCATAACTATTAGTGCCATTGAAGTTTTCAAAATTAAAGAAGAAAGTTTTATGTTTAGTGCCTTGTTTTAATTGACTAATGATTTGATAAGAAGCTAGATAACTGCTAAACTGTGAGAGTTTGCCCTTAGGAGGAAAAGTTGTCTCATTCATCACATATATGCATCCTTTCTCTGTGTGTTGGTCCCACATATGACTGGGGCTTACATAATATAACAGGGATGATGTTTGTAGCCGATGCATTGCAACCTTGATTGATAAAGCTGGACTCATTTACTAAGTACCACACATTTATGATTTGAATTCAAGAGGAATGTAATTATTCCTTTCATGTGCATCACTTTAAGCCTTGCCCCATCAATGGTGAAAAAACAAAATGATGCAGTGGAATTTTTCTGTTTTGTTTGCATCTATCATTCAGGAGTTTTGTTTTGTTTTTCCTTTTGAGAAACATTCAGATGTTTTGCTTACCACTAAAGAAAAGCAATAAAGGCTTGTGATTGAAAGAGGAACCTTGATAGAACAGTCATATACTTGCATATTTGTCACTATCTTCACTATTGAAAAGTTCTTGTATTCGATATGGAATTTTACTATTTGTCTTACATGTGTTTGTACTTTTATCTGTAATTTTCTTTTTAATTGAGTGTATGCATTTGTAACTTGCGATTTGTATTCAGCTTTGGCAGCCTAATGAGCAGCGGGTGCAAAAACTTGTGGAGATGGGCTTTGCTGAAGTTGCTGTGAGAAGTGCTTTGGAAGCTGTTAATGGTGATGAAATCTTGGCTATTAAAATTCTTCGCTTTGCAGAGTGTGCATGGGTTGGAAATGATATAAATACAAAGGTTTAGTTTGAATCTCTAAGTTCCACATTGAGCCTAGGCCTGTCTTTTAATTCCTTGCATCCTATGTTTTTTCAAGCATATCTGTCTTCTGATGTAGCTTTATCCATGTGACAGTAGCTTATTATCGGGCAACTTTTTCCATAATGTGGAGTTGCCATAACTATTAGTGCAATTGAAGTTTTCAAAATTAAAGAAGAAAGTTTTATGTTCAACGCCTTGTTTTAATCATCTAATGATTTGATAGGAAGCTAGATAACTGCTAAACTGTGGGAGTTTCCCCTTAGGTGGAAAGTTGTCTCATTCATCACATATATGCATCATTTCTCTGTCTGTCCCACATATGATTGGGGCTTATATAATAATAGGGATGATGTTTGTAGCCGATGCATTGCAACCTTGATTGATAAAGCTTAACTCAATTACTAAGTACCATACCGGTAACCTAATAAGTTGATTTGTATTTTATGATTTGAATTGGAAACGAGTGTAATTATTCCTTTCATGAGCATCACTTTAAGCCTTGCCCCATCTATGGCGAAAAAACAAAATCATGCAGTGGAGTTTTTTTTTTTTTTGCATCTGTCATTCAGGAGTTTTTTTTTTCCTCTGAGAAACATTCTAATGTTTTTGTTATAAATAAATAAAAGCCATAAAGGCTTGTGATCAAAAGAGGAACCTCGATAGAGCAGTCATATACTTGCATATTTGTCACTATCTTCACTTTTGGAAAGGTCTCGTCTTCAATATGGAATTTTACATTAGTGTCACATGTGTTTGTACTTTTATTTGTAATTTTCTTTTTAATTGAGTCTATGAATTTGTAACTTGCGATTTGTCTTCAGCTATGGCAGCCTGATGAGCAACGGGTGCAAAAACTTGTTGAGATGGGCTTTGCTGAAGCTGCTGTGAGAAGTGCTCTAGCAGCTGTTAATGGTTATGAAATGTTGGCTATTAAAATGCTTCGCTTTGCAGAGTGTGCATGGGCTGGAAATGATACAAATACAAAGGTTTAGTCTGAATCTCTAAGTTCCTCATCTAGCCTTGGCCTGTCTTTTAATTCCTTGCAGGCTATGTTTTTCCAAGCATATCTATATTCTTATGTAGCTTTATCTGTGTGATACTAGCTTATTATCGAGCAACTTTTTCCATGAGGTGGAGTTGCCATGACTATCAATACCATTGAAGTTTTCAAAATTAAAGAAGAAAGTTTTATTTTCAGTTAATCAACTAATATTTTGATAAGAAGGTAGATAACTGCTATACTGTGGGAGTTTGCCATTAGGAGGAAAAGTTGTCTCATTCATCACGTTTATGCGTCCTTTCCCTGTGTGTCAGTCCCACATATGACTTGGGCTTACATAATATAAGAGGAATGATGTTTGTAGCCGATGCATTGCAACCTTGATTGATAAAGCTGGACTCATTTACTAAGTACCATACAAGTAACCTAATAAGTTGACTTGTATTCTATAATTTGAATTCAAAATGAATGTAATTATTCCTTTCATGAGCATCACTTTAAGCCTTGCCCCATCAACGGTGAAAAAACAAAATCATGCAGTAAACTTTTTTTTTTTTTGCATCTGTCCTTCAGGAGTTTTGTTTTGTATTTTTTTTTTTTGAGAAACATTCAGATGTTTTGTTTATAACTTAAGAAAACCCATAAAGGCTTGTGATCAAAAGTGGAACCTCGATAAAGCAGTCATATACTTGCATATTTGTCCCTATCTTCACTATTGAAAGGGTCTCGTCTTCAATATGGAATTTAACTATTAGTGTCACTAGTGTTTGTACTTTTATCTGTAATTTTCTTTTTAATTGAGTCTATGCATTTGTAACTTGCAATTTGTCTTCAGCTATTTCAACCTGATGAGCAGCGGGTGCAAGAACTTGTGGGGATGGGCTTTTCTGAAGCTGTTGTGAGAAGTGCTCTAGAAGCTACTAATGGTTATGAAATCTTGGTTAATAAATTGCTTTGCTTTGAACAGTGTGCATGGGCTAGAGATGATACAGATACAAAGGTTTAGTCTGAATCTCTAAGTTCCTCATCTAGCCTAGGTCTGTCTTTTAATTCCTTTCAGGCTATGTTTTTGCGAGCATATCTATATTCTGATGGAGCTTTATCCGTGTTACACTAGCTTATTATCGAGCAACTTTTTCCATGAGGTGGAGTTGCCATTCCTATCAGTGCCATTGAAGTTTTTAAAATTAAAGAGGAAAGTTTTATGTTCAATTAATCAACTAATAATTTGATAAGAAGCTAGATAACTGCTATACTGTGGGAGTTTGCCATTAGGGGGAAAAGTTGTCTCATTCATCACGTTTATACATCCTTTCTCTGTGTTTTGGTCCCACATATGATTGGGGCTTACATGAGATAAGAGGGATGATGTTTGTAGCCGATTCATTGCAACCTTGATTGATAAAGCTGGACTCATTTACTAAGTACCATACATGTAACCTAATAAGTTGACTTGTATTCTATGATTTGAATTCAAAATGAATGTAATTATTCCTTTCATGAGCATCACTTTAAGCCTTGCCCCATCAACGGCGAAAAAACAAAATCATGCAGTAGACTTTTTTTTTTTGGAGAAACATTCAGATGTTTTGTTTATAACTAAAGAAAAGCCATAAAGGCTTGTGATCAAAAGTGGAACCTCGATAAAGCAATCATATACTTGCATATCTGTCCCTGTCTTCACTATTGAAAGGGTCTCGTCTTCGATATTGAATTTTACTATTAGTGTCACAAGTGTTTGTACTTTTATCTGTAATTTTCTTTTTAATTGAGTCTATGCATTTGTAACTTGCAATTTTTCTTCAGCGATGGCAGCCTGATGAGCAGCAGGTGCAAGAACTTGTGGAGATGGGCTTTACTGAAGCTGATGTGGGAGGTGCTCAGGAAGTAGTTTATATGGGTTTAATCTCGGCTCTTAAAATGCTTCACTTTGCAGAGTGTGGAACAGCTGGAATTGATACATATAGAAAGGTTTAGTTTGAATTTCTAAGTTCCTCATCTAGCCTAGGCCTGTCTTTTAATTCCTTGCATGCTATGTTTTTGCAAGCATATCTATCTTCTGATGTAGCTTTATCTGTGTGACACTAGCTTATTATCGAGCAACTTTTTCCATAGGAGGAGTTGCCATAACTATCAATGCCATTGAAGTTTTCAAAATTAAAGGAGAAAGTTTTATGTTCAACACCTTATTTTAATTGACTAATGATTTGATAATAAGCTAGATAACTGCTAAATTATGGGAGTTTGCCTTTAGGAGGAAAAGTTGTCTCATTCATGTGTGTGGGTCCCACATATGACTGGGGCTTACATGATATTATAGGGATGATGTTTGTAGCTGATGCATTGCAACCTTGACTGATAAAGCTGGACTCATTTACTAAGTACCATACAAGTAACCTAATAAGTTGACTTGTATTTTATGATTTGAATTCAGAAGGAATGTAATTATTCATATCATGTGCATCACATTAAGCCTTGCCCCATCAATGGTGAAAAAATAAAAATCATGCAGTGGACTTTGACCAAAAGAGGAACCTCGATAGAGCAGTCATATACTTGCATATCTGTCACTATCTTCACTATTGAAAAGTTCTTGTCTTTGAAATGGAATTTTACTATTAGCATCACATGTGGTTTTACTTTTATCTGTAATTTTCTTTTTAATTGAGTGTATGCATTTGTAACTTGCAATTTGTCTTCAGCTTTGGCAGCCTGATGAGCAGCAAGTGCAAAAACATGTGGAGATGGGCTTTGCTGAAGCTGCTGTGAGAAGAGCTCTGGAAGCTGTTAATGGTGATGAAATCTTGGCTATTAAAATGCTTCGCTTTGCAGAGTGTGCACGAGCTGGAAATGATACAAATACAAAGGTTTAGTTTGAATCTCTAAGTTCCACATCTGGGCTAGGCCTGTCTTTTAATTCCTTACGTGCTGCTTTATCTGTGTGACAGTATCTTATTATCGGGCAACTTTTTCCATGATGTGGAGTTGCCATAACTATCAGTGCTATTGAAGTTTTCAAAATTGAAGAAGAAAGTTTTATGTTCAGTGCCTTGTTTTAATCAACTAATGATTTGATAACAAGCTAGATAACTTCTAAACTGTGGGAGTTTCCCCTTAGGAGGAAAAGTTGTCTCATTCATCACTTATATGCATCCTTTCTCTGTGTGTCTGTCCCACGTATGATTGGGGCTTACATAATAATAGGGATGATGTTTGAAGCCGATGCATTGCAACCTTGATTGATAAAGCTGGACTCATTTACTAAGTACCATACAAGTAACCTAATAAGTTGACTTGTATTTTATGATATGAATTCAAAAGGAATGTAATTATTCATTTCATGCGCATCACTTTAAGCCTTGCCCCATCAACGGTGAAAAAACAAAATCATGCAGTGGACTTTTTTTTTTTGTTTGCATCTGTCATTCAAGAGTTTTGTTTTTCTTTTTGAGAAATATTCAGATGTTTTGCTTACAATTAAAGAAAAGCCATAAAGGCTTGTGATCAAAAGAGGAACCTCGATAAAACAGTCATATACTTGCTTATCTGTCACTATCTTCACTATTGAAAAGTTCTTGTCTTCGAAATGGAATTTTACTATTAATGTCACATGTGTTTTTACTTTTATCTGTATTTTCTTTTCAATTGAGTGTATGCATTTGTAACTTGCAATTTGTCTTCAGCTATGGCAGCCTGATGAGCAGCGGGTGCAAAAACTTGTGGAGATGGGCTTTGCTGAAGCTGCTGTGACAAGTGCTCTTGAAGCTGTTAATGGTGATGAAATCTTGGCTATTAAAATGCTTTGCTTTGCAGAGTGTGCACGGGCTGGAAATGATACAAATACAAAGGTTTAGTTTGAATCTCTAAGTTCGCCATCTAGCCTAGGCTTGTCTTTTAATTCCTTGCATGCCAAGTTTTTGCAAGCATATCTATCTCATGATGTAGCTCTATCTGCATTACACTAGCTTATTATCAAGCAACTTTTTCCATGAGGTGGAGTTGCCATAACTATCAATGCCGTTGAAGTTTTCAAATTTAAAGAAGAAAGTTTTATGTTCAGCGGCTTGTTTTAATCAACTAATAATTTGATAAGAAGCTAGATAACTGCTAAACTGTGGGAGTTTGCCCTTAGGAGCTACAGTTGTCTCATTCATTACATATATGCATCCTTTCTCTGTGTGTCGGTCCCACATATGACTGTGGTTACATAATATAAGCGGGATGATGTTTGTAGCCAATGTATTGCAGCCTTGATTGATAAAGCTGGACTCAATTACTAATTACCATACAAGTAACCTAATAAGTTGACTTGTATTTTTTGATTTGAATTGGAAATGAATGTAATTATTCCTTTCATGAGCATCACTTTAAGCCTTGCCCCATCTACGGCAAAAAAACAAAATCATGCAGTGGATTTTTTTTTGTTTGCATCCTTCATTCAGGAGTTTTTTTTTTTTTTTTTTTTTTTCAAGAAACATTCAGATGTTTTTCTTATAACTAAAGAAAAGCCGTAATGGCTTGTGATCAAAAGAGGAACCTCGATAGAGCAGTCATATACTTGCATATCTGTCACTACTTTCACTATTGAAAAGGTCTCGCCTTCGATATTGAATTTTACTATTGGTGTCTCATGTGTTTGTGATTTTCTTTTTAATTGAGTCTATGCATTTGTAACTTGCAATTTGTCTTCAGCTATGGCAGCCTGATGAGCAGCAGGTGCAAAAATATATGGAGATGGGCTTTACTGAAGCTGCTGTGAGAAGTGCTCTGGAAGCTGTTAATGGTGATGAAATCTGGGCTATTAAAATGCTTTGCTTTGCAGAGTGTGGACCGGCTGGAATTTATACATATAGAAAGGTTTAGTTTGAATCTCTAAGATCCTCATCTAGCCTAGTCCTGTCTTTTAATTCCGTTAATGCTATGTTTTTGCAAGCATATCTATCTTCTGATGTTGCTTTATCCGTGTGACAGTAGTTTATTATTGAGCAACTTTTTCCATGAGGTGGAGTTGCCATAACTATTAGTGCCACTGAAGTTTTCAAAATTAAAGAAAGTTTTTTGTTCAGCGCCTTGTTTTAATCAACTAATGATTTGATAAGAAACTAGATAACTGCTAAACTGTGGGAGTTTGCCTATAGGAGGAAAAGTTGTCTCATTCATCACATATATGCCTCCTTTCTCTGTGTGTCGGTCCCACATATGACTGGGGCTTACATAATATAAGAAGGACGATGTTTGTAGCCGATGCATTGCAACCTTAATTGATAAAGTTGGACTCAATTACTAAGTAGCAAGAAACCCTAATAAGTTCACTTGTATTTTATGTTTTGAATTCAAAATGAATGTCACTATTCCTTCCATGAGCATCACTTTAAGCCTTGCCTCATCAACGGCAAAAAAACAAAATCATGCAGTGGACTCTTTTTTTTTTTTTTTTTTTTAAAGAAACATTCAGATGTTTTGCTTATAACTAAAGAAAAGCCATAAATGCTTGTGAGCAAAAGAGTAACCTCGATAGAGCGGTCATATACTTGCATATTTGTCACTATCTTCACTATTGAAAAGGTCTCGTCTAAGATATGGAAGTTTAGTATTAGTGTCTCATGTGTTTTTACTTTTATCCATAATTTTTTTTAATTGAGTCGTTGCACTTGTAACTTGCAATTTGTCTTCAGCTATGGCAGCCTGATGAGCAGCGGGTGCAAAAACTTGTGGAGATGGGCTTTACTGAAGCTGCTGTGAGAAGTGTTCTGGAAGCTATTAATGGTGATGAAGTCTTGGCTATTAAAATGCTTCGTTTCGCAGAGTGTGCATGGGCTGGAAATGATACAACTACAAAGGTTTAGTTTGAATCTCTAAAGTTCCTCATCTAGCCTAGGCCTGTCTTTTAATTCCTTGGAGGCTATGTTTTTGCAAGCATATCTATCTTCTGATGTAGCTTTGTCCTTGTGACAGTAGCTTATTATCAAGCAACTTTTTCCATGAGGTGGAGTTGCCATAACTATCAGTGCCATTGAAGTTTTCAAAATTAAAGAAGAAAGTTCTATGTTTAGCACCTTGTTTTAAACAACTAATGATTTGATAAGAAGTTAGACAACTGCTAAACTGTGGGAGTTTGCCCTTAGGAGGAAAGGTTGTCTTATTCGTCACATATATCCATCTTTTCTCTGTCTGTCCCACATATGACTGGGGCATACATAATAAGAGGGATGATGTTTGTAGCCAATACATTGCAACCTAGATTGATAAAGCTGGACTCAATTTCTACATACCATACAAGTAACCTTATAAGTTGACTTGTATTTTATGCTTTGAATTCGAAATGAATGTAATTATTCCATTAATGAAATTCACTTTAAGCCTTGCCCCATCAACGGCAAAAAAACAAAATCATGCAGTGGATTTTCTTTTTTTGGTTTGCATCTGTCATTCAAGAGTTCTGTTTTATTTATTTATTTTTGAGAAACATTAAGATGTTTTGCTTATAACTAAAGAAAAACCATAAAGGCTTGTGATCAAAAGAGGAGCCTCGATAGTGCAGTCATATACTTGCATATCTGTCACTATCTTAACTATTGATATGGTCTCGTCTTCGATATGGAACTTTACTGTTAGTGTCACATGTGTTTGTACTTTTATTTGTAATTTTCTTTTAATTGAGTCTATGCATTTGTAACTTGCAATTTTTCTTCAGCTATGGCAGCCTGATGAGCAGCGGGTGCAAAAACTTGTGGAGATGGGCTTTGTTGAAGATGCAGTGAGAAGTGCTCTGGAAGCTGTTAATGGTGATGAAACCTTGGCTGTTAAAATGCTTCGCTTTGCAGAGTTTGCATGGGTTGGAAATGATACAAATACAAAGGTTTAGTTTGAATCTCTAAGTTCCTCATCTAGCCTAGGCTTGTCTTTTAATTCCTTTCATGCTATGTTTTTCCAAGCATATCTATCTTCTGTTGTAGCTTTAGCTGTGTGACACTAGCTTATTATCAACTTCTTCCATGAGGCTGAGTTGCTATAACTATCTGTGCCATTGGAATTTTCAAACTTAAAGATGAAAGTTTTATGTTCAGTGCCTTGTTTTAATGAACTAATGATTTGATAAGATGCTAGATAACTGCTAAACTGTGGGAGTTTGCCCCTAGGAGGAAAAGTTGTCTCATGTATCACATATATGCATCCTTTTTCTGTGTGTCGGTCCCACATTTGACTGGTGCTTACATAATATAAGAGGGATAATGTTTATAGCCGATGCATTGCAACCTTGATTGATAAAGCTAGACTCAATTACTAAGTACCACAAAAGTTGCCGAATAAGTTGACTTGTATTTTAAGAGTTGAATTCAAAATGAATGTATTTTTTTTTTTTTTTTTTTTTTGCATCTGTCATTTAGGGGTTCTGTTTTTTTTTTTTTTTTTTTTTTTTTTTTTTTTTTTTTTTTTTTTCTCTTCTTTTTTTGAGAAACATTCATATGTTTTGCTTATAACTAATGAAAAACCATAAAGGCTTGTGATCAAAACTAAAACCTCGATAGAGCAGTCATATACTTGCATACCCCTTACTATCTTCACTATTGAAAAGGTCTCGTCTTTGATATGGAATTTACTATTAGTGTCACATGTGTTTGTACTTTTATCTGTAATTTCCTTTTTCATTGGGTCTATGCATTTGTAACTTGCAATTTGTCTTCAGCTATGGCAGCCTGATGAGCAGCAGGTGCAAAAACTTGTGGAGATGGGCTTTGCTGAAGCTGCTATGAAAAGTGCTCTGGAAGCTGTTAATGGTGATGAAATCTTGGCCATTAAAATGCTTCGCTTTGCAGAGTTTGGACCAGCTAGAATTAATACATATAGAAAGGTTTTTGAATCTCTAAGTTCCTTATCTAGCCTAGGCCTATCTTTTAACTCCTTCCATGCTATGTTTTGCAAGCATATCTATCTTCTGATGTAGCTTTATCTGTGTGACACTAGCTTATTATTGAGGAACTTTTTCCATGTGGTGGAGTTGCCATACCTATCAGTGAGATTGAGGTTTTCAAAATTAAAGAAGAAAGTTTTATGTTCAGCACCTTGTTTTAATCAACTAATGATTTGATAAGAAGGTAGATAACTGCTAAACTGTGGGAGTTTTCCCTTAGGAGGACAAGTTGTCTCATTCATTATATATATGCATCCTTTCTCTGTGTCGGTCCCAAATATGATTGGGGCTTACATAATAGAAGAGGGATGATGTTTGTAGCCAATGCGTTGCAACCTTAATTGATATAGCTAGACTCAATTACTAAGTACCATACAAGTAACCTAATAAGATGACTTGTATTTTATGATTTGAATTCAAAATGAATGTAATTATTCCTTTCATGAGCATCAATTTAAGCCTTGCCCCATCAACGGCTAAAAGACAAAATCATGCAGTGGACTTTTTTTTTTTTCTTTTTTGGCATCTGTCTTTCAGGAGTCTTTTTTTTTTTTTTTTTGGGAGAAACATTCAGATGTTTTGCTTATGACTAAAGAAAAGCTATAAAGGCTTGTGATCAAAAGAGGAACCTCGATAGAGCAGTCATATACTTGCATATTTGTCACTATCTTCACTATTGAAATTGTCTTGTCTTCGATATGGAATTTTACTATCGGTGTCACATGTGTTTGTACTTTTATCCGTAATTTTCTTTTTGATTGAGTGTTTGCCTTTGTAACTTGCAATTTGTCTTCAGCTATGGCAGCCTGATGAGCAACGGGTGCAAAAACTTGAGGAGATGGGCTTTGGTGAAACTGATGTGAGAAGAGCTCTGGAAGCTGTTAATGGTGATGAAATCTTGGCTATTAAAATGCTTCGATTTGCAGAGTGTGCACGGGATGGAAATTATACAAATACAAAGGTTTAGTTTGAATCTCTAAGCACCCCATCTTGCCTAAGCCTGTCTTTTAATTACTTGCATGCTATGGTTTTGCAAGCATATCTATCTTCTGATGTAGCTTTATCCATGTGATAGTAGCTTATTATCGAGCAACTTTTTTCATGAGGTGGAGTTGCCATTACTATCAGTGCCATTGAAGTTGTTAAAATTAAAGAAGAGGTTTTATGTTCAGCGCCTTGTTTTAATCAACTAATGATATTATAAGAAGCTAGAGAACTGTTAAACTGTGGGAGTTTGCCCTTAGGTGGAAAAGTTGTGTCATTCATCACATATGTGCATCCTTTCTCTGTGTGTCGATCCTACATATGACTGGGGCTTACATAATATAAGAGGGATGATGTTTGTAGCTGATGCATTGCAACCTTGATTGATAAAGCTGGACTCAATTACAAAGTACCATACAAGTAACCTAATAAGTTGACTTGTATTTTATGATTTGAATTCGAAATGAATGTAATTATTCCTTTCATGAGCATCACTTTAAGCCTTGCCTCATCAACTGCGAAAAGACAAAATCATGCAATGGACTTAACTTTTTTTTTTTTTTTTTTTTCATCGGTCATTCAGTAGTTTTGTTTTGTTTTGTTTTTTTTTTTTTTGAGAAACATTCTGATGTTTTGCTTACTAAAGAAAAGCCCTAAAGGCTTGTGATCAAAAGAGGAACGTCGGTAGAGCAGTCATATATACTTGCATATCTGTCACTATCTTCACTATTGAAAATGTCTTGTCTTCGATATGGAATTTTACTATTAGTGTCACATGTGTTTGTACTTTTATCTGTAATTTTCTTTTTAATTGAGTCTATGCATTTGTAACTTGCAATTTGTCTTCTGCTAAGGCAGCCTGACGAGCAATTGGTGCAAAAACTTGTGGAGATGGGCTTTGCTGAAGCTGCTGTGAGAAGTGCTCTGGAAGCTGTTAATGGTGTTGAAATCTTGGCTATTAAAATGCTTCGCTTTGCAGAGTGTGCACGGGCTGGAAATGATACAAATATAAAGGTTTAGTTTGAATCTCTAAGTTCCTCACCTAGCCTAGGCCTGTCTTTTAATTCCTTGCATGCTATGTTTTTGGAAGCATATCTATCTTCTGATGTAGCTTTATCCGTGTGACACTAGCTTATTATTGAGCTACTTTTTCCATGAGGTAAAATTGCCATAACTATCTGTGCCATTGAAGTTTTCAAAATTAAAGAAGAAAGTTTTATGTTCAGTGCCTTGTTTTAATGAACTAATGAGTTGATAAGAAGCTAGATAACTCCTAAACTGTGGGAGATTGCCCTTAGGAGGAAAAGTTGTCTCATTCGTCACATATATGCATCCTTTCTTTGTGTGTTGGTCCCACATATGACTGGGGCTTACATAATATAAGAGGGATGATGTTTGTAGCCGATGCATTGCAACCTTGATTGATAAAGCTGGACTCAATTTTTAAGTACCATACAAGTAACCTAATAAGTTGACTTGTATTTTATGATTTGAAGAAATGAATGTAATTATTCCTTTCTTGAGCATCACTTTAAGCCTTGCCCCCATCAATGGTGAAAAAACTAAATCATGAAGTGGACTTTTTTTTTTTTTTTATAGTTTTTTTGTTTGCATCTGACATTCAGGAGTTTTGTTTTGTTTTTTTGTTTTTGTTTTTTTTTTTTTTTTGAGAAACATTTTGATGTTTTGCTTATAACTAAAGAAATGAAATAAAGGCTTGTGATCAAAAGAGGAACCTCTATAGAGCAGTCATATACTTGCATATCTGTCACTATTGAAAAGTTGTCATCGTCGATGTGGAATTTTACTATTAGTGTCACATGTGTTTTTGCTTTTATCTGTAATTTTCTTTTTAATTGAGTCTGCATTTGTAATGTGCAATTTGTCTTCAGCTATGGCAGCCTGATGAACAGCAGGTGCAAAAACTTGTGGAGATGGGCTGTGATGATGCTGCTGGGAGAATTGCTCTGGAAGCTCCTGTGAGAAGTGCTCTGGAAGCTGTTAATGGTGTTGAATTCTTGGCTATTGAAATGCTTCTCTTTGCAAAGCGTGCACGGGCTAGAAACGATGCAAATAGAAAGGTTTAGCTTGAATCTCTTAAGTTCCTCATCTAGACAAGGCCTGTGTTTTAATTCCTTGGATGATATATTTTTGCAAGCATATCTATCTTCAACTATCTATGCCATTGAAGTTTTCAAAATTAAAGAAGAAAGTTTTATGTTCAGCGCCTTGTTTTAGTCAACTAATGATTTGATAAGAAGTTAGGTAACTGCTAAACTGTGGGAATTTGCCCTTAGGGGGACAAGTTGTCTCATTCATCATATATATGCAACCTTTCTCTGTGTGTCGGTCCCACATATGACTGGGGCTTACATAATAGAAGAGGAATGATGTTTGTAGCCGATGCATTGCAACCTTAATTGATATAGCTGGACTCAATTACTAAGTACCATACAAGTAGCCTAATAAGTTGACTTGTATTTTCTGATTTGAATTCAAAATGAATGTAATTATTCTTTTCATGGGCATCACTTTAAGCCTTGCCCCATCAATGGCGATAAAATAAAATCTTTTTTTTTGATAGGTAATAACAAACTTTATTGATAATGAAAGTACAGTGAATTTACGGTAGTAAACTCACTACACTGAAAAGAATACAAACTAATCAAAAATAAAGACTAACAGAATTAAGGAATTCAAACAAAGAATGACAATGCGTAAACCCCGAAATGCGGGACCACACAAACAAAGTCCTAAATAGCAAAGACTTCACACAGTCAACCAGTCTCTCAGTTTCCTCAAAAGTTCGAGCATTACGCTCCTTCCAAACTAACCACATAAGACACGCTGGAACCATATTCCACACATTTGAAGTGTGACACCCCAGCCAATTCCACCAAGCAGAGAGAAGAGAAACAACATTCTTTGGCATCACCCACTGAACCCCAAACAAACGAAGGACTTCACTCCACAAGGTATGAGCATACTTGCAATGGATCAATAAGTGATCCACAGTTTCCTCTTCACATCGACAAAGGCAGCACCAATTAACAAGAGGTAAATTATTCTTAACGAGGTTATCTATAGTAAGAATCCCACCCCTAGCAGCTGTCCATAAGAAGAAAGCCACCCTTTTAGGTACCTTAACACACCAAATACTCTTCCAAGGAAAAGGCACCTGCGGGGCTGCTAGCAATGAAAAATAGAAAGAGCGCACATCAAAAACACCTCTACGATTCAATTGCCATATCATGGTATCGTCACCCCCTCTAGGAAACTTGGATGAGATATGAGCAAAAAAATCATAAAAGATCCCTATCTCCCAATCTTGAAAAGCACGACGGAAACGTAAGTTCCAACTTCTGCCACCCCCATCCGATGCAAACTCAATCATATCAGAAATCATAGCTGCCTTATTCACAGCAACAGCAAAAAGGGCCGGATATAAATCTTTCAAGGCAATAGGGCTACTCCAAGGGTCATACCAAAATCTAATACGAAAACCCTCAACCGTCGCATACAACACATGACCAAAGAAGCTCTCAGCCCCTTTCCTAATGTTCTTCCACAAACCACACCCATGCGTCCCTCTAACAACTCTAGTACACCATCCCCCACTGGTCTCCCCGTATTTGGAAGCTATAAAATAAAATCATGCAGTGGACTTTTTTTTTTTTTTCCTGAGAAACATTCAGATGTTTTGCTTATAACTAAAGAAAAGCCATAATGGTTTGTGATCAAAAGAGGAACCTCGATAGAGCAGTCATATATTTGCATAGTTGTCACTATCTTCACTTTTGAAAATGTCTGGTCTTCGATATGGAATTTTACTATGTTTGTACTTTTATCTGTAATTTTCTTTTTGATTGAGTCTATGCATTTGTAACTTGCAATTTGTCTTCTGCTATGGTTGCCTGATGAGCAGCAGGTGCAAAATCTTGTTGCTGAAGCTGCTGTGGAAGTGCTCTTGATGCTGTTTATTATTTGTTTTTTTGCTGAGCTCTGAAGCTATTAATGGAGATGAAATCTTGGCTTTTAAATTGATGAAGTGAATAATCCTTCTATGCAAGTGTCGCATGGGCATGCAAATGGATTTATGGCATTCATCCAAAGTCGTGAACGCATTAGAGACCAAGAAATTCATTCTCAACTCCAATCGGAACTTATCGATCATTTATGGCAATTTCATGGAGAATCGTAGGAACTTGAGTGTGTGAGTTATGGCAAGTGAGTTTTTATTGTAATTTCATGAGTTATGTATGTGAACTTTTTGTGGACTACATTGCTAGTTTAGTGTTGCTGAAAACTATTTCAAGTGGAGAAGGTGAATTTTATGTTGCATTTATAATATGTTTGCCTTTTAATATGAGTTTTGATAGGTTCATAGTTTAGTATATGATTTATGTAAATAGTTTATGTAGTGTTTACAGGTTGATAATTTAGTTCAATTGGAGTAGATATGTGATCATTGATAAATTTTCAATTGCGCCCATCGTGGGGCCAATTGCGCCCATCGTGGGGCCCACATGTTGGTGAGGAAAATGTCTCATACACATCGAGCACAAGATACATTCATAGTAGTTGAAGGAAAAAAAACTTACAAATAACATACATGGTAGTTGAACAAAAAAAAAAAAAAATCCAAAAATATGAGTCATTACAAACATGGATTTTCAAAAATATGATTGTTTAATTAAAAAATTTTCTCATTAAAAAAAGTCGGGTTTTAAAAAATATGCTTGCGTTCAAATGATCAAATGAAAATACCTTCGGAAACAAAGAATAAAAAAAACATATAGAAAAAATAAAAAAAGAATATTTAAATGAAGTGGTAAAAAAAATAGAATTTTTGATGTTAGGTGTGTTATAAAGCGAGTTATTAAAATAGATAAAGTAACTTTTTAATATACTAAATGCTGTATTTTATAACATTTTTGATGTGAATGCTCTAAGTGAATGATAAACAAATATTTCTAATAAATATTATCATTTAAATATATGTAAAATTTTGTGATTACTATTGTAGTTTATTTATTTACTTATTTATCTATGTATTGATAAATATAAGGTAAAAAAAGGAGATGGTAGTTTCTGTACCCATCTTTGAATGACTGTTGGTTGTAAAATTAGATAATGAAGTTTGCAGAAGTATTTCTCTTGCTGTCTTCGTATAGTACGTCAGCATCAACTTATGAACTTGATTTTCTTTTGACTATTATTTCAGGATGGTGCATTGATAATTCGAAAGCCGTGAACACTATTTAGCTATTTGCTTCCTGGCATGGAAGTGAGAAGTTTCGGCTTAGGGATGCTCATGGAGAATGGTTCCAAAGTTTCAGCTTTCTTAAATCGACGAAGGAATTTGATAAAATAATTCCCCCACAATAATACTAATATATATATATATGTGTGTGTGTGTGTGTGTTTTTTAGAAGAATAATAATAATATATTTGATTCGAGATGCAATTTCAGCATCAGCATCTAACACACTACAAAACCCAGAAATTCCAAACTCCAATTCATGCTATATACATATAAGAATTGCATGGTGGTTGTCAATCATTCTCCAGGCCCTTGGAAATATGACATCACCGTAAAGAGAGTCTTTCAATATGTTGTAATTTATAAATACTACTTGAAAGATGTACCAAATGGTTTTCGAGGAGTAAGTTCTAAAGTCCAATGAGATTCGCAAATGACGAAAGCAACTCACAAATACCAGTGGAGTGTAGTGCTAACTACAGTAAACATTCCATTTCTTGAGAAAAATCGGGGAACTTCTTGAGGCTTGAGCAGCTTATAAGTGTTAAAAGATGCAAGAGATTTCATCATGAGACAACTTGGAAGAATTTGAGGTTTAGTGCAACTGCTAAGTTCCCATACTTCAAGCTTTTCAAGACGCCTGACAGAGTCATGAACAACCATTCTATGCATGTTTCGTCAAAAGATAATTTAGTTCAACAACAAACAGCAAAATTCCAGTAAATTCAACCTAAAAACATTGAGAACCCAATGTTGGTGTGGGAATGTGTTCCAAACACTTTATACATTGCTGTGAATCCCACATTGGTTAGGAGAGAACTCACTTTTGTGTTTATATGTCATTGTAAGCCACTGTCGATATCCTAAGAGGGTGGGCTTTATCCATTTCACACACATGCACACTGCCCCTCCCGGTCGCACAGGTCCAGCTTAGTTTTGTTTCGGGCTAAGGTTTTTATTTTTCCTCCTCTGCCTCTTTGGTTTAATGGAAAACTAGGCTTTGGCTGGTTTGCTCTTCCCGTCCGCTCTATTTTGCTCCTCCTCTCCCACATATTTTACTAGTGCAAATTACATTTCAGTTTCAGCTATATATATTCGTATTTAAGGCATAGTTTCAGCCGAGAGAGCCAATTTACACTAAGTTTTACCCCGGGTAGATTTTAAGGACAATGCTTTCACAACGTGATTCTACAACATTGTGAGATCGTCCTAGCTGTCTCTCTAATTTTGTTCTTGCTAATTATTTGGGATCTTATTTGCTGAATCAAACTTGTTTTTCAATGCTATATTTCCAACACCCAACAACGACCAAGTTTAGGCCAAAATGGTCAAATACCACCATTTTCAGAAATTTGTAGCAAAAAATCACAGTTTCGGAACTAAATAAGGAAATACCACTTTTCAAGAACTCGAGTTTTTCATCAGTTCTGCCACCGTGACACTGCTGAGCTGGAATTTGTACGATAAAAAAAATAATGTGGTACTCGAGCTTGGTAAACTCAAGTTCCATGCAACACAGTACTCGAGTATACCAGGCTCGAGTAAATTTTATAAATAAAATTATGTTTATGTTTATTTTTACGGTACTCGAGCTTACCAAACTCGAGTGCCTTGTAAGGAACTCGAGTTTACTAAACCTGAGTTCCTTATAACTTTTTTTTTTTTTGGATAATCGACAAATAAACATAAACATAAAAATAAGTTTTTTTTTATGTTTTTATTTATTTTAATAAAAGCACTGTAAAATATAGAGATTTTAATTTCAAAATATGAATTGATTTCTACATTAATTAAAATTGTTTATTGTTTTCTCATAAAAACTGTTCACTATTTTCTGCAAAAATTATTTCTACGATTTTGCATAAAATTATTTTTTGTTCAGCATTATTTAAAAAATTGTTCACTCTCTTTTCTGCGTAAATTATTTTCTGTTCACTATTTAAAAAATTATTCACTGTTTTCTCATAAAACACCTACTGAAATCGTGTTTTCTAAATTTAAACGCCAAAATCTGAATGCTTTTTCATGCTTAAATTTCACAATAATCAAATTTGTTTTTCCGTATTGATAAAATCTATTTCTATATTAATAAAATTCGCTCTCTGCACATCATGTTTACTTTATATTTGAATATGCTTATTGCATTTATAAAATCTGTTTTTTGCATTAATTAAAATTGTTCATTGTTTTTTCATAAAAATTGTTTACTATTTTCTGCATAAACTATTTCTAGCATTCTGCATAAAATTATTTTCTGTTCAAGCATTATTTAAAAGTTGTTCACTCTCTTTTCTGCGTATTCTCTATTCACTATTTAAAAAATGTTCACTCTTTTCTACGTAAATTATTTACTGTTCATTATTTAAAAAATGTTCACTGTCACATAGATAGAATCATGGTAGAATTTGTAAAGTTTTTGAATTCCAGTCACCCTGATCATCATGGCTACTCTTATACCACTACTCAGTAAGAGTACAAAGGTGTACAGAAAAATAGTTTGTTTTATTATATATGCTTTAAATTTTAAAGATGATTTTCTTATAAAACATTTTAAAAGGACTTTACAAAAGGATATTGACAGAAAGGCTTTGGAATTACATCTTGTTAACACTAGTGCATTTATTGAAGCATCTGGTTGTCAACTCCCTGGCAAGGAGGTTGGAGATTCAAGCTCCACAAAGACAGAATCATAGTCTCCTAAAAGCTATCTTATGGGAACAAGCTTTTCAAAGCTCCACCTTAAGATTCAGCAAAAAACGAGACTTGCCATTAGAACCTTACCCCTGAAATCCCACAGAATATGCTAGAAGCAGGGTTTATCAGCAAATTAATCATAACTTCTAGAATTCAGATTAGTTTATTTCCCAAAGTCATCCAAGAAGCAGTCGCACAGATTGGAGGACTTAATTATAGGAAGATCACTATCTAGAGTACTTTTTCAGCTTGGGACATTAGTTATTATATGGAAGCTCGGTCATCACACATTTTGGTTTTTCTTCATGATTGGGGTTGTATCCTTGAATACAACTAGTATACAGGAGATACTTATTTACCACTTAATGATCCGGATGCTCTAGCTTAAGAATGATCTAATTTCATGAGTAATAAGATTTATGAGATACAGAAAGAATTAGATAGAGGCCTCTACTTATATAGTTACTTGAACAGGATAGCTGTATATGGTCCAATGCCTTCAGCAAGGAGGCTATTTAGGAAAAGAAAGATTGTTAAGGATCTTAGAATGATACAGATAGATCACTATTCACTGGCGACAAATCACTATTCATTGGCGACAAATCACTATTTCATTGGCGACAAATCAGTATTCACCAACATGCGTGAATAGCTTCCAAAAAAATCAGGACAGTCCAGACAAATACAGAGAGATGTTCAGAAATTACCATTGTTTACTAGCATGCGTAAAAAGGGATCTAATAGATTCCCGAGATTTGAGAGATTCCCAGACAGACGCAGACAGACTATTAATCATCAGTACTAATTTCCATACCACCGACAAATTAACTTGAGTTAAATTTACCTACTCAGGTTACTTTACCATAGTTCATTTCACCTATAAAAGAGACGGACTACGAAGACAGAAGACAAGTTTCTAAATTTCTAAGATTCTAAGCTTTTAAGTTCCAAGTTTTAGAAAGCCTTTTGTAATAGCCTTCCCTCTCCTTCAGAAAGACTTTTGTACTCTATCCCCCTCTTGTAATCTTGTAACCTTTCTCTTTAGACAGTTTTATTTTCAAGCTCGTATCAAAGACAGCAGTTTGTTTTCAAGTTTATCAAAGATTGAAGTTTTTATTCAAGTAAGATTTTACTAGTTTCTGTTTTCATATTCCATACTCCATTTTAACCTTATTTTGAATATATCTATTTTGCTATTTATTCTCTTTATTATCTATTTTATCATTATTTATGCTTCCATATTACTGCTGTGCCCTCTCTTGAGTAGTCATTGGTATTAGAGCATTCGGATCATAAACACCTAATGAACAATGAATAATTTATGCAGAAAAAACAGTGAACAATTTTTCAAATAATGATAAACTGAAAATAATTTTATGCAGAATGCTAAAAATAGTTTATGTAAAAAACAATGAACAATTTTTATGAGAAAACAGTGAACAGTTTTAATTAATACAGAAAACAGATTTTATGAATGCAGTAAGCAGATTTGAATATACAGTAAACATGATGTAGCACCAACTGTGGCATGAGTAGTTTTTTGAAGACATGTCACCAGCCCCCTGCTATAGCACCAACTGTAGTCATACAAACCACATGCGCCAACAAACGCCACTGTTCCACACGTGTTGCTCAACAGCTCGGCATGATTTTACACAATGTCCAGTCATATCATCCACATTCACGTGAATAATTAAATATATGAATAATCATACCCTGGTGCTAGGGACATAGCACTATGTCAATTAAATATGATGCTCTGTTCAAGAACACTGCAACTACTGCCCACATCTTCAATCTCACCGTGACATTGGGAACATTTAAAATCCTGTTCATGTAGTGTTTTTCTAGCCTGTTTTGACATGAGAAGCCCTAATAACTGAAATTATAATGCTTGGAACATGAAATAAGGTTATAAATGCACCACAATAATGATCTTATTTCTACCCCACTAACTTCGTAGATTGACTAAGCTATGAGTCGCAATGCCTTAACATCAAATTGTATAATGCGAAACAAGTTTGGATCTACTTCAACAAATGGATTATCACAAGTTCCAGCAGATCAACAACTACAGACATATACAAACCATTATGGAGGGAAATCGGTTGGAAAGAAGAGAGATTTCCTTAATATGCCAATATACACATACGAGAGTCTTGGAAGCGTCGGGCACATCATGATCAACAAACCTACAAAACTAAGTACAGATACCATCGCAATAGAGTTTACCGTAGCAGAACCACCACGGTCAACCCTATACGAGAAAAGGTGTGAGTTGGAGGTGTATTGTCGATGGCATGGGTTACAAGTTCCTAAGGCATGCTTAGCCGAGTTACCTAGAAATGAACCTACAAACATATTTGCTCATCTTGAACAAGATAACAATCAAATGCAAAGGCGATTAGACCGTTTTCATGCAATCCAAAAAGTTAGGAAGCATCTAAAGGGGAAGGCGCAAGAGCGAGCCATCAAGTCTATTAATGAAGTTACTGCGTTAGATGATGAAAGAGATATTTTAGATTTCTCAGATTCAAGTAATGATGATTTCCAAAAATTTCTACTTACGAACATTAGACATTGTTGTTAATGTCCACTGTCGGGGACGTTTTGCGACAAAGATCAAGATTGCAGAAATGAGCCCAAAACTCCCATTGGGTTCGTTAAATTTGTCAGTTATTTGGAGAGCCAAGCCCAAAATTCAAAATGTGAGGTACACAAAGGCTAATGGTGCTTTATGGAAAGAGAAAACTAACACAAAAATGAAAACACAAGAAAGTGCAGAAATTATGTGTTCATAAGTCAAAAATTTGAGCCCGCAGTCACCGAGAGGAAGAACTTGAAAGAGGTCCCCAGCAAGAGAGGGAGAGTTCCCTGATCTCTGAATTTTCACTCCCTGGCCTTCAAATCGTCCATATGCTACATGGCTAATTGGGCTTTTGTATCAAAGTTTTAGGTTTTTTTGTAGGGAAAAATGTTCCCCCTTCTTGTGGGCTGGTGATGCATATTTATATCAAGTTTTAGGGGATGCTTGTGACCAATTTTTAGGTGGGAGGAAGTCCTTGGACTTTTCAGATGCTATTTTTATGACTTGGTGTATTATGCTTTAAGCTTAGGGAAATGTTTGGTTGCTTTTTGCATGATTTTGGAAACAAAGTTGTTTCTTCTTTATAGCTAATGTCTTTGGTCTTTGTAGGCCTTGGAAAACTACATTTGGATGGCTGAGTGGGCTAGGCTTCTCAGCCATTTTCTTAGAGTCAGCTATGCCTTGGTGTGGAAAAATGGAGCTGTGCTGAAAAGTAGGGGCACAGTCACCCAGAGCATGGAGCCAAATTTGGGGTGGAAATTTCTGACATTGGACCTCCTTCATGGGCCCTAGATGCCCTTAGCGTCCCTAGCCCACTTCGTGGCACATACGGGCTAGGCCTATGTAAAAAGTCCAATGGGAACTGACCCACACCCACTAAAACTATTCCTACTTAATTCTCCAACCATTCGCATGGGCTTAGGCCATGCAAAAAAGTAGAATACGTTGATCGAATACATTAGTCGGACCCGCTGAGCGATTGGGCTTAGTCACTTTTGTTGGACTGTAAACTTTGTCGTGAAAATGACCATTAACATTAGCCCCCCTCACACGAGTGGCGCTTGCGGCATACGTGTGAGCTTCACAGAATTTTCACAAGCTCTGACCAGTTGATGAATCATAGTATGGGCCCACACCTGATGTTAGCATGGTTCATTAAATCTTCGCACATTGCACAGACCAGTACATTGCTTGTGCTCTTTTTTTTTTTTTTTTTTTTTTTTTTTTTTCTAAAACCGCCCTCCCTCGTCTCATGTTGTTGCTGCCATCCTTGTTATTGTCCTACTTACATATATTTGTCTTACTCTCCCTTCTCTCTCTTTCACGCCTTTTCCTTTGCTTCATCTTCATTTTTCTTCTTTACTTAAGTAATAGGCGTGTCAAGGCTGGACTCTTTTGAATTTTGCCTTATACATATATATATATATATATATATATATATATATTGTCTTATTCTACCTTCCCTTTCTTTCACACCTTTTCTTTGTTCCTTGTCTTCTTTACTTCAAGCAACAGACGTGTCAAACTTGGACACCTTTATGAATTTTGTCCTATACACATACATATGTTTTGTCTAGCCATGTCTTCTTTTCTTTTGTTCTTTGGTCTGCAACTTTTCCTTGGTCTGTCGTGTACATCTTTTTTTTTTTTTTTTTGGGTTTGCACCTTTTCCTTGGTCAGTCACGTACTTCTTTTCCTTTGTTTTTTTTTTGGTCCGCCCCTTTTCCATGGGTAAAGGACGAGTCAAGCTCATGTCCACATAAAAGAGTGCCTCCCTCACCACTTCTTTACCCCACTAACATCAAGTCCACCTCAGAAAGAGAGACAAACTTCTCATTTCTTTTTCTTTCTTCGCCAACTGGGTCTTTAGTTTACTGTATTGGGCACTGTCACTCCATTTGCTATCACCATGGCTGACCAGTGAGGCAAGAAGAAAAGCCAAGAAAGAAAGAGCACAAGGGAGGGAGTGAAAAGGCCAGCTCTTCCCACGATTTGATTTTTTCTTTTTTTTAGCCTTGCCTTATCCTCCTACCATATGATCAGAGCTAAATGGGTTCAAAACGGTCGCGTTCCAAGGGTGGCGGCAAGGGTTCAAAGCGGTCACAGACTAAGGATAGTGATGATTCTTCACTGTCGTCTGGTGGGTTGGTGGTTGACGACTCACCGCTGAGACCGCTCTACGATCCATGGGTCATGACAACTTCGCCTTTCCCCTTTCCTTTGCCACTCGATCCCGTAACTCTGACTAAGGAAAAAATGGAGATTGGGTTTGACATTGTGGATTCTGATGAGTTTAATCTTCCACCGCTGGATAGCATGACAGAGCTCCGACTTCGTCGCCAAGAGGTACTTCCCTTTCCTATTATTTTTAGTAAGGAATGTGGCCACTCTGTTGATTAGGACCATTGGGTTGATAGTGAGTTGCAAGATATTAAGTTTGTGAATTTACTGAAGCAGTCTTGAATTTATGGTAGTGTATTGGTGTCCCATGGTCTGAATATGAAAAAAGACATTGCTGGGTTGCGACGTTTAGTTCGTAGGTGGAATTCAGCAACCCATACATTCTTTTTCAAGGTTTTCAAACCCGAACTGTTCATTAAACCGTAAAAGGGAGGGGTTCAAGGTTTTTAAGGTCGAATCGAGGTTGAACCGGGGTCTAACCGTGATGATGTCATAATTAATTTTATAATTATTTAAATATAAATAAATATATTAAATTTGTAAATATTAGCAAAATTTACTAAAAATATCTTTAAAATTGAAACAAAATACATAAAATAGTACATTATAAGGTTAATAAAAAATAGTACAACATAAATAAGCATAAAAAGAAATTTTTATAATAATCCTTTAAAAGAAATCATTTCAATTAACTAAAAATGACTTTTAAAATAAATTCATAAATTGCATAGGTATTATTCTTAAATAAAAAGTTAATTTAGTAATATTTAATATGTTGAGAAAGATAACATTGAAGTTTAGAAACTATAAATCATGTAAATTTAATATAAATTTAATAATATTGCATATTAGCTCCCAAGAAGAGCACTTGGCCTATTGGTCAAGGCTTCAGTCTTGCTTATAATGTGTGAGAAGTCAAGTTTGAATTCTGGCAGCCATATTTTCTTTAATTTTTCTCTATTTCATGATCGGTTGAACTGGCTTACGGTTCATCCGGTTTTTTCGGTTGAACCGCGGTTCGTCTGGTTCACTAAAACTCAAAAATACTTGGTTCTTTAGCTTAAAAAATCGAATTTCAGTCTGGTTCCCGGTTTTCCTGGTCAGACCACCCGGTCCGGTCCGGGTTTAAGAACCTTGTTCTTTTTTGCTTGGGACAAGGCCACTGTAACTTTAGAGGATGTAGAGAAAATTTTATTGTTGCCACTGGTGGGTTGCAGGCGGCCATGGCCGATTGTGTTAGTTGAAGAGAGTGAGGGTATCATTGAACAACTGTACGCGGGCTATGGTGGCTGTGATGCTCCACCATGTAATAAGAATTCTCGATTTGTTGCATGGGTTCGGTATTTTGAAAACTTTGAGGGAACCCTTGTTCGCCGTGCTGCTTTCGTGGTTTATTGGCTGAGTCGTTATGTGTTAACTGTTCCCCTTTTGATCATATAAAAGCATATCTGTTTCCTCTTGCTGTATTGTTGGCTCATGGCGAATCTCTCGCTGTGGGTGCCATGTGCTTAAGTAACTTGTATAATCATTTGGATGCTCTTCACATTTCCGAAATGGAGGGATCACCATATTATGCCGTGGTGACTCATTTGAACTTGGCATTACTACAAGTTTGGGCATGGGAATGTGCTCTTCCTCTTGTAACACATGCTCGTTCTGTCACAGCTGTTTGCAAGCGCTGCCCACCAAGCCCTAAGAACAACTAGCTTGATTTTTTACAGAAATTCCGCAAATCTCCTCCCATACTTCTTAAGTGGATAGGAGTTAAGTCTCCCTCACTATCTTAGGTCGAGTTGATGGATAGGGAGGCTGACTTTGTTCGGCGTCCATATGTTAGCATTGCTGATGGTTTTTCATTTGCGTTGTTGGATGAAGATGTTAAATCTGATGTGAGTGCATACAGTTCTTTGTTAGCTCGTACTCTGCTTTGGTTATTTCCTTGTGGTCCATCTGGTTCTTGGGCACGGTACAACCCACACAGAGTTAGGCGTCAGTTTGGGTATGATCAGGGTGTGCCGAGTGAGAACCCAGTGGTGCTTGATCATGAACATTCTGTGACTCCATTCGTTCTGTAAACTGGGCATTCTTGTTTGAATAAAGCACCTTTGCTGGCACTGCTTCCTAAAAACCAGAAGAGAGTTGGGGTTCTTACCCGAAGGGCTTGTTGATATTGGAATGAAATAGCCGTTAGGTTCAATGATTATGCAGCGACTGGTAGGGATGAATGCACTTTTCCACCCCCTCCATCAGCGCCAATTAATAAGTCGCGCCACATGAAATTTAGTCGTGGATTGGTCGCATATTTTGCAAAGGAGAAAATAGGTTTTGTGGCTTGGCATGATGAGGTAGTGGCTTGGGTGGCGTACGCAGGCGAAGTTCCTGAACCTTGGAAAAAATATGAACCCATGGCTTTTGTCGACGCCTTTGCCCTTCCTCCTCCCTTACCTAAAAAAGTCCACTCCTCAGTAGCTGCAGGCTCGAGGGTTTTACCCCGCACAATGTTGGCGCTTTGCGCCATGAAGGATGATGCTTTCACACCCTTAAATTTTGCCGTCACAATGTGTCCTTTGCCTAGACCTGAGGTTTCTGACAACCGGGTACGTCCACTTCCTTCTCTTTTCCTCATTATCTCATTTATTTGTGCACATATATATATACATATATGTGCATATATATATATATATTTTGTTTTGGCTATTTTATCATTCATGTATACATATATATATATTTATGTATGTATGTATGTATGTATATTTATCTATCACTTCACTGGACTAACATCGCTCTCCCCACCTCTTTTTTTTTTTTTTTTTTATGGTTCCTTCCTCCCTCGTGGTCCTTGAAGGAAAAGTGGACATCCCAGAATCATTTGAAGATGACCTATTGGACGATTGTGAGAATGTTGCAGTACCTATTGCTGTTGCCTCTCCTTTTACCACCATAGAACAAAGGCCTTCGGTGGGTGTCGGAAGTGAAAGCTACGGCGGGACAAGCGAAAGTTTAGTTGGAACCACAGTGAGCCTCACAACAAAACTTCCTTTACGCCCCTTCCCCCCCCCCCCCCCCTTTTTTTTTAAATAATAATTACAACTTCATGTCTCTTCTCATACTATGTGACTTTTGGTGCGTAGGGGACTTGGATGTGAGCAAAGGAGTCGATGCTGTCAGGGAGGCGGCCAACATGAAGTCTATGATCGCGAAAGCCTCAGTAAGTATTTTAATGCTTCTGGGGGTGCGCACGTTCCTATACTATCTGCATGTATATATATATATATATACACACACATATATACACATGTATATACATATACGTCTTCCACTTTTTTTTTTTTGATACATTTCGATTGGTCTTTATGCCACTTACCTACAGGTTCAGGTTACCCTCGGTATGGGCGTTGGGGCACCCATCGACGCCACCATCGTAACAAATTCTCAGATTGAACCCATGTCCACATGTCTTGATTCCCTAACTCTCATTTCTAATAGAGAGCACATTGAAGCTTTCTTGGGCAGATTCGAACAAGACAGGAATAATGAGCATGAGGCTTCCCATTTCTACAACTTCGCAGGCCCAAGCACACACATCCATCGGTTTTCAGTCCCTTTAGAGAGTGTTCCATTGATGGAACATCTACGAACCAGGCACAATGATTTCATCGGGTAGTTGACAGTTGGTTCAATAGTTGGGAATCCTTTATTGAGGATCTTGGCGGCAGTGCTTATGGATATGCAAGAAACTCAGGTGAATGCCTTAACTGAGGAACGGTTGCTTGAGTGGAGAGATGCTGTGAGGGATTTACATATGGCTGGTTTGGAAGTTTCCTTTGTTCTCTGTCATCTTCGAGATGTTGCTACATCGTGGTTTCGGAGAGACGTGAAGATTCGATTGGCATCTATTGTGCGTCGGATTTCTGAATTGGAAACAGAGCTTGCGATACTAAAGTCAGAAATAGTCCAACTATAAAGAAATCCTCCAGATGCTGTCATCTTGGATAACACCGCCATTTATGGCCTGCTTTGAATTTCCACCGTCTCCTTATCACATGCCTCTCTTTTTTTCTTTTTTTTTGACAGTTGTATCTCGTAGGAAAAGTGCTTAGGCCCTTTCTTTTCTTTTTTTTTTGGTCTTTGTGTATGGAGACGCCCCACATCTTCTTTTGTTTTAGGTTGTGTACATGTACTAAACAACCCCTTTGGCTCTGTACTTAATATGTCGCTTGGATTAACCTACCATGGTTAATGCGACACTCATTTTGTATCTAAACATATTGTATCTGAACATATTATGCACAAAATATATTATCAAACGCGTTTTCACGCTTAGCTCCGAAAAAGGTTGTTCATGCTTTATGGGTGTGTATGCATCTATTAAATATTCAAATTAAAGCAGCTTCATACCTTCCTTTGAAATCATGTATGTTTGCAGGTTATGTACTGCTGCTTAGAAGCAAGTCGCGATTAGCTAGGAAGTTAGCTCACCCTTATTCCATCCTCCAAGGAAGTGTCAACGCTCATGGCGCTTGACTATTGGGGCCTTTAAAGGGTGATTTGGACCTTCTCGTACCTTATTCTCAGCAAGGATTATATATATTTATATAATATATATATATTTTTTTTCTCTGGCTTGCCATTTAGCGATTACCTCCCCTGTATAGCACACAGGGCCATCACGCCGGCATTTTTAGGCTGTATTTATGTGTTGCAGATCATGCCAGCTTGCCATTGTCTAGGGGGATGGTTTTGTTTTCCTATTTTTGTAGTTAAATAGTACACTTACCATCCTTACCTACGGCGGGCGATGGCACTAGTTGTATCCTCACACTTAGTAGCTTTATTGGAACAGCAATCAGCCATCGCTTAATATGTGTTATTTTATACCATTTGACGCTAGCTTTTGATTCATAAGCCCACCCATTGTTTTGCAAGGTTTCAGGTATGATTGTGTGTCATTGCTCTTCCCTTTTTTTTTTTTTTTTTTTTGTTGGTCCCCATACTATTTTGTAAGGTGTACCTTTGAGTGAATGTCAGGCTCCCTCTTGCGAATGAGGATTTAGTCGCGGCATTATTTCATTGACATCCTTACCATTTTGTAAGGCTTGTCGTTGAAGTGGTACTCACCTGGCTTCCCTTACCTTCTTGAGAGCATAGTAATTTCGCATGTAGGGGTTTTGCCTTGGTTGTGGTTTCATGAGCTCCCTTATGAATTCGTAAGGTTTGCTACTTGAATAAAAGTGATTCATGCTCTTTTGAGACATGTGTGCTTACATATGTATATATATATATATATATGTGTGTGTGTGTGTGTGTGTGTGTGTGTGTATGTAAATATATATACTAGAAAAGGGAAAAAAGTGAAATGAGAATGTGATGATGCCATTTTCTTTTCTTTTCTTTTCTTTTTTAAAGAAAAGTGGGCATTCTCATTGATTTGTTACACTCATACATCATATTTTCCACAACAAAGTGCAAGGTAATAAAACTCAAACACGAATTACATGGCAGATGATGCCCAACCTCAAAAGTGAGCTGGTGTTCTTCGTCTTAGAGGAAATAAATAAAACAAAAACACAAGTGACGCATGATACCTATGTTTCCAAAACAAATCAGCACTTGTTGACCTCATTAAGTGTGAGAAAGCTTGAGCCACTTGCCATTGATGGGATCTGTTGTGGTAGACTTGTCCATGCTACAAAGTCGATAATACCCGCTTCCATGAGCCTCCTTCACAACGTATGGGCCTTCCCAATTTGGCGCAAACTTGGAAGGGGCCGCTACATTCCTTCTTACATAATCTGCTACCCTAAGAACGAGTTGGCCTTCCATGAAGATCCGTTCACGTACATTCTGCTCATACATGCTGCTCATTCATTGCCGGTATCGCCGTACCCTCTCGCGTGCGATGTCGCGCGTTTCATTCATTATTTCTAAGTCCACAATTCGCGCCTCCGCACCCATATTCACATCTATTTCAAGCTTTTGGCCCTGTAATGTGCGAGCTGTTGGCACCATCAACTCCACCGGTGAGATGGCATTCTGCTCATACATGCTGCTCATTCATTGCCGGTATCGCCGTACCCTCTCGCGTGCGATGTCGCGCGTTTCATTCATTATTTCTAAGTCCACAATTCGCGCCTCCGCACCCATATTCACATCTATTTCAAGCTTTTGGCCCTGTAATGTGCGAGCTGTTAGCACCATTAACTCCACCGGTGAGATGGTTTCGGTGCCATACACCAAAGAAAATGGCGAAAAGCCAGAGGCTGTTTTGGTAGAGCTTCTATAGGCCCAAAGTGTGTTGAGAAGATGTGTATTCCAACCTCCAGCATAGTCGAACACCATTTTACTAAGAATTCCCAATAAGACCCTATTAGTTTCCTCCGCTTGTCCATTCCCTTGAGGGTAGTAAGTGGTCGAACTTCGATGCTTGATTTTGTAATACTCAGTGATTGCTCGAACATATTTGTTTATGAACGGAGTACCATTGTTGCTCACAATCTTGTACGGAATCCCAAAACAGCAGAGGATGTGCTCTTTGATGAAATTGGCCACAGCCAGCCCTGTTGATTTCTTGAGCGGAATAGCTTCTACGCACTTTGTTAAATATTCGGTGGCGACAAGGATCCAAATGTAGTCATTCGATGGTGGATGGATAGGGCCAATAAGATCAAGCTCCCAAGTGTGGAAAGGCCATGGTGTGCTCATGTCTTGCAAGCTCATGGGATGGGTATGGATGAGGTTCGCATGCGTTTGACAAGTGTGGCAGCATTTAACAAACTCAGTGGTGTCCCTTTTCATCGAAGGCCAATAATACCCTGCAAATAAGAGTCGTTTATGAAGTTTCTTTTCCCCTTGATGCTCTCCACACTCTCCACCGTGTACTTCTCTCATTACTGCTTGTGATTTCGCGAGACCCAAACATCTCAGCGGCTCACCATTGTATCCTTTACGGAACTAAATCCCCCCTTCTGCAAAATAGCGCCTGGCTAGCTTCTTGAGGTAATAAGCCTCCTTCCTGTTAGTAGGTAAGACTCCTTCTAAGATGAATTCCAAAAATAGTGTCCTCCAATCAGCCGTCTAGAAGATAGCATATGATTCCACCCTATCGAACACATGTTGGCATGTTGGGCAATGGCTTTGCGCTTCGCTTGCTTGGATCTTCATATCGGGCCAAAAATAACCTAAGCGTTGGAGGCATCGATAGAGGGGGATTTCGTTCTCAAGGCAGCAGGTCCTCTAATGGACTTCGCTTAACCTCTTCGCTGCTTCTTCCAAATTTACACACCTTGCTAACACTCCTTCGGGTAGCCTCCGATAAAGTTCGCCAGCAACAAGCGTATAGTCTTGGAGTTGTCTGGCATCAATTCCTATTCCCCGTTCCAATAAGGCATCTCTCAAGGGTGCTCGCCAATCTTCAGCTCCTATGGTCCTATTTTTAAATTCCTCTTGCAAGAGTAATGTAATGGGGAAGCTTCTTTTGAGGATGGTAACTTTGGTGCTTTCTCCTTTGAACACGATTTTGGACCTGAGCGTGGCTAAGGCATCAATATGGCGGTTATCTGATCTTGGCATGTGTTCTATGGTCAGCTCGTCGAAGTAATCCTCCAGCCTCTGAGCCATTGCTCGATATGGGGCTAGCAAGGATTCTTTGAGAGAGAAGTCACCCCTCACTTGACTCACCACAAGATTCGAGTCTCCCCGCAACTTGAGCCTCTTGATTCCCATTTCTCGTGCAATCGCTAGGCCGGTAAGATAAGCTTCGTATTCAGCCGCATTATTAAAGCAAAGAAAGTCTAACTTGAAAGACATGGATAGGGCTTCGTTTTCCCCATTAGTTAGGACAATACCAGCTCCTCCACCGGTGAAAATAGAAGATCCATCAAATGTCATTTCCCACAGACACTTACTCTCCTCTAGGCATGCCACCTCTGCTACTTCTCCAGGTACTTCATCCGTGATTTGTGAGATATCTTCTCCGGGGAATTGGGCTAGAAGCTCTGCTATTGCTTGACCTTTAACTGCCCTTGGCATGACGGCCACCATATCATATTTAAAGAGTTGGAGTAACCACTGTGCCAGCCTACCCGAGAGAACGGGCCTTTGCAAGAGTGTCCTTATCGGATCGGACTTTGTCATTAAGTGCACCGTGTGAGCTAAGAGATAATGTTGTAGTTTTTGCGCTGCATATATCAAAGATAGACAAGTGCGTTTAGCTCTTGGGTAACGAGTTTCTGCGTCTCTAAGGGCCCTACTCACGTAGTATACGGGCTGCTCAGTACCATCTTCACCTTCTTACGCGATTAGAGCTCCAATAGCCTTGTCATTTGAGGCAAGATAAAGTCGCAATGGCACGCTTGGCGTTGGTGACCTAACAGTAGGTAGGCTAGTCATCATCTCTTGTAGTTTGTGAAAAGCTAGCTAGTGCTCATTGCTCCATTGAAACTTAACACCTTTCTTCAATAATGGGGTGAATGGGGCGATCGCTGCTGCTAACCTCAGTATGAATCTCCGAATGTAAAAGAGCTTTCCTATGAAGGACTTCAATTCTTGAACTGATGTTGGGGGTTTCATCGTGACTATGACTTTCACTTTCAATAGGTCCACATCGATTCCCTTTTGATGAACAAGGAACCCTAGAAATTTTTCAGCTGTCACCCCAAATGCGCATTTCAAAGGATTCATGCACAGTTTGTAACGACGGCATCTTTCAAAGACTTTCTTGAGGGTTCTCGTATGGCTCTCTCTAGTTTTAGACTTTATGACTAAATCGTCGACGTAGTCCTCGAGTTCTTGATGCATCATGTCATGGAAGATAGCAGTCATAGCTTTTTGATACGTGGCACCCGCATTCTTAAGCCCAAATGGTATCACGATGTAGTAGAAATTTCTGATAGGAGTACGGAATGCGGTCTTTGCTGCATCTCTTGGTGCCATTTTGATTTGATTGTAGCCGCTAAAACTGTCCATAAAGGAGAACATCTCATGACCTGCGGCTGAGTCAATAAGCAGGTCCATATTAGGGAGAGGAAACTCATCCTTTGGACAGACCTTGTTCAGGTCTCGAAAGTCGACGCAATATCTTATCTTTCCGTTCTTTTTCTTCATGGGAACTATGTTTGAGAGCCATTGTGGGTGTTCAATAGGCTTGATGAACCCCGCTGCTAACAACTTCTTAATTTCTTGAACAATTTGGGCTTTAACGTTGGGATTGAAAATCCTCTTTGGCTACACCATTGGTTTAGCCCCTGATTCAATATTAAGAGCATGAGCCACCATTTCAGGGTCTAGACCCGGCATCAGCAGTCATAGCTTTTTGATACGTGGCACCCGCATTCTTAAGCCCAAATGGTATCACGATGTAGTAGAAATTTCTGATAGGAGTACGGAATGCGGTCTTTGCTGCATCTCTTGGTGCCATTTTGATTTGATTGTAGCCGCTAAAACTGTCCATAAAGGAGAACATCTCATGACCTGCGGCTGAGTCAATAAGCAGGTCCATATTAGGGAGAGGAAACTCATCCTTTGGACAGACCTTGTTCAGGTCTCGAAAGTCGACGCAATATCTTATCTTTCCGTTCTTTTTCTTCATGGGAACTATGTTTGAGAGCCATTGTGGGTGTTCAATAGGCTTGATGAACCCCGCTGCTAACAACTTCTTAATTTCTTGAACAATTTGGGCTTTAACGTTGGGATTGAAAATCCTCTTTGGCTACACCATTGGTTTAGCCCCTGATTCAATATTAAGAGCATGAGCCACCATTTCAGGGTCTAGACCCGGCATCTCTTCGTATTACCATGCGAACACATCGCGATACTCTTTAAGAAAAGACACTAATTCCTTTTTCTTTGGTAGCGTGAGCAAAGGATTGATGGAGATAGGCAGCACTATATTATGATCATCGCCCAAATTGACTATTTCAAGTTCCTCACTGATTGGCGACAGCTTAGGCGGGGTCAACACTTCTTGTGGTACCGCCTCCTTTTTGGTTGGATCAAATGTTTCCACTAACAGGCAGCAGGAGGTAGGACAACCCCCCTCTGTCAACTCGGGGCCTTCTTGCTTGGCACATTCAGGCCCCACGCGCCTTCACAAGCGATAACCAGTGTGCCCATCAGGCAGCTGAATCTTCTCACATCTTGGAGCGTCATGGTTCATCTCTTTTCGCTCTTTGCGTTTCCTCTTCCTTTCAAGGAGATCTCGCAAGTCCACTTTAGATCCTCCTTTAATATCTTCCCAACTAGGCAAAGGGGTGCCCAGGGCTTTGCAATTGCATCCTCTCCACTTATGGTCAATTGATCATAAAATGCTGCTTCTAGATAATGAGCCACTGATTGGTCGAAAGGAATAGGATTGGTAGGGATATGAATCAATTTTCCATTTAAGCGTCCCTTTACACATTGATGGTAGGTAGATGATATGAGCTTGTGCTTGTGCAACAATGACCTTCCTAACAACACATGGTAGGACACAGAAGAATCGAGAACATGGAACCTGGTGAGCCCCAAGAGCGGTCCAACCTTTAGCACTAACTGAATGTGTCCAATGGTATGTTTGCACCCTCCTCCGAATCCGGTAATCTCCATTGGCAATCCTTGTATTTTTTTTTTCGGGAAATGCCTGCTGCAACAAGAGTACTTAATGGAATAATATTGAGGAATGAGCCGGTGTCTACGAAGGCTCTCCTCACATGAACTTCATTTATCATTGCTGGGACATATAATGGCCTTTTGTGATCGGGGTATTGGACTTCCATGTCTTCATCGGTGAAGGTGATTGCGTTGGTCGTCTCTAGAAAGGCTCGACTTGCGTGAGCTTCTGTTGTAAAACAATGGGATCCGGATGAGGACGCAATGCTGACTATAGCTTTCGTCACTGCTGTTCTAGCTTCGGGGGTTAATCCTAATTGATTGAACAACGAACGAAATGCGAGACTTCTTTGCAATGTTTTAATAGTGGCTGGAGTAAGTGTTGCAGATATCATGGGGTCCTCTTCTTCATTGCCAGCATGTATGACCACAGCAACTATCCCTTTTCCCCTGTCATGCTGAGGCAAAGGATTTCTATGTACACCTTGAATGCCACGACCTACTTTAAGAGTGCCATCTGCCAAATTTCTCATGAAACAACCTTTGTAGGTAGCGACATTCCACAATTGGGTGATGAACATATTTGTGGTAGCGATAGAAGCGTGAATGTTTCTTGTTCTCCTCGGTTGGCTCTCTATCAATCTTGTACAGTTTCACCACTCCGTCTGTGATCCACCAATCAAGGATGACACTCAATTCCTTTGACGTGCAAGGTATGGGTGGATATTCTTCAATTGCCTTGCCTTTCTCGCGCTTCTTCTTGCTAGCGGGCTCATTGGCAGCCACCACAAGTGCTTGGGGAGCATTCCTCTTATCAGTCTTTGACTGCTCACTTGTTTTCCAAGCTCTCTCGTTCGTCTTCCAAGATGTTGTGGTTTTGCAGGCCTTTTGGAGTAGTTGAGCAAATTTCTTGATCTCCAAATTCTCAAGGTGAATTTTGTACTTAGAAAACATATTATCAATGCAAATTTCAACCAATTCATGCTCCTCATACTTCACATGGCATTCAAGGGCTGTATCTCGAAATCGCAGTATGTAATCGAGTAAATCTTCGTCGGTCCTTTGCTTAGTGTTATGCAATTCAATCAACATAACCTCCTCTTGCTCTTGCTAATACTTCCTACAGAAGCACTCCACCATGTCCTCCCACGACTTGATTGATCCGGCTGGGATTGTGATGTACCATGAGTAAGCCTTGTCAAAAAGCAACTTGGAAAACTTGCGAAGGCATAACTCCGAATACTAGCGTATAGGCCTATAGTATCTATGAACTTGCTTACATGCTGAAGTGCATTTCCTTGTCGTCTATCATAGAGTGAAAATGTGGGAACTTCATAATTTCGAGGATATGGTTTGTGCAATAGCTCTGACGGGTAAGGAGGTTGGTGAACGAATTGCCTTGTCACTTTGGAGATTTTTGCTTGTTCCCTCTCAATGAGTTTTGCCACGTCAGCAAGTGTGACATATTAAGAATCATTATTAGCATCAAGAGCATCACTAGCTTTGTCCTGCCTTATCTTTTCGCTATTATCCGCTACCTTTTCATCTTAACCTTTTTTGAGCGTGGGGTCCTCTCATTGTGGATTTTCCTTATCGCAAGCCTTGTTGGATTCTTCCATGCGCTGGATAGCCTGAGCGAGGTTGTCCTGGTTCCGCTGCATGCCTCGCATCATTTCAAATAATTCCTTCATTTGCCAAGGGGCTTGTTCAACCCCCTCATCAAGACATACTTCCCTCAAAGAGGAAGCGTCAGCGGTTGCCCCTTAAGATGGAGCAATGGTGTGGGACGTACATTAGCTTTTTGACTTAGGAGGCATGGTTTCTCCTTCCTTAGCTGCTTGACTCCCTAGCGGAGTCGCCAAAATGTCAGAGACGTTTTGCGACAAAGGTCGAGATTGTAGAAATGAGCCCAAAACTCCCCTTGGGTTCGTTAAATTCGTTAGTTATTTGGAGAGCCAAGCGCAAAATTCACAATGTGAGGTACACAAAGGCTAATGGTGCTTTATGGAAAGAGAAAACCAACACAAAAATGAAAACACAAGAAAGTGCAGAAACTATGTGTTCATAAGTCAGAAATTTGAGCCCGCAGTCACCGAGAGGAAGAACTTGAAGGAGGTCCCCAGCAAGAGAGGGAGAGTTCCCTGATCTCTGAATTTTCACTCCCTGGCCTTCAAATCATCCATATGCTAGGTGGCTAACTGCGCTTTTGTATCAAAGTTTTGGGTTTTTTTGTAAGGAAAAACGTTCCCCCTTCTTGTGGGCTGGTGATGCATATTTATATCAAACTTTAGGGAATGCTTATGACCAGCTTTTAGGTGGGAGGAAGTCCTTGGACTTTTCAGATGCTATTTTTATGACTTGGTGTATTATGCTTTATGTTTAGGGAAATGTTTGGTTACTTTTTGCATGATTTTGGAAACAAAGTTGTTTCCTTTTTATAGCTGATGTCTTTGGTCTTTGTAGGCCTTGAAAAACTACATTTGGATGGCTGAGTGGGCTAGGCTTCTCAGCCTTTTCTTAGAGTCAGTTATGCCTTGATGTGGAAAAATAGAGCTGTGCTGAAAAGTATGGGCACAGTCACCCAGAACATGGAGCCAAATCTGGGGTGGAAATTTCTGACATTTGACCTTCTTCATGGGCCCTAGATGCCCTCAGTGTCCCTAGCCCACTTCGTGCTGAGCCTACGTAAAAAGTCCAATGGGAACTAACCCACACCCACTGAAACTATTCCTACTTAATTCTCTAACCATTTGCATGGGCTTGGGCCATGCAACAAAGTAGAATACGTTGATCAAATACATTAGTCGAACCCGCTGAGCGATTGGGCTTAGTCACTTTTGTCGGACTGTAAACTTTGTCGTGAAAATGACCATTAACATCCACCATTGCTACACCGATGTTTGCAGTGTTGCATGTGTTGCTCAACGATTTGATACGTTCTTTGATTTTCCATTGAGTTTACACGATTTTGTTCTTCAACGATTTCGAATTTTTCAACAAATTCGGATGATCAATACATTAGTACATAGTTTTCCATTTAATTTTCACGATTTTGTACATTTAACGAATCCAAACTTTTCAACAAATTCAGACTACCTGTACATCTAATTTACACAATTTTATTTTGTACTTTCAAGATTTTATACATTTAACGAATAAATTTTGTTTTTTACAATTTCAAACGATCTGTACATCTAATGTACACAATTTTCTCTTGAATTTTCACGATTATGTACTTTCAATGAAATTTGATAGGCCAAAAACGTATTGATCCCTAGTGATTAATTAGTCAAGTTTATTAATTAAACAAATTAACATGCAAAGTGCGTGGTAACACAAACAAATCACCAATTAAACTAAGTGCAGCGAAAATTAAATTGATACAGTGATTTGTTTTCGAATGTGAAAAACTAACACGGCAAAAACTCCACTAGGTGATTTTAAGGTCACTACTCCCGAGAAAACAGTGAACATTTTTAATTAATGAAAAAAAAATTTATGAATGTAGTAAACAGATTGGAATATACAGTAAACATGATGTGCAGAGAACAAATTTTATTAATGTAGAAATATATTTTATCAATGTAGAAAAACAAATTCGATTATTATGAAATTTAAGCATGAAAAAGCATTCAGATTTGGCATTTAAATTTAGAAAACACAATTTCAGTAGGTGTTTTATGAGAAAACAGTGAACAATTTTTTAAATAGTGAACAGAAAATAATTTACGCAAAAAAGAGAGTGAACAATTTTTTAAATAATGCTGAACAGAAAATAATTTTATGTAAAATCGTAGAAATAGTTTTTGCAGAAAATATTGAATAATTTTTATGAGAAAACAATGAACAGTTTTAATTAATGCAGAAAACAGATTTTATGAATGCAGTAAGCAGATTCGAATATACTGTAAATATGATGTGCAGAGAGCAAATTTTATTAATGTAGAAATAGATTTTATCAATGCAGAAGAACAAATTCGATTATTGTGAAATTTAAGCATGAAAAAGTATTCAAATTTGGCGTTTAAATTTATAAAACACAATTTTAGTAGGTGTTTTATGAGAAAACAGTGAACAATTTTTTAAATAGTGAATAGAAAATAATTTACGCAAAAAGAGAGTGAACAATTTTTTAAATAATGCCAAATAGAAAATAATTTTATGCAAAATCGTAGAAATAGTTTTTGCAAAAAACAGTGAACAATTTTTATGAAAAAACAATAAATAATTTTAATTAATGTAGAAATTAATTCATATTTTGAAATTAAAATCTCTATATTTTACAATGCTTCTATTTAAATAAATAAAAACATAAAAAAGTACTTATTTTTATGGTTATGTTTATTTGTTGATTATTCCAAAAAAAAAAAAAAAGTTAAAAGGAACTCAAGTTTACTAAACTCGAGTTCCTTATAAGGTACTCGAATTTGGTGAGCTCGAGTACCGTAGAAATAAATATTAATAAAATTTTATTTATAAAAAGTACTCGAGTCTAGTATACCCGAGTATTGTGTTGCATGAAACTCGAGTTTACCAAGTTCGAGTACCACATTATTTTTTTTAATTGCACATATTCCAGCTCAGCAGTACCACAATGGCAGAACTGATGAGGAACTCGAGTTTTGAAACTCAAGTTCTAGAAAAGTGGTATTTCCCTATTTAGTTCCGAAATAGTGCTTTTCTGCTACAATTTTTTAAAAATTGTAGTATTTGGCCAGTTTGGTCACCAAGTTTATGTCCCAAAATTTTGGAATTGACTAAGGATCCTTAAGAGACTATAAAAAAAAAAAATAGATTGCAGTTGATGTTAAGCATTGAATAACTCGAATTCAGACTGCTTCACACTACACAAATTGTATGAAGTACTCACATGTAACAAAACCATTTTTTTAAAGCTTTTTAGTAGGTACTATACAATTATCAAACAGAAAAATACTTAAATTAACCTTTCATTGAAACTTATAGATTTTAGTTAGCTTAATTAATAAAATATTTTTTCATTAAATATGAAATTTAGGGTTTGAATCCCGGCCTATACAAAAATCAATTGGTATCCATATGTTGAAATTCTATTGTATATGTCAAAAAAAAAAAAAACTGAAAATTTATGGACCATAGTTAATGAACTTGCCTGAAAAATGGTGACGAAAAAGTATACTCTCAATTTAAAATGAATCAATTTCATAATTAAGATTAAATATTACAAATATAAACACTAAAATCTTAATAGGAAAATAGGCCAAGCTAAGATTACATTTTCTGTGATAATAACAAAAACATTTTTAAAAAACAAACAACTATTTTACTATAGTCCTCCCATGAACTACTGCTGTAATCAATATGTTTAAAAAAACTATTTTTAAGACAAGAAAGAGGACCAACTAGAACAATTCCATTAATTATTTAGTAGTTAATAAATCTGACATCTAGTTTGGTTCAGTGAAATAACTTTGGTTTCTTGTTTCTCAAAAAAAAAAAAAAAAACTATGGTTTCTCTCATACGGTTTGGAATATAACATGTATACCATTGCCTATAGCAGTGAGATTATGTTTTTTTTTTTTCAGAACTTTTCCAAACACAATAATGCTTAAAGAAGAAAATGCACTATTCTAAGCATTTTAACTATTGCCTCAGGAATTAAAAAAAAAAAAAAAAAAAGCTACTGCTTCATGAACAAACATTTTACATCACATTTCCTAATGTAAATTTTGTGCATATGACATCCACACTTTCACACTAGTGTCCACATTTTACACATGACGAGACAAAATGTTTATAAAGAGTGTATAAAAGGAGTATAAGATAGTCAAAGTCCTTTACTTTTTCATCACTTCACAACCAACTAAGGTAATTATTGAATACTCCGAAGTATCATAAATGCGTACTCCCTTCTCTCACATAACAGTAGATCCTACTAATTAAATTTATGGTGGGACCCACAATTTATGTGAGATGAGGGAGTGCACATTTATGGTACTCCAAGAGTATTCAATAATTTTTTAACTATGAATACTACCACTACCAACACTATCATTAAAATAAAAAACGCACATGCTCGTGATTTTTTTATAGTTTTCTTTTTACTTTTCTTTTACTCTGGGAGTACAAGCAAAATGGCCAAACAAATAGTGCATGTCATCAATGGTTAATTCTTTTTCTCTTCTTTCTGCCATTTAGATGTTGACAGATTATAGCTTCTATAAGTGAGTTCTTAGTTTCCAATATAATGTACACATGCTTAGAGCTTGTAACTCAACTGACACTTTGTAATATTTCCAATAGAGACATCCTGGGTTCAAATCCTTTCTATCCCAACCATCAAAATATATATACGTGAGAACAAGTTTTAGTCATGAGCTTTTTGGAAAGGTTTACTATAGTGTCAGCAAAAATTTGTTAGAATTCATTATCTATTATATCAAAGGTTGACTATGTTGAACCAGTCAGTCACCAAATTAAACTTCCCGTTCAATCTGCAGAAGGGGTTCTTTTGGTGAATTGATAATTTGATATCCCTTACTATGAAGTAAATTCTTGGGTCATGGCTGGGTGATTGAAACTCCCCAAGAACACACACACAAACAAAGTTCATAACTTTACGTCCTTCTCAAGTACAGTAATTTGGCCACTTTCATTCATCACACAGCATATATAGTGAAATCTAATAAAATAAAAACAGATTTTGAAATCAAATCATACCACAGTATCTCATGCATATCATAAACTACATCACATTGGTTTCTTGGGAGAAATGCCTAGTTGAGGTCTCATCCTGAAAGGAAGATGATAGAGCATATTTAGATAACCACATTTGCACTTTGAAAAATATTTTGGAATGAATAAACAAAAAATCAAGGATGACACTAACCATGTTAGACAACTGGTCTCTTGTAGAGTACATGGAACTCAGCATCGTCTCTAGAGTATCTTGAGCTAATTGGAACTTCACATCCAATTCTCCTGAGTGAGACTATGCATCATTTTGAAGTTGCAAAATGAGTAGTAACAGTAAATAGTCGCATAATCACACAGACAATTGAACATATTTTTTGTCTTACACTTCCAGTAAGTGTCTATCTAATGTTTATTTCTCACACTCATTCTCAAATTACAAACTAAAGGACACTCATTCTAAGTTCATTCACCACTAAAAATTCAAATGTAGGAGATACTCTCCAGATACCTTCAAATTGATAGCAGCCACAGGGTCTACTGATTCAACATCCTGATTTGCCATATCCCATGTCATTGCCTTCAACCGGGGCAAAGTAACCTAGACATTGTCCATTCAGAAATAAAGTCAGATTCTTGTGTGTTACCTAGTAGATCAGTGAGGTTGTGTATACCATAATCAAATTTCTAACCTGATCCTTGTGTAAATCATACCGCCATTCTAGTTGAAACTTTTGTAGCAGAAGCGTCAGTAGTCTTTGTAGTTCAGGCAATACTTCAGTGGGAAACAGTTTATGAATGTCATCCTTGCTGACATTCTCGTAAACAAACCTACAGATCAACATGCGAAGAAATACCAAAAGCTGCAATATAGAACATTAGAATTATAACCCACACCAGGTGGGATTCGGTAAGAAAGCCTATACCACTTAGAAAACTTTTTTTTTTTTTTTATTATAAGTGCCGTAAGAATATTATTAATAATAGAAAAAGTGCCAAGCCGAGTACATTGGGGATGTACTATGGAGGCACAAATCAGGAAACAAAAGTACAACGATCAAGAAAAATAAGAAAAGAAGAACAAGAAAAATGAGAAAAGACCACACACTATTCAAAGAGAGTGTGCAAGAAAAAAGACTTGATCTCTAGCAAAGAACGTTCACAACTCTCAAAGCTTCTAGCATTCCTTTCACGCCAAATGCACCAAATCAAGCAATGAGACACTAATTTCCAAACATCAATGTGACGATGTCACGCAAACTTTCCTTGCCAAGCCTCAAACAACTCAAGAACATTATGAGGCATAACCCATTGAATACCAAACAAGCTAAAAACCAAAGACCACAACTCCCAAGCTATGGGGCAATGAAGTAGAAGATGATCCACTGACTCTCCACATCTCTTACACATATAGCATCAGTCAAGCACTATCACACGTATTTTACGAAAGTTGTCTGTTGTTAAGATCTTACCTAAGGAAGCAAACTAAGAAAAGAAAGCCACCCTTGGAAGAACCTTCAATTGCCATATCATTCTCTATGGGAAGGAAACAAGAGTAGGAGGGTAGAAGGAGCTATAATATCCTCTAACCTCAAAACCTCTATTCCTTGCAGGCTTCCAACAAACCTTATGTGGGCAAACCCCTGCATACCACTTAGAAAACTTGGTCACCTTTTAAGACCTTTTTAAGTAGATAGTGATAATATAACAAGTAATGTAGATGAACACTTTCAAAATGGCTTCTTTATACAAAGAAACCTTGTATCATTCTACGCACGTTTAGTCAAAAGATAATTTAGTTCAACAACAAACAGGAAAATTCCAAATTGAACCTAAAAATACTAGGTACCCAACACCAAAATTTTGGGATCAACTATGGATCCACAACAGACCATGAACCAAAAAAAAAAAAAAAAAAAAAAGTAGATTGCAAATGAAGGTAAGCACTGAATAAGTGAATAATCATGACTGAATTCGCATTGCTTCACACAAATTGAATGAAGTACTCGCATGTAGCAGATAGAAAGCAAAAAAAAAGTCTTTATTAAGTTTAAACATTCAAAACCATTCCTTTCAAGCATTTTCTAGTAGCTACTATACACATTTCCCACATTCATTGAAATTTTAGAGTTCTTCTAAGACCACAACTTTTGTCAAGAGACTATGAATGATTGCCTATCACTTTCACAAATACCCACCACTCACACAGTCAGCTACTGCCACATTAGTACATTGTCATGTCATTTAGATAGGAAGAAATACAATTTTAACAGTAAAATAGACCAAGCTAAGAATTTTTTTTTTATTACATTCAACATAACAATAACAGCAACATGTTAAAAAAACAACACAGAAATTACAAGACAAGATTTTCAGTTAAATTGAATATGTGTGTACTAGGTGATACATACAGGGTCGAGGTCGGAATCGTTTTCAAGCTGGAGGGACGATGTGGCGGTCGGCGGCGTCGAGACCGGTTTTTCGTGTTCTCCAAAGGACTTGGACAATGTATTCTACTGACTCTTTCGAATTCGACCCCACAAACTGCGCTCCATTCTTTCTTCTGTGTCTTCCACAACAAAACAACCCAACTCCCTATTCAAGTTCTTCACTTCAATTCAAAGTTCAAACCTTGTTGGCACTAGAAGTAGAAGTGAAAAGCTGCAAGTGAGAGAGAGTTTCCCATGTTCCACTTCCAGTTCCTTCCACCTATTGCGCCTCGGTGCTTTTTACCATTGGAACCCCTTGACTGACTGGAAAGCGATTAGAAAGGGTCAGTTGTTTTGTTTTTGGGTTGTTGGTGGGTTGGACTTTGAGTTGGGGTTCAATTGGGCTCAGGATGATTCTTTAAATTGGCTAAGCTTGGGTTGGGCTGGACTTGGCTAATGATATGGATCCACTGAGGATTTGTTTGGTGATGATCTGATGGGGTTGATTCTTGATTACTAATTTATTTGGAAAAAAAGAGTTTAGCTTCTAAATATGTTTTGAGCTATCATGCTCTAATCTACTATGTGGTAATTGAAAAAATTATTTACCTGTAATTTTAGTTATATAACTTTTTTTTAATGAATAATATAACTTATTTAAATAATACATATAGATAGTCTTATAAATTGTCACTAGTGAGTTGAAGGAGTTAATCTTTGTAAAAATTAATGAATAATATCGGTGAAAATTTAAATAAATTCAAATCAAATATCAAAATGATCAGTATAGGCAAAGACAAACATCGTTGAACCTAATTCGTTGGTTCTTCAAGAACACAACCAGGGCCTTGGCTCGACATTTCCCAACAAGTTGTCAACGCTACCTTGGGCATCTTTTGGCCACAAAACCATTCCTCATATTAAGCTTACACTCCCGTGGTTGATAAGGAACACTTCCACGACTATTCCATCATCGTAAATCGCATTTGATAAGAAGAATTTTTAAATATGTTTTATGTTATGTTTAGTCTTAAAAAGTGTTCTTTTATCTAAAAATAGTGTAGTATGTAACATCTACATAATAGAACCAACTTCGAAGGAGTAAAAGTGACAAATTTTTAGTTAGCGTTAAGCCAAATAAAATTTGGGCATAATATCTTGTGTTTAATAGTAATTTTTCACCCAAAAAAAAAAGAAAAATTATTACATCGCCGGTACAATTACTAGTAGAACAACGGTTTCCTTTTACTTTCCAAATTAACCAAAAAAAGAGAAGAGAAGAGGTTCACGGACGAAGGTCGAAGCAGAACAAAATGGCACCACACGATCTCCGCCGTCCGTTCAAGCGAGCAGCGATCTCCGATCAACAGAGGCGCAGGGAACTCTCCTTACAGCGCCAAGCACAGCACCGCCGCGACGCCCAACACCAAGCTCGCTGCTTAGCCTCTTTCCTCAACCCCCACTCCGACCCCGAACAACCCGAACCCGAAACCACACCCGAGCCCGAACCCGAACCCTCAGACTCACCGAAAGAGCTCGACATTCGCCACGCCTCGAAACTGAAAGGCGCCGAAGCTCGTAAATGGTTCGCCCGACAACTCATGCTCCCCGAGTGGATGATCGACGTCCCTGATCAACTCCCCCAAGACTGGTCTCTCTCTCTCTCTCACAGTTTTCGATGTACACATAAATGTCCACATTTAAATTCAAGTTTTGTTTTGTTTTTTTTACATGTAGGTATGTGTTTGCGAGGCCAGCAGGGAAGCGATGTTTTGTGGTATCGAGCAATGGAACGACAGTGAGCAGGTTGCGAAATGGTTCGATGCTGCACCATTTTCCTTCTGCGTTGCCTAGTGGAGCTAGGACTAGAGATTCCTCAGGCTCTGCTCAGTCTTATTCTATACTCGACTGCATTTTTCATGAGGTATATATATATACATATGGATTAGCAAAGTCTTTTACTTAGTAATTGTTCAATTATGAATTGCAATGCACTTTTTCCTCTTACTTTTAAACTTGTTTAACTCAAGTTTGTTTATTTTGCTCTTATCTTAACTCGTTATTAAGTACAAATGCTTCATTTGGGGTGCTGTACCCGTGTCTACACTTGACACGCGTGTCCCAGCCATGTGTAAAAAATAAGTAGGACGCGGCTGGGACACAAGAACAAGAGGCGTCAAATACCTTTTTACAAAACAAAGAGATCGTTCATGCTCTGAATAGTAATAGTGCATTTGAAAATTAAATATTTACTTTTTAACTTGATACATGTATTTAATGGGCATGTCTTGCCGTATTTGTGTCCTATTTTTTCAAAAATTTCCACGTCTCATTGTGGTACCTGTACCCATGTCCATGCTTCTTAGCTCGTTAATGAGTGCCGTAAGGGAACATGTTACTATTTTATCAATTAGCAATTGTATCAAAAACTTAAGTTGATAATATATTTATTCTTTATTGTAACACTCTCTCTCATTTGTGGGTCCAAACTAAACATGGAATACAATTTCTAATTGGGGAGGTAGAGTAGAGATAGGGTTCAACTTTAGGACCATTTGCACTAATACCATGATAATATCATGTCTCCCAAATGCTTAAGTTGATTGAGAATGGGTGAATTTAATACTTTAACAATTATTCTAATAGATCTTTAAGAAAGATGATTCATTAGTTTGCATGCATAATTCGTTGATCGGGTGGTTAAACTTGTTAGCAAAAGCTTTCTCAAAATAAATCTGCTGTAGCATTTGTGGTTTGATTTTGTGATAATTGGGTTTTGTGACTTTGCAGTCGGATCAGACTTACTATGTGATAGACATGGTGTGCTGGCGGGAGTACTCACTCTATGACTGCACGGCTGAGTTTAGGTTCTTTTGGTTGAGCTCCAAGCTTGCGGAGACTGGTGCATGTGACCCACCTTCGCAGTATCATAGATACAGATTTAGTCCAGTTCCGGTGTACAATTGTGACCAGGCTGGTCTATCTGCAGCTTATACTGGTGCAGTCCCTTACGTGAAGGATGGTTTGTTGTTTTATAACAAGTATGACCTTTTTTTCTATAGCATGGACAATGTTAAATGCTTTGAATGTTTATCGTTAGATTGGCTGTGTTATTCTTATGAATGTGATTATAGGTTAGTTTCAATTAAAAAAAAGGAAAAAATAAATAAATCATAGGTCGATAGTGCCTGTATGAACTGTTTAGTATTGTGAAATTGGGTTGGGCTTGCTAAATTGGTGAGTTACTTGCTTGACTAGGATTAGGAAGTTCTAGTGCATTGCTTGGATATGTATGCTATTTTGTGGTGCCATTAGGGTTTTATTATATGTGGGGTTTGTTGACTTGGGCTGGGATTGATAATTTAGATGATGTTTTTTCTTTGGTTTATTGTGGATGCATGCACATTGTTGAACCATGCCCTTCATTGTGTTCTTCATGGGTACATGATCATTTTTCTTCATTTTCTGCTTTCTTGTTTGATCATGTGACTTGGGCACAAACATGTGCAAGGGAGCACATTTTTATCATCATGAATGTCCAATCACTTATAGCATGTGTCTCATTGTTGTTGCTCATTTCAATTTTGAACAATTTTTAATCAATAGTTGCCATATCATTGTACCTACTATGTGTTGCATTTGTTCGGTTATGAATTATAGAATTCCTTTGGGGGCCCGATGGCACTTCCAATCTCCATAAGTATGGGGTGGTGGGTAAGGTTGTGGGTTCACATCTTGTTGGGTGTGTTAGTTAATTACCAAGAAAAAAAAATTCCTTCTTTATTTATTAATTCCTAATGCCATTTGCATTTTTTCTTTCTTAGGCATGCCCATTATCAGACTGGAAATACACCACTAGCATTAGTTTGGAAGGATGAGAATTGTAGTCAATATGTCATTGACACAGATAGCAAAGGACAGGTTCCAAGCCAACAACAGGTATCTTGTCACTGAGTTCTGTCCTATTGCATTGCAGTCTCTAAAACTCAAGAAGTTTGGACATGGACTATTGTGTTATGTTATGCAAAGCATCAGATGTTTAAAATGTGTGCTGAACAGATATTTTCATGACAACTTTTGGGGTTGTCTGTGTTACTCTGCATTCACTTTGTTTATGGCAATAATTTTTTCCTTTAGTATTAAAATTGTCATATCGCTTTTCTCTGTTGTTTTCTATTCCATGTTTCATGTTATATAAGGGCATGATTTTTCCACAAAACAAAACAGGGTACGCCACATGTCCTAGTGGTATGTCTGGCTCCTTGTGGTGTGAACCTGGGTTTGAAACCCCTGCAGCTCAAATTACCTATCGCTTCATGCAAAAAAAAAAAAAAAAGTCAACCAAACAGGAGATGATAGATATTAAAGTCAATACTATTCTCATATGTATATAATGTTGAACTAATGTTGTTTTGATATCATATTGTTTGTCAGAGTAGAGATATGTCTACTTTGAAATTCAAAATCCTTGATGTCCTTCTCACAGCATTCCATTATTAGATGCTTGGATACATAAAAATGTCATATAGTGAACATTAATTAAGAGTTGGTCACATTGAAATTTGAACAGCTAAATTCATGGTGTGGATCAAAGGTATTGTTTGGATGGGCTGCCTAGGGGAGTTTGAAATTTTAGCCACATGTTAATCTCAACCATTTAGTTTATACCTTCTTCTGCCCTGCTATGGTGCTTCATGCTAGAATGGGCATCATTGATACCATCCTTTTGCTGGTGATATATATATATATATATATATATGAAGTTGACTTGGGGTTAGTTCTTTTATAATTCATCTTCAAGGTAATGCTTTGTGATAAAAGATTAATTTGTGCCAGCAGTGAACTCTGATAAACAGTTCTCGAAATTGGAATATGCATCATGCTAGGTGATGATTATCAATGTTCTTTTGAAAGTTTGATCTTGTGGACTAGGTTGAAGAAAATGCCTTATAGAAATGTAGACTTCAAGGTCAAATAGATCTTTACATGTCTTCATAAAGCCTGTTGATATGTAAAATGTCTCTAGAGATGTTTACTCATATATATATATATATATATATATATATATATAAAATGTCTCTAGAGACGTATTGTAGTTATTTGTAAAAAAGATGGTTACATATTGTAAGTGGCTGATTATTTATTTATTCTTTGGATCAGGTAGTTTTGGAGCTACAAGATAATGGGAACTTGTCTACATCAGATGATCCTCCTGTAGTATTTAGCTGCTTGGATTGGGCCTTTATAGAACAGGTTTGTTTATTGTAGACTTCAAAATAATGATTAACCATGCTGTATAATGTGATGTTGGTGCAACTGATTCGAATGATTGTTGGTATGTACTAAGCTACTGTGATGCATCCTATAAATAGACTAGAAAATTTTATGCATATTTACACGAGTGAATTGCTTTATTTTGTTATGTGGCTTTTTTCTTTTGGTGGGTTTAACAAGCCAATTCCATACTATGTAGTATATACATATTAAATTTCTCCCATTTTCCAGATAGAGTCACGTTCGGGGAATCTTCTGCGATTTGCTATTGGTGATGGAGGATTGAATTTTGTGGATGGGAAGCTTGAGAAGGCAGATTTACATTATCTTGGCAAGCCCAATCGAGCACGTGCTTTTGCAGATAGTTACTCCAAGGTTAGTAGAATTTATACATTTATCTATGTTCTTAACTGGTTGAAGTAGATACATGCAAAGAGAATGCCATATAATTTGTATAAGCTGTACCTTTTAACCCTTAAGGGAGTTGGGATAGTTTCATGACTGACCCGTGGAAGGTAGGTTAAGGGTACCTGCATTGCTGTTGTCCTGTTAAGCTTACATATGCCCTTGTCGTGTCATAAAATTGGGTTTCAATTAACAGAAAAGAAAAGAAAAGAACAGAAGATTATCTCCTTATTGTATGCTGATTAAAAGACGAGAGGGAATTATTTGCTTGCCCTCCTGTGTGATTTGAAGTTGGCACTCATTCCTCCTGTTGGGGTTGTGAATGCCACTGTATGTGCAAAGTTAGTTTCTATGTTTTTTTAAAGTTAGTTTCCTGTGCTCTGTGTCTCCTTGCCTACACATTTTTGACAATCTGACCATATTCATCTGAAGCGGTTTCTTAAAAAGGCTCTCTTTTAATCTTTTTGTTGTTTACACTTGCAGGTTATGTTCCAGTATATGGCTCGGCATTCTCCTCTAAGAATTGATGATCTGCTAGCATCTATTAACTCATTAAGTGATCAAGAAAACAAACCTTCTGATGTGGAGATGGTTGGTTGATGGTGATTGTCAAAGATAGTGATACGAGTTTCATTCCTTGGCCTTTGCCTATTAAATAGCAAGCTATATATTATGTATGGGATCATTTAGGCCCTTCATTCTCCCAAAGGCCTCTCCATTAATTGTCGTTCAATACAGAAGCTGGCTCCTATGCATCAGATGTTTGTTGTGGCAGTCATAGCTAGAGAATTTTGGTTGGATCTAGTGGGCTGGTTATATGCTTGTATGTCTTTGTGAGCCACTTACTGCAGAATCATACGTGTGTATGGAAATGTGAAGAATTTTGCCTGATTAAAAGAGCTGAATTTTGGCAGTGCACAAAGACTAGAGGTTTATTTCCCATTGTATAATTCATAGGTCAAATGGGTGTGTAATGAACCAAAAATGAAAAAGAAAAGAGAAAAAATTGTCCTTTTTGTTAAAGGAGCTTGGATACAACAATTGCTTTTTAATTAGAATCAACATTCTCTTCCTGGTCTTTTTTTTTTTTTTTTTGGTATCATATTCTAATTAATAAAAGGTGATTTGGCAACAATATTAGTTTTGGAAGGGAACACAATCAAGGGGACAAGGAGGTATTACTGATGATTTTTCTTTCACTTTTTTCTTCTTTTGAACTTTGGTCCAGTATCGGTTCCAGCCATTGCTTTGAGTTATATGTCTTAGCATAGCAGCCGGTATTGAGTCTCTAATAACCAAAAAAAAAAAAAAAGAAGTCATAATTTCTATTGCTTTAACAATTCTTATTGACAATGTTACATCAATGGAAGGATTGACACTTTTGGCATAAGTTTCCTAAAAAATAATAAAAAAATAAGATTTTTTTTCTTTGGTTACAAAAAAGAGAGAAGAATTCAAGATACAATTCAAGAGGCCAAAGTGCTTGGTTCACAACTGTCATGAACACAGGCCAAGACATCTTTGTATTCCCTTGAGATGGTGAAGGAATCGTACACCTTCCCATCACGACTTTTCTTGTACTCAAAGAGGAGAGAAGAGCGATTAAATGCTGTTAGTTTGACAAAGCCCCAGTCATAGTCTCTGTAAATACTCCAATTAGGTATTGCTGTGGTGAATTCTGATAAGTGGCAACCTCCCCCTCCAACGACAACATGGATTGTTCCCTTCACCGTGCCTGAGTAATGTGATTTGCCTGAATTAACACATTGATTCTGCATTGCCAGCATTGATGAAAAATAATTAGAAAAATGGCATGGAAGTGATCTCAAAATTGGTATTGCTTAATGGTAAAGTATGATTAGCTTAACATATTTAACAGTGCAGTTGGGAATTGCTTTAAGTGTAAATTTGGAAAGGAGTAAAGTATCCTCAAAAAGACCAGCTACACTTTAAGAACTTCTCTAATGCAGCTAAGACATTAATAGTTCAAGATGGAATGCAGCCTTGAATGATGGTATGGCACGAGTTGCATATATTGCTAAATAACTCATAGTGAAATTTCTGAATTGCATACATGCGTCCTTGACAAAAAGATCTACACATACATGGATGAAGCCACGGAATGTAATCATGTTTGCATGGAATTCATAGAACCTCTCTGTATATATTTTACTAGCCATACCTGGTAAATGGGGCATGTTCTTTCATAGTTATGGACATGGCCATAAAATGCAATGTCTACCCTGTACTTCTGCCATAGCTTTTGCAAGCTTTCCCTTCCCATTGGCTCTTCAAATGATCCTTCCTGGGCATACCAACTATTTGAGGAATATCCAAGAACACGATGAGCAGCAAAGATTAACCATGGTTGTTTCCTTCTATCTGCAGATGCAAGGCAATGCTCAATGAATTTGTACTGTTCTGTTCCCTCCCTCCAGTCATGCTCACTGTCAGCTATACAGAAGTGAAACATGCCATAATCTGTTGAATACCTGCACATTTAATTAAAATTTTGATATCTCAAATTAAAATTATCTGCTCTATAGAGAACAAAGGATGGCGGATAAAATGAACCAAACTGATGTGTGGGACACCTACCATTCTCGCAGGAACTGGCTATATAAAAATAGACAATAACAATGCTTTGCAAATTTAAATGTCTCAGTAGAATTTGTGTGCGCTGGCACATCTCAATTCTCACACATAACAATATGCCATAAAGGAAGATATGGCTTTGCTCCAAAACATGCGAACCTTAACTTGAGGAAACCAACCGTTGTTAGCTGATAAAGGTGTGTTCTAAATATATATATATATAGCACCAAGTAATATTGTCACCGAGTCACCAAAAGCTTAGTGGATAAGCGCAATGGCAAGGTAATTAGGTGGAGTGACATACTGATGAACCATCTGTACTTAATCTACCTTCTTTTGTGTACCATTTCCGAAGGATGCTCTACATGTATTCTTGAGAAGGGAGGTTATCCATGTATGTGTGTGTGCGCCTTCCTACATTGTTGAGCCTCATCCTAATATTTCAACGATCTTAGAAATGCATAAGATAACTTGAAAAATTCATATTCAATTTACCAGAACTTGGCTCTGTTCTCAGCAGGAAAGTAGAACATGGTCTCAGCAAGCACACCGCATTCCCCCCCTGAATCCGTATTTTCATAGAAGGATCCGCTATTTGGCCAATCACGTTCATGATTACCACTGCAAGATCAAATACAAGATATGTTAACCAATATCATCAAGTAATAAAATAAAAAAAATAATTTTAGGTGTCAATATACGGACACAAATAATGAACATTTTGTACAAACCTTGCAACCATATATGGGACAGTTGATGCAATGGGCTCCACCTGTGATGTGAATTGGTCCCATTGTGATATGTATCCATTTGCATAAGAAAGATCTCCTATATGAAAAACTATGTCAATGTTTTTCAAGTCCTTGATGAGTTGGTCAGTAGTATTCAGTGCACCTGGCTGATAATCACTGTACTCATTTGAACCATCACGCTCAGCCTGAAAGATACAAGAACAGATGAACTTAACTTTTTGCCATCTGTAATGTGCAAGAAACTCAATTTAGCTAACAACACAGACACACATAACTGCAAAGGAAGGGCTTGTGTTTGAGTCTTAAACTCCAAACAAGAGTTCTTAAGCACCCTCCCTAATGTGAGTTCCTATCTAGTTCAAAAATCAGCAAATGACATCTTTCAGAAACTTCTTTTCCACCCATTTTGCAAATTGTCAATATACCAGCTTGTGTCCATCTATTTTATTTTTATTTTTATAAAAATTTCTGATCTATTGATTCTATTTGCAAAATGTACAATGAATGTAGAGCTAGCAAGGTTGGCAGATTGATTCAAGGTGGAAGCTTAATGTAGTCCTATATCTTGGTATAAGAATAGTTAAAAGCACATTTAATCATTCTGTATTAGCTGTTGTCTAAATGGGACTCAAGAGGTTTTTCTATATATTTTGGAAGCACAGAATGAATATATGTATACGGATTCATGGAAATCAGTAGCAAATATCACGGTTTTTAATCAACTTGGTCCCCTGGTCCTAGTAATCAAAGCTAGAACACTAAAGAGTCAGGAAGCAGAGCAGATGTTTGCATTTTATTGAAGCTTCCTTAAGTAAATCCCAAAAGTAAACAACTTTCAAAATCAACTAAAAGAATGATAATGCACAGAAGGAGAAGAAGCATGTGATTTGATTTCAATTCTAAAACCCAGATGATAAGACGATCCTCCAACTACGTCAATTCAGGGCATATAATGATATTTGTTGCCTATGGCCTCAAGAATTTATTATATGGGATAAATAATGAAATATAGTGTCTCAAGGCAATGAGGAAAAATCTAATCAAATCAATAAACCAAAGATAGTTATATGCACTAGGAAATTACTACGGTTGAAAGTATAAGCTCATATCTCATCACTTTGGCCAATATTTCTTGTGAGAAGAAAAGATCTTAGTAGATGTTTACGTTAACAGACGTCTTGACATTGTAGTTGTAATTTTTTGATGCAATGAATTTCTCCTTACAAAAGGTGACTATTTTGATCAATGTATTTTTCCGTGGTTAAAAATTAAAACTTCATTCCATCAATACTCAATGATACCTTCCCCATGTCGCCAAATACTATTACACGTTGTAGGGAGTCCTGTCCAGGATATGGGGATGATTTGAAAGAATAGGATTTACTCCAGATATATGAACCATTAGATAAGACATGACCCATCCTGTAAGTGTACCTGAAATACCATCATAACAATCATTAGTAGATACTATCATCACTTAAGGATACTTCAATTTCAGGGAAATGAATTATGTACATACACCGTGTTAGGCCACAAATTTATTAAGAAACTTGTGTGTATGAAACCAGGATCACGCCAGCCTACTGTCCGTGCAGGTGAACCTACAGAATAACATGGACTTTTGGTTAAGCAACACTGCATACCCACTTAATTGAACTATCATAGTGCAATGAAGTCGTTTCAACAGTTTGTCCTTAAGAGTGATAAGAACTCATGCACAACCTATATTTAAAGTGGTTGAAAATAAAAACAAATTCAGTTGGGAAGAAGAAATAAGCAATTCTGACAATATATAATTTCATGAATTGGCAGGATTTTGAGGCATAAACATTCTGCTATATTCTAATAAGGAATAGAAATGGGTGCAATGAAGTAATATTTATTGAGAAGACTCTATTGGCTTTTCTTTCAAGGCAAAAGGAGAAATAAGAGGACTTGGTTTGTCCTGAAATATTATAAGTTCTTCAAGAAACATGGTTTGTTAGCAATTCAGGAACAAGGAAGTATACTTTAAATACGGAAGAATCTTGAAATATTAAGGACTAAGAGTATAATTTTTCAGAATCTGTCAAATCCTTCACTGAATGTCATTCTCAAATGCCACTAAAAACTGATGATTGAGTTGTGATAGTTCAGTAATTTAAAGGTTAAGTAATTAATCAAGGACTTTTGTCATAAATAGAAGCTTTCTCTGAAAATAATGAACTAAATGGATAAAGCATTGTATGATTGAAATGCAATTTGTAGTAAAACTAGGCAGTGTTTTGCAATCATGCATAGATGAAATGAATCATACCACACATGCTGTTCTGATCAATTGTCAATGTTCCAGCTGGGGATTGAGTTTGAGTTTCTCCTTTGCCCCATTCGACAAATGGAACAGCTTCATCAATGCTATAGCCACTTGTCCAGGTTACTGTCATCTGCATATCTTAAAAAAATGAGTACAAATTTCTGCTAGTAGATGTCCCAACAAGCCCAAACTATACTAAAAAGAGAATACCAAAAAAATAAAGGAACAAAAAATAACAATTTTGTTTTTGGTAAACATATTGTGCAGAAATTGGGACCCAGTATTCAACATTCAACAGAAGAATTTACAGGATCCTTTAATTTGAATAAACTTACTTCATTCCAAGACTTCCCTTGAGCAAGGCGTGGATATAAAGGTGCTTTAGGATTGGCAAATGATATGAAATTTGATTCTGCCACCAGTTTAGGCTGTAATTTCAATAACATAATTACTCATTAGTCCACATGAATGAAAATTCGTTAATCTGGAAAGTAAGAGGCTGTAAGTAGCATTGAAAAAGTATGCACCTTCAAAAAGATTTAAGGTGAGAAAGATAGAAGACAAATAATAACATTCTGAAGATAAGACAAATAAATTTATGAAGCACAAGAACATCAAAATTGTTACACACATTTGACAAACCGCCTGAAAACAATGCAAATGAGAAATCAGCTCGCTGATTGATCAACTGGAACTTCAAAGAAGCTTTGCCAGTTTTTGTGTATGTTCTGGAGGAATTTGCATACTTGTACTGTAACAAAGATACCAAATATCACATAGGTTAGATAAGCAAAAATCAAACTTTTTAACATTCTACATCAATCCCAATTCTACAATCCCCATGGTACACACCTTTATTGGGCTTGAACATAAGTATGGAGTCTGGTCTTCATCATTCACTGGTGAACAGGTCGATGCACTGCCATTCCAAAACAAAACTCCTTTAATTTATGCATTACAACAATAACAACCAAGTCTTAGTTCCAACATTTGGGGTTGGCTATGGCTCCTCAACAGACTAGTGATCACAAGTATTCTTTTTCTGCTATTTAATTCTATCCAAAGTCATACTTTCAATTATGCATTAACAAACCCAAAAAAAAAAAAAAAAACTCAGTTTTTGACATTATTCCTTTGGACACAACTTCGGTCCTACTACCATAATCTGCATCTTGGTGAAAATCTTGAAAAAAATTCACTTCTTGAAAAGCCCAGTTAATAAGTTCTATTCTATTCAATCTTGAGTACAGAAAAGAGCTAACTAGAGTGCCAGACTGTTCATACTGATATACAGAGAGATGCACATTACTTGAAGTTTGCTGGAGAAAAAACTGCAACCCAATCATCCTCAGATGGATCTGGGTTTTCAACATTCACAGTCACCCATTCAGTGTCCTCACCCTGTAATCATACAAAGAAAAACACACATAATACCCCTATTTTTGAACATTTAAATGAAAGCTTGAACATGACCAATCTAAGTTCTATGAGATTCACATGATGAATGCTACATAATGTTAACAATTTAAATCCAAAATTTTATGGCTACCTCATCAATGGTGATGGATGAATTGTCTTGTTTCAAAACACTACATAATGTTGAGGTTCCAAATTCAAATTTTTAAATGTTAGGGAGCAAAACAAAATGACCCAAAAGTCTAAGGGTGCAATCTTCAATTTAGTCAAAAAATTTATACCCTATCAAATTAAATCTATGGACCATCAATATATATAAACCATATAACAGGGAAACTAGAAATCACTTTTACATATGATTGGTATAATCATGTTGCCACTTAAATTGGACACACTGTGATTAAGATTCATTATGCCTATTAATGAGCTATGGAAATCAACATCTTCAATTGAAAAATTGGGGGTAACAATATCTACCAATCACCCCCCCTAAACCGAGCAAACGTGAGAGTTTTGTGCATTAAGTACAAAATTTATGCCTATGAATGAGCTAAAGCAAATTACTTAAAATCCACCCCCACATCACTTTCAATCTAATAAGTTCATCTCGTTCTTATATCAAGCAAATCATGATAACATTTGGTCTGACTCTTTGCTACAAAATGATTTGGCAAGTGCAAGAAGAGCTAGCCTTTTTGGTCTTTTGAAGTTTATTTTAATGACCCACACTAAAAAAAACATTTTCCCATCTTTTTATACAGCACTTTTAGCAAATAAGCAATTAGTAAAGCGAATACAAATGCACGTGATTAACATATATTATCATAATATTATCTTCTATAATCTTTAATTTGCTGTATGACTAAGAAATGAAATTTGTAGGTACCTGTAACCCAAGAACAACTGGGCTAGCTCTAATGGTCACAGACTCACGGAGACCAAGAGTGACCTTGTGCATTGCTATCTTGGACAGTGGCTGCTCGTCAGTCGACCCAGCATCGCTAAAAGCTGTGCTAGTTCTCAACCCCAAAAGAAAAAGTACCACAACCCTGAAGAACTTTCGGTAACTACACCTCTCTTCCATGTCTGTAATTAAAGTCTAAAAATATTATGCAGACCAAAGTACCTTAATGTATATATATATATATATATATATATATAGCTTGGGTTGGGCATATAATCTATCATATGCTATTGTAGATTCCTAGAATTATTCCTGTGTGTCTTAATTATCTTTCCGCGTTTGACTTTTTTTCTTTTTCTTTTTCTTTTTCTACTCCAAAATTTCATTTGGTGTTAAGAAGCAGAGAAAGGTAGGATGAAGTTTAAGAAAGCAAGAAAGGTTTTTTGGAGTTTAAAAGAAAAACCTTACAAATTGCAAGTGTTACGTAACTTACTTTACGTGGGAATGTTTCTTATTGCCCAGTATTGGTTTTCTTGTCCGACAAATTTTTTTTTTAAAAGACAAAGATTTCCTATTTTCTTTGTTACTTATATTTGAAAGGTTTATGTAAATAATTTGAATCAATGATTAAAAAAAAATAAAGTTAAGAGAGTTTAGGAACACAACCAATGATGGGTTTACATCTCAATTTTCTGGAGAAAATATTGTGAAGTTTTTTAAAAATAGGATCTTGCTAGGATTTTTGTATATATTTACCATATAAATATGAAATTTACTTGAACAAAGAATGATAGGTCTCCCATTGATAGTTGAAACACGGTGTAGAAAATAGATAACACATCATCTAAACAAGGTATTAAATATTCCTTAAGATTTAAAAAAGAAAAAAGAACAACCAGTCAATAGAGGGATAAAGGGAGACAGCTACTTTTAAGGGCAATTAAAAATGCCAGTAGATCCACAGCTATAAGACAAGTGTCATTTTTATAACTACCAAGACGGTGTGATATGGTAAAGGATGAAGAATACAAAGGTCAAAGACTTAGAAGAAAATTAGAACACAAATATAACACAACTAGACCAATCTTTGATTATCTTACTTTTATTTATTTATTTAATTATTTTTATAATATGATAGTTATAAGGCAGTGGCGGTTCTAAAATTTTTTTTTAGAGGGTTCTTCAACAAGCATAAATTACATCATCTAAAAAAAAATTTGTATATTAACAATAACAACAATAAAAAAACACGCAAAAACATAAAATTTACAATTGTCTTCTATGTAGTTTTCTTATCAAATATTTGTTCATAATTTTAGCAAAATAATAAACAATAAATTATAAGTCCATTTGAAATATTAATAAAATTATTAATTATTGTTGTTTAGTTGTTTCATTAATTTGTTTGTCTTTATAAACTATAATTTGTTATATTGTTGTTTTATTAATTATAAAATTATTATTTTTTGTTTAGCCTAACATAATTTAATTTGTTTATCTTTATAATGTATTGGTTAATTAAATTATTAATTATTGTTTATTAGTTGCTTCTCCCAATTAAAATTTTATTGTTTATTTTTTTACTCACCAATATTAACTAATAACAATTTATTACTTAAAATTTATTGTGAAATATTGTAAAAATATTGTGGTAACATTTATCAATTGTGATTTTTTATTCTTTTTATTACTTTTCCTTTCTTTCTTGGCAAGCTGGCATCCTTACGTTTCTTTTTTTTTTCTTTTTCTTTTTTTCTCTTGTTTTTTCTCCTCCACACACCGACACACGTTTCCCCATCCCCACTCACCTCGTCTTGTTTTTATTTTTCTAGAACTCTTCCTCCACACAACGTTTCCTCTGCTTTTATTTTTCTTTTTTCATCTCTAGCAAACTAGCTCTCTCTTTCTCATTCTCTCTCTCATACTCTCACCCTGTCACACACACACATTACCGGCGGAGAACAAAGCAAGGAATTAAAGCTATGATGTTGGAGATGGCAGTGGCAGAATTTAAAGCTTACTTTGCCCAAGAGAAGTGTGAATAGGAAACGTGCACTATAGCAATTCTAAAGAAAAAAATGGAGATGGAGAAGCTATTGGAGTGGGTTTTTAGAGTGTTTTTTCTCTAAAATTGGCTTTAAAGAAGCCATTGGAGATGCTCTTAGGTTAGGTTGTTCCTAATTTTTTTTTGGACTTTTTTTTTTCTTGAAAGTAGAACAAATAAATTTATTTATTTATTTGAGGGTGTTCCTAATTTTTTTTAAAGGTAAACAAATAAAATTTTATAATTATTATATATAAAAAAAAAATTTCAGGTCAGGGTGTTCTTAGGAATACCCTGGCCTGAACGTGGCGCCGCCACTGTTATAACTGAGAGAGGAGATTTGAATTCAAGAGGTCTTGAAAACATCAAAAAGTACTAATCAGTTAAGCCACAAAGTTCTTGACAGCGGCATAGTTTGAAATAGTTTATATATCTATATCTATGTGGGACTCGTTAATAATAGTTCATGGACAAACCTTTTAATACACTTCATTATTATTCAACATGTTACTATTCATTCGTTTTAAATGCAAATATTTGACTATTCAGTTACTCAAATTGATTTTAACTTTTTCTTTTTTTCTTTCTAATTTCAAGTTGTTAAAATTGAATAATTTATTATCTTTTTAGTGGATATATGCACATGTTTGACTATTCATTACAAACGTTACTATTCATTAGAGGCAAATGTTTGACTATATTCATCTACTCAAATTGATTTCAATTTTTCGTTTTTTTCTTTCTAATTTCAAGTAATTGTTAAAAAATTGAATATTTAAATTTTTCATCTTCCTATTCTAAAAATTAAAAAAAAAAAACTCTTATTCTCTTCCTCCGACATTTCCCCTCCCTCTTTGCCTCTTTATCTCCCTACCACTCTTTACTTTACCATTAAACTTTCTTCATCATTTCCTCTTTCTTATAATTTAACTCTTCTTCTCCCTATCTTATTTTATATAAATTTGATATAATTTATTCCGTTCAATCCATATTTTTTCCCTACAAATTTGTGAGTACTCTCTCTCTCTCTCTCTCTCTCTCTCTCTCTCTCTCTCTCTCTCTCTCTCTCTCTCTCTCGGTTAATTTTTGTTATTTCTTATAACTCTAATTTAGATTATGGTTTTTTTATTTAATTTTCTGTGTTGTATTTTTAAAATTTTCCCATCACAAATCCCTCTTATAACTTGGGTTGAATTTTAGTTTGGGTTAATACATAGTTTTTTTTTTTTTTTAATAGAAATTTGAGTTTATATTAAAACAAAATATACATAGCTACGAATTTGAATGTGCCTACCAATGAACTTCCATTGAATAGAGATGTATTTACAATGTTTTTAGCTTCATATACTTCTTTGGTAATGTGAATTTGAGAAAGAGAAAAGGGTAGACAAATGATGTATGGTCTTTCATAATTCTCTATGTCTTGAAAAAAATGGAGAGCCTATTAGTGTTACTTCTACTGGAATTTTATATAGAAAGCTTTTTTGCTATAAATTCCTTGATTTTTTGTTATTTTAGAATGAAATGGGACTGAAAGTTCCTTAATCATATTAGTGTTATAAAGCAACTTAGTTGTGATATTATACAAATCTCATTGTTGCAATACTGACTACTTAGATTTTCTCATTGTTGCATTGTGTTTTCATACATATCTCATTATATATAACACTTTACTACAAAATATATTTTGTTACACTAAAAAAACTGCTAATTTAAAACATAATTTCAAATAACACATATTGAATTAAAAAAAAAATACAGTCTAATATATTAATTCAATAATTATCCAATAAAAAATAATTATATCAAATTTTCCAGTGCATCGTGCAGGTCTACAATTAGTTATATCTAAAAGCTGAAGTGTAGCATTTATTGTTACTACACTCCAGTTGAACCACATCAGCAGCCATGTAATCTTTTTTTTCCCCTTCATTTTTTAAATAATATTAATATAAAAAAAATAGTGCAACTTTACACATTCTTTAACTTATTAAATCCAACTTTCCATTAATTCAAGTCTCTTTCAATTCTCAACTCTTCCTTTTCCCCTTTAAAACCGATTGGCTCTTTTGAAGTTCAAATCCTTTAATTGCCACCCCTGCAATTAACTATGTTATTTTTAACACTATAAATTTCCAATTACTCACTTTACCTCTGCAAAAGCTACCAAAGCTGCATCTAATTTGGAAAGTCCCTTCGAGGTGTGTTCTTTCCCTTCTTATTTTTCCTTTTTCCCCAACTTTGGTTTTTCCTTTGGAAATTTAAAGTTTGTGACTAATATGCTTTTTTTTTTTTTTGCATTGCTGACAATATGATCACTTTGGGGCTATGGGTGGCTAGGATTTGGTTTGTCGATTATGAGAAGGGTTTTCAAGGATTAGAAATCTCTACAACAACTTCTTACTTCATACTCATGTTGTACAATTTTTATTTTATATATGTGTTTACTGGTTCAATTTGTTTTTCTCTGAAATTTTAAAGAATACCAAGTTTTCTTGCATCCAACATTTGTTTAATTCTAAATCTGACATTTGTTTAATTCTATGTAAGCAAAAGTGTTAGGACATATGTGAATTATGTTAAAAACATATGTCATTTAGAATTGGCTAATCCTTTGACAAAACGCACTTTACTTATAATTGGGTAGATTTAGGATGTGTTTAATACTTCAAAGAACAAGAGTTCAAGTCCAAGTCCAAGTATTGAAGCCATGCAAATCTGTCCAAGAATCAAGTGAAGAAGTGCTATGTTTTTAAAGTTCAATAGATGTGTCTATCGAGCTTTAAAATGTGAAGCTCGACAGCTGTATCTATCGAGAATTACGAAAATCAGTTTTTCAGATCTAATTTCACGCATATCCATGTGTATGTGTTTAGGTTTTTTTTTTTTTTTTTTTTTTTTTTTTTTTTTTTTTTCACAATCTTAGACATATATAAGGATTATTTTAAGGGCTGTCTCACTTGATGCTACTGGATGAAACTTGATGCAAAGGTTTTATGTAAGCATATTGTGACCGGAGACATATGCCCTAGTTCATCTTTCTCTTGAAGAAGCTGCTGCGTTTGTACGTCATAGGATTTTGTAACCAAAGAGCTTATTGATCTTCATCGTGTGGATGAACTGAAAACTTTGCAGCTAACATCCTCCTCAAGTTGGTGTGTTAGTCACGTAATTAGATCCATGCATTGATTGGTTAGTCATGTACTGGGAGTTGTGCATTGAAAGGAGAGATTGTCACTACATTACAAGTCCAATTGGGTATTAGGGTAAGAGTTTAACTGTAGGTTGGTATAAGGTACTGAGATTTCATTTACTTGTAACCGCTTGTTTTGATAATAGTGGATTCTTGGGAGTGGTGACCTTAAATTCACCCGGTGGGGTTTTTCCTCGATGGTTTTCCCCATTCGTAAACAAATCACCCGTGTTAAATTTAATTTTCGCTGCATTTAGTTTATTTGGTGATTTATTTGTGCTACCATGCGTTATTGCATGTTAATTGACTAAATTAATTAACTTGGCTAATTAATTAGTTAGTTTACCATAAGGGGCCAATAAGTTATTATTGAATTTATATATTGAAAATCCAACAATTGGATTACATGTTCTATATGGTCTTAGCATGCATGCCAATTTTCATGCCAATCGGATGTAATTTATCATATGATCTATACACTCATCTTTTATTCGTTATTTTAAACGGTTAAAACTTGAATATGGACAATTGATTGATGACATGACTATTAATCTTTGATCATCTTGAAATTTTGTAAGCGTGAAAAGTATATGAAAGTAATGTAATCTAATGGTAGATTTGTCAAAATTCACATTGAATTAAGAAATATAGGATTGGGTTCGAGTTACACCTGACATAACTCTAAAAAAAGTTACACCACCCAATAAGTTATTATTGAATTCATTTTTTGCACGTCCAACCGTTGAATTACATGTTCTTTTTTTTGAGGAAAAAATTACATGTTCTATATGGTCTTAACATGCATGCCAATTTTCATGCCAAGCGGATGTAATTTACCATAAACTCATTTTTATGCATTATTTTAAACTATTAAAACTTGAATCTAGACAATTGATTGATGGCATGGTTATTAATTTTTGATCTCCTTAAAATTTTGTAAGCATGAAAAATATATGAAGATAATGTAATCTAACGGTAGATTTGTCAAAATTCACATTGAATTAAGAAATATAGGGTTGGGTTCAAGTTACACCTAACGTAATTCTAAAAAATGTTACACCACCCAATAACTCATTATTGATATCATATTTTGAAAATCCAACTATTGGATTACATGCTTAATATGTTCTTAATATGCATGCCAATTTTCATGTCAATCGGATATAATTTACCGTTTGATCTATAAATACATCTTTTATGAGTTTTATCCATTATTTTAAACTACAAAAACTTGAATTTAAACAATTGATTGAGGACATGTCATGTAATATTTGATCACCTAGAAATTTTATAAGTATAGAAAATATATGAAGATAATGCAATCTAATGGTAGATTTGTCAAAATTCACATCGAATTAAGAAATATAGGGTTGAGTTCAAGTTACACCTGATATAATTCTAATAAATGTTACACCACTCAATAATATATTATTATATTCATATTTTAAAAATCCAACCGTTGAATTATATGTTCTATATGGTCTTAACATGCATGCCAATTTTCATGCCAATCGGATGTAATTTACGATTTGATCTTTAAACTCATCTTTTATGCATTATTTTAAACTATTAAAACAAGAATCTAGACAATTGATGGATGACATGGCTATTAATCTTTGATCACCTTGAAATTTTGTAAGCATGAAAAATATATGAAGATAATGTAATCTAACGGTAACTTTGTCAAAATTCACATCGAATAAAGAAATATAGGGTTGGGTTCAAGTTCCACTTGATGTAATCCTAAAAAATGTTACACCACCCAATAACTTATTATTGATATCATATTTTGAAAATCCAATTGTTGGATTACATGTTCTATATGTTCTTAATATGCATGCCAATTTTCATGCCAATCAAATGTAATTTACCATTTTATCTTTAAACTCATCTTTTATGCATTATTTTAAACTATAAGTTAGACAATTGATTGATGACATGACAATTAATATTTGATCACCTTGAAATTTTATAAGTATGAAAAATATATGAAGATAATGTAATCTAACGGTAGATTTGTCAAAATTTACATCGAATTAAGAAAAATAAAGTTGAGTTTAAGTTACACGTAAGGTAACTTTGAAAAATGTTACATTACTCAATAATTTATTATTAAATTTATATTTTGAAAATCCAACCATTGGATTACATGTTTTATATGTTCTTAACATGCATGCCAATTTTCATGCCAATCGGATGTAATTTACGATTTGATCAGTAAACTCATCTTTTATGCATTATTTTAATGGAAAGAAATTTTTATTCACTTTTGAGAGAGAGAGAGAGAGAGAGTACAAAATGCTGAAATTCTTGAATTTTAGGCTACCATTTTGAAGTTGAAAGTGCTATCATTTTTTTTATGGGTATAATTGTTTAGAAAATAAGGACAGACCTTTCTTATATAAGACGTGTAAGGACACAGATTTGGCTAGCCTCTCAAAAAGGATGGTGTGGCCCAAATAGTCCTTAAAAAATGAATTTTTAAAGAGTGAGAAACGAAAGCTGGGCTAGATAGATCTAAACAATCAATGTCATGGATCAATATTCTTAGAAGGGAAAGACAAAAAGCCCAAGTTCGAAGAGTTATTCTCAACAAGGGTCCGTCCGGGTCAAGTAGAATGTTTTAGTTTTTAATATGGTTTTTTCCCTCCTTTCCTTTTTTCTTCGCCCCCAATTAAGGAGGATTGCTTTACGTTATATAGTTCTTTTCAGATCATATTCACCCAACACTTGTCAATTGTCCAAGTCTTCACTTGAGTGCATGTCCCATCATGCATCTTCTTTTGGCCTTCTGTGAGTTGCGGTGGCCAAGGTTACACTGTTCAGGGGTCTTCTCCATATAAATGCGGTCAGAAGAGTAGGTGCAGCATGTTTAATGTGGTGATAGCAGGCTTTGCTTAGATATTTCTGGGAACCTCCATCCCTTCAACCACGATACACGTCCCCATATGCGAGGATCTCTTCTCGGACAGTCTCTGTTCTTCCAAATCTAGCAAATTCCATTCTAAGATATTGTGTATGTGTTTTATTCTCCTCAAATCTTCCCCCGTCCTTGGATGAACCTTGAGGCCTAATACATGACTTTGTGCCTTCACCCCAAAAGGCCTAAAGCTCAATTTTGGATTTCTGAATCCTTTGGGCCCAATACACGGTTTTGAGCCCCCTGTCCCCACAAGATGTATATAAAAGAAATTTTTTTTTAGACTGTAAACAAAAGATTTATCTAAAGAATACAAAGTGCTATATGTTTTTATGTTTCTTTTTATTTTTCTTTAAATTTTAAAATAACTTTTATCTTAAGAAAAATTAATATTTTAATGATTTTTTGTGAAGGTCAATCATGCCCCTCGCAAATAATTTAGTATTAGTAAGGGCATATTTTTAACATGCACAAAAAATAAACTTTTTGCAAGGGATTTTTATTGTCCCACGGAAATAATTTGGTGGGAACATTTCCCTCCAAAAATTTTGACATTTTAATGATTATTTGTGAAAGTCGATCCTAGCCCTCACAAATAATTTAGTATTAGTGACGAATTTTTATTAACCGTCACAAATAATACACTTTTTGTGAGAGATTTTTTATTTTCTCTTGCAAATAATATGGAGGGAAAATTTCTCTTCAAAATATTAGTATTTGTGACAGATATAACACATAATTGCAATAGCTTTTCTTGTTGGCCACAAATATTTTACATTTTACTAAGTATTTGTGAGGACTTTATTTTGTCATCACAAATAAGATTTTTTGAGAGGGATTTTTGGGTCTGTCAAAAACTCTTACCCATTTACCCGTTATTAGGTGCAAACGGTTTGGATATGGTTTGGATATTATCTATTTACCCATTATTGTCCATTTAACTAATTAAATTTAACCCAAACCTAACTCAACCAAATTATTATGAGTAAACCCCAACCCATTCAATTACCCAATAATCAAAATTACCAAATTGCCCCTAAAACATACAAATAACCAAAGTACTCCTAAAATCCTCTAAAATTGCTGAAATGCACCCTAAACCTAAAAAATGACCGAAATACCTCTAAAATCATAAAATTATCAAAATACCCCTAAAACTTAAAATATTACCAAAATATCCCCAGAAACTAAAAAAATAGGTGGCGAACACTTATTTCGTCACCAAAAACACCTTCATCTTAATATTGGATGATAAATTTGGAATTTCATCACCTTCGATTAGTCCTTGATTAAACAATAGGTGACGAAAATTTATTTCGTCACCAAAAACACCTACATCTCGATATTGGGTGACAAATTTAGAATTTCATCACCTCTGGTAAGTCTTTGGTGACACGAATATTTCGTCACTTTAGGTGTGCTTAGTTTTCATGACCTATAGTGACGAAATAAATATTTCGTCACCAATTGGTACATCTTTGGTGACGAAATATTGATTTCGTCACCAATTTTAAAATTTTTATAATATTTGGTGACAAATTCTTCTTTTCCTCACTAAATGTTATCATTTGGTGACAAAATTGTTTATCCTCACTAGATTTCTTCACCATAGCCCACTTTTGTTGTAGTGCTCAATGGTTCTTTTTATGTGGGATCTTTCTCAATTTCTATTTGGCTTCGAAAGTCATAAATACTATGTTTAGCACACTGTTTCTTATTATGTCACAAGGAAATAGAGAATTTCTTATTGCAATCCAATAGACAATAATAAATTTGCCTCAAAAGTTTGATGGGTTTGTGTGTCACAAGGAAATAGAAAATATTAAAATATGATTGGAGGTTTAATTTTTATCTGATTCTGGTAATGCGAAATGTGAAATTTGGTTCTTGTAGGATTTAGGAACATTGATCCAAATACATAAGGGCTTGACAATGAAGATTTCTTAAGTGGGCAAAGACATTTCTAAAGAACTCTTATATAGACAATTTTTTCATCCTTTTTCATCATAGCCTTGGATGTTTTATTCCAATTAAACTTTTGTGTTGGGCACGTAAGGACTCCAAAGTCCAAGCACTAGCCGACCTTGATATATCTATTTACTGTATTGTGGCAAACCCACAAAATAATACCTTAGCTAACTTATGTTAAATATAAATACACATGTTCAATGGCAATTGTTTTGGAGTATTAGTGCCACATTATTAGAATAACTTTTTTCCCTATTCTTTGCTATTCTTTAGAGTCTAAGTCATGACTTTGTTCTAGAGATTTTCAATTAATCATTTGAGGCATGATATGTTGGTTCTAATGATGACATTAGGAAAACTTAGAGAGCAGTAGTAAACTACAAGAGCATACCTTTAATAAATGAAACAAAGGCTAAAAGGGACTAGAAAAAAAAATGATGTCTTTAGCAAGAGCAATGCAAAACCCATCAAATGAGTCTAATACATTATTGCTTGTGGTTTTTGAAACAATAAGATAAACAAATTGAGCTCACCATCATTATTTTGATATTGGTTCATTTACAAGTGATTCAAATATTTGACTCACACTTATTCTTCATCAATAATTAAGAAAAACTTCATTAGCTCAAAACAAATGTCACAACCTGAGATGCTATTCCCAAAATAGGGCAAATAGCTACCATCACTTCATCGGTTCAAACAACCCAACTCTGTACAAAGCATATTGAAAATACAAATGCTATCTAACTTTTTTTCAATATAGTTATAATGGGGAGGGAGGATTTAAATCTTGGATATCATGAACACACCAAGAGATGCCAACCATTTAAGATGCAATACTCTTGGCTAAATGCTATCTAACTAGTTAGCATTGGATTGACACAACTTAGTTCTAATTAAAATACTTTTGACTCTTAATTGCTGCATCAATTACAGAACATCAACCCGCAACCATTTAGACCTTGCAAATTGAAACCTGCCAAATTATCACTTCACAATCTCCCATCACTTCAATTAGATTTAGAACCAGGTTTGAGTGATCTCTAGGTGATAAACACCACTTCATGATTGGGGATGATGTTCATTAAGTTGCTCCTTACTTCCATTTTAGCTATGAAATTGCTCTTAGTGATTCTAACAATCTATTCTTTTGTCTTGACTACTCTACCATAAAGCCTACTCTTTCTTTGAATTCGCAAGTGGCAATTGTTGCCCACAATGCCACTTTGCAAAGAGAAATTCTGAATCGTGTTTTAGGCTTGCACAATGGGTTTCTTGCATAGTAGGTTTCTTTCACTTTGCATGCCTATACATCTTTCTTTTTTTAGAAAAGTATTAAATGAAAAATGAGAAGCTTATACTCCTATTTGTTTGATTGCTAAGAAAATGAAGTAAATTTTAAATAAATAAAAAAGCCCTGAGTCCTTTGTTAGTAGCTTTTTTTTTTTTTTTTTTTTTTTTTCAATATTTGCTTCTTTGATACGATGATTTTATGTTATAATATACTTTGGTTCCAATATGTTCATTTACTAGTTTTAATCAAGGTGAAACTTCCCATTTTTGTTCAATTGTGAAGAAAAAATTGATCTCTCAATCTCTCTCTCTCTCCCCCCTCCCCTTTTAAATTGATGATTTTTTGTGTTTGTTGTATTCTACTTTTGGAATTGATACATTTTGGTTGTGTGTTTTTTGAGTTCCTCATCACATGCACTCTTTTTCCCTTTTATAGTTTTAGTTTGAGTTAATTCACACACACACACACACACACACACATATATATATATATATATATATATATTTGGAAGTGAGAATATGACTTTATATCAAAATACAATCTACATGGTTATATATTTGAATGTTCCTATCAATTATTTGAGTACTATCAAAGATTTTATCATGATAATCTCCTTAAGAGAAAGAGAAATTTGAATAATTAATTTGAAACTTAAAGTTTAGTTGTACCCAAAGAACAGGATAACATAACACACTATAATAAAAGTTTAAAAAATTTAAACCACTTCAAAAAAAATAATATCAATCAAACACCCCCAAGTTTCTATTACAAAAAAAATTCAAAATAATAGAATGGTGTATTTGTAGAGATAGAGAGATGGATAATACCATTAAAAGTAGTTCAATTTTTTTTGGAGAAAAAATTATTATCAAAAAATTTTAGAGAATAAATTATATATTATATCATATTACAAAATAATTATATATTCCCATCGCGTAAGTTTGCGACTAGTTATTGTAATTTAAGAAACTTAAATTTCTAGTTCTGTAGTTCATTTACTTGTAATTGATTGAGTGATTTCATAAACCTTTGTGCTCGAATTCAGTTGTAAGAGTATTCACATTGGGCCTGTGAAATGCCAAATGTAAAGAAAATTTGGCATTCAGGCCCAAAAGAGCTCAGCATTCGGAATTGTAAATATAGACTATCGCAAAAAAATTTGCAATTGTGCTATAGTGCGATTCTACATTTAGAATCGCACTGTAGCACTATTGCAAAACCAAATATAAATATTTTATTCTAAATATCAGCTTTTCTCTTTCTTCTCATGTCTCTCATCTCTCTCTTTCTCTCTCTCTCCATCTCTCTCTCTCTTGCCATTGTTGAACCCACAGATTCACCCTCACCCATCATTCCCACGGTCTCATTCACACGTCCTCTCTCTCTACCGATTCACCCTCACCCATCTCCAAATCCCTTTGCCGATTTACTCATCTCATAAACCCAACACTGAACCCACATATCAGACTGCAACCCATAGCACAATTAACCTAGCACCACAGATCAGACGGCAACTCACGACACAAGTACAACCAACCATCGAACCACAGTTGTAGCTAGACACCGAACCACCATTGCTACCCAGCAACCCAAGCAAAAAAAAAAAAAAAAAAAAACCCAGCACCACAACCACAACCCATGGCCCATGGCCACACCGACAGTGATACCCACGACCCACGGCCAAACCAACAGTGACGCCATCGAGCATGGCCAAACCCACAAATCTGACCCCATAACCAACAAAAACCCACCAGAGCACAACCAACCAAAACCCATATCACAATTGGAGCACAGACCCACGAACCCGTATCACAAATTTACGATCCACTACCCACGATCCACAACTGGAGCACAGACCCATGATCTCACAGATGCACAAACCAGAGCACAATCAAACCTAGATAACAGAGAAGTGAGATAGGAGAAAGAGAGAGGAAGGAATGAAAAAAAATGTAAGAGGACGAATGAAAAAATGTTTTTTATGTTTACCCAGGATGATTAAAAAATAATATTTTAATAAAATGGTAAAATAATAGAGTTTTGAGATATTGAGTATATTGTAAAATGGTATGGTATAATTTATAAAGTAGCTTTTTGGAATAGTAAAATAGGATGTGATAGCATTCCCAGAGTGAATGCTCTAAACGTCCTCTTGGTTAAAGTGAGTTGATTGCTATTTAATTGTCCTATGATTTATTGATTCTACATTCAAAGAGTGATTGGTATTCACTAAAGTACACTTTAATGTGGCAATAATAAACCTGCTTTCTTAGTCTCTTGAACTAGAAAATTAGTAAACACCATAATAATAGTAAAGGCTGTTAAATTTGAACACGTTAATAGCTTATTAGAGAGTTCCTTCAAATTGTCTTCTTTTTGTTACGGTTGATTTACCAGTAGTTTAAATAAAAATCTTCGATTGTCTTTTTCTCAAAAAAAAAAAAAAAAAACTTAATAATAAAGATTGTCTTTCCTGTTGTAATACTTATTCAATGTACCAAATGTGCCATAAGTGCATTGAACAACTCATCTTCCTCATATGACTTGGGCAATTTTATTATTCCCTATAATTGGTTATCTTGTTTGAGTGAGATTTTGTTTTATTTTATTTTATTGGTTTTGGTAAATGAAGTAAAAATATGTTTGTTAATTTGTTTTTAATTTGATGATTACAGCAACGGTAGAAGGAGATTCAAATCTCTCCTAATAGAAAATAGCTGACTTTGACTTGTAAGCCTTTTTTTTTTCTTGCTAAAATCTACACTAAAAAAGAAATTTAGTATGCGCTGGATACCGTTTATTTTGCTAAAAACTGAATTGAAAAAAATAAAAAAATAATTTTTTTACTGTTTGCTACTGTGTTATGTACTGTTCATTGGCCTAAATACACTGTTCATGGCCAATGAACAGTGCAAAAGCGTTGGACTTAAAAAAAAAAAAAAAAAAAAAAAACGCCCGAACGCCAAATAGAGCTAAATTAATAACTTACTAAGGAATAGAGTGCAAGGTGAAAGTTTCAAGTGCAAGCCTAAACAATCTTTAATTATAGAACTTTTTCAAAAATAGTTTGATAATTACTACAATGGAGAGTATAAAATTCAAAACCTAATTAAGAGCAAATTATGTCACAGATTTACAAGACTCTGGACGCTAAAAACCTTTTAGGGCCGAAGTGTTGATTGTTCATTATTACAAGACTGTAAAGGACACGATCTAATAACTAAAAATTGTGTAGGACAAATATAATTTTATCATGGCAATACACACGTAATCTTAAGTCAATAAACTTGCATAAGTCACGAGATCATCTGGAGAATCAAGATTTCAATTTTGATTGAAGCTTTTTATATATATATATATATATATATATATATATATATATATATATATATAAAGAAGTAGTGTCCCAACCTTTGTCCAAATATTTCACTTCCTATCCATGAGATACATTAAAAATCCCATAGACTAATAGAATGGTGCATTGAACATGGGGCTTTCGGGTTTATATCACACTCTAGACTAATGAATCTACCACCCAAGTACTCAGTGCAGGTATAGAAGCTTTATATTGAAAGGTAATTCAATGCAGAAGCATATATTTGTTTTTGGACAAAAAGAATTTAGGATAGGTTATTTTTACAATTGTATCATACAAGCAACCTTATATTTGATCAATCAACCTGTGAGAGCCTGGTTAGAGCCATGGAGGCCTTGTTCAAAAAATATGAGTGACTTTTAAGTCTCTAGTTAAAAAAAAAAAAAAAAAAAAAACTACTATATTTTAGTTTTATTATACACTAGCCGCAGACCCACGCTATGCGTGGGAATATTATTAATGATAATTTGTAATTAAACTTATTTAAAAGTAAAAATTTTGTAATAAAAGTTCTTTAAGGAACATTTTGTGAATTGCCAAAAGAAATTTCTTACGGCATAAGTTAATCAACTACCATTACTAAAAAAAATAATCAAAGAAATATAACACAACTTATCAAATTATTAAAACAAAATTTTGTCAAGAAATCATTCGAATCAGCCATCAAATAGTATTCCCTAGAAACTTCATAATTAAATATAGTGTAGAGTAAACATAGATTTTACAAAAATTAAATAATGAATTCAAATTGAGATGATAAAAATAATAATAAAAAAAAGAAGTTGAAAAATGAAAAGAAGAATCACGGTGTAAATTTTTGTGCTATTGAATATTACTCTCATACTTGTGGACTATATATATATATATATATATATATATATATATATATATATATAAGAATGTAACTATTATAAGAATGATTATTGTGATTTATTGATAATATTAATAATAAAAAATTAAAACCTAAAACATTTTTTCCTCTGATATAATGGAGAAGACAATTTATTGTCATTTAATTTAATTAAAACAATAAAGAATGTACTCATATAATCATACATTTGTATTATTACCCAGGCAAACAAAGAGTCATTCTTAAAATATTTGATGGTTTCTATATCCAATGAACCATTTTTGAAAAGACTTTGATTATTATTATTTTATTGCAATAGAGTCACAAAATATTTAGATAGTTTATTCAAATATGATGTGGATAATAAAAATAAATACGCTACGTGAATTAGAGAACAACATGATTATATCTGCTAAGCGTGAAGACGTAGAATTGGACAAAGAAACTCCTAGTCTTAGCCCCCAACAACTTTTTAATACTCTTCATATTATTCGGAGGCACATCAACCATCGCTCTTTTAGTCTACATTTAGGGAGCATTTGGTTTGCTGTGATGTTACATTACACCGTAATATTACATTATTGTAATCTTACATTAATTTAATCTCAATACAAGAATACAACGTTACATTGTTAAGGAAGGTAATGAAATTAAGGTGATGTAATATTTTTTTTTTAAATTTTAGATTATGATAATGTTAGAAAAAATAAAATAAACTAAAATACCTTAATATCACATCAAGGACATATCACAAGGAACCAAATGCCCCTTTGCGTGTTGATAAACCAATACTTCGTCACAAAATTATGTTGAGGGTAATGAGGACTATAATGGGGGCATTGGAGGAGTCATATCATATTGAGGATAATGAGGACTATAATATAATGGGGCATTGGGGGAGACAAATGCGACGATTCTCAAGAAGGATCAGTGATGCTGCTGAGAATGCAAGTAATTCTCGCAACACATTTGATTTGAGAGATCTGTGGAATCAAGTATAGAACTCTTTATGGCTATTGGCATCTAGAGATGCGGATTGAAAATAACTCTCTTCATGAATGCCAGAAGAAGTATTACATTAAATTTAGAGAGAGCAGTAGATTATGGCCATTGTATAAGACGTAGTTTTTCATTTTATGGGAATTATTTTCCTTCTTCTTTTTTTTCCTTATCCCTCCTATGAATATATTTTTATGTATTGGCATATTTAAAATTAAAATACGTTTTATATGTATTTGAGTCTTAATTTCTGCAAGTCAAAGCAATTACCATGCAAACATGCACATATCTAACTAATGCAAAATCATGGGACCATCCACTTGGAGCCTTAGCCAATTGACTAAGTGGCCTAGTGGGAGAATCAGCCATGTTCGACATGAATAGTTCACAAAATATCACAAAGATTGGCAAGCTAATTAAGGATGATTAAGCAGCAGCAATTTGACATTTAAAGTTAGAAGGTAACTTTCTGAGGACATTTAGAATACAAGAGACTTTTTAAGTAAACCAAGAAAAAATTACCATTTTGAAAAGAGACTATACTTGGATAATCCATCCTTTAAAAAAAAAAGCTAATTCATTAATTAATTCATAAGTCCTATTTTTCTTAATAGAAATTTCAACACCAACTAATATTATCATGATCACCGACAATATCATCTAGCTTGTTACAACAACAAAAGCCTAAAGTAATGATTAATGAAGGATACATATTCATGTGAGCAAAAGCCTAAAGTAATGAGTAATATGAAGGATACATATTCATTTGAAAGGGGTTGGTCAAATCTAATTACTTACAGACACTTGTGATTCACTGCTATCCATATGTAGATGTGAAGAGTAACCGATTGCATTTGGATTCTCCAATGAGGACATGAACTTGTGAAGCTGATCATTTAGACCATCTTGGACTACCTGAGGCATAGCAGTTCTATCCTTTCGAGAGCTTTAACTGCAGAGCTCCCTACAAGACTAATTTGTGCGGAATTTTATAGGGACAGTGGCAACTGAATAGGTATGAACTGGTTGAGTTCAATGAGGAGAGGAAGAGGCAAGAAAGAGGGAAATAAAGAGTCTCAAGCATTTAATAAATTATATGGGAAGTTGAAAACAATGGAGATAAAGAGTCATGGGTGTTATGGAAGCTGAAGTGGGAATTTATAAAACACTAATAGAAAAATAATGAAAATAAAATATTTTTTCATTAATGGAAATAAAGACGTGGTCGTTGACGTGGCTCAACAGGAGCGTAACAACATTAAATGCTACGCTTCAGCTTTTAGATATATATAGATGTGTGTAACTCATTATTCTTTTTTTTGAGAAAACAGTAAGTGAACTTTAATAATGAAAATCAGATCGGAACACAACGTCCAAATCATTAGGTAGATCTTCTACCCATACATCAGTATCTGCAGATAAAACTGCTCTTCTAGCTAATTCATGAGCTAACTTATTTCCTTCCCTACGAATATGAAAAAACTGACAAGAGTGTAAAGCATAACCTAATCTCCGAGTATCATCAACCATATGTCCATACAAGGTAGTGCACTGACCCTTGGATTGCAAAGCACGAATAACCCCCAGACAATCCCCTTCAACCTGAATACAAAAAAAAGACATTTCCTGTGCCAAAGTAACTGCTCTATGGGCTGCCCGAGCTTCTGCCAATGCTACTGACTAAGGAAGAGCAATTTTCTAGCTAAGGGCTGCCATAACAGCTCCTCTATGATCTCGAACAACCACCCCAATGCCCGCACAACCCAAATGATCAAACATAGCCGCGTCAAAATTGACCTTATAACAATTCTCAGGTGGACGCGACCACCGTGCTACCAATCTCGGGCCTGGGTTGCTGATACGTTTATTTGCTTCCAAAAACTCCATAAACAAAGCTTTAGCTCTGTCACCAAGTTCATGCAACGGCCAAGTCCCTTGATTTTCCTTAAGTCGACTTCGTCGCTGCCACAAACTCCATGCAATGGTGGAAAACAGAGCCACTCGGTAGCCTGAGCTGTTATGCATCACGTCATCTAGCAAGTCGAAAAAACTTTGATGCTTCCTTGTATACAAATTAGCAAAGGTGATATCTGACCTCCAAACCGATTGAGCATGGGGACAAAGCCAGAGACAATGCATTAACGTTTCAGGTTGATCATCACACATTGCACAGGTATCATCCAATGGAATATGTCTGACCTTCAAATTTTGTTTAGTTGGCAGCGAATCCTTGGCAGCTCTCCAGATAAAGTGGCGAATTTTGTTTGGGGTCTTGATTTTCCAAATTCCCTTCCAAACTCTCTCAGCTTCTGATGGAGAAGATGAACTTAGGTTTTGGTTAATCCTTTTAGCCACCAACAAGCGATACGTGCTCCTTACACTAAAGTTACCATCCGGTGTAAGTGGCCACACCAAAACATCATCCCCACCCCCTTTATGCACATAGATCCGTTTAACCATCTCTACCTCCCATGGTAGAAAACATCCCTCTAACAAACCCAGATCCCACACTTTTGTATCTGGATAGAATAATTCATGCACTCTATTGACCTTTGCATCTTGCCGTGGAGAAACAATCTTGCTTTGTCTCGGTTCAAGCAGCCTTCTATGGTTCCATATATCAATAGATAATCGATTTCCCACCCTCCATATAGCACCTCTATTAATCACCTCACGAGCCTGCAAAATACTGAGCCATGCAAAGGAGCAATTTAGGTGGACGGAGCATCCAAAATATTACCATGAGGGAAGTATTTAGCACTAAAAACTCGATATAACAAAGTATCCTTATTATGAAATAATCGCCAAACATGTTTTGCCAACAAAGCATTATTGAATTTTTGAATATCTCTGAACCCTATACCACTAGCAGATTTAGAGGAACACAAGGAACTCCAATTAACCCAGTGAATCTTCTTCGAGTTCCCTTGGCCCCACCAAAATTTCCGAATCATGGCTTCTATATCTTTACATAGACTTACTGGCAATTTAAAGACACTCATGGAATAAGTGGGTATGGATTAAACGACTGCCTTGATCATGACCTCCTTGCCAGCTTGTGAGAGAAGCTTCTCTTTCCACCCTTGCATTTTTGCCTATATTCTCTCCTTAATTTGTGTGAAACAAGCTTTCTTTGTCCTACCGACAAAAGAAGGAAGCCCCAAATATTTCTCATAATGTTGAATAGCAGGAACATTTAGAGAAGATTTAATTGCCTCTTGCATCTAAGCATTAGTATTCTTGCTAAAAAACAAGGTAGTTTTAGCCTTGTTGATAGCTTGACCTGAAGCTCCTTCATAACAAGCTAAAATGTCCTGGATTTTTTCACACTCCTCCAAGGTGGCTCTGCAAAATAACAAAACTTCATCTGCAAAAAAGAGATAAGTGAGTTTTGGTCCATTCCTACATATAGAAAAACCCTGAATGTCCCCATGTATGGCTGCACTTCTCAGAATGGAATTAAGACCTTCTGCACAAAATAGAAACAAATAGGGCGAAAGAGGATCTCATTGCCTCAACCCCCTAGTATGCCGGATCAAACCTTTTGGCTCACCATTAACCAGTATAGAATACGAAACTGTACTAACACATTCCATAATCATAACCACCCAAGACTCCTGAAACCCATTTTTAACAAAATACTCTTAAGAAAGATCCACTCCACCCTGTCATATGCTTTACTCATATCTAGTTTTAGTGCCATAAAGCCTTTCTTTCCTGTACAACTATTCTTCATATGGTGCAAAGTTTCAAAAGTAATAAGAATATTATCTATAATCAATCTATCAGCAACGAAAGCACTTTGAGTTTCTAAGATAATAGAATTTAGTATAGGCTTAAGACGGTTAGCAAGGACTTTACTAACTATCTTATAAATCACATTACAAAGACTAATAGGTCTAAACTCAGTTACTCTTACAGGATTTTTAACTTTGGGAATCAAAGTAATAAAAGTATGATTAACAGATTTCAAAAGTGACCCATTATTTAAGCTGGACATAACAGCTTGAGAGACATCCATACTTACATCTGTCCAATATATTTGATAGAAAAGAGGAGGCCTACCATCAGGTCCAGGATCTTATAGGGGAGCCATCTCCTTTATAGCATAGTCAACTTCTTCAGCTATGTATGATTTTGCTAGATCAACCCTCATCTCCTCAGTGACATCCTCGTGAACCCCATCCAGAATTCGGTCCAAGCCATGTGGATTGCATGACGTAAAAAGCTCCTTATAGTATCTATTCAAAATCCCTGCAAACACTGTCTCATCCTCCTGCCACACCCTATTCTCATCCCTCAGACCCTTGATAAAATTCTTTCGCTTCCTTTGGGTGGCAATACCATGGAAAAATCTTGTATTCCGGTCTCCATTTTGTAACCACTAAAGCTGTGGTCGTTGTTGCCACCTTTTCTCTTCTTTATCATACAAACATCTCAACTCTGATTTCAATCTCTCCATGTCATCCGAGTTCCTAGACCTGGCGGCCTCGACCTCAGCTTTCCACAACAATTCTTTTGTCCGTTTAATTTTTTGCACTACATTCCCAAAATGATCTTTACTCCATGCTTTCAAAATTTCTTGCACCTTTTCAATTTTTTAGTTGCCACAGACATTGGTGTACCATCTTGACTACACTCCCAAGCTCTTGAAACAACTTCATTACATGATGGCTCTGTCAACCACATGGCCTCAAATTGAAATGGTTTCCTTCACCTTTGTCTCTCACCATTTGACACAAGAGACACCAATATAGGGCGGTGATAAGATGTAAAGCTATTTAAATGGTGAACCTGGCCTGTTGGAAACTTAGCTAGCCAATCATAATTACGAAACTTCGATCCAATCTCTCCCAAACCATTTCCCCACCTCGCTGTCCATGCCATGTGAAATTCGGCCCTGAGTAACCCAAGTCAACAAAACCACATAAGTCCAAAGAATCTCTAAAAGCCTGCATGAGATTGTGAGCTCGTGGCACCCCTCCTTGCTTATCTTGGACCTACAATAACTCATTAAAATCACCAAAACAACACCAAGGCATTTTCGGTTTTGAGCTTAACATCCGGAGCATAGCCCATCCTTCACTTCTTCGACTTGTTTCAGGTTCCCCATGAAACCTAGTAAGTCGCCAGGCATTTTCTGAACCACCATGAACAATCATCAATATGATATTTCGAGAAGCTATCCAACCAAACATTCTCACTAGCTTTCCACAAAAGAGCCAAACCACCACCCCTTCCATCACTTGGGACAGTAAAACAACTCTCAAAATCTAATTTGTCACAAATTCGCTTCATCTGATCCTTTGTCGACCAAGTCTCAGACAAGAACACAATCTTGAGATCTTGTGCTTGGATAATATCCCCAAGCTCTTCAACTGCACAGCGGTTCCCAAGCCCCTGACAGTTCTAAGCTAAAAGATTCATTGATTTCGGCGGGGCTGGGACCTAGCCTCTACCGCTAAATTATTATCTACCACCCCCTTTCTCTTCTTACTCCCAACTAAAACTTCCAAACCCTCATCAAAGTCTCTCTTATTTCTTTTTGTTAGCACAGTAGACCCCACTCCTCTTAGAAGTCCCTCATCCTCCACGTTGCATGCATGTTCCAATTGCTTGGGTTTTCTCTGCACATTCTTGACTTTACCTCTGATATTTGCAAGTGGTTCGTCTAGTTCATCCACTTTAGACAGCCTTGGATCAGATATATTTTCTTGCAGGTCCCCTTCATTCCGAGGTTGGGGACTAGAGCTATTGGGTATCTTAGATCCACATCTACCATCCTTATCATCTGGAACATCAAACTTAGCAATCTCGGCATCAATCTCAGCCAACTACCCCTCAACCAATTGGACATGAGTTTCTGCTATCACTGAGTTCACTTCAATCCTAGGTGCATCACAATCCTAAGAAACCAAAGGCATAGATACAGTCCCTAGAGCATTATCATTATCCATCACATGCTCCATACATTCAGCTCTCTCTACTCCATCATCAGTTCCCTCCTGTCTCTCCACTTCCTCAGCAGTAGGAATAATTTCTTGATTGTCATCGTCTTTGTGCCTTGCACTTCAATCACTGGAATTCTGATCCTCATCCCCACTATCTTCCTCACAGCACCCTAAGACTCATACCACTATTTTCCTGGATAAATTTGGTGTGAAAGCTCAAAGCCATGGACCGAATTGCCTATCCTCTTCCTTGAGACCTTTCTTACTCTTCAGCCAGACAGGACACTCCCTATCAGAGTGTGTAAGCTTCCCACACCAATAGCATATATTTGGTAGCCTCTCGTATTTGAAACTAACCCACCAACTTTCCCATTATTAGAGTTATTTTTCTACCCCGGAAAAGCGGTTTAGAAATATCTACCTCTGCCCTGTACCGCTGAAAAATACTATCATCCAACTCCACTCCATCCTCATCCACGGCTCCAATGATTTGCACAATTTGTTTTGCCACATTGGATTTAGACCAATAGGTAAATCATGCACTTGGACCCAAAAGTGAGTAGACTCTAGTGGAAGAGCCCTAACATCCGTATGTTTTTCAATCCTCTTCATGGTAACGAGATGTTTATCAAACGTCCAAGGTTCGCCCATCAATACCTTATCTGCATCCGAGGCATCTGTGAACACAAAAACCACACTATGGTTTCCCATGTCTCGCACTTCAAACAACTTTCGAGTCCTCCACAACAACTTGAAAGTCCTAACAATAGCCTCCATGTTGAGAACACGACTTGTGAAAAATCTAGCAACAACATAAACTTCTTCTGCAGCCACTGTCTCTTGAACCACAAAGTTTTGCCCTTCACTTTCAGACAAAGAAAACTCTCCACAGCACTGAAAGGTTCTCCATCTCCAATACTCCAAGTACTCCTAACGATTATGCTCTTGCTGATGAAGAAAAGAAGAAGAACGACGAGAGGAAATAGCCTCACCCACAAGCAGGCACTTTTTCTATGGACACTAGGTTTTAGAGAGCAGCCGCCTAGGTCAGAGAAACACTAGAAATTTTGTAACTCATTATTCTAATTATCTTATTAAATCAATGCACCATTGTAGAGAGGGAAAATTCCCGACCTATCACAAGCTGACACGTCATGCTATCAAGTCCACAAAATACAGTTAATTATAAAGTATCACGCATGGCAACTAGGTTTTGTTATTAATACTCAGAAACCAATAGAAATTTGCCAAGTGTCATTGAAATAAACCAATCACACATTAGCACGTGTAAGCAATGACGCAAGCAGTCCAGCACGTGTAAGCGATGACACAAGCAATCCAGCACGTGTAAGCGATGACACAAGCAGTCCAGCACGTGTAAGCGATGACACAAGCAGACCAATCAGGCTGTGACATGTGTCACCAATCAGACTCCGCCACGTGTCGCTCACCTACCTCTAAACTCCTATAAATAGAAGCCTTCCTAAGGCATTAAGAAAAAAGAGGAAGAGATCGGAGGGGAAGACATCTCAAGAGGAAGAGGAAGCCATTTAGAGCACAAGCAGCATCAAAGAAGATTCAGAAATATTGAAGCTCTGCTGGAATCAAGCCCTGAAGCCTCCAGGAACTTCAAGAACTTCAAACTCAAATGCAATGAACATTCAAAGCAGAATCATCTAAACTACCTGCCTAGATCTTCAAGTTCACTGGAATCAAGCTCAAAAGCCTCCAGAAACCTCAACAAACCACAAATCAGTAAAGCTCTACGGATTCAAGCCTCTAAAGCCCCGAAGAACTCCTACCACAAACCTTCAAATACGAAGAACATTCAAAGAGGAATCATCCAAATCATATTCCTAGATCTTCAAATTCACTGGAATCAAGCTCAAAAGCCTCCAGAAACCTCACAAACCATAAATCAGTGAAGCTCTACGGATTCAAGCCTCTAAAGCACCGAAGAACTTCCACCACAAACCTTCGAAGACAAAGAACACACGAAGAACACGAAGAACATGAAGAACAAAGGATTTCTAACAAGCTCATAGCCAGAGATTGCTTGTAATTCTGTTTCAAAGATCTTCGATCCATGCTTCAGTCAAATCAAAGTATATTTGGTGTTCGAATTAAAATCACATTACCACAATTCCAATCAACAAATCTTTCAAGGAGATCGAATCAGAGGACCACTCTTTTGTAATCATAGAGAATTGTACCACACATTCATCAATACAAATTCGCATTTGTGAAACTATTTTACTTGTTTGATTTATTTCGAACTAGAAATTTAGTCGTCCACATATTCTGGCACGCCCGGTGGGACATCTCTACCTCTCATCTCATTCTCCTTCAAAGAAAGAAATCTTCATCACCTTGCTACCAACTTCAATGGCCTCTAACAAGAACATTCAAGCTTCAACAATAGCTACTTCAACTAAACTTGGTACGGCTACCACCAACAACTGCATTGGTGTAATCAGTTGTAGCCAACCCAAAGCAAACAATCAAGTTCAATCTCAATCAACCAAGGAATCCAAGGTTCAGGCAATCATCTCCTTAGACCCTCTTACAAGAAACAAGGTCATCAACAAGGACATCTCCACCTTGGAACACCTCAAGTATGGGGGCAAATCCCCTTCTTTCTTCAGGAGAAGTTGGTCACATGATTTCTCTCCCATTAAAGGGAACCTAAAAGATGAGATTTCACGTGCTCACTTCAAATCATTTCCTTCTCCATCATCTTGGGAAGTTGTATCAGTCATGATGACTAACACCTCTACCATGGAAGAAAAGATGGCCGAAATGGAGCAAAGTGTCGTCCTTCTCACAAAAGCACTTGAAGATAAGGACCTCCAAATTGCAACTCTAATGAACAAACTCGAAGTACAAGATCTTGGTGAATCAAGCCATGGTCATAAATTCACATCTGCAAAGGATGACGAAGGGAGAGAAATTGAAAACACTCCCCAACAAGAACAATCTACTTCGGTTGCTTCGTTGTCAGTCCAACAATTACAAGACATGATAACAAATAGCATCCGAGCACAATATGGAGGTTCTTCTACAAGTTCTCTCACATATTCAAAACCTTACACAAAGCGCATTAACAGTATGAGAATGCCAAACGGGTATCAACCCCCCAAGTTCTTGCAGTTTGATGGCAATGGAAATCCTAAACAACACATTGCCCACTTTGTGGAAACTTGTGAGAATGCAGGGACTCAAGGAGCTCTCCTTGTAAAGCAGTTTGTCCGTTCACTCAAGGGGAATGCCTTTGATTGGTACACAGACTTAATACCCGAGTCAATTGACAGTTGGGAGCAACTTGAAAGAGAATTCCTTGACCGATTCTATAGCACGCGTCGCACTGTGAGCATGATGGAGCTAACCAATACCAAGCAATGGAAGGATGAGCCCGTCATTGATTACATCAATCGGTGGCGTTCTTTGAGTCTAGATTGCAAGGATAGACTTTCTGAAATATCTGCTGTAGAAATGTGCATCCAAGGCATGCATTGGGGACTTCTTTACATCCTTCAAGGGATAAAGCCTCAAACATTTGAAGAGTTAGCAACTCGTGCGCACGACATGGAGTTGAGCATTGCTAGTCATGGAAGTACAAACCCTTCTATACTTGAGGAAAGCAAAAAGGAAGTAAGGAAAAATGAAAGGAATGCAAAATTCAGCCTCAAAGACTCAATGGTTGTTAACACTGCCGAAGTCAAGGTTCCAAGAAGAGGAGCAAATGTAAATGAAAAACGGCTTGAAGGATGGCAAAAGAACGAGGTGCGTCGTCTAACTTTTAAGGAACGTGAGCAAAAAGTATATCCGTTCCCCGATGAAGATGTGCCAAACATCTTAGAACAATTATTGCAATTGAAGCTGATTGAATTGCCAGAATGTAAGCGACTAGAAGACATGGGGAAAGTTGATGACCCTAACTATTGCAAATATCATCGCATCATTGGCCACCCAATTCAAAAATGCTTTGTCTTCAAAGAACAAATCATGAAGCTCGCCAAAGAAAACAAGATTGATCTAGGCTTTGATGAAGTTGTTGGGTCAAACCACGTGACCGTTGCTTGTGATGTACTTCCAACTCTCGGGCAAGGGGCAAACATCAACGAAGTTTACAAATTGATTGACAATGATGACATAAGGATCGACCCCATCAATGGGAAGTTCCTTAAACACTTCTACACTTGAAAAAATCGAGGATTGCTCCCCGGTAAGAGCTTAAACTACCCACTGCAACGCTGCAAGGGTACATGATGTCTTCCCATTACCTTTGAAAGCGTACCAATAAGGAGAAAATAATCCCACTCTATGTCACCAATTGCTAGTGTGGCGTAGTGGTTGGATGCCCATGTCGCCCTTGAGAGGTCTCGGGTTCGATTAGTGGTGATACCCACTATTACACACTGAGCCCACCTTTTTGCAAAAAAAAACAAAACAAAACAAAACAAAGAAAAAAAAATCATCAAAAAAATCGTTCAAAAAAAAAAAAAATCTTTTGAACTACGTAATGACTTGATCCCTCTCTGAGGTACGTAGGCAGCTTAGTACTTTTCACTAAGTTCAGTCACATGAAAAAAAAATGATTGCCAGTCTAGTTTGAGGAGTTTTCCCAGTGGTCATCAATATGCTTTTGAGATCCTTTGATTGGTGGGCATTGCTTAAGATTAGTGAATTGTCACTACACGATGCTCGAAGATCATTGTGGTAGAAAATGACAGCTGCAAAGAATTGGGAATGAAGTTTGCATGGCATTGCCCCTCTTCTGTAGACATCCTCCCACATCTCTAAAGTACGTTTTGCATCACTTATCTCTTGGGAGCATCTTCTTGTATCTTGCAAGTCTAAGATACATCGTCTCTCTTCTAGGTTGTGCCACTTCACAATTCTGAAATTTGAACCACATCATCTCTCTTCTGAGTGATGTTGTTTCACATTATGTCTATGAGATTTGGACAATGTCACCTTCCTCTAGCATCTGAAGTTAGTGTTGCGTCATCTCTCCTCTAAAGGCATGTTCGTGCAAATGTCAAAGTTTCGACGGCATCTCTTTGCATCCTCAAAGTCTTGATGGGAGCTTCTTGAAACTTCAAGGTTTTGTTGGCATCTTCTTGCATCTTCAAAGTCTTAATGAGAGCTCCTTGCATCTTCAAAGTCTTGTTAGCATCTCTAAAATCTTGATGTTTGGTGATAATGCTATGCACTCTTGATGTCTGAGCTATGTTGCCTCTAAATATTGGTGCAACTTCAATACGAGTGCAAGTGCTAATATGGAGTGTTGTCATGGTTTCATGGCAAAGATAAATGTTGACACGACTTCAGTGTAAATGATGGTGCGACTTCATAGCAGATGTAAGTGCTAATGTTGCTTCATGGCAAGGATGAAGTGTTGACGTAGCTTCATGGCAAAAATGAATGTTGATGCAACTTCAGTGCAAATGATGGTGCGACTTCATAGCAGATGTAAGTGCTAATGTTGCTTCATGGCAAGGATGAAATGTTGACGTAGTTTCATGGCAAAGATGAATGTTGACGTGGCTTCAGTGCAAATGATGGTGCAACTTCGTAGCAGATGCAAGTGTAAATGTTGCTTCATGGCAAGGATGAAGTGTTGACGTAGCTTCAGTGCAGATGAAGTGTTGACGCAATGTCATGTAAAAAACGAATATTAGCATGGCTTCAGTGTAAATAAAGTGTTGACGTGGCTCCATGACAAAGATAAGTGGTGACGTGACTTCGATGCAGAGGAAAATATGGATGCAGCTTCGATGCAAATGCAAACTTTGTGCAGCTTCATGATAAGAACAATTGGAGTGGTTGCACTGCAAAAATAAGTGCCAGTAAAGACTAGTGCTAGTATTGTTTCGTTGCCAACACCAGGGCCAATACTACTTCAAAGACAAGTACTGGCGATAGCATTGTTGCGCAGTTGAATATCCTTATGGAAATGTCATTGCAAAGACGAGTACCACTAAAAGATTGTTGTTGCAAAAAAAAAAAAAAAATGTAATAACATGAAGGTATACGTCACTGCAAAAACGTTGCTATCAATAAAATACAAAGCCAGCAAATGAAGGCAAACGCTTCCTTGAGAACGTCAGTGTAAAGTTTGATGTCAAAACCCAAAGATCAAGAAAACTGTGCTGCAAAACAAAAACAAGCAACAAAAAATTTGTCAGAGAAAAAGTTCTCATAGCATGCAAAAAAAAAAAAAAAAAAAAAAAAAAAATCTCAATCAAGCAGGAGAAGAAAACTGAACCTGATGAAGAAAGGCAATAGCATGCCTTTATATAGAGAATTTCTGCAAAACTAGCAGACAAGAGAAATGAAGAAAGTCAGCAAACCATTAAATGGTTCCACCAACCAGCCAATGTGAAAACATCTAAAGTTTAAAAGTCAGATTTTGCAAGCTCAAATGCACTCAAAATCAAGGAAGTCTGCACCGTATTTTGAAATGAAAGATGACATACAGAAAACGGTAGCTCATCACCTACCTTCTGACCCTCAAGTCCAAGCACAGGCACTGTGTTGTCAAAGCCGCCCACAAAAAGAAAAGAAAATTCATCACAGACAAATTGTCACCCACGGTCTTCTCTTCCCATTTGTGACAATCCAAAGATCATTTCACAAAACTGACCCAACAGAGATCTTAAACGGACAAAAATCTACAAAACCCAGGAAGATCATCAGCAATGGAGCTACCACGCGCCACCACGCGCAGCCAAAGTCTCGCGATGATGATACGGCTTAGTCCCTCAAAACGGTGCAAATCTGTTCACAAATGCATAAAACTGAACCTACAGGAGTCTTCTACGGCCTTAGATCGACAAAACCTGAAAATTTCAGGCCCAGAAATAACTCCACGCGCCTCCACGCGCCGCCAGAAGGTCCAGTGATGGCTGCCCTTAGCAACACGCGCTCTCACGCGCCACTCTCAGCTTTTTCACGCGCTTCACGCGCCGGCAGGTAGTCACGCGCTTCACGCGCCTCAAGTGCTGACACGCGCGCTCAGGAGTATGACGTCATGGATGACGTCATCTTCCACGGCTTGACCCGGTTGACCAAACCGACCCGGTTTGACCCGCTCATCCTGACCCGGTCCGAACCGCCTGAAAAAAAAAAAAAAAAAAAAAAAAAAAAAAAGGGGCTTTGACCAAGTGGAACTTTGACCTTGACCAAAAAGTCAAAATTTTCAAGACGGACCTGTCCCACTCAGTTTTTCGAGTACATTCTGTTTTTAGGATCCGTTTCTTCATTCAAGACTCGGAAATCGTGCAAACAGTCCAATTTCCAAAAGATTGACTTTTGCACAAATCTTGACCAAAAGTCAAAATTTTCAAGCCGGACCTGTCCCACTCAGTTTTTCGAGTACATTCCGTTTTTAGGATCCGTTTCTTCATTCAAGACTCGGAAATCGTGCAAACAGTCCAATTTCCAAAAGATTGACTTTTGCACAAATCTTGACCAAAAGTCAGAATTTTCAAGAAGGGCTTGTCTTGTCCAATTTTTCGCGTAGATTCCGATTTTGGAGTCTATTTCTTCATTTGAGAATCTAAAATTACTCAAATGGTGTGATTCTGCAACTGTTTGCTTTAATGTGAACTATGACCGAGAATCATGATGACCGAGCAAGGCTTGTCCTATTCAGATTTCCGCAAAGATTCTGATTTTGAAATTCACTTATTTGCTTTGGACTTAGTAACCACTAATCTGACCCACTTCTCCGAAGTACTAGCAATGTACAAAACTTAAGCTCCCAAAATCAAAATTGGAGATTCATCCATTTGGTCAGGATTCCCTCAAGATTATCCTCTATACTTCATCAAGGCTTCTCTTTCAAAAACATAGACGAACTGTCACAAGTATGTCCTAAACTGGGAATTACTTCGGGTCACCAATTCAACCACTCCCGTTCGGTGCCTACCAGTCTCCAACCTACCATTCCCATTCGGTGCCTACCATTCTCATCCGCCGTTCTCACCGAAAATTCCTCATCCACCAAAAATTTTTTTCATCCGCCATTCTCAACTACCTATCTACCATTCTTCATCTCTTCGCTATAAATAGAGGATTCAGATTAATTGAAACTCATCAAGAAAAAAAACACTGAATCATGAAATGAAGATTCGCTTCTTTCAAATTTTCAAACCCTCATTCTCACAGCCATTTCTCGTTATAGCCTCATCATTCTCAACACCGAGCAACCAATATTGCTTCATAATCAGTTTGAAATTAACCCTCTCATGGCTCAGTAGAAATCCTCTTCACAACATCATTGTAGTTTTGAGATCCAAACAAATTTTGTTTCTCCCCTTAACAACCACATTTGTTCATAAAATTATTCATAACAAGGCCTGCATCGACCTTCCATGCTTCCTCGGATTTGTTTGACCAGGGCATCTAAGTCCAGCAGAGACACCTGTTCCTAAACTCATGGCTCTCGTAGTCTCTCTCCAATTGCCTGGTCTTCCAGCAGAAGCAGTGGTTTGGAACAAACAGCAACTTGGCTGGTTTCTAAGACCAGAATCACAAGTTAGCTCCATCTTTCATTTTTTTGTGCTTTTCCAACAAGCGACAACAGATGAAGATGGTAAAAAGTGTTGGGGTATCCTACAGATTGTCTTTTATCCAACACTTACGATGACCAGCAAGGTACCAGCTCATCAGAGATCAACCTTTGGGGCCGGTAAATGGTCACCAAAGCCTTGTTCCATGTCCCCACCAGTGTGGGACCCAAAGATCATCGTTGCTGGTACCGCATAACCCACTTTTCTGAAATTACTCCAACTTAAATTCTGCTTGAAGTATTTCAGAAAGTACTCTTCTGAAATTACTTCAACTTAACGTCCGTTGGCATGGTCCCATCACACATGCACATTCGATGACTTGCCGCCGGACCTCACCCAGCCCCCTAGCTCTGCATGCTGTACCCAGCCAACATCCTCGCCTCTTCCCCATCTTCTACACCATGTGATCGCCACCAACGATCCAAAATACTCTTCTGAAATTACCTCAGCTTAACCTCTGTTGAAATGATTCAATTTTGCAAGCATATCCAACTTCTTGCAAATAATTTTCAGCCTCACCAACCACTCCAAGTACCATGGAACACTCTTGTGAAATTACTTCGACTTAACCTCTGTTGAGAAGGCTCGGTCACGCAAGTGCATTCAAATACAGGCAGACCCCTTTTCGGTTTCATCAAAGCCTTACATCTGGGTGGGTTTACTCTTCAGAAATTACCTCATCCTGTTGAAAGCTTCACCACCTTCAGGTACTTCACTTAAAAAGTCAAATGTAAAAATTTGTTTTCGAAACTCATTCCCGCACCACACTCCGAAGCTGTGTGCATGAACGAGTCTCGAAGGGGCATTTGTAGAGAGGGAAAATTCCCGACCTATCACAAGCTGACACGTCATGCTATCAAGTCCACAAAATACAGTTAATTATAAAGTATCACGCATGGCAACTAGGTTTTGTTATTAATACTCAGAAACCAATAGAAATTTGCCAAGTGTCATTGAAATAAACCAATCACACATTAGCACGTGTAAGCAATGACGCAAGCAGTCCAGCACGTGTAAGCGATGACACAAGCAATCCAGCACGTGTAAGCGATGACACAAGCAGTCCAGCACGTGTAAGCGATGACACAAGCAGACCAATCAGGCTGTGACATGTGTCACCAATCAGACTCCGCCACGTGTCGCTCACCTACCTCTAAACTCCTATAAATAGAAGCCTTCCTAAGGCATTAAGAAAAAAGAGGAAGAGATCGGAGGGGAAGACATCTCAAGAGGAAGAGGAAGCCATTTAGAGCACAAGCAGCATCAAAGAAGATTCAGAAATATTGAAGCTCTGCTGGAATCAAGCCCTGAAGCCTCCAGGAACTTCAAGAACTTCAAACTCAAATGCAATGAACATTCAAAGCAGAATCATCTAAACTACCTGCCTAGATCTTCAAGTTCACTGGAATCAAGCTCAAAAGCCTCCAGAAACCTCAACAAACCACAAATCAGTAAAGCTCTACGGATTCAAGCCTCTAAAGCCCCGAAGAACTCCTACCACAAACCTTCAAATACGAAGAACATTCAAAGAGGAATCATCCAAATCATATTCCTAGATCTTCAAATTCACTGGAATCAAGCTCAAAAGCCTCCAGAAACCTCACAAACCATAAATCAGTGAAGCTCTACGGATTCAAGCCTCTAAAGCACCGAAGAACTTCCACCACAAACCTTCGAAGACAAAGAACACACGAAGAACACGAAGAACATGAAGAACAAAGGATTTCTAACAAGCTCATAGCCAGAGATTGCTTGTAATTCTGTTTCAAAGATCTTCGATCCATGCTTCAGTCAAATCAAAGTATATTTGGTGTTCGAATTAAAATCACATTACCACAATTCCAATCAACAAATCTTTCAAGGAGATCGAATCAGAGGACCACTCTTTTGTAATCATAGAGAATTGTACCACACATTCATCAATACAAATTCGCATTTGTGAAACTATTTTACTTGTTTGATTTATTTCGAACTAGAAATTTAGTCGTCCACATATTCTGGCACGCCCGGTGGGACATCTCTACCTCTCATCTCATTCTCCTTCAAAGAAAGAAATCTTCATCACCTTGCTACCAACTTCAATGGCCTCTAACAAGAACATTCAAGCTTCAACAATAGCTACTTCAACTAAACTTGGTACGGCTACCACCAACAACTGCATTGGTGTAATCAGTTGTAGCCAACCCAAAGCAAACAATCAAGTTCAATCTCAATCAACCAAGGAATCCAAGGTTCAGGCAATCATCTCCTTAGACCCTCTTACAAGAAACAAGGTCATCAACAAGGACATCTCCACCTTGGAACACCTCAAGTATGGGGGCAAATCCCCTTCTTTCTTCAGGAGAAGTTGGTCACATGATTTCTCTCCCATTAAAGGGAACCTAAAAGATGAGATTTCACGTGCTCACTTCAAATCATTTCCTTCTCCATCATCTTGGGAAGTTGTATCAGTCATGATGACTAACACCTCTACCATGGAAGAAAAGATGGCCGAAATGGAGCAAAGTGTCGTCCTTCTCACAAAAGCACTTGAAGATAAGGACCTCCAAATTGCAACTCTAATGAACAAACTCGAAGTACAAGATCTTGGTGAATCAAGCCATGGTCATAAATTCACATCTGCAAAGGATGACGAAGGGAGAGAAATTGAAAACACTCCCCAACAAGAACAATCTACTTCGGTTGCTTCGTTGTCAGTCCAACAATTACAAGACATGATAACAAATAGCATCCGAGCACAATATGGAGGTTCTTCTACAAGTTCTCTCACATATTCAAAACCTTACACAAAGCGCATTAACAGTATGAGAATGCCAAACGGGTATCAACCCCCCAAGTTCTTGCAGTTTGATGGCAATGGAAATCCTAAACAACACATTGCCCACTTTGTGGAAACTTGTGAGAATGCAGGGACTCAAGGAGCTCTCCTTGTAAAGCAGTTTGTCCGTTCACTCAAGGGGAATGCCTTTGATTGGTACACAGACTTAATACCCGAGTCAATTGACAGTTGGGAGCAACTTGAAAGAGAATTCCTTGACCGATTCTATAGCACGCGTCGCACTGTGAGCATGATGGAGCTAACCAATACCAAGCAATGGAAGGATGAGCCCGTCATTGATTACATCAATCGGTGGCGTTCTTTGAGTCTAGATTGCAAGGATAGACTTTCTGAAATATCTGCTGTAGAAATGTGCATCCAAGGCATGCATTGGGGACTTCTTTACATCCTTCAAGGGATAAAGCCTCAAACATTTGAAGAGTTAGCAACTCGTGCGCACGACATGGAGTTGAGCATTGCTAGTCATGGAAGTACAAACCCTTCTATACTTGAGGAAAGCAAAAAGGAAGTAAGGAAAAATGAAAGGAATGCAAAATTCAGCCTCAAAGACTCAATGGTTGTTAACACTGCCGAAGTCAAGGTTCCAAGAAGAGGAGCAAATGTAAATGAAAAACGGCTTGAAGGATGGCAAAAGAACGAGGTGCGTCGTCTAACTTTTAAGGAACGTGAGCAAAAAGTATATCCGTTCCCCGATGAAGATGTGCCAAACATCTTAGAACAATTATTGCAATTGAAGCTGATTGAATTGCCAGAATGTAAGCGACTAGAAGACATGGGGAAAGTTGATGACCCTAACTATTGCAAATATCATCGCATCATTGGCCACCCAATTCAAAAATGCTTTGTCTTCAAAGAACAAATCATGAAGCTCGCCAAAGAAAACAAGATTGATCTAGGCTTTGATGAAGTTGTTGGGTCAAACCACGTGACCGTTGCTTGTGATGTACTTCCAACTCTCGGGCAAGGGGCAAACATCAACGAAGTTTACAAATTGATTGACAATGATGACATAAGGATCGACCCCATCAATGGGAAGTTCCTTAAACACTTCTACACTTGAAAAAATCGAGGATTGCTCCCCGGTAAGAGCTTAAACTACCCACTGCAACGCTGCAAGGGTACATGATGTCTTCCCATTACCTTTGAAAGCGTACCAATAAGGAGAAAATAATCCCACTCTATGTCACCAATTGCTAGTGTGGCGTAGTGGTTGGATGCCCATGTCGCCCTTGAGAGGTCTCGGGTTCGATTAGTGGTGATACCCACTATTACACACTGAGCCCACCTTTTTGCAAAAAAAAACAAAACAAAACAAAACAAAGAAAAAAAAATCATCAAAAAAATCGTTCAAAAAAAAAAAAAATCTTTTGAACTACGTAATGACTTGATCCCTCTCTGAGGTACGTAGGCAGCTTAGTACTTTTCACTAAGTTCAGTCACATGAAAAAAAAATGATTGCCAGTCTAGTTTGAGGAGTTTTCCCAGTGGTCATCAATATGCTTTTGAGATCCTTTGATTGGTGGGCATTGCTTAAGATTAGTGAATTGTCACTACACGATGCTCGAAGATCATTGTGGTAGAAAATGACAGCTGCAAAGAATTGGGAATGAAGTTTGCATGGCATTGCCCCTCTTCTGTAGACATCCTCCCACATCTCTAAAGTACGTTTTGCATCACTTATCTCTTGGGAGCATCTTCTTGTATCTTGCAAGTCTAAGATACATCGTCTCTCTTCTAGGTTGTGCCACTTCACAATTCTGAAATTTGAACCACATCATCTCTCTTCTGAGTGATGTTGTTTCACATTATGTCTATGAGATTTGGACAATGTCACCTTCCTCTAGCATCTGAAGTTAGTGTTGCGTCATCTCTCCTCTAAAGGCATGTTCGTGCAAATGTCAAAGTTTCGACGGCATCTCTTTGCATCCTCAAAGTCTTGATGGGAGCTTCTTGAAACTTCAAGGTTTTGTTGGCATCTTCTTGCATCTTCAAAGTCTTAATGAGAGCTCCTTGCATCTTCAAAGTCTTGTTAGCATCTCTAAAATCTTGATGTTTGGTGATAATGCTATGCACTCTTGATGTCTGAGCTATGTTGCCTCTAAATATTGGTGCAACTTCAATACGAGTGCAAGTGCTAATATGGAGTGTTGTCATGGTTTCATGGCAAAGATAAATGTTGACACGACTTCAGTGTAAATGATGGTGCGACTTCATAGCAGATGTAAGTGCTAATGTTGCTTCATGGCAAGGATGAAGTGTTGACGTAGCTTCATGGCAAAAATGAATGTTGATGCAACTTCAGTGCAAATGATGGTGCGACTTCATAGCAGATGTAAGTGCTAATGTTGCTTCATGGCAAGGATGAAATGTTGACGTAGTTTCATGGCAAAGATGAATGTTGACGTGGCTTCAGTGCAAATGATGGTGCAACTTCGTAGCAGATGCAAGTGTAAATGTTGCTTCATGGCAAGGATGAAGTGTTGACGTAGCTTCAGTGCAGATGAAGTGTTGACGCAATGTCATGTAAAAAACGAATATTAGCATGGCTTCAGTGTAAATAAAGTGTTGACGTGGCTCCATGACAAAGATAAGTGGTGACGTGACTTCGATGCAGAGGAAAATATGGATGCAGCTTCGATGCAAATGCAAACTTTGTGCAGCTTCATGATAAGAACAATTGGAGTGGTTGCACTGCAAAAATAAGTGCCAGTAAAGACTAGTGCTAGTATTGTTTCGTTGCCAACACCAGGGCCAATACTACTTCAAAGACAAGTACTGGCGATAGCATTGTTGCGCAGTTGAATATCCTTATGGAAATGTCATTGCAAAGACGAGTACCACTAAAAGATTGTTGTTGCAAAAAAAAAAAAAAAATGTAATAACATGAAGGTATACGTCACTGCAAAAACGTTGCTATCAATAAAATACAAAGCCAGCAAATGAAGGCAAACGCTTCCTTGAGAACGTCAGTGTAAAGTTTGATGTCAAAACCCAAAGATCAAGAAAACTGTGCTGCAAAACAAAAACAAGCAACAAAAAATTTGTCAGAGAAAAAGTTCTCATAGCATGCAAAAAAAAAAAAAAAAAAAAAAAAAAAATCTCAATCAAGCAGGAGAAGAAAACTGAACCTGATGAAGAAAGGCAATAGCATGCCTTTATATAGAGAATTTCTGCAAAACTAGCAGACAAGAGAAATGAAGAAAGTCAGCAAACCATTAAATGGTTCCACCAACCAGCCAATGTGAAAACATCTAAAGTTTAAAAGTCAGATTTTGCAAGCTCAAATGCACTCAAAATCAAGGAAGTCTGCACCGTATTTTGAAATGAAAGATGACATACAGAAAACGGTAGCTCATCACCTACCTTCTGACCCTCAAGTCCAAGCACAGGCACTGTGTTGTCAAAGCCGCCCACAAAAAGAAAAGAAAATTCATCACAGACAAATTGTCACCCACGGTCTTCTCTTCCCATTTGTGACAATCCAAAGATCATTTCACAAAACTGACCCAACAGAGATCTTAAACGGACAAAAATCTACAAAACCCAGGAAGATCATCAGCAATGGAGCTACCACGCGCCACCACGCGCAGCCAAAGTCTCGCGATGATGATACGGCTTAGTCCCTCAAAACGGTGCAAATCTGTTCACAAATGCATAAAACTGAACCTACAGGAGTCTTCTACGGCCTTAGATCGACAAAACCTGAAAATTTCAGGCCCAGAAATAACTCCACGCGCCTCCACGCGCCGCCAGAAGGTCCAGTGATGGCTGCCCTTAGCAACACGCGCTCTCACGCGCCACTCTCAGCTTTTTCACGCGCTTCACGCGCCGGCAGGTAGTCACGCGCTTCACGCGCCTCAAGTGCTGACACGCGCGCTCAGGAGTATGACGTCATGGATGACGTCATCTTCCACGGCTTGACCCGGTTGACCAAACCGACCCGGTTTGACCCGCTCATCCTGACCCGGTCCGAACCGCCTGAAAAAAAAAAAAAAAAAAAAAAAAAAAAAAAAGGGGCTTTGACCAAGTGGAACTTTGACCTTGACCAAAAAGTCAAAATTTTCAAGACGGACCTGTCCCACTCAGTTTTTCGAGTACATTCTGTTTTTAGGATCCGTTTCTTCATTCAAGACTCGGAAATCGTGCAAACAGTCCAATTTCCAAAAGATTGACTTTTGCACAAATCTTGACCAAAAGTCAAAATTTTCAAGCCGGACCTGTCCCACTCAGTTTTTCGAGTACATTCCGTTTTTAGGATCCGTTTCTTCATTCAAGACTCGGAAATCGTGCAAACAGTCCAATTTCCAAAAGATTGACTTTTGCACAAATCTTGACCAAAAGTCAGAATTTTCAAGAAGGGCTTGTCTTGTCCAATTTTTCGCGTAGATTCCGATTTTGGAGTCTATTTCTTCATTTGAGAATCTAAAATTACTCAAATGGTGTGATTCTGCAACTGTTTGCTTTAATGTGAACTATGACCGAGAATCATGATGACCGAGCAAGGCTTGTCCTATTCAGATTTCCGCAAAGATTCTGATTTTGAAATTCACTTATTTGCTTTGGACTTAGTAACCACTAATCTGACCCACTTCTCCGAAGTACTAGCAATGTACAAAACTTAAGCTCCCAAAATCAAAATTGGAGATTCATCCATTTGGTCAGGATTCCCTCAAGATTATCCTCTATACTTCATCAAGGCTTCTCTTTCAAAAACATAGACGAACTGTCACAAGTATGTCCTAAACTGGGAATTACTTCGGGTCACCAATTCAACCACTCCCGTTCGGTGCCTACCAGTCTCCAACCTACCATTCCCATTCGGTGCCTACCATTCTCATCCGCCGTTCTCACCGAAAATTCCTCATCCACCAAAAATTTTTTTCATCCGCCATTCTCAACTACCTATCTACCATTCTTCATCTCTTCGCTATAAATAGAGGATTCAGATTAATTGAAACTCATCAAGAAAAAAAACACTGAATCATGAAATGAAGATTCGCTTCTTTCAAATTTTCAAACCCTCATTCTCACAGCCATTTCTCGTTATAGCCTCATCATTCTCAACACCGAGCAACCAATATTGCTTCATAATCAGTTTGAAATTAACCCTCTCATGGCTCAGTAGAAATCCTCTTCACAACATCATTGTAGTTTTGAGATCCAAACAAATTTTGTTTCTCCCCTTAACAACCACATTTGTTCATAAAATTATTCATAACAAGGCCTGCATCGACCTTCCATGCTTCCTCGGATTTGTTTGACCAGGGCATCTAAGTCCAGCAGAGACACCTGTTCCTAAACTCATGGCTCTCGTAGTCTCTCTCCAATTGCCTGGTCTTCCAGCAGAAGCAGTGGTTTGGAACAAACAGCAACTTGGCTGGTTTCTAAGACCAGAATCACAAGTTAGCTCCATCTTTCATTTTTTTGTGCTTTTCCAACAAGCGACAACAGATGAAGATGGTAAAAAGTGTTGGGGTATCCTACAGATTGTCTTTTATCCAACACTTACGATGACCAGCAAGGTACCAGCTCATCAGAGATCAACCTTTGGGGCCGGTAAATGGTCACCAAAGCCTTGTTCCATGTCCCCACCAGTGTGGGACCCAAAGATCATCGTTGCTGGTACCGCATAACCCACTTTTCTGAAATTACTCCAACTTAAATTCTGCTTGAAGTATTTCAGAAAGTACTCTTCTGAAATTACTTCAACTTAACGTCCGTTGGCATGGTCCCATCACACATGCACATTCGATGACTTGCCGCCGGACCTCACCCAGCCCCCTAGCTCTGCATGCTGTACCCAGCCAACATCCTCGCCTCTTCCCCATCTTCTACACCATGTGATCGCCACCAACGATCCAAAATACTCTTCTGAAATTACCTCAGCTTAACCTCTGTTGAAATGATTCAATTTTGCAAGCATATCCAACTTCTTGCAAATAATTTTCAGCCTCACCAACCACTCCAAGTACCATGGAACACTCTTGTGAAATTACTTCGACTTAACCTCTGTTGAGAAGGCTCGGTCACGCAAGTGCATTCAAATACAGGCAGACCCCTTTTCGGTTTCATCAAAGCCTTACATCTGGGTGGGTTTACTCTTCAGAAATTACCTCATCCTGTTGAAAGCTTCACCACCTTCAGGTACTTCACTTAAAAAGTCAAATGTAAAAATTTGTTTTCGAAACTCATTCCCGCACCACACTCCGAAGCTGTGTGCATGAACGAGTCTCGAAGGGGCATTTGTAGAGAGGGAAAATTCCCGACCTATCACAAGCTGACACGTCATGCTATCAAGTCCACAAAATACAGTTAATTATAAAGTATCACGCATGGCAACTAGGTTTTGTTATTAATACTCAGAAACCAATAGAAATTTGCCAAGTGTCATTGAAATAAACCAATCACACATTAGCACGTGTAAGCAATGACGCAAGCAGTCCAGCACGTGTAAGCGATGACACAAGCAATCCAGCACGTGTAAGCGATGACACAAGCAGTCCAGCACGTGTAAGCGATGACACAAGCAGACCAATCAGGCTGTGACATGTGTCACCAATCAGACTCCGCCACGTGTCGCTCACCTACCTCTAAACTCCTATAAATAGAAGCCTTCCTAAGGCATTAAGAAAAAAGAGGAAGAGATCGGAGGGGAAGACATCTCAAGAGGAAGAGGAAGCCATTTAGAGCACAAGCAGCATCAAAGAAGATTCAGAAATATTGAAGCTCTGCTGGAATCAAGCCCTGAAGCCTCCAGGAACTTCAAGAACTTCAAACTCAAATGCAATGAACATTCAAAGCAGAATCATCTAAACTACCTGCCTAGATCTTCAAGTTCACTGGAATCAAGCTCAAAAGCCTCCAGAAACCTCAACAAACCACAAATCAGTAAAGCTCTACGGATTCAAGCCTCTAAAGCCCCGAAGAACTCCTACCACAAACCTTCAAATACGAAGAACATTCAAAGAGGAATCATCCAAATCATATTCCTAGATCTTCAAATTCACTGGAATCAAGCTCAAAAGCCTCCAGAAACCTCACAAACCATAAATCAGTGAAGCTCTACGGATTCAAGCCTCTAAAGCACCGAAGAACTTCCACCACAAACCTTCGAAGACAAAGAACACACGAAGAACACGAAGAACATGAAGAACAAAGGATTTCTAACAAGCTCATAGCCAGAGATTGCTTGTAATTCTGTTTCAAAGATCTTCGATCCATGCTTCAGTCAAATCAAAGTATATTTGGTGTTCGAATTAAAATCACATTACCACAATTCCAATCAACAAATCTTTCAAGGAGATCGAATCAGAGGACCACTCTTTTGTAATCATAGAGAATTGTACCACACATTCATCAATACAAATTCGCATTTGTGAAACTATTTTACTTGTTTGATTTATTTCGAACTAGAAATTTAGTCGTCCACAACCATCATCCTCCTTCTCATTTTTCAATTAACAAGTCGCCATCTTGTAATAAAACAAATAGTCTAAAATTTTTTGGCTCTTAATGTAAATAAGAAATTAAGAATTGAGAAATTTTTTTACACCCACAAACAAAATTTTTCATAATTTTTTTTTATAATTGCTGTAACATGTTATGATTGGTGTTACTAAAAATAGTATTAGTGGTAGACTTATGTCAAAGTAATATTACCCTAGTTATAACTTGTCACAACAAAAATTTTTGAATGTGGACTCAATATCATTAATCAGCTCAAAATAGCATCAATGTACAAAGCATCAACAGCTGGAGGGGGATCTTCCTCCATCCATACAATCTCATTCTCTACTAGTCTAGCATGTTTGGCCAATACATGGGCCACATTATTTGCACTACGTCTCACACAACTCACCCTCACTGAGTTGAAACTAGCCAATAGACACCAAATATCCTCATAGATCAGACCAATCCGTGAGTAGGACTCTTGTTGAAACTGGGCGACAATCTTCATCACAGCAGCATTATCACCCTCAACGATCAGGTCCATAAAGCTAGTATCAGCTGCAATCTCAAGAGCCTTGCGACACGCTAACGCCTCCACCTCTTCACTGTCACTAACAGCCCCTCCCTTTGCCGAAACAGCCACCATCACTTCCCCTTTGTCATTACGGATAACCACTCCATAACCCGAGCTATCACCACCATCAAACATGGCTCCATCAAAATTCAATTTGTACAGTAAACACGGCGGAGGCTACCATTCCTGGGTGACTACATCTGGACTGGACCCGGTTACAACAAGATGGTCCCGAGCATCATGGTATTCTCTAAGATAATCCATCGCACGCCGGCTTAATCGAGAAGGATGATGAAGAACACCTCCACATAAATACTGTATTTCTATGATGCCAAATCTGCCAGCATGTAACCCAGAAAAGATCAACTTCTTCTGCTGTTCTCTTCACCAAGACCTCCTCTACCAAGTGCCTAAAATCATAGCAGACCGTCCCACTTTTTTGGAAGCAAACAGCACTCCCTGCCCAGACATCTTGTGCAACCCCACAACCCCACAAAGCATGTAAAACTGTCTCCTCTTCGCTCTGGCAAAAAATGCATGTTGCATTTTCAATAACTCGCCTACGAATCAGGTTATCCAATGTTGGCAGTGCATTCTGACCAGCTCTCCATGCAAACACTTTTATTTTGTTTGGAACATTAGCTTTCCAGATCTTAGTCCAAATTTGGCTTGGCACTCTCTGTGTCGAACACTCCCCAACTTTGCAGTCATCCAACTTCAGTTGCTTAGCCACATGGTAGCCCGACTTCACCGAATATTTGCCATTCTTTGTATGGGTCCATACCAACAAGTCTTGCACCACTCTCCTACTCAAAGGGATTTTTAAAATAGCCTCCGCATCAAACTTATGGAAGATGGCTTCAATTCTTTCCTTGTCCCATCTGTGTTTTTGCCAATTAATTAAATCAGATACCCTCCATTCCCATTCCTCCTCAGTTGGCTGAGAAAGCACTTTGTGTGTTGGCTGAGAAGGCAGCCAGCTATCTTGCAAAACCCGGATTGAGGCACCATTACCTACCCTCCAACAGCATCCTTTCTTCAGTATTGGTTGAGCCGCCAACAAACTTTTCCAAACATAGGAGCTATTAGGACAGTCAGTCGCCTCAAGAAAGCTACACCGAGGGAAATATTTAGCCTTGAAACAGCCATACAGTAACGATCCATGGTCTTGGAGCAACCACCATCCTTGTTTAGCTAGCATCGCTAAATTGAAAGATCTCAAATCCCGGAAACCCATACCTCCCATTTTCTTTGGTTGAGTTAAGAAATTCCAACTCTTCCAATGTATTTTTCGTTCATCACCAACTTGGCCCCACCAAAATCTCGCACACATAGCATCTAATTCATCACATAATCTCCCCGGAATTTGGAAAACTCCCATGGTGTAAGTGGGAATAGATTGAGCCACAGCTTTAATTAATATTTCCTTCCCCGCTCTAGATAGCAACTTTCCTCTCCAACCTTGGATCTTTTTCCATACCCTCTCTTTCAGAAAAGAGAAAGTATCATATTTTTTCCTCCCAATCAAAGTAGGTAATCCCAAGTAAGAATCAAACCTCACCACTTCCTGCACTTTCAGTTTGTCAATAATCCACGCCTTGTCCTCAACTGAAACATTGCTACTGAAGTAAGTTGAAGACTTTTCAAAATTAATGCACTGTCCAGAAGCAGCAGCATACAACTGAAGAATATCAGAGACAACCTGCACTTCAGTGTCATTAGCTTGACAGAAAAGTAAAGAATCATCAGCAAAGAGAAGATTAGTAATTTTAGGTGCAGTTCTACTGATAGCCGCCCCGTTCAATTTTCCATCCATCTCTGCTTTTGCCAATAGAGATGTGAAGCCCTCTGCACATAACAAGAACAAATAAGGTGATAAAGGATCTCCTTGACGAAGACCTCTAGATGGGATAATATTGCCGTAAGCTTTACCATTGATCTTGACTGAAAATGAAGGTGTAGAAACACAACACATAACCCTGTCCACCCAAACTTTTGGAAACCCCAGTTTAATCATCATCCCAAACAGGAAGGCCCATTCCACTCGGTCATAGGCTTTGCTAACATCCAATTTTAATGCCAAAGCCCCTTTTTTACCCCTCTTCTTAAGATGCATAGCATGTAAGATCTCATAGGAAACCAACACATTATCAGTAATAAGACGCCTTGGCACAAATGCACTTTGAGTTGGGGAGATCAATAGAGAAAGAATCAATTTTAACCTATTAGCCATAACCTTAGATATAATTTTGTAAATTACATTGCATAGGCTAATAGGTCTAAAATCTGATAATTTATCCGGTTTCTTGACCTTAGGAATTAGAACAATATGCGTATAGTTCATTTCAGGCACCATGTTACCAGAATGTAAAAAATCTAAAACTGCATCCGTCACATCATTACCAACAATATGCCAAAATTTTTGATAAAAAAGTGCATTCATACCATTGGGTCCAGGAGCCTTTGTTGGTCCCATTTGGAACAACGCCTCTTTAACTTCTTCTCTACTGTATGGCCTGGATAGCACTTCCAGCATCTCGTCAGTCATCTTGTAAGGAACAGTGTTAAGACATTCCTCCATTCTGTCACAAGTACCTGCTTTAAACATATTCTGAAAGTAATCTGAAGCCACCTCCGCTACCTCCTCAATTTGTTCAACCCTTTCTCCATTATTTGTTTTGATCCCTTGAATATAATTCCTTTGTCTTCTTTGAGAGGCTTTATTGTGGAAAAATTTTGTATTTTTGTCTCCATGATTTAGCCAAGAAATTCGGGATCTTTGCAATTACAATAAATATTACAATTTTTTTATCCTTAATAATACTCATTGTATATTTATTTGCATTAACTTGCTGAATGCTTAATCATGTTTAAAATCACGAACGCCGATTTGGGCCCCATTTCTCAATGTGTGTTCCTTTTAGACTGAAAGTTTTAGTTAAAAACCCAATTTAGCAAAGTTTCAGTTGAAAGCCCAGTTCAGTCATCTCATTTTTTGTATATTATTTTGAAGTTTTGAACGCAATAAAGAAAAGCCCAATGACCTACCCATCACCTTGGGTCTCATAAATGAGTCAACTGAGATTTTTTTTTTTCATATAAATTTTTAATGGGGTCAATTACATTCTAAAATGATTTTTCTCTATTGTGTGATTTTAGCCATTTGTTTTGGAAAAAGATCGTTAGGTAGGCATCACTTTTTCTAAAAGAAGGAAAAAAAAAATCAATACGTGGAATTTCAACAATCAACTGAAATGTACACTACAAATAGATCAAAATGGGAGCCATAAAGCTTTAATTTTTTTTTTTTTGGGTATAATTGTAAAAAATAGCTATAAAGTCATACGCTAGATCAAATGGGAATATAATATCATTTTTGAGCAATCAAATTCAGTGTTAAAACTTAAAAGTGACATCAAAAGAACACATAACTTGCAAAATCCAAATGCAACATATTATTATTATTATTATTATTATTATTATTATTATTTTCCTAGTAAATAAGTTATTTCATTACACCAAATAGCAAGATACAATAAATTTTTTTTCACAGTACAAGCATATTAGCCATGAAAACACTACAAAAATCGAGGGCTATAGCCGCGTTTAAAAAAGCTTAAAAAAGAAGAAGAAAGAAACAATATCATACTGTAAAAGCTAAATAGACAAAAACAGGTAGAAATAATGGAGTAGGAACTACTGGGAGTAGAAATTCATAATTTAGTTTTAACAAAACAGTTGCAGCAATGCAAATATTGATGTTTATTACATAAATTTCCTCCAAAGGAAGTTTAAGATAAAAGTTCAAGATGCCCAAGTGCTTGTTCCACAACTGTCGTGTACACATGCCAAGATATCTCTGTACTCTCTATGAATAGTGAAGGAATCATATACCTTTCCATCACTGGTTTTCTTGTACTCAAAAAGAAGAGAGGAGCGATTGAATGCTGTTAGTTTGACAAATCCAAAGTCGAAATCTTTGTATAAACTCCAATTGGGTATCCCAATGAAAGATGTTCCTAGGTGATGCCCTCCCCCTCCAACAACAACATGGATGGTTCCGTTCATGGTGCCCGAATAATGGGACACTTCTGAATTAACACATACATTCTACACCACCAGCATTGATAATACAAGATTAGAGAAAATGGAATGCAAGTGATCTTAAAGATATTTGGTGAATGCACTATCTGGAAATTCAAAAGAGAAACTGTAATGCTAAGTTAAAGAGTTAGATAAGAAATAAAAGGCATTGCAGTTTACATTGCTTATTGTACTACTCTTCTCTCTAGTTGTAATGCATAATTTTGCATAACAATAGGAGTTTACATTAAGTAGTGTAGTTGAGCCTCTGGCATTATCTAGAAAGCCTCAACTATGTCCAAATATTATCCAAAATTCGCAACTATGTCTCTTTTTTTAATGGCTACCTTGTCCTATGTGTGCAAACTATGCCGATACCCTTAAAATTAACTCTAAAAAGACATACTAACAGCCTGTGATCAAGAACCTCCAGGCAGTAGTTACTCAGCAATGCAGAATGCAGCATTCGATGATGGTGTGTCATGAGTTGCATAGAGATTAACTCATGGTGAAATCAATCAATTTAGCTAATGTATACATGAGAAAGAGCTACAAATGAATGCACATTCAAATTAAATCTAATTTTGCTCTATCCGTACCTGGTAAATGGGGCATGTCCTTTCATAATCATGGACATGGCCATAAAATGCAATATCTACCCTGTACTTCTGCCAAAGCTTCTGCATGTCATCCCTTCCCATGGGCTCTGAAAATGAGCCCTCTTGGCCAAACCAATCGTTAGAGGAATACGCAAGGGGACGATGAGCAGCAAAGATCAACCAAGGTTGTTTTCGCCTATCAACTGATGCAAGGCACTTCTCAATGAACTTATACTGTTCTGAACCCTCTCTCCAGTCATGCTCAGTGTCAGCTATACAGAAGTGAAACATGCCATAATCCGTTGAATACCTATATATAAATGACAATTATGGTCACAAAACTTAGAATGAAGGATATACTCCACAACAAACAAATCAATGTAAGAGAAATGAACCAAACTGATTGTTGGAAAGGTTTGGCAACTCCTCTAATTTTACTTTCATCTAAAAATAAAAACACCTTCAATTTTTGTAGGACTATCTATATTCAGACAATAACAAGGGTGTGCAAATGTAAAGAACATATAAATTCAATTTACCAGAACTTAGCTCTGTTCTCAGCAGGAACATAGTATAAGGTCTCAGCAATCACACCACATTCCCCACCTGAATCTGTACCAGTATAGAAGGAACCTGAATCCGGCCAATCACGTTCATGATTACCACTGCAAGATGATCAATTGAAAGATTCATTAATCAGTTTTATCAAGTAAGGCATATAATCTGATTTTTATTATAGATGGAAACAATTAGTGATCAATTACACAAACCTTGCAACCATATATGGAACAGTAGATGTAATGGGTTCCACCTGTTGCAGGAATTGATCCCAATCTGCAATGTATCCATCTGCATATGCAATATCTCCTATGTGGAATACTATATTATAATTTGGCAAGTCCTTGATGAGTTGGTCTGTAGTGTTAAGTGCACCTGGATCTTTATTAGCATATTCAGTTGAACCGTCACGTTCTCCCTAAAGCATACAAGAAGAAATGTGATTTTTTCCCAATCCATCATTTACAAGAAACTCAAACATGGCTCAAATTTTTAACATTATCCTAATAAAAATTTTGATGGATTTGTATTAATAGTTGGTTTGGTACATTATAGTTTTTTTTTTCTTTCAAAAAATTGTGACTGCTTCATTCAAGTTTTTTTTTATTGGTTATTCATTCGAGTTTTTTTTACCTTCCCCATGTCACCAAATATTATAACACGCTGTAATGAGTCCTGTCCAGGATATGGGGAGGATTTGAAAGAATGAGTTTTGCTCCAGATATATGAACCATTAGATAGGATATGACCCATCCTGTAAGAGTACCTGAAATACCATCATAGCAAACTTTAGCATATATTATTAAGACTTTCATAACACTTCAATGTGAAGAAATAAGTTAAATACATACACCGTGTTTGGCCACAAATTTGTTAAGAAACTCGTATGTGTAAAACCAAGATCGCGCCAGCCAACAGTCCGTGCAGGCGCACCTACAGGGTAAGAAGGAAATCTCTTCATGTTACAACATACAATTCATAGAATTTCTCCAATGAAAAGTGGGAAGAAAAAAAATTTAGCTGTAAAAATCTGTGCTCAGAGTAATAAAAAATCATACTCAAAATATTGTATCCATTCATAAAGAAGAAATAAGCAAATTATCAATCAAAACATTGTATCCATATATAATTATGAATTGGCAAGATTTTCAAGCATAAACTTTCTATTGTGCTGTAAGAAGGAATGAATGGCCACAATCGCGCACTATTCCTGTAGCTTTCTTTGAAGGCAAGAGGACAAATCCCATTTTATGGTGTGTTACCATTTACTACAAGCCACTTGAGAAACACAGTTGCCAGCAATCCAGGAAAAGGCATGGTACTTTATAGTTTATATTGTGGAAGCACTCTTGGATGGGTAATTAGGACTATAGGTGAAAAATTTTAGACAACTTAAGAGCTTCAACATATAGTAGTAATATTAGTTAATGATTGCAAATCTCAAATGCACTTGACAACTGTTGATTGCTCTGTGACAGTTTACTAATACAAGAAATAAGTGAATAATCAAGAACTTTTATCATCATTAAATCAAGCATAGTGTGATCTAATTGGAATTCATAGTTAATTATGTAATGTGGTGAAATCAGGAGTAGGTGAAATATTACATACCACACATGCTGTTCTGTTCAATCGTCAATGTTCCAGCTGGGGATCGCATATGTGTTTCTCCATGGAGACCCCACTCAACAAATGGAACAGCTTCATCTATGGAATAACCACTCGTCCATGTTACTGTCATCTGCATAACAACAAAAATTATTTTACATATTTCTTCTTATTAACATATTTTTGTTCATCTGAACCGTACACGTCCCAGCAAGGCTAAAAACTAGTGTTGATTAACCAAATTTCTAGAGTAAATTTAAGTCATTCTCCTTGCAAACATGCTTTGCAGAGAAATTTGTAAGAGAGGGAAAAAAGAGAAAAGATTGACAAAGTTATCACATATTGCTTAGGAATTGAAACCTGAAAATATAATTTCTATCGAAGATTCTAAAGGGAACTTTCAATTAGTGTAAACTTACTTCATTCCAGGATTTTCCATTAGCAAGGCGTGCAAATAGAGGTGCTTTAGGATTGGCAAATGAAATGTAATTTGAAACTGAGACCAGCTTAGGCTGCAATATTTAATGAAGTGATTACTTATTAGTCAAATGATATAGTTATTGACAAATCATGGTGAAAATTAGTTAAATTGTTATAGAAGTATAGTAAGAGATGCATATGGTTGGACACACATTTGACAAACCGCCTGAAAACAATGCAAAGGAGAAGTCTGCCCTTTGATTGATCAACTGGAACTTCAAAGAAGCTTTGCCCGTTTTGGCATACTTTGAATCGGAGAAATTTGCGTACTTATACTGGAAGAAAGACATTTATGTCACATAGGTTAGAGAAGCAAAAACCAAGATTTTTTGTGTTTCTTTAATCTCAGTTTCAAAATTTACACTGTACACACCTTTATTGGGCTTGTACATAAATATGAAGACTCGGCTTCATCATTTTCTGCTGGACAGGTTGATGAGCTGCCATTTCAAAACAATCAGCTTCCAGCTAGACTAATAGAAGATGCAAAATTACTACATAGTACTGCTCTCAATGGAATTGTCCTAGAAAAATTTTTTAATCCTTGAAGTTAATATAAATTGTGTTCTATTCAACATTGCTGAGTCCAGAAAACAATTAGCTAGACAGTTCATAGTGACACAAAGGTGTACATTACTTGAATTTTGCGGGAGAAAAAACTGCAACCCAATCATCATTGGAAGGATTTGGATTTACAAGATCAACGATCACCCATGCTGTGTCCTCACCCTGTAATCATATATCAAACTACATGTCAAAACCTTTGTACATGTAAAAACAATGTTATGGTCACAAAGGGTTGAATGTATAATCCAAGTTTCTGACAAAATTTACTTACTGATAGAGTGTCGGAAATAGTTATTATGGGCCAAATTATGGGTCATGATAGGGTTTCTGGTGTCTATGTCTATCAATGACACAAATAGCCAAAATAGCCAATTCAACAAGAACAAGGTTGCCAAAAAAGAAAAAAAAAAATGCTAGGGATACAAAAAAGTCAAGAACTTTTGTCACAACTTATCATATAGCGAGTTGTGAGTTGTAAAGATGTGGACCTACTATTTTTTCTCCATTACTCATAACTTGCCAAGTGATAAGTTATGGCAAAAGAAGTGGATTTTTTAGTGTCCTTAGCGTTGCTCGCCAAAAAACCTTGTGGTTTCGTGACACTATTTTCCTTTGGAAGAGAACTTAGGTTCAAATCTCTAGTCTTCCACTTGTGAGGAGGGAGGATTTTATATGTGTATTAAATCAAGAACAAAATTTAAGTACAATTCCTTAAGTGTAACAAATTTGGTTCTCCAATCATATTTAATCACGTGATTGCATTATGAGTCATATAGTTTAATTTATTTGTCCTTAAGAGAAAATAACACATCTTATGCTAGTCAATACAGTCGTGTGGTTGAATTTAATTAGGGAATTTAAGGTATAGCCCTCAAGGAATTGTAACCAAGTTAGAACATATCCATAGTTAACAATTAACCTCAACTTTCCACATATAAAATCCTCCCAATTCTTTTCCCATCTGTATGGCTATTTAATTTATGCACAACCAATGGTTCACAAAAACCCAATCCATCTTATATCTCTGCATGCAGAGACATACCTACCATACACAGACAAAACAGTTCTTATAAAAAAAATGTATGTAGCTCAATGTTTGAGTGAGGAATCGAACTATCACATTTTTTATTATTAATATTACTATTTTAATTTGGTAAGGTGAACTGTCGAATTAAAGGGTGGGAAAGAGAATAAGATTAAGCGTAAGATAAAAATGAGAATACAAATCCTCCATTTCATTCTCAGTGTTCTGCTTCATACTTCACCAAACTACAGAATGTCATATGATTAGTAGAGTTTAAAATCGAACATTCAGTGTAGAACAAAGGATATTTATTCGTTAAATTAAGTGGTACCTTCAAGCCGAGAATGAGCTGGTTCGCTTTGAGGGAGACCGAGTCACTGAGTGCAACAGTGGTCTTATAAACGTTGATCTTGGATAATGGATGCTTGTCATATTCATGAACACGGTGAGCCGAAGCCAAGCACCAAAAGAACACAATGGTAAACAACTTCAGGCAGCTGCGAGAGCTGTCTTCCATGTCTCTCTAACTTTTTTTCTTTTGGATTATTATGGTTTTGTTAAGAAGTAGAATAACACTGAGTGAAGGAATATATAGAGAGAAGAAAGCAAAGAAACTAAGCTAAAGTAGCAAGAAAACCATGCATTAAAGGTTTAGGCAGTGCATGAGGACTAGAAAAACGATTCTAGGTGTTATTATTATATAGAAGCAAAGCGTCGTTCCATAATAATAAAATTTACTGTGGAAGTCCACCTGTTTTTATATTGATTCACAAGCTTTTCACAAAGTTTGTAGATCTTATCTTTTGAATAAATTATCACTCGTTTTAAATCAATGGGTATGAGGTCCTATCAAGAAAAAAAGAAGGGTACGGGGGGAATAATATCTTTATATATATTTTTTGCTCACAAAGTTTATATTCAAAGGTCCAATTTTCTGGATCGTTGTCTAGCAAAGAAAATTTTTCTTGGTCATATCGAGATCTGCCATGTGCAATCAATTGTTACAATGCTATTTTTTAATTTTTATAAAGCATGCTGAACTACTCCTTTTTCTATAATATAACTCATCTCGTCCTCATTGTTCTCACTTTTTATTTTATTTTTCTCTCAACCACCTCATCCACACCTTCAAATTCAAAAAAGAGAGGCAGAAGATCCTTGCTATAATAATGGAGGTTGGAGAGATTTCTTTCATATGCTCCATATATGTTTATATTTATTTTGTTGGAGTTTCAGCGAAAACGCATTCACACGAACAAGAAATTAAAAACATCTACTTAAAGACAATGGTACATACAAATGTGGAAACTCAAACCTCCTAAGTCTCTCAATCACTAGCTAGATGATTCTCAATGCTTTATTTCAAAATTGAAATAGACTACTTTGATTTATAGAAAATTTACCAGCGTTCAAAAACATGAGAATAGGAACACCAATAACAAATCAGATAGTAGCTAAAAACAAGGTACAATACTTGATGGGCTTAACAACTCAATCATATATATGCTCCCTAAAGATTGTGAACTACTTTGATATAAACCAAATCAGGATCTGATATGGTCAAGCACCCACGTCCACCATCTCTGCACGTACTGGTTGCATCAGATAACAATGTTAGATGTGGTTCAATTAATTCCATGAATACATCTTTGTACGACTCCAATTGATTGAGATCATCATGTCCGGTTCCTATAAGGTATTCCACCATATACAAATGCTCCTAATGGCCGAAATTCAAAGTTTTTTTTTTTTTTTTAAAAACTTTCAATTTTAATAATTAAATTAAAAAAAATTTAAAAAGTAAAGAAAGTAGAAAAATAAAAAATTTTGTGAGAAGAATAAAGGTAATTGTACCCCACGCAATACCATAGATATTGCATGTAGTGCTAGGGTATTGCATAGGATCCTAATCGGCCAAAATCCAATATTATTAACAAAATAGATTACAATTACGCCGCATCATCCTCGTATGCCATATTCATAAATTACTTCACAAACATCACAAATACATACTCAAAATCTCTTATATATACAAATTAATCCAAATCTCTTTACATTTAAAACAAACTTTTTCTTAGAAATGTTGAATAAGTGTATTGTATTTCTCAAGTAATAGAATATACATGAGTGCCTTTATATAGGAGGCAAAGTGTGCAATACAAGTAAGTGTGCTATACAAGTAAACAAGATGGGTCTAAAGCCCACATACCCTAATGTACGTTAATAGCCCCTCTCAAACTCAAGGTGGATGTGAAACCAACTTGAGGTTGTCAACCAAAGTATGAAGGCGTTCCTTAGGAAGTGACTTGGTGAAGATATCTGCAAGTTGATATTTAGAGGAGACTGAGATCAGCTTGAGAGCACCATAGACAATCGATCTCAATGTATTTAATCCGTGCATGGAAGACATCATTGTGAGCAATATGAATGGCACTCTGATTGTCACAATAAAGAGGAGTAGCAGAGGATGTGGACACACCTAAGTTTTTGAGAAGCCATCGTAGCCAAAAGAGCTCAGATTTGGTATCAGCAAGGGCACGATATTCTGCTTTAGTACTGAAGCGGGTCACATGAGTTTATTTCTTGCTTCGCCACGAAATTAGAGAAGAACCAAGTAGAAAGTAATAACCAGTGGTGGACCTACGATCATTGGGATCTCCTACTTAATCAGCATCAGAAAATGCACGGAGAATAAGAGGAGACTGAGCAGAGTAGAAAAGACCAGGGAAGATAGTGCTCTTTAGATATCGAAGAATGCGCATAACATCAATATAGTGAGTCGATCGTGGAGTAGACAGATACTGGCTCACCTGGTGAACATCATAAGAAATGTCTAGACAAGTGACAGTAAGATAAACTAGGTTGCCAACCAAGCATCTGTAAAGAGAGGGATTAGCAAATGGTCTCCCCCCTAAGGGAGTTAGATGCGAACTAAGCTCAACTGGAGTGTCAACAGTCTTGTTATCAGTGAGTCTAGCTCAAGACAAGAGTTCAAAGGCATACTTGGCTTAAGTAATATAAAGTCCATCTGTAGAATGAGTGATTTCAAGACCCAAGAAGTAGCTGAGATGTCCAAGATCTTTCATCTCAAACTGCTGACTGAGAAAATTCTTTAGTTCTTAAATGCCATTGAGGTCATCACCAGTTATGATCATATCATCCACATACAGGAGAAGTAAAATAGTGCATTTGTCAGTGCGACGAAGAAATAAGACAGAATCATAATGACTGGTCATGTAACCCAAGCGAGAGATGGTAAAGCTAAATTTGGCAAATCAAACTCGTGGAGCTTGTTTAAGGCCATAAAATGCACGTCAAAGGTGACAAACCTTGTTTGATTCAACAGAGAGACCAGGAGGGGGTTGCATATAAACTTCTTCAATTAAATCTCCATTAAGGAATGCATTTTTGACATTCATATGAAAAAAGGTCCCATTTATTAGCAGCAGCAATAGCTAAGAGGGAATAAACAGATGAGATACAAGCAACCGAAGCAAATGTCTCTTCATAATCAATCTCATACTCATATGTAAAAACTTTTGCATCAAGACGAGCTTTGCAGCGCTCAATGAACCTATTAGAGAGAGTCTTAATCTTGTAGATCCACTTACAACTAACCACAGATTTTCCAAGGGGGAGAGTCACCAAATCCCAAGTATGGTTTTTAGATAATGCATTGAGTTTCTCTTTCATTGCAATCTGCCATAAAGAGTCAGTGGAAGCCTCACGATAGGTGTAAGGCTCGTGCATTGTAGCAAGGGCAGTGTAATAATAATAGTCAAGTAAATGTGTAGGAATGGATCTTACTTGAGTTGGGTGGCGAGGCGGAATGTCTTGTGCAAGATCTTCAGGAGGAGCAAGATCAGGGGACCCAAACTCAGGGTTGGGTAGTTTGTCTTCGACCGGTTCATCTTCCACCTGTTCATTAAAGGGTGAACTAGGAAAGGAATTAAAGGTATTTGATGGTTGGACAGAGAAGTCTATAGGAGAAGCAGGAGCAACCATAGGAGGATCAGGAGCAGCTACAGAAGGAATATATGCCTCATCTGGAAAAAGATCTAAGATAGAGGAGGAAGATAGGGAGGCATGGAAGTGAGAGAGCTTGACAAAGGAGCGATGTTCCCAAAAGACAACATTGTGAGAGATATGAAAACGATGAGAGACAGGATCATAACACTGATATTCCTTTTGGGTTTCGCCATAGCCAAGAAAACAACAAAGTCTTGACTGAGGCTTAAGTTAGTTATGCTTATGTGGCTGAAGAAGAACAAAACAAGCAGAACCGAATGAGTGAATGTGGTGATAGTCTAGAGGTGACTCAAAAAGGCGCTCATATGGAGTTTTATTTTGGATAACAGGACTAGGAATGCGATTAATAGCATGAACAATATGAAGAGCAGTTTCACCCCAAAAAGGAGCAGGAACTTTGGCAGAGAGAAGGAGAGCACAAACAGTGTAAAGAATATGATGGAGTTTTTGTTCGGCTCTTCTATTTTGCTGAGAGGTACCTGGACAAGTTAGTTGATGAAAAGTGCCATAGGAATGCAAAATAGCTTGGAAAGCATATTGAATGTACTCAAGAGCATTATTAGATCGAAAATTTTTGATACGTTTGAAAAATTGAGTTTCAACCATATTTGCTAAATTAGAATATACTTGCAATAATTCAGAACAATGTTTTATATGAAAATCCCAGCTATATTGAGAATAATCATCATTAAAGACAACAAAATATCGAGATCCACCAATACTAGAGATAGAGGAAGGCCCCCCAGACATCAAAATGAATTAGGTCAAAGATATCAGTAGACATTGATTTACTAGTATTGAAAGGCAAAACTGGTTGTTTTCCTAATTGACATGAAACTCAATTAAAATTTTCTGTGGATATTGAACCTAACAAACCTTTAAAAGCCAAGTATTGTACCCGAGAGGAAGATGCGTAACCAAGTCGGGCATGCCAAAGTGTAAGGGAAGGAATAGAAGAAATTGCAGCAGCTGCAGCAACGGAAACAGGAGCAACAAGTGGAAAACGAAGGTTTTCCACGGGAAACATACGCTTAACTTTGGGATCGGTCCTCGGATACTACACAATACACCAAGAATAATCAAAGATAATGCAATAACCCAACTCAGCTAATTGTCCCACAAAAAATAAATTGTAAGAAAGGTCAAGAACATTAAAGGTCCTAGGAACCAAAAGGTTGGAGGTTGAAACAGAACCTATAATATGACTAGACATTGTGGAACCATTTGCTATGCAAATATTAAGAATGTGTCGTGCAGGTTTAAGGTTAGAAAATAAGAACGAGTGAGGTGTCATGTGATTGCAACAAGCGCAATTCATAAGCCAAGAGGAAGGAGACATACCTTATAAAGCTGAGAAAGAAGAGGAATAAGATGCATTACCAACTATACGAATGACATTAACGATGATGTTGAAAGTTCAAATAGGATGTGAAACACCTATGAACATTTAGACCCTCAATTTACAAAATACCAATACAAGCTTATAATCAAACAATATATGTGCGGAATATGAATATAAGCTAAACTCAAATTGTTAAAACACTCTAAACCATACTTAATCACAATCACAACAGTAATTAAAAGGTAAAGAGTAAGGGAAGAAAGATCTAAATACAAAGATAACACAACGATGTGTTTTCGAAGAGGAAATCGAAGCACTCGGCAAAAAATCTCTCCACCGCCTTCCAAGCGGTCAATAATCCACTAGAGAATAAAGTTGGGATACATGAATAGTAGAAGACCCTTCAAACTTAATCTACCCAGTGCACCTAAGCCCTTCAAGATTTTTGCTCCAACAGGGTTACGTCAAACCTTGTCTTCTCTAGCTTACCGTATCCTACAATCTCCTATTACATCAACCAAAATGAATTGGTCCATTCTGAATTGTTTCCCAAGCACCAAAATACCCCCTCACTGATATGGGTATGGTGAGATAAAAATTTGGCTAAATGTACCTCTCAAGGATATGTTAATGGAGAGGGTGAGAGTAGAGGAATTTGGAGAATCAAGGATGAAGATTGTGGATGAGTCAATTTTGTTTTTCTATAGGGTTTCTTTTTCAAAATTATCTCTGGAGGCTCTCTAAATTTTGTGGGTATAAAGGGTATTTATAGTAGGGTGTATGAGGAATGCGAAGAGTCAATTACAACCAAATAGGGCGTTCTGGCAACTCGAGCTCGCGGCTGGAACGAGTCGCGAGCTAACTGCTTGGCCAGACTGGAAGTTTTGTCCTGTAGTGCAATAGCTGGCGTGACCTTTTAGCTCCCCTACATGCTTCACACGTGTGCCAATTTGGCAACTCACCAGTTGCGAGCTAGTCGCGAGGCTCTTCTTGAGTGCACACTCTTAAGCTTTTCTTCACACTTTCTCACACACTACCTTTACATGATTCCCACCTAAATACAGGGATTCTAAATGCTGAATTATAAGCAAATTTGGTACTGAATAAAGCCAACAAAATGATTGAATAAATTCAACCTTACAGATGTTTTTAAGGTCATCTATAGAAATGGTGAAAGTGCATCCTGAAGACTTAGACTGTGCAGAGATGAGAGCCATTGGTTGGACACTCTCAGTGTTAGAAACAGTTGCGGCAGAAATTGAAACAATTGATTTGTTGCGATGATAGCAAGCCTTGATATTATGGCCAAAACGTTTGAAAAAATTGCAAAATCGTTTGTTGGATTGTCAGCGACGAATGTTGAAATGAAAAGAAGACTTGTCCTTATTCTTCATTTAGAAGCAAAATATGCAAAAATGGACTATAAAAATAATATCTATGCGAAAAACTGGGTAAGGAGCACCTAGACTGCAAAAAATCAACGGTCAATGCATGTCAAAGTCAACAAGAAAAGCTAACGCTGGTCAAGGTCAACGGCGACCGGTCAAAGATGACGTAAGCAGCTGACCTGTGGATAACGTAAGTGGCTGACTTTTGGATGACGTAAGCGATGATGTGGCAGTGATGACGTCACCTAGGGCTGACGTGGCATAGATGACGTAATCGCTGATGTCAGTAGGGGTAAATCTGGCGCATGGCAGTGCGTAAAGAAGAGTGATGGCGTGTGGCAGCGTGTGGCGGTACTGCCGGGTCTTTTAGCGGCGCGAGTGGTCCAATGGAGACAAATTTTCACAGGTGAGCAGATTGGAGAGTTTCCTTTCTTGTGGAGTGACCTGTTGTCTGATCGGAGAAGCGAAAGTGGTGGTGGCGGCAAGGCAGTGGTCTTTGATGTACTGTAGTCGTGGCAGTCGCAGTGGTGATTTTGACAATAACGGCTGCAGTGGAAGACACCCAAGAAGACAAGACTGTTTGAGAATAGCACACCCGAGGATTAGAGTAGTGGCTTTGATACCATGTTAGAAATATTGAATAAGTATATTGTATTTTTCAAGTAATAGAATATACATGAGTGCCTTTATATGAGAGGCAGAGTGTGCAGTACAAGTAAGTGTGCTACACAAGTAAACAAGGTGGGCCTAATGCCCACACACTTTAATACATGTTAATAGCCCCCCTCAAACTTAAGGTGGATGTGAAACCAACTTGAGGTTGTCAACCAAAGTACAAAGGCGTCTCTTAGGATGTGACTTGGTGAAGATATCTACAAGTTGATCTTTAGAGGAGATTGAGATCAGCTTAAAAGCACTATAGACAAGATGATAATGGATAAAATGACAATTGATCTTGATGTGTTTAATGTTAACTAACGAACTTGACTCTCACAAGCCTCAAATTCTAATGCACCCCTCAATGGTGCTTTCATATTAACACAGTAAATAAACTTTTAGCTCACACAAACAAGCATTTTTCAATATTTAAAGAACTACCAAATGGAAAATTACTGTTTAAAGAAACCCAACATTGAAGGAAAATGTAAGACAACTGGTTACATCGAATGATCGAGCAGGATGAGAATGAATCAGATGGCTATAGTTTATTTCCGTCTGACAGATTAAAACTTTCTTTTGTATAGTTGAATAGATTAGGTCCCCATGAAAAAAATAAAATGTAAAATTAATAAGTCATTTATTATTTATACAGAACCCATAGTAAATTGGGTGTTTGTAAAATAATGTATATATTATTAAAATAATAATATCATATTTATTATTTTTATTTAATATATTAACATATCAATTTTTGAAATTATATATACATGAAATCATTCATGAATTAACATCTTATTTAATTAATTAAAATAATAAAATTTTAATATATTAAATTTTATAATATTGTTAAATAATCATGGATATTTAACAATATATATATTTCCAAGATGAATTTTCATAGTGTTTGTGATTCACTAATTCCATTGACATATTTTATTATATCTTATATATTAATGGTAATAATTAGTATTTTATATACTAAAATTATACCATGAAGATATATCATTTCAATTTTTTTTAAATACTTGTCTTTTCTTTTGTATTCATTAAATATGTTGTAGAAGGCATCAACAAGATTTTTATTTTTATTTTTTTAGGCCCCCCTACCCATTTTTTTTTCCATTAATTTATTATTATTATTATTTTTTCATTGGAGAAGGGACACCAGCAAGAAATTATTCACACATAAGTATATTTTCCAAATATTTTATAAAATCATTTATAATAGCACAGCCAATTGCTCACAAATCACAACTAGCCGTCCTTAACCACGGTTTTTCATTGAAAATTGTGTAAGTTTTATATAATTGGGCCAATTTTACTTTATTCCTCTCCCCTTCAATTCAAACTAGCCCTAAATAGTTTATAATTTCATATACACTTGCTAGCCTTTTTCTTTGTCTGTTATAAATTAAAATCATGCCCAGCTTTAAAGCTTTTCGCTTACCAAAACTACATTAATTTTTTAGTCTTTGTCCAGCAAAAAATATTCAGTTCAGTAACAAAAACTACTAAGTATATTGGTTTTTGGTCCATAAAAAAAAAAAAAAAAAAAAATACCACGTGCAACACGGGGGTTACTTCTATATTTATTTTTTCTAAGAACATGTGTAACTCCTTAATTATTAAACTAACACGTCCTTATTCTTATTTTTGTTTTTCTTTTTTTTTTTTCTCTTTTTTTTTTTTTTTTTAGAAACACACATAGGGAAAGAGAGATGAGATAAGGGAATACACTCACAATTATCCTCATTTTCGTTTTTCTAAGTAACCAATCGTTATCTTCCAATTAAATAGAAAGTTTCAAAGATCATTGCTGTAAACGAGGATTGAGAAATTTTTTCGACTCACTCTATCTATATTTATTTGCATCACATGGTCCAGAATGCAAAATTTAAGTTGGTGGGTTGGCATTTTTAAAACGTGTCCATTTTTATGTGAATGTATAGAATTATTCATCAAAAACTATGATAAGGAGGTTTTATATGTGGAATGCACGAGACACCTTCTCAATAAGTAACTAGGATCAAATTACAGTAGATTGCACTTACATTTTGGAAATGACCATGATTATGATGTGTGAGATTTTAGTCATTAGACTATGAGTTTAGCCTGTTTAGGACATTGCTCTTAGGCGTTATGCAGGACAAAACAAAGGAAAAGGAGTCATAAAAAAAAAAAAGAATAGAAAAAAAAGATATCAAATTTATTTATTACTGTAAAAAAAAAAAAGTTATAAAGGCATAGGTTATATCAAATGGGAATATAATATCATTTCTAGCTATTAAGTATTAAAACTAGGTAAAATATTCTTATAAACTCATTTTATATCCACGGTTTTACCTAATATCTGTAATTGTACTAATGTACACATTTTAAAATATGAAAAAGTAATGTCCATAATTTAAATATGAAAATGGATGTGAAAAAAATAAATATAAGAGAATAAAAGCCCTTAAAAGTGAAATCTAAAGGACACAGTGACATGAAAAATCTACAAAACATTAGTTTCTTTGGTGAACAAGTTACTTCATTAGACCAAATAGTGTTCGGGCCATATTTTTATGTAATTGGCATATCTTTTGACAAAATGCACTTTACTTGTATTTGGGTAAATCTAAGTAGGTTTAAGATGATCATTATAAGTGGTTAAATTGAAGACATGAAGATTACTCAAGAACTGCTCAAGAAAAGTGCAATCTGCAGGTCTTGATACCTCCTCGATAGAAGCTCGATTTTTCGAGATTCATTAAAGCTCGACACATGTCTCGATCTATCGAGCTTACGGTTCTCAGACTATAGCCTGCAACGTTTTTATTCTAAAAGGCTATTTGCTTATGAGTTTGTATAATCCTTATTGGGCTAGGAAAGCCCAAGGTTTGTGTAAACCTATTTGGAATAGGAGAGCCCATTAAGCTTCTATTTAAAGGAGGTGGAAAAAGAAAAACCTAACCTTAGAGAGCTTCATAAGGTTTTCTTTTTGAAACCCTAGCCTCCACCTACAGAAGAAAGAGTTCTTATTGTGTTTCTTGTATGCCTTTGAGTTCTGTAACCAAGCAAAGTCTCTTGCACTAACATTGAAGATTTTATTGGTGTTTTTATGTGAAGCTGTTGCAAATCAACTACAACAATTTAAGGGTTGCTGTGGAGTTAGTCACGCACTTGGATTCGTGTAAAGGAGTAAGCCGCGTACTGGGATCCTTGTATCAGATTGGTTAGTCATGTATTAAGAGCCGTGCATAAAAAAGATAGATTATCACTACAGAACAAGTCCAATTGGGTATTGGGATAAGAGTTCAACTGTAAGTTGGTATAAGGTATTGTGATTCTTTTACTTGTAGCAGCTTGTTTTGATAATAGTGGATTCTCAGGAGTGGTGACCTTAAAATCACCCGGTGGGGTTATGCCTCGGGAGTTTTCCCTATTCGTAAACCAATCACCCGTGTCAACTTTATTTTCCGTTGCACTTTATTTTAATTGGTGATTTATTTATGCTGCCACGTACATTACATGTTAATTTGATTAATTAATAAACTTGACTAATTAATCAATTAATTTATCACAAGGGGTCAATACATTCTTGGCCTATCAGATAGTAAGATACAAGGAATTGTTTACACAATACAAGCATGTTGCAGACTAGCTGTGAAAGTTGCAAGTCAAACTCACAATTGAAATCCTATAAATTGTTAAGAGCATTGTAATTCAATTGACCCTTTTAGTATTTTTAATGAAAACATTTAGGATTTAATTTCCCATTCCCCTATCTATTGAAAAAAAAAAATCCTATAAAATAGGATATTTTTAAAGCATAAAAAGAAACAATATCATTGTTAGAGATATGAAGGCCTAATCGTATTTGTGGCTCAAGTTTGTTACTCTATTCCATGTTCAATGCATTTAATCATGCGTGGATTATAAGCAAGGTAATCATAATTTTATTTTGGGCTGCAAACAAAGCAAATCATATTTCTATTTGTAGTACAAGTATTGCAACCACGAGTTAGTATATATAGGAATTATCTTCTTATAAATACTATTCAATGAGTTTTTTTTTTTTTTTTTTTGAGAATCCTATTCAATGAGTTCATTGTAAAACATAGAGCTTAATAGAAAAGATGTGGCTAACTGCTTATCATGAGTTTGCAACGTAGATGTAGGCATTTAAAACCGAACCACATTAATTCCCTTCTCTCTCTCTCTCTCTCTCTCATTTTTTTATTTATTCAATTTATTATGGTATCAACAGTCAACACTATGTCTTGCTTTTTCGGATATGGTATCATAGTTATATTGTATCTTTTTTAATAATCATAACGTTAAAAGATAAATAAACAAAACAAATCTATAATAATAATAATAATAATAATAATAATAATAATAATAATAATAATAGGTGAAACTGATTATGGGAGAAACTCAGATTAGAATTCTAAATTTGACTTCCAATTTTGTGCCATGTGTTTTATGCCACATGTTCCATTTAAATATTTTATTTTTTTGATGCCAATTGATGAGTTAATAGGTTGCTAAAATCAAAGAGTCCAAAATCAATGAACCTCTAATTAAAAAAAAAAAAAAACCAATGAATAGTATGCCAATTGAGTTAATAGACTACTAAAATCAAAGAGTACAAAATCAATGAACCTCTCATTCCATAAAAAGAAAAAACAAAAAACTAATGAACAGTCAAAAAAATAATCATCTTTGCTCCCATAATCCCTAAAAGACCTTAGCTTTTGGAACTCAAAGATCCAGAGCCTCTACCCCAAAGTCCAATCAAACTCAATCACTAAGAGAAAGTGAAGATGGAGGAACAAACTGAGATGGAATGAAGCAAATGGAGAAAAAGGAGAATAACAAACAGGTTGTATGCAAGTTTTCGACAATCTCCTCACAGGTACCTTTTCTTCTCTCTCTCTCGGATTTTCCATCATCAATTTTTTGCTTTTAGGTCAATTTTTTCCTTTGGGTTTTCAATTCCTCTCAAAGTACTCGAAGAAATCCTTGAATCAACTTTTTTGTCATCAATTGCTTCTTAATTCTAATTTTGGTGTAGGCGTGCAGAAGAACAAATGATATTATTCATATGGAGAATTTCTATTTGGGCTTAGAGAAAATTTTCATTTGTAAATTTCATAAATTGGTTTAGTTTTTTTTTTTTTTTTTTTTTTTCCTCTGCTAATTTCCTCATTTTGTGTTATAGATTCTCATTCTTATGTTGTACCACAAAATTATAAAATTTGGGGATTTTTGGAATTTTTAATTTAGATTTTAATCTTTGGTGAGTATGTAGGTTGGGAATGGCATTGATGGGTGTGATGAGGCTTGAGTTGGAGATGAAAGTCATTGTTCAGGTTATGGCTGGAGTATTGTTATTTACTATTTACAGCCTTGCTATTGATGTTATCTTTTGTACATAATTTAAGCCAAACGCCAAGTAAATGTACATTTTTGATGATTATGCACATATGTCTTTTGGTCTTGCTTTTGATTTTGCAGGGCTCACTGTTGGTATGGAAAATGGTTGTGTTGGTGATGCTGGTGTTAGGTATATTACTATATTTCTAATCTCTTATGAATCTATTAATATATGCATGTATAGATTGGTTCCCATTTTCATATCAGCAATTGTTATTTACTACATTGCGGATCAAGTTTTTCGGTTGGTTTTGAAGTTATTATTGCTAAATTTGAGCTTCAAATATAGACTTCCTATTGATTCATTTGCTTAAGTTACCAGTTGGTTCATTTACATTGGTGGTTTATATTAGTCTGCATAGGTAGTTCATATTAGTCCTAGAGTTTCACTTTTGGCATTAAGTCCACTTGTCCTAACTCCGTCCATAGGTAGCTAACAATTTGAAGTTTCTTTACTTGGATGAACTTGGTTTGCATAAGTGTTGGAGTGACAAGGTTGACATTTTTAATTTAGAAAAACAACACAGCTTGTCATTAATATATTAAGTGCTGGTGAATTAAAAATTGGACTATCTCCAATTTGTCTATAGTGTCATCTAGGGACAAAAATGTTAACCCAACATAAGAAGGTCGTCCACTGTGGGGAGGTCATTTGTGGGTATGAAGGTCATCCATCATGGAAGTACCTGGACGACTCCGCAATACTTAGAAATTTTCAGAATAAGTTTATATCCAAAAGCTTATAATTCGGATCACGTTTTACTATTACAAATTATGAGTAAAATCCTTATTCATCGCTCTAACTTCCCACTAACTTTTTAACTTCTAATAACAGTTGTAGAGGATAAATTTAAACCTTCTAACTTCTATAGCAACTGTAGAAGATAAAACTAAACCTTCTAACTTCTATAGCAGTTGTGGAAGTTAAGTCCGAACCTTCTAACTTTCATCCACGTGGAGGAAGTTATTAAACAAGTAACTACTCCAAAGCTCACTATAAAATGACTCATCCATATTAAGTGAAAGTAAGTTTCCATCACTCCTAAAAGTTGGACTTCTTGAGTTCTAGAGAGAAAAACTAACTTAAGCATCGGAGAGTTTTTGGCTGGTTCAACCTAGTCACCTTTGATCTTGTGCTTCTTTCTTGTTTAGGCCTTCTAGACAACCTCAAGTCCATTAAAGCCCGACGTATTCAGCCTATTGATTTCCTGTGTGTCATCACTAAGAATGAACCAAATTGTAAGTGGGGCATGAACGTAGACTAAAATTTATTTTCTTACAAAATTTTAAGATACAAACTATGGAAATTCAAAAGTGGTGGGGACAAATATTATTATTGTGGACAGACCCACGACTATGTTAAAATTCTAAAAATAAATATTTTGAGCTTTATTTGAAATTTATGAGTTATGGAAAATATAAGGAATCCCACTTTTTTTTTTTTGGGAAATAAAGCAAAAAATAAAATCTATTTTATATATGAATAACTCCGTGTATAAAAGAAAGGGAAAAGATTTATTGCAAACTAAGTTGTAGCAGCTCTTGCAAAAATGTACACATGTCAATGTCTCAAATAGACATTTGTCCTGCCTTATATTTAAATGAAAACTTCATTTTCAAGATTAAATTTTTCACCAAATAGCCACTTGACATGTGTACATTTTACAAGAGTTGTTGTAACTTAGTTTGCAAATCTTTTCCCTAAAAGAGATGGTCTAATTTCTACTAAGGACAAGTTGAGAGTTTGGTTACGCCATGAGAAATGTTTAGTACATATTAAAAGTGTATGTTAATATATACTTAATTAATGGTTTATTTCATTTCAAAAAAAAAAAAAATTAATGGTTTATTAAATTTTTTTAGCTTTTAAGGAAAAAATTAATTGATCATATCACTTATAAGTATGAAAAAGAACACCTATAATTCGACTAAAATTTGTGCAAACATTGTAATAAATAACAACTAATAAATTAAAAAAAAAAAAAAAACTGAAGAAAAGATGGATTATGTATATCATATATGTGGATACTTAGAATGACAATATTTGCTGCATATATTTCACGAGATAGGGTATGATTGAGAAATCACGATGTTAAGCGTGGGAAAGTAGACAAAAAGGGGAAGAAATCATGGATAGAGTAGAAACTAGCATGAGTAGATATTAATATATTTCACAAAACATTTGCATCAATTGCAAAGCAATGATGCTTATTCAACAAACATCATACATAAGTTTCCTCCGAAAAGGAATTTTAAGATACGGTTCTAACAAGCTTCACAACTGTCGTGTACACAAGCCAAGGCATCTTTGTACTCTCTAGTAATGGACCTAATGGTGAAGGAATCATATACTTCTCCATCTCTTCTCTTCTTGTACTCAAAGAGGAGAGAAAAGCGATTGAATGCTGTCATTTTGACAAATCCCCTGTCAGCTCTCTGTATAAACTCCAATTGGGTATTGTGGCAAAGAATGTTCCTAAGTAGTGCCCAAGTAGTGCCCTCCACCTCCAACAACAACATGGGTGGTTCTATTCATGGCACCCGAATAATGGGGTTCTTTTGATTTGGCACATACATTTAGCTGTAATCAGATCCACAGAGACTACTATTGAGATAGACGCTTTTGTGAAGTTGACGCGACTTCTTGTGTGCCTTAGAGTTATGTATCAAGATGCCTTCAGATCTACAAGTGTAGATTAAATAATTTTGCATCAAACAACAACAATGAGGTTGATGTGTAGATAGTCACGGACTGAGAATTCGTGCAAATAAGAAGTCTCTACAAGATCAAATATATATAATTGGAGATTAGTGTAAAGGTTCAACTGTAGGTTGATATTTTGGAATAGGCCAGGTAGCATGGTAATATTCCTTATACTTGTAACCATTTTTTCTTTATTAGTGGATCTTTCGAGAGTGGTGAATTGAAATTCACTTGGTAAGATTTTTGTTTGTGAAGGTTTTTCACATTCAATAACAAATGGCCGTGTCAAGCTTAACGTCAATAATACCACTACAATTGAACATTCTCATGCGTAAGTATGGGTTACATGCCAGTCTATATATATATATATATATATATATATATATTAATTGGTAAAACTTAGAGAAAGTTCAATTAAAATTTTAGATTAAAATCCAATTTTACACCATATGTTTAAATTTATGTGGGGACCATACTATAATTATTCACTTAAGTTTATACTATATATATACTTAAGTTTTTTAATCTTTGTGCCATTTGATTACAAAATACTAAAAATCTAATATTAACGAACTATGAAATTAAAAAAAAAAAAAAAAACTAATCACATATACTCACTCAATAAAAATCACCACACATTCTTTTTTAGAAAAAAAATGCTCATAAGTAGTATTAAATTTAGGTAAGAATTATAATGTGATTAATCATGTTTACTTTAAAAAAATAATAATTTAACTAATAATTTATACGTATGTATATGTTACATGCTTTTTTTTAAAATAATAATTTGACTAATTATCTCTCTCTCTCTCTCTCTCTCTCTCTCTCTCTCTCTATATATATATATATATATATATTAATAGGTAAAAGTTAGAAAAAGTTCAATTAGAATCCAATTTTGCGTCAGATATCTAAATTTATGTGGAGACCACACCCTAATTATCCACTTAAGTTTATGCCATTATTTACTTAAGTTTTTTAATCTTTGTGTTAAGTGTGTTAATGAGTACAAAATACTATAAATCTAATATTAATAAACTATAAACTTAAAAAAAAAAAAAAAAAAACCAACCGCATATACTCAATAATGATCACCACACAACAAAGATTACTACGCATTTTATCTTATTAAAAATTAGAAAAAAAATGATCATAAGTAATATTAAATTTGGGTAAGAATTTTAATATGTGGCTACTTTAAAAAAATTTGACTAATAATTTGAATAATTATTTATATTTTTACAATTAAAATTGTGTTCAATTTTAAATGCATTAATGCGTTTGCATAAGTTACATGCTAATATATATATAAAGCCAAAATTGAGAGAAATTCCCATTAAATCTCAAATTAGAGTATAATTTGATGCCAAGTTTCTCATCAAATTCTCTTAATTTTTGTGCAACTATTTACTGCACCATAAAATCAAATTTTAATCTTCCTCATTTTTTGTGCCAAATGAGTCATTGAGTGAGAACCATAAAATCAAAATTTGTAAACTAAAAAAAAAAGAAAAAAAAAATCACCATTATTGTTGTTGTCGTGGTTGGACAAACTAAAATTGAGAATTTCATAGGAAACAATTTAAATGACTTTTTTTCATTTGTTTCAAATATATATATATATATATATATATATATATTATTAGTAGTTATTTTAACTTTTCAAATATTCAAACGTTATATATATATTATTTATAAACTTATAAAGATATAAATACGCATTTAGTTATGCTAATTTGTAAATATATCTCATGCATATGCATGAGGTTACAAGTTAGTTACATTTATTGTGGGGAAGGAATATCCCCTACAGGCCATTTGTCCTTTTTGGGGAGTCAAGCCTGCAAGGTTTTGTTCTGAAGGGGTGGGAGCAAGTCCCATATCGCCTAAAGAAGCGTCTCACTCATGCTTTATATGTGCTTGACACTTGCATGAGTGTACCACTCATGCTTTATATGTGCTTGGCTCTCCAAAAAAGACAAATGGCCTGCGGAGGATATTCCTCCCACACAGAAAGGCGCTTTTAGAGGGTAGTGCCCATCTCAAGTATTGTCCGCTTTGGGGCAAGGGTGGGATTAGCTTGGCCATGTTCGACACCGCATGATACCCGTACGGTTTTGTTGCCAACACCTAAGTGGAAGGCACGCCTCTACCACTACTACATGTGTAGTAGTGGTAGAGGCGTGCCCTTTAAGGGTAACAAAACCGTGCGGTCTGGGTGGCATCGGCCTCAACGGCCCATTCCCAACCCAAAGTGGACAATACCGATGATGGGCACTACCCTTAAAAGCGCCTTTTTGTGGGGGAGGAATATCCCCCGAAGGCCATTTGTTCTCTTTAGGGAGCCAAGCCCGCAAGGTTTTGTTTTGAAGGGGTGGAAGCAAGTCCCACATCGCCTAAAGAAGTGCCTCACTCATGCTTTATATGTGCTTGGCACTTGCATGAGTGTACCACTACTACACAAGGACTTGCTCCCACCCTTTCAGAACAAAACTTTGCGGGCTTGGCTCTCCAAAGAGGACTAATGGCCTGCGGGGGATATTCCTCCCCCACATTTATGTTTATAACCATGCGTGTCCTTTTTTGTGTATGTATATGTAAGGGTACAAAACATATAATTGTGGAAAATATGAAATTAAATGTCAATATAAACATAAACATAAACATGAACATAACTAAAACATGAATAAATATATAATAAAATAATAAAAATGAAAACTATCCATTTTGTATTATGAGTAAGTAAATAATTGGATTTACATTTTTTCACTGGAGACAATAATTGGATTTATTATTTATAAGATTATTGTTAACTAGGGCCCCCCAAATAAAATATTTTTGCTCTGCCACTGATTCACAACACAACTTTTAATGTCAATCACGATCTCATTTTCTACACAATTGTTTTAGAAAATTTTCAATCACAAAATTAAACACATAATGTTTGATAATAAAAATATTGTAATTTTTCTTAATGATAGTAGGCTTTTTTCTCTTCTTCTAAACATTGTAATACCAACGTAGCTTGCAACAGAAATAGTTGAAACCAAAGGGCTAGCTTAATCCTTTAGTTTTTAATTATTCTTAATCCTTTAGAAAGCTATATATATATATATATATATATATATATATATATCCCTACTGAAATTCTGGAGTTTAGCAGATGCCAAAAGCACAATTTTTTTTTTTTTTAATTTAAAATCCAAAGCTGTAATTAAGAATACCAAAAATAATGCATGGTAAATTAGCAATCTCAAAAGCTTATATTGTTTGAAAATTGTGAATTTAAGCACCTAATTATTATTCTAACACTCTTGTATATATTGATTCATATTCGCTTTAATAAGTATAGACATGATTCAAATATATAACAACTTAGTATGACATTGAGGTAAATTACCAATTGTACCCTTAAGTTGGTAAAAAAAAAACAAAGAGTAAAATTAATTCTAACAAAGCTAGAAACTCAAAAAACAATTAAAAAAATTATAACAAACCAAAATAGAAAATACATAAATTCTTCCAAATCAAGGGTGATGCTCTTGACCCATGCATTTTAGCATTATCTTCATTGCCTCAACTAAATAGTTGATCGACATAGGATTCTGTGTGATTTTTAGTATCATGTACTGTCTTTTAACAGGATTCTTCGACCAACAGGATTCTTCAACCAACCAAATTTCCCTCTTCATCATTCCCTCGCAACTCAATAACTCCTTTGACAAGTTTGAACTATTTGTTACACTAATCTCTACAACAACTACGAGCAAAATTAATAGAAAAATATGTAGAGAAAAGCACCTTGAAATTAGCTTTGTTAAATGAATCTAACAGATGCAGCTTAGCAATCTCTTCATTTTGGAGGGATTCTTGATTTTTCTCCAACTATATGCCGCCTGATGAGGCCCCTAGTGCTGTAGCCTTGTAAGACAAACTTGTCATTAAGAGCTTCACACATAATACAATTGCAAATAGTACAGAAACTGACAAGAATATATAAAAATGATCAAGAAGCTTCTTTATGGAGTTTAAAATAAACATAAACATAAAAATAAAAAAATAGATAATAAAATATTAGAAAGGAAAACTATACATTGTATTTAAGTAAAGCCAAAATCGAGAGTAAAGCCAAAATTGAGAGAAAATCCAATTAGATTCCAAAATTGAAGTCTAATTCTATTCCATATGTCAAATTTATTTATTTTAATTTTGGTTCGAATATTTATCACTCACTAATACATATGTAATGAATTGTAGTGGTGCTACTGAAATTAATTTGGTTATTGAACATATAGGACATTGGTTCGACTAAAACATTTAGAGGTACTAAAATAGTTTTTCCTTACATTTTTATGATATTGGCTACCCTAAGTTTCTCATTACACTACTACTATATATATAATTTTGAAAATTACTATTAGATACTACATATACAATATCAATTTAGAATCATTGTCCACAAAATTCTACTAAATACGACACAGAATAAAAGAATAAATTGGTCTAATAGTATCTCTTAAATTGAATGAGGATAGATGCATGAAATTGTTCAGCTCATTTATAATTTATCACGTTCAAGATCTTCACATACAAAGTATCTGAATAGAAACAGTATAAAAAATATACTTATTAGTTTAGTAAAAAAATAACAAAAATCTAAACAATTTAATTTTATGGAAAGTGTAAGGACACAGGTTTAGAATTCCAGCCCAAATGTGGGTGGATCTGCCTAAAATGCCCAACTACAATGAATTTGTAGAGCATGGGTCAAGAAAACTGGGCTAGTATAGGTTAGACTGTCAATTGGATGGGCTAAGATCACAAACTAGAAAGAAACACTGGGATTAATTTCAAAGGACTGCTCGCGGCATATGTCCAAGGATATTTGTTTGGTATAATTATCGTTCAGTAATGGGTGCAAGTCTTATTCTTCATCTCTTTCTCCTTTTCCCCACCTTTTTAGGTTTCTTCTTTCTTTTATACTGCTTCTCCCCTTTCTCTGAGCCCTCCACATACAGAAGTAATGGTTTGTTTGTTGACACATGTCCCCTTTAGCTTTTCCAGAAGCCTCTACGTAGGAGCTGTAAGGCTGGAAGTCACTGTTCAGATGTCTTCTCCACATAAATGCGGTCAGAGGGTGCCTACTACCAATCTAGAGTCCGAGAATATGTCCACAGTCTTTCCTCCCATCTTTTGAGTCATGGTCATCCCTGTCAGTAGAACTTCATATTCCGTTTCATTATTTGTAGTAGAGAATCCAAGTCTTAGCGATTTTTCAATCGTGATGTTCTCGGGGGAGATCAAAACAAGCTCCACTCCAGATCCTTTGAGGTTTGAGGCACCATCAACATAGATCTTCCAAGACGGTGCTCGTTCTACGGAGATTCTCCAACTGAATTTTCATCCATATTGTGTTTGTTCACATCTTCTTCTATTTGGGCCTTGGTGAACTCAGCTAGGAGATCAGCTAGGACCTGTCCCTTTATAGAGGTACGAGGTATATACTTGATGTCATAAGCCCCCAGCTTCGTTCCCCACTTCGCGATCCTCCTTGTATAATCAGCGCTTCGAAGCAAGGCCTTGAGCGGCAATTGGGTTAGGACAACAATAGTGTGCGCTTGAAAATAATGAGGAAACTTGCGTGTGGCATGCACCACAGCTAGAATAGCTTACTCCAGTGGCAAATATCTGACCTCGGCCTTATGTAGGGACTTGCTCACATAATATACGGGCTTCTGTATACCATTGTCAACCCTTACTAACACTAGGCTTACCGTATAGGCGGCCACTGCGATATAATCAAATAGGACTTCATCCGCTTCAGGCCTGGACATGATCGGCGGCCGAGAAAGATAGTCCTTCAACTGCTGAAATGCCAAGGCACATTCCTCTGTCCATTCAAAACCCTTCTATTTATTCAATAACTGGTAGAATGGTCTACACCTATCTGTGAATCGGGATATGAAGCGATTCAAGGCAGCGGTCATCCCTGTCAATCTTTGCACCTCCTTGGGATTCCGAGGTGGCTATAATTTATTAATAGCCTCGACCTAGTTTAGGTTAACCTCGATTCTATGGTGAGTAGCCATGAAGCCCAGAAACTTTCCTAACCCCACACTAAAGGAACATTTGGAAGCGTTGAGTCTTAACCTGTGCTCCCTCAAGACTTCGAAGATGTCTCCGAGGTCATCGATGTGTTCAGCCTCCCTCTGACTTTTGACTACCATATCATCAATATAAATTTCGATATTCTTACCCAACTGCGGCTCGAACATCCGTGTCATCATCCTCTGATAGGTGGACCCTGCGTTTTTAAGCCCAAAAGGCATCACCTTGTAATGATAATTCCCAACGGAGATAACAAAAGCTGTTTTTTCTTGGTCTTCCAAGGCCAGGGGTATCTGGTTGTAGCCCTAGAAAGTGTCCAAAAAGCTCATCCGAGGATGCCCCACAGTTGCATCTACCAATTGATCAATCCGAGGCATGGGGAAGGGGTCCTTTGGGCAGGCTTTGTTCAGGTCGGTGTAATCCACGCATACTCGCCATTTGCCATTCTTCTTCTTCACTACCACAGTGTTAGCAAGCCAGTCGGGGTAAAACACCTCCTTAATAGCCCTATCCCGTTTAAGTTTCGCCACCTCTTCTTTAACGGCATCAAAATGTTCCTTTGAAGAACGTCGAGGAGGTTGTTTTTTGGGGTTAACAGACGGATTAACATTCAGGTGATGATAGATGAAATTCGTATCTACTCCCGGGCTTCGCAAGCATTCCAAGGGAACACGTCAATATTCTGCCTCAAGAATCGCACCAATTCCTCCCTCTCCAAAAGGGGCAACTGAGCACCGACTTGAAAGAATTTTTCTGGGTCATCATCAATAAAAACTTTCTACAACTCCTCACACTTTATCTCCTCGTCTTTGCCACCAGAAACCAAGGTTTTGGACTTTAACTGCTACAATTCTTTATCGGTGGGAGCCAAGGATTCTGATTCAGGTTGGTGTGTAATAGCAGTCACTAAACATTGCCTGGCAAGCTGGCTTCCAACCAGTTCCTCAACCCGATCCCCAGACGGGTACTTCACTTTGAGATGAAAGGTGGACGAAACGGCTCCAAGGGCGTGGAGCCAGGGCCATGCCACAATAGCAATGTATGGGGAGAAGGCATCCACCACTATGAAGTCCACCTCCACCACCTCTGAGCCGGCTTGAATCGACAGCCTGATTTGTCCCTGTGGAACGACAACCTTCCTGTCAAAGCTGACCAGAGGTGAATCATAACTAGTCAAATTTTCCTGTTTGAGGTTAAGCCCCCTGTACAGATCTGAATACATAATCTCGGCCCCACTGCCCTGGTCTACCAGCACCCTCTTCACATCATAGCCACCAATCCTAAGGGTTACGACTAAGGCATCATCATAAGGCTGTATGGTTTCGGCTTTGTCCTCGCCTGAGAAGCTTAGTATTGGACGAGCCCCTATCTTGGCCCTCTTCGACTCATGATCAGGGACCCTGTCAGACGGCCTAACTACAGTCATCACCCTGGAGGGGCATGATCCTGTTCTACCTGGTGCGGCGAGGATAACATGGATGGTTCCTAGGGGGGGTCTAGAGGAATTACCACCTTGAATCCCCGAACCTAGTTGATCTTCCTGCTCATTAGGTCGATTCAAGAACTATTTCAGTCTTCCATCCCGGATTAACTGCTACAAATGACTCCACAAGGTCCTACAGTCCTCGGTTTTGTGCCCGCGCTCTCTGTGATATTGGCAATGTAGACTCTGATTACACTTTACGGGGTCTCCGCTCATCTTGCTTGGCCACCTAAAGTAAGGCTCATTTTTAATCTTCTTAAAGACTTGATGTACCGGTTCTTGGAACATAGTACTAACAGCTTGGGTGGCCCTGGGCCCAGACTCCCTTCCAAATTCTCTCCGCGGTCAGTTATTGCCATAACAATCCGACCTGAAATCCCTCCTCTCTTGAGGGATAACCTTACATTTTCCCTTCTCCTGCTGCTGGTCCTCCTCAACTCTCTTATATTTGTCAATCCTATCCATGAGCTGGCGTACGCTGGTAACAGGTTTCCCTGTTAGGGACCTCCTCAATCCGTGCTCAGCGAGCAGGCCGACCTTAAAGGTCCTGACTGCCAAATCATCAAAATCACCTTCTATCTCATTGAACATCTCTCAATACCGGTCCGAGTACATTTTCAAAGTCTCTCCCTCTCTCATGAACAAAGAGAGCAAAGAATCCAGAGACCGAGGAACTTTGCTACATGTTATAAAACGGGACCCAAATGCCTGAGCGAGTTCTTTAAAAGAATTAATGGAACCCGCTTTCAGGCCATCGAACCATCTCATCACCACAGGCCCCAAACTAGATGAGAACACCTTGCACATCAAGGATTCATTCTTAGAGTAGACCGCCATTCTCTAGTTGAAATAGCTAACGTGCTCAACAAGATCTGTATGGCCATTATAGAGAGTGAACGTGGGCTGGGTGAATCGCCTAGGAAGTCATCCCCCCTCAATCTTACGCGTAAAGGGAGACTTAGATATCTGGTTGAGCGCCTTACTCATAGCATCATTTCCCAGGCCCCTTGAAGATGAACCTCCACCCCTGCGGTCTTGGCGATAGTCCTCCTCATACAAGAAGGTTTCGCTTGGGGGTGTTCTTGATCTACGTCTATATTCGGCATCCTCTTCACCATCAGAAGAAAGGTCAGAGACTGAGGGAGTTCGCCTCCTCCGCTCTTGGCGCAACTTCCTCTTCAGGTAGTCAATCTCCTTCTGCATGGCCTTGGCACTCTCATCCAGAGAAACAATCGCCCCTAAAATGACTTTCACTAGAGTGGATGGTATGCACGCTTCCCTCCTGGCCCTCTTGAGGATATTCCTCTCGTTGTGACCCCATAGATTCCAATTGGTGTGAACCCGAATCTACCATGATTGAAGATCTAATACTCTAACCAATCAGCTTTTCCCACAGACAGTACCAATTGTAAGGACACGGGTTTAAAATTCCAACCCAAATGTGGGTGGATTTGCCTAAAAGGCCCAACTACAATAAATTTGTAGAGAATGGGTCAAGAAAACCGGGCTAGTATAGGTTAGACTGTCAATTGAATGGGCTAAGATCACAAACTAGAAGGAAACACAGGGATCAATTTCAAAGGACTGCCCTCGGCATATGTCCGAGGATATCTATTTGGTATAATTATCGTTTAGTAATAGGTGCAAGTCTTGTTCTTCGTCTCTTTCTTCCTTTCCCTACCTTTTTAGGTTTCTTCTTCCTTTTATACTGCTTCTCCCCTTTCTCTGAGCCCTCCATGTACAGATGTAATGGTTTGTTTGTTGACACATGTCCCCTATAGCTTTTCCAGAATCCTCTACGTAGGAGCTGTAAGGCTGGAAGTCACTGTTCAGATGTCTTCTCCACATAAATGCGGCCAGAGGGTTGGCTATGGAGCATTCAATGTGGGGTTGGCAGCCTTCTTCCTTGATATTTTGGGATCTTTTCTTGATACATGCTTCCACAACATTCACCTAGTCCAGCAGAATCCTCTGGGGTACCTTCTGACCGGAAAAACTCTAAGTCTTATCCCGGCTCTAATTATCCGAGGTGGTATTCGTCCTCGGCGAAACCTCCGGGATTGTTAAGCTTACATTCAACTTTTCCGACCTTTAGTACAGATTATCTAGGCCGAGTTGAATCGTCCTCAGACTAGACCTAGTCCTCAGATTGGGCTTTGGATGCACTATGTAAATGGATAAAGAGTTCCAAGCCCATTATTTCCACTGGTGTGTTGCTCCTATTGGCCTATTGCTCCTACTGGCTCATTGCTCCTACAGAAAGCTAACAAAAGCAAAATCCAATTTTGATTCAAATTGAATTTTTTCTAAGTTTTGGTTATATATATATTTATAGTAATGGTCCGTACATAGTAATGGTATATTACATAAGTGGTTTATAAATTTGAATTATTTTTAGTTACACAAAAAATGGCTCATAAATATAAAATCATTTAAACTCTCTCTTTCTCTAATTTTATACTTAAGAGTTAGATATATGATTAGGTTTTTTTATGATTTATTTATATTGGACTCCTCATTTTCTACACTGAATTAACTCTCTTAACACAAAAATTGAAAATTTTAGATTATGTAGGACATGTGGCACAAAATTAAACTCTAATTAAAAATTTTTTTTTTCCCATTGAATTAACTTATTACTTTGCACAAAAATTTAAAAACATAAATTAGATGGGACACGTAGCGCAAATTTAAACTCTAATTGAATTCCAATTTGAAATCTAATTGGATTCTCTCTTAGTTTCAGCTTTTAATATATATATATATATATATATAGGTAAAACTTAGAGAAAACTAATTAGATTCTACAATTGAAGTCGAATTTTATACCACGTGTTCTAAATTATTTATTTTTAGAGAGTTTTATTTATTAATTTTGGAGTTAAATGTGGGACCACATCATAAATATTCATTTAAGTAAGTCAATAAGTATAAAATCCAAAGAGTCTAGAATTAATGAACTGCAAAAAAATAAGAAAAAAAGTGCTTCACAATATTAAAAATTAAGAATTAATAAAAAAATTTAAAAAATATATGGACAATTTACATTTTCTATCTAATAATATTCTTAAAAGATTTTTTTAAAGAGTTAACAAAATATAAGAATGACTATATAGTAATTGTATTTAAATTATATATAAAAAAGAATTATATTACGCATCTTAATGTATTTATTTTAAGTATATTTATGCATATGTATAGGGTTACAAGCTAGTATGTATATTTTGCCAAAAATCAGAGAAAATTCAGTTAAATTTTAATTGGATTCTCAATTTTGCGCCACATGTCCTATTTAATTTTTAATTTTATGCTAAGTGAATTATTGAGTGCAAAAATTGAAGAGTCCAAGCCCAATTAATTTCTAAATTGGATTTCAATTAGAGTCAAATTTTTCACCAAGTGCATCTAAGTTTTTAATTTTTATGGCAAATAAATTATTGAGTACAAAAATTGAACAGTCTAAAACCAATTAAATTTAAAATATATATATATATATATATATTGTATAAATAAAGGCCCAAAATCATGTATTGGGCCTTAAGCTTTATCCGAGGACGATGTAAAGTCTGAGGAGAGGTAAATGAATACGAAGAATTCCAGAACGGAATTTGATACGTATGAGATGAGTGGAGGTGGTCTGAGGATTGATCCTCATATAACCCAACTATGAAGACGCGTATCATGACTGAAGGAAAGGAAGCCCACAAAAATATCTAAGGAAAAGCTTCTACCACCGCATTAAATGTGCTGCACCTACTCTTCTGTCCGCATTCATTTGGAGAAGACCCCTGAATAGTATGACCTTAGCCACCGCAACTCATAGAAGGTCAAAGAAGGTGCATGTTGGGACTGGCACTGAAAGGAGGACTCAGATGAGCAATAAGTGTAGGGTCAAGATGATCCAGAAATGACTATATAATGTGGAGAAACCCTTCATAGCGAGGGGAGGAAAAAAGCAAAAGAAGAAAGACTGTAAACATTAAAAACTGAACTTGTATCTAAATTAAGAACAGTAAATATCAAATTGACCTCCTCGGACTCTGGCCGAGGACAATTTCTTGGAATTAAGCTCTTTATTTCATTCTTCTTGATATCCAAACCCATCTTGTTGATTGTCTAATTTAATCTAGTCCAGCTTCTTTACCTACTCTTTACAAATTCATTGTTTGTTTGCCTTTTGGGCTGATCTATCCATTTTTGGGCTGGAACGCTAAATCTGTGTCCTTATATATATATATATATATGAGACACCATGACATATTTTAAATATGTATGGTTTAAAAAAAATGTAAGCTAATAGAATGTATAATTTGAATATTATCTAAAAAAATGTATAATTTGTACTCATGTATATGCATGAAGCTACACACTAGTCTACATATGTGTGTGTGTGTGTGTGTGTGTGTGTGTGTAGACTCAAATTAATTATTTTTATTTTTGCTGTTATTTTTTCTTTGAACTAATGAGCGTATTTTTTTTTATGTATTGTTTCTATTCAGATATATTGTATGTGAAGATATTGAACATAACAAACTGTAATGGAATTGAACGATTTCATGCATCTATCTCCATTCAATTTAGGAGATACTATTTATTAAATTTATTATTTTTATTTTATGTTGTATTTAGTATAATTTCACATACAATAATTGTGAATCGATATTGTATATGTAGTATAAAATAGTGATTTTCAAAATTATATACGTAATAACAATGTAATGAGAAACTTGGCGTAACCAATATTATGAAAATTACAAAGAAGAGCTATTTTTAGTACATCCAAATGTCCTAGTCGAACTATTTCTTATATGTTTAATAACCCAAACCAACATCAATAGCACCACTACAAATCTGAAAGTTCAAGTAGGGTGTGAAACACCTATGAACGTTTCGACCCCAATTTACAAATTACCAACACAAGCTTATAATCAAACAATATATGTGCAGAACATCATAATAAGCTAAACCCAAATTGGTAAAACACTCTAAACCATACTTAATCACAATCACAGCAACAATTAAAAGGTAAAAAGTAATGGAAGAAAGATGCAAACACAAAGATAACATGGCAATGTGTTATCGAAGAGGAAACCGAAACACTCGGCGAAAAACTTCTCCGCCGCCCTTCAAACGATCAATAATCTACTAGAGAATAAAGTTGAGATACATGAATAGCAGAAGACCCTCCAAGCCTAATCTATTCAGTGCACCTAAGCCGTCCAAACTTCTTGTTCCAACAGGGTTACGCCGAACCTTGTCTTCTCTAGCTTACCGGATCCTACAATCGCCCATTGCATCAACCAAAATGAATTAGTCCCTTTTGAACTGCTTCCCAAGTATCAAAATACCTTCTCACAGATATAAGTATGACGAGATAAGGATTTGGCTAAATGTACCTCTCAAGAATATGTCAATGGAGAGGATGAGAGTAGAGGAATTTGGAGAATCAAGAATGAAGATTGTGGATGAGTCAATCTTGTTTTTCTCTAGGGTTTCTTTCTCAAAATTCTCTCGGAGGCTCTTTATATTTCGTGGGTATAAGGAGTATTTATAGTAGAATGTATGAGGAATGCGAAAAGTTAGTTACAACCAAACAGGGCGTTCTAGCGACTCGAGCTCACGACTGGAACGAGTCGCGAGTTTGAGTCGCGGGCTAACTGCTGGCCAAACTAGAAGTTTTGTCCTGTAGTGCAACAGCTGGCGTGACCCTTTAGCTCCCTTACATGCTTCACACGTGTGCCACCTTTTGGTGACTCGCTAGTCGCAAGGCTCTTCTTGAGTGCACACTCTTGAGCTTTTCTTCACACTCTCTCACACACTACCCTTACATAATTCCCATTTAAATACAGGATTTCTAAATGCTGAATTACAAAAAAAATTTGGTACGGAATAAAGCCAACAAAATGATTGAATAAATTCAACCTTACAAAACCAACTATTTCCAAATGTTCTAGTTGAACTAAGTTGCAGTAACTCTTGCAAAATATACACATGTTAAGTGACCATTTGGTGAAAAATCCAATCTTGACAAGGAAGTTTTCATTTGAATATAAGTCTAGATAAGTGTCTATTTAAGGTATTGACATGTGTGCATTTTTGCAGGAGTTGTTGCAAGTAATTAGTTTGTAGCAAATGGACTAGTGAACACAATGTTAAGTGTGGAAAAGTAAATAGAAAGGGGAAGGAATCATGAATGGTGTAGAACTAGAACTAGTAGATATTAATATATTTCACAAAACATTTGCATCAATGCAAAGCAATGATGCTTATTAACAAGCATCATACATAAGTTTCCTCCAAAAAGGAGTTTTAAGATTAAAAGTTCTAACAAACATAATTAATACATAAGTTTCCTTAAAAGGGATTTTAGGATAAAGCTCAAGACGCCAAGGTGGATGGTCCACAACTGTCATGGACACAAGAAATGACATCTTTGTACTCTCTGTTAATGGTGAAGGAATCATATACCTCTCCATCTCTGCTTTTCTTGTACTCAAAGAGGATAGAAGAGCGATTGAATGCTGTCATTTTGACAAATCCCCAGTCAGCATCTCTGTATAAACTCCAATTGGGTATTGTGTCAAAGAATGATCCTAGGTGGTGCCCTCCACCTCCAACAACAACATGGATGGTTCCATTCATGGTACCCGAATAATGGGATTCTTCTGAATTAACACATACATTCTACATCACCAGCATTAATAAAACATTATTAGAGAAAATTGCATGCAAGTGATCTTAAAATTTAATCGTTAATGCTCATTGCTCAATGTGTTATCCTTCTTGTAACGTAATGAAAATTTTTCATGACCAAAGAAGCTTATATTAAGCAGTGAAATTGAGTGTTTGAAACTATGTAGAATGACCTAAAATGGTTTCCAAATTGTCCAAATATTATCCAAAAACCTTGACTACGTTTTTAAATGGCTACATTGTTCTGAGGTGCTCAAACTAAACCAAGACTCATTAAAGTTAACCTTTAAAAATCTACTAATATGCAATGACTAAGCATTTCCAGGATGCATTAAACAATATGTATACGGTAGCATTCAATGATGGTGTGCCATGAGTTTCATAGACACTATCTCATAGTGAAATAAATTAATTTTACTAAGTAATGTATACATGAGAGTGAGTTACATATGAATGCATATTCATAGGCACCTAAGGCACGTAAGTTTGTTTACATTAAGAGTAAGGAATCTCCATATTAGGTTGCTCTATCCATACCTGGTAAATGGGGCATGTCCTTTCGTAGGCATGGACGTGGCCATAGAAAGCGATATCAACCCTGTACTTCTGCCAAAGCCTCTGCAAGTCATCTCTTCCCATGGGCTCTTCAAATGAACCTTCTTCACCAAACCAATCATTAGAGGAATACCCAAGGGGACGATGAGCAACAAAGATTAACCAAGGTTGCTTTCGTCTGTCAACTGATGCAAGGCATTGCTCAAGGAACCTATATTGTTCTGAACCCTTTCTCCAGTCATGCTCACTATCAGCTACACAAAAGTGGAACATGCCATAATCCGTTGAATACCTGCATGTTAATGGAAATTGTGGTCACAAAATCATAGAATGACAAACACACCCACAACAAACTAAACTGTGTTAGAGAAAGTGGACCAAACTAACTATTGAACAAGGTTTGACAAGAGTTCAACTCATCCTCTCCTTTAAGTCTAACCAAACTCATAGCAATGGGTTGCTAAAGTAAAGATAATAGTCGTATATGATACATTTCTTGATGTGGCTCACTCGATGTAGGACTTAACACACTCCCATGCAATACTTTCACAATCTCACTTTGATACATGTTAAAACTCGAGGAAGTGCTATATAGTAACATGTGGGCTAAAGACCAGTCTCAATTAGGTTCCTCATAATGGCTGTTGTAGCTTATATCAACTTAGTAAGCCCCCAAATTTGAGACTCAGCACATACCTTTGTAACACTGTCACAATGCCACAACACAAGCTGAGCTATTTCATGTGCACTACAAATTAACTGGATCACCAATCTGACCAAAGCGTAGCAAGTGGTCGAATGTCATGCCCAAGTGCTTGGGTGGAGTTACTATTTTATGCACTACTAATAGCAAAAAATGATTTCTATGTAATCATCATACGAATAATGTTTATTTGTGTGTGACACTGCAATCTGTATTGCTGAAGCTCATCTTAATTACCAGAATTTAGCTCTATTCTCTGCAGGAACGTAGTATAAGGTCTCAGCAATCACACCACATTCTCCACCTGAATCTGTACCTGTATAGAAGGAACCTGAATCCGGCCAATCACGTTCATGATTACCACTGCGAGATAATCAACTAAAAATTTATTGAAGGACATTTTCATCAAGTAATACCTAAAATCTTAATCTTAATATAGATGAAAACAAGTAATGATCAATTACACAAACCTGGCAACCATATATGGAACAGTTGATGCAATGGGCTCCACCTGTGCTGTGAATTGGTCCCAATCTGCAACATATCCATCTGCATATGATATATCTCCTATGTGGAAAACTATATCATAATTTGGCAAGTCCTTGATGAGTTGGTCAGTAGTGTTAAGTGCACCTGGATCTTTACTACTGTATTCATTTGAGCCATCGCGTTCTCCCTAAAGGAAAAAGGAAGATATATGAATTTTTTTCCCATCAATCATTTTACAAGAAACTCAATTTGGCCAACAATACACACTCAAACAAAAAATTTTAAGGAAGGGGTTTGAGCCTTAATTCCTAGCAAGAGTTCTTAAGAACTTGACTGAATGCAAGTTGTTAGAAATTAGAGCTCAAAAAAACCAAGTCAACTTTTCTTCTACACCAAAAGAAGCTAAATAGGCAATTAAGTCAAATTAGAAATTTGAGCCAATTTCCAATAAATTGGCTTTATATATAGAAAGAAAAATTTCACAGTAGACATGGTTCACCGCGCGTAATGACAAAGTTTTTGAAGGGATGGAGACTTACGGTATAGACAAAGAAGTTGTATGGCCATGTGAATTCAACTATGACAAGAACCCAAATGATATATATATTTTTTTTAAATCATGTCTTCTTAGAAGAAATGATGATTTTTTTTTTTTTTTTTTGTTAATTGTCTCGGGAGGAAAATCTAATGAAGAAAATAAACTGAAGATAATTACAAGCCTTAGGTTGTATGGTTAAAATACTCTTTAACATTAACTCATATCTCATCACTTTTGCCTATATTTCATGGGAGAATCTAAGTTATTAGTTGATGTCTTAATCTATAAATTTCTATAAAAAAAAATGTACAAATAGGTTGGTTTGGTGCAATGGAATTTTTTTTCTTCCAAAAGGTGATTACTTACTTCATTCAATTATTATTTTCTATTGTTTATTCTTTTGTGTAGGTTTTACCTTCCCCATGTCACCAAATATTATAACACGTTGTAAGGAGTCTTGTCCAGGATATGGGGATGATTTGAAAGTATAGTTTTTGCCCCAAACATATGAACCATTAGATAAGATATGACCCATCCTGTAGGAGTACCTGAAATCCATCATATATAACAACCTTTAGCAAATATCATTAATACTATCAAGAAAACTTTTATGTCATGGAAATGAGTTAAATACATACACAGTGTTTGGCCACAAATTTGTCAAGAAACTTGTATGTGTGAAACCGAGATCATGCCAGCCAACTGTTCGTGCAGGTGCACCTGCAAAGCAATAAGGAAATCTCATCATGAAACAGCATTATATACCATAAATTGAAAAGAAATTTGTGTCCACAGTGATAAAAGCTCATCCTCGATCTGTGTAACATACCTAGAAATTAAAATGAAGAATGATCCATTTGTAAAGAGGAATAAGCAAATTAGTGATCAAGACTTTCTAACCATTAATGGTTATGAATAAGCAGATTAAGGATAAATCCTAGGATTTGTTGTGTCTTCAACCATTAAAAGTCACTTGACAAACTCAATTATTTGTAATATAGGACAAGACACAGTATACATACTTGATGACTGATGATTCTTGTTGATAGTTTACTATTTCAAGAAAAAAAAAAAGTGAATAATCAGAGGCTTTATTTCACCACTAAAAGCTTTATCTAAAACTAAAAAGTTAAATGGATCAAGTATAGTGTGATCAAATAACAAATTGGAATTCATAAGTAAAATTGTGTAATGGGGTGCAATTGTGGGTATATGAAATATGTTAAACATACCACACATGCTGTTTTGTTCAACTGTCAATGTTCCAGCAGGGGATCGTGTACGTGGTTCTTCTCCCTTCAAACCCCATTCAACAAATGGAACAGCTTCATCTATGGAATAGCCACTTGTCCAAGTTACTGTCATCTGCATAACATCAAAAAATTATATATGTATTGTATGTATATCTGCTTATATATAACCTAAACTAGAGTTGATTAATCAAAGATATAGAGTTAATTTACGTCATTTTTGACAATCACTAGAGGGTTTGGGCCTTTATTTTACGACATTCTCCTTGCAAGCAAGCTTTATGTAGAAATTTAAAAGAGAAAACAAATTAACATTTTTGAGGAATTGAGACATGAAAATATAATTTGTATTAGAAGTTTTTAAAGAGAACCATCAATATTAGTGTAAACTTACTTCATTCCATAACTTTCCATGAGCTAGGCGTGCATATAAAGGTGCTTTTGGATTGGAAAATGTTATGACATTTGAAACTGCGACCAACAAAGGCTGCAACACAATCCACATATATATGATAGTATCAGTGACATATCATCAGTGAAATTACTTAATGTGGACAGTATAAGATAGAGATGCAGATAAGCATATTCAAGGCCTTGACACACATTTGACAAACCGCCAGAAAACAATGCAAAGGAGAAATCTGCCCGTTGATTGATCAATTGGAACTTCAAAGTATTGTTGCCTGTTTGGTTATAGTTTGCATTGGAGAAATTTGCGTACTTGTACTGGAGGAAAGACATTCATGTCACAAAGGTTAGAGAAGCAAAAAACAAGATGCTCTATGTTTTACTTAAATCTCACTTTCAATCTTTACACTATATGCACCTTTATCGGGCTTGTACATAAATATGGAGACTGGAATTCATCATTTTCCACTGAACAAGTTGATGAGCTGCCATTTCAAAATAAATTCCTTCAATTTCTAGACTAATTAATAGAAGATTCAAAATTAATATATATATATATATATATATATAGTACTATATTCTCCATGAACTTGTCCTGGAACAATGTCTCAGTTACTCTATATATATATATATATATATATATATCAAAGTTGTGTTCTATTCAAAATTGCTTGAGTCCAGAAAAAAAGGTGTAGCTAGATAATGATACAAAGATTAACATTACTTGAAATTTGCAGGAGAATAAACTGCAACCCAATCATCATCGGAAGGATCAGGGTTTACAAGATCCACAGTAACCCATGCTGTATCCTCACCCTGTACAATCATATATCAAACCAATATCAGAATTAGGATCTGACTTCAACCAGAACAAAATTCACAACTAACATCTAACATACATTTTTTTTTATCACTTTTGAACCTTAAAAAACATTGATAAAAATAGAATATATATATATATATATATATATATATTTTTTCAATAAGCAAGGGGATTTTTGGTTCACAACATTACAAACACATCATATTTCACAATATTTTAGATTAAAATTTGTGATTAGTACAACGTTACTTTTACGTTGAACCATTATTAACATCAATTTATTCATTTTTACCTAAGGCATGTAGTTGTAAAAAAATTGTTAAATTTCTTTATGTATCAAGACTTATTATTTTTTTTTGTGATAAGGGCTATGATTCCATCCTTGCATCTACACATGTGAAGTAAATATTTTTTAAAAATGTAAAAATTTGTGTGAGAATTTTTACATTTTTTTATTTGTTAATGTGAGTCGACACATTTGCAACACAATAAGGGGGAAAAACGACTTGTTAAAAGTGAGTAAAAATGAAGCATTTTTTATATAAGTAGGTGCACGTTTTTTTACTCAATAAGTCTGATGAAACGAAAAATTTTTATAATATTTCTTATAGCTGTCTATGTGGTATATTATAATTGGTATAAAATAAAATAGTATTAGTGCTGATTGTGAAAAAAATTGTATAATAAATTAACTTTTACGTCTCTAATTCTGCTATTTTGTAAATGTTGTCTTTGATGTGGATGCTTGTCAAATTCACATAGGAGGGCCAAAGCCAAGGTCAAGCTTAATTACCAAGCACCATGTGTTTTACCTGTTCTTATTATTATTGTTTTTGGTTTTGTTAAGGAGGAATTGAGAGAAGAGAAGAATAGAAACTCAGCTTAAGTTGTAAACGAAACCAAGGATTATGGTTTAGGCAGCCCATGTGAAGGAATAAACAAACCTAATTGCTTAACCGACATGTTACTATATCATACTTTTTCTTTTAATTAATAAGTTACACATGCGTGATTTTAAAGTTGACTAGTGTACACTTTGGCTGTTAAATTTTTGTGTTGTTTTTATTTTGTTCATTTACATTGCAAAATTTTTATTTTTATTATTTACAACTGATTTCATTTTCACACTGGTCCTTTTATCTGAATTTTGATAGTAATATTCCCTACCAAAAAAAAAAAATGAACTCCCCATATTTCAAAGTATTTTAGAGCTAGTATTTCATGAATTAATTAAATATCAATATTAATGATCAAATTACTGACAAAAATAGATGAGTATGATCAATATAAAAACAAAATCAAACACAAATTATCAAAATGAAAAACTTTAAACCTAAAGGATTAAAATAAAAATAACCTTAAACTTTAAAGGCTAAAAGTGTATTTTACAGTCTATAGTCTTTGTAGTTTAAATTTGGGTAAAATACAATCTATTCTCCTGAAGTTTAGGTTAATGTGTTAGTCAAGATCAAGACATTTCAAAACCAACCAATGTGTTTTCTATTCATCATGACAAATACTAGAAAAATGAGTAATAATTTAGAAATCAAATTAAGTTTTTTTGAAATATCTTGAACACGGCTAGTATTAGCATAAATCTCAAAATAGTGAAATATTTTATCCTTTAAACTTTAAATTAAGGTCTCAATCATTATTTTATTTTATTTTTTAAGGAAAATGCCATTTTTGTCAACCTATTCATCGACAATGTGAGTTATTGTCGATGAATGCCATTTTTCAATGATTATTTTTAATTCTTAACAAATGCCATTTTACCACCGGATGAGTTGAGCCAAATAGTACGATACAGAGCCTCAGTTCAAACCCCGAGAGGGTGGGGGGTATTTTCATAATAATATTTTGAAATAATGCATATATATATATATATATATAATTAAAGAGATTGATTTTAATTAGTTCTTAACAATAGAAAGTGATTTTTTTTTTCTTGAGAAAATGCATGCACACACACAAGCGGAGGAGATACGATTTTAACACAAAAATACACCACAAATTCTACTCAAAAGTCATGATAACTTTTAGAAAAATGTATTATAAGATAATACCTTTGTTTTTAATTATATCTTATTTTTAAAAACAAACGTATACAAAAAAGAAAAAAATTAAGTAAAATGACCGTATTTAGTCTCTAATGTCTAATGGAGTGATAATATGACAATTTTTAGTGTCACCCCATCGCACAAGGGAATAAATACGATAAATTTACATATATATATATATATATATTTATATAGATGCTTGATTTAGTGTTGGGTATACCTTGGAGCCGAGAATGAGTGGGTTCGCTGTAATGATGACCGAGTCACGGAATCCAAGAGTGGTTTTATAAACGTTGAACTTGGATAGTGGATGCTTGTCATATTCATGAACACGGTGAGCCGAAACCAAGCTCAGGCAAAAAAGCCCAATCGTAAAGAACTTCAGGCAATGAGACCCGTCTTCCATTTTTTTTTTTTTTTTGAACTTTTTTTTCTTATAGTTATGTTGTGAAAGTAGTAGAAGTAGATCAATAAAGTAAAGGAATATTAGAGACTAAGAGAAGGAGAAGCAAAGAAACTACTGGATCAGCTAAAATGTTGATCGAGACCCATGCATTTATGGCTGTGGATGTGTGAGAAGAAATGAACGATATCAAGGGTTTATAAAGAGATGGAGTGACTTGTCGGTGTGTGGTTATAATTTCTTCTGTGGCCTTCTACATACGTTCTCTTTGTCAGATTGCACTAAAGCTTTTTGTCGTACTGCAGTAAAGCCTATTATTTTTTTACCCCCAACGATTTGCATTCAGCATTTATTATTTTTGTCATTTATTTTACTATTTAATTTATTTTTACTATTATTAATGGGTCTCACTACATTTTTTGGTACTATTCATAAGTTTTACTGTATTATTTCAGTTAACTTTTACCTTTATCTATAGTTCACCCATGTAAATGCGTAAGCATTCTTGATACAGGACAACCAGAACAAAAACAAAAACAAAACAAAAAGCCTTCAAGTTGCAAAATGCGTGAAACATAGTAATTAAATTTTGGTGTAACCATTTTACTAGCGGTTTATGAAAAAAAAGATATTATTTCTCGTTGTCCAGGGAGAGTAATTTGATCAGAATTCCTTTTCTCAGGATATCCTCGAATAACATGTAAAGTTCATTCAAGACACTCAAGGCCATGGCTAATACCATGTTGGTTGTGAGTAATAAAGGAACATGTCGGTAATTTGTTATGAGTGCATTTCTATATAAGAATTTGAATTTTTTGTGGACGTGGGAGTTTTCCATATCCAATTTCATCGACTTTTATCAATTTGAACCCTTTCATGTGTGTATATGAATTTGGTTAGTGTCTTGTGTCTATATGGAAGATAAACTAATTATTTATTTATTTGTAAGTTGATAGAATTGGATATGGAAAACCCCGTTTCTGCAAAAAAAAAAATTCAAATTTTTATATCAAAATGCATCTATAACAAATTACCGAGACGTTTCTTGCAGATATTTATTTATTTATGATATATCTAACTAGTATCTATCTATATGGGCTTTTTTCTATAAGGGAGTAAAGAATATTGTTCTTGTGAGTTGTGAACCTTGTTTATTACCACAGATGTTATATCTTGTACATGTACATTTACATCTACATGACTACATCTACTGCAATCAATGCCTTCAAGTTATAAAACACGTGAAACATATCAAAACACGTGAAACATATCAAATAGTGACCTGACAATTATTAGGCATAATCTGTTATCTGCTATCACGGAACAAACGCTCCACCCACCAATCAGTAGGGGTGTCAATTCGGGTTGGCGTGTCAGATTTCATGTCATGTTGAAGTGGCGGTATTCGACTAAATGCCTTAACTTGAACCTCATTTAATAATCGTGCCGTGACTCTTCAACCCTAACCCATCTAGTTAATGACGCGGGTTGACATGACCCAACCCACTTGACATGCTTAATAAACAGATTGTGTTGGGTTGACACGAATGTGACATAACCCATTTCAACTCACTTAATATAAAATATAACATCCATATATAGAAATAAGTGTTTTAATATCCCGAACATAATGCATACACTTCAAGTCTTCAACTCACATTCAAAATAACATAGTTTAACAAAAATATAACATCCATTTAGAAATAAATTTTTTATGCTCCCAAAGAAGTGCATACACTTCGGTACAAATTTTCGGACCCTAATCTTATTAACCCACTCACTAAAATATACCCACACAAGCCCATAAACTATTTTGAGTCCACATAAATATTTCTCACTTATTACCCAAATATTATTCATGTTATTGGGCTCCCACAAATATTCCCTATATAAGGCCCATAAATTACCTTGGGCCCTCTCACAAATATTACCCATCATATCCTACATATTATCCAATTTGGGTCTTCCACAAAAAATACTTATCACATTACTACCGAATTGGGCCACAAAATTACACTATCTCCACACACAAAAAAAAAAAAAAAAAAAAAGCCCAAAACCATTTAACTTGTGAGCAAAACCCAAAAAGCCCAACAAAACTCTCTTATAAAGCCCATTGTTACACGGCACCTCTAAAACCCGTAGCTACACGGCACCTCTAAAGTCCTTTGCTACACAGCACCTCTAAAAGCTCGTTGCTACATGGCACCCTAAAGCCCGTTAATACACGGCACCTCTAAAGCCCATTGCTACACGGCAATATTTTTGCAAAATCTTACAAAGCCCAAATATTATTATGGCACCTATTTTTACCAAGCCCAAATATTATTTTTGGCACCTATTTTAAAAAGCCCAAATGCTATTTTGGCACCTATTTTACAAAGCCCAATATTGTTTTGGCACCTATTTTACATATACTAAAGCCTCTAATTCATGGGAAATATAATTACTCATCTCTCAAAAAAAAAAACTTCCCTTACAAAATTTATAAAAGCCTATGTATATCACTCGTGGCAAAACTATTCATTTTTGTAGGTATGACCAAGGCCAAAGAAGCTCAACTACAAAACCCAGCTGAGCCAGCCCAACTCACATGCAAATCCCAGCAATTAAAGCTCACGTGAGCTGTCCAGTCAAGCTTCAGCACAACCTGACAGTTGTGGCCCATTGCCATCAGTTCCAGCTTATCCAATCAGATCAGAAGAGGACACATGTCCAGCAGGGGTTAAACCCTTCCTTGCCAAGCAAAATTCCATCATTTCTCATGTGACACAAAGTTGGGATGATATGACATAAGGCTGGGAAGCTTCAGCCAGTTGTATTTCCTTTCTTCTCTAACCCATTCGATCAAGGACTAAGGGCAGCCATAACTAGGCCATGAAAGCTTCTATAACAACTTGAAATCTGTTCATTATCATGCCAAAAACGTGTACTCTCTGGTTCATAAACCAAGCACATTAAACCCATATGGGGAAACTTAGGGAAATGTGGTTTGGAAGGCACCAAAGGGATCTCCAGCAAAGTTCCTAGCAAAAGGCTCTAAGATTGACACCTGGCTTGGGGTGATACAATTTGCCCTAGGGAGTTCTGATTCTAACAGCATCATAACCAAGATTATTAGCCTAATGCATGCTTTAATCCCATCAGCTAAGGCCAATTCGCATTCAATGCTAGGGCAGAACTCCAGCTACCATTACCCATAACAGCGAAGAACATCCTAAAACTGAGCTTACTACTCTTGGCCAAATCATAGAAACGATTCTCTAAGGATTTTTTGAAGATTGAGGATGATTTAGCAGAGATTATTTGCTAATTACCCCCTCAAACTCAACTATATATGGAACTCTCCATTAACACTTCAACACACACTAAGACATACACTAATAAAGAAGAACCCTTCCTTAACTTTTCTGTTTAGCCTTCTTTAAGCTCTAGTAAAGTTCTGAGTCACTGAGTTCTTAAGCTTCAAGCTTAGAAACTAAGTTCTCCAGCTCCTAGCTCACAAATACCTCTCACACCTTTGCTCGTAAGCTTTTTTCTATCCCCAGCAGAAAGCTCCAGCAGCTTTACTAAACACTCTCACTCACTACTCATACTATTCAAAATGGCCATCTCTACTCACTACATATACTATAACCATGAGCATGTCCTAGAATCATAATGATCTTGTTGCGCTAGCTAGAATCTCTCTCTCTCCCTTCATCTCACACTAAGTTTCCTCATTACTTGCTATAATGGAACCTATGATATTTGTTTATTCATTTACTATTGAAGGTTATGATGTAACTGTTACCATAGAGCTGTTTTCCTCATATTATCATATTAAAAGACTCTTCTCTAGAGCCAATGGATGATGAGTTTGAAGATGTAGATGCTTTCTTTAATTTTTGAAATAGTTAACGGCTGGAGGTTTATGTTGTTCTGTCTTATTTACTGCTGTAATATTTTACTGCTGGGTTATTTCTTTATTGCAGTATGCTTTTTATTGTGCTAATGTGTCTACTGTAGGAAGTGTTTTTGAGTCATCTCATAACCCTTGTCAATCGCATCCTAGGCCAAAGGTATAAAAAGAAGGCAAACTTTTCGAAAAACTTCACTGATAGCCTTTGGGCCATGCTTTAAGCTCATCATCGAGTTTCGGTTTAGGCTCCCAACCTAACATAAATCTCATTTGTCAGAAGGAAAATTTTTTCACCCTCGAAATTTTGGCGACCTCGCTGGGGAGTCTACTGAAGCCAAGAGTTCACCATGCCTCCTAGGTTGCGTAATAGCCGGCAAGAAAGGACTCGAAAAACCAGCCTTCCAGCAGAATAAAGCCATCACAGTCCATCTCCACAAGGAGAACAAGCTGACCAACATGAAGTTAACCAAGAGGGTTCTGACCACTGATTCTCTTTCCTCTTGGAGACGTTACAAGGAATGCAACAAGCTCAATTTGAACTTGCTGAATCTTTAAGAGTCTTGAGAAAGACTCAAGGGCCAACACCCCAGCCGTTATATGAAGGCTCAGATCCTAGAACACGGCAGGAGAGGGGATCAGCGGCTGTAAATCCTCAATCTGGTGAGCAGAATGCCTCTCTTCCTCAATTTGTTACATTATCTGATCTTACTGCTTTGCTGGAAAGGGAAAGGGTTAACCAACCAAAGGAACCAAGGCACTTTATTCGTAGGCCACCATACCTAGCTAAGTTACTAATCAAGCCATATCCAAAGAAATATGAGACTCCCACCTTCACTATTTATGATGGGAGAAAAGGGAATGCAATTGAGCATGTCAACAAGTTTCTTGATTTCATGGGTCCTTTTGCTGAAAATGGTGATCTTTGCCTAAAGGAATTCTCAAAATCTCTTACCGATCGTGCTTACACATGGTATTCCACTCTCCAGCCAAGTTCCATTGCCACATGGGATGACATGGTTGAAAGTTTATGCTCAAAGTATTTTCATGGGAAGGAAAAAGTTACTATCCTCACTCTTCACAACACCAAGCAAAAGTCCTCTGAAGGACTTTTTGACTTCATTCGATGATTTAGGGATGCGGCTCTTGATTGTTATAGGCAATACAAAGAACAAGAGCTTGTTGAAATTTGCATTGACAACAAGTCTCATGAATACCGGGCCCATTTGGAGAACCTTGATATTGTTCAATTTGCCCAGCTGCTCTAGAAAGCTCGTTAAACAGCCGTATTAGTCAAGCCTTCCACCACTGAAAAACCCAAGACAGAAAAGAAAAGTGCTCCTTAAGCTCTTACAGTCTCCAACAGTGAACCAATGGTTGGAGAGAAGCGAAAAAGAGAAGAGGAAGAAGAGTACCCTCCCATACCATGCACCGATGAAGAAATGAATGCTGTCATTGACAAATGGATGGCTGATGGAGTACTTAGGCCCTTTAAGCCTATCCAAGAGCCTATTCCGAAAGATATGTGAAAGCCCTTCTATTATCGGTATCATCGATATGTGAGTCATGGAACTAGAGATTGTAGAGCAATCCAAAGAACATTTCACAAGAAAATTTCATATGGCACCTTAAACCTCACTCGTGAGTAGGAGATCCAACAGAAACCACTATCTCAGCATCACAGAAGGAAAGCCACAACAGCTCTACTCTTTCATAATGGGGCTGATGAGGATGAAACGGCCAGCAGTACAAGTATGCCTCCAGCAGCTATCTCTGCTCTTCAAAGAAGCCCTACCTTTTGGACTTTGTTCAATCAATTGGGGCTCAAGTAAAAGTCAAGGAGAATAGCAACCGAAGCTTTTATATCGATTGCTGCTAGCTCGGGAACCCACTACCTCACAGTTGGAGCTCATGCCAGCCAAGCTTTCTTAGAGACTACTAATGCCATTACCTTCACAGACGAGGATATGGAGGTACAAAACCCTGATCATAGTAAACCATTATATATTGCTACTCAGATTAATGATGTTCACATAAGAAAGGCACTAGTCGACACTAGTGCATCACTTAATCTTATCCCAACCAGCAAACTCAAGGCAACTGGAATCCCACTCAGCAGAATAGCTGGAGCTTCTATTAAAGTTTTTGGTTTTGTCAGAATTCATAAATGCACTCAAGGAACCATCTTTAGCTCTATATAAAGCTATGGCTCAAAGGTTGGAGGACTCTTTTGAAGAATTCAATATTGAACACTCTCTAAGATCTGACAATCACTTCGCCAATGCTCTAGCCACCTTGGGATCAAAATTCATATTTGAAGGTGCACCTATAGATGTCACTATTGTAAAAAGGCCTATTCCAGTTGTACAAATACTGAAAGAAGAGTTCTTTGATCAACTTCTAGAATAGACAGATTGGCAGTCTTCCCTTAAAGAAGCACTATTATCACCAGATGAGAAGGATCATTTGAAGGTGCTCAAAGATTATGCTCTAATGGCAGGAGATTGGTACAAAAAACTTCCTAGAGGAGTCAAAGCTTGATGCTTAAGATATGGTGAGTCCACTAAGCGGTTAAAAGAAGTTCATGAAAAATCCTGTGGCTCCAGCAATTCTGTCAGCCTCCACAAACACCTCCAGCGGTTAGGCTATTACTGGCCAGAAATGAACAAACAAGCTTCCAATGTCCAAGAACAATGCACCAACTACCAATATGCTTTTGATCGGATGGAATCATATGTAGTCCTTACTACCAGTGATTGGCGCATACCCTTCCTTGAGTATCTCATAAAAGGCATCTTACCCGACAATCATAAAGAGGCCTACTGCTTGAAAAAATTGGCTACTCGTTATTTTGTGGAAAGATGTATTCTTTTCAGGAAGGGATTCAATGGGGAGCCTTTGACATGCCTAAGGACCCCCGAAGCGCAATCAGTCATGCATGAGGAACATACAGGAGAGTGTGGTGACCATAAAGGCAAAAAGTGACTTCTCTAGCAACTGCTCAATCTTGGGTATTTTTGGCCCACTATGAAAGAAGACGCAGCTGAATGTGTGAAGACATGTCATACTTGCCAAGTTCATGGGAACCTCGTAAATGATGACTTCTTGGCCGTTCCATACTTGGGGGCTTGATCTATAGGCCCAATAAATCCACCATCCAAGGGTCATATTTGGATACTAATGGCTACTAAATACTTCACAAAGTGGCTTGAAGCCATTCCTCTAAAGAAGGCTACAGTCCTAGCTGTTGCAAACTTTATCCGAGAGAATATAATCTACAGATTTGGCATCCCTCACAAGATTGTTACTGATAATGGCACTCCTTTTGTCAACAAAGATGTTTGAAAGTTACTTGACCATCGCCACATCAAGCACTACAAGTCCACTCCCTATTATCCACAAGGCAATGGTCAAGCGGAAGCTACCAACCAAATGCTATTGAGAATTCTCAGCAAGATGGTGCGTGAATATAAGGGTGGCTGGACAGAACACCTACAGGAAACCTTGTGGGCATACTGAAGCTTAAGCAAAACAGCCACCAGAGTATCACCATTCTCTCTTGCATATGGTACCAAGGTTATATCTCTAGTTGAGCTATTGGTTCCCACCCCAAGGGTTGTTCATGGACAAGAAACAGACATGGATGCTGCCACTTGTGCAGAAATCAAAACTACGGACCTTGAAACCTTGGAAGAGATGTGAAACCTTGCCTATAACTGTACCCAATGGTATCAGCAGCAGATAGCCAATGCTTACAACAAGGCTATGAAATCCAGGGTTTTTGTTAAGGGACAAATGGTTTTAAAGGCAGTAGATCATATCAGGAGGAATCTCTCAGCACCCTTTAAGTTTGCCCCAAGTTGGGAGGGCCCCTATTTCATAAAGGAAGGCAATGACAGCGGTTATTATCATCTAGCTACAGCAAAAGGTGAAAGTCTCACGGAACCTATCAATGGCAAATGGCTTAAGTTGTACTATGCTTAACTCAACTTTCAAGTATGTACCAAGTAACTCTCTTTTGTATGATCTTAAACCACTACTATGTGAATAAGAATTAAGCATTGCCTTTTTCCTCAAATATGAATTTCTTATATTTACAAGTTACTTTCCATACATAAACATGCATACTTTGAACTATGAATAAAGTTACAGCTTTAGAAGCTGGGTATTTTGAACCAAAATAGTCATGAGCACAATAAATATTTTTAAAATTATGTATATATTTTCCATGACTATATTCTAGCTTGAACATACTATTCTTTGATAAATAAAGCATTTTTTTTCAAAATAAGATCATATACTCGTGCTTGAAACACAGCTTGCACAACTGGAGAAATATCAAACTACCACCTAAAGTTCACATGGCTGGTGCACCTTTGCACAAAACACAACCTACATAGATAAATAACCCAAAATACATAACATGTTTCATTACATCATAACTTAAGGACAGATTGTTCAAAATACTAAGTTACTAATAAAATGCAAGTCCAACAAGCCATCGCCAAAGGTATCCGCTGAGGAAGAAGCACCTCCAGCTGATGATGACTGCATCATTTCATCCCTTTGGCTCATTAAAAGAGAAAGCTCAACTGTCATTGCTACAATTTCTTTCTCAAGATCAGCTATCTTCACTGCAAGCTCATTCAACATAATCTCATTATCTCGAGCAATACAAGCCTTAGCAGCAATCCGAATCTTATCAAGGATGAATTGAACTCCAAACTTCATGAACAACAAATCCTTAAGAGCATTCTTCCACTCAAGTGCTCTCTTTAAATTTGTACTTTCAAGCTTTGTACGTTGCATATCCAGCAGTACTACATCAAGCAACTAAAGTCCAGATTTCCTCAATGAAGCGCCTAGCTTGCATCCAGTCATGAAGTGAGGATGTTTTCTAACAATTGCTTCCAGCAGTGGCTGACCTTCTGCAGGAATCTCAAACCGCTAGAACATGACAGTATTGCTTGAAAGGGGATAGAAGTTAGCTGCTACTTTCTCATTCTCCTCATCCTCAGTAAATTGCTCCAAGAATTCTTCTAGGCTCATTCTCTTGATAGCAGCACTAGAAGATTCACTCAGCAACTCTGCAAGAATAAATATGATTATATCTCCAACAGTAACAGAAAGCATTTATGCAACCAAGTATTATTGAACAAGAAACTTGCTTTACTAGGTGTAAACGACTTAAAGACATTATATTGAGGGTTCTTTGCTTTGGTGTACATCATGGACAGTCGAAGAAACAACGTGTCTTTAGCTGGGCACACTAGTAACAGCTTCTCCAGTAGTGACAATGACATCAAGACCCTTGCCAGCATGTTCCTTTTTGGGCATTCCAGCAACAACTTCTCCAGCAAAGACAGTGACATCAAGATCCTTATCAGCATGTTCCTTGCTGGACACTCCAGCAGCGGTTTCTCCAGCAGTGATAGTAGGACCTTCATCAGCCATCTCTACGTCCTCATCAGTTAGACCTAGAGAATAAAGGACGTCAGGAGAGGAAACACGAGAAGAAACCGAAGCAAGGAACAATAGTTTACCGAAGTCAGCAGCCGTATACTCAAAATCATACTCCCCCGATTATGTCTCTTCATTATCACCAGACTGTTGCAGCTATGAAAACATATGGTTAGCACCAAAAATGAAGGCAAAGAAGAAAAGACAGAAAGGATGTAAGAAGATAAGGCTCTGCGACAATACCTCTTTTGAAGACTCAAGAATCTTCACTCTGCCAGCACTAGTCTTCCTTTTGTATTGCTTCAACGGCGAGGGTGTACTAGCAGATGCAGCAGCTGGAACACTATACTTAGTAGCTAGAGCTACACCAGAACTAGATTGGACAGCAGCTGGGGGCTTGGGACTGCCAGCCTTGGGCTTCTGAGCACTTGCTCTCCTACGTCTCACCTTTTTAGGCTTGTCTTCGAAAGAGGGTGATTTGTCACAAGATCTCTTGGGGGCACCTGTAGCTGGATTAGACTCAGGGGCTCTCACTATGACATTTTTCTCACTCCATTCTAAGGAAACATCGCCCCTATGAACCACCCAGCCATTAAGGTCAGCCCGCCACTCAGCAAATCCCAAATTCTATCTAGTAGCCCATGCTGAAGCTACTCTTCTATTCAAAATAAGCCGAGCATTGGTAGAAGGCTCTTTCAAAGGAGGACTTATCACTACTTGCTCAACCTCACCGCTACTTACATAATCAACAAAGCTACTCATGACCTTCCTCCAATACAACTTCATGTTTGAAGTAGCATGCCCCTCACGGTGCCTACTCGGAACCAAGACTCTCTCCACTTTGCTAGCAGGGACATTCTATAGCATTGATGTCTGGGACATCTTGAACAAACCCAAATTGCCTCAAAACTTTGTGTCAAGTCAAACCCGACACCACTTGGATATGGGATGTATGCAGGGGATGTAATAAGCAAGAAAGTAGGAATCTTCTCATGATCAGCCAATCCAAACTCTTGAGATCTGGGCCTAGCACTTGGAAAAGGGGTTGGACAACAAAACCTAGCAGCAACATAAGAATAGGGCTTCTAAGCAAAGTGAGCCCCATTATCCAGTAATGTGATTGAAGGAAGATTCCAAACCTTCAACCCTATCCATTTCATAAGCAAAGGAAGACCATCTTTAAATCCCAGGAATTGAAGCTCACCATTAGGTCTAGTAGCTCGGACCACCCAATTGGCCATCTTCACATCACCAACATCTTTACCAACATCAACATAATCATTCGAATGCTCCCATATGAAAGTTTGCAACAATACTACATTTACACTAGATTTAATGATGTGGTATGGAGATCCTTCAAGCTCATCACTACGTAATATATCAAGCTAAAAAAAAAAGGGTACCTAAACACAAAGTACCTAAAGGCAAGAACACACCTCTGCTTAATACTACGACTAGAGGAAATGTGAAAGGCTTCATGAACTGTACCGGGTCAGAATTAAACACACACTTGCTCATCCCCAAAGCTAAGAATGCAGCCCTTCTTGTATCAACATCCTCAGATTCTCTAAACTCAGAAATCCAAAAGGCGAACCTGGTTCTATTACCTACCCAAGACGCAAATATACCTCTAAAAGTCTCTAGTAGCTTTCTAGCAGTCGCAGACTCCTCATCAAATAGCCCTAGCTCCAGCAAATTCACATCTCCCACGCTTGGCAGCAAGCAAATCCTTTCCACATCTTTAAGGGTGACTGTAGTCTCACCCCAAGGAAAAAAGAAAGTGTGTGTATCAAGATTTCCAACGGTGTACCAGAAACCGAAGTGTTCTCATATCTCTATACTTGTTCCATTCACGGGATACAACTACGGCTTCGAAAATCTTGGCATTCCTCAGAATTTGACAAAATCTTTCATTAGCAACCTCTTGCTCCACCCAATCAGACCAACCAACGATTGTGCCATAAGGACACAAAAATTGAATAGGTGCTAGCAAAAGCTCTTTCCACTGGAACCACAAGTCCATTATACTAGAAGCGGCTAGAACCCATGCTGTCTCATGACTTGGGGCTTCACCCTTCAAAATCCACCCTTCAAGAGCCCCAACTGCTGGAAATAGAGAAGTTGAGCAATATCATGGGTCTTGAAGCGGCAACAAAGGCTTTTCTAGCCTAACCTCCACACCAACACCCACATCAACTGCCTCAGCTACGCCCCCAACCGTAGCCTCATTTCCTGGCACAGCCACCTCAGCGATACCAACACCATCAAAACCCAACTACTCTTCTCTTTTAACCATAACCCACAGAAGCAAAAGTATTATTTTCTCAAAAACTAAAAAGAGGGAGAAAAACACCTACGGCCACAACAGGAAGTAAAGAAATTGTGGGTTTCTCTGTCACTTGGCCGAAAGCAAAAAGGAAAGAAAGGAAATATCATTTCCCTTCTAAACCCTAGCCACACCTCTTTGCCTCTCTCACTTTTAGTCGAAGACAAGGAAAAGAAGGAAGAAAAGGCTCTGTTTTTATCTCTGCTTAGCCAAAAATCTCAGTCACTCTCTCTGCCTTGGTTGAAGTTGGTGTTACTCTCTCACCCTTGGCCGAAGATAAGAAGAAGAAGAAGAAAAGGCTCTTTCTCTCTACCTTAATCTTTCTATTTTTCGATCCAAGAAAAAATAAAAGGAGTGACCAAGGCAAGCCCTTTACTGGTAAACGTGAAAGTTACAAGTGACACCAGCATTTAATGCAAGAAACCTGGGGAATAACTGAAAACCCATCAAGTGCTGAACGTGGGAAAGATACAAGAGCCCAACTGCCACCAAAATTTTAAACTTGCATGTGTGACCAAACAGAAAATGCTCACACGTGACTTGGGGAGCTAAATGTTGAGGTACAAATTTTTGGGCCCTAATCTTATTAGCCCACTCACTAAAATATACTCACACAAGCCCATGAACTATTTTAAGCCCACATAAATATTTCCCACATATTACCCAAATATTCTTCATGTTATTGGGCTCCCACAAATATTCTCTATATAAGCCCCATAAATTACCTTGGGCCCTCTCACAAATATTACCCATCATATCCTACATATTATCCAATTTGGGTCTTCCACAAAAAATACTTATTACATTACTACCAAATTGGGCCACAAAATTACACTATCTCCACAAAAAAAGTCCAAAATCATTTAAGTTGTGAACAAAACCAGAAAAGCCCAACAAAACTCTCTTATAAAGCTCGTTGCTATACGACACCTCTAAAAGCCCATTGCTACACAGCACCTCTAAAGCCTGTTGCTATAAAGTCCGTTGCTACACGGCACCTCTAAAACCCATTGTTACACGGTAATATTTTTGCAAAATCTTACAAAGCCCAAATATTATTTTGGCACCTATTTTTACAAAGCCCAAATATTATTTTTGGCACCTATTTTTCAAAGCCTAAATGCTATTTTGGCACCTATTTTGCAAAACCCAATATTGTTTTGGCACTTATTTTACATATACTAAAGTCTCTAATTCATGGGAAATATAATTACTCATCCCTAAAAAAAAAACACTTCTCTTACAAAATTTATAAAAGCCATGTATATCACCCATGGCAAAACTATTCATTTTTGTAGGGATGACCAAGCCCAAAGAAGCTCAACAACAAAGCCCAGCTGAGCCATCCCAACTCACATGCAAATCACAGCAGCTGAAGCTCACGTGAGCTGTCCAGTCAAGCTTCAGCTCAACTTGACAGCTGGGGCCCATTGCCATCAGTTCCAGCTTGTCCAATCAGATCAGAAGAAGACACGTGTCTAGCATGGGTTAAACCCTTTTTTGCCAAGCAAAATTCCATCATTTCTCATGTGACACAAAGCTGGGATGACATGACATAAGGCTGGGAAGCTTTAGCCAATTGTATTTTCTTTTTTCTTCAACCCATTCGGTCAAGGACTAAGGGCAGCCACAACTAGGCCATGAAAGCTTCTATAACAACTTGAAATCAGTTCATTATCATGCCAAAAATATGTACTCTCTGGTTCATAAACCAAGCACATGAACCCTAAATGGGAAACTTAGGGAAATGTGGTTTGGAGGGCACCAAAGGTATCTCCAGCAGAGTTCCCAGCAAAGGGCTCCAAGATTGACACTTGACTTGGGGTGATGCAATCTGCCCTAGGGAGCTTTGATTCTAACAGCAACATAACCAAGATCATTAGCCTAATGCATGCTTTAATCCCATCAGCTAAGGCCAATTAGCATTCAATGTTAGGTCAGAACTCCAGCTGCCATTACCCAAAACAGCAAAGAACATCCTAAAACTAAGCTTACTACTCTTGGCCAAATCTGAGGAACGATTCTCTAAGGATTTTCTGAAGATTGAGGATGATTTAGCAAAGATTATTTACTAATTACCCCTCAAACTCAACTATTAATGGAACTCTCCATTAACACTTCAACACACACTAAGACATACACTAATAAAGAAAAACCCTTCCTTAACTTCTCTGTTTAGCCTTCTTTAAGCTCTAGTAAAGTTCTAAGTTACTGAGTTCTTAAGCTTCAAGCTTAGAAACTAAGTTCTCCAACTCCTAGCTCACAAATACCTTTCACACCTCTACTCGTAAGCTTTTATCTATTCCCAGCAGAAAGCTCCAGCAGCTTTACTAAACACTTTCACTCACTACTCATACTACTCAAAATGGCCCTCTCTACTCACTACATATACTATATCCATGAGCATGTCCTGGCATCATAATGATCTTGCTACGCTAGCTAATATCTCTCTCTCTCTCCCTTCATCTCACATTAAGTTTCCTCATTACTTGCTATAATGGAACCTATGATATTTGTTTATTCATTTACTATTGAAGTTTATGATGTAACTGTTACTATAGAGTTTTTTTTCCTCATATTATCATATTAGAAGACTCTTCTCCAGAGCCAATAGATGATGAGTTTGAAGATGTATATGTTTTTCTTAATCTGTGAAATAGTTAATGGCTAGAGGTTTATGCTGTTCTGTCTTATTTTACTGCTGGAATATTTTACCTTTGGGATATTTTACCGTTGGGATATTTTACTGCTAGGTTATTTCTTTATTGCAGTATGCTTTTTATTGTGTTGACGTGTCTGCTGTAGGAAGTGTTTTTGGGTTATCTCATAACCCTTGTCAGTCTCATCCTATGCCCAAGGTATAAAAAGAAGGTGAACTCTTCGAAAAACTTCCGATAGCCTTTAGGCCATGCTTCAAGTCCATCGTCGAGTTTCGGTTTAGGCCCCCAACCCAACATAAATCTCAATTGTTGGAAGGAAAATTTTTTCGCCCCCGACAAACTCAAATTCAAAATAATTTAGTTCAATATTGAAAGAGTTGGTGTAAACAGTAGACTGATCATGACTAGGGTTTATAAAGTTTCAATTTACGATTATATTACTTTTAAGTTTTTGAAATTACTCACATTTCTTTTTAAGTTTAAAATATAGGTTGGATATAAAAGGTATATGACAAATCTAAAATAAAATGAATATATTTTTTTTTTTTGATAAGCCAAAACGAATATTTATTTGTTATACAAGTTAAACGGGTTGTGTTAAATGGGTCATTTTAGGTTGACACAAATAAATTAGCTTGTCAAACGTGTCTATTGCAGGTCACGCGGGTTAACCCATTTATGACACGTTTCTTATCATGTTGCTTTCAAATCGACCCGTTTATGACCCAAAACTAAGGCCCAACCCTAACCCGCATAAATCTGTGTCTCTGTTCGTATTGTGTTTGTGGGTTAGGTCAAAAATCGACACCCCTACCAGTGAGGTCCTAAACATGAAAAAATTAATAGGTTTTAGGATCATGTAAAGAAAAGGAAAACCATCTCCATTTTCATCTCACATAGAGAAAATTTATTTAACGACATGCGTTACCATTATTGTCACTGCCCTATCGTGATTGTGATTGTGGTTATGAATAGTGAATAAAAATTGATGCGTCAAATAGAAATGATAGTTCACCAATCACAATCCTGCGTCTCATCAAGTTGTAGTAATGCATTGGTACTAGAATTATGGGTTGCCATTTAGGATGCACGGATACTTCATTTGGGGTGTCGTACTTATATCATATCCGTATTGTAACAATGTCTTATTTGTCATATCATATTATAATTTTTTTAGAACTGCTTGTGTCACTATAACGTACCCATACCCGTGCCTTTGCATCCTAAATTGCCATATAAGAATGTAATGAATTCGCGTGAAAGTAATGGTTCTTCGATCATATTCATTATTAAGTTGTGACAAAAATTTTAGTAAAACAAGCGACAAATGGTGTGGTCCTAAAGAACCGATGTCATATATATATATATATATATAAGAATGTAATGAATTCGCGTGAAAGTAATGGTTCTTCGATCATATTCATTATTAAGTTGTGACAAAAATTTTAGTAAAACAAGCGACAAATGGTGTGGTCCTAAAGAACCGATGTCATATATATATATATATATATATATATATATATATATATATATATATATCTGACACACACACGGTGATTTAAAGGTGCTGTGGTGGCAATTTACTAACCATATATGGAGAGCATATAAGATAAGTTCACCTTAAATTGAAATGAAAATTTTGGTGGTTCAATCAGCATGCGCCTACGAACAATAACAGGTCGATAATAGTTTTAATTTCAAAGGTCCATGGTAGCTTAAAGTTAAAAGATGTCTCTGTCTTCATCAAAAAACATGCATCAACAAAATAACATTAAAAAAAAAAAAAGATTTGTTATTGATTTTCAAAAAAAGAAGGTAACGATGCTCTCTTACCTCCTTTCTCAATTTGCAATGTTGTTATCGTCCTTTTCCTTTTGGTCTTTCTTTTTTTTTTTTAAAGAACAAAAAAATGGGTAGAGAGGGGCTACTTAAGTTGGCCACTTAAAAATAAAAAAGATGTTACGTCCACAACATTTTCACAACAAATTATAGGTGGTTAGTTGTTATTAATTAGTTCACATTTGAACCTATCACTGAAATTATTTTTTTGCTCCAACAATAACAACCCGTAATAACTTACCACTTAAGAGTTGTAAAAATATTGTGGACATGACTTTTCTCTAAAAATAATCATTATTAAGTAAAGAAACAAAGCAAAAATGTATAAGAAGAAGAATATTCTTTCAAAAATAGTATGGGTTATGGAGTGTTGAAAAAATGGTCATTATTAAGTAAAAAACAAAGCAAAAAAGTATTAAAAAAAAAGAATATTCTTTCAAAAATAGTAAGAGTTATGGAGTGTCAAAGTATATTCGTTAAAATTATTTTTTATTATAGTTACTCAATTTTTCTATGGACCATGCAAGATATTTTCTTTGATTAAAATTGAAAGTTAAAAAATTTACTTTTAATTTTAATTATTTGTTTAGAACTTTTATTTTTTAACTTTTAACTTTATTACCATTTTATTGTCTCAACTTTTTCTTCTCACAATTGTAAACTATTACACTTAATCCAAATCCATTAATCCGAATCCATTAAAAAGATAATTTTTTTTCTTTACTTTTGCTTCAATTTCTTTTTAACAATGCAATAGCTGTTAACAATTAACATATGAAAAAAAAAAATTTACCAATAAAAAATAAAGAAAAAAGAAGAAGAAGAAGAAGGAAAGGCCAAGCAATTTGGTCCAAAAAAAAGGTCATTTCTCATCTTTCATCTCATTTTCTACCGTGAACACGTGAATGTTTGGTAAGAACCGATCGATTTGAAATTTGATACTGATGTTTCTTTAAAAAGAAATTATGTACAATTTGACCATTAAATTTAGGTTCATTTTTATTTTAATTATTTCTGTTTAAAAGTTTTCGTTTTAACTTTTTATGTTTGATTATATTTTTATATTATTCATTTCAATTAATAATTTGACCATTAAGTACTCTTAGTGTTTATTTATATTATAAAATAATGACTTTAAATTGCTGTAAAATGTTGTAATTTCATTACTTATTTTTTTGAGTAGAAAGAATTTCATTATTATATATATATAATCAAACATATTATATAAGGTTAGATTACTAACAAAAATAAATAGTATGGATATTAATATGAAAAGTCAAATATTAAGGCCTAAATAAATTTTTTTCTTAAAAACAGAAACGTGAATGGTCAAAATAACTCCCTTTCTAAAAAGATATCAATACATTAGATATAAAATAACCACAAACTTTGAGGACAATTAATAAGTGTACTTTAGACTTGGGAAAAAAAAAAAAAAAACACAATAAAAAGAAGAGGCATAAATATAGCTTACACCTTCTAAATATTTTTTTAATTATTTAATTTCATTACAAAAAACACGGTTATAGCTGTCCTATAGTCGCGTTTATAAGTGTTTTTAGTTGTGTATTTTTTAGAGCCTATAGCCGTTTTTAAAAAACGCGACTATAGATCCACCCAAATAATAAATATTGTTTTAGGCCCTATTAATAATAAGACATTTCTCCTAGGAAGAAAACCCAAGCTGTAATTAAAACTTTAAAAAAAAAAATGTTATTAAAACGATTAACCGGAGTCCAACCTTGCGAGTACTGTCCTCCGTTATTGTTATTTTTTATTTTTATTTTTTTTTTAAGAATGAGACTCCAAATTTTAACATTATATGGAATTGGCCAAACAGGTGAGACAAAAATACATCTTTCAAGTTTCTAAATATATACTGTAGGTTGTGATAAACATTACTGAAGTAATGACATGTAAATTTTCTTGTCCTTTTGCAATCATATTCAAACATACAAATTTTATCAACATATCATGTCAAACCTCAAATAATTACTCCTATAAAAGTCCAAAACGTTACATCTTACATGTCTTTCAATGAGGTGTCAAAAATGCTCTGTCATGCCCTATTCCATCTTGTCATCTTGTGCCAATTTTTCCCGCAATAAAGGCACACATTGACACATTTTGTTCACCTCCCCTCGTCCCAATTCTCTCTCTCTCTCTCTCTCTCTCTCTCTCTCTCTCTCTCTCCTGTTTATAAGTTAATGATTTATACATATTATATTATAATCTATCTTAAAACACTCATAAATATTAGTCATTTTCTTTTTCATTTATATCTTATCAATGTATTCCCTTATTTCATCTTCTTTATTTTATATATGTGTGTGTTATTATTAAAAAAAAAAAAAATATATATATATATATATATCATCAATGTCAAATTCGCCTTGTAAAAATAATAAAATACCCCCAACCCACCTCTCGCCTGAAGAGAGGAAGACAACCTCATAACTTGACCTCACTCTACCTTGTTATCGTCTCTATATATATTTGAAATTAAGGGCATGACAACAAAAGGAAAAAAGATCAGTTAATTATTTAGTGTATTACACTATTCTCTCATATAATGGTGCACCTTATTACACTCCATTTTACAACCATGGCTCAAATCGTTTTTAAGAGTAAAATGGCAATCTTGTCTAAGAAAGGCTAATAATGTCATTTAAATGTTTAGATGGACAAAAAAATTATTTACAAACATCATCAAATCCCATAATGATCATAATGATAGAACATGTGTTTAACACTACTTTCTCATCTCGTAACCAATCATTCGATTGTTTAATTACTTTACTAATATTGTGATTGATTTGATAATTGAGAGTAAATTGCTACTTGTGATTGAATTTAGTTATCAACTTGTTGCACTCTCACTAACTAAAGTGTCAAAATAGAAATATTGGAATCCATATACTGTAATAGGGATTCAGCATATATCGAATGCAAGAAATACCCTCTCCGTCACTAAGATTTCTTTAGAGTAGATTGCACTCTTCAATTACCTTTTAGAAATGACCATGAATGCACAATTGTGTGATTTTAGTCATTTGACTAGTTGCTAGTTTAAGACAAGTCAATGCTCCTACTTATCCTTTTTGTCAAAAAATAAATAAATTCTACCTACATCTTAAATTGTTTGTCCTATTTAAAAAACACAACTTTTTAAAGAAATATTATTTATTGTTTTGTCTTTTAAATAAAATAAATAAATTTTCAAAAATACTCTTAAACAAAGTTCTCAAAAAAATTTATCATTTAAAGTGCGTGTGTTTAGTAGGGGCATAATTGAAAATTCAATAAATTAATAGCTTTTAATTTTAGAAATATGACAATATTTTAGGACATCCCAAAATGGAATATAAGACTAACAATTTGTGACAGATGAAGTAAATATATAAATATGAATACTTGAGATTTATTGAAATCGATAGGAAAAAATGTGTAAAAAGTGGAGCCACCAAGTAAGAAAAAATTATTTTAGATTTTGGAATAATTGTGAAAACTAGGTATAAATTCATATCTTAATCAAATGGAAATATATAATGTCATTTTAAGATACCAAAGCCAGTGTTAAAATTGACATCAAAAGAACACATATATAACATGCAAAATCCAAATGCAACATAACATAATTTTCTTTTTCTTTCTTTCTTTCAGATAAATAAGTTATTTCATTAGACCAAATACTAAGATACAAGAAAAAGAAAAGATATCATTTTGTTAAAACATTTGCATGATTGCCTCAATGGAAGCAATGATGCTTATTCCATCAAACATCACACATAAGCTGCCTCCAAAGAAATCTAAAAAACAAAGTTCAGGACGCCAAGGTGGTTGGTCCACAACTGTCATGTACACAAGCCAAGATATCTTTGTACTCTCTATTAATAGTGAAGGAATCATAAACCTTTCCATCTCTGCTCTTCTTGTACTCAAAGAGGAGGGAAGAGCGATTGAATGCTGTCAGTTTGACAAATCCAAAGTCATAGTCTCTGTATAAACTCCAATCCGGTATCCCTTTGAAGAATGATCCCAAGTGGTGCCCTGCCCCTCCAGCAACAACATGGATGGTTCCATTCATGGTACCCGAATAATGAGATTCTTCTGAATTAACACACGTGTTCTACACCACCAGCATTAATAATACATGATTAGAGAAAATTGCATGCAACTGATCTTAAAGTTAATAGGTAATTCACTACGTACGAGGAAATTTAAAAGAGAAAGATATTGTAATGTTAAGCTATAAAGAGTTGGATAATTAAGAACTGCAATTGGGGATTTGCATTGTTTAATAGGTTATTCTTCTACATATAACTAATGAAAAATTTTGCATGACAATAAAAGCTTATATTAAGCAATGGGGTTGAGTTTCTGACTCACTATCTAAAAAGCTTATATTCAATCTTTTTAATGGTTCCAGCAAAGTGTCCAAAAATTATCCAAAAACTTGACTATGTTTTTTAACTGGTTTCCTTGCTTTGAGTACCAAAACTATATCAAGACCTAGACATGGCAAAACAGATCAGAACTTTCTGACCCGACCCGACCCAAAAAATACCTAACTCGAACTCGATTTTTTTTTTTTTACACGAAGCAAAAACAGTTGACCCGTGACCCGACCCCATTTTTTGCAGGTCAACCCGACCCGACCCGACCCGAATAACCTGTGACCCGATCCGTTAAAAAAATTCGCTAAAAAAATATTTAAACTACGTCATACTTTGTGCTTTATGCACAAAGCACCAGAACCAAACCATTAGCAATAGTCAATAAATTAACAATAGCTTTTCACAAGTAATTTGACTATTTGAGGGCTTCACGAATCACAACCTATAAAGGCTATAAACTTCAACTCTGCTTCCACATAAACATGACATGAGAAATAATGAGACAAGATTTAGAGTCTTAGACAATACAACCATTAAAAAAAAAAAAGAAAAAAAAATCTAGTTTAACTAGCTTAGCTTAGCTGTAGTCCAAAATCAAAATTGTGATTCAAAATATGAAAGACAGAAAGAGTGAAACAAAACGTGACAACCACACATCCACAAGGGCCAAAGCGGTAAAGCTTCCTCTTCCCTTCTATGCTTTTCACACTTACTCACTTCTTATAGTCATAATTAAACAATTTTAATTCTTTATTGATTTACTTTCATGGCACATTAAGTTTTATTAAAATATTATATTGTAGATGAAGATGCTGACAAAATTGGCCAACTTGAACTACAATTTGCAAATATGAATATTTGCAGTGTTGAATTTGCTACCAACGTTGAGTAGATTGAGATTGAGATATAATTTTTATAAAATATTTACTTATTCTTCTTTACTTAATATATTATATATATTATTAAATCTTTTTTTATTTAGTTTATCTTTCTAAGTAATCTAACTTTACTATTATTTTAAATGCAACAGGAATATGTGCACTTAAAAAGACTGATAACTTGCTACTTTGCTGGCTTACTTATATTGTATGTTTTAAGATCTATCTCTTTTTGAAGTTGGAAACTTGTAATTATATGTATTTTGACAGTGAACTATTAACGTTGAAAACTTTTTCCATCATGAATTTATGACTATAAATAATTTTTGTCATGCTCAAAAGTTAAAACTGTCAGAATTGGAAGAATATTAACAAGTGGCATTAAGTGCAATTCATTTGCTTAATTGATTTTATTAATTTTCTCTAAACAGGTTGTCATTGATTTGTTTATCTAATTGAAAAAAAAAAAAAAAACTTATTTGAAAAATACGGGTAAATACGGGTCAACCCGACCCAACCTGCAACCCGATTGACCCGTTTAAAAATAACTCGTTTTGACCAGTGACCCGTTTGACTTGTAAACCTGATTGACCCGACCCGAATCCGACCTAACCCGCCCGTTTTGCCACTTCTATCAAGACCCTCAAAAGATCTATTAATAGGTGATGATTTAAGCACCTCCAGGAAGCATTCATTGCATGCATTGAGCAACACAAAATGCAACATTCAATGGTGGTGTGTAAGCAAGAGTCGTATAGATACTAACTTATTAGGAAATAAATTACTTTTACTAATGTATTATGTATGCATGAGAATGAGCTACTCCATATATATATATCTAGCTTTAACCATACCTGGTAAATGGGGCATGTCCTTTCGTAGTTATGGACGTGGCCATAAAATGCAATATCCACCCTGTACTTCTGCCAAAGCTTCTGCAAATCATCCCTTCCCATGGGCTCATCAAACGAGCCTTCTTGGCCAAAGTAGTTGTTTGAGGAATAGCCGAGGGGACGATGAGCAGCAAAGATTAACCAGGGTTGTTTTCGTCTATCAACTGATGCAAGGCAGTGCTCAATGAATTTATACTGTTCTGTACCCTGTCTCCAGTCATGCTCACTATCAGCTATACAAAAGTGAAACATGCCATAATCCGTTGAATACCTGCATATTAATTGAAATTGTGGTCACAAAACCTAAGAATGAAAAAAACATGTTCTACAACTTGGAGAAAATGGACCAAGGGTTCAACTCCTCTATTTTAAATTAAATCTGATGATGCACAAAATCATCAATAAGTTGAATGTCCAAGGTACGTAAAATTTCTCAACTCTTACACTTTTGAGTTATTGAAAATTATTCTATAACTGACTTAATTTTTGAAAGGTCTTTAGCCGGCATCCTATTAGTACTCTCTGTAGGTTCTTCACCCACTTTATTCAAGTACCCTAATCGCCGTGTGTGTGGTTATTCAACTCATTCATGATTTTGTGCATCATCAAAATCAAATAGAAAAGCACCTTCTAGAGTTTAGTTCTATAATTAATAATGGCTATATTCAAAATAACAGGAGGTTGCAAATGTAAATGCAACAGTTGTACATGATTCATTTCTTTGCGTACATCAACCAATGTGGACTTTAACAGTTAACACACACCCATGCAACACTTTCGATCAAAATCCGAATCTTGACAATCTAGGATATTGCAATCTCACTTGATATGATTTGTTAAATATCAAGGAAGCGCTAGTAGCACATCGACTATAGCATAAATCAAGGGTGGCGTACTAATGATGGTGGTCATAGGATCACCCTGAAATTTTTTTTTTTTTTTAACATACCTTAAAAAGTTTTGAGTTTTAGATTAATATGGGTCTTTTGACCACCCTAGAAATTTATAATAATAATAAAAAAATAAAAAAAAAATAAAACCTAAAACATCCTTAATAAAAATTGAGTCCATTAAAAATAAAATTCAACCTCTCCAAAATTTTGGTCCATTGAAAGTTGAACAAAAAAATGGCAAGAAATGCAATGTTTACAATATTTTCACAATATTTTTGTAACAAATCCTAAATAGCAAGTTGTTACTGGTAAACAAAAAAAAAATTCATTGGTAAATTTAAATTAGAACTAGTAAAAACTTACCACTTAGGTTTTGTTATAAAAGTGTTGCAAAAATCTTGTGATCATAACACTTTTCAAAAATTTCCCAAACAAAGAAATTAGCCTAAAAACCCAAATCAAACATTTAATTGTGATTTTTAAATTGTGTTTTCAAATGACATATTTTTAAATTTCTATTTTGTTATATATAAAAAATGTACACTTTTTAAATAGCTAGTCTGTTAGTGCTTGCTTTAGTCTTTAGTCGAATTTGTTGGATTTATGTGATATTTTTTTTTCAAAAAGAGAATGTATTTTGTTTATATTAGTACTTGTTTAGACAATATGTTAGTAATTGAATGAGAGATTAGTAGCTTAATAATTGTTTGGTTATGTACATTAAAAAAGATATAACTGATAACATTGATAGTGAAACTATCATATCAAATAAAGATTTCAAAATATAAAAACTTGTAAAGAAAATTTTAAAACTATATATTTACGTATATTTTTATTTTGAGATGTTAATATATTCAAGTTTTATTATTATTAATTTTTTTTAATTTAATTATTTTTAATGACCACCCTGAAAAGAATATTTAGAGCCGCCATTGACATAAATCATTAGTCTCAATTAGGATTCCTTATAATGGCTCATGTACCTTATATCAACTTATTAAATCGCCCATTTGAAACTCTATACATGACTGTGCAACATTGTCACAATCCAAATCACATACAAATATAGAAGATATATACGAGCTACTACATGTGCACCACAAACTAACAAGGTCATTGCATTGACTAACCAAAGCGTAGCAAGTGCTTAAATGCCATGCCCTAGTTTTTGGGTGGAGTTTTTGTTTTATGGACCATTAATATGCAATTTATCTTCTTTTATGTATAACTAATACCAAAAAAATTAAGGCCGGAATGGCAGATGAGCAACTTCAAAGCAACGATTAACCGCTGCAATCTCCGGGACTTGGGGTACATTGGGGCGGATATACCTGGTGTAGGAGAATGGGGGCTCGAGGTTGGATAAGGGAACGTTTGGATAGGGCTTTGGTATCTTTGGAATGGTTGTCAATATTCACGAGTGTAAGGTTGTATCACGTGGCAACCTCGACGTCGGATCATAGTATGTTGGTCCTTAAAACTCCTCGATCTGGACAACGAGCACATCGAAGGTCAAAGATGTTTCGGTTTGAATCTATGTGGCTAAGAGACGATCAATGCAAGGATGTAGTGAATGATGCATGGGAGAGAGGACGGAGTATAGGTACCCAGCACAAGTTCACGCAGTGCTTGGATGAATGTAGGCGATCACTCTCCACTTGGAACAAAACTAAGTTTGGTAATGTGGGCCAGAAGATCTCAGAATTACAGAAGAAACTCCAATGGCTCGAAGGGAGACATGATGGTCTTGCATGGATGGAGGAGATTCATGCAATGAAGACAGAACTGAATCGGATGATGGTGGCTGAAGAAGATATGTGGCATCAGAGTTCGAGAAACTGTTGGTTGAGGTCTGGCGATCGTAATACTTCCTTTTTTCATGCCAAGGCCTCTAACAGACACCAACGTAATACCATTCACCGAATCAAGGATTCTAACGATACTTGGCAAGATGATGAAGGCGAGATTAGTAGGACCTTTGTGGATTATTTTGAGCAACTATTCACAACCTTACAACCGAATGTCAATGACGAACTTATTGAGGCCGTTCCTACCAGAGTGACAGATAGGATGAACTTCAGACTCTTACAAGAATTCCAGGAGTCGGAGGTTGAGCAAGCTTTGAAGCAAATGCATCCGATGAAGGCTCCAGGACCCGATGGTATGCCCCCCTTATTTTACCAGTATTTTTGGCCTACTGTAAAATCTATTGTTATACAAACTGTCTTGGATTTTCTTAACCATGGTGCAGCTCCTCCCAAATTTCATGAAACCCACATTGTCCTCATCCCCAAAAACAAAAATCCCGAAAGAGTGGCTGATTATCGACCAATCAGCTTGTGTAATGTGGCCTACAAATTAGCATCCAAAGCAGTGGCAAACAGGTTGAAAATGGTTTTGAAGGATATAGTTTGTGAGAATCAGAGTGCCTTTGTTTCAGAAAGGCTTATCACTGATAACGTACTAGTGGCTCATGAGTTAATGCACCACATAAACAAGAAGAAGAAAGGTAAATGTGGGGAAATGGCTTTGAAGCTAGATATGAGTAAGGCCTACGACCGGGTGGAATGGAGCTGTCTACAACAAATAATGGCCAAAATGGGTTTCCATGAGAATTGGATACGACTAGTCATGAGATGTGTATCATCTGTTACATATGCAGTGCGCATCAATGGGAAGCCTTGTGGTCAGATTACTCCATCACGGGGATTACGACAAGGGGACCCGCTGTCACCTTACCTTTTTCTTATTTGTGCCGAAGGTTTATCGGCTCTATTGCACAAGTCTGTCCCGAGTAAGAAATTACGGGGTGTTGCGGCATCTGCAAGAGGGCCTAGAGTCTCACATCTGTTTTTTGCCGATGACAGTCTGATTTTTGGAAGGGCCACTGTACAGGAATGTGAGGAAATCAAGCGAGTACTGCAGGTATATGAAGCATCCTCGGGCCAGCAATTGAATAGAAATAAGACTTCATTATTCTTCAGCCATAATTCAGCCAACGGAGTTAGGGAGACAATTAAGACGATGTTTGGGGCGCAGGTCATACAACCACATGAATCCTATCTAGGACTTCCGTCCTTGGTAGGTAGGTCTAAGAGGAATACGTTTGCTCAGTTGAAGAAGCGAGTGTCAAATAAGCTAGCGGGGTGGAAGGAAAAAGTACTTTCGAATGCAGGGAAGGAGATTCTGATTAAGTCGGTTGCCCAAGCAATACCATCATACACAATGAGTTGCTTTAAGCTACCTGATACTCTATGTGACGAGCTGACTGGGATGGTAAGACAATTCTGGTGGGGACAGGTGAAGGAGGAGAAGAAGTTAGCATGGATGAGTTGGGAAAAGATGTGTTTGCCAAAAGAAAAAGGTGGAATGGGTTTTAGGGATCTTAAGCTGTTCAATCTGGCTCTATTGGCAAAGCAAGGATGGCGGTTGCAGACAAACTCATCTTCGTTGTTCTATAGAGTATACAAGGCCAAGTATTTCCCTAGAAGTGATTTTCTTGCGGCTACTGTTGGTAGCTAGCCATCCTTTGCTTGGAGGAGTATAATGCCAGCTCAAGCAGTGGTCAAACGCGGCATAAGATGGCAAGTGGGGGATGGTAAACAGGTTCAGATATGGTGAGACAAATGGCTCCATAACCCGAGCACATATAGGGTGGTGACACCTGAGAATCCCGGCTCGCAAGTGACACGCGTTTGTGACCTAATTGATGGTGACCGAATGGAATGGAAGGAGTGTCTGATAAACCAGCTATTCCTCCCCCAAGATGTGGATGCAATTCTAAGCATTCCCCTAAGTACGTATGGAGCTCGAGACCGTCGAATATGGGCGGAAAACAAGAATGGGAGATTTACGGTAAAGAGTGCATATAGGCTGGCCCAAGAAATATCCACTGAAGGGAGTTTGCCTGAGAGCTCAAACCCTACAGCCTTGAAACAGGTTTGGAGGGACCTTTGGAATATGTGTGTGCCGAACAAGATCAAGCACTTTGCATGGAGGGCATGCAGAGACATCTTGGCCACAAAAGAGAATTTATGGAAGAGGGGAATCACCAAAGATAATCTCTGTGAAGCCTGTGGGAAGGACCCGGAATCCACATGCCATATTTTTTGGCATTGTGACAACGCAAAAGAAGTGTGGTCATCCAGCAAGTTGATCTTGCCTTTCGAAATCAACCCAAGATGGAAGTTCATAGATGTAATGTGGAAATTACAAAAGTGGGCGGAATCATGTCCAAATGTGGTGGAGAGAACTATTATGTTATGCTGGGGAATGTGGAAATATCGGAATGAGCGAAGACATGGTGGAGTTCGCAGAGCTGGTTTAGATATTGTAAGAAGCTCATTAAGGATGTTGGACGAGTTTCAGATGGCGAACGAGAATCAACAGCCTATGAGAGCGTCGACTACAATGGAAGTTAAATGGTGCCCTCCACAATTGGGTAGCTACAAAGTAAATGTTGATGGTGCAGTCTTTACCAAACGGAAGCAGGTGGGTTTTGGGGTCGTGATACGTGACTCGGCAGGGGAAGTGATAGCTGCTCTAAGCTAGAAGCTTGCTCGTCCGCTGGGTGCGTTGGAGACATAAGCCAAAGCAATGGAAGTTGGGGTCCAATTCGCGTTGGATATAGGAATCCGAGACGTTACTTTGGAGGGTGACTCTCTTAGTGTCTACAATGCACTTAAAGGTGTAAGTGAGGTGTCTTCAACTGTGCAAAATATTGTGTATGGACTGTCCCACCTTGTATGAAAATTTCGAACCTTTGCCTTTTCCCATACCAAGCGGCAGGGAAATATCCCTGCACATGTTTTGGCCCAACACGCAATGGGTATAGAGAGCTATGTTGCATGGCTAGAGGAGTGTCCTAGCTGTATAGAGTCTGCATGTGCTCATGACATTTGTACTTGATTCCTATTTTGAATAAAGGTTTTACCTTCCTATCAAAAAAAAAAAAATACCAAAAAATGCTCTCCATGTAATCTACACAGGGCTGTTTATTCCAGTGTGAGTATGTCACCTGAATTGTTGAGGCTCATCCTACTAATGCAATGGATAAAACTACCAGAAAATATATAAATATATAAGTAAAACTAATACCAAAAAATGTTCTCCATGTAATCTATATATACACAGATGTTTATTCCAATGTGAGTATATATGTTTCCTATATTGTTGAGGAGAAAAATATATACACCATTTACCAGAACTTAGCTCTATTCTCTGCAGGAACGTAGTACAAGGTCTCAGCAATCACACCACATTCCCCACCTGAATCTGTACCTGTATAGAAGGAACCTGAATCCGGCCAAACACGTTCATGATTACCACTGCAGAATGATAGACTAAAAAGTTTATTGAAGGCCATTTTCATTAAGTAATACGTAAAATCTAAATCTTAATATAGATGAAAACAAGTAATGATCAGTTACACAAACCTGGCAACCATATATGGAACAGTCGATGCAATGGGCTCCACCTGTGATGTGAATTGGTCCCAATCTGCAATGTATCCATCTGCATATGCTAGATCTCCTATGTGGAATACTATATCATAATTTGGCAAGTCCTTGATGAGTTGATCGGTAGTGTTAAGTGCACCTGGGTCTTTATTGCTGTATTCATTTGAACCATCGCGTTCACCCTAAAGGAAACAAGAAGAAATGTGAATCTTTTCCTCGTCCATCATTTACATGAAACTAAATTTAGCAAACAATATACAGTCATACACACAATTGTAGGGAAGGAATTGCATTTGAGCCTTAAACTTCTGGTAAGGATTTTTAAGCACTAGATTCAGGAGGCAAAAAATGAATTGAGACATTTTATATATTTAAAAATGACTTTTTAAAAAAAATAATTTAAATATTACTTAAACTCTATTCTCTTATTTTAGATGTAAAATTATTAATTAACATGAATTACCTAGAATTTTTGTTTTGAGAAAGTCTATAAACACAAAAAATTTGACAACTTTTCACACCTACTGATGTGGCAGAAATAGTGGTAAGTAAAAAAAATGATGTTAGTGATAGACCTAGATGAGAACTAATAAAAGTTTGTCAACTTAACTATTGTGAAAAATGTTGTGAAATTTTTTTGTATATTGCTCTCTTTTTTTAAAAATGTTACATTTACAACATTTTCACAACAAATCCTAGGTGTTAAGTTGTTACTAATTATAATTTGAATCCGTCATTGAAATTACTTTTTAAACTACCAATAACAGCCAGTAACAACCTACCACTTAAAATTTATTGTGAAAGTATTCTGAAAAATGTTGTGAATGTAGAATTTCTCTTTTGATTAAAAAAAATATTATTTTATTTATTAGCTAATATTTGAACTTAATTAATACTATTACAATGAAAGAAATAGCCATAATGGTTAAAATTAGGGGGCTTTTTTTTACTTGCAGCCTTAGGCGATTGCCTCTTTTGCTTATATGGTAGAGCTAGCTGTGATTATACTAAATGCAAGTTGTGTACATATAAGAGCCTAGTAGTCTAGTAGACAAATAGCAAAACCATATACAGAGTACTTGGGGTCTAGGGGGAGAAAGGATTTAAACTATAAGACTAGCACAGCCTATTGTAACTCACTCAAAAAAAAAAAAAAAAATCAAATCCTATTTGTTATAAACATGTTGTGAACGTAACACTTCTCATCATAAAAATGTTAGGGCAAATGATGATATGGTTTTGCTATTTGTCTCAATTCTCAAGAGTTGAAGGTATAGAAGGCAACAATAGAATATAGAGTATTTGAAGGCATCCATGAAAATTTGAAGAAGTCAATAAACAGAAGATAGTTGCAGGCCTTAGGTGAAATACACATCAACATTAACTCATATCTCATCGCTTTGCATATATGTCATGGGAGAAGCATAGTCGTTAGTGGATGTCTTAATCTTTAAATTTCCTGCTGACATTGTACTAGTATTTTGGTTAGATGCATTGGATTTTTTTAAGGTGAATACTTCTTTCAATTTTTATTTTCTATTGTTTATTATTTTGAGTTTGTTTTACCTTTCCCAAGTCACCAAATATTATAACACGCTGTAATGAATCCTGTCCTGGATATGGGGATGATTTGAAAGAATAGGTTTTGCTCCAGATATATGAACCATTAGATAAGATATGACCCATCCTGTAGGAGTACCTGAAAATCATTATAACAACCCTTAGCAAATATCTTTAATACTTTCAAGAACAATTTTATGTCATGGAAATTATTTTAAAAACATACACAGTGTTTGGCCACAAATTTGTTAAGAAACTTGTATGTGTGAAACCAGGATCATGCCAACCAACTGTGCGGGCAGGTGCACCTGCAAAAGTGCAAATCAATAAGGAAACTCATCATGAAACAACACTATATACCATTAATTAAACTGTTCTAGAAGGAATAAAAAAAAAAAAAGTTTAGGTCTTGAAAATTTGTGTTCAAACTTCAAAGTGATAAAAGTACATGCTCGATCCATGTAATACACCTAGAAATTAAAAGTAATACATTTGTAAAGAGGAAATAAGCGAATTAATGATCAAGACTTTCTAACCACATATGTAATTTTGAATTGACAGGATTTTCAAGTATTATTTATCAAAGGGTCCAGTTAAAGGTTTACCTTAAGACATTCATTAACTTTATTGTAAAGGACAAATCCCAAGATTTATTGTATCTCCGATTACTATAAGTAAATTGAGAAATACAATTATTTGTAATATAGAACAAGGCTACTTTATATACTTCGGTCTGTGGAAGCACTCTTGGATATTAAGAACTCTAGGTGAATAATTTAAAAATAACTTGAAAGCATAAAAATATAGCAGTAATATTAGTCAATGATTGCAAATCTCAAATGCACTTGACGACTAATGATTGCTTTCTGACAGTTTACTAATACAAAAAGTATGTGAATAATCAGGGACTTCTTACATCACTAAAAGCTCTCTCTAAAACCAATAAATTAATTAGATCTAGTATGATAAAATTGGAATTAATAGTAAGACTATATATGTAAAGTGTTGCAATCATGAATAGATTAGATTTTTTTTATAACATACCACACAAGCTGCTCTGTTCAATTGTCAATGTTCCAGCTGGGGATCGCATGTGTGTTTCTCCTTTCAAACCCCACTCTACGAATGGAACAGCTTCATCTATGGAATAGCCACTTGTCCATGTTACTGTCATCTGCATAATGTCAAAAACTTATATATGTAATTTATTTTTTATATAGAAGATTCTAAAGAGAACTATCAATTAGTGTGAACTTACTTCATTCCATAACTTTCCATGGGCTAGACGTGGATATACAGGTGCTTTTGGATTGGCAAATGATATGAAATTTGAAACTGCGACCAGCTTAGGCTGCAAGATAGTCCACATAATAGTATTATTAACATTTCATCATTGAAGCATAAGAAAATATGTATAAAGAGTAGTCCTTGACACACATTTGACAAACCGCCTGAAAACAATGCAAAGGAAAAGTCTGCCCGCTGATTGATCAACTCGAACTTCAAAGAATTTTTGCCTGTTTTGCTGTACTTTGAATTGGAGAAATTTGCATACTTATACTAGAAGAAAGGCATTCATGTCACACAGGTTAGAGAAGCAAGAACCAAGATGTTTTTTAGTGTAACTTTTAACCTCAGTTTCAAAATTTACACCATACACACCTTTATTGGGCTTGTACATAAATATGGAGATTCAATTTCATCATTTTCTGGTGTACAAGTTAATGAACTGCATTTTTAAAATAAAATTTCATCAATTTCTGGACTAAAACAAGATGCATAATTACTACATAATACTATTCTCCATGGAATTGTCTATGAACATAGTCTCAGTTAATGAATGAAAAAATCAATCCCTGAAGAAGCACAATTAATACAATAAGCTAGACAGTTCATAGTGACACAGATGTACTTGAATTTTGCAGGAGAAAAGACTGCAACCCAATCATCCTCGGAAGGGTCAGGGTTTACAAGATCCACTGTCACCCATGCTTTGTCCTCAACCTGAAATCATATATATAAAACATCGTTACAATCACAAAATTTTTTTTTATTTTATAAATGAAATCAATCACAAAAGGGTTGTATGTATATAATATATGTGAGTTTTTGTGTAGATTTAATTACTATTAGTGTAGCCAATAAAATGATTTTTAAAAAAATTGTAATTAATACAACATCACTTATACTTGAACTCTTTATTACTGACATAATTTTATCACACCCCAAGCCATAACAACAACTAAAAAATAAAAATAAAAATAAAAAATGATAAAAAGTGGTCAATTTTTTTGTCTCACTAGATTTATAATTTTTATATTTTATTTGAGTTGTAAACTGATGAGATACCTCTATTGTTTTCTTTCAAAATGAAATTACTCGTTCATTAAAAAATGAAAAACAAAAAGCCTACCAGAACTATGTTCAACAAATGAACCATCCTAACATTAATGAAGTCAACAATAATCTTATTACGAGAAAAATATACAAAATTCCTTAGTGATCTCCTCTTAAAATGTGAAATTTGAAGTTTTGACTTTTGAGTGTAACACTTTAACCTCTTATACAATATTGTTTTATGGATAGAGTAACATCTAATTTTCTTAGAGCACTAGTATTGGAGGTGCAAACACCACAGTTGCTATTTTACAACCTAAGGCACCCAAATAAAACTTCTTCCGGGTATGTAAACTTAAAAAAATTTGCAACTTTGCTACAAAAAGGTTGCATATATCAACTTTATTGTTCATAGATTGTAAAGAAAAAAATAATATTTTAATCTTGTGATTGTGTGTGAATAGAAAAAGAGGGTGGGAAAAAAGAGAGAGAAGAATAGTTTTTATTATTTTATTAGGTAGTTTATATTACCCTCTCCGTCCCACTTTTTTTGTCTTTTATTCCATTTTGAGATGTCCCAAAATATTGTCTTGTTTTTAAAAATAAAAGTCATTAATTTACTAATGTTCTTATTATACCCCTATTAATTTACTAATTCAATTTTTGGATAAATTTTTTTTAGGGTAGTTTTGGAAACTTATACATTTTTAAAAGGTAAACAAAACAATAAATTATGTTCCTTTAAAAAATTTGAATTTTCAAATAGGACAAAAAAAAGTGAGACAGAAGTAGTATTTTATTGGGTCGTATGTAAAAAATAAAAACTAGGATATTGGGTGAATTGTGAAATAGGATAGTAAAATAGAAAAAGTAATATTTGAGGATGTAAAATAGATTTTTTTTTTTTTTTTTCATCTCTAGATGCTAGTTCTCTTAGAGGTTTTTAATTAGTGTAACACTTAAGCCCCTTATGATTTTTAGTGTAACATAAAACCACCATGTGGTACCATTTTATATGAAAATAATATAACATGCATCTCACATGAATAACTCATCATTTGTTTTCATGAATATTGAACAGTTTACACATAAAACAACACAACAAAAGGGTTGGGTTAGGTCGTATAACTCAAAACCTCAAGGAATTCCATATTTTTCAGAAAAACCATAAGGGTTCTTTTTTGTATTTTTTTTCCTTTTATGTTATGATGTAAAAATATGTACCACCAAATGTTCACGAAAATTCAATTAATCTTATTACATATGGACCCACCTACATAGGGACAAAACTAGAATTGAATTTCAACTTTGATTCCGGGCTAAATCATGGATTAAAAAAAGGAATTCAAGAATAAAAATAAGCTAAGATTAGTCAACAACTGAAAAATAAAACTAGCATCCATAGTGTTCACAGAACCCCTTTCGATTGATTTTTCCTTAAAACACGGTACTCTCCTAAAATTTTGAGTGTAACATTAAACCTTTTTTATATTATTATTTTATGTGTAAATCATTAATTGTGTAACACCTAATCTCACTTTCGGAAGGTTTTGTGTATATTACTTAAGCCCTCGTGATTTTAAAATGTAAAACAAAATTCCATGATGTATTATTTGATATGGAAATAATATAACACGAGTATATTAATGTTTGTTTTTATGGATATTTAATAGTTTACACGTTAAAAAATACCATAAAGGAGTAAGTTTTATGCTCAAATTTAGGGGTTGAGCACTCACAGCAGTAGTGCTTTATTGCTATATTGCAATAATTTAGCTCCACAAATGCCAAAATGATGCTCCAGCAGTGGAGCTAAATCTTTTTTTTTTTTTTTTTTTTTTTGCTCCACTGCTACAGTGCACATCTATAGATAGATGTACACTGTTCACAAGAGCTAAAAAAAATTGTTATTTTATTCGGCCCCGGATATTAAAATAATTCCACTTGCCGTGCCTCTGTCGCTCTCTCTCGTTCACTCTCATCTCTAAAGCTCTCATCTCTCTCAAGCTCACTCTCTTAACTCCGGTCTCTATTTACCGCTGCCAGCTTGCTCCTTTTTTTTTCATTCATTTATCACACCGTGCCTCTCTCTCTCTCTCTCTCTCTCTCTCTCTCTCTCTCTCTCTGAAAGCTCTCATCTCATCTCTCAAAACTCTCTCAAGCAAACGGTGAGATTGGTGTGCGTTGGTATCGGGGTTGAGATCGGTGTACGTTGGTATCAGGGTTGAGATCGATGTGTGGTTTTGACGTTTGGGTAGCTAGATTTGGGTTTGGTGGGTTTCGTCGTTTGGGTTGCTGGATTTCAAGGGTCACGGTGGAGATGGTGGTCGTGGTGGGTCGTTTTGCTGGTGGTGGGTCATATCGGCGTGGCTTCGATTTGTGAGCTGTGGGTCCGATTTGTGATTTGTGATTTGCGGCTATGGATTTTTTTTGTGGTGGCTGTGGGTTTGGTGGTGGTAGTTGTGCTGCTTTTTTTTTTTTTTTTTGTGATTGGTGATTTTGTTTGGTCTAGGTTGAGGAAAAAGATTGGAGATTTGGGTTGGTGTTTTTTTTTTTTTTTTCTGTTGTGGACTGGTGGTGGTGGTGGTTGTGGCTATGGCTGTGGCTGATGGAAGAGGTGGTTGTGGTTGTTGCTGTGATGTTTTTTTTAGAGGGTGGGATATATTATTTTATTGTAGTGGTTATATTATTTTATTGTGATGTTTATATTATTTTATTGTGTTGAAAATTAAAATAGATCCACTACTGTAGTATGTGTATAGGTAAAATAGATAAAGTAACTTTTCGTGGAGCTAAATTGCTAAAAATTTAGTTTCATTGATGTGGATGTTCTTATATGTTTTACAGAAAACTACAAAGGGTGTCAATCACATTTCTTAATAATCTGATTGACACTCTTTGTAGTTTTCTTGATAATCAGATTATCAAAGGGCGTCAATCATTTTAATGGTATCAGAGAATAGTAAATTATGCTGGCAATTAGCAAATATGTGGACAGAAATGTTGACAGAATAATCAATCACAAAAACTCAATCATCTTATTACAGATGGACCCACTACATAGAGACACAGAACTAGAATTCAACTTTGGAGGGCCAGATCATGAATTAAAATTTTCTTGGAATTTAAGAATAAAAAATAAACTAAGATTAGAAACTAAATTAACGAGTGAAAAATAAAACCAGTATCTATTTAGTTTTCACAAAATTTAAAATGAAAAAGATACAAAATGCTTGTTTCTCAATACATTTCAATCAATTATCTATCAAAAAGAAAATCAACATTTATTTAAATCTCAAAAATTATATATGTTTGATTCGGGGATATTGGGCTTTTGCCTTTATTTTGCAAAAATAACAACAATATATCTCTGTTTTAAAACTATTTAAATTCAAGTCCCTGTTTTGAAACTCGATTTTAGCAAAATCGAGTTACAAGTGGAACTCGACAATAACAACGTCGAGTTCTATGCATATTTTGCCACTTAATTTTAAATAAATAAAAAAATTTAAGTGAAACTCAACTTTGCTAAAATTGAGCTTCGAAAACAAGGATACGGACCTAAATAACTTCAAAATAAGGACATATTGCTGTTATTTTTGCAAAATAAGGACAAAAGCTCAATATTCCGTGTTTGATTCTATACAAGTCCTAATAATTTCTCTTTCTATGTGCAAAGACAAAGAACCCTTTAGAAAATTATCTTCCGTTTTGAAAGACTATAAGCATAAATATAACTATTCTATATTTTTTTTATTTTTTTAAAGGTAGAATTTTTATTTTTTAACTTCTACCAACTATTTGACACAAGTAATATATGTGTGTGTGTGTGTGTGTGTGTGTGTGTGTGTGTGTGTGTGTGTGTGTTCTTGAGACCTATTACCATCTCCATTAAATTTTTGAAGCAAAAAATAAATAAAATATATTGATAAATTAAAAAGATGAAGCACATATTATGCATATTCAAAAGTAAGAGACTACCTTAAAAAATATAGGCTTTTGTTAATGAATGCCTTAAGGGGCAATGGTTAAGATGCATTAAATACTTTAATCAATAATATTTTTTATACACTTTAATAGAAAATAAAATCAAACTATACATATTTATTTAAAAAAGTACACATAACTACAATAAATTTGTACGTGCAAGTCAATGAATTATTAACAAATGTTTTTTAAAATGTACAATATAACTCATAATTAAGCATTTATTAATCTATAACTTATGTCTTTACGTCATTTGTTAACAAAACCCTAAAACATAAATAAAATATTGATATTGCTTAAAGGTCCTTAAACCCTTACTTCTTAACTAGTAAAAAAGTTTTTTTTTTTCCCCTAAAGGATATAACTACATAAAACATTGGGATAATTACAGAATACCTACCTGTGGTTTAGTCCAAATTTAACTTACTCACCCGTGGTTTCATTTTTGACACTTTACCCACCTGTGCTTCATTCAATTACTACTCCGTAACTCGCTACCCTTTCAAACATTACTCTAACACATTTTTTATCAAAAACAAAACCTAAAATAGATCAAACACTCCTCTCTCCCAAAACACACTCCCATCCACATGAGGTAAATCTACTAATTTGCTTGAAAATCATGAGTACATACAATATGAACATCTTAGCATATTAATAATAATAATAAAGTCAAGAACATCTGAACTGAAAGAATTATATCCAAACTTGATATGATATGAGGAGTGAGAGAGTCCACATATTTCAACAAACACATAACACAACACAAGATCTCAGAGAGAGAGACACAGATCACAACACAAAAAATAAGTTCCACCATGGGTATGAAAATTTGTCACTCTGAAAGACAAACCCAGTTGAAGAAACCAAAAACCCATTTCAGATCTCAAAGAGAGAGAGAGAGAAAAAATAAGCAGATTCACTCTTCTCTGCCACTTGCTTCGACTTGAAAGGGAGGTTAGGTTGTCTTTGGATTTGGGTTTAGCGTTTTGATAAGTCACGGCAACGAATAGGTATGCTGGGATTTTTTTGGGTAGATTTGCCGTTTGGAGTTTGTTGGGTGGGCTTGTTGTTGTGTTCCGATGAGTCATGAATATGAAGGAAAGGATGGGTTACTGAGACTTTTCTTAGGTACTCATGTTTTTTGAATTGTTTTTATTGGGTTTTTGTTTTTTGTTGGTATGAATGGTTGGGTTTACTTCGAATATTTCTATTTTAGGGGGCTAGTTAGATTGAATTGGCTTTTTGGCTCAAGGGGCAAGTCAATTTAATGATTTTGTCTGTATGATGGGTTTCTTAGTTTGAGGAAATCTGGGTTTATTTATACTAAGTTTTGGAGAATAACAATCACTAGGGAACAAAACACAAATACAATCAACCAACTAAAGACAAAAAGTTTGGGTTTGTAGGCTTTTGACTCTTCGCTTCAATTACTGCCCTAGCAATTATTCCTTACACCAGCAACTTGGATAATTACTAGTTCCCAAAAATAAAAGGATATCAAAAGGAAGGGGAAGCAACTGCCGTTAGTGGTAGTGGTGATGAGCATGCAGAGGAGAAACACACTTTCGGCCTAGCTCTTGTTTGGGTGTGTGTGTGTGTGTGTGTGTGTGTGTGTGTGTGTGTGTGTGTGTGTGTGTGTGTGTGTGTGAGAGAGAGAGAGAGAGAGAGAGAGAGAGAGAACTTGGGGAAGCTTCTACCATAGAGATCGGTGGTGGATCGGTATGGTGGTCCTGGAGATCGATGGTGATGGGATCTGGTTATGGTGGTCTTCATGAGGGGCTGGCTTTCACGATGAAGGTGATTATGGTGGTCTTCTTGTGTTTTGGGTTTGAAAAAATTTTTAATTTGAGCCATATTTTAAGAGATGCATATTCTTGAGTTTAAAATAGCCCATTTTGATCTTGTTTTCTTTTACTTTTTTTGTTTTTCTTGTTTTGGGATGAGAGAGACATAAAGTGAGAGTGAAAAGACTTATTTACCCCTTCTTTTTTAACAGAGATGAATAACAGAGACTAAACGGAATGAAGCACAGGTGGGTAAAGTGTTAAAAATGAAATTACGGATGGGTAAGTTAAATTTGGGTTAAACCACAGGTAGATAATCTGTAATTATTCCTAAAATATTTTTAAAAAATTTAAAGTAAAACAAAATTTATAAATATTTTATTATAAAAAAAGTTTTTTTAAGCTTTTTGGATCAATTGAATTCTTGGGAGTCAGCTTGGGATGTTTGGCATTTTCTCAGTCAAATTATATTATATAAAAAATTCTTTTTTTCTTTTTAGGAGTGTGTTCCTTTTTGCTCTAACATCATAGTTCTGTCCTTGCGCCGACAAACACATGAAATAAATATTAAATACCAAAAAAGAATGTGTACAAGTAACTCAAAATGGAAAAATATGAACGAGAATTGTCAGACTTTTTTGGTATATATAAGCCTCACTCTTTCACTTGAAAAGAAGATAGCTAGAGTGGATAATACTTACATATTTCAGAAGTATAGTTCCCTCCTTTTACACGAAGGACAGGCTTCAGAGTGGGACTCACATATGTAGCCCACCCTTCATATAAGATAAAGGATCATTGCTTCTTAACTATCTAATAATTTTTCACTAGAGTAAGCACTGTATTATATACCTTGAAACCGAGAATGAGTGGGCTCGCTTTAATGGAGACCGAGTTACGGAGTGCAAGAGTGGTTTTATAAATGTTGATCTTTGATAGTGGATGCTTGTCCAATTCACCTTGTCTACTATGACGGTGACTGTGAATCGAAGCCAAGCTCAAGCTTGCCAAGCAGCACCAAAAGAGCACAAACGTAAACAATTTCAAGCACAAGCAATGGGAGCTTCTGTACTCCATGTTTGTTAGTATTTTTTTGCTTATCACCATTGTTGATATTGTTGTGTTGAGATATGAGAACTGAGAAGTATACAAAGGACTATAAAAAGGGGGAAAAAAAAAAAAAACGTACGTAAATTTAAAAAGAAGAGCCACTGTCGGTGCGTGATAATAATATCTTCTATTGCGCTCTAATTACATGATTAAAGATCAGTAAGTAGGACCGCAAAAAATTAAAGAAAGAGTAAAGAATCTACCACAATAATAAAAATAAATAAATAAAAGAGAGTAAAATACAATTTGTCGGGCAAATTTTATAGCAAATTAAGTTCCCCTTTTCTATAATTAAAGAACGGAAGGAAATTTAGTAGGCACAGATTATGTTTCAAAGTTAAACTAATATAAACTTCTTGAAGAACAAAAGGTTAACTGTATATTAGTTATCAACCTTTGAATTTAGTTTTAAAATAATGCTTATAATTAAAAAATATATTTTTCAACTTGAAAGGTCAGATCAGGTTAAATTATACCCAAACTCATAGCAAAACAACCCCTAAAATAATCATGCACACCCCTAGTGTCTTTGCATCCATGCAAACGATATAAAATTATATAGTAATAAAAAAAACAGTAATTATTATTAATTATTATTGTTAGGTTCTAAAAGTTTAGAACAATTGGCACACTGTGAATATAAACTTATCTAGATATAGATCTTAGAGTTTGTAGGATTTATTAGACAATACTCAAGATGTTGCAAGTCAGAATATAAGAAAAAAAAAAAGCTTCAGGTTCAAAAAATTCGAAACATGCCAAGTTCGATCGATTGAAAGAACATGTTCGCCCAATCGAGATGCGTTTCTGCCAATGGCTGCTCCATGATTTTTTTTTTTTTTTTTTTTTTAGGGGGATCAACAAGAACTAAGAAGTTGAATCTTGAGTAAGAAATGGATTTTGCAGTTTATGTGGTTTTCTTATTACAAATTTGCCCATAGTGTTAAAAAGAGAATAAAAGATAAACTATAAGTTCATTTGATATATTGTTTCTTCATACAATAAACATATTAATTATTGTTGCTAAGATTAAATTTTAAAAATTATCTATTGTTTCTAAGTACAATAAACATATTAATCATTGTTGTTATAAGTGAATTTTAATTATTATTGCTTAAAATACTTTTATCTATTAGTTTAAGTCTTTACTCATTACAATTATTTTATTTACCAATTCAACTCAACTTTGACAACTATTGGTCTTTATATATTGAGAAAAAAAAAATTGTTGTTTTAATATTTGCATTTATCTTCACTCAATCATTCCCCTGTCCATGCCCCTTGTCTATTTTCTATTTTTTATTTTTTAGAATCAGCCATGTCTAATTGTTTAATTGCTTTTTAGTGTAACATTTCCTGTTTAAAAAAGCTAAAATATTGTCAAGAGTATCATATTTAAACTTATTTCAATTGAACATTAAAAAAAATTGGGTCAAGGAGTTCAAAATTTTATTTTAAATTATCAAAATAAAATTATTTAAAAATGATTATACATAATTATTATTATTATTATTATTATTATTATTATTATTATTATTATTATTATTATTATTATTATTATTATTGGTCAGGTCAGGGGGTTCAAATGAACCCCCTCAGCTTCACTTACCGCCACCCCTGGTTTTTGTAGAATTTTAATTAAGCCCAACAGCCCATTGGCCCAATAAGTGATTAGGGTTTTAGATTTATTTCACATAGTATTTAAAGAAAACCCTAAGGCATGTTTTGTTAGGACTTTGGAGGTGCTCTTATGACTTGTGAGATCTACTGTGCTTTCTCCTGTCAAAGTCACTATCGGAAATCATTCTCATACCATTAAAATCGGTAGATCTAAAGTTGCTGCTACAAGATCAACAACTGCTAATGATCTGAAACCTTTGAGTGAGATCTCAAAGTCACAAACGAGGAGTTTGAGTTCAGAAAATTCAAGATAAAAGGGTCCGCGGAGTCGGGATTGCACGTGGTCGTGTTAGTAAGTTCTACATGAGGTAGCTTTAGATTTAGGGTTTAAATCTATTGTAATCTACTATTCTATCATAATAGATTTTTTTACCTTGAGGATAGTTAGGTTAAATCATCCCCAAGTTTTTACCTTGAAACGATTGGTTTCATTAGTTTTCTTGGGTCATTATATTATTGTCTTTTTTACTTTTCCGTACTAAGTAATATGATTATATGTGTTTAACCTAAATCTGAATAATAAACCTAAGAATCAACTTGGTTAATTAGGTTAAATAAATATGTTTGTAGGGGTCTAAACATAAACAAACAATTATTGTACAAAGCTTATTATACACAACCTATAAAATCATGTGTTTGAAAAATATGATTTTACAATTTTATCCAAAATCATGTTTTAAAAAACACAATTTTAACTGTTTGTATCCCATAAGACCCAAACACTATGTATAACTATCATAGGCTCTTATAAACATTATTTAATAATTAATTATTTCCTCTTTTCATGCTAATGATAAACCTAACTCTTTTTTTGATAAGTGAGAATATTCAAACCTCTTTGAGTACTTTACTATTCTTTCGGATGTTTGCAATCCTCCATCTCAAATGCACCAAGTTATAACAAGAAGAAATTCTATAGAAATGACCCCAAGATGCTAGCAAAAAGTTTCGAATCTAGGATCTTATGGATATCATGAACTATTATTTCTTGAAGCGAATAATTTGGGTATATTCTTAAGGTATTATTTCTTGAAGCGAATAATTTGATTATTTTCTTGAGGAATCTTATTGGGTGAATCAATATGGCCTTTCAAGTTACAACAAGTGCCCATCAAAAAATATATTTTTTTAAAAAAATATCAAAACATTTCTCAATTATTACTTAACGATCAGCAGACAAACTATCTTCCTTTGACTTGAGTTGGGCCCAAAAAATTAAAGCGTACCTCACTATGATGGGCCCACCTCAAAGGCTCACTGACGTTTGGATACTTGGACCGATTGGTCCAACTCCGTTTTCCTCATCATCACATACGGATAATTATTATTCGGGGACCAATGTTTCCTTTTCTCGTACCAAATAATAATAATAATAATAATAATAATAACAATAATAATAGTTACTTAACTTTATAATATCACCCATTATATATGGAAAAAATAAAAATAAAATAAAAAAACGCTGGTTCCATAATTATAATACTGAATAATTTTCCTCACTCAAAGTAAGAGAGCTAATATCTCATGAGCACATCCTATTAAGTGGGTCACTTACAAATTTTGTGGACCTCATAGAGCACTGGACCCACAATCTATGGAGTATTCTCAATCTCATATGATTCAATTATAATAGAGATATCAATTTTTTTCTTAATATGTAATGTGAAATTCAAATTCTGTTTATACCAAAAATCAATTAGCATATTAACATGATGATAAAAGAACTATAATTATAGAGTGGACTACCATAAGTTTGAATTTTATGGTTTTTAAATAAAATCAAGCAAAGGTTATCTAGAACGGGAGGAGGGGCCTACTCCGTCTCTACTATCACATCAAAATCTGGACACCACATGTTCCACATTTGATATAGAATCCTTTGGATAACAATTTCAAAGGTCCACTTACCATGAGAAAGAAATAGATGGATATTATTATTCCTCACACCTAAATATATGGGAAAAGTGTTATTTTTTAAGACAGATATTATTAAAATTAAGGTAAAAGCTCTTCTATATGTAGTTTCTATAACTATGAAATAAATAATATCCTTTCAAAGATAAGAAAGGTAGAAGTTCAAAAATTAAAATGTGTCCCATTTCAAAGTTCCCCATGCTATTTTCAATTTATTTTTTCATTAAAGTAATAATATATATTAAACCCTATCATTTAAGAGATGTAACAAATTAAATTTTATAGTTTCAAAATTAATTAAATTAAACTTTTAAAATTTTGAATAATAATTTATTTTACCTTAAGTACAATACCATTCCACATAAATATTTTGAGATTGAATTTGTTACTTTTTTAAATCTCACAAATTAATTTGTAATTTTAAAAAATTTCCAATATCTAATTTGTTACTTTTGAAACCATAGAGCTTAATTAGTTACACCTCTAAATTAAAAGATTTCTAATGCCAATTTCTATAAATAAATAAATAAAATTACAAACTGTTGAAGTGGCATGATGTGATTAGTGTTTAAAAAATATATATCAATAGTGGGCCATTTGAAAGTGAAATATCAACAACTATGAAAAAAACAGTCTTTTGTTTATTTCGAGCACGATCAAATGAAGAAATCATAATTTGGGTGGGGATCCATGAAAAACAAGCAAAAGGACAGAATCACTTTCAAATGTTCATTTCCATTGTCAATGTCATCATCTCCTATGATGCGCATGTGAATATTTTGTAATAAAGCTATGATTTGAGTCTTGAGATTGCTACACCAAATCTCTTTTAATTCTACTATGAGTCTATGAGCAATGTCTATTACAGACTGTCGGTTACACATGAAATTATTTCAAGTCACGATTTCAGTTTAAAAAAACTATTGCACACAACTTTGTATGCAATAGCTTGTGCGCATTAGTCATTTCCCTTCTACTACCGAGAAGAAAAAACCCAAGTCGGGATTTAAAATAGATGAAATTGAGCCCATCAAAAACATCCAAAGCAGTCCAGACGCCAAGCCCATGGGCTAAACCATTGGACTGTGTAGAAGTGTAGAAAACATCCCAAATGTTAGACCTCAAAATATAAATATTATAGACTAATAATAATAACACAGTAGAATGATTTCCTTTCAAACCCTACTTTATTATCAAAAATATTGTCTGAATATTAAAACAAAATATATTACCAAGAAAAATAATGCAACTAGATGGAGGATAAATAACTAAATAATGCAACCTTGTTCTTTTCAGAATAGTTTACAATGCTGAAAAATCTAAGTGTATCCTCAAAAGAATTCTAAGTTTTTAAGATGCTAAAGTGGTTGGTGCACAACTGTCATGCACACAAGCTAGGACATCTTTGTACTCCCTTGCTATTGTGAAGGAATCATATACCTTTCCATCACTGCTTTTCTTGTACTCAAAGAGGAGAGAGGAGTGATTGAATGCTGTCAGTTTGACAAACCCATAATCATAATCTCTGTAAAGGCTCCATTTGGGTGTCACTCCACTGAACGTTGATAAGTGGCTACCTCCACCTCCAACAACAACATGGATTGTTCCATCCACAGGACCCGAGTAATGAGACCTTTCTGACTTCACGCATTGATTCTACACACCAGCAAATTAACAATAACACATTAGAGGAAGGAATTGGAAGTGATCCTGAAACTCAGTATAGCATTGTGAGGGATTCATGTGAGGAGGACATTAAAGCCAAACCAAGAGGTGGCTTACCAATAAGCAAAGCTAACTACCAGGAGTTGCTTACAGAATGTTATTTTGCTGCATGTTATTGAAATATGGTAACAAGAATAGTTTCTCTATTTTTTTAAAGGAGTGGTCCATGCTGGTTCAGCCTCTTTTTGGGGAGATTCCCTATATATTTTTTAGTGGATTCAATCCTTGAATGGAAACTAAATTTCAATAGCCCCACTACAACCATGATTAAGCACTTTAATGATAATATGCTCTGAGTAGCACAATTTCTATAACTTGGTGGAATTAATGACTTTCAATCTTTGAATGGAAATCAAATTTTTCAATAGCCCTGCTATAGCCAGTGATTAAGCACTTTAATGATAATGTGCTATGAGTGGCATATTTTCTATAATTCAGTGAAATTAATGATTTCTACTTTCAAATATGAGTACATGCATGGATTCATATATCATCAAGCTTGTTTGCATGAACTTGATATAACCTACATAATCTTGGCATTGTCATTACCTGGTAAATAGGGCATGACCTTTCATAGTTATGGACATGGCCATAAAATGCAAGGTCCACCTTGTACTTCTGCCAAAGCTTTTGCAAGCTTTCCCTTCCCATGGGCTCTTCAAATGCACCCTCCAGGCCATAATAAAAGTCAGAGGAATACCCAAGGACACGATGAGCAGCAAAGATTAACCATGGTTGTTTCTGTCTATCCACCGAAGCAAGGCAATGTTCAATGAATTTGTACTGTTCTGTTCCCTCCCTCCAATCATGCTCAGTGTCAGCGATACAGAAGTGAAACATGCCATAGTTCGTGGAGTACCTTGCACATTCATAGACTTTATTTAAGAATTGGACAGAACAGCTTAAAATAAAAGGAACTGACAGCAAAGAAGGCAATGTTGAAAACAATTGATCAAACTGATTTGTTCTATCACATCTGATAAGGATAGAATTCCATTTTAATCAGTATATCCAAACACAAAAGTGCCTCCAGCTTCATAGAATATATTAATTAAAAATAAATAAAAAAATCAAGGTTGAAAATGTACTATTATGAAAATATACAATTTATTTATTTGCCATGCCCCTTGACAAATTTCTTTGGACTGTGGTTTTAGGGAGAATTCTAATAATAGATAGTCTTGTTAGATGAAAGATGTTAATTGTGGATTGGTGTTGTATGTGTAAAAATGCTATGGAGCTATAGAATTTTGCATTTGTGGTATTTGGAGAGATGGCTGATGCTGAGATTGGTGTATGATATGCTTCAAACTTGGAAAAGGAAACAAAAACCATTCCGGAATAAAGTTTGGAATGCGGATCCATCATGTCTTATGTGAATTATTTGGAAGGAAAAAATAAGACAACATTTAAGTGACATGAGCTTCTTGTAAAGAGAATAAACTAAGTTTGACAGTTCTTTAATTTCTTGGATGTTATTAGATGAGAGTTCAAGAGTAGACCATCTATCATTGTATCATTGATTTTTATTGCAGGAGTAGTTGAGTATATAGCTTGTATACTTAAATTGTAATGGTTGCAACATTCATTCTATTAATGCAATCTCAAACCTAAGGAAACAAAGAGTTAGCTGCCATGGGGTGCGTGCCATAAGGCCCATAACATACTGACTCTGCCATTGAGGGACCAAAGCTCACTTGGTGCCTAAGGGCAATGCCCAAGTGTTTAGGGTGGAGTAGCTTGTTCTTGTCACAAGCCATCACATGTAGGCTGGCTCTTGTATGTGCTGCTAGTTCAAAAGGAGGCTTATCTTTACAACTTTATAGGGAGGTTCATTTGATTGTATATGCATCTTTGAGCCCAATCCACTATTTTGAGACTACTATAAATGCTTCAAATAAATATAAAGAACACATGCAATTTACCAAAACTTAGCTCTGTTCTCTGCAGGAACATAGAACATGGTCTCAGCTAGCACACCGCATTCCCCACCTGAATCTGTCTTGCCATAGAATGATCCAGTATTTGGCCAATCACGCTCATGATTACCACTGCAGGAGAAATCAAAATAAGATTCTTCAATCAGTTTCATAAAGCAAAATCTACATTCAGATGGATAAAAGTACTCAACAATTGCACAAACCTTGCAATCATATATGGAACTTTTGATGCAATGGGCTCCACCTGTGAAGTGAATTGGTCCCATTGGGAGATGTATCCATTGGCATAAGTTATGTCTCCAATATGGAACACTATGTCAATGTCATTTAAGTCATTGACAAGTTGGTCAGTTGTGTTTAGTGATCCTGGTTGATAATTACTATACTCATTTGAGCCATCACGCTCTGCCTGAAGGACATACAAAGAAATGTTGATTATTTTACATGTGTCAATTATGTAACTCAATTGAATCGGATTCTTTTTTCGACAACAAACACAACACAACACAAACAAACAAAAAAATGTATGGGAAAGTCTTGCATTTGAGCCTTGAATCTTTAGCAAGAGTCTCAAGCAACCTAACTGAATGCAATTCTGTTATAGTTCAACAACCAGAAAATGAAGTAGTTCACAGTCTTATCCTCCTATTTCCAAACATAGATTTTCAAGTGGTGCCAATTAATTACTGGGTGCTCATTTGCAATATAAGTATAAAATGTGGTATGAGTCATAGATATATAACATTTTTCCTTAATCATATATTTATATAAATTAATAGATTTAACTAACTTTAACCATTCACCACTAGCCTCATGAAAAGAAGACTTTGAATCGGACTTAAGTTTATCTCTTATCATTGAAACAAAAGCATGAAATGATACCACTGTGTGAGTTTGGCAAACCAGTAGCATTTATAATAGCATACACAGTTGTGGTACTCAGGTGGATTTGACCAAGAGGAACACAAAGCAAACCCAAAAAAGTTACTGACTTTCAAATCAAATAAACCCTCTTTAGAGTAAGGATCAAGGCAACAATACCAGATGGATGGACACAAATGGTATATGCAGAAAAGTAGAATGACCATTGCATTTCAGTTATCAAATATCTGAAAATCTAGATGATAGTAAAATTCTTCCAGTCTGGTCATCTCCAGGATATTGGCCAACAGCGTTAAAAGTTTATGAATTAGGATATGGGCCATAATATAAAGACAATAGAAATATAGAGAATTTGAAGGCAGTAAGGAATGATCTAATCATCCTGGTTGATCAAAATCACACTTTAATGTCACATCTCATCAATTCTATATTGTATGTGGGAACCCAAGCTGTCATTAATGTTATAATTAAAAGATATTCTAATGCAATACTTGGTTAGGTAACAAAGAATTTCTCCTTCAAAAAGATAACTACTATTTTCATTTTTGTTTGCCATATTGTTATAAGTTTCTTTTAGTCAATAAGGAATACTACCTTCCCCATGTCACCAAATATTACAACACGCTGTAATGAGTTTTGTCCAGGATAGGGGGATGATTTGAAAGAATAGTTTTTGCCCCAGATATATGAACCTTTAGATAAGAGATGGCCGACCCTGTAAGTGTACCTGAAAATAACATCATAACAATGTTTAGAACAGATAAAGTCAACCTGTCATAATACTTTCACATCAAAGGAATCCTGAAATGCCTACACAGAGTTTGGCCACAAGTTTTTTAAGAAACTTGTGTGTATGAAACCAGGATCACGCCAGCCAACCGTCCGTGCAGGTGAACCTGCAAGGTAGCAGCAAGGAAATATCCTGATGCAACAGGCATACATACTGCATTTATAGAACTTTCATGATAAAAAGAAGTCTGGGTTGATAAGATTTTGTGCTCCACAGAGCTCAAAATCTATCAAAATTCAAGAAATTGCAAATTGGCAGCATGATGCAATCATGATATAAATGAAAAGATTCATACCACACAAGCTGGTTCGATCAAATGTCAATGTAGCAGCTGGGGATTGACTCTGAGTTTCTCCTTGCTGACCCCACTCAACAATTGGAACTGCTTCATTTATGTCATAGCCACTTGTCCAGGTAACTGTCATCTGCATAAAATAAAATAAAAGCATGCATAAGTGCACATGTCAGGATTATAGTTAAACATACTACCATTAAGCATCTAAAGATTTACAATTAACCGAGGAAAGTTTTCAAGAATAAGAGGAGAAAACATATTCAGTGGGAACTGTGATGGGAAATTATTATCTTAAAACTAGTATCAACTATATTGCTTAGGAATCCATGATCAATGTCCATTTGCCAATGAGCTCTAGCTCAAACAGCACCTCATCTTGTAAGGACGAGGTGGAAGGTGAGGTCAGGGATTCAAGATCCACTAGCCACATGTTTATTACCAATAAAAATAAAATCAATGTCCTTTTGAACTTAGTTAGTATTTGTTGAAAAAAATACTAAAACCAGTAGATGTGATTTTGACAAATACATAGCTTAGGAACCATAATCATATGTCCAAGAGAAGATTTCACAAGGAACCATAAATTAAGATAAACATACCTCATTCCAAGACTTTCCCTGAGCAAGGCGTGGATATAGTGGTGCTTTAGGATTGTCAAATGATATGAAATTTGAAACTGCCACCAGTTTTGGCTGCAATACTCAGTTATGTAATTACAATTAGTCTAGATGGTAGAATAATCTACATTATTAGGTTAAATGGTAGTAGTACAATATATAGGATCTGCAAACCCTTGTTACAAGTAAAGTTTGAAACAAAAAATGATTGGAATATCTATAAAGCATATGAACAGAACAAAGAATCATGAACACACATTTGCCAAACCGCCTGAAAATAAAGCAAAGGAGAAATCTGCACGCTGATTGATCAACTGGAACCTCAAAGAAGCTTTGCCTGTACTTGCATATTGTGAATTGGATTCGTGGTTTGCAAACATATACTGGAACAACAAATTGAATGTAAATAGGTCAGAGAAGTATAAACGAAATTGTGTAATAAGTCATTGTGATATTAATATTATAATAATTACATCGTACAAACCTTTATCGGGGATGAACATATATAAGGAGTCTGTTTTTTTGGGTCATTTTCAGGTGGACAGGTTGATGAGCTGCAGTATCAAATTGTAACAAATTACAATTTCTGAAACAATATATCATGCACAATTTCCTATTTATGTAGTAATAAATAGCTTCTTCTTTTTTTTTTACAACTGTAGTTGCAAAGAAAATTAGGGGATGAAAATTTCTCTTGTTGAAAAAACAGAAGTGGTAAGTCATATTCTGTTATACCATTATAACATGTTCACTTTTTAAAAAAAAAAAATAATAATAATAATAATAATAATAATAATGAATAAATAATCCATATCAACAAGGATGCACATTACTTGAATTTTGCAGGAGAAAAAACTCCAATCCATTCATCCGAGGATGGATTGGGGCTAATGAGGTCCACAGTTACCCATTCAGTATCCTCACCCTGTAATCATATAAATCAGAAACACATCACAAGCTTTGCACCTCACACAAAATGGTAAAAAACCATGATCACAAAAATCCAAATACAGTATCCAAATTCTTATATTACAAATAGATTCAAAAACCAATACTATAGTCATTAGTCAACTTATAAAGATACACCCAACAAATAAGATAATAGATGGAACATTACAATATACACCAAACCACTTCAAATTTGCAACCAATTAATCATGGTGTAAATAGGGTGCCAAAAATAGCAGGTCACAAAATTTGACACTCTATGATTGCTGGTTACACATCAATCAATCTGATTCCAATGCTTAATGGTTCATAAATTTGACACACACCAAAAAAGTAAATGATCCACACAACTATAACCCACAATTGAAAGCACAAACAGCAGAATGTTGATATAATGGCTTAAACTTTAGCATAGTGTGTGAAAAAAAACTGTACCTTTAAGCCAACAAGAGAAGGGCTGACAAAAACGGAGGCATTGTTGTTGAGAGCAAGAGTGGCTCCGTGAATAGCAATCTTTGACAATGGCTGCTCTCCAAAACCATTAGTGTGAGCCAAAGCCAAGCCCAACAAGCTCAATAACACCAAAAGCAATAAACTTTTCCCCATTTTCTTTTTCTCTGCAAAACCAAAACCAAAACCCCAAAATGTGTGATTTTCTATATTTTGTTTCTGTTGGGTGTGTGGGACTTGTATAAATAGGCAGAAAGAGTTAGCGTTTAGATTTCATGCTATTGAGATTCCCAGAATAATCTAATCTAAGTGGAATTCGTGGGTCTGTTTTGTTAAAGATACGAGAAAACAGATAAAGTCTGCTTATGGTAGCGTACTTTCTCTGTGGTTTCATATCTTTCAAACTCTCTGGACTCTGGAGTTTCAGACTTTCGAACGTTTCTATTGCTGGAGAACTGATCGCAGGTTTTGTAGTATAGATCGGAAGTCTGTACTTAAAAAAAAAAAAAAAAAGACAAAAATAAAGAAAAAAGAAAAAGAAAAAGAAAAATAAGATAATTATAGTAAACTCATATGTGGTATGGCCGTTTTCACTTTGCTTACCTGTGTTTCAATCATTTATACTTTGCCCACTTGAACTTCAATCTGTTATACATCCGTTACCCACCTCCCCATCAGACGTTAGAAAAACACTTTCTTATTCAAAATCAGAACATAACACGGATCAAAAACACGAACCCACTTTTCTTTTCCTCTCGAGCCCTAAAACACGAAAATCTCCCGTAGACACCACATTTTGCATCCGATATTGTAATAGTGCTGCAAGTGTGAACCTAGATGAGCAACGGGTTATTCGACGGACTAAAATCCTAGTAAGCAATCAGTCACTGTTTGGGTTTTTACTTTGGGCTTGTGGTTGTTTTATTGTTTTTTGAGTAATCAATCAATTGTTTTATTGTTTTTTGAGTAATCATTCAACGGGTTGTGTTTGTTGATTTTTATGAAAAATGTGACCACCTGTTCTTTGGAATTGTGTTTGTTTATGGGCATTTTGTCTATCGTGGTCATTGTGTCTCACAGTGGACCCAAGTTTCTATTGGGTTTAAATTTTAGTGTTTGATTGTGCTCTTTAGTAAAACAGAATCAAAAGCATAAGTAGAAAATGTGGTCCCTCTGTGTGTGTTGCATCCTAAAAGCAAAACAGAAACATGCAAGTGTTTACTCTTTTGTTGTTTACAATTCTTTAATTGTTAATTGTATACGTATTAAATGGTAATTTGTTATTGTAGATGGCTGATGAGGAAGTGAAATTGGGGCTGCTTTTCTGTGGAACCCTAGTTTAGAATACTTTGGTGGAAAAGTTGAAATAGTGTATAGGGATTCTGATAGACTTAGTTATTTTGAAATACAAGGTATATGTGAGGACTTGGGGATTGATGAACCGTATAGAGTTCATTATTTAGATCCTGGGGGCAACTTGGAGCAAGACTTGAGACTCATACAAGATGATCAAGATGTGGTGCCCATGTGCAAGCCTAATGAGGGAGGGCCAAGAAACACCATCATACTATATGTGGAGAGTGGTAATGCTCCACTTGCAGTTGAACTTCCTAATGGTGCAGGGGTTGGTGCAAGAGCTGGTGTAGGGGCTGCTGTAAGGGGTGCAGGGGCTGCTGTAAGGGGTGGTGCAGGAGCTGCTGCAGGGGATAATGGTCTGGAGGAGGAGTTTGATTGGTTGAATGAAGGTCTAGAAGGAGAAGACTTTGCTGATGACATTTTTGGTGAGTCTTCTCCACCTCACACAGTGTCATCTGAGCCTAATATTATTCCAACCACTGATACACCTCAACCAACCACTGATACATCTCAACCAGCCGCTGATACACCTTATCCAACCACAGATACACCTGGCCCAAGCAATGTTCCTCCTCCAAACATAGATTTAGATGAAGAGTGGGCTGAACCAGCTTTAGAGGATGATATTACAAGTATAGATAGTTCTGATGATGAGCAGAGGCCTGGCAATGTGGAGTTCAATGAGAGAAATGATATGGAAAATGTTCAATTGGTAAAAGGGATGAAGTTCCCAAACTCCAAGGTGTTTAGGAAGGCTTTAAGGGAGTTTATGATTCAACATCACATTGATATCAAGTGGAAGTTAAATGAGAAGAAGAAGATTTCTGTACATTGTAAGAACAATTGCGGATGGAGGTGTTATACCTTGATGGTGACTAGAGAGTGCACATTTGAGTGAGTGTACCTACCCTCTAACATTTCAAAATGGGCAAGTTACATCAGCCTATGTAGCAAACAAGTATTTGGTGGATTTTGGTAAGAATCCTAATTGGGAGGTCTCAGGTGTTAAGCATCATGTGATGCAGAAGATTTCAGTTGATTTAAGTATTAGTCAGGTCTATAGATCAAGAAAGGCAGCTAGGGGACTGATTACTACGAATGAAGAGGCTCATTATGGCCTACTTAGAAATTATGCAGAAATGATAATGAGGACAGATGTAGGAAGCAAGGTGATTTTACAAATAGAGATGGAAAATGAGAATGCAGAAACAAAATTTAAAAGGATTTACATTAGGTACAATGCTCAGAAGGTTGGCTTTCTAGGTGGTTGTAGACCCTTTGTTGGGCTGGATGGATGCCACTTGAAGGGTAGGTTTGTTGGGCAATTATTGTCTACCACTGCCAAGGATGGAAATGATAATACATTCCCAGTGGCAATGGCTGTGGTTAAGCAAGAGTACAAGGACAGACCCTTTATTGGGCTGGATGGATGCCACTTGAAGGGTAGGTTTGTTGGGCAATTATTGTCTACCACTGCCAAGGATGGAAATGATAATACATTCCCAGTGGCAATGGCTGTGGATAAGCAAGAGAACAAGAACAGTTGGATCTAGTTCTTGGAGCAGTTTATAGATGACATTGGCAGGCCAGAGAAGCTCAATCTGGTATTCATCAGTGACAGGCAAAAGGTATTATCATGCTTGTTTGCTTACCTTACTTGAATGCTTACATGCTTACCTTTTTTACATGCTTGTTTGCTGACATTGAATGCTTGCTTCCTTGATTGCAGGGCCTTCTACCTGCAATAGAGACTTTATTCCCAACTGTGGAGCACAGGTATTGTGTGAAGCACATATACAACAATTTCAAGGTTAACCACAAGAGCATGGAGTTGAAGAGTGTACTGTGGAGGTGTGCTGGCACAACATCAGCCAGAGAATTTGAAAGAAGGATAGACCATCTTAAGAGTTTTGATGAAGAAGCTTAGAAGTACCTGGCTGATATAGAGCCTGCACAGTGGACCAGATCCCACTTCTCTACAAGAGCTTTGACAGATTGCATGGTAAACAATCTGAGTGAGAGTTTTAACTCTATGATTGTGAAGGCTAGAGACAAGCCCATCTTATCAATGCTAGAGTGGATCAGAGTTAGGCTTATGACTAGGCTGTATACAAAGAAGATTGGCATAGAAAAATATCATGGCAAGTTGTGTCCAAGCATACAGAACAAGTTGGAGAAGTTAAAATTAGAGTCTAAGAGCTTCTGTGCAATGCCATCTGGGAGGTTTGTGTATGAGGTTGACAATGAGAGGGAAAGGCATGCGGTGGACTTGGTAAGGAAGACATGCAGTTGTAGAGTATAGGACTTGACAGGAATCCCCTATAAGCATGGAGTTGCAGCCATTTTTACAAATCGTGAGAAACCAGAAGACTACACTCATCCATGCTACTACAAGGATGCTTATGTGGAGACATACAAGACACCCATACCTCCCATGCCTAGCCAGTCTGAGTCGATGTCAAGTGGCCAACCCAAGCCTGTTGCACCTATTATCTATAAGCCAATAGGCAGGCCACCCATGAAGAGGAAGAGAGATGCTGATGAGCCAAGGAACCCCTATAAGGTGTCCAGAGCAAACAAACCAGTGAGGTGTGGAAGGTCTCAAAAGGAAGGGCACAATGCAAGGGGATGCAAGGCCAATGTCACTAGTGAGACACCATAGGAGAGGAGGCAGAGATTACAAAAAGGGCACTCTGTAAGTTTTTACAATTTTTTTTTTATTCAAAAGCAAAATTTCAATAACTGACACTGTAAAAACATGCTCATATATGGATGCAGGGAAGTGGAAGGCCTGCTGCACGTAGACAAGGATCCTAGGCCCCAGCATCATCTTAGCCCCCACCAACACCTCAGCCTTACACTATGGCCTCATCCTCATCCAACCAGGCAGCAGGGTCACAGCCACCAACTCCACAACCACAAGCTCCACAGCCACAAGCTCCAACTCCATGGTCACAGCCACCAACTCCATGGTCACAAAACCCAAGTCAGTGGTACTCTTCAGACTTCAGGTACATAGTTAGAGGAGCTCCTTGGTTCTCTCCAAGCCAGTCAGCACCACACACCCCCGCAGAAACATGGGACAGTAGACCACCTGCTACCAGAAGAGATGCTTTGAGAGGAAGGGGTGATGCAGCTAGGACTCAGAAATGTAGAACAAGAGGTGGAAAGGTCAGCTATGGTGGGAGAGGCAGGGGCAGTAAATGAAGACTAAGTCAAGACACTTTTGTTGTTATGTATTAGGGTTATGTATGTAGTGTTAGGCAGTGAGTTGTTATTTGTAGACAATGGCATGACAGACAATGACAAGACACTTTTTTGTATAGTTGTTCAAACACTTTTTGTATTTTTGTAAGTTTTGTAAGCAATGGGCAGGTGCAAATGCCTTATATTTACTGGTAGTTGATGAAAGATTATTGAATGCCACCTTACATATGAATACAATTTCCCAACTTAATGACAGGTGTTCAGAATTATTATTCTGATTATTGCAGTTGCCCATATATAAGTTTGTTTATGTGATTGATGTATGTGTTGAATGGCAGGTTGTCTTTGAATAGCAAGTTGTTGTCTTTGAATAGCAGGTTGTCTTTGTGTATGCATTTGTTCTCTTTTCTTGCAAGTTGACATATACTTGTCATGCACTTTAAACTTTAATCAATTCACTTTCTACACATTTATCTTCACACAATGCATTTTATGCACAACCCAACACAGCTCACAACATCCAACAAAACACCAATAACTCCCAGATCACAAGTAGCCAATTTACTTTAAACAAAACAAAAATACCAACAACATCTAACATAAATAACACTTTCTCTTAAAAAGGCTTATATTATTAAGTGGCTTCAAGCCAACAACATCATCTTACATAGTTCTCATTCTCAAAGAAACCTTACATAGTTCTATTACAATACAATTGAGGACTAGCTTATATTACAACCCACCAGGCAGACTCAATCTCATCATTCCAACATTCTCACTTGACCCAAAACATGAAAACAACATAACCAAAATAATAATAAAAAAACCATGACAGAATTAGTGCAATTCTGCACTTTCTCTCTTACTCTAAAGCTCTCACTGCTATGTCCTTGGCTTAAACAGAGGAAGCTCGAAACTTTCTCTCCCTCTCAGTGGCTTTTGCTGCCCTGTCTGAGCAATTTCTGCCATTTGGGCAGCTTCTGCTGCTGTCTGGGTAGCTGCTCTTTCCCTTTCATGTGCAAGTAATAGCTCACTCCGCAGTAAATCCAACTTTTGTTGCACCAAATGGGCAGTTTCATTCCCACGTATACAAGTGGGATTATCAAGCCATTTAAAGAAAGGGCATTTGGGACCAACCTGTTCATAAATTGAATTGAACACATCACATTCCAATCTCACGTGAATCATATAGATTAACTAAAAAGTACACTTACTTTATATCGGTTACAACCCAGAAGCCTTCTCCCAAAATTATCCACTGTCAGACTTGTTCTCAGCACACAAGTCTCATATGTACACATATGCCCACTTGAACCCAAGTAATTTCCACTCGAAGAAGACATTGAGTATCAACTTCCTGTGAATCAAAGCTACCATCAAAACTTTAAACCCCAAAACCCACATAAAGCAGAAATGTCGTACCTGGTAATGATCAATCTTCGAACATTCACTGCCTTAAGACAACCCAAAGTTAGAACCTCACCTTCACATGAAAGCATGATTAGAAAAATCAAAACCCCAGCTCAATACAGGAGATTTTCATGTTCTAGGGCTTGGGAGGAAAAGAAGAGTGGGTTCGTGTTTTTTATCCATGTTATGCTTTGATTTTGAATAAAAATGTATTTTTCTAACGTCTAATGAGGTGGTGGGTAACGGATGTGTAACAGATTGAAATTCAGGTGGGCAAAGTGTAAATGATTGAAACACAGGTAGGCAAAGTGAAAACAGGCCATACCACATGTGGGTTTACTGTAATTATCCAAAAAAAAAAAACCAAAAAAAAAAAAAAACAAAGGAAAAGAATAATGTCAACAAATAATAAACAAAATTTAAAAAAAAAAAAATATATATATATATATATATATTGTGATATTAATTACTATATTCGTGAGATCCAGTTAGGACAATTAGTAAAGTTTCTGATGGTTGAATAAAAGATTTAAGATTCAATCCCCGCTTACACTAAAAACTGACCAGTGTCTTGGTTTGATAATAAAAGAGTTATTTTCAAAAGCGAACGCCACAATTTGATGTCTCAAAAGAAAATATATATTCATTGTCATATTAATATAATAAGATTTTTATTTATTATACTGTTACGATTTTAATTAATATATTTATTGTCATATTATAGTTGACATTTTAATTAAGAAAAAAATAGCATTCACAAAATGATTAGTTTGATTTTATTTTATCATTTTATGCCATCTTTGACTTTAAAAGCATCTTTGGATGGGTGCAAAATTATGCATATATATAATAATAATAATAATAATAATAATAATAATAATAATAATAATAATAATAAAATTGAATTTTAAAAGTCTTAATGATTAACTGGTTTATTTTCTCTCTACTACAAGTGTCTACAATTCATTAATTATTTAAAAAATTACTTTAAATTAAACTTTATAGCCAAAAATTTACTCTACGTAAAACTCTTTTACCTAAAATTTTAATAAATTTGTAAGAGCTTGTTAGGTAAGAGTATTTAAATATAATTTTTTGTTTTGCAATTCATAAAGCGGTGGGTCTCACACTTGAATCTATTTTTTGATTGATATTTTCTAAATACCATTTTATGATCAATGTATTATATTTTTCTTATTTAGAATATGATTTTGAAATCGATTGAGAGGATGTTTTCAATATACAGAAAATGTTTATAATGGCATAATTGTAAATAAATTAAAAAATAGTAGACCCCACATATTTGTGCAAACTCTTTTGTCCCTTAAATTAAGAAGCTCATCTTTATCACCAAAAAAAAAAAAATTCAGACTTATCATTTTAAAAATAAAAGGTACATAAGCTCTATTCCCTTATCATTATCCAAAAAAAAATAAAAAAGTACATAAACTTTATTTTCCTTATCATTATCCACAAAAAAAAAGTAATCTCCATATTCTTTATCACAAAAAAAAAAAAAAAATTCTTACACTTCAAATTTGAAACTCATCATTATTAAAAAAAAAAAAAAAAAAAAGATACATAAGTTCTATTCCTTTATCATTATCCACCAAAAAAAAAGTAATTTCCATATTTTACACATTATTTTTTGTAAATTTTTTTTATTAAAAAAATTCAAAAATAGAAATGATCTCCCGGTTAAAATTTTTTTTAGTATTTTGAAAATTGTTCTTAAAAGTGTAAGCTAAACACATATAATATATAAATAATTATCTAAAAACTAATTTCAATTTCAATTTTTTGAAAATTGTCTTCAATTTTTTTTTGAAAACAAAAACAAAACTCTATACCTAAGTTTCAATAAATTTTTTGTTTCTCCAAAAAAAAAAAGTTTCAATAAGTTTTTAAATTTACCTCAACTAATATTCTATTACAAAAAGTTCTAGTAATTTAAAATATACCTTAAATATATTATATATCTTTTTATTTTATTTTATATATATATATATGTGTGTGTGTGTGTGTGTGTGTGTGTGTGTGTGTATCTATATATATATATATATATATATATATATTGTCATATGACTCATGGAAATAGTTAATTTATTTTAGGGAAAGCTTTTTAAAAAAAAAATCCACAAAAAATTTAGAGAGAGAGAGAGAGAGAGAGAACCTTTTTTTTAGGGAAAATTATGCATAGAATAGAAGAGATAGTGACAAATTTATAGTAAGAATGTGTGAATAAGAAGAGACAAAAATAATGAAAGATGAAGGAAAAAAAGGAAGAATGATACTAATGTAGAGGATAGTGGGGAGATGAAAAGGTAAAGGAGAGAGAAAGATTGAAGAAATAGTGGGGAGGTGAAATGATAAGGGAGAGAGAAAGGTTGGAGAAGTGTAAATATTAAAAAAATAAATGTTAAAAAAAATTTTAGGAAAATTGGAAAGAAAATAAAAAACCCAAAGCTTGAAAGGCTTCGACGGTTTATTTTATTCTATTTTTTTTCCTTCCTTTAAGCTGAAAAGGCTCACACAAAATCCTAAAACTGAACTGAAAAGCCTTTGGATTGGACTTGATAGTGGAACTAAATAAATAAGAGGTGGGTTGGATTAATTATACAGATTTATTATAGGGTGATAGTGGAAGAAAATAAATATGTAGTGGGCTGTATTTATAGGGTTGAAAATTGTAAATACTATTTTAAAATTGTAGGAAAAATTATATATAAAAATAAATAAAAAAGAATGACGTAGCAGCTAATGTGGCGCAATGTGAAAGCAGCAACATTAAACACTACGCTTCAGTTTTTAGTAATACTAGTCACGGATCCCGCGCGTTGCGCGTGATAATATTTATAAGATGGTTTCATTAAATTTATTTTTGCAGTTTAAACTAATTTAATAAACAGTAATGTATTTCAAAATCATATTTTCATTTGTTATAGTAACAATCACAAATGTAATATATAATTTTTGTCATACCAAAATGAAAACAATACAATTTTTCTCATGAATTCAAAAGGTTGAAAAAACATTAATTTTTTAATAAAAATTATTTTTAGCATTTTGTGTATCATTAAAAAGTAACTAAAATTTGGAAATTATTTTTTAGTTTTAAAAAAACTTTTTCAAACCCAATTTTTTCTACCGCACAATCAAAAACAATTAGAAACATATAAAAAAAATTATAAAATTCAACAAAACTACAATTCAAATAAAAAAGAAAGGGAAAAATAAAACCCACGTCAAAGTCAAACTCTTTCTCCCTAATATGTTAAAATTTTCAATGTGATGTGATCAAACCAAATATTTACATTGTGTTTGTTTTGCTGAAAAACCTTCTGTAAAGATAGTTTTCCACATTTTTCAGTGTTTGGTAGCACAAAAAAAAAAATTAGTCAACGGAAAACTATCTGTAGTCAACGAAAAATCCTAATAAAAATAAGGCTTATTTTCTATAAGTTGTTTTCCAAATATTTTTTTTGGAAAACAATCTCTCTCTCACGGCAAGCTCTCTCACTTTTTCTCTCTTTACTTTACTTTTTCTCTACTCACACCTTCACTGTCATTAATTCTGGTCTCTCCTCTTCCATAGATCTCTCTCTCTCTCTCTCTCTCTCTCTCTCTCTTCCTCTCTCTCTCTCTCTCTCTCTCTCTCTCTTCCCCTTTATAACACAGTTCTCTGATTATATTTTTTTTCGCCTCGCTAATCTGTCAATAGTTGCAACTTGTAGAGGAGAACATATTTGCAGTGGTAATTATCTCATTCCTCTCTACCAAAATCTCAATTCTTTGCTCTGAATTTCAAGCTTGATTTTCTTTTTTCTCTAAGAAATTTTCAATTTGATGGATTCCAGGCAAAATTTACTTCTTTTCGCACATAAAAGTGCAAAAGAAAAATAATAATAATAATAATAAAAAAATAAGAAGAGAAGAAAGTATGATGAAGTAAAATACAAAAATTTTAAACATGGTTCCTATACGACTCTAAATTGCTTTTACATAGGACGCTCTTTACGGTAAATTAATAATATTTTTATATAATGAATGATAATTGTTTAGGAAAATTGCATTTGTTGACAGGTATATTATGCAGATACTATGTAGTGATGATATATTATGCAGATACATTATGTAAATACATAATTTAGAGTAATCTTGAAGACTTGTGGTTAACCATAGTAGACAATTAGTGTACCAGCAAAAAGAGTAGACAATTAAAAGTTACTACCTCCATCTCACTTTTTTTTTCCTGTTTGAAAAGTCAAATTTTTTAAGGGAACATAATTTATTATCTTGTCTACCTTTTAAAAATGTATAAGTTTCCAAAACTGCCCTTAAAAAAATTTATCAAAAAATTGAATTAGTAAATTAATAGGGGTATAATAAGAACATTAGTAAATTAACGACTTTTATTTTTAGAAATAGGACAATATTTTGGGACATCCCAAAATGGAATAGAGGACAAAAAAAAGTGGGACAGAGGGAGTATTATTATTTGTACTTATTGAAGATGTATTTCCCTATCAATTTTTATATATCTATATATCTATATATATATATATATGTATGTACATATGTATGTATGTACGTACGTACGTACGTTATTATCCATATATATGAGCAAAATAAGTGGTAGAAATCATGAAAATTTGACAACTAATTTTGATTGTATCTATTGTCAAAATTTTAGTATGAAAACCAAATTCATTCTTAGTTTTTTTTTTTTTTTTATATTGATTACATTAGTTTGTTTACATAATACACATGTTTTAAATTATACAATATATATATATATATATATATATATAAAAATTGTATACCAAACACTAGAAAACATTCTCAAGCTCATTTTCAAGGTCGTTACCAAACACTGAAAAATGAGATAGTTTTCTAATAAATGCTTTTTGAAAAATGAACCATTTTTTAGAAAACGTTAATGCTGAAACAAACAGAGAGTAATGCATAATCAAATTCAAAAATTTTGCCATATTATACATAATGAGTGTAATCAAGCCAAATATTGTGTCAATACTGTCATAATCTAATCTAACATCTAATCCAACATGCGAAAAATGAATAGATAAATAAATAATTTTAAACTCGAAATTGAATTTGTTTTCTTAAAAACTCAAAAAATACACTAATGAATAAGGAAAATAAGCAATACAAAATATTCAAAAATGCTTAAAAACAATTACTCACACATCTAAAAACATCATATAATAAATATATAACAATTTGGTGCTAATTTGTTAAACAATATATTTACAAACGGTAAAAGGAAACTGCACAAAGACCATCTTCTTTAATTGCACTAACTGTTTTTTATCATATTATCCAATATCCTGCTATTTTCCAAATAAACTAAAACCTGACAACAACATAAAATATAGACATATTATAATATAATTTTCCCCTAAATATGGTTAACAACATTAAAAGTATTTATTGTTGCAAATAATTTGGTAAAAAATACTTGCATTAAGGAACGCATATGAGTTAATCAATAAAAAGATAATGGGTGTACAAATTTCATTAAAAAAAATTTAACAAAAAATGAAAAAAGAAAAATGAGAGAGAGAGAGAGAGAGAGAGAGAGAGAGAGAGAGAGAGAGAGAGAACCTTTTTGTGTGGGAAAATAAAATATGCATAAAATGAAAAAGTGACAAATTTATAGTAAGAGGATGAGAATAAGAAGAGACAAAATAAAAGGAAGATAAAGGGGCAAAATTATATGTAAAGTTAAAACCATTTAAAAGGAATATGTATAGACAATACCCATAACATTAAAATTGAAGTATATAAATATGTAAAGTTAAAACCGCTGAAGATGAATTTGTAAAGTCAATGTATTTATATATTTAAAAATGTCAAAAAAATTAAAAGTAAAAAATAAATAAATAATGACATGGCAATGACGTGGAAAATGAGGTGGCTTAACAGAATTGTAACAACAATAAATGCTACGCTTCAGTTTTTAGATATATATAGAATATAGATATAGATTTAGATATAGATTATTATTAATTAATATAGTTAGTTTAAAAAAATCATTAATATAGTTTGATTTATTTATACATAATAGTTTTTAAGTAAACAATAGAACTAGTTTTTTTTTTTTTTTTTTTTCTCAGCAAAAAGAGAACTTTTTTTTTTTTCGTTTAGCTTGTATTGAAATAATCAATTGTGTGATTTGTCAAACATCCCTTAAGGCTTAACAACACCTATGCATTAAGGAATTGATAATGGGGAGTAACTAATATTCAAATTTTATTTTTCAATTCCTTAAAAAAAATTCTAAGAATAATTTTATAGTTACAACAAACGAGCAAGCATTTGAATCCAAAATGTTTCTCTTGAAAACATCAAAAAGTGTACCAATTGAATACAAGGCTATTGGCCAGCCCATATGAAGCAATGATTAATAATAATAATAAGAAGAAGAAGAAGAAGAAAAAAGATTTCTGGTCTTTGGGCCATCAATACATAGGTTAGAATGAATATTATCCATCATAAATACCATAAACTATTGCAACTAAGAAAAATTCCACTTTTCCTTAGGAATGAGATTCTTATCAAATTAAAAATTTCCCAGTATTTTCTATAGAAAAAAAGCATCCTCTCTCTATTTTAAATGAATCAATTTCATTGTTCAGTTAAATTTTACAAATTTAGAGGTGTACCCTATGTCATGTCATTTGAAATTAGTATAAACACTTGAAGAGTTTTTTTTTTTTTTTTTTTTTTTTTGAGAAGAACACTATTAGATATGAGAGGTAAGATCTTAACTATGATTTGGACCTCTCCATCCTTTTCCTAGTCAAGGGCCAGCATGTAAACTTTAAATTTCCATGTCAAAGAGAAGCAAGGGTGAATAGCATAAACTCATAACTTTCTGTTTATTTGTAGTAGTAACATCAAAACTGCATTGATAATGGAGGACCATTTTATTTTCAAGCACAATGCTGAATTATATTAACTCATGTAGCTAATGTGGTTGGTTCACAGCCATCATGTACGCAGGCCAACACATCCCTGTAGTCTCTTGAAATGGTGAAGGAATCATATACCTTTCCATCACTGCTCCTTTTGTACTCAAAAAGAAGGGATGAGTGGTTGAATGCAGTCAGTTTACCAAAACCGTAGTTAGAATCTCTGAAAAGACTCCAACTAGTCTGCACTGGCCCAAAATCAGATAAGTGGCTTCCTCCTCCTCCAACAACTATATTGATTGTTCCATTCACGGTACCTGAGTAGTGAGATCTTTCTGTATTCACGCACTGATTCTGCATCAGACACATATAAACATTAAGCATATCAGAATATTAGCCAAGTCATCAAAAATTGGCGTGACAATTGGAGCAAGTACAACAGATATGGCTTGAAAGGTTATCAAGAACTTGTTCTGTAATAGAGTTAAGTATTAGGCAATATTTAAAACAAAACTAAAAATATAAATAATTTCAGTTTGAAAAATAGAGCAATCTCTGGTAAAAGAAAGCAAATTTATTTGATATTCATAGTACAAGACTAAACATCAGAAAGTATTTACAGGGAACCTAGCCTAACCCTTTTCTGATCCTAGTAGAACTAGGTTACTTGTCCTGCAAACACAGGATTTTTAGGCAAAAGCTATGTTACCAATTGTGAGAAGCACCAAACCTGAGCATTTTCCTAACATTATTTTTTCACCAAAAGAAAAGGATGAAAAAGCCCCAAAGAATTTCCCAAACTTATTGGTGTACTTACATGGCCTTCAAAACCATCATATCACTATCATTAATATCTATATCAGATGGTACCGAAATGTATGGTTGCTTTGAAAACCTATGCACAGCACACAAAATACCAAATATTTTTACAAACTCTAAGCCTAAGGAGTAGCTTTTTACTACCAGCTTTGGGTCTAAATGTTCTCAGGTCTTTTCTTTGGAAGCGGTTAAGGAACACATTATTGCCATTCACAGCCTTAAAGTATGGTGTGAAGTTCATGCAGTTGTATAATGTTGATATTAATCCTCAAAGACTTGATGGAAAGGATAATGCACCTACATTAATCTTGTCCATACCTGGTAAATGGGGCATGTTCTCTCATAGTTATGGATGTGGCCAAAGAATACAATGTCCACTTTGTACTTCTGCCAGAGCTTTTGCAAACTTTCCCTTCCCATGGGCTCCCCATATGAGCCACCCTTCCAATATGAGGAGGAATAACCTAGAACTCGATGAGCGGCAAAGATCAACCATGGCTGTTTCTGCCTATCAGCTGATGCAAGACATTTTTCGATGAACTTGTACTGCTCAGAACCCTCCCTCCAATCATGTTCGCTATCAGCTATGCAGAAGTGGAACATGCCATAATCAGTTGAATACCTGTAAAGACCAGTCAACAATATTTTCAAAGGGATGTTTGGAGACATTGATGTTTCACGTTGCAAGCACAGTGTAGTACATAAAAAGCTTATAAAAACTGGCACTTAAAAAGTAGTTTCACTTTCTCTATGAATTTTCTGATATCAATTACAAGGCTTGAGGTGATTAACTATCAAGGAACTTGGTTTGTAATGTTGGATAGACTCACATGCCATATGTAAATGTATGTCATAATGCCATGTCGTGATTAACTAGAACCAGACAACCTACTTGCTCATTGTTTGGTACACCTTAACAATTCTTGTGGTCATTAGCCATGCCATTTCTTCTGCCCAGATACTATACCTCTAAGTTCTTTTTGTAGAATTTTATGCTAATTTAAGTTTGATAGTTGACTCATATTTATTCTTTCTAAAATATTTCTCCAAATTGCACCCATTAAAACTCAGAGAGAGTTCATATTACTTACTAAAACTTAATAACTGTTGGAAGAGTTCAAACTACTTACCAAAACTTAGCTCTGTTCTCAGCAGGAACATAAAACATGGTCTCTGCAAGAACACCACATTCACCACCTGAATCATTAGTGTCATAGAAGGATCCTGTCCCTGGTACATCACGTTCATGATTGCCACTGTAGGAGACAAAATGTAAATTCAAAAAGATAGTTCAAACTTTTAACAGTATTATACATGCAAAGGAAAGAACGCTGCAGGCATGCAAACCTTCCAATCATATATGGTACAGCTGATGCAATGGGCTCGACCTGTGAAGTGAACTGATCCCACTGTGAGATGTATCCATTTGCATATGAGAGATCTCCAATGTGAAAAACTATGTCAATGTTATTTAAGTCATTGACGAGTTGATCTGTGGTATTGAGTGACCCTGGCTGATAATTGCTGTACTCATTTGAACCATCACGTTCAGCCTGAAACATGTGACGCAAAAATTTTAATCTCCTTCTTTACAAGTGGAAAAGAGCGTAATGCTCACCTAACTAGCTATAAGGAAGAGCTTATTGTCATAGGACCACACCTTAAATGATGTGAACTACCTTTATAGTCCATTCAACATTCTCTATGTAGTGAATACTTGATAGTTACAAGAGAGAATACTCTTTACAATATGAGAAACAAAACAAAAATCATGAATGTTTTGAAGATCTATCGGACCGAAGGAAGACGAACCACTAGTAAGAAGAGATTTAGAGGAGCAGCTATAGTGCATATGTGATTAACAATTACCAGGATTTCATGTTTTCTGATTGCATAGGGCAAGAAATTGTTATTCTCTGTTCACAATTAGAGATTATACACTCACCGAATGCTATAAATAATGACTGTTATTTTAGTTTAACTCATAATTGTTTTTAGTTGATTTACTAGGCATAGTAAGGAAGATGTCACTTGATGCATGTTTTTTCACCATTCATATGGAATAAGTTTAGAAATCTGGAGGAAAGAATATAATTTATTAACTTTCACTAAAAGTATCAAGAGAATTTGGAACAAGAATTAAACTTTAGTAGTAGAGGGGAGCTCATTTCTCACTGATAATACTTTCTACAACTCATTTTTCTTAATATTACCTTTCCCATGTCACCGAATATTACAACACGCTGTAATGAGTCCTCCCCTGGATACGGAGATGATTTGAAATAATAAGACTTGCTCCAGATAAATGAACCATTAAATAGCCTATGACCAAGCTTGTATGTATACCTGAATAAAAAATAATCATCAGAATCTTAATAAGAATTATCTAAGCACTTCATGAAATAGTTTGTTAGTTAAGGTGTTTACGGTGTGTCTGGCCACAATTCCTTTAAGAAACTTGTATGAATGAAACCAGGATCACGCCAACCAACTGTCCTTGCTGGTGCACCTGCAGAAAGAAAATATCAACTTTGTTAGTATGATGTTATCTCTCTCCTTAATATTATGCTCAGTCAAACTGTCAATAACAGATCACTGAACAAGTTAAAGAAGTAGATAATGCGAAGGTCAATTAAACTCATTCAGGGAATCACCAAAGTGTCCTTTAGATAACTGGGGCATTAACAATTTAACAATTGCTTAAGGATGGAAATAGGAGCACAATCAAGCCACAACTGTGACATATAAAGTCATAGCATGGAAGGATTTTCAATATGATACCATACAAAAGCTTGCTAGGGGCACTGGTTTTTCATTTGAAAGAAAATAATCAAGAAAGATGAAGAATTAAAACTTTTCTCTAGAACAATGGATTACGTTGATGACCACAATCATCACAGTAACATAATTAGAGGAGGAAATAGATCATACCACACATTGCATTTCGAGAAAAGGTCAACGTTCCAGCAGGAGATTGAGTTTGAGATTCTCCCTTAAAACCCCACTCAACAAAAGGCACAGCCTCATTTATGTTATAGCCGCTTGTCCAGGTTACTGTCATCTGCATAACAGCAAAATGATGTGTTACTGGCATGTTATAGCCTCTTGTCCAGGTTCCAATTGATATTATTTGGATTAGTGTTCAAGAATTTAGCTAGGAGGAATTAATATCCAGATGTCCATGAAAAGTAAAAGGGGAAAAAAAAACCATAATTTGAACTTACTTCATTCCAAGACTTTCCTTGAGAGAGGCGAGGATAAAGAGGTGCTTTTGGATTAGCAAAAGTTATGATATTGGAAACTGCCAACAGTTTTGGCTGCAATACAGCAATACAAACTTAGTTTACACTTGAAGTATCCTTGGTTTTATGAATCATTTAGGCTTGAGAATTAAAAGAAACAAAGTAATTGTGCCAGGACAACACAAGCAACTTGTAAGAAGTAATTATCACCATATGAAGCTTTGAACAATAAGAATAAAATCGACGACAAAGCAACATATAACAGGAAGTCAAGGACTTACATTTGATAAACCACCTGAGAATAATGCAAATGAGAAATCCGCCCGCTGATTAATTAATTGAAATTTTAAAGTTGCCTTCCCTGTCGTTGTATACCCAGCACTGGAATCATTGGCAAACTTGTACTGAAAATGAAGACAATTATTATGAAATTTGTTCGAGGAGTTAAATTCAAATGGTTCGTAATTTATTTGAGTTCAGCATAATCCATACTGCAATAATACATACCTTTATTGGAGCTGAGCATATATATGGAGCCTGCTGTCTTGGCTCATCATCATCTGGGCAGGAAGATGAGCTGCAATAATAGAATGACTTATTCAATCCGCAAGCTCATAATCAGATAATAAAAAATCCTACAATTCATGCCTTCATCAACATTGACATGCATGATTGTGGTTCTATAACCCAAGTAACAAGGATTCCAAACAGTCAAACTATGTACAAAAAATCAGCAAGGAAATTCTTAAGAGGCAGGCATTAATGAAAACATTACTTGAAATTTGCAGGAGAAAAAACTGCAACCCAATCATCTTGAGAAGGTTCAGGGTGTTTAAGTTCCACTGTTAACCACTGAGAATCTTCCCCCTGCATGAAAATCCATCAGATATCACCATCACATCAGCTTTTTAAAACACAAGGATGTAGCTTTGGGGAAACATATGATCCAGCTACTCATATAGATATGGTTACTATAGACATCACTCCCTCATGACAAACCAGGGAAAGCAATAATTATCTCATGCATCCAACATATGTATCATATCTCTCAAAACAAGTGGAACATACAGACCTACATGTGAGAGAGAAATGCAAATGCCAGATGCACAAGATACCTTCTTCAAGGAGAGAGGCCTATGCTTTAAACTAGTGGGATCTATTTCTAAGCTATATCTCAAGTCAGTACATAATTAGTTAATTACAAAGAGAAAGAGGCTTAAATGAAAGCTAATAGTCATACAGCAGATGTAACTGATTCAAGTTCAAATGTTTATATATGGAAGTAGTATAATGAATAAATGTAATAATATCATAAGAGTTTAGCTTTGTACTATGATATGAATATAACATATCAACCTATTTTAATGATCTTAACAGTTCTGATAAGATTGATATGGTATTGGATTTTTATAATCATTCCTTTGAAAATTTTACCCTCAATTCAATTTTTAAATCAAGAAAGAGAAATTTAGAGAGAGAAACATAGATGATAAGCCCAAAAAGTGTTCTTTTGTAAAATTTTGTCCATTTTCAGTTTTTTTTTTAAATGTTCATAAAGTTGCTTTCATTGTTTCCTATCATTTCTCAAATAACCAATCAAGAACTTTATAAAGTCAACAAATGTAAACCTCTTTATTCCAAGTTCCCTGTGGCTCAACAGAACCCAAAATTTCATATCATAGTACCATCAAAGCAACTCATAGAACTACACACATTGAATGAACATGAAAAGAAAAAAAAAAAAATTCGTCAGTGTCACCTTGGTGCCAAGAAGGACAGGTTCCACTTTGATAGATGCATTCTCGTGAAGCGCATAGAGAGCCCTGTGGATGGCAATCTTGGATAGCGGCTGTTCACCAACTCCATGTCTACCATGAGCTGCAACACAATACACCAGAAACAACAGTATCAAGGGAACTTTCAAGGACAGAAAGCTCTCCATAGTTTTACGTGACAAAAGCTGTCCAAACCTCAATGTTCTACAATGAAGTCTCAGCCATCATATGTATGTATGTATGTGTAGTAAGCCGGCCAAGGCCGTGGTTTACTCTGTCTTGCTCCTCAATTTTGTCAACCTTTGGTTGTTGTAAAGTATATATTCTATTAGTAGCTTCCAAGAAAATTAATATGTATTTATTTTGACGCGTGGGAATTTTTTTTTGGGGAGAACTACAAGTCAATGTGAGAGTCATCTTGCTCTTCTCCTTCTTAAGGGGTGATTGTGATTGTGATTGAATTTAATGAATTGGCGTGTTGAATTTTCTGAGTGGCTGCAGACTAAAGATAAGGAAATTGGTGGTCTATCTTTCTTTTGTTCAGACCAAAGACAGAAAGTAACCAAAAAAAAAGGTTAGATATGTATAATATTTTTCAAAATTGCTGATATGAATTGTTGTGATTGATGCATAACAAAAGTATTATTAGGTGTGAATACATACGAAAGTGATGCTATTCCAATCAAAATTAATTGCATTTCACGATTGTAACGTCTATATCTTTATGTGGCATCCAAGTTTATCTAATGCCTTCCTTTTGTTTCATAAAGTAGGTGGATGACAAGTGTTACATAACTCATATTGTTAAATCATCAATTGTTTGGTTAACGAAGCAACAATTTGGCTAGTGATTTTGATAAAGGCCTCTTCCTTAAGAGTTTGACTATCTTTCTATACCTTTTGACATAAGCAAGACTAATTATTAAATAAACAAAACAAAGCAAAACTACTTGAGGTCAGCCACATGAATATGGCGTGGCATTAAACATGTTGTCTCGAATCTTTTAGACAATCTCATCTGGGGTTGGGTCAACATTTATGGCTCTCTAGTATTGCAGGACTTGGATCTAATAGCCCCACCTTGGTTAAACAGACTCATCCGAGGTTTGACTAATGTCCTAGTTTTACTTCTATATACTATAGTCTATAGGCTACAGCTTATGAGCTAATAGAGAGAAATAAATAGCATTAGCGAATGGGTAAAATTTATGTACAGTAACTTAAATACATTAACTTAGTTTTCCTTGTTAAAATTTTGACGTCTATCCAATTTAATAACCCAAACAAACTGCATTAATTTTTTTTTTTTTTCTTCTTCCTTCTTTTTCCTGTATTGCAACTGCAAGAGAACCCACTGGCTTAAAATCTCCAGAAAAGAAGAAAGAATCATAGATCAGAAATGAAGAAAGAATTATAGATCAAGAAAGAAGAAAGGAAACAGATACATATACATATACACACCGAGAGAGAGAAAGAATAATAGATCAGAATCATAGATCAGAAATGAAGAAAGACTCATAGATCAGAAAAGGAGAAGGAAAAAAATACACATACATACACACACACCGAGAGAGAGAAAGAATCATAGATCAGAAAAGAAGAAAGAATCATAGATCAGAAACGAAGAAACAAGAAAGACTCATAGATCAGAAATGAAGAAGGAAACAGATACACATACATACACAAACCTCGAGAGAGAGAGAGTGAGAAAGAATCATAGATTAAAAAAAGAGGAGAGGAAGCATATACACATCGATCGAGAGAGAAATATGAGTTTTTTTTTTTTTTTTGGCCGCGCGTAAATACACTTTTGGTCTCTACATTTTAGGCCGTTTTTTGATTTGGTCTCTAAATTGATTTTACTCATAATTTAATCCCTAAAAAAAGAAAATCGATTCTATTTTGGTAGGTCACTACCGTCAATCCACTAACGAAAACCTCCTACGTGACAGACGGAGTGCTTACTTACTGACATGGCGTTAACATAGCACTGATGTGACCATTAAAATATTATTAAAAAATATTTTAATTTTTTTAAAAGCCATGTCAGAAAATTTTAAAAAATAAGTTAAATTAAAAAAACCTTAAATTAAATTTAATTAAAAAAAATTTCTTAACGTTCTTCGTGTTCTTTGACTTGTTCTTCATTTTACAACTAGTTCTTCATATATTTCTCAAATCAAACCCAGCAACCAAGAGGATTTTTTTTCAAAATAACAATAAAACCCCAACTATATAGTTAGTAGACTAAGGTTTGAAACAAATTTGGTTTATAACAATTCGAATGTCTTGGACTCGATTTCACTGTAGCAAATCGAGTTCAAGACACTCGATTTTGGTATTTTAGTAGAGCTGATGTGGAGGAATGATCCACGTGGAAATCGAGTCTTTAAGACTCGATTTTACTGTTTATCATCTTCTACCTTCCTTCAACTTTTTTTTTTTTTTTTTGCTCCTCCATCTGATGAGGTTTTGATTAGGATTGCACAAAGCTTTGAGCATTTGGATGGTACGGTCTGCAATGGAAGCGAAGGAGCGGTGACTGAGTTAGTTCACCGAGTCAATCACTTCCACTCGAAAGCGCAGATCGTGGACAAGGTGCAGATCATGGACGGAACAAGGTGCAGATCATGGACGGAACAAGGTGCAGATCGTGGCGGAGGAGCGACGACTGAGTTAGCGCAACAAGGTGCAGATCGTGGATGGAAAAGCGCAACAAGGTGCAGATCGTGGACTTGAAGATGATGAACAAAAAAAAAAAAAAAAAAAAAAGGAGGTAGAAGATGATGAATAGTGAAATCGAGTCTTTAAGACTCGATTTCTACGTGGATTATTCTCCACATCAGATCTACTAAAATACAAAAATCGAGTGTCTTGAACTCAATTTGCTACAGTGAAATCGAGTCCAAGACACTCGAATTGTTATAAACCAAATTTGTTTCAAACGTTAGTCTACTAACTATATAGTTGAGATTTTATTGTTATTTTGAAAAAAAATCCCAACCAAGAGCTCAAACCCATCACAAGATCACAAACCCAGCAACCTAAGAATTCAAACCCAAATCACTAAGACATAAATGAAAACAAGAAGAAAAAATTAAATTAAACACAAACAGGAAGAATAAAGAAACCAAGAACTCAAATCTCCAGCAAATTAAGAACTCAAACCCAACAAATCAAGAACTCTCAAATCAAACCCAGCAACCCAAGAACTCAAACCCAAATCTTCAGCAAATCAAACCCACAAACCCAGTAAACAAACCAATCTCCAACAAACCCATAAACCTATAATCAAACCCAGATTGCAAAACCCAGATCCCAAAACCACCACCACCACTACCACAATCAAACCCATATCCCAAAACCATTGTTACCACCACCGACCAACAGATCCCAAAACCACCACCGACCAACACAATCAAACCACCACCATCCTGCCGATCAAACCCATTTCCCAAAACAGGAAACACCATGACCTCGCCGAGAGAGAAGGAATCAGAAATGGAAGAAGAACGAGGGATTTTTTGAGACCCAACGGTTCGGGGTAGCAGCAGAGAATGGGTTTGAGTTGGAGGAGTAGTAGCGGCGGAGGAAGTGGCCACGGAGGAGTTGCCGATGTCGATGTTAATGCCGCCATGCCGCCGCCGATGATGCAGATTGTAATGGGCAGAGAGAGAGAGAGAGAGAGAGAGAGAGAGAGATAAATAGATCTGGGTTGGGTTGGGGTTTGGTTTTTTAATTTAGTATATGGTGTGACACATACGGGTTAGTTCTAGGTTGGGGTTTGGTGTTTTAATTTAGTAGAGTATACCAACAAGAGAGAGCTTCAATCTTTTTTTTTTTTTTTTTTTTCTATTTTTTGGTGAACAGAGACCTTCAATCTTTAAAACTAAAAAAAGTAATTTTTTTTGTTTTTGATTTTTTTTTAATTAACATTAAAATTGAGGAATTAATTTTTTTGTGGTAATTTTTTATTAATTAAAATGCTGACGTGGCATTTAAAAAATACTAAATAATTTTTTAATGGCCACATCAGTGCCATGTTAGTGTCATGTCCACAAGTAAGCACTCCGTCTGCCACGTAGGAGGTTTCCTTTGGTGGGTTGACGGTAGGGACCAAAATAAAATCGATTTTCTTTTTTTAGGGACTACATTAGGAGCAAAATCAGTTTAGGGACCAAATCGAGAAACGGCCTAAAATGGAGGGACCAAAAGTGTATTTACGCCTTTTTTTTTTCTTTTTTTAACCCCATTTGCTTGAGGTGTTAAATTGGACAGGTGTCAAAATTTTAAGTTGAAAACTTGAGGTACTGTATTTAAGTTTTATCCTTAACGAATTTATGATTAACATAGACCTAATTCAAATCAGGTTGATAGAGGATGGTATATTCTAAGCATCTAAATGGATCAATGACTTTAATTTCACAACCGCCAAATTGTAAAATTGTTGTTGATTCTCATTTGGGCTCGGTCTATTACTTACATAGATACATCACTTTTTATTAGTATTGTTTACAACTTGGCACTCAAATGTTATGAAAAAATTATTGAAAAAATTATAACTCTAAATTTCTTGCTTAAAAATACTTTGGATTACATGCTCTAAAGGCAATTGTTTTTTGATTGTGTCTAAAACACCTTCAAATTACCATTTCAAAATTTAATTTAAGGGTCCGTTCGTTTAGAGTGAAAATAGGGAGGATGGAAAATAGAGGAAGGAAAATAGGATGGAAAATACTGTTTTCCACTGTTCGTTTGGGGAAGGAAAATAGGGAGGATGGAAAACCGGAGGGAAAATTTTCTCTCCTGTCTTAACAATTTTTTTCCTCCCAAATTGGGAGGAAAACTTGAGAGGAAAAGTACTACAATAACTATTTTACTAATATACCCTCTTTCTACTTATTTTTTTTCAACTATCTCTTTTTTTTCTTTTTTTTTTTTTCTCAACTTACCTGAACTTTTTTTTTTTTTTTCTGTTCAACGTTACTTTCAGTAACGTTACAGTAGCTTTTTTTTTTTTCTGTTCAACTTCAGTAATGTTGTTAATGTTGTTGTTGTTGATGTTCAACGTCACCTTATTTTTATTTTTATTTTATTCTTTTCAACGTTACAGTAACGTTGTTGATGTTTTTTTTTTTTTTTTTTTTTTTTTTTTCTTCAACGTTACTCAGTAACGTTACTTTTTTTTGTTCTTACCTTTTTTTTATTTTTTCTGTTCAACTGAAACAACGTTACTTTCAGTAATGTTTTTTTTTTTTTTTTTAATTCTTTTCAACTTACTTAACAGTAACATTGTTTTTTATTTTATTTTATAATGTGACCTAATCTAATTTTTACATTATAATAATATAAATTTATATATATGATGTAATAAATTTTATATTATTTAATGATTAGAAATAAATCTATTTCTTATATATTATATAATAAGGGTATAATAGTCAATTTATATAAATGACATTTTCTATCCTTTCCTTTTTCTCTCCAACCGAACACAAGAATTTTCTATCCTCCCACTTTTCCACTCCTCCAACCGAACACACAAGAGGAAAAACTAAATATTTTCCATCCTCTCACTTTTCCATCCTTCCACAATTTTCCATCCTCTCACTTTTCCACTCCTCCAACCGAACGGACCCTAAGTCTAAGTTCTAATTAGGGAGCACAGAAGCCACTGAACGGGGTCATTTGTGGAAAGGAGACGACATTTAAGGGCGTTTTGGTAAATGGAGTTTTAAATTGGAGGGGCAGAAAAGGTTTAAAAAAATTTGGACCATTTCTCGATTTATGTGTGTCATCCTTGTGCAGGGGCCATGCTAATCTTCTTTGTATCGTTCCAATTTTATCGGATGTCCCAAAGGGACATTGAAATACTCTTTCCTTTTGCTTCATAAACTCTTCAGCTGCTTTCTAAGTAAACGATGTGAGACTCGAGCCTCGAGGTATTGTACCACATGCGCTGCTTTTCCATTTCTTCACTAGTCATGGTGGACGCACGGTTGATGTGGCTTGAAACTTGGGAACACATTACACAGAGTACACTTAATTGTTTACAGTATTTTAGATGTGCTATGCTTAAATTCATATATTTGGTTGCATAAAATGAATTTTTTTTGTTGAGGATAATTAAATTTAAAGCAACCAAGTAGGAGTTATTTTAGGATCACAACTTTTATTCCATAACTTTGAATGTGATCGATTGTAAGTGTAAGCCTATTACTTTTATATGAATTCACTATTTTTTTTCTATGCACAATATCAAAAAAAGCACATATAATCCCAGTGAGTTTATGCATATAAACCAATAAATCATTGAAAATTATGTTTTCATTTGATTGCTCATAATTGAGTATTTATTAGTCCTTTACCTATGCACCCTATGCCCTTAATTAGAATACTTGTTAGCAAGACCCTTTGTAATAAAATTTCCCTTAAATTTAGTATCTTCCTTCTATATTTTAGGTGCATCAATTTTCAAAACCTAATATTAGATTTAGATCAAACTAGGTTTGAAGATAAACACAAATTTGCTAACAAAAGTCCCCAGTCTCAAGGTGTGCATGTCATGAATATTGAGGAATAATTTGACATCAAACGCCATGAAAAAGAGTTCAACGTTTTGTCAAAAACTTAGAAACAGTTTCATCTCTATGCAGCGTCCAAAAGCCAACATGACACTTTGACATTGGTGAAAATATGAGTATGATTTTTGGGTTCTAGGCTTCTAGCTTGTCAATACAAGGGTAAGAATGAATATTTACATACCATAATCTATTGGACACCAAGAAAAACTTTCATTTTTCCCAAGGAATGAGATGCTTGTCAATTAGAGCGATGTTAGGAATGTTACAAAAGTTTGGTCACCAATCATGAAAAAATTCCCTAACAGTATTGTGTAGGGCAAGCATGTCATGTACACTACAAACTCCCATGTTTAATAAAAGAAGCAAAGATGAATACCATAAATCTATATACTTCTAAAAGTTGAATCATAGTATTTAATGTCGGCATGCTCATATTACACCACCTCATCTGCCACGTCATTGACTATATAATCATTCTTATTCTTATTTAATTTTTATTCCTAAATTTTGTTGACAATATTAAATGTATAAATATTTTTTTGAAAAGATATTAAATATATAAGTAGATTGACTTTACACATTCATCTTGGGAGGTTTTAACTTTATATATAACCTTGCCTTTACAAATTCATTTTGGACGGTTTTAACTTTATATATAACTTTGCCTTTACACATTCATCTACTTTAATTTAGATAATTATAACTAAACAATAAAATCAATGAAGAATCTAAAACCAAAAACAATGTGTATACATGTCTATCTATACTATTATATAATAATGGAAGCTTTAAAACAAATTTTACAAAGCTCTTTTTGTACCACGTCATTAGTAGCCTTTTTTATTTTTTATTTTTTGCAATTTTTACTTTGTTCAACCTTTCATCTTCTTCAACTATTGTCTTCTTAGTTCAATTTTTATCTTCTCCAATCATTGGCTTCTTAAATTTTTCATTTGATTTTCTTTATAAACTTTTAAATTTTCTTTATTATATCTTCATAAATTCTACCATTTCACTTTTTTAAACCTTTCATCTACTTCCACCCTTCCTCTTCCAACTTGATTTTCTTATAAATCTATTTTTACTTTATTTCCAACCCTCTCCCCTATTCCTTCCAAGTTGTTCACGGCAAAAAGGTCAATACTCTCTCTCTCTCTCTCTCTCTTTCTATGAATTTTTTTTATTGTTGTATCGACTTTTATGCATATTTAGTTATTTTGGTATTTCAATTCCCGATCACAATTTTTTTTCTTTATCCCATTATGTTGATTTGATTTAGGTTAATAATTAGTTGTTTTGCAAGTTAGAATTTGATTTTCTTAGTGGTCCATTTAGATGTTAAACTATGAGACTTTACTGAGTTTTGTTTATTTTTTAATCACTTTGGGTGAACAAAATTGTAGTTTTTGTAGAGAAAATACTCTTAATAATTGTATTAGAAATACTCTATAATACCACTTATCTATATATATAATACTAGATGAGGCTAAGAGAAACTCAAATTAGGATTTCAAATTAGAATTCCAATTTTGTGCCATGTGTCTTAAATTATTTATTCTTAAAGAGTTTTATTTCTTAATTTTAGAATTAAATGTGTGATCACATCATAAATATTCATCCAAGTGAATTATTAAGTATAAAACTAAAGAGTCTAGAATAAATGAATTGTAAAAAAAAAAAAAAATGTTTCACAATAATTAAAAAAAAAATGGACAATATACCTTTTATACCTAATAATATCCTTAGAAATTTTTTTAAAGAGTTAATAAAATATAAAAATGAATATCAATAGTATTTAAATTATATATATGAATTATATTATACATTTTATTGTATATTTTTAAGTGTATTCATGCATATGCATGAGATTACAAGTTAGTTTAGATAAAAGCAAAGGTTAATCAAATGGAAATAATTGGATGAGTTACATATTTTAGCTTTTGCAATTGTATCTTCATTATTATTGTTGTTGTTGATGTGGTTGTTGTTGTTGTTATTATTATTATTATAAACAACAAATTATTTTCCTAATGGATCAAATTAATTATTGTTAAGCGATGATTGATATGACATTTTTTTTTTTGCAAAGCATCTTCATATAGGTGTGTTTTGATTCAATGTATTTTTATGGATGTATTGAGATAAGTAATTGTAAAGACCAAAGGCCCAAATATAGATATTGGGCTGTGGGCTTGTTCGAAGAGGCACAACTATCCGAGGACAATAAATAACGAAGAAAATGCATAGCTACAAGCCTCGCAAGTATTTGGCAGGTGTGTAAACGGAGAAGAGTTGTCCGAGGAGGATTACATCCTCGGATAGTTAAAGAGAGAGCCAGGATATGCATTCTGGCATTTATTATGATATTTTAGGGATTCTTCTAATATAGAAGCATCTAGTAAGTACATAGAACAGGTGGAAACAGAAGAATATTATATAGAAAGCTGTTACCACCGCATTAATTGTCCTGCAGCTAACCCTCTGGCTGCATTAATGAGGAAAAGATGTCTGAACAGTGACTCTCAACCTTTACAGTTGCCGTGTGAAGACTTCAAGGCGAGGTTGATGGGACAAGTATCAAAGGAAAATCATCTAACCGGCACGTGGAAAAAAATTGAGTATAAAGAGTGAGAGAGGGAAGGAGAAAGGGGGATTGAGGAATCTTGGGAGAGAAACAGTTGTGGTGGAGAGAGAAAAAAAGATACAAAGTTGTAAACATTTAAGTAATTATATAACTATCCTTCTCGGACAGAGCCGAGGACAATTTCCTGTAATATCACTACTCTATTTCTGTTTACCTTGTTATTGAATACATCTGGATAATACTTGATCTCACTTAAAGCCCAGTCTTTCTAGCCCACTCTCTATAAATTCATTGTTAGGACTTTTTGAGCTTGAGTCCGTCCACATCGTAGGCCTAGCATTCAAATCTATGTCCTTACAGTAATGTATTCAAAAAGAGATATCATGATTATACTTTGTATACTTTAAAAGAGATAAATTGGTTTGGGATTAAAGATAACATTAAAATAGGATGCTACAAGTTAAAATTTTTTTCTAGTGGGAAAAATCTATTTTTCTCATTCTTTTCTAAATGTCATAATTGGAAATTTTAATCCACACTATAATATGGATTATAATATGAGTAGATGAAAATCTTAATATTAAAATAAAGTAAAAAGTTTATATAATTTTTTATTTATAGGGAACACACCAAATTCATTTATTAAAATAAATAAAGACCCTTGCCCTTTGTTGTTTTGGTAAACAGTTACATAAAAAATAAAATTTCTTAGTTAATAGTTTAATACATTTAAAATGAAATTCTCTTATAAGAGATTAGTCCTAATATATAATTTTATGAATATTTTTAAAAAATTATATATTATATTTAATTTCAAAATAATCAGATATTACCTCGCATCACACGGGTTGCAATTGGTTCATAAATAAAATTCAAGATCTCCTTATTTATTAATAACTATAACAACACGACTGCATTGATAATGGAGGACCATTTTCTTTTCAAGTACATTGCTAAATTACATTAATTCATAAGGCTAATGTGGTTGGTTCACAGGCATCATGTACACATGCTAACACATCCCTGTAGTCCCTTGAAATGGGGAATTGATCATATAGCCACCATTAAGGAATTGACAATGGGGATTAACTAATATTCAATTTTTTTTCCAATTCCTTAAAAAAAATTTGTAAGAATAATTTGATAGTTATAACAAGCGAGTGAAGATTTGAACAGATAACCCGTTTGGTTTACTCCTAACTCAAAATTGAATTCTCAAATCCCATTTCTAATCACTTAAACTCAGTTTTCATATCTCATATTTCTATCTATATCTCTACTTTTACCTTAACTCTATCTTATTTTTGTTTGGTTTCAAATCTGGGTGAGTTTAACTCAAAATTTTGACAAAGTGGTGAAGCCCATTTACTGTACAGATCCGAATGATAACATGCCTCTCTCCTCCATCTCTTTCATTTTTTTTTTCCCTCTCCTCTTTCACGAAGCCTAAAACATTGAAACCTTTCTCCTCCCATTTTCGGTCTCTACCACCTCCAACAATCCACAAACCCACCAATTGCAATTCTCAAATATCCAACCCACCGCCATTGTTTTACACCCACCACCGTACAAATCACCAAAACTCAAACCCATCCACCATAGCAGATCCACCAACAACTTCAACATCACAATAAATTCTTTTGCATATATATAATGAAAATAAAAATAAAAATAAAAATAAACACCAGAAAAAATTACCCAATAAAATCCACAACTCCAAGCCCAAAAAGCACACCTTAACCCGATTAAAACACAAATCACAACTGAAATCGAAGCCCTCTGCCATCTCTGCCATCATCGCGTAAAGAAATAGAAGAAAAGAAACCAGAGTGAAGAAGAAAGAAAGAAAATAAAAGAAGAAGAAGAAGAAGAAGAAGAAGATGAAAGAACCCAGCCGTGAAGAAGAAGAAGAAAAAAAGAAGAAGATAAGAAATCGAAGCCCTCTGTCATCTCTGCCATCATCGCGTGAAGAAAAAGAAGAAACGAAACCAAAGTGAAGAAGAAAGAAAGAAAAAAGAAAAAGAAAAAGAGAAGAAGATGAAAGAACCCAGCCGTGAAGAAGGAAAAAAAATTAAGAAAAAGAGAAGCAGCTGAAAGATCAAAGAACCCAGCTTGAAGAAGAAAAGAAAGAAAGAAAAGAGAAACGAGGAGAGGGGGAGAAGAAATATCAGTACGGTAGAGAAAAGTGAAGAAGAAAAAGGTGTTCTGTGCAGATGAGTGTCTGACCGTGGGCCCCTAAAGCCACAATATTTACCATTATACCACTGAAACTCAGTTTTCAGTTTCTAAAAAAACCAATTTGGTGTTTTCAGTTTTTATCCCTCAAACTCAAAAATTTTGAGTCTGAGTGATGAAAACAAGAATAAGAAATCAAGCCAAACAAAAAAAATTATGTGGGTCCCACGTTTTTTCATAACTCAGTTATGAGTTTTCAGTGATATCACTCAAAACAGGCCTAAACCAAACAGACCATAAATGTCTCTCTTGGAAACATCAAAAAGTGCCTACCAATTCAGAACAAGGCCTACGGCCAGCTCATATGAAGCAATGATAAAAAAAAAATATATTTTTATATAATATATATAATAATAATAAAAGATTTTTGAGCTCTGGGCCATCAATACATAGGTTAGAATGAATATTTTCCATCATACATACCATAATCTATTGCAACTAAGAAAAATTCCACTTTTCCTTAGGAATGAGATATTTATCAAATTGAAAATTTCCCAATATTTTCTATAGAAAAAATCATCCTCTCTCCATTTAAAATGAGTCCATTTCATTGTTCAGTTAAATTTCCAAAATCAAGAGGTGTACCTTATCTCATGTCATTTGAAATTAATATATACACTATTAGACATGAGGAATACAAATCTTCCATACCATTTTTTGTGTTCCACTTTATGTTCTACCAACCACAACTTGCTATGTATTTGTTTAACTTTCCTTATAAAATAGCCAAATATAAAATGAAAAAAAATAAACACATAATAAGTTGTGATTGATGAAACATAAAGTGGAACACAAAATATGGTGCAGAAGATTTGTATTCAGATATGAGAGGCAAAATCTTAACTACAAATTTCCATGTCAAAGAAAAGCAAAGATGAATAATATAAACTCATAACTGAAGTTCATAACTTCCTGTTTATTTTGAAGTAGTAATACTAAAACTGCATTGATAATGGAGGACCATTTTATTTTCAAGTACAATGCTGAATTATATTAACTCATGTAGCTAATGTGGTTGGTTCACAGCCATCATGTACACATGCTAACACATCCCTGTAGTCCCTTGAAATGGTGAAGGAATCATATACCTCACCATCACTGCTCCTTTTGTATTCAAAGAGAAGGGATGAGTGGTTGAATGCAGTGAGTTTGCCAAAACCAAAGTCAGAAACTTTGGTATAAATACTCCAATTGGTTTTTAATTGTGGATTTGAATTTAACTTATACCCTCCTGCTCCTACAACTATATGGATTGTTCCATTCACCGTGCCTGAATAGTGAGATTTTTCTGTATTCACACAGCGATTCTGGATAACACACATAAACACTAAGTGAGTTAGAAATAAAACGATAGCCAAGTGATCAGAGCTTCATGGTACGTTTGGTACACTGAATGAGGATTACAGCAGGAATTATAATCTTTATTACTAGTAATAAAGTATATTGTAATGTAATAACTAAACCTATTCATTAGTTTGATTGTAAGTTATAACATTAGAATGAAACTTAACATTTATTTTAGGAAATATTTTACTCATACAATTATATCTTCTTAAAAATTGTTTTTTTTTTTTTAATTTAAGAGAGATATGTTTTATTTTTTATGATTTTTTATTTTTATAATTGTTAGATGTATATGGAAAGTTTGTTTATTTGGAAATATATTAAGTTTTGAATTATTGCACTTACTAAGGAATAACCAATACAACCTTTTAAAGAGGAATAATTATTCCTCATTTTGAAGAATATCTATTCATAAGGAATGACTATTTCTTGTAATAAAAATATAACTAAACTAAAGAATAATTAAACCATAGGAATAACTATTACATTATAGCACCTATTACAGTTTATCAAACATGCCCTAAGAATGAGTATGACATATATGGCTAAAAAGATACTTAACAACTAGTCATTTAATTTGACATGTCAACCAATTGAGCTATAATGCTATTGGCAACTTATCCTTTAATTGAATTAAGCATTTGGCAATATTTACAATCAATGATGCTTCATATGTGATACCAAAATAAACCTGATATGCTATAACAAGCAATACACTATACACTTAATACCAAATCAATCATTAATTCTAGTAATTAATTTCTGGCTAAAATGCAAAACTAACCTTCTAAGTTTCTTCATATTTCATTTCAGTCTTTTAACTTTACTTTCGTTCATTTCAGTTCTCTAACTTTCAAGTTTATTCAATTAAAGTTTTTCCATCCATTTTTGTTATATGATGTGGTTAATTTTTTAATTTTTTAGATTTATCTTCAAATTTTTTAATTAAAAAAAATCAATTAATGATTGAAAAATATTTTTCAGATTTTTTTTTTCAAAAAATTTTAACAAAAATTTAACAAAAAGCCTTAATTGAATAAATTTGAAAGTTAGAGGACTGAAATGAACGAAAGCAAAATTAGAAAATTGAAATGAAATCTTAAGAAACTAAGAGGGTCAATTTTGCATTTTAGCCTTAATTTTTCTACTCTATCGTAGTGATCACGTCATCCACTTGTATCCAACTCTTTCTCTCTCCTTTTTTTACTATTCTTCTCTTTATTAATTTTTCACCTTTGTCACAATTCCTCCAACATTTCCCCCTCTCTTTTTTTTTTTCATTTTGTATCTCTCCACTACTCTCTACCTTACTATTACTCTTCATCCCTTCCTCTTTCTTTTAATTTGGCTCTTCTTCTCTCCATATTTTTATTATAAACTAATTGAGTTCCGACACGATGTGCAGTACAACTTATCATTAGTTTTCTCCAATATATCGATAAGTTTTACAAAAAAATCTTGTAACTTAATTGATTGACATCTCAATTTCTAATAGAAACATTTAGGATGTAGATCCTCACCCCCAACTATCAATGTATAAAAAAGATATTTCAATAAATTTCATTGAAAAAATTGTAATCTTTAGTTATTTTATATATAGACTAAATAGAAATACACTAAGAGTAGTAAATGATTTGATCATACTATATATGTGTGTGTTTGTGTGTGTGCGTGTTTACAAATTAAAAATTGCAAGGTATAATAGTTAATATAGATAGGCATGTTTCATGCCTACCAAAAAATGCATATTTCCTTCAATTATTTTTTTTACATTTTTGATTGTGTGTTACTAAAATTTTTTTTCCCCTTTTCGTTGGACATGGTTTCAATTGTTGCAAAAACAACTAAATTTGAGTAAAAATATCATATTTCAAATCAATTGTTTCTCACATAAAAAACCCAATTGTTTCTCATATAAATCTTAGAAAAATGATATTAAAATTTTATTATGCTTAAAATAATCAATATAACAAAATAAACATATTTATCATATTAGTAGTCTTTCTAATTACATAGAATCTATATCTATATATTACTAAAAGCTGAAGCGTAGCATTTAATGCTGTTACTCTCACGTTGCGCCACATCAGCTGCCACGTCATTTTTATTTTTTAAATATAATTTGTCCTACAATTTTAAAATGGTTTTTAAAATTTTAAGCCCTATAAATGCAACCCACTACTTATTTATTTACTTCCACTATCACCATATAATAAATCTGTATAATTAATTTAGTTCATCTCTTATTTATTTAGTTCCACTATCAAGCCTAACCTAAAGTCTTCTTAATACGGTTTTAGGGTTTTGTATGAGCCTTTTCAACTTAAAGGAAGGAAAAAAAAAAAAAAAAAATTGAAGCCTTTCAAGCTTTAGGGTTTTTTTTTTTTCCAATTTTCCTATAATTGTTTTTGACATTTATATTTTTAATTACATTTCTCCAACATTTCTCCCTCCCTTACCTTTTCATCTCTCCACTACCCTCTACATTAATATCATTCTTAATTCTTCTTTCCCATCATTTTCCTTTATTTTTGTCTCTTTTATTCACACAATCTTACTATAAATTTGTTACTATCTCTTCTATTCTATGCATAGTATTCCCTCACAAAAAAAAATGGTTCCCTCTCTCCTCCCCCCCACTCCTGTCTCTCTCTCTCTCTAAATTTTTTGGTGAATTTTTTTATTTTTCTTGCATCTCTACTTTAGGTTGATAATTTTTTATATTCTTTAAAACTCTATTTTGGGTTAATGTGATTTAGTTTTGTTTTTTAAATTGTTGTCGTTTTTATTTTTATTTTTTATTCTCTTTGATTGTTAAATGTTATCCTATTGTCTTCTAAATAATTAAATATAGCATAAAAAATATAATATTATTTTATTACATAGCATGATTTTGATAATTTGATATTTATTCTGTTACATAGCATGATCTTTTATACTACTCAATTTAGATGTTAAACTATGAGACTTTACTAAATTTTGTTTATTTTATTTTCTAATCCTTTGTGGTGGACAAAGTACTCTTAATAGTTGTATTAGAAGTACTCTACAATACCATTCATTTAAAGAAAAGCAAAAGTTAGCTAAACAAAAATAATCGGATAGGTGACAAATTTTAACTTCTGCGATTTTATTTTAATTATTATTATTTTATAACAATGCATGTATAAAAATTTAGTTTTTAGATTTTGCTAATAATTGTTTATTTGATAATATGTTTTGGGTGGCTGAAATTATAATTTCTACAAAGAAAATAACCTTAATAGATTATAAAAACAAAATTTTATCATAATATTGGTTTAATTAATCATTGTTAAGTTTTATTAATTTTTTTTAGTTTACGTTTTTTTTGGTGTTTTGAATTGTTCCAATATTACATTTAAGATTGTTCTTATAATAAATAAAAATATAATTACGAAATACATTACTCATTATTAGATTAGTTTAAATTGTAAAAAAAAAAAAAAAACTTAATAAAACCACCATAAAAATAATTATCACGCGCAACGCGCGGGTTCGCAGCTAGTATTACTAAAAGTTAAAGCGTAACGTTTAATACTGCTGCTCTTACATTGTGCCACATCAGCTGCCACGTCATTTTAAAAAATATATATATATAATTTGTCCTATAATTTTAAAATGGCTTTTACAATTTCCAGCCCTATAAATGCAGCCCACTACTTATTTATTTTCTTCCACTATCATGGTATCACCCTATAATAAATCCAGTCCACTACTTATTTATTTACTTTCACTATCACTCTATAATAAATCTGTATAATTAATCCAGCTCACCTCTTATCTATTTAGTTCCACTATCAATCCTAACCCAAAGCCTCTTTAATTCAGTTTTAGGGTTTTGTGTGAGACTTTTTAGCTTAAAAGAAAAAAAAAAAAAAAAAAAACAACAACAACAACAACAATGTTGAAGCCTTTCAAGTTTTAGGATTTTTTTTTTCTTTCCAATTTTTCTATAATTGTTTTTAACATTTATTTTTTTAATATTTACACTTCTCCAACCTTTCTCTCTCCCTTACCATTTCATCTCCCCACTACTTCTTCAATCTTTCTCTCTCCCTTACATTTTCATTTCTCCACTACCCTCTACATTAATATTATTCTTCCTCTTTCCCTTCATCTTTTTTTATTGTTGTCTTTTCTTATTCACACTCTCTTACTATAAATTTGTCACTATCTCTTCTATTCTATGCACAGTTTTTTTTCACAAAAAAAAAAGAAGGTTTTCTCTCTCTAAATTTTTTGGTAGATTTTTTTATTTTACTTGCATCTCTACTTTAGGTTAATAATTTTTTATATTCTTTAAAACTCTATTTTAGATTAATGCGAATTAGTTTTGTTTTTTAAATTATTTTTTTATTCTCTTTGATTGTTAAATGTTATCCTATTGTGTTTTAAAGAATTAAATATAGCATATAAAAATATAATATTATTTTATTACATAGCATGATTTGGATAATTTGGTATTTATTCTGTTACATATTATGATTTTTTATAGTGCTCAATTTAGATGTTAAACTATGAGATTTTACTAATTTTTGTTTATGTTCTAATCCTTTGTGGTGGACAAAGTACTCTTAATAGTTGTATTAGAAGTACTCTATAATGCCATTCATTTAAAGAGAAGTAAAGGTTAGGCAAACGAAAATAATCGAATAGGTGACAAATTTTAACTTTTGAAATTTTATTTTTATTATTATTATTTTATAACAATGCATGTATAGAAATTTAATTATTAGATTTCGCTAATAATTTTTTATTTGATAATATGTTTTGGGTGGCCGAAATTATAATTTCTATAAAGAAAATAACCTTAATAGATTATCAAAAACAAAATTTTATCCTAATATTGGTTCAATTAATCATTGTTAAGTTTTATTAATTTTTTTTAGTTTACGTGTTTTTGGTGTTTTGGATTGTTCCTATATTACATTTATGATTATTCTTATAATAAATAAAAATATAATTATGAAATATATTACTCATTATTAGATTAGTTTAAATTGTAAAAAAAAAAATTAATAAAATCACTATAAAAATAATTATCATGCGCAACGCGCAAGTTCACGGCTAGTACATACTAAAGTGTTAGTTCCACACACACACACACACACACACAAATGAGTTAGGAAATTTAAATGATTAAGATTAATTTTAGTGAATTCACAAATATTTATTTTTTTTTTATGGCTATTGTGACAATTGTTGTCAAAGCAATTAAACATGAGTAAGAATGCCATATTCAAAATTTATTATTATTATTCCAACTAAAAATTATTTTCTATATAAAGTTTATAAAAGTAATCATATAAATTCATTTAATATAAATAATTAATGCACAACAATAGATAATTAATATATGCATTTACTCTATTGGTTAATTCAATTAACTAATGCTTTAATATAAATGCAAACTTTGTTGAAATAGAAAACTAAATAAAGAGAACTTCTAGGAATGTGCCTACGTAACACGACCTTTACCTCATACTCTCCAACATAAAGTCTTTGCTTATATATATAGTTTGTTGTTCTATCTCCCATTCAATTCATATTTTTCCCACACAAAAAATGATTCTCTCTCTCTCTCTGACATTGGCTAGTATCAGTAAGTAGCTCATAACTACCACCCTGAGCTTAGATGCCAACATTGTCAGCACTTTGGAAGCGGATAAGGAATATATTATTGGAATTCATAGGTTTAGGATATAGTGCAAAATTTAAGCATGTGTAACATCATTATTTTATTGTCTTGTTTAATAATTTGATGTTTAAGGGGTAAGAAATCTTCATTCATGTTATCCATACCTGGTAAATGGGGCATGTTCTCTCATAATTATGAACATGACCATAGAATGCAATGTCCACTTTGTACTTCTGCCAGAGCTTTTGCAAGCTCTCCCTTCCCATAGACTCCCCATATGAGCCATCCTTCCAATATTCGGAGGAATAACCAAGAACACGATGAGCTGCAAAAATCAACCATGGTTGTTTCTGCCTATCAGCTGATGCAAGACATTTCTCTATAAATTTGTACTGTTCAGAGCCCTCCCTCCAATCATGTTCACTGTCAGCTATACAGAAGTGGAACATGCCATAATCCGTTGAATACCTGTAGAGATTGATAAATCACTATTTGTCCCAAAAGCTAAAGCTGGTAAGAAATTGTGAATTGAATCATTTAACCATTATTCTAACATTCTGCTCATATGTGAGTCTAGACTTCCCCTAAATAAGTATTGCCCAACACGTGGGGTTTTTTGACCTTTTATAGGAGGCAGAGCATATAGCAAGAGTTAGAATTTAGGCATCTATTTCGATACCATGATAAACTGTCACTTATCCCGAAAACTTATTTGGATGGGGAACATCATTTAGTTATTATTATAATAGAGATTATCAATTAACAAAATTTTCAAATAGCAAGCATAGAGTAATTTACTGGAACTAGACTAATTGCACGATGTTTGGCACACGTAGAAAATTCCTGTAGACATTAACCCTATTTTTCTTTTGCATAGGTATGTGCCGCTAATTTCAGTTCAACACTCAAGTACTCAACCCTTGAGTACCAACACTCACTGTTTTACCTTTCATATCTCTTTCTTGTAGTATCACCTCTAATATCTCAGAGAGAACTAATATTACATACCAAAATTGATTTACAGAAGAGTTCGCATTACTTACCAAAACTTAGCTCTATTCTCAGCAGGAACATAAAACATGGTCTCAGCAAGCACACCACATTCACCACCAGAATCATTGGTTTCAAAGAAGGAGCCTGTCCCTGGTACATCACGTTCATGATTGCCACTGCAGGAATACTACACATCAATAAGATAACACAAACTTATGCTTAAAACACAATACATGCGAGGGAGCAAGGATATTGCAAGCATGCTAACCTTGCAATCATATATGGTATAGTTGATGCAATGGGCTCAACCTGTGATGTGAACTGGTCCCACTGCGAGATATATCCATTTGCATATGTGATATCTCCAATGTGAAAAAGTATGTCAATGTTGTCCAAATCTTTGATGAGTTGATCTGTGGTATTAAGTGACCCTGGCTGAAAATTTGTGTTCTCATTTGAGTCATTTGACCCATCCCGTTCAGCCTAAAACATGTGGACCAAATATAAATTTCACTTTTTACAAATGCTAAAAGAGTGTAATATGTACCTGACAGGCTATATTGAACAATTAAATGTCATGTAACCACACATTTAGTGATGAAAACTGCCTTTATTGTCCATTCAACATTCTTTATGTAGTTGAATTTTTTTTTTTTTTTTTTGGATATGAGATAGAAATTCTACTCTAGCCTAATCTAAGTATATATGTGTGTGTGAAGTTCCCTCCTGGAGACTTGAACCTCGGTCCTTACCCCTCACACGGCCACACCTCACAAGCACTTATATTTGTAAAGTGACTATCACACCAAGGGTGTGCGGTGGTTATGTAGTTGATACTTAAAAGCGAATACGAGAGGGAATACACTTTATAATGTGAGAAATGGAGAAACCAGGAATCTTTCCAAGATCTATTGACACCGAAGGAAAATGAACCACTAGTAAGAAGAGATTTAGATTTTAAACTCATCAAATACTGGTAGTTATATTTAGTTTCACTCATGAATTGAGTATTGAAGAATTTACAATGCATAGTTTGGAAGATGCTACTTGATGCATGCTGTAAAAAATCTGAGGAAAGAGCAGATAGATTTATTAACTTCTATTACAACTATCAAGAGAAATGCTTTAATAATTCTTTTGATAACCAGAAATAATTAATACCTTTCCCATGTCACCAAATATTACCACACGCTGTAATGAGTCCTGCCCTGGATATGGTGATGACTTAAAATAATAAGACTTGCTCCAGATGTAGGAACCATTAAATAACCTATGGCCAAGCTTGTATGTGTATCTGAATAAACAATCATCATCAGAGAGGCTTAAAAACAATGATCTAAGCACTTCTATGAAATAAAGTTTGTTAGTTAAAGTGCTTACAGTGAGTTTGGCCACAAATCTTTTAAGAAGCTTGTATGAATGTAACCAGGATCACGCCAACCAATTGTTCTAGCTGGTGGACCTGCAGAATGAAGAGTCCAACTTCATTAGTACTATGGTTTACAATTCTCATATTCTTGGGTGAATAGTTTTCCTGCTCAGGTCCACGGTGAGTTGCAGAAGCTTCAACTAATTTTTTAATAGTTTTCAAGTTCTTTTTATTAAGTAAAATTTGATACTTTATATTGAGTTTCTTTCTTTGTTTTGTTGAATATAATGCCAAGGCATACTGAACTCATTCACTAAATCACCAAAATGCCAATTAGATAAAAGAGCATTAGTAATAGCTTTACAATCATTTAAGGATGAAATAGGAGCACAATTGTGACATTAAAAAAAAAAAAAACACACTCACACAGCATGGCAGGATTTTTGACTCAACTCCTAATTTGACAACAAAAAATCAGGCAAGGTGAAGAAGCAAAGCTCTTCTTAAGAACACTGGGTTACATTGATGATTAAAATCACCATAGTAACTTAATAAGAAGAGGACATAGATCATACCACACATGGCTTCACGATGAAAAGTCAATGTTCCAGCTGGTGATTGAGTTTGAGATTCTCCCTTAAAACCCCACTCCACAAAAGGTACAGCATCAATAATGTTATAGCCGCTTGTCCAGGTTACTGCCATCTGCATAATAGCATAACAGTATTTTAGAAAGATGTGAGTGCATATATACATACATCTGGTAAAACAAATTATTGAAAACATTGTTCCTTTATGTTAAAGTATTTTGACTTCTTGCAGATTAAAAGGAAAAAGAATTTATAATATCAGTATGACCACTTTATTTTGACTCCTCAAAAGGACTTTCCTTCCAAAAAGTAATGCTTGGGTGTTAAGTGCTAACACCATTAGATTATTGTTTCAAAAAGTTAGCTAGGCTTTGAGGATAAATATCCAGATGTCCATGAAAAGAAAAAACATAATGAACTTACTTCATTCCAAGACTTCCCTTGAGAGAGGCGAGGATAAACTGGTGCCTTTGGATTTGCAAAAGTTACGGTATTTGAAACTGCCAATAGTTTTGGCTGCAATACAGGAATACAAACTCAGTCTACACTTGAAGTGTCCCCAGCTTTTCTGAATGATTTAGGCTTGAGAATTAAAAGAAGTAATTGCACCAAGACAATACCAGCATCTATGTGAGAACTAATATATTTTAAACATATGAAGCTTTGAACTATAAGAATAGAATTGAGTACAACTCAATAAATAAATAAAAAGAAAGACAGTGACTTACATTTGACAAACCACCTGAGAATAATGCAACTGAGAAATCTGCCCTCTGATTAATCAGTCGAAATTTTAAAGATGCTTTCCCTGTCTTCGTATACTCAGCATTGGAATAATCGGCATTCTTATACTGAAAATGAAACACAATTATGATGAAATTAGTTAGATAGATGGGTTAAATTTAAATGGTTCATAATTAACTTGAATTCAACATTGGATTGATTGCAATGATGCATAATTGCATACCTTTATTGGAGCTGAGCATAGATGTGGAGCCTCTTGATTTGGGAAAATAACAGGTGGGCAGGTAGATGAGCTGCCATTATAGGATGACTTCTTTAGTACATAGGCTCTAAAATATAGATTAAAAAAAATCCTACAACATGCAGCTATCAACAATGATGTGCATGACAATGATTTCTATAATCATTCAGGAATTATTGTTGATTGATGTATGACAATGATTTATATAATCATTCAGAAATTATTGTTAATAAGAATTACAACTTTTGTTTAGTAGTTTTTTTGTAAATTTTAGTCTTAGATGCAGTCAAACCAAGTAAAACAAACCAGAAAGGAAATTCAAAATATCCGCCAATGCAATTATTACTTGAACTTTGCAGGCGAAAAAACTGCAACCCAATCATCTTCTGAGGGGTCAGGGCATTCAAGTTCCACTGTTATCCATTGAAAATCTTCCCCCTGCATATAAACCCATCAGATATTACTAATTCCCTATAACATCAACTATTTAGAACACAGAGATTTAGCTTTGGGGAAACATATGATCCAGCTACTCATATAGATATCACTATATAGTTACCTATAGACATCACCACCTCATGAAGAACCGGCAAGAGTCTCTTGCACTGTAAACAGTTGGGACCTTATAAGCTATACCTCAACTCAATATATAATTATAGAGAAGAGACACTTGACTGATAGCTAATAGGCACGAATCAGATGAAACTGATCAGGTTCACATCCAATTACACATCTTTGAGTTTAAGTTCTACACAACCCCAAAAAAAAATGATATACATGAAAGTGTTTATAATTAATAAATGTAGTCTATCACATAAATCTAGTTTTGTATTTCTACAGACCATAATATATAGATTTGCTAACAGAGCCATGGAGGGGGCGGACAGTCTGAAATTACACATAGATGTATCGCCACTATACATCCATGCTGAAAAAAGATGAATTACCAACGTAGTAACATGAGATAGTACCCCTTTAAACCAGCAAGCAATTCAATTAATACACAATTTCATTCTTTTAGAAACCTTTTTTGTATTTTTTTTTTTTTTTAAATGAACTATTCTTTTTAACATGGGCAAAATGCACTGTTGGTCCCCAAGCCCATAAGAGATTTGAGTCTCTTAGATGACGTGACCAAACTAAAAATTGACATGTTATCATTTCATTGGACACATTAAGGACTAAAAACGATTACTTTAAGTTTGTTAAGGGCTAAAAAAAAGGTTCATTTTAAGTTATTAAGGACTAAAAGCAATCTCTTAAACTTCAATGACGAAAATCTCCCATGAGTTTAAAGTTTAAAGGAATAGTTTATTTTGACTTTTTAATTTTTAATATTTTACCCTTTAAGTTGATCCTTGAATCGAGACTGAGATGATAAGCCTAAAAAGTGCTCTTTAGTTAAGTCAGTGCTAAAAATTCTTGGTTCCCAATCTTTTCTGAAAGAACTAAACAATTGGACTTAAAGAATCAATCCAACTGGCTCAAAAGAAATCAAAACTCAATACTACTGTTCCATCAAAGCCAACTCAAAAAACAACATAAGAGAATGAACGTGAACAAAAATACAATCTGTGTTACCTTGGTGCCAAGAAGGACTGGTTCAGCTTTGAGGGAAGCATTAACGTGAAATGCAAAGAGGGCCCTGTGGATGGCAATCTTGGACAGTGGCTGCACATCATCTATACCATCACCATGCACTACAACACAATGCACTAGTAATAGCAATATCAAGGAAACTTTCAGGGACAGAAGGCTCTCCATTGTTTATGTGACCAGGCTATCAAGTGGCTTTATCTTTATGTAATAGGCCATGTAGAGTCTCTCCCTCTCTTAAATAATCAATAAGTAAATTCTACGAAGGTTACAGCTAATGGGGGCGCCTTAAGAAAGTTTTGATACCTCTTTTATAAGAAATATAAAAAAAAAATTAAAGAAAAAGTCGAAAAAATCAGTTATTTTTACCAATGCCGGAATCTGTTAACTTTTCTATTAAACAAATTTCTATGTTGAAATTTCTGGGTGGCTTCGAACTATAAATGAGTCAACTGATGTTGTGTCTTTCAGGGAGAAAAAGCTGTTCATAGTCTGTGTGACCAAGTAGCCCAAACCTCAGAATTTAACAATGAAGTCTCAGCCCTCATTTTCAACAGTTTGGTGTATTCTATCAAGTGCCTTAATGTAATAGGCCATGTAATCTCTCTCCCTCTCTTAAATTCAACGAATTGGTATGTTGAAATTTCTGGGTGGCTTCGAACTTTAAATGAGACAACTGCTGTTTTATCTTTTTTCATGCAAAAGACAGAATTAATAAAATAGATACTAGTATTTCTTGACTTTAGATTTTTTACCTAGATATTTTTGAGTGCGTCCTTGACTTTTACGCAACAAAGATCACCAATTATTACTTGGATAATTGAAGCAACCATGGATTTGAGGAGTCATGACTTTTGCTCATGTGCGGGAGTTGACTTGGTCTCAGCAAGCACACCAAAACTTAGCTCTATTCTCAGCAGGAACATAAAACTTAGCTCTATTCAAGGCAGGGGCCTAAGGCGAAAACTGGTTATCTTGTTTTATATATAAAATTACTATTAATCAACATGAACCATATAGAATTTTTTTTTTTTTTTAAGTTTATAAACAGAAAAAAAATTTGACAAAACTTTTTACATTTGTTGATGTGGCAAATTGATAGTAGTGAGTAAAAGAGTGATGTCAGTGGTGAATCTAGTTCAAAACTAGTAAAAGTTTGCTAATTTGACTATTGTGAAAAATGTTGTAAATTTTTTTATGAATAGCTTTCTTCTTGTTCTTTTTTCTTTTAGAAGTGCTACATTCAGAATATTTTTCATGACAAATCTTGCGTGTTAAGTTGCTTCTTGTTTTCTAGTTGAACCTATCACTAAAATTATTTTTTTGATATCAATAACAACATTTAACAATCTACTTTTAAGATTTTTTGTAAAAATATTGTGGAAAATGTTATGGACATAGCATTTCTTTCTCTTTTTTATTTGTTTTTCATTTGATAAGAAAATATTATTTTATTTACTGGTTAATATTTTGACTTAATTAATAGTATTGGTTAAAATTTTGGGGCCTTTTTTTCACTTGAGGCCTTAGGCGACTGCATCAATAGCTTATACCATTAAGCCGGCCTTGATTCAAGGGCGTTTTGGCAAATTGAGTTTTGAATATAAAGGGGGCCGAGAAGGGGAAAAAAAAAAAAGTCCATTTCTCAATTTAGCAATGATATCAAACTGCTGGATGACTAAAGAAGCCAGGTAAGTCGGATTAAAATTCCACGAAAGCATTGCCACCACAATGGAACTCTAGTTTATCAGACTCGAGTTTTTTCACTAAACTCAAGTTCACTAAACTCATGTTTAAAAGACTTGAGAGATTCGAGATAGTTCACTAATCCACGAAAGCATATTGCCACCACAATAGAACTCGAGTCTATCAGACTCAAGTTTTTTCACTAAACTCAAGTTTAAAAGACTCGAAGACTTGAGAGACTCGAGATAGTTCACTAATCCATGAAAGCATTGCCACCACAATAGAACTCGAGTTTATCATACTCAAGTTTTTTCACTAAACTCATGTTTAAAAGACTTGAGAGACTAGAGATAGTTCACTAATCCACGAAAGCATTGCCACCACAATAGAACTTGAGTTTATCAGACTCAAGTTTTTTCACTAAACTCAAGTTTAAAAGACTCGAGAGACTTGAGATACTAGTTTCCTACGAAATAGTCAGTAAAATAATTTTAAATGGCAAAAAATATTCACACTCTACTACTCTCTCGTTATGCTTTATAAGCGCTTCAGCTGCTTTCCAAGTAAACGATGTGGGGCTTGAGCCTCGAGGCAATGCACCACATGCACTAAGGTTATACGAGTGATTAGCACACTACTCAAGATTTTTGTGGGTTGGAACTTGGTACTCACAACACACAAACTTGTTTTCATTTTATTTTTTTTATGGATAAAATTTTAAAATCTACTCACATAATGTAACACCCCGACCCAATTTAATAGTTAACCTATGTGTTCAAGTGATTAATTATTATCTTGAGTCACTTACTTTCTAAAATTAATATAAGAGTGTTTAATAAACATATTACTTTATAATGTCATTGAATAAGAATTGTGAAGATTATATATAAACTTGAATGGCTAATTGTATTATGTATATATACTAAGTATGTACAAAAGTATATTAAGTGGTTTAAGTTATTAGATATATTCGTATAAAAAAAAAAGTTATTAGATATATACTTGTTTGTGTTTAATTAAGTGTAGAAAGGCAAGGGTTTATATACAAAGTTATTTTATTATTTGAGTCTTTCTAGAATATAGAACTTTGCAGGGGTGAAAAATATAAATGCTAAAAGTTGAAAAGGTGAGCAATAACATTTTCCTTTCCTAGCAATACACGTGCCCCACCATTGATATTTTCCTTGACTTTTCTTTGCTGCACCACTCATCTTTCTTTGCTCTTTGTTTTCTTCTTTCTTTGTTCTTATTGGCTCCACCTTATTCTTCTTTGACTTTCTCAAGCAACTAGAACATCCAAGAAGCTATTTACCCCTCTATTCCCACGGGTCCAAGAAAAATCTGAATTTCCTCACCTCACTTTACTCTCTTTTCTCTTAAGGAAAGTGCTAGGAAGCTCCCTTGAGTCTTTCTCTCAAACCCACGGTCAACACCTCAAAAGGGAAAAAATAAAGCTTCTTTATACTCTCTCAAGCTTCTTTATGCAAGAGTGATTCTATGTCTATTTCCCCTCATGAACCATAAACTTGATTAGGGTTTTAGCTACTCTCATCTTAGAATCCATGATTTCTTCAAGGAATTATAGTTATGGTATTTGTGGTTTGTAAAATTAGGAAATCATGAACTTGTAAGTTTATATGTATGTATGTATGTGTATATATATATATATATATGCTGTTTTAAGAAGCTCTGAAATTGTGTTGGTGTTTTGTTGAAGGTAGATTAGGGTTTTTACTAATTAATGATTTTATATGATTAAGGAAGTAAGAAAAAGTTAAGATGAGTACTTTTGATGTTACTGCTGGGATTTTTGTTGTATGTAATTTTGCTATAAATGGTTAAATGACTGTATGTAAGTGTTTTATAACATGTCTAATGAGTGTATAAAAATCCCCATATGAAAATATCATCGTTTGATAATTGTTTGTGAATTTACAAGAAAATCTGTTAAAGCTGTTCCTGTGACAGATTTGGGGTTTACAACAAAAAAAAAAACTGAATTAAATCATATTCTAGGAATTAGGATGTTAGGAGTAGTTTTTGTGAATCCTAAGACACATATAGTTGTATTGGAAGTGATGTCACAGAATTTGGATTAATATAAAAATAATGGTTTAATTTCTAAGTTGCATGAATTTCTGTCAGGACAAATTTGCGCACGTTGTCTTGTATGATTTTTAATAAATCATGGTTTTATGCTTTGACTCCGAAATTTTTATGGTATGTACTAGACATCCAGGGGAGCAGCTCTATAAAATTTCATGAAGATTGGATGTGTTTAGATAGCCCGTTTGTATTTTACAAATGAGGCATATGCTGCTGAAATGAGCAGTAAAAAGTAAATGATAACTTTGACTTTGAGGATTTAATTCTAAAATTAGGGTGAATGTTTGGGCTATAATTTAATATGCTTATCTTTTGGTATGTCTAGATCATAGATAAATTTTGTATAACTTGGTTCAAGGTTTAGTACTCAAAGGAAGGGTTCTAAACCATCCGATTGTTGTTTTTATGAAGTTGTCCTGTTCAATGCGTTGTATGATGCCATGTGAGTGTATATAGTTATATGACCATGCTTATAAGAGTTTATGTTTATGCATGCATTATTGCCTTAATGTCAAGCACATCTTGAAATGAAGTTGGCTCCTGTGGAGATATGAGAAAAATATGAGAATAATGGTTTTTCTTTAGTTTGGTACATCATTTGTTGATGTGTGCATATTATGTTTATGGGAACCTTGTTGAGGTGAGATTAGGATTTCCTTGATTTTAAGATATGTTCGTGAGCTTTCGAAACCTTATGTATATGATTTAAGCATATTGATGCTATTACTAATTCTACAAACATGATGTTTAAAGAAAACAATGGAAATGTTTTTATTATGAAATGTTATTCAAACTATGAATTTCAGTATGATGTATAAGTATGAAATGTTTTCGAGTTATGTCCTCTGATGATCTGAACTCTGCCAGTAGGGGTTTAATTACTAGCTTTCTATGGAAAATGTTATATGATTGGCCATTAAAAGTGGGACTGGCTCTGCTGTACCCGCCCTTGTTGGTTACGGCCAACTTGTGAAGGAAGTCAACCGACCCCCATGATTGAAATATGTTATATGATGTGATCCTAGGAATACCTGGCATTGTGGGGAATTCTGGATGCCTAGCACCGTGGTGCTAAAAGCCTTCCAAATAAGTACAAACTTATATTAGCTATGGACTAACCAATAAGTTATTTATGAACAGCTATATTATGTTATTAATTATGAGAGAATGATTTTGTTTAAATGCATTGTGAAAAGTTAAAAGCTCTCATGAAAAGAAGAAGTTTCTGATGAAAAGAAAGCTGTTCATTAAAGATAAAAGTTTTTGAAGTTCTGTTGTGCTATAAAGATAAAACTTCTGATGAAAGTACAAGTTTATGTTAAGAAGTTATCAGATATCTGTTTTTCTTTATGAAACGTTAAGTTTTATGATTATGGAAGTTATAATATTTTACGAAAAGAAGTTTATGAATGAAAGTTTTATTATTCTTTGAGATGTTTCTAGTTTAAGACAAAGTTACCGATTATCTGATTTAAGTTAAAATGATTATTTTGTAATGAGAATATATATATGGTAACTTTGTAAAAAATGAAAGAAATTCAATCCGAAAGGTTTTAATAATATTATTCTAATAAGAAGAAGAAGAACAATTATTTTCCTACAAAGAGCGTATAAGTTATTATTATAAATAGTATAAAATACTATGCATGAACAGATGTTCTCCTATCTGCATATTTATAGAATGAAATGAGTTGATTTACATGCATCCTTATTAAATTCTCATATATCTTACTGTTACTGAGCTGTGTAGCTCACCCCTTACACTCTTTCAGTCAACAGGTTTTATTTTGGAGCAAAGGGAGCCTTAGTCGAGTTTTGGAAGGAGCTAGTTTTAGTTTAATGTATAGATCCCAAATTAGCATTTAATGTTTAGCTTTGCAGTATGGTGTGTTTTAGGATCTAATGATAGTTGTGTACCTTAAAGTATTAAAAGATGTATTATGTGAAAGTGTGGAAATTGAATGACTGGTGGAGTATGTTATTCTTTGAGTACAGTGTAGATGCTCTGAATATTAAGTGAAAAGTTATATCATTTAAGTAAAGAAACAAGAATGAAAAGAAAGAAGGAAGCTTTTGTAAAAGTTAAGTTGGTTCTAGTTAATATCAAGTTTAAGTTTGATATTAACAGTTTCATCTCTATGCAGCGTCCAAAAGCCAACATGAGACACTGCTGAAAATATAAGCATCAGTTTTGGGTTCTAGGCTTCTAACTTGTCAATACACGGGTAAGAAAGAATATTTGCATACCATAATCTATTGGACAACCAAGAAAAACTCTCATTTTTCCCTAGGAATGAGATGCTTGTCAATTAGAGTGATGTTAATGTTACAAAATTTTGGTCATTAATCATGAAAAAATTCCCTAACATTATTGTGTAGGGAAGCATGTTATGTACACTACAAACTCCCATGTTTAACAGAAGCAAAGATGAATACCATAAATTCATAACTAAAATTCAAGATCTCCTTATTTATTTTGTATTAATAACTATGACAACACAACTGCATTGATAATGGAGGACCATTTTCTTTTCCAGTACATTGCTGAATTACCTTAAATCATATGGTTCACAGCCATCCTGTACACATGCAAAAGGAAGCATAGCAATTAATTTTGTTATCTTTGTGTACATCATCCACCTATTTCCAACACTTATTCTTTCTTTTTTTTACTCTTCTTCTCCTTATTAATTTTTCACCTTACAATTACACTTCTTACAACCTTTCTCCCTCTCTTTTACCTTTTGTATCTTCCCACTACTCTCTACCTTATTGTTACTCTTCCTTCATCACTTCCTCTATCTTTTAATTTGGCTCTTCATCTCCCAATCTTCTTACTATAAATTTGTTGTTTTCTCTCCCATTAATTCCATATTTTTCCCACACAAAAAATGATCTCTCTCTCTCTGACATCGGCTAGTATTAGTAAGTAGCTCATAACTACCAGTCTACCACCCAGAGCTTAGATGCCAACATTGTCAGCACTTTGGCTGCGGTTAAGGAATATATTATTGCAATTCATAGGCTTAGGATATAGTGCAAAATTTAAGCATGTGTAACATCATTATCTTATTGTTTTTTTTTTTAATAATTTGATGGTTAAAGGGTAAGAAATCTTCGTTCATGTTATCCATACCTGGTAAATTGGGCAGGTTCTCTCATAATTATGAACATGACCATAGAATGCAATGTCCACTTTGTACTTCTGCTAGAGCTTTTGCAAGCTATCCCTTCCCATAGATTCCCCATATGAACCATCCTTCCAATACACGGAGGAATAACCAAGAACACGATGAGCTGAAAAGATCAACCATGGTTGTTTCTGCATATCAGCTGTTGCAAGACATTTCTCTATAAATTTGTACTGTTCAGAGCCCTCCCTTCAATCATGTTCACTGTCAGCTATACAGAAGTGGAACATGCCATAATCCGTTGAATACCTAGAGAGATTGATAAATTGCTATTTGTCCCAAAAAGTTAAAGCAGCTAAGAAATTGTGAATTTAATCTTTTAACTATTATTCTAACATTCCTCTACTAAGTGGATCTAGACTCCTCCTAAATAAGTGTTACCCAACATGTGGGCTTTTTTTTCCTTTTAAAGGAGGTAGAGTATAGATAGAGTTAGAATTTAGGGCACCTATTTTTTGATAAAATAATAAACCATCACTTGTCGCAAAAACTTATACTATTAGAAAATGGTAAATTTAATTATTTAATTATCATTCTAACAGAGGTTATCAATCAACAAATTCTCAAATAGCAAGCATAGAGTAATCAACTGGAACTAAACTACTTGTACAATGTTTGGCACACTTTGAAAATTCCTGTTGACATTAACCCCATTTTTCTTTTGCATAGTTATGTGCTGCTAATTTCAGCTAATTACTCAGATCTCTTACTTAGAGAGAACTAATATTACATGCCAAAATTGACTTACAGAAGAGTTGGCATTACTTACCAAAACTTAGCTCTATTCTCAGCAGGAACACAAAACATGGTCTCAGCAAGCACGCCACATTCACCACCTGAATCATTGGTTTCAAAGAAGGAGCTTGTCCCTGGTACATCACGTTCATGATTGCCACTGCAAGAATTCTACACATCCATAAGATAGCACAAACTTATGCTTAAAACATAATAGATGGGAAGGAGCAAGAACATTGCAAGCATGCTAACCTTGCAATCATATATGGTACAGTTGATGCAATGGGCTCAACCTGTGATGTGAACTGGTCGCACTGCGAGATAAATCCATTTGCATATGTGATATCTCCAATGTGAAAAACTATGCCAGTGTTGTCCAAGTCTTTGATGAGTTGATCTGTGGTATTAAGTGACCCTGGCTGAAGATTTGTGTACTCATTTGAACCATCCCGTTCAGCCTAAAACATGTAGGACCAAATATAAATTTCTCTTTTTACTAATGTTAAAAGAGTGCAATATGAACCAGCAGGATATATGGAGAAATTCAATATCATGTAACCACGCATTTAGTGATGTAAACTGCCTTTTATTGTCCATTCAACATACCCTATGTGGTCGATACCATAGCAAATACAAGAGGGAATACACTTTCCAAGATCTATTGACACCGAAGGAAAAGGAACCACTAGTAAGAAGAGATTTAGAGAAGCCACTATAGTTAATTTTTTTTCCGTTCATGTTTTCTGATCACCTCCCCAGACCACGCATAAGTAGGACTTTTGTGCACCAAGTATGACCTTTATGTTTTCTGATTATATTGGGCAAGCAATTTTTACAGTAAAAATTCTTAATTATAGATTATAAACTCATCAAATACTGGTTGTTATATTTAGTTTCACTCATGAATTGAGTATTGACGAATTTACAATGCATAGTTTGCAAGATGTCGCTCCATGCATGTTGTTTGCCATTGATATAGCATTAGATTAAAAATCCGAGGAAAGGGCAGATGAATTTATAAACTTCTATTACAACTATCAAGAGAATTGCTTTAATATTGTTTTGATAACCAGAAATCATATTTATTACCTTTCCCATGTCACCAAATATTACAACACGCTGTAATGAGTCCTGCCCTGGATTGGGTGATGACTTAAAATAATAAGACTTGCTCCAGATATAGGAACCATTAAATAACCTATGACCAAGCTTTTATGTGTATCTGAATAAACAATCATCATCAGAAAGGCTTAAAACAATGATCTAAGCACTTGTATGATATAAAGTTTGTTAGTTAAAGTGCTTACAATGATTTTGGCCACAAATCTTTTAACAAACTTGTATGAATGTAACCAGGATCACGCCAACCAAATGTTCTAGCTGGTGGACCTGCAGATGAAGAGTCCAATTTCATTAGTACTATGCTTTATAATTCTCATATTCTTGGGTGAATAGTTTTCCTGCTCAGGTCCACAGTGAGTTGCAGAAGCTTCAACTAATTTTTTAATAGTTTTCAAGTTCTTTTTATTAAGAGTTTGATACTTTATATTGAGTTTCTTTCTTTGTTTTCTTGAATGTTTCATTCAGTCAACATGTCAAAATAAGAATACTGAACAAGTAATAGAATTAGATTACTGAACTCATTCACTAAATCACCAAAATGCCCATTAGATAAAAGAGTATTAGTAATAGCTTTGCAATTATTTAAAGATGAAATAGGAGCACAATTGTGACATAAGGAAAAAAAAAAAAAACACACACACACACACATAGCATGGCAGGATTTTCAACATGACGCCGTACAATAGATAGCTAGTTGAAGAGGCTTGTCATTTGATAACAAAAAATCAGGCAAGGTGAAGAAGCAAAGCTTTTCTTAAGATCAATGGGTTACATTGATGATTAAAATCACCATAGTAACTTAATAAGAAAAAAACATAGATCATACCACACATGGCATTACGATGAAAAGTAAATGTTCCAGCAGGTGATTGAGTTTGAGATTCTCCCTTAAAACCCCACTCAACAAAAGGCACAGCATCAATAATGTTATTGCCGCTTGTCCAGGTTACTGTCATCTGCATAGTAGCATAACAGTATTTTAGAAACATGTGAGTGCATATATACATTCATCTGGTAAAACAAATTATTGAAAACATTTTTCCTTTATGTTAAAGTATTTTGACTTCTTGCAGATTAAAAGGAAAAAAGAATTTTATATATCAGTATGACCACTTTATTTTGACTCCTCAAAATGACTTTCCTTCCAATAAAACAGTAAATAAAAATAATGCTTGGTTGTTTAGTGTTAACTCCATTAGATTAGTGTTTCAAGAAGTTAGCTAGGCTTTGAGGAGGCCAAAATTGGAAATTGAGTACATTTCTCAAACAATATAATTAGTAGACACCATTTTCAAACTATATTTATTACTAGCATCTTGAGTCTAAAAGACTCAAGAAGAAAAAACAGAACAGAAGAGGAAGACAAAGCGGAAGATGAAGCAAAAGAGGAAGACGAAGAAGAAAAATCGATCAAGACCACCTTTCCACGGCGACCCAGACCCACAGCGACGCAGACCCACGGCGATCAGACCCACGCAGACGTAGACCCACGGCGACCCATGGGTTTGTCTTCTTCTTCTTCATCTTTGGTTCTTCTTCTTCTTCCGATTTGGGCCTGTTCGCCGTGGATCTGGGCTTGCTCGGCTTGGTTTTTTTTTTTTTTTTTGTGGAGGGTTTTGGTGGTTGTTGATGTTTGTGGTGAATGGTGATGGTGAGAGAGCTGAACATGTGGGCCAAAATGGAAAATTAGCATCAGTTTTCAAACAATATAATTAGTAGGTACTGTTTTTAAACTATATTTTTTACTAGCACCTCGAGTCTAAAAGACTCGATTTTGGGCCTATAAATCGAGCTTTTAAGACTCGATTTTCATGGTCTAGTAAGTCTGATGTGGCATTTTCATGGTCTAGTAAGTCTAATGTGGCATTTTTTCCATATGGACAACACTTGGAAATCGAGTCTTAGATTCTCAATTTCCAGAATACTAAGAAAAAAAATTTAAACATTCTCAGAAATACTCAAACACCCAGCAGAGACACAAGAAACAAAGAGACAAAAATAAAGGTAAAGAAAAATCGATCATGGAGAATAGCAATTGCTGAAGCCGATTTGCTGAAAAATCGACCACAGAACAGAAGAGTGGCTTCAGACCAGCATGGGTCGGGTTCAGATCGGAGTGGGTAGCCGTGGGTCAGGTTCAGATCAGAGGGTGGCCGTGGGTCTGGTTCAGATCGGAGTGGGTGGCTGTGGGTCGGGTTCAGATCGGCGTGGCCGTGGGGCGTAACTACCTGAAAATCGAGTCTTATAATCTCGATTTATATACACGGTACACAAATAGAAAAACCCAGACTTAAATAAACGCGAAAGTCACGCGCAACAAACAGAAAACCAGGATACGAAAAAAAAAAACCCCAGCTGTGTGGCCATAAACAAAAAACCCAGGTTCCCTCAGATCGGAGTGGGTGGCCGTGGGTCAAGTTCAGATCGGGTACACTGTTTTCAAACTATATTTTTTAATAACATCTCGAGTCTCAAAGACTCGATTTTCTTGGTCAGATTTCATCCGATGTGGCGTTTTTTCCACGTGGAGTCTGACCAAGAAAATCGAGTCTTTGAGACTCGAGATGTTATTAAAAAATATAGTTTGAAAACAGTGCCTACTAATTATATTATTTGAAAAATGATACTAATTTCCCATTTTGGCCGAACATGTGTGAAGTAGGTTTCATTGTGCTGGGATTTTTGCATTGATTTCTTACTTTTTTTTTTTTTTTTTTTTTTTTGGTATTTCTAGGATGGCATGCAGACAGAGACTTAGACTAAAAATTTTTTTGGTTATAAATCGAGTCTTAGAAACTCGATTTCCAGGCCATGTGCAAGCAGTGCCACATCAGACAAATCAGAACACTGAAATCGAGTCTGAAAGACTCGATTTATAAGCTCAAAATCGAGTCTTATAGACTCGAGATGCTAGTAAAAAATATAGTTTTGAAACTATGCCTTTTAATTATATTGTTTGAAAAATGAGGTTAATTTCCCATTTTGGCCCTTTGAGGATAAATATCCAGATGTCCATGAAAAGAAAAAACATAATGAACTTACTTCATTCCAAGACTTCCCTTGAGAGAGGCGAGGATAAACTGGTGCCTTTGGATTTGAAAAAGTTACGGTATTTGAAACTGCCAATAGTTTTGGCTGCAATACAGGAATACAAACTTAGTCTACACTTGAAGTGTCCCCAGCTTTTCTGAATGATTTAGGCTTGAGAATTAAAAGAAGTAATTGCACCAAGACAATACCAGCATCTATGTGAGAACTAATATATTCTAAACATACGAAGCTTTGAACTATAAGAATAGAATTGAGTACAACTCAATAAATAAATAAAAAAGAAAGACAGTGACTTACATTTGACAAACCACCTGAGAATAATGCAATTGAGAAATCTGCCCTCTGATTAATCAGTCGAAATTTTAAAGATGCTTTCCCTGTCTTCGTATACTCAGCATTGGAATCATTGGCAAACTTATACTGAAAATGAAAAACAATCATGATGAAATTAGTTAGATAGATGGGTTACATTCAAATGGTTCATAATTAACTCGAATTCAACATTGGATTGATTGCAATGATGCATAATTGCATACCTTGATTGGAGCTGAGCATAAATGCAGAGCCTCTTGTTTTGGGACAACGACAGGTGGGCAGATAGATGAGCTGCCATTTTAGGATGACATCTTTAGTACATAGGCTCTAAAATATAGATTAAAAAAAAATCCTACAACATGCAGCTATCAACTATGATGCGCATGACAATGATTTATATAATCATTCAGAAATTATTTTTAATTGATGCACTAATAAGAATTACAACTTTTGTTGAGTTTAGTAGTATTTTTGTAAATTTTAGTCTTAGATGCAGTCAAACCATGTAAAACAAATCAAAAAGGAAATTTAAAATAGCCTCCAATGCAATTATTACTTGAACTTTGTGTTAGGTTCTAAGAATTAAGAACTAATGTATTAGAATTTTAATTTGTAATGTTGGCAAACCATGATCAAAATAATCTTTAGTCGTGTTTTAGACTTGCTCAAAGTATGTGTTTATTTTGTAAAGTTAGAATCGAGTTACTGCAGAATTTACTGTGCACTTCTGTCAGGCTCGATCAATCGAGAATTAGACTCGATCGATCGAAAATCGGGCAGATCGTTTTTCTGCAGAATTTTCCAACTCAGCCCAAGCCCATTTGACGTGTAGGGTTTTATGTTTTGCCCTAGGTATATAAAAGAAAACCCTAGCCACGTTTTTAGAGTTCTGAATGCTGTGTTTGTGAATCTAATTGTTAGATCTAGAAGTGTTTACCTTCACATACACTTAGGGTTTCCAAATTCTAGATTTATGTCAAGAGATTGATAATCAGACAGTTGCAGAATCAAAGAGCTTCAAGATATACAAGCTGGTGTGCTTGTGCTTTGCTGAGAATTCAAAGAAATAAGGAGTCCGTGGTCTCGGAGCTGTCACGTGGTCGTGGTAGTAAGTTTCCTACAGGCAGTTAGCAATAGGATGTTAGTGGTCTAAGTCTCTATTGTGTAAACTTCAATTCTTTCATAGTGTATTCGTTTTACTTTGAGGATAGCTAGGTTAAATCCTCCCCAAGTTTTTACCGGTGTGGTTTCCTGGGTCATCATATCATGTGTTCTTTATTATTTCGCACTTTTACATGATATGATATATCTGTGTTAACCTAGATTTGTTTAATTTACCTAAGTTAATCACTTAGCTAATATTCTAGGTTAATCTGGTTGGGTTTAAGGGGTCTAAATGAACTAACACTTTGCAAGCAAAAAAACTGCAACCCAATCATCTTCTGAGGGGTCAGGGCATTCAAGTTCCACTGTTATCCATTGAAAATCTTCCCCTGCGTAAAAACCCATCAGACATTACTAATTCCCTATAACATCAACTATTTAGAATATAGAGATTTAGCTTTGGGGAAACATATGATCCAGCTACTCATGAAGAACCAGCTAGAGTATTGCACTTTAAACAGTTTGGTACCTGCTTATAAGCTATATCTCAACTGAATATATAATTATAGAGACAAGAGACGCTTGACTAAAAGCTAATAGGCATGAATCAGATGAAACTGATCAGGTTCACATCCAATTACACATCTTTGAGTTTAAGTTCTACACAACCCCAAAACAAAATGATATACATAAAAGTGTTTACAACGAATAAATGTAGTCTATCATATAAATCTAGCTTTGTATTATGACATAATATAATATATAGATTTACTCGGGCAGAAAGTTTGAAATTACAGAGAGATGTATAGCCACTACACATTCATGCAGAAAAAGATGAATTACCAACATAGTAACATGAGATAGTACCCCCTTTAAACCATTAAGCAATTCAAATAATACACAATTTCATTCTTCTAGAAATATTTTTTTTATTTTATTTTTTATGAACCATTCTTTTTAACAGGGGCCAAATGCACTATAGGTCCCCAAGCCCATGAGCTATTTGAGTTCCTTAGATGACGTGACCAAACTAAAAATTGAAATGTACCACTTTGTTAGACACATGAGGGACTAAAAGCGATACTTTCAATTTCCGAAGGGGTAAAAAAAAGTTTGAGTTATTAAGGACTAAAAAGCAATCTCTTAAACTTCAGTGACCAAAAGTTTTAAAGTTTAGAGGAATAGTCTTTTACCCTTAAGTTGATTCTTGAATCGAGACTGAGAGATGATACACTTAATAAGTTCTCTTTAGTTAAGTCGGTGCTAAAAAAATTCTTGGTTCGCAATCTTTTCTTAAACAGACAAACAATTGGAACTTAAAGAATCAATCCAACTGACTCGAAATAACTCAAAACTCTTTACCACTGTACCATAAAAGCCAACTCAAAAAACAACATAAGAGAGAGAACGTGAACAAAAGTACAATTTGTGTTACCTTGGTGCCAAGAAGGCCTGGTTCAGCTCTGAGGGAAGCATTAACGTGAAGAGCAAAGACGGCCCTGTGGATGGCAATCTTGGACAGTGGCTGCACATCATGAATACAATCACCATGCACTAAAACACAATGCACTAATAATAGCAATATCAAGGAAACTTTTAGGCACAGAAAGCTGTCCATAGTTTATGTGACCAAGCAGTACTCCAAACCTCAGATTTTAACAATAAAGTATCAGCCAGCATATTAATCGGCAGTTTGGTATATTCTATCAAGTGCCTTTAGTTTTATGTAATAGGCCATGTAGTCTCTCTCTCCCCCTCTCAAATAATCAAAAAGTAAATTATAGGAAAAGTTCTGGTTAATGGGTGCCTTTCAATACCACTTTTATAAGAAATATAAAAAAGCTATCCAAAAAATAAGTTATTTTTACTAATACCCTTAAGGCATCTGTTAACTTTTCTCTTAGACAAGCTGATGTTGTGTCTTTCAGGGACAAAAAGCTGTCCATAGTTTGTGTGACCAAGCAATCCAAACCTCAGAATTTAACAATGAAGTCTCAGCCATCATATTCAGCTGTTTGGTATATTCTATCAAGTGCCTTAATGCAATAGGCCATGTAATCCCTCTCTCCCTCTCTTAAAAGAATCAATAAGTAAATTCAACGAATTGGTATGTTGAAATTTCTGGGTGGTTTCGAACTTTGGATGAGATAACGATAACTGATGTTGTGTCTTTATTTTGTTGTCTTCATGCAAATGACAGCTAGAACAAAACAGATGTTAGTATTTCTTGATTGTGACTTTAGATTTTGTCCTAGTACCTAAATATTTTTGAGCTTGACTTTTGCACAACAGGATCACCAATTATTTGTACTTGGATAATTGAAGCAACCATGGATTTGATGAGTCATGAGTTTTGTTCATGTGCGGGGAGTTCACATTCAAGGGCGTTTTAGTAAATTGAGTTTTGAATTTAAGGGGCAGATAAGGAAAAAAAAATATTCTTGGACCATTTGCCAGTGGACACTGCACCACTCTTTTGTTTTGCTAAACGCTTCAGCTGCTTTCCAAGTAAACGATGTGGGACTCGACCTCGAGGCGTTGCATCACATGCGCTAAGTTATACGAGTGCTTAGCACACAAACTTGTTTTTTTATGCTTTTTTTTTTTTTTTTTTGCATAAATTTTTAAATCATTCACATAACATTTATGTAAAATGAATAAATAAATGCAAATGTCTTGGTAAAATACAATGTTGATGAGTACGCAAAAAACTCTAAATCGAAGTGTTAAATTTCTTGAGCTGTCAACTTTATGTAAAAAAACTTATTCAAATCCTCTCATTACTTTTTCTAAGCCCAAAATAAATATAAAAAAAAAAAAAGAAAAAAAAAGACAAAAGACAAAAGACAAAAATTTGAGGTAAAATACGATGTAGATGAGCATGCATTAAACTCCAAATCGAAGTGTTAAATTTCTTGAGCTGTCATCTAATCTTTGTAATACTGTCCATCTTTCTTATGTCAAGAACCTATTCAAATCCCCTCATTACTTGTTCTAAGCCCAAAATAAAAACAAAAACAAAAACAAAAAGACAATAATTGTGTAATGAGACCTGATACATAGGAGCATAACATTTGGTTCTTCAAACGAATCAACTCCAGATATTAAACCTTAGGCACCTCATTAAATTGATGGTATGCCTTCATATTACTTGTGGAATGGGATCAATTTGGCAGTTGAGCGGATCACTATGTGATTTGATTCATCAGCTCATGTCACAACATATCTCTAGGCTGTAAATAAATATTCCTGGTTACCTTGGCAGACAACGACAGCCTTATATTAGAATCAAATTAATCCATACTAGGACCCTGAAGCAAATGTGAAACCAAAACTAGTACATTAAAATTAATAAAACTTGGAGCTTGGAAGCATGCTGGCTAAGAAACAATATATACTCATCCTAGTATTACAAGGAAAATTTTGCCAACAACTTGTCCTGCCTGTATCCATCAATGGAAGTAATGCACCAAACTTGAAGTGATTTCTTAAGGCATTTTTGTACAAATTACAAGCAATTATTATCCCCCCAATCGCTTATGAAATGGAAAAAGGAATACCTATAAGCAGGACAGAACTTCCCTAAACCTTTTGAGGTGCATTGGAGAGAAAGAGAACATCTTTTGGTACAGAGGAATCAGCATGGCACTTCTGAGTTTGCATAGGCAGAGATTTGCAGTTTCAAGATTCTTCATTATTTTCCATCTTGTTGCATTGAGAAAATTGGGGAAAGCAGTTTCTCCAACTCCACCAAACTGAAATCCAATTAACATAATTAGTAAGCACGCTGCATCTAGCAATATGTACAATAAGAAATTCTGCTACATAAGATGCAATTTAATAAGAAAAACTTCAGAAGCAACGTACATCTCATATTTGAGATAGGCCTCCTTTCTTTTTGTCAAGAATGCATCACCATCTTTAGGTAGATTAATTACAGCATTGCCTGCAAAATAGAGAGAAAGAAAAGGAAAATGTAAGAGAGGGGGGTGCATTGGAAATTATTAAGTCAGGTAACATATATTGTACACTAGAACAATAGTAAATTTGTAAACATACTTAGGAAAAAATGGCAACAAGAATTTTAATATGTGGTTTTGCATCCGTTAAGTTTGGGAATGTTTGTCACAGCAAGATGTAGATGATCTGATTAGTATGTAATGATTGGAGCAAACTTTGGTTGGTTAATCCGATCAATTAATTGACGGTTGTGTATGATGGTCCAAATTATTATCCTGCATGTACTCTAACCGCGAAATTGAATGAAAGTATGATAGGAAACGATAAAACTCCTTTAAACAATGCTCTTTTTGAGTATAACATCCAACTGCAATATAAAGCACTGCAAAAGGGGCCAAGGTATATCGAAAAGAGGTGAAAACACACACACACACAAGTTGTTGCCATCATGGAGGCCCGTTTGACATCCCACGATAACATAATTACTGCATTGTATTTACACAACATTTATAATGAGTGGATTCATGCTTCTTCCAGAATTGAGCTTAAAAATTTTCCTTTTATAAGGGTCACCTCGAAGAACTCTTAGATGGCATTTCAAAACTTCCTGCTACTTTATCCCCCTCCCTTTTCTTTTTGCAGAGGATGGACTTGAAAGCAAGCAGTCATTCCATTTCTATTAGACATCCAACCATATTTTAAAACAATAGGAAAAGCACCATAAATGAGACTTACTTTGAAGCTCTTCTGGTTGTTTCATGATCACGGTTCTGCGAACCTTTAGAGAAGTTTCTTTGTTTTGCTGCTGCTGCAAACCCTGTTCAAGCAAATCAGTGGCATTAACTAATTGTGGTTCAGTAATAGATGCACAACAGTCAAGTAAAATATTAACTATAAGCAAATAGTAGCAGACATCAATCTTCTAAGTTCAAATTTATAGAAGCAGCCCATATTTCCCAATTTATTAGTAATATAACTCATTCAGACCACAAAAACAATAAGGAGAAAAAGTAAAAGACAAAAATCAGCCTATAAGCATGAGAATCAGGATGCATCTATCTAATAAACATTAGTGAGTTAAACTCTAAATAACATAAGAACATCCCGTAACTTTCAAGTAGATAGGGCAGTAACAATTCCCAGGATAATGAGAGTTAACAGGAAAAAGTATTTTATACCATTTTCCTTTCCTTCCTCTTCAATATCTTTATATGGCACTTTTTGATGTAGTGCATCAAATGATATCGAGTATGCCTAGAGCACAACTGTTCTTGGATGTCTGGATTTGCACTAAGCCAATCAGAAATTTCTTTTGATTTCACCACCTCCTCTTGATCCAAAGATTCTAACCAAGAATAAACTGGTCTCCATTGATCAGTACGCTGAAATCGATATGGCGGATTTTCAAGATCAAACTGACTAACTTCTTTTTCCTGCCATAAGAAGGTTGGCAAGCAACATTGTTATAATAATAATAAAACAAACCTCCCCTTCTAATTGTATGCATTACTAATATGAAAACATTTGTTTTATGACAACAAGGAAAAGCAAAAAAGGAAAGCAGAAACCCTTAAAAAATACATTGTTTCCCAAAAAGTAAGAGATTAAGAAAAATAAAGATAACAGATATGTAAGATAACACATACAAAATCCTAAACATAAAAGGGATAATAACAAGGACCTTCAAACAAATCATATACAAGCCTCAGCACCAACTACTACATGCAATACTTAATAATGACTAACCATATTTTTTTCAAAACAAATATATAACTTTATCAAATCACTGAATTTGCAAAGAAATGAATTTGCAAAGCTAAAAACTAAGGACAAAACTCAGGTAAGTGACATTTGAGTAGGTTTTGAATCCACAACATTACCGTCCACCCTTTCTTATGGGGGGAGTAGGTGACATTTGAGCTAGAGCTCATTGTTCCCAAACTCCGCCCACATCACTCTTACTCTTACCAATTCCTATGTTGTACCTATTTTATCATAAAGCCCACTAATGTTATTAACTTAGGACAAAACTCAGGTACAGTTCCTTAAAATACTATACTTTACATTCTCCGCTTAAATTCAACCACGTAGCTACACTAACAAATACATCACAAACGAAAATTAAATTCATCCATGTGCCTTATTGGTCGATTGGCCAATGCAACCACATAGTTACATTCAACTAGACAACCTAAGATACAACACCTAAGAAACTGGACACCAAGAACACTTATGCATACATATCCCCATTATGTTGAAAACTTACAAACAAACATAAAATATACCTAAAAATACATATTGTTAAGTAATTGTGATATCCCCACTGTTCTTATGTCCTAATTTTTCAAGAATTAACTTGTTCGCCGTGTCTCGTATCCGTGTTCAGTGTCCACATTTTCCTTCCTAGTTTAGGCCTTAAATTGTTAACACAAACATATTGCAATTTGCAAATACTTCTAGTGATGCCAATTGCATAAAATTATTGCAAATACTGTGCTTCAATCAAACTCTTAACGATTCAAGAATGTAAAACAAGGCAGTAAATTTAACCAAATTCAAATTCTTCAAAAAATTGGGAGTACTTTTTTGTACCTGAGTGGGGAGTCTCATTTTCTGAATGGAAATGAGTCTCTGGCAGACATCAGAGCGAGGCATCGATCTGATTCCTTCGGGGAGAGAGTGGTGGTTGGAGTCGATCCAAGCTTCGACCTCGTCCATGGACACAGCTTTGGCCTCGGGGAACGAGAGGAGCCAAGCGCGAGCCATGGTTTCCCATTCCTGAGTTTGCTGCTGCTCGCTCTGCTCGCTAGGGTTTTGATCGGAGGAGGGCGGTGGTTCGACGACGACTCCGTGATCTTCTTCTAGGGTTTGTTCGCTGGAGTTCGACATTGTCGTTGCGTTGTCGTTGTGCCGCGAAAAGAAGAACAAGAAGAAAGGTCGTTTATTTTAGTGAAAAGCTTGTGGTTTGTAATTAGTAATTACTGTTGTTATTTTTGTCGAAGATGTGAAAGTAGAATTTTGTTTTTATTGATACCTATAGCGTCGAAGGTTTCGCATTTGTGACTGAAAATCTCGTTGTTATAGAATGTATTCGTAACAATCGTTCAAAATAAGTTTTTTTTTATTTATTTATTTAAATTGTGCACCGGACCGGACCGGCAGGTTCAACTGGTTTAACGGGAACCGGACCTTAATCTGGTCCAGTTATCATTAAAAAAAATGAAATTGAAGAAAAAGCAAGAAAAACTAGAATTGCATGTTCAACCAGGAACGGTGCTGTTAAACCTGTTCTTGTAATTGAAAAAAAAAAAAAAAAAAAAAAACTAGAACCAAACTTCTTAAATCTGCACTAAAATGATATTGAGGAAAATCTTAGATTTGTTGGTGAAAATAAAATGAGATACTTATATTGGATGAAATATATGAGAAATCAATGCTTTGAACCTTTGACTGAAATTAGATGTTGAAGAACTTGTCTTAAGAGAGAGAGAGAGAGAGTTTGTGAGAGAATCACCATGTCTTGTGCCATAAGGAGGAAAGGAAACTGAAAAATGAAAAGAGTTTGAACTTTGAAAGGTTGAATATGATAAGAATTCAAACTTAAAAGTATTGACAGATATAATGGTTGAAAGGTTTGAACTTTAAATATGATAAGATTTAAAACTTAAAAAGTAGTGATAGATATAATAGTAGTAAGTGATAACATGTGGTGCTAAATTTTGGAGATTAATAAAACAAAGAAGTAAACCAATGTAAATGTATGTGGTTGGGAAGTGGGGAAGTTAGGTTGGTAAGTCAATGACTTGTCTTGTCATCATGATATTTGAGTTTTGATTTTATTATAATAAATAAATAGTTAAAGTTAAACTATTAAACTATTATTTATAAAAATAAAATTACAAACTTAGCAAATTATACTTTGTCAAATAATTACTAACTAGGAAAAAAAAAGGACCATGCTAAAAAAATATCTTTATATTTTATATATTTTCATAATATAAGTTATGAAAAATCAAAATTCACACAAAAAAAATTATTTAAATACTTTAATTATATTAATTATTACATCATCAATTTGACTACTGATTTGACCCCAATTGGACCAGAAAATCAGCAATTATTCTCTTTTCCGATTCTTTGTCCATATCAGTTTTTAAAACCATGCTTTAAAGTTCAAACTTTAAGCATTAGTTTTTTATTTTTATTTATATTATATCACCTTTTTTTTAATCAGGTATTATATCACCGTGTTTTTATTTTTAAAAATTATACTAAAAAGAAAAACACATACACAGGGGAGAAGGAAATAAGTTCTGTTTATAAATTTATTTCAAAAGTGGTCTTTTTTAAGATTAAAATACTAATTCCCATTATTTTATGCTTCTTTATATGTTATTATTTTCTATTACAGTTAGTCAATTTTCTAATTTTTAAAATCTTTAGACATTTTTTAGTCAATTTTTCTAATTTTTTTAAATTTTAATATCTCCATTTATATTTTAATTAATAACTAAATTAATAATAACATAATCATTACTCAACTTCTAATCAAACCATAGCCCAACCTCAATTAAAATCTTAAAACCTCCCTCATTTCCGACTCTCTGAACAATACCCTTTTTAAAATCGAACCATAGTCCAACCTCAGTCAAAACCTTAAAGCCTCCCCCTCCCCCTTCAATTCGGTTTTTAAAACCTTGCTTTATAAATGGTCCGTGGGTAAAATCAGAAATGAAGAAAGTAACAAAAGGGAACCAGCAAGGACCAAATACAAATGCTAACCCTACAACTCGGTAAATTAAGGTTTATTTAGCTTCCCTTCTCAGTAACCACGAACTATATGTATACAAATTGCAAAACTTTACTTCCTGACCAAGTTAAGGTAAAAAGAAGTTATTGCTCAATACCAAAATTGCTACTTCCCCCACAAAAATCAAAATGAAAAACGGTTTACAAAATTATCTAATATATTAACTTGTCTGCCTTCGTATGTAGGCCAGACACATAAAAGCAACTATCTAGTCTTGTGAGATTTGGCCAACTTCTTCTTTCTTTTCTTTACTGCCTTGGGCACTTTAGTTTTCCGAGCCTCCCTCTTCTCCTCTTTAACTTTCTTTTTGTTCTCTTTTCTAGCAGCTTTCTTATCTGCAGGGGTCTCTGAATCAGTTTCAGATGAAAAACTCCCTTCCGAATCGCTTGAGTTCTCTTCATCTTCGACCGTTTGAGACTCTGTTACACTCTCAAGAAAATTAATCTGACTGGTGGTATTAACAGAGGACTCTTCAATAGGGTCTGCTTCTTGCTCTGCCGGAGAAGGTTGAGCTTTTAAAACAGCCTTAAGTCCTGTTATGGTCTTATAATTTATATCTTCAGTGTCCTGGCCACTGGTAATCCGGAAAGCATCCTCCTCAGCATTCTTTACATCATCTAGCCTCTTTGGAATGTGTGACTGTAAAACAAAACAAAATAAAACATTCAACAATTTATTACTAATCAAAATTTTTCAGGGTCAACTCCATTGTGTCTAATTCTCCACTTGCATACACACATGCACAGAGACACACAGACCAGCCTCAAGAACCAATTGTGGACTATCAGTCCCCACGGAAACCAAAGGAAAACTAGTAGATCTCCCATTTCATGGATTATTTGTATAGTGTAAAATAAAGTGAGGCAAATGTCAAGCATTTATAATATCTTAAAAGCTAAACAAGAGGCCCAGATTTCAAGCCTGTCACTTGATCTGGTAACTTGGGGAATTGATAAGTTATAGGAGGGAAAATATCATACGAGATTGATCAAATGTATCAATACTTCAATGGGCAAAGATTGGGGGAAATGGTGTCACAACAAGCCTCCAAGCCAAGCTGAGGGCTCTTAAAGATGGGTAGAGTAAATATGGGAATTACATGGTTAGAGATTGAACTTGACTCTGACAGTTATTGAGCTAATTAAATCAAACAAGGCCACTACTGCCTTTTCAAGACCTGTTGTGGATTAGTGCAGGTGGCCTAATAGACAGGCTTGAGCAGCGGAACCTGCATGACATCTGTAGAGAAGCCAAAAGTTGCACAGATATTCTTGCCAAAGCTGGCTGAATCCAGCAACTTGACTTTGTGTCTTATGTTACCCCTCCAAGTCAGGTACTGGAGGCTTTAAAGTTTGATGTATCTGAGACCACGTGTAATCATGCAGTTAATCAATGCATTTTATTCCATTCTAAACAACCCCACACCCCCCCCCCCCCCCCAAAAAAAAAAAAAAGGCTAGCATGCTTAATGTTTTAGGGACCTGCTTGAAATTTACAACGTACAGGAGATAGTTAATCAAAAGAAAATCCAATAACATGATTCACTGGCACACAGGCTACCTGCTTAAACTCAGAGTCTGCCCTTTTATCCTCCACAGATCTGCCTCCTCTACCCAAAATTTTTTGTTCCACCTGAAATAAGTTGAAAGCAGTCAAAATAGAAGCATTCTCAAGTTCTTTAGAAATTTTGAATGGATAAGAAAGCTAACCTCTTCCAGATAACTGTCCACAGCTTCATCAGCAATAGTAGGATCAACTATAAAATCAAAGAGCTCTTGAATCGTCATAACAGCTACGCCATGTTTTTCAAAGAAATCCTGCAAAGCCACTGTTGCTTAATTAACTCATTCCACAGATCATAAACACTTGTCATATGATCATTTATGTTTGGAAAAACTTACAGAAACATGATCACAATCTTCAATTAGGAACTCAATGGCACGGGGGTGGTCAAGATCAACAGATTGAGAAACATCAATGATATACAAGTGACCCTGCAAATCGGGAGGAAAAATAAATCAAACCAATGACAAATTGAATCAATTCAATATTGGATAAGAAAAGGGGAAAAACTACATACACAAACTTTTCTCTTACAAGTGAAACACATACACAAATAATTGGCGCTCACCTCAAAATAAAGTATGTTATATTCGCTGAGGTCCCCATGAACCAGTTTGCACTTCTGATATAATGTGCGCATTGCAATAATCACCTGAAAAAATAAATGGGGAGAAGATATTTATATCAGTTAAACAAGACAGTATTACACAACCCTTTTCACTTCCCAAAAGAAAGTTATAAAAGTAGCATTCGCAGTTATTGTGTAAATCAATAACAAATTTGTTCACAAAAAAAAGTAAGGACTCCATAAAGCTAAGCATGTCTAAAGATAGATGAGTTTAAATAACTAAAACATCTCTAAAGGAACTCTATATCTATGCTACTCCAACCTGATCAATCCAAGTGATAAACCTCAACTATACAATACAGCATCCCACTATCATTCTAGATGACATGTTCCACACTTTCACTTGAGATAACCAATTACCTATAGGCCCACAGAAGAAACCACTAACCCTAAGTGTTACCCTCAACATTCTAGAAAGCAGGTTTCACTTCACATAATTAAGAACCCTGAATGACTTAAAGATATGGACACACCTCCACATAACCTTCACGTAACTTGTCAAGAGATAAAGCAGCATCCTTAAGACGAGGTGCAGCCCAACCTGCTTTTCCTGTACAAGCACAACCACCAAGAAACATCAACCAGAAATATAACAGATTTTTAGAAGCTGAAACTTAAATCATTCAAAAGAGGCTAAGAATGTATTTAAGCAGTATCAAGGATAACCATAGGGACTCCACTGACTACTAACATGTAAGGTCAACTTACAGGGGGATATAAGCCCAATTAAATCAGTCTTTGCACAAAGGTATGACTAAAAAGTTACATCCGTCTGACTATATGTTTCTTATAACTCGCATACACACAATACCTATGAATTCCATGACCAGAACATGAAGTCTCAAAAGAATTGGAGTTGGGCATCTAATTCCTGCTGCCTTTAGCCTGCAGATCAGAATGACCATATTAAATATGATAAGACAGCACTATTTCTCAAACAACTTCTAAATATGGTCATAACATTATTTGAATTGGTAGGTTACACAGAACCCAGTGGGTCTTGAACCCACGACTTCACCCTCCACCTAGGACTTACAAAAGGAGGAGATGCCTGTTGAGCTACAGCTCATTGGCCTAAATATGGTCGTAACATCACATTGATCTCCTCCAGTAGATCATGATACATGAGGTGAAAAAAAATGGTCATTTCCTTTCCCACAAATATTAATATCCTAACAACAGCTAAAAGTATCAGGAACAATATGTTGGTCTTACCTCATAAGATTCCTCATCTCTTTCTCAGCCCACGTTTTTACCATTTTCCTGGGATTACGCCTGCAGTATCCATGTCTGAACCGGTAGTCACCTTGTACATAACGATCTCTGTCCCTGTAATTGTTTAAAACAAGAAGTTAAATTCATTGCCAAGCAACAAATGAGAATATAACTCTAAACCATGGAGCTCAGCCACAAGATAAATTCATTAACAAGCTAAAAGGTTCATCTCAACATACTTAAATACCAGAATAGAAGTTTTGTATACTTTGATTGCCAACTCCTGACTATCAGCTTTGATTGCATGATAAACATTTGCCTGTTGGGAAAGGGGAAATAAAATGAATGATTCAGACTTTTTAAGAATTAAAACTGGAACATGCAGTAGGTATCAGTACAGAAATTAAAGCTCATACATACTTCTTTTCCAGTTGAAATGCAGCCATTAATATCATGAAATACGCCTCTATTCAGCATCTTGAACAAGACCATGCGAGTTCTAGGATCAATGGCCTGCAGGAAAAGTATGTTATTCACATATTCCATGTGAACAAGTCTTTGATGCAGCTCAAAGCAAAATATTGA